>JAGTTD010000008.1:4564922-5995652 GCA_018398585.1 Simmondsia chinensis | reverse complement strand
TACCAAGGCACAAAATAATAGGATTCTGAAGACATAAAACCCATACAACTTGACCCAAGATTGATCTGAATCCATGACCACTTAAAATTAAAGTGACCCGAACCCGAAATAACTTGACCCAGACACAGTCCGACCCGAGTACAGGTAAAACCCGAAGTGACTCGAGTCTGAATGGGTCGACCCGAGCCCGACCCCGACCCCGACCCGAGTTTATTATAAACCCAAAATGACCCAAACCCGAATGGGTTCACCTAAACCCAACCCAAATGACCCAATTGCCACCTCTAGTTTCTTTATTAGATGCATTAAACAAATTCCATTGTGTTAAAAAATAAATAAATAAATAAATAATTCCGAAAAAAAAAAAAAGGATAAACACTGCCTAGGTAATCCCTTGGGCCTGTTTAATATTGGTTTTTTTCCACACTTTTTAATTTTTTAGAACTGAAGAGGTTTCTTTTATTCTCATTCTTCTCCGAATCTAACTACAATTAAAACTAGTTTTTAGTTTCTTAAAAATCAAGAAACACAATTAAAAAAAACACAAACAAGCATTTAGCTGAAAATTATTATGATTTTGACATTACCCATCAGTGGAACTCAAGTCAAACCGTAGTTCACAAGTATAATACATGCTAACTGCAGAAAATTCATACTAATACACTAACATTTACACATTCAACACCCCAGGATGCTCATAGCCGAGACGAGGTTACTTATCTCATCCTCGGCCTTGAAGAAGAACCGCTAAGTGTCCATGAGGACGGTTTGTATGCTCCCGCTAACAAATTGGAAGCTGCGGCTGCTTTGATTCTCCTCCTTTTTGATTCAAGATCTAAACGTTTCTTGCCAGATGCCCCAGACCCAGAATCGTTGGAGAATATTGATTGGTTTGTGATCAATGCTCGCTTTGTCTTCCTGTTCTCATCGAACTTTGCTGAGAACTTTACGCGGGATGCTGCAGCAACATCGTCTCCGGATGATGGGAGTAATCGAATACCGAGGCCCCTTTTCCTTGACGTGTTTTCTTCTTCGGAAACTCTTTTCTTTTGCGTCTGCAGAAGTTGCAAATGGAATGAAATTACGGCCTGTTTTGCCAAGCATATTTCTTAAAAAACCATGGATCACAAAGTACAAGCCCACTGTTTCTCTTTCCAATTAGAAGCGGAAGTAGAAGTAAAAACTATAACTGTTTTAGATAAAAATACTCATTTCCCTTTCAATGTAGACGCATTTTCTTCTTTGGAAACTTCTTTCTTATGGGTTGGCAAAGGTTGCAAGTTGCACGAAATTACGGCCTTTATTAGAAAACTTCTTTGAAAAGGACTTATGAAAAGCAGTTTTTTCACAATTTAAACAAACAGGCCCAATAAAGTGGTATGAGTAAAAGGAAGGAAAAAGAGTAAGTGAGTTCAAGTCCATACCCTAAGACGAGCACGAAGAGCTTTATTGAGAGCATAGTCATTAGCATGCCGGGTATCCGATACACGCTGAAGACGTACTAGAACTGGCTCCGCTTCCTTTTTCTTCTTCAAATCCTCTTCCTGATGCTCAAGCCGATAAAATGGATCAACAAGCTTACCCCTTTCTGTATCATGTAACACATAAGTTTAGACGAGACTATAAATGTCAGTTTGCATCATCTTTCACAAACAGAATTCTTCATAGCAATGACAGATGAACTGCCAAGGAAAATGCGAAATTCAAGTAGATTTACCAACCTTCATCAGCAGGAAGTGCTAAGGTTTCAGCATCTTCAGCATCGAACTCCTCGATCTTTTTCCGGGCACCTTTGATAATCACGTACTCACAGTTTTTAGGATCTGTCTGTATAACTATCTCATGCTTGCAGCATGCAGATTTCATTGTAAAGCTCCATATCTGCATACAGTTTAAAGAGCATTATTTAACATGAAGCCCAACCATTTCATCCTCTAGTAAGAACATATGGAACCAGTCCATAACTGTGGTTGTTGAACACTGGACTTCTGTAAATATGCATGACGCAGTAAATTTACCTTTGTTGAGTAGTAATTTCCAATTTGCTTTTTCTCCGCATTGAACCTGACACCCTTAGCAATCATAGATTCACATCCTTCACACCACACATTGAAAGGCATTTCAAACCTGTCAAAAACAGACCATCACAATAAGAAAAAGACATACATGATAGCACTGCCATAAAGAGCTTGAGTAGCAAAGCATCATGTCACATTATAGGGTACACAAAAAGAATCTACTGCCACAAAAAGAATATACTGCTTGCCAAATGCAGTTTTAAAGAGAACGCTGCATCCTCCTTGTCACTCTCCCTAGATCACTCTTACAAGTAGCACATCAGTCTCATGTTTGCAAGTAAGTTATGGAAGTATGAAGACTTGAACAAAAAGGTTTGTGCATTTCCTAGCAAAATTTGTGATCACATCAAACAAGAAAATTTCGAAAACTGTGAACAGAGACTAGTAAATAGGAAGACGAAAGTTCTTTATAATCAATATGCCTCATATTAGGACCCCTTTTCTCTAATTCTTGTCACGCCAACAAAGCAGAAACTTGCACCACAATTTTTCATTTAGTCAGTGTTCACTCGTGCTGAGCAGTTTTTACATCAAATTTTAAACCTCATACCTGCTACAGTCACACAAGTATCCAGAGTTCAACCCCTAGGATTTTTTTTTTATCCTAGCAGATGATACCATAAAAATTTCCCATGCCCTTGAAAAGAAAATTTTAGACCTGCTTGTTGATGCCCTCTTTTTTTTTCTTTTTGTTTAATCAGTAACCAAATTAAAAAATACTAGCTGGAAAAAAAAAAATAAAGTTGGAGAGTAAGGAAATATGCTCCTGAAGATTCAGCCTAAGGGACGAATTCCAAGGGGTTATACCTACACTATGCCCTCTCAGTCAAGCCAGTTTCTCACTCCTTACAAACTATATAAGAATCAATCCCCGGAAAGAAAAAAGCCAGTCAATTTTATCCGGAAAACCTCTAATTTAGGTCATGTGTAAATAGATGTCCAAAACTCATAACATCCAACCAGTACCAGCAAATTTTCTAGACTCCAAACATAGCTTTTTCTTTCAATACTTTCTGCCTAGATGAGTTAAATTTTCTAGAGCCGAGACAAAGCAAGAATTCTTCAATCACATAAATACACCTATAAGTTAAGGGAAATAAACAAACTCATACCTTATAATTAGTATTCCTTGATCTATCTTCCTGGCCCTCTCTCTCAAGGCATGCTGACCATGAAATTTGTTGAGAGAACCCTGTGAGAACAGACATGTTAAGATCCAATCTATGTCTTAATTCCAAAAAAAGGGTCATAACTTATGCACAAGCAGCATTTACAAACCTGACTTGGGTCCCATTCTGGAGGATAGTAAAAGTTATCTGCTCGAGCAGCTGCAAGTGATGACTGCATAACAAAAAATGTAACAAATTAGACAAAAATAATTTACAAATGGTGAATACAAAATCTCAACAGACACTTGGAGAAAATGAAAGGAAAATAAAGGACCAAGTATGATGTGGGGTTGGTCAATGAGTGCAAATGGAGATCCCCCACAAAGGAACTTTCAAATGCAAAACATAAAAAGAAATGGAGCTACATACCCTTGGCAAAATAAGTAATTCTGACTAGTGAAACAAATTGCGCAACAGATAGCTCAAGCCTAACATCATAATGCAAATCCTTACGCAGACTCTGGATTTTTAGATGCTGGCTAATAAACAGAGAAGGGAATAAAGCCATATCATTTTGAGAAATATTACTAGTGCCCCTAGGCTTATATGTATGCCTCTTTGATTATATGCACTTTCGCAGGGTGTGGGCTGCTTATTGTTCTGTCACTTTGTCGCTCTATAACCTATTGCTGCTTTATGCTTTCGATTTGCTTGCTCTGTGCCATTATTTTTATGCTTTTATGCTTCTCGGGTTGGGGGTCCTCGGACATAACCTCCCTTTAGGGTAGCACCCTAAAAAAAAAAAAAAAAAAAAAAAAAAAAAAAACCCCACAAAGAACCTACTTATGAGGGAGCCCTTGAGGCATTGGGTTTGTTGTTGTTGTTGTTGTAAGAAATATTACACTAGATTGAAAACTCAATCAACTTTCACAAAATGATTAACACATATATCACCCTGAAAGTTGATAGGCATATTACCAATAAGGTGCAAATCTCACCATCTCCTATACTTGTTGGGATAATTGATCGCAAAACCAACCAACCAAAAAAACATAATTGCAAAAACGTATATATTTTGCTCTTGGGGAAGGGGGGACTCAATTCAAAAAACCTCATTCATGCAGCACCCATATCAAAACACTAGTTATAGACCAACACTAATGCAAGAACGGTTCTCTCCAATCTCAATTTTTATGCATTGGCACTGGATTTGTTGTTGCCACGCACCAGAGCTTGAGCTCAAGTCCAAGGCATAACAGTAAGCCAAAAGCCAAGAAATCAGAAGTTTTCAAATGTCACAGTTAAAAACAGTCACAAGGATTTGATATTCTATTGATCATTAGATTCCTTTACATGAATAAGAGCATGAAATTTTATCATGGGAGAACACCAGCCACCGTCCACTTTGATTCGCCTTAATATCCTTCATTGCAAGTATATTAGAAAGACTCCACCCAGCAGCATTAAAACTCTTACATACCAAATGATTAACATCCAACACAAAGATTTACATATACAAGGTTCTATTTGCATATGCATCGAATCATGGAAAAAAATTGCAGTTCACAGTCATCCAACGGTGGTGGTCACCATTTCCTGGAAGTGAGATGATGCGAACATTACAAAACTGTTGGGGCAAAATTGCTTTGGGTGTTCTAGAAGGAGAATAAGGTTCTTCCAGTAATTATATTGACAAATTTTAATGAATAGCCACATATGAGATAACATGAACTATATTTGCTTATTTTAATTTGACAATTTATGTTACAAAACTATAAATATACCATGTATTTACCACTAATGAACCATAATAGCAAATTGTTAGCATTTCTGTAAGTTGGCATACTAGTATTTAACAAAAAGTCACCCAAATAACTAAGGTTACCTATTCAATAACTGGCCAGGTCAGGTTAAATGTCTCTGACCTATTTTAATAAACGTCTCAAGTTTGTGTCGGCCCCTTTTCTTGAACCCCACATATGATACAGAAACAACACAATACGGAACTTTTGGAACCCCGATATACATGCATTATGTAGGTCGTCACAAAACTATCATTACACAATGGCAAATTGCGTAACAATTATCTTAAAATCATTAACATAACAATTGTTATCCCTTTCTTTGATACCACTGCCCCATCTGAATCTGGATGACTCATAAGACAATCAATACCTGTATTATCATTCATCCCATGTCTCAGGAAATCAATGTGATCAAAATTGAAAATTGCCGATGTACTTAGCATCTAAAACTATACCAAAAAGACCAATATTCTACCTATCCACTTTCAGTGAGAAACCTTCACCAGAATCCTTACGTCCCCAAATCCATAGCCTCTTCCGCCATTGATTTTTTTTATTTTTTTGGCAAAATTCTACTGCGTACTACAAACTAGTTGACACTCTATAGCTCAAATAATCATGTCCAGGCATGTTGCAGAGCTGATCCTCACATTTTCATGGCCTCAAGCAAACTTCCCAATTGGGACCCCAAATATATAATAGCATTACTCTTACAACATAACTACATATTTTTAATCATAAAACTTATTAATATTAACAAAGCCCTGAAATTTGGGGTCCAAGCAGCTGCTTTGGTCACTTAGAGTTATGTCTAATACAATCCAAAAATATAGTGGTCAAATAAGGGATAATTTAGATATAAATAAAAAGGCCAAGTCCTTTAATCCAGCTATATGTCTCCCCTAACTCTATAAATAGGGACCTTCAATATAAATGAAATCATTTGAGTATCTCTCACCCCTCTCTCTCGGTCTCTCCCTTCCCCTTCTCTCTCTAGTCTCGGCTCTCTTTCCCCCCTCTGTTCCCCTATTATATACCTTATACTTGTAAATCTCTTCATACTACATAGTTTTTACTTAATTTATAAAAATATACTAATTTCATCTGTGGATTGATTTTGATTGATTTGTTGGTTGATTGATTTGGTTTGCATCAATGTCCCTGGCACGCTGCAACAAAATCCAAAAGGCCAAAAGAATCAAACCCCCTTCCAAAAATTACATCTTCCATCGATAAAACTAATAAACTAACTAATCCTTCATCCCAATTTCATCCTACTCCTTCACGGAAAAATCCACAGTCCAAACCCAGCACAAACAAAATTTGATCCATCTACAAAGAGAACCCGCAAAGGAAAGATCAGGACTAATCTGATCACAAAGATTAAAAGCATTATACCATAGATTTAACCGCTATTTTCAGCAATCACAAACCCTAATTACAATTTGGGGCAGGGAAATTAAAAAAAAAAAACAAAGAAAAAGAATGAAATTCAAGACCGTACCATTGTTGGATAGACCTGATTCTCCTTCTTCTAGTCTGAAATTAGGGTTTGCGATTCTGAGGTTTTCTGAATCTCTTTTCGTGTCGAGACGATCTTCGAACTAGAGCTAGACATAATGATAATCCCCCAATTTCTTTTCTTTTATAGGACGAAGAAACGACGTCGTTTTGGGTCACAACTCTTTTCGTCTCTCAGGTCATGCTTACGTGTAGAGGCGGCTAACGGTCGCCCGAAACTTAGATGGGCCCGGTTAGTTTGGCCAGCCCAGGCCCTCATGGGCATGAACCTGGGCCCAGCCATCGGGGGCTTTGACCTCCAATATTTATTTTTATATTTTTATATTTATATTATTATAATTATATTTTTTAATAAATTAAATATATTTAAAATTTTATAACGTACAATTATATTATTATAGTTATATTTTTTTAATAAGTTATAATAATTTTATTTTATAAAATATATTTATAATTTATAAGTCACTATTAAGATTGTATTATAAGTTATATATATATATATATATATATATATATATATATATATATATATATATATATATATATATATATATATAAAAAGAGGGCCCACCGGCCCAGCCCCGCCCATGGCCAACTCTACTTACGTGCTGGTCGGTCCTATGCTTCCAGCATGTGAGAATGGGCCGAAGGCTAGTCGATGTCCATTTTTCAACTGAATCGGGATTGTAAAATAGGTTCCCCAACGAGAGCCCCAAATTTTTTTTGGGCTTTTTACTAAAGTCATTAAAATTTTAGGTACAATAATATCTATTTTTTTATTTTTTTAAAGTGATCTCTAAATATACTAAAATTTTTTAAAGTCGCGCCGTCATTAATATTCATTAGTTTTTGTTGACATAACATTCAAAAAAATATTCTTTTTAAATATATACTTTTTTTTACAAAAATATTTACAAATTTTTAAGATATTTAAAATAATATAAATTCATATTTTTTTAAACTGTTTTTTGTTTGTTCAAAAGTTGCATTAGCATAAACTAACGGATATTAACAGCGCTAACATTAAGATGCAACATAGAAAAATTTTGAAAAGTTTAGGTTTGACTTTAAACATTACAAAATCTAAGTGAATTTTTTGAATTGCACCTAAAATTTAGGCGGTTTAAAAAAAATACTTTTTTCATTTTATATTTTAATACCCTGACCTTCTTGGTAATACCAAAAAGGGTACCAACACGTCGTCATCGAATCCTATTAGAACTTTGAAGTTAAGTATGCTCGGGTGAGAGCAGCACCAGGATGGGTGACCTCCTGGAAAGTCCCCACCATCAAGTCGGAGGCACTCGAAAACAGCCTCTCTTTAGAGGTAATACCTTGAAGGGGGAAGGCTGTGTACATCCGCCTCCACCCCAGACCCTGCTTAGGCGGGAGCCGTTGGGGTACTGGGTATGTTGTATGTTTATCCTGACTTTTTAGACTTATTAAAAAAAACCCCAAGTTTTTATCGTATTAATAAAAAGGACCCTCTTTAGTGACCTGAAGTCATTTTCCGTCACCAATACTGACATGGCAAGAGTTTTTTAAGTTGTGGTACAATATACTGACCATATTATCCTAGAAAAATATATAAATATGTTCCCCACCCCCTCCCCTACATATATATAAGGTTGACGTTCTTATAAAAAGGTGAGAGCGTGAGATGGGTGAATCTTGGCCCTTCATAGTAATGGAGGGCCAAAATTTATTACACATTAAAAAATTAATAATTTACAGCCAAGATTCATTCAGTATTAAAAAAAAAATTTCTCACCCTAACCCTTTCTTTCTTTCTATCTCATAAAAGGGCATGGGCCGTAAATTGTTAATTTTTTTTTAATATTCAACAAATCTTGACCATTTATTGTAATGGACGGCCAGGATTCGCCCCCTCTTATGCTCTCACCCTCTTATAAAAACGTCACCCAGAGGCCTTAAATTATTATTTTTTAATATTCAACAAATCTTGGCTCTCTATTACAATAGAGGGCCAAGATTCACCCCTCTTACACTCTCATAAGAACGTCATCCTGTATATATATATATATATATATATATATATATATATATATATATATATATATATATATATATATACATATATAGTGGCGTTTTTATGAGAGGGTAAGAGCATGAGAGGAATCAATCCTGTATATATATAGGGTGGCGTTCTTTTGAGAGAGCGAGAGCGTGAGATGGGTCAATCCTGGCCCTCCATTGTAATGGACGGCCAAAATTTGTTGGACACTTAAAAAAAAAAAAAATTATAGCCCATGCTCCTTCATGGGGCAAAAGAAAAGAAGGGATAAGGGAAAGAAATTGTTATTTTTTTCAATACTCAACAAATCTTGACCATAAATTTTTATTTTTTTTCGTGTCTAACAAATCTTGGCCGTCCATTATAATGGAGGGCCAGGATTGACTCCTCTAACGCTCTCATAAAAATGCCACCATATATATATATATATATATATATATATATATTGAAAATACAGATTGATTCAAGGAGGGGAGGACCAGGAGCGGACAGGAGACAAAAGAGGATATGATAAAGAAGAAGACGAGAAACAGGGAGAATTTATTGAAAGTTTACAAAAGGGTTACAAGCCTAAGATTGAAACGCAAATATTGAAAATACAGATTGATACATAAAACTTACAAATTGAGATTTGAAACTTACAGTGAATTGAAACTTTGAATATTGAAGACTTGAAATGAGCGAATTGAAACTTTGAAAATTGAAGACTTGAAATGTTGGTACAAGATTACAAGAGAAAATAAAAGAAAACTTTTGTAGCTCTCGTTTTTGTTTTTCTCTCTGATCTTCGACCTCTGCTCTGAAATGGTTGGCTAAATGCTCTTTATATAACCTTCAGAATTGAATTCAAATTGAGAAATTTTGAAGTCCGGGGCAGCTGGGCTTGAATTATTGTACAGGCTGCGGTGAAATTGAATAATTGCAACAGTAACAAGACAGCTGGTGGTCCTTGCTACAGTGACTACTACAGTAAATTTGACCTTGTCTGGGAATCAAATCAGCTGTAATTGAATTATTGAAGGAGGCTTGCGTCACTGCTTGCGTCATCTTGAATTATTGGAGGAGATTGAAAGGATCAGTCTGAGATGAGCTGGCGTCATCGCTTTCGTCATCGTCAGATGCATCTTGAATTTGTTGAATTAGTTGAGCCAAAAGTTTTTTGGAAATCTTCGTCTTTGATTTGGATTTTGAAGAAAACTTGAGTCTGAAGTTTTGATAGGTTGAATCTTTAAAGGTGTTGAAGATCCCTGGGGAAGATTTTGAACATGTTTGTTTTTTGCTTTGAAGAACTTAGAAAGAATTTCGGTGGAACAATCACATTCTACTTCGTACCTGTCCCACCATTTGATTTTGTAATTACGAACAATGGAAAAAGCGTAGGGTGGTTCAAAAAATTGAGTATGCAAGTAAGACCAACATAAGATCCACGGGATTTGAAAATTTGAATGAAAGCTGGTGATTTTGTCAAGAAAATTGTGCTGATCACCTAAGCTCTTTGAATAGGAATTGAAGTATGCTTGAACATTGGCAGGGTAAATGGTCTGAGAAGGGCCAAAAAACCTCCACCATTCAAAAAACCAAGTTGGGAATTCTCTGGTTTGCTTTGAAAATTGAAAAAACCAAGAATGTTCAAATGGTTTGATAAGAAAGCATGTGATCCAAGCCATTTTGTAATCCTAGTAAGTATAACTAGAGAGTTGAAAAGGTTGAGAGAATTGCTTGCAAGTAAAAGGATTGAATCTGAAATCAGAGCGGCTGCAAACATTTAAGATTTTGCAGGTTGAAAAGGTGATAGGTCCGTTTGGAGAATTGTTTTTATGTTTAATTTGAACAGACTTTGAATCAATTAAAATGAACTCATAGAATTTTCGTGTTCTATTGAGATCATCAGGAATCCATTGAAAATCTTTAAGAAAAGTTGCGTTTACCGAAGTTTGAATGTCATTGATAGAGAGTGGCGCATAATAATTTGTCAAATAAATATGCTCCGCTTGAGGTTTTCTAAAATATTGAGAGGAAGAAGAGTCCTGAATATTCTTTTTTGTATTTGAAGGTTGTTGAATTGTTCCTTGAGCTACAGCAGCGTAAGAAATTGGGGGAAACTCATGGTCAAGGATTGAATATGAATTTTGAGTTTGAATTTTTTTTTGGAGGATTGAGGTTGCAGTTGAATTTTCATGGCATAGTCTTTGGGTTTTTGAAAGTCTTCTTCTTTGAGTTTTCCTTTTCCTTTGTCCTTAGACATAATCCTGAAGAAGAGCATAGGGTGGCATCATGTTCTTGTAAGAATTCTCTTGAGAGGAAATCCGGGAGATAATTACTTTCTTCTTTGATAAATTCTATTTGAAAATCAAATACTGATAGAATTGCTTGCCATATGGCAAAAATTTGTTTTGAAACTAGATTTTTAACGTCTTTGTGCAAAATTTCTTTTGATGGCTTGCAGTCAATGCGAAGAAGAAAAGTTTTGTTATATAAATCATCTTGAAATTTTGAAATATTTAACACAATTGATACAATTTCTTTTTTGATGGTTGAATAATTTTTTTTAGGTCCTAGCCATAGACCTGAATGGAATCTAACTATTTGTTCTGGTTTTGATTCTAGTTTTTGCTTGAGTATTCCTCCATAACCAATAGTAGAAGCATCTATTTCAAAAATTAGAGATGCTTCCGGGTGAGGTAGAGCTAAACATGGGAGACTTTTGACTCTTTCTTTAAGGGTTTGTATTATTGCTGTATGTTCTTCTATCCAAGGAGGAGGATTCTTATTGAGCCGTAGATAAAGAGGTTGACACAAATTTCTAAGGTTGGGGAAGAAGTCTGAAACGTAGTTAAGACATCCTAAGAATCTTTGCAATTGAATTTTGTCTTTTAATTCGTTTGGAAATTTGTTAGCAAAATTGATTGCTCTGTCAATTGGTTTTATAGTCCCTTGAAAGATGTCGTGACCAAGAAATCTGATTTTTGTTTGGAATAACTTTAGTTTGATGGCTGATAAAACCAAACCATTTTTTTGAACGACATAAAGAAGAATGTTTAAGTGTTTGAAATATTGATCTATGTTGTTTTAGAAAACAAGAATGTCATCAATGTATACAATGACGAAGTTTGTATATTGAGTGAAGATATCATTCATGATGTTTGAAATTCAGATGGAGCATTCTTGACTCCAAAAGGCATGACATTCCACTCGTAGTGTCCAAATGGGACCGTAAAAGCGGTTTTGTAGCGATCCTTTTCATGGACTTGAATTTGCCAAAAACCGCTTTTCAAATCAAAATTTGAAAATATTTTTGCATTGTATAATCTATTGAGTAGGTCCTTTTTGTTTGGGATTGAATATCTTATCTATTGAAGAACTTTATTGAGTGGTTTATAATTGATCACTAATCTTGGAACTCCTCGTTCTTTTTCAGCTTGATTATTGACATAGAAGGCGGAGCAGCTCCATGGAGATTTTGAAGGTCTTATTAAGTTTTTATTGAGAAGGGATTGTATTTCTATTTTACAATGTTCTAGTAGTTCCTTATTCATTTGAATAGGCCTTACTTTTGTTGGAATATTTTGTTCTTTGAAATTCTTTTCATATGGTAGTTGAATTATGTGTTGCTTTCTACTCCAGAAGGCATTTGGTAGATCAGAGCAGACTTCTCTGATAATTTTGTTGTTTAATTGAGCGATTTTAGTTTGAATATTTGGTTGAAGAATTTGTTTTTCAATTTTTTGATATTCTATTTCTTGTTGAAGATATTGAATATGGATTTTCTTAGTGTATATTGAATTGATTTGTTTGAATATTGTTGTTGATTGTAAGAGATGTAAGTCTCTTTGTTGAATTGGATTGATGAATTGAAAGGTTATTGGAATGTTATTGATTTTTGTGTGGACTCCTTCTTTTGTAACTGTAAATGGGTATATTTGGCTAATGAAGACAGTACCTAGAATAATTTGTTGTTGGAGATCTTTGACTAGTATAAATGGAGTTTTGAAACATATACCATCATTGCAGATGTAGGAATTTGAAAGTTTATATTTGATATTCATTTCGTTGCCACTAGCAGTATGGAGACTTTCTTGTGTTTTTTCGTAGAATTTTGAGGGAATGAGACCTTCTTGAATACAGTTGAGATCAGCGCCTGAATCTAATAGGGCTTAAGTTTGAATCTTGAAATCTTGAAATCTTTTGAACTATGGAGTGTTATCCGGATATACCATTTCTGATATTCTATCTGTTCTATTAGTTGAAGAAATTTTTCGTTTGAAGCGGGTTCTTCTGGAATTTGAATATTTTTGAATTGAGTTGAGTTTGACACATTATTTGAATTATCTAGTTTAGATTCCAGGTA
Organism: Simmondsia chinensis; assembly: GCA_018398585.1. Taxonomy (NCBI): domain Eukaryota; kingdom Viridiplantae; phylum Streptophyta; class Magnoliopsida; order Caryophyllales; family Simmondsiaceae; genus Simmondsia; species Simmondsia chinensis. The sequence continues at coordinate 5,982,756 of JAGTTD010000008.1, read as the reverse complement.
TGCAATTCTGGCTTCTAATTCTAGACCTTTTGATTCTGTAAGAGATTGTTTTGATTTTGATTCTAAATCTTGATATTGCATTGTTATTACTTTAGTTTGAAGATGTTGAATTTGTCGTTTTAATTCATTGACTTCTCTTTGTAAATCGCTTGTTAAAATTTGTCGAAAGATATTGGGCGCGAGGTATCTTTCAAATATTTGTTCGAGAGATCTGGGTTGCACTGGCGTTTTGATTTCTTGATCTTTGAATATGATTTCTTTTAATTTGAGAAGGTATTCTTTTCTGAGGTTTTAATCTTGAATTTTGTCGACAATGTCTAACAAATCTTCTTTGTTAGTTTTTGTCAAAACATTGAGAGTTTTGAGTGCAAGAGCATGGTTCTTGTGAGGATTCAGATAATGAATCTTCACTGATTGAATTTTCTTGAATTTCGAAGATGTAATCTTCACATTCCGAACTTGAGTTAGATAGAAGAAGGTTCATTAATTTATTTCATAAATCTTCATCATTGATTTTATTTTTCATTTTGCAATCATTTTGATAATGTCCAGGTTTCTTACATTTGTAACAAACTGGAACTTTGTTTGATTTCCTTTTTGAATATTTTCTTTTGTTGGTATAATATTAAGGAAAGGTTTGACGTTTGTACTTATGTTTTCTTGATTGCTTGAATGGTTCTTGTTGCAATTTTTTCTTTTTATATCTTTTTGAAGGAGGTTTGAATGTGTGAATATTGTATTGAGCACAAAAGGATCCTAATTCCTTTTTTGTTTGAAACTTTTTAAGATTGTTATGGAGTTTTTGTCCTTGGCATAGTTGTAATGCTTCCTTTTTAACAAAAGCAAATAATTGACCATATGTTAAATTTTGCCATGGAATTGTTTGAGTGCCACAATGATCTTGAATTTTTGTAATGATTCTTTTAGCAAACAATTTTAGAAGTCCAGTAAGAAATCTTTCTTTCCAAAATGATGCATTGTTATTTTCTCTTTTGAGTACGTGTGTTAAAAACATATCCTTGTACCATCTAAAATCCTGTAAAGACGGGCATCTTAGATTGGTTAAGAATAATTTTGTTGATTTTTGTTCTTCTGTTGCACTTCCAAGGAAAGCAACATTTATTGTCCAGATAAGAGTTTCGACAACATCTTCAACTTCTTCCTCAATCCAAGGAGAGTTGACATCATCTGGATCAAGACGTTTTTGTTGAATATGAGTGTGGTTGAGTATCAGTTGTCTATCATGTTCTTGTAGTGTGTTTGACCACAATGATTGTAATTGTCCTGAAAATCCAGCAACAATCATTTGGGCGGATGTGTGATTTGTATTGGTAGGATTGATTATTTCATAGGCTGATGAAGCCATTGTCATTTGTTGTAGAGTGTTTTTGATTTCATATTCTGATTTGCCATCTATATTCCATTCATGAATGTCGTTTTCATTGAATGACATAGATGTGAATTGATTTCTTTCTTCAAATTGAATATCAGGAGGAGTCAGTCTTGGATAATAGTTTTTTGTAGATTAATTTTTCCAGTTGTTTTTTATTCTGTTCATTGAAGGTTCATTGTTTTGAATCATATTGGTGTTGAATTGTTGTTCTGTTTCTTGAAGTTCGTTGTCGCTTAAGAATATTGAAGAATTGGTTTCACTTGAAATATTTTCATTAGTTTTTGTATGGATTTGAATTGTTGGGCTACTAGTGGAAGGGTTTTCTTCTATATTTAACTTTTGAATTATTCTTTGTAGAATATCATCATCAGAATTTTTGAATCTTTTAAGCTTTATTTGTTCTTTATTTTGTTGAGTTAGGTTGAAAGGTTGAAAAGAGGTTGTTCAATATTTTGAGAAAATGGGCTTGTCTGTGGTTGTGAAGGGGAAAGTGGTGGTGTTGTTGAATTGAGTTATCCTTAAGCTTTGGCAATGGAATTGTTGGTTGAGGTATTGGTTTGAGAGTTGGAAGTTGTAAGGGTTTTTGATTGTTTAATTGAGTATATATTGTATTTAATTATTATGATATTGTTTTGAGATTTAGAGTTTGAAAATTATTTTGTTCATAAATTTTGTTTAGATTTTTGATTGTGGGTGCTTCACTTTCTTTGTTTTCTCTTCCCTGGTGAAAGGGAGTAACTTGAACTTCGTTATTTTGAACATTGATGATTAAATCCTTTGGAGGAGGATGAATTGTTTGAATGATTTGGCCATCTGTTGTGAGCCATTTGGTTGTCAGATTTGTATTGACATTGATTGAGTTTTGAATAAATGGATTTGGAATTTGATTTCTCGATGTAAATGATTCGAACCATAGAAAAAAGGGAATATTGCATTTTAATTGATTCAATTCTTTGTAATAGGTTTCTCTGATTTTGATTGTACTTTCGTTCGTAAACGTTTGGAAAAACCATTGTTTTTGAACTTCATTTTGTTTGGATTCAAAGTCATTACTTAAAAATTCTTTATTGATTGTAAAGTCTTTTGTTAAAACATTTATTGAGGGTGGACGCATTTGAGAAGAAGTTGGGGAGTTTGGACTTGAAAAAGAGTTTGAAAAGGAATCAGTTTGGAAAACTGGTTCTGCAAGAGGAGGATTGTAACGAATTCCTCTAAATCTCGATGTATTTATGTTTGAATGATTTGAATTTGAATGGTCATCTTCTTCTCTTTGGGTAGGTAAAGAAGAAGTTGAGTACCTTGAAGACTCTGGATAGGTTGGATTCGAAATTATTGTTTGTTGGCCTGTAGCAAATTGTATGGTAACTTTGCTATCAGGTTATTCTATGATTCTTTGAACTTGTCTTTGAGCGATGTTTCTGGGAGGTTGAGGATTCTCAATCTTTCAGATGTCTGGAATGGTTATTTCATTCCATTTCAGACGTTTTGGAATGTAAGTTGCTGCATGGTCAGCTTGTACTTCTAATAGAAGTGTTTCTCCAGGTGGAGATTGTTTGAGACATCTCGGATTTAATTGACTTCCTAGAAGTTTGAAATAAATCCTGTAGATTAAAGCTAAATTTTTTCTATTTTCTTTGATCTCGATGTTTGGCATGTGGATATCTAAAGTTAGAGTATCCATAATTGTGGGATCTTGAAGATTAATAGAAAATTTTGGATAACAATTGAAATAGATTGGACCATTGTTCAAATTTGTTTGAACAATTGCTAAAAGTGATTCTTCAAATTTAAAAAATGTTAAATCTCTTAAAGCTAACATAACTGGTTGGTTGTGTTCTATTCTGGAAAGGGGGACAATTGCAACTTGAACTAAACCATAGTGTATATATTGAAAACCTTTTGAAATATACTTTTGAAGAGATAAGTTTGAAAGTAATTGAACCGTTTGAGCTTGTTTTTCAATTGACATTGATTGTTCATGAGTTTTGCAAAAAAAAGCCATTTTGAAATCAAAATGTCCAATTTGATAAATTGATTCGAAATTTTCACTTGGAATGCTCCAATTGATCATTTCTTTTGGGTTTGAAACTTCTTTTGAAATTTCCTTTGAATTTATTGTTCTTTGAGTGTTTGAAGAGTTTGAAGAGGCACTGGGTTGGTTTGAAAATAGTCTTATGAAAGATCCTGCAACTCTAGACCTTGACATGGTGAGAACTATAGTTGTACGGACTTCAACAATTACTTAACGGTATTACTATTTGGCACTGTTGAGAACAATTTTACTATTTAGCACTGTTGAGAACGGGAACACAAGGGTATCTGTAACGGGAACACCCAACGGGAACACCTTGACACGGCTTACCAACGCTACACCCATGCTTACCAACGCTCCTTATAGGTGTTAGAACAGCAAAATAGCTCCTACTAGGTGCTTAACAGTATTTCTGTGAAATTACTGTTGAAAGCTCCTTCTACCAGTGCTCAACAGTGCTAAATAGTAAAATCGTTCTCAACAGTGCTAAATAGCAAGACTGTTAAGTAATTGTTGAAGTCCGTACAACTACAGTTCTCACCATGTCAAGGTCTAGAGTTGCAGGATCTTTCATAAGACTATTTTCAAACCAACCCAGTGCCTCTTCAAACTCTTCAAACATTCAAAGAACAATAAATTCAAAGGAAATTTCAAAAGAAGTTTCAAACCCAAAAGAAATGATCAATTGGAGCATTCCAAGTGAAAATTTCGAATCAATTTATCAAATTGGACATTTTGATTTCAAAATGGCTTTCTTTTGCAAAACTCATGAACAATCAATGTCAATTGAAAAACAAGCTCAAACGGTTCAATTACTTTCAAACTTATCTATTCAAAAGTATATTTCAAAAGGTTTTCAGTATATACAATATGGTTTAGTTCAAGTTGCAATTGTCCCCCTTTCCAGAATAGAACACAACCAACCAGTTATGTTAGCTTTAAGAGATTCAACATTTTTTAAATTTGAAGAATCACTTTTAGCAATTGTTCAAACAAATTTGCACAATGGTCCAATCTATTTCAATTGTTATCCAAAATTTTCTATCAATCTTCAAGATCCCACAATTATGGATACTCTAACTTTAGATATCCACATGCCAAACATCGAGATCAAAGAAAATAGAAAAAATTTAGCTTTAATCTACAGGATTTATTTCAAACTTCTAGGAAGTCAATTAAATCCGAGATGTCTCAAACAATCTCCACCTAGAGAAACACTTTTATTAGAAGTACAAGCTGACCATGCAGCAACTTACATTCCAAAACGTCTGAAATGGAATGAAATAACCATTCCAGATATCGGAAAGATTGAGAATCCTCAACCTCCCAGAAACATCGCTCAAAGACAAGTTCAAAGAATCATAGAAGAAACTGATGGCAAAGTTACCATACAATTTGCTACAGGCTAACAAATAATAATTTCGAATCCAACCTATCCAGAGTCTTCAAGGTACTCAACTTCTTCTTTACCTACCTAAAGAGAAGAAGATGACTATTGAAATTCAAATCATTCAAACATAAATACATTGAGATTCAGTGGAATTCGTTACAATCCTCCTCTTGCAGAACCAGTTTTCCAAACTGATTCCTTTTCAAACTCTTTTTCAAGTCCAAACTCCCTTACTGCTTCTCAAATGCGTTCACCCACAATAAATGTTTTGACAAAAGACTTTACAATCAATAAAGAATTTTTAAGTAATGACTTTGAATCCAAACAAAATGAAGTTCAAAAACAATGGTTTTTCCAAACGTTTACGAAAGAAAGTATAATCAAAATCAGAGAAACCTATTACAAAGAATTGAACCAATTAAAATGCAATATTCTCTTTTTTCTATTGTTCGAATCATTTACATCAAGAAATCAAATTCCAAATCCATTTATTCAAAACTCAATTAATGTCAATACAAATCTGACAACCAAATGGCTCACAACAGATGGCCAAATCATTCAAACAACTCATCCTCCTCCAAAGGATTTAATCATCAATGTTCAAAATAAAGAAGTTCAAGCTACTCCCTTTCACCAGGGAAGAGAAAACAAAGAAAGTGAAGCACCCACAATCAATGATCTAAACAAAATTTATGAACAAAATAATTTTCAAACTCTAAATCTCAAAACAATATCATAAGAATTAAATACAATATATACTCAATTAAACAATCAAAAACCCTTACAACTTCCAACTCTCAAACCAATACCTCAACCAAAAATTCCAATGCCAAAGCTTGAAGATAACTCAATTCAACAAAAACACCACTTTCCCCTTCCACAACCACAGACAAGCCCATTTTCTCAAAATATTGAACAACCTCCTTTTCAATCTTTCAATCTAACTCAACAAAATAAAGAACAAATAAAGCTTAAAAGATTTAAAAATTCTGATGATGATATTCTACAAAGAATGATTCAAAAGTTAAAAATAGAAGAAAACCCTTTTACTAGTAGCCCAACAATTCAAACCCCTACAAAAACCAATGAAAATATTTCAAGTGAAACCAACTCCTCAATATCCTTAAGAGGCAACGAAATTCGAGAAACAAAACAACAATTCAACACCAATATGATTTAAAACAATGAACCTTCAATGAGCAGAATCAAAAACAACTGGAAAAATCAATCTACAAAAAACTATTATCCAAGACTAACTCCCCCTGCTATTCAATTTGAAGAAAGAAATCAATTCACATCTATGTCATTCAATGGAAACGACATCCATGAATGGAATATACATGGCAAATCAGAATATGAAATCAAAAACACTCTACAACAAATGACAATGGCTTCATCAGCCTATGAAATAATCAATCCTACCAATACAGGTCACGCATCCGCCCAAATGATTGTTGCTATATTTTCAGGACAATTACAATCATGGTGGTCAAACACACTACAAGAACATGATAGGCAAATGATACTCAACCACACTCATATTCAACAAAAACGTCTTGGTCCAGATGATGTCAACTCTCCTTGGATTGAGGAAGAAGTTGAAGATGCTGTCGAAACTCTAATCTGGACAATAACTGTTGCTTTCCTTGGAAGTGCAACAGAAAAACAAGAATCAACAAAATTATTCTTAACCAATCTAAGATGCCCGTCTTTACAGGATTTTAGATGGTACAAGGATATGTTTTAACACACGTACTCAAAAGAGAAGATAATAATGCATCATTTTGGAAAGAAAGATTTGTTATTGGACTTCCAAAATTGTTTGCTAAAAGAATCATGACAAAAATTCAAGATCATTGTGGCACTCAAACAATTCCATGGCAAAATTTAACATATGGTCAATTATTTGCTTTTGTTAAAAAGGAAGCATTACAACTATGCCAAGAACAAAAACTCCGTAACAATTTTAAAAAGTTTCAAACAAAAAAGGAATTAGGATCCTTTTGTGCTCAATACAATATTCTCACATTCAAACCTCCTTCAAAAAGATATAAAAAGAAAAAATTTCAACAAGAACCATTCAAGCAATCAAGAAAACTTAAGTACAAACGTCAAACCTTTCCTCAATATTATACCAACAAAAGAAGATAATCAAAAAGGAAGTCAAACAAAGTTTCAGTTTGTTACAAATGTAAGAAACCTGGACATTATGAAAATGATCGCAAAATGAAAAATAAAATTAATGATGAAGATTTAAGAAATAAATTAATGAACCTTCTTCTATCTAACTCAAGTTCGGAATGTGAAGATTACATCTTCGAAATTCAAGAAAATTCAATCAGTGAAGATTCATCATCTAAATCCTCACAAGAACCATGCTCTTGCAAACTCAAAACTCTCAATGTTTTGACAAAAACTAACAAAGAAGATTTGTTAGACATTGTCGACAAAATTCGAGATCAAAACCTCAGAAAAGAATACCTTCTCAAATTAAAAGAAATCATATTCAAAGAATAAGAAATCAAAACCCCAGTACAAAAAGAGTAGTCAATGAAATAGAACGACAAATTCAACATCTTCAAACTAAAGTAATAACAATGCAATATCAAGATTTAGAATCAAAATTAAAACAATCTCTTACATAATCAAAAGATCTAGAATTAAAAGCCAGAATTGCATACCTAGAATCTAAACTTGATAATTCAAATAATGTGTCAGACTCAACTCAATTCGAAAATATTCAAATTCCAGAAGAAACCTCTTCAAACGACAAATTTCTTCAACTAATAGAACGGATAGAATATCAGAAATGGTATATCCGGATAACACTCCATATTTCAAAAGATTTCAAGATTCAAACTCAAGCCCTATTAGATTCAGGCGCTGATCTCAACTGTATTCAAGAAGGGCTCATTCCCTCAAAATTCCACGAAAAACACTGGAAAGTCTCCATACTGCTAGTGGCAACAAAATGAATATCAAATACAAACTTTCAAATTCCTATATCTGCAATGATGGTATATGTTTCAAAACACCATTTATACTAGTCAAAGATCTCCAACAACAAATTATTCAGGGTACTCCCTTCATTAGCCAAATATACCCATTTACAGTTACAAAAGAAGGAGTCCACACAAAAATCAATAACATTCCAATAACCTTTCAATTCATCAATCCAATTCAACAAAGAGACTTACATCTCTTACAATCAACAACAATATTCAAACATATAAATTCAATACACAATCAGCTACCTCAAAGACGATTTGACTCCCTTTACATCCTTTGGTTTGCAATCAGGTACAATTTTCCTTTTCATATTATTCAATTTTCTGGTACAAACAAATTTCTAATTACTGTTTTGCAGGTTATGAAGAACGACAAAGGAAAGCAGGTAGCCCAAACTTAAAAAGATCATTCAAATATTTTATCAAAACAAGTTGACTATTCTGATCAATACTTTACAAAACCTCAGGCGGAGCATCTTTATTTAACAACCCATTACAAACCTCTTTCAAAAACACAAATTCAAAATTCAATCAAATCAACATTTCTAACAAACTTTCAATGGCTCCCTGATGATCTTCAAAAGACTCAAAAATATTATGAATTTATATTACTCTATTCAAAATCTGTTCAAATTCAACACATTCAAGAAGATGGACAAACTCAATACTCCATCTGTAAAATCCATGATATTTTAAAACCAAATGAGTTTATCTATCCATGGATTTCACAACAATTTTCTCATTTCTCAAGTCAATTTTCCCCAGAAGGATTCAACTTTCAAGATTACAAAATGGCCTGGTTTAGAGCCTTCGTCTTCCGGCCTTCGAATCACACATGGTTTTTCAAAATAAAAAATACTCAATTAAAATTCCCTCCATGGTTTTATGAATGGTGGCACCTCTATGGTATAGCACCATTGATATTTTCCCAGCTCAAATCAAAAATTTATTTAACACTTATTCAAAAAATTCAAATGATGATCCTATTCAAACAATTTTAAAGTTCCATTCAAACTTTCAAATGCCTTGGATATTATGCTGGTCATATGATACTTCTCAAATCTTTGAATAGCATTATCTGATCTCTTTGGTCCGCAAATTCAAAATTAAATGGTCAAAGAATTATATTCTTAAAACCAAAGAAAGAATTCCAAAACCCATTTCAAAACAAAAACAACCTTTAATCCTTTCACCAAACTTCACCAGCCCCTCTGCTCGCCCATTACTTCTCAAATTGTCAAACTCTCCTAAAATTTCTCAAACTCCAATATCTCGAAACGACTCAAAACCCTTACCCAATCAAAACACTCAAAATTTAGAATCACAAAACCTTCAAAACCAACTCGAGAGAAAAACTCAAGAATGTATAGCTCTTAGAAAACAAATCTCTGTTCTCCAAAATCAAATCAATTATCAATCCAAACCTCCAAACTGTTGTACTATTTCTTCAACATATGAATTTTTCAAACCCAGAATTTTCTTTTTCCCTGAAAAATTCCTTTGCCACTTTCCTCGTGATATTGCTTCAAAAATTTCGCGTATTACTCAATGCAGCAATTTCAAGACACTTATTAAAGTTCAAAATTTCCTTCAGGAACTTTCCATTCACAATATTATGATTCCTGGTCTTACCTTTCAATGGGTCACTCAATATGGCTATCCCGCAGAATGCAAATTAACCCCAACTTGCCTAAATCTACCATTCAATAGAACAGATTGCCCTTGTCACCTTACCAACTCAATTGTTCGTGCTTGTTTAGACTTAGAAATCTATCAACCCATGACCATTTTGCACAAAGGCAAACAAATTATTCTTACTCCTCAATATATGCTGGACTGCGGATTTCTACTTCAATTAATTATTACCAATCCCGATCAAGCTTCTCAATTCGGTAGAAAACTACGCTATGTAATACAAAACCATTTTGAAGATAAAGTCGTCTCTACGGATACTCCTATTCAGTCAAAACCTCTTGAGTTTTGTGGCATTTACACTAATCCCAGCCAGCACAGGATTCTTGTCTATGGCTCATCTGTTAGACATACTCTATGTCCTTCTGATGAACCATATCCATGCAATAACAATGCCCTTTTTTCACAACTCAATCAATGGAGAGCTAAACAACTAGCTTTTAATCTTCTTCCTCAAGCTTTTTCAACTAATAGTGGGATTATCAAATCCTTTCTTGTCACTGAAGATCTTATTCAAAAAATTTATTCTTTCAATAAAAATCTTGATGTTCCTTTTCTCAAAAACACGAATCAAACTGATTTACTTCAACGGTATGAAGAACTCAGAAAAGAAGAATAGGCTATTCTCGATGAAGAAATGAGAAACATCAATATGCTGTTGCTTCCGTAAAAGTTCAACAAATTCAAGATTCATCTGTCAATGACGAAAGCGATGACGCCAGGTCATTTCAGACTGATCCTTTCAATCTCCTCCAATAATTCAAGATGACGCAAGCCTCCTTCAATAATTCAATTACAGCTGATTTGATTCCCAGACAAGGTCAAATTACTGTAGCAGTCACTGTAGCAAGGACCACCAGCTGTCCAGTTACTGTTGTAATTATTCAATTTCACTGCAGCCCGTACAATAATTCAAGCCTAGCTGCCCCGGACTTCAAAATTTCTCAATATAAAGAGCATTCATCCAACCATTTCATGGCAGAGGTCGAAGATCAGAGAGAAAAACAAAAACGAGAGCTACAAAAGTTTTCTTTTATTTTCTCTTGTAATCTTGTACCAGCATTTCAAGTCTTCAATTTTCAAAGTTCCAGTTCGTTGTAAGTTTCAATACCTGTATCTCAATATGTAAGTTTTATGTATCAATCTATATTTTCAATATTTGTGTTTCAATCTTAGGCTTGTAACCCTTCTGTCAACTTTCAATATATATATATAATATTATATTTATATTTATATTTTAGTTTTCCTTCTCCTCCTTCTTCATCTTCTTTATTTTACCCTTTTCTAAAGTCAAATGTTTTCATCTTCCCTCCTCTTCCTTCTTCTTCTTCTTCTTTATTCCACCATTAATGTTAGACCTTAATTTATTTTCTTTTACAGCTCAACTTTTTTAATACCTAAAAATTTTAAACCCCTTCCTTTTCTCCTTTTTTTCTTTTTGATATTATCTTGTATGTGATGCAGTTGCTATCTAGAGATTGGCGAGTGAGGGCTAACGGGAAGACAACGCCATGGATAGAGGTCCAGCAGGGAAGGAGAATCGGGTTGAAGCTGCTTCGCATCCATGAGTGACGCATAGCTTGGAGGAATCATTGACGCGGGTTGACGAAGAATGCGGCTGGTAGTTAGTCTTTAGATAGAGTTTGATTAGGATTAGGATTAGGATTAGTTTTAAAATTCCGATTTAAACCTTTTTTTTTTTTCTTTATTTTAAGAGGAGCACATAGATTGCGATTTCAGCCATTAGATCTAGCACATAGATTGCAATCTCAGCCGTTGGTTCTAGTTATGAATTAATTTGAATTTTAAATTAGCTAGAGTTAAACTAGGAAAACTCGTCTATTTAAAGAGGATGATAGTTAGGGTTTTAGCTAGCCAATTTTAGAATCAATTTTATAAGTTATTTATTCATTCTATTCTCAAGAGCGAGAATGAGAGTCGAATTTATCTTTCCCCTGTAATTTTTATTAGAGTTTAATAAAATTAAAGGGAATGTCGTCGTTTCCTTCCCGTCCCCCTTAATCTTCCACTGCCGCGCTGCATCAGTTGGTATCAGAGCTCAGAACATTTCTGAGATGGCATCAAGTCGTCAAAGGTACGCTACTATCGAGAAAGTTTCTGATCGAGACCAAATTATGCAAAATGAAAGGAGATTAGATGAGTTCGAGGAGAGACTTAGGCGAATCTAGTGTTGCTTGATTCAACTGGGGGAAAATCCATACTTAAAGCTAGGAACCCAGCCCCAACGCCAATTACCACCGGGTGAAAACAAAAAGATGAAGGACAAGATCAAGAATCCAACATCAGTTGTTGATCTACCGGACCCTGAGTAGAGGCAGCATCAGCTCTGTATCGGTACCGCCAACGTTGAAAAACAAGAGGTGGGCACCAACCTCCGTGAAGAAAATTCAGAGTTTGAGGAAATTGGCGTCATTGTGTTGGAAGAAACTCAAGACGCGCTACCTTCACTTGATGAGGAGGAATTAGTGGGTGACAAAGGTCGCTTGCTATTAGTCAAGCGAGCTGGCTTCACGCCTGAAGAAGAAGATTGGAGGCGCCATGACATCTTCCAGACCACTTGTACCATTGGCTGCAGGGTATGTCGTATGGTCACTGATTCAGGAAATTGTGAGAACGCCATCTCTGAAGAAGCTGTTTAGAAGTTAGGGTTGAAGACGGAGGAACATTTGAACCCTTACACGGTGTCTTGGCTCGAGAAAGAAGATCAGATAACTATATCAAGACGTTGCTTTGTCAATTTCTCAATTGGGGACACTTATCGGGAAGCGGTTTGGTGTGACGTTTATATGATGGACGCATGTTACTTACTATTGGGAAGTCCGTGGCAATATGATAGGAGCTTCATTCATGAAGAAAGAAAGAACACATATAGCTTCGTCTTTGAGGGGATAAAGATTATCTTGATGCCCAAGAAGGTTGAGGCACCATGTGTGTCAAGGAACAAAGAAACGGAGCCAGAAGAAAAGGATGTGAGCACCAACGTAGTTGGCGAGGCCATGTTGGCGTCACCACCAATAGACGTTACCCATGGAGAACCTATCTTTGATAAGGCACCACATCTAGACCTATCTTCTCCACCCATATTTGATGAGCTCATGTATGATGAGCCCATCTTTGACGAGGAGGAGGAATCGGATGAGGTAGGGAGTCAATCGAGGAAGGATTACCCAGAGGCATTGGAGTATTACATACCGCCATCAATGGGCTTGGAGACTAATGTGGGGCACGAGTACATCAGGCACCTATTGTGGATGTTACTTGTTATGATCTACATCCAAGCGAGACCGAAAGGCGGGTCGGCTATACTAATGCCGACCAAGGATGGGACTTGGCGGGACTACCGGGAGCTGTGACAATGGTAAGAACAAGGCCACAATGGGAATGTCAAGTACCAAGAAGAGGGTTACCGGATCTGCTCCATCACCAAGTAGAGTTCACGCCACCTTTACCACCTAAACAAGGCGAGCCATGGCGAGGATATACTAACAACAGGTCCACCATCGAGATCAGCATGTACCGTGAGGCTTCTTCATCTTTGGCAAGTGTCCTAACTATGGCAAGAAGGATCCCAACGACTTCGTGGCAAATTTGATGGCGAATTCTCTCCAACCGGGAGAGGATGATGCAACCCCGCCTCCTTTGGCGAATAGCTTGGCGGCTCAGTCACTGGCGGGAGCAGAGCATGACAAGAAGGCGTATGGACTGGAGCACGAAAAGTTGGCGGCTGGAATAAGATGAGTCTACATGGCGAGAAAGACCCTTTGCCGAATTCGAGGACTAATTCTCTCCAAGCCGGAGAGAATGATGCAGCTGCCATCTAGAGATTGGCGAGTGAGGGATAACGGGAAGACAATGCCATGGATAGAGGTCCAGTAGGGAAGGAGAATCGGGTTGAAGCTGCTTCGCATCCGTGAGTGGTGCATAGCTTGGCAGAACCATTGACACGGATTCACGAAGAATGCGACTGGTAGTTAGTCTTTAGATAGAGTTTGATTAGGATTATGATTAGTTTTAAAATTCAGATTTAAATCTTCTATTTGTTTTTCTTTATTTTAACATGAGCACATGGATTGCGAGCTCTGCCGTTGGATCTAGCACACTGAATACAATCTCAACCGTTGATTCTAATTAGGAGCTATTTTAAATTTTAAATTAGTTGGAGTTAAGCTAGGAAAACCCCTCTATTTAAAGAGGAGGATAGTTAGGGTTTTAGTTAGCCAATTTTAGAATCAATTTTATGAGTTATTTGTTCATTCTATTCTCAAGAGCGAGAATGAGAGTCGAACTTATCTTTCCCCTATAATTTTTATTAGAGTTTAATAAAATTAAAGGGAATGTTGTCGTTTCCTTCCCGTCCCCCTTAATCTTCCGCTGCCTTGCTGCATTAGTATGCTATTGAAGGCTACCTTGAGTTTTTTCAAAAAAAAATTTCAGTGTCATTTTTAAGCTTAATTTACTGTGGTAGGTTTAAAATATCTTTTTAGATGTCGTTTTTTCACCCTTTTTTTGTTTAATTATACTTTATATAATAATAATCTTTCAGTTTGTTTTTTAAAGTGTAATTTAGCAATGTGACATGTCAAATTTATTTTTAAGTTTAGAGTGTTATGATTAAGTATTATTTATTTAATTTTAGAGTATTATCTTTAGTTTTTGTTATTTAACTTTTTATTTATTTATTATTGGTTGTAAAAAAACATTGAGAAATTATGGAAAGGTCATGTAGCTCAAGTAGTGCTAAAACACATCTAGGGAACACACGAATGTATTCTTACAGATACAATTGTGAGACTATTATGCCGCTCAATGTGTCAAGATCACAAAATAACCTAGAACTGTCTTACTACAAGTGCTTAGGGTGCCTACAATTTGCGAAATGGGATGATAATAAGTCAATTGGCTCAAACTATGAAAAAGACTCAATTGAAGTAGAAGAACGGAGAGGACAAAAAGATGATAAATTGATAAAATTAATTTAAAAAATGACAGAGGACATGAAGGAGATAAAATGACACTGAAGTTGATGAAATCAAGGCATATAGAGATCATGAAATTAATATTTGTAGCACATGTATTAATGTTTACCAGATGTATGATTATAATCATGTTATTGAAATAAAAAGAAATGAAGATGACATGTTTTGGGTGCAAATTGCACAAATTCCTTGATACGTATGTCAATTTCTTGCAAATTGCCAATCAACATGATGACACTAACATAGCAACATAAACACAAGTGTATAACAATTCCTACCGCATATGAAATACAATATGACATGCTACCTACACCAAAATATCAAACGTTGGGCCCAACTAAGCTCCTACAAACGCCAACCATGAATCCCATATGCCTTCTAGGCGTACAAATCCCTAAAATTCCCAAATGTCTTCTAGGCTTACAGATCCCTACATATCACCATGAAATACACAAACTTCAACATAATAGAACCGAACAAACAAATGCCACCTCACTAATCCCATATTACCATGAAATCTATAAACATCAACATAAACAAAACTAAAAGAAACACATGAATTGATAGATTATGGAGTTGCTTGCATTGTTGACTGTGTTACTTATAGCTGCATCATCAATGATTCTAGGCCACTTCTGCGATTGGCCTCATGTGTAGTGGTAGAGGATCAAGTAATGGAATGTGATCCATGGCTGGCCACATGCATGGATTATTGATTGGATGTGTTATCCCACTGTGTAGTATTCATCCACAAACTCCTCCGAACTTCGTTTAAACCACAATATGCATTGAGCAACACGTTCACATGGTATTCTGATCAGCGCTCAAACATTACAATCACAATGCCCAATGTTTAGGTTCACTATGGAAGTAGTGAAACCATCCACAATATCAAACTCCCCATTCCCCGCGGGAGTTAAGTGACACAATCTTGAGTCTCTTTCTACAATTTGCAGCTTATCTTTTGCTCTCGGTACAAATCTATCTTACCACAGCATGGCCTTCTCCCTCCTATCAACTCTCTTCCTCGAAATCAGCATTCTAAGTTCGTTCAATAACACCTGCAGTTGGATTTCAAAAGTGTGAGAAATAACAAAGGTGGTATGAAGTGGAAAGTGGTAGAAGGTATAATTATGCCTAAATTAGTTTGTCCCAAAATGCATTGATTTTTGTTATTGAAACGCTCAACAAAATTTGTGGTATTATCTTCACATTTACACCCCAGGTCAAATTTGTGTCTAGCCCAATGCTCCAAGGGCTTTCTCATCAACCAATCGTGTGCTTTTCAATTTTGTTTCTTGATTCTCTCCATTGCTTTGTTAAACTCTCATTCCGTATGGGCATTGACTGCTTGATACAATAATACTTGAAGCAGAACTCCCAAGTATTTTCGCTTAAAATTCCTTTCAAAATGAATCACACTAACCCTTCTCTTGGCGGTTGGAATAACTTCTTCTATTGCTTTAATTACACCCTACAATAATAAGAAACAAACTACTACATTTGCATGCGTCAAAATCAAAGTTCAATTTTCAAAAACCTTCAAGAAGTATTGAATTCATGTACGAACATGCAAAACATAATTGTACCTTGTGCCTATTAGCAATAATGTGTATTTGGAGTGGTCATCACCTCCCAGTACAGCCCACAAAGAATTGAAAAAAAAAAAAAAAATGCCTAGTTTGCCTTATTTTCACAAGGCACAATTGCGTATGCTAATGGGAACCCCCATTATTGGCATCCACGGTCATTGCAGTCAATAAAACACATTTATATGGCCTTTCAAAATGGCAGCCATCCACGCCAATGAGTGGCCAATATCCACGTAAGAATCGCTCCTTCATCGCTGCGAGGCTAATGATTACCTTCTAGAAGGTGGCCCTGTCTCCCACTCGGTCTGTCCATAGAATACTGCAAACACTTCCTGGATTTGTGTGCTTTACCATCTCTTTGTACTTTCCCACTAACTGGAATGATAGGTCATGCCTCCCCTCAACTGCATTCAAGATTAGACTCTTGACCTTCCTAATTGTGTAGTCTTTTAGTACTAGTCTACATCTTTGCATGAACAACTATTGCATTGCCACAACTGAAATTTGACTGTTAGCCCTTATATCAGTGACTAACTTCCTAGAAATCCAATATGAAGAAGCCATCGGGTTCTCTTGTAACCTCTCACAATGATGCTCACCTTTCATAGTCTTCACTGCCTATGTATGTCCATCTGGAATGATAGACGCATGGAGCCTCCAAGTCCACCTATCATCAGTACACGCAGCCATATACCTCTTGCCTTCATTCTTTGTCAGAGCAAAACCCACCTGTACACAATAATCCCTAATGACATCCTTCAACTGTTCCCTATCTATAAACATATCAAACGTTCAACTTGATGGTCCCATCAGGTTCTCGCTCCCATAACTTACCAGTATACATTTTCTCATTGGGGTCATCCTCCTCATCATCACCATCACCCTCAGATGAAGCAACAAATCCATCTTCATCCTTAGAAACAACACTTACACAGTCATTATCACTATCTCAATTAACGCCCACGTCTACATAATCAGAACCTTCAGAAGATGTTGCAGGAGAATAAGGTGGTGGAGATTATGGCATGAGTTCAAGGGCCGTGGCATGAGGTGCTTGAGCTTCACTATGTATTTGTGACTTGGGGTTTGGTGGGATGCTACAGACAAGCATATCATCTAAGGTCATAACATCATGATCAATGACCCCGTAACTAGAACTTTCACCAATAATCTCTAGCTCATCTCTGTCACAATGGACATCCATGCCATAATCATGTTGCTCAACTGCCTTCCCCTTTGAATATTTTTGTATTCAGTTAGAATAAATGATAACAATTGATGGCTTCAAACCATCGTACACATAGAAGTGTAATTCCTTTTCATTTCTACAAATCTCAACATCTCGAGCAATTGATGGTCATTATTCATAAGCCTTTTGTCATTAGGTCTGTTTGGTGGATGATAGTGAAAGTGAGGGTTTCTACCTTTATCCCCTATTAACTAAGAATGATCTTTGCCACCATATCTAGTTCAATCATCTAAATTCTATCTCTATCAATGCCAATATCTATGTTTGTTTGCCCCCCCTTGTAATGAAACACTATCATTTGCATATCATTCATGTACAACAACATCCACAAACACAAGGATCATCACAATAAGACATATTCAACTATAACCCATTTTTTCTACATCAGAAATCAACCAATAATGATCTTTGCCACCATGTTTTCTACCTTTATCCCCTATTAACTAAGAATGATCTTTGCCACCATATCTAGTTCAATCATCTAAATTCTATCTCTATCAATGCCAATATCTATGTTTGTTTGCCCCCCCCTTGTAATGAAACACTATCATTTGCATATCATTCATGTACAACAACATCCACAAACACAAGGATCATCACAATAAGACATATTCAACTATAACCCATTTTTTCTACATCAGAAATCAACCAATAATACAACTCATTTTTTTCCCATATGTGGTGTACTAAACAAAACCCAGATAACCAATGATTTCAAAGGAGCGATTTCCAAATTAGTGTTTAACTTCAACAAAACCCACAAAACAAGGACCATTTTAGTGTTTAAATAAAAAATGTGGATTTAAAGACGAAAATCAACAGGTATCATTTTATTTAGCCCTAAGCAAAACCCAAGAAAGCTTCCAAAACCCACAAAACTAGGACCGCATTTGGATGTTTAACCCTAGCTAAACCCACAAAAAATAGGGATCATTCAAATCAGACCTAAATGAGACATTTGGATCATCAAAACCCAAAATCAATTGCAAAAAAAATATACAACCTAACTAAACCCATTTCTTTCGAGAAAAGGAACAAAAAAAAACCCATAAAACCCTGAGAGATAGAGAGAGAGACTCAAATAGATAAAATCCTAATCAGTGAAACATGAAACTTATTTTTCGCCATATTTGCGAAACCCCATTTCATTGGGGTTAAACTAACCTAATAAGTGTAATACCATACCTTAAATGCCACATGCAGAGAGAGAGAGAGAGAGAGAGAGCAACGCACCTTCACCTTCAAGCTCGACATGAAGATGCGCACAGATGGAGACGAAAATCGACACTGATGCAGCAGAAAAGGCGCTCGAGAGTGGAGGAATCGTAGCATGGTTTAGAAATGGAGGCAAGTAGGGCTTTCTTCAAAATGTAGGCAAGCAGAACTTTGTTCATTCTCTGAGGAAGATGAACCATTTTCTTGGGTTCCTAAAAGTAATTTTTTATTTTATTTTTTAAATTCACCACTTTTAAATGTTGTGTTTTGATAAGTGTGAAGAATCAGACCCAAAACGGCATCGTTTTACTAAAGTGTAATTTTGTTTCTATTTCTCCAAGGGTTCACGACGCTTGAGAGGGTCCTTTTTATTCATACGGTAAAAACTTAGGGTCCTTTTTAATAATTTCAAAAGGTCAACTACTAAGTAACATTTTAATATGTTATTAGTGTTTTTGCCAAATAATCTTTTTATCCACTAAAAACAGATGTTCCAAATGTTGTTTTAGACCTACATCCAACTCATGGTATATTACTTAAAAGAAAATAACATCACACGCATTATAATAAACTTGTAAACATAAAGACGACAATAAGTAAGTTGCCTTCAATAATAAAATTATTCACATAAATATTTCCTAGGACACCAATTTTGACAGAAAGATCATGTTTATGGATCTCTAGTAAGTAGCACCAGAGTTCTTAAGTTCAAACAGTTTGGCCACCCACTCAAATGTGCTTATTGACCTTGGACACCTAAATACAGTTTTATGGATATTGACCGAGGTAGTCATGACCTTATACTATCTAAATGCACATCCGTAAAGGATAGCACCTCATGCCTTATGGTTATATTAATTAGAACGTTGACTACAGGCATTGGGAATTCTTCCTTAGGAGTGGCTGCATTCAAATCTTTAAAGTCTTATCTTGCCATTTTTCTTAACCACTAGCATTATACTGCCAGATCCCTCAATACCTAGTGATTTAAATGAACTTTCACTTGAGGAGTCTCTCAATTTTCTTCTTGACCTTATCAATAACATCTTAAGGCATTTGCCTCTTTGATTGGATGAAAAATGTGGCTCCAAGCTTAATTATGAACTTGTGCTCAATCAGCTTTTTGTCCAATCCTGACATCTCATGGTTACTCTATCTTAGAATTCCAAAAACAATCAAATGTAATCACTCATCTGCTCATCAAACAACAATCCACTCACATGGGTTGGCCTTGGTTCTTCTTTAGTCTCAAGGTTGACCTCAATTAGGGTCATGAACCTAAGCTCTCAAGTCATCCATTGTGGTTGGTGTTGACTTTAAGTCAAACAATGCCAACTCCTTTCCTTGAACAATTTGGACTTCATAGCCATACCTCAGGAAACCTAGCTACTAAGCCTAGAGTTTGTTTAGTTTGTAAGGAGATTAACTTGGAAACTTCTGAGGATACGTCCCTTTGAGCTTCTAGTTTGATATGTGGTTCTTGCCATTGGCAACCTTCTTTGTGTTCCTTTTGAGCTCCTCCCTGGATCATGAGGGTTCTCCAAAAAACTCAACGTGTTTGAATCTGGAGACTCAACATCTACATCATTGGCATATACATCAAGTAGTGGAATTCTCAAAATGATGATAGAGCCACCATTTTGGTTGAGCGCTAACCTCGTTTGTTTCGGGTGTCTCAAGGTGTCCATTGTATTTACTCACACAAGACCAAAATGATGGAACAATGTCCTCAAAACCCAATTATATGATGATTCATTAACAATAAATAAAATTCTTTTATTTATTTATTGTATGATTTGTTTTTACAAGTTATAAATGCATTTGATTATTTTTTAAAATGTGTCACAAGATGGAAGTCGTCCAAGATGACATATAAATATTTGATTAAGTGGATAGTGAGATTAAACCAAAGATAAACTTAAATCGAAAAAAGTGATATGTTGTGAAAATTAAGCTTATAGTTGATGAGAAGCTTGGACTACTTATTTATTAAAACTATAATGTGATTAAGTGAAGATTTGTATTGGTCATGTAGATAAAGATCCTAGAATTTCATTGTGGTGATCGTCAATAAGATTGAAGCATTAAACTAGACTAAATGAGTTGTTATTTTCCTCAACTACTATCAAAAATAAATAATTCATTGTATGCTAGTAAGCAATGCATGTAAAACCTAATAATGTCTTTGACTCTTGCATGTAGTTTATATTACTTTGATGTAAAGAAAAGTGAGGTCTTAGAGATTGACCAATATCCTAGATACATTGGGTAGTAGTATAAAATATGGTGGAAATGAACATTTAAAAGGGGATTTATATATAGTCTCTTCATAATATAAAGATACCTCCTCAATTGGATTTGTAAGTGTTTAAAAATTTTGAATTTTTCGCCAAAGTATTTCAAGTAAATGTCACTAAAATTTGACGAGAGAAAATTGTTTTTCTATCATAGAATTTTTAAAAAAGGGCAAATCGAGGACTTAACGAAAAATTATGGGAACATGTTGATACTGGCTTAAGCTATTTTTCATGTATATCTAATAGAAGGGCTAATCGTTCATTTAGTTACGTTATGAGAATTCTTAAATAAATATATTTGATTATAGTACAATAATATTTATTTAGGTGAATTAATTATTGATAAATGGTAAATATTATCAAGTGATAATAATTTGACTTGATATTTCTGAAGCTAGTATTAAATTGTTACTGAACAAATTTTAGGATGCATTTTTCTAGACTTTCGAAGGTCAAATCTAGTCACAACTATATTTTCTTCAAACCCTTAGCTCCTTGAGTAGATGAGGTTGTATTAAATCCATAGCCGCCTATTCTAGTGTTGGTCAAAGTAAGGCTTTATTGAACTTGCTAATATTTGTGGTACTTCATTCGAATAGATGCTAGAACTTTTATGATGAGGTGCTTATACATCACAAGGTGCTCATTGATACAAGCTTTTCCTTCAATCATTCAACAAATGGGCCAATTGCAGCTCAATAAGGGGCTCTGGTATGATATTTGTAAAAGAAGTTAATACAAAAATGATCCCCAATTACTACCCTGAAGTAATTGCATTTGTTGCATTAGCTAGAATAAACGAGGAACATACAACTCCTTCTTGGCAACGCATGGCAACTCCAGTAGTGGTAATTGTTGTAGTCCCACTCATTCACCTGTTTCGCATCTATTGGACATAGCCTGCTGCATTTCGATACCATTTCTTGAACTGATCTTTCCTTGCATGAGCATGCTCTGGGTTGTATGGGAGACTTTTGGGGACCTGCAATATCACCTTCAAGTGTACAAAATGGGGTTTTGGGTTCTGCCGGAAGTTGTGTGGGCCCAATTGCTCTTTGCTTGGATGCACAGCTCATTGGTAGATGGGTAGGAGATGCTCAATCTCACCATCCCCCTTTCGATACTAACCTTTTCCATTGGTCAGCCAGCAATGACTCAAGCAACACCTTTCCATAGTACCTTTTCCTCTTCTTCCCCTCTAGACCAAGTCAACCGGCACCTTCCTCTTCTTCCCTTACCTTTGGATCAAAAACTTTATGGTTGACCTAACCAGAACTCAGAATCAAATGCCTCCTTAGGATACCCAATCCTGGAATCCGTGAGCGATAATGACTCGGTGTCCTTAAGGCTTGAATACGCGCTGGGTTTTGAGCCCTCCACCCTCTTAAGGCCAAATTGAGTTATCTTTCAAGCCCCGAAAACCCAAACCATACCATCACGGAGGGGAAGTTTAGCTACAAGAAAATGGTTGGGGAGGGATTTTTCTAAAATGAGAAGAGTTTCTGCAACAATATTCCAGTGTCGCATATGGAGGGATCGAGTAAGGCGGGTAAGAGGAGATTTAATGTGATGGAAAGATAATAAGTTTTTAATGTTTTCTCATCAAAAGAGGAGTGGGAAAGCGATGAAGTGCAGGGGGGAAAAAAGAGGAAGTGAAATGGGAACTTCAAAATTTTTTGAAGGACATGACATCTAGGTGCAACGAGAAGAGGAAGGTTGAGACCTCTAGTAATAAAAGGAAAAGTCGATGAAGTAGGGTAGATGCTAATAATCTTCATACTATGAAGTCGGTGTTGGCCTTGGTAAGAAACTTGGGTTGACATTTGATGGAGATTGATCAATCGTTGTAAAGTAGATAGCAAGGATAATATAGGGACTTAAGAATTATATCCCGTTTTATTCAATTGACACAACTACTATGGTCGGCCAACATTCTTGTTAATGATTTCCTATTCTTCTTTCCTTGTTTTGTTGCATTAGTTCTTTCTTTTCCTGTTCCTGGCCCTATCCCGCGATGGTGTAGTCTTCTAGAAACAATTAGTATCTCTTGTAATTTCTTTTTTGGTCTCTTTTTTTGGGCTTTGATGTTGGTTGCTTATGTCTTTTCCTGCTGCAGGCTTTTATGCGGGCTGGCTAAGGCCTAGCTTTTGCAGGTGTGCCTAATTTGTAAGCAATTCTTGTTGCTAATTATCTTAAAAAAAGAAAATATACCAATTGAAAATATTTAAATTGAATTAACGAGATTAATTATTTGTTCATGAGATGTATAAGTTAATACAATATTCACGAAATAAATACATATATATGAAAAAAGGGGACATGTGAAAATACAAAAAATAAATAATAATAATAATAGAGTGTGACATGTAACACATGAACCAACTCAAGCAAAGCCAGAATAGTTATGACACTTGTGAGGCAAGGCCAAAAAAGTGCCAGCGCTAGTGTGAGGCGCCAGCTTTGAGAACCAGGGTCCATAACCCATGTAGGTCTTGCTTTTGACGTGGGGCTAACGTCAGCGCAACTGACATCTAAATCTTGTTGTTTTTGTTTTCAGAGTCTCACATTGAAACAATTTAAGTGATTTACTTCAAGCAAAAAGTCTATTGTAAATAGGGGTATTGAGAATTAAGTTTGGCATCCTAATTCTTTTGCAAGATTTTGTTCTTCAAAACTAAAAGGAAGAATTTCTTTCAGAAATTTTTATCTTATGTTAAAATATTTTCAGAGTCCACTATTTTGAGAAGATTGCGAAAAAGGCTTTGCAGCCTCAAGAATTTCTGAAAGGCGTTGCTTTATTCTTCTTTCCATGTAAACTTTCTTAGCTTATCTTTTTATGCTTTCCTTTTATTTTGTGCTTTACTATATGTTTAGTATATTTTTGTTTTAAATACTTTTATGTCATGCTGAATATATTGGAATAAAAGTCTTGATTTTTATTAATTTAAAATTTTCACTATGCATATTTAATCAATTTTGGCAATATTTTTAAATCTTCCAAAAACAACATTTTCATTGTAGAACTGCATCTCTATAATGATGTCACCAATTGGAGTTTGTCACATTGGACCATTTTGATGGCACCAATTTCAACCGTTAGAAAGGCAAGATTATGTTTTTGCTTACTGCACTCAGTATCACCCACATCCTCAATCTCGTATTAAAGCCCATTCTAGAACCTAATATCGATGCTGCTGACGAGAAGGCCAAAGCTGCAAAACCGTAGAAGAAAAATGAAGAGGATGAGTTTGTTTGCGGTAGTCATATTCTCACAACTTTGTCTAATTGTCTATGTGATCTGTATATGTTCATCACGTCTCCTATGGAGATATGGTAGGCCTTGAAGAAAAGTATAAGACACAAAGGCAAGTTAACTAATAAATTTCTTGGGATGAAATACTTAGAGCTTATCGTGATTAATAATATACTCAATGGACCAAGTGCAGAGTGTTAGAAAAATGATACAAACCAAATCTAAATTAGTAGGAAAGTTGTATTCCAATTCCATTGTGAATACAAGAATCCCACATTGATAATTTAGGAGGGGGTGGTTGGGTTTATAAGAGTGAGTAATTTTTAGTCATTTGAATTAAGTCTTGGGTGAAACAATGGAGGGAACCACACGCGCGCGCGCGGCGCCCTCTGCCGTGCGGTGCTCGGGCTAGGGTGTGGGTCAGTTTTTTACACCGGGTATATTTATTTTACGGAAAACTTATTACCGTCACTGCCATTAAAATGCCATTTTCATTTACTGCATATGCGTTACTAGCTGTTGCACCGTCACATAAATTCCTCCATGCGTTTTGTAGCCGTTGCAATTAAATACCGGGTCTTAATCTTGTAGTATAAATATGGTACTCGATCGGTGCATCAAAAAACAACAGCAACCATTCTCATCTTCTTCCTCATTCTAGGTTCAATCTTCTCTCTTATTTTCTTCAATCTCTGGGCAAAGTTTGAGGCGTTCCTAACCGGCTTTTGACGAGTGCACGTTAAGGGTCGGATCGTGTAAATCCTGGAGGACGGCCGCCTACTAGTCTGTTTGCACCGAAGCAGAGGCGAAATCGTCTTTTAGGACAGTGGCCATTTACCACAACACGGTATCTTCGGTATTTTCTAACGTACCTTCTCTCTTCCGGTAATTTTGTTTGTCGTGTTCAACTTTTGACTGCGTTTACTGTGATTTACATATACCGCAATATTATACTGCACTCAAAGGCATTAACGCTATATTTTCAATCGGTTTTGCTGTTTCACTTTTATACCGATTCATTGGTTTTATCTACTGTAATTTGTTGGTTATTTACTGTAATTTCAGCCGTAATTTTTGAATTATTTTTCTGCATTTTTTCGGTTATTATTTCAGTGGGATACTACTGTATTTTACGTATTTTATACGCAGTATTGTCATTGTACACGCTTTAATTCCAACAATCTAAAAGACGATTTGGTTTTACTCACTAATATTTGAACATGGCAACAAAAATACCCCTTCCCGACATGTCAAAAGTTGAACCTCTTGACGGGAAGAACTATAAGAGGTGGTCCCAAAAAAATTCTGTTTTTTCTACAGTTAGTATGTCTGGATTACGTGTTCTACGACAAAAAGGCACCTGAAGGTGAAAACGAGAAAAAAGCCTATGAAGAAAAGTTCACCGTAGATGACCGAACCTGTAGGGGACACTTACTGCATTATATGAGTGATGGGTTATTTGATATCTATGTAAAATTAACCACGGCAAAAGAGATTTGGGATTCCCTACAGAAAAAATATGGGGGTGATGATGCGGGTACTAGGAAATATGCAGTTAGTAAGTGGTTAGATTTCAAATTCGTGGACAACAAACCAATAATTGAACAAGTCCATGAATATGAAAATATTATAACTACTCTTTTGTCAGAAGGCCTTAAAATTTGTGAAATAACTCAAGCATATGTTTTAATTGAAAAACTTCCACCTTCCTGGAAGGATTACCAAAATCTACTCATGCACAAAAAGAAGGACTTGACATTAAAGGAGTTAATAAACCACTTAAAAATTGAAGAAGAAAATAGGCTTAAGGACAGGGGGTACGCATACTCCGACCATTCTAAAGCTAATATTGTTGAAGCTAGACCTAGTAATGCAGACAGGTTCGAGAACAAAGCAACAAAGCATCGCCCAAATTTCAAGCCTGGAGGAAAGATTCAAAAACAGGAACAACAAATTCCTCAGAGACTGCTATCACTATGGAAAGCATGGACATATGGCCAAAAACTGCAGAAGTAAAAAGCCTAAAGACTCGAAGAATAAAGCCACCTTGTAGAAGCAGAGAACATTGTAGCTGTTGTCTCAGAAGTGAACCTGGTCAACAACTTGACAGAATGGATAGTGGATACCAGGGCTACCAGGCACATCTGCACAAACAGAAACATGTTCCAGGAATACCAGAAGATGTCCGATGGAGAGGTGGTCTTTATGGACAATTCTGCAGCTGCACCAATCCTCAAAAAGGGGAAGATTTCTTTAAAACTCACTTCTGAAAAATTTCTTACTTTAACGAATGTGCTGCATGTGTTTGATATGTGTAGAAATTTAATTTCGGGTAGTCTCTTGATCAAAGCTGGGTTAAAATTATCCTTTGACTCAGACAAGTTAGTTCTGACTAGGAATGGAGAATATGTGGGCAAGGGTTTTTGTAATGGTGGTCTGTTTGTCCTTGATGCCATTTGCATGAATAACACTGCTAGTACCTCTTCTGCTTATATTGTTGAATCTCTTGAATTGTGGCATGCTCGTTTAGAACATATAAATGTTGAATCAATTAAACGACTTAAGAAAATGAACACGATCCCTAACTTCAGTGATGTCAACTTTAATAAGTATGAAGTATGTGTAGAAGCTAAGTATGCTAAAAAAACCCTTTAAGTCCATTGAGAGACAAACTGAACTTCTTGAACTAGTTCATACTGACTTAGGAGACTATAAAAGTCTGATGAGTAGAGGTGGAAAAAGATACTACATAACCTTTGTAGATGATCACTCTAGATACTCAATGCTATATCTCCTAAGCACTAAGGATGAGGCAGAAAAATGTTTCTAAAATACAAAGCTGAAGTAGAAAATCAGTTAGGAAGGAAAATTAAAAGAGTTAGGTCTGATAGAGGAGGAGAATATGATCCAACCTCTCTAGAAAGATTTTGTGAGGAAAATGGAATAATACATAAGCGAGGCCCACCCTACTGCCCACAGTCTAATGGTGTTACAGAAAGGAAAAATAGAACTTTAAAGGGTATGGTGAATGCTATGCTTAATAGTTCTGGACGACCTGACAACATGTGGGGGGAAGCTATACTATCCGCTTGTCATGTACTTAATAAAGTTCCTCACCAGAAATTAGATAAAACCCCATACGAAATGTGGAAAGGTTATGCGCCTAATCTAAAATATTTAAAAGTGTGGGGGTGTCTAGCTAAGGTTAGGTTACCTGACTTTAAACGTAGCAGAATCGGACCTAAGACTGTCGATTCCATTTTTATCGGATATGCTCATCACAGTGCTGCTTATCGTTTTTTAATTGAGGGATCTAATAATTCATATGCACGTGGTAGTATCATGGAATCTAGGGATGCTAAATTCTTTGAACATATATTTCCCATGAAGTCTAATGATGCACAGCCTACTAGCTTGCCTTCTAATAATGTAACTGCTAGTCATGACAATACTAACGATATAGACACTCCTGAAATTCGTAAGAGTAAAAAAGCTAGGAAAGAAACCAACTTTGGACCTGACTTTGTAACCACTTTCCTATCAGAAGATAACTTCGTAAATGAAGAAATTGCAAATGTCTATATGTTAGAAGAGGACCCTAAAACCTATGATGAGGCCATAAGGTCAGTTGACTCTACCTTTTAGAAAGAAGCCATTAATAGCGAGCTAGAATCAATTCTAGGTAACCATACATGGGAATTGGTAGACCTTCCTAGAGGTTGTAAGCCAATAGATTGTAAGTGGGTCTTTAGAAAGAAAATAAAGGCTGATGGGACAATAGACAAGTTCAAGGAGAGGTTAGTGGCTAAGGGCTACACCTAGAAACAGGGGTTAGATTATTTTGATACTTATTCACCTGTTGCCAAAATTGCCACGATTAGAGCTTTGATCGCCCTTGCTTCTATCCACGATTTAGTAGTGCATCAAATGGATGTTAAAACAGCATTTCTTAATGGTGATCTAGACGAAGAGATTTACATGAAACAACCTGAGGGTTTTGTGGTTCCTGGTAATTAAAATAAAGTTTGTAAACTTGTAAAATCTCTATATGGTCTCAAACAGGCACCTAAACAATGGCATGAGAAATTTAACAGCACATTAGTAGTTAATAATTTCCTTGCAAACAATGGTGATTCATGTGTGTACTCTAAGTGTGATTCAAATGGATGTGTAATAATTTGTCTATATATTGATGATATGCTGATATTTGGCACAGACTTGAATGTTGTCAATGAGACGAAAAACTTTCTATGCTCTACATTTGAAATGAAAGATATGGGTGAGGCAAAAGTGATCTTAGGAGTTAAAATTGTGAAAACTCCGAAGGCATAAGCCTAAACCAGTCTAACTATGTTGAAAAGATACTTAGAAAGTTCAATATGGTTAATACTGATCCTGTTAGAACACCTTATGATCCCAGTGTACATTTAACTAAACATAAAGGTGTTGCTATATACCAATCTGAGTATGCCAAGATAATTGGGAGTGTTATGTTTCTAATGAATTACACTAGACCCGACATTGCATATGCTGTAAGTAGACTCAGTAGATACACACATAATCCTAATCAAGAGCATTGGAATGCGTTAAAAAGATTGCTTAATTATTTGAAAGGAACCATGGATTGGGGACTTCATTATAGGAAGTTTCCCGCTGTATTAGAAGGATATTACGACGCCAATTGGGTGTCTGATAACAATGAAATTAATTCCACTAGTGGATATGTGTTCACACTAGCTGGAGGTGCTATATCCTGGAAATCATCTAAGCAATCTTGTATTTCCATATCTATTATGGAATCTGAGTTTATTACTCTTGAGTTGGCAGGTCATGAAGCCGAGTGGCTAAGAAGTCTACTGGGAGACGTGCCATTGTGGGGGCATCCAGCTCCATCAGTGTCGCTTCACTGTAATAGTCAAGCTACAATCGCTGTGGCTAAGAACAAGGTTTACAATGGCAAGAGGAGAGACATTCGTCTCAGGCATAAGATCGTGAAAGATCTACTAGAAAGTGGAGTGATATCACTAGACTATGTAAAGTCTGAAAAGAATCTTGCGGATCCGTTGACAAAAGGCCTTTGTTGTAAAATAATTGTAGAAACATCGAGGGGGATGGGACTGAAGTCTGTATACGAATAAACTATGATGTATCCAACCTGCGCTTATCAGGTTCAATGTGAAAAGTCATAGTTTCATTCAAGATATGCTCTGTATTTTATGTTATCCCTCCCTATAATGTGACAGTGCGGAGACGGGTCCAATGCCGTATGTTGGCGGTGTAAGCACGACTTGCACATGACGGACACTGTCTGCATGTTACCAGGGGTAAAGTAGAGCTTTAGCTCTTAATGGACCCATATCCATATGTTTGGTGGCGTGCGGTAACACACACTTGATGGGATCCACCTATATAGGTGTGGGAGTCTGGCAGCTCCCTATGAAGGATAAAAACTTGCCTTCTAGAGCGCCTATGAACATCCAGGACGAGCGCATGGCCGATTAAACGTGCCAAACTGCAGGAGTTGCCGAGATCTGAGGTTCGGTATGTGTCCAAGTGGAAGACTATACAACCCCTTGTGAGGTTCAAGACGAAAGTCACCTTACAAGATGTTGGTCCTAAACTAAGATTACACTAGGTGACGATTCAAGTCGCAAGACATCGGCACTGAAAAACCGAACTTTCTTTTGCCCAGTCTATTCCTTTATTTCTCTTTCGCTTGTATCCTTTGTGAGGAATTGTTAGAAAAATAATATAAGCCAAATCTAAATTAGTAGGAAAGTTGTATTCCAATTCCATTGTGAATACAAGAGTCCCACATTGATAATTTAGGAGGGGGTGGTTGGGTTTATAAGGGTGAGTAATTTTTAGTCATTTGAATTAAGTCTTGGGTGAAACAATGGAGGGAACCACTCGCGCGCGCGCGCCGCCCTTCGTCGTGCTATGCTCGGGCAAGGGTGTGGGTCAGTTTTTTACACCGGGTATATTTATTTTACGGAAAACTTATTACCGTCACTGTCATTAAAATGCCATTTTCATTTACTGCATATGCGTTACTAGCTATTGCACCGTCACATAAATTCCTCCATGCGTTTTGTAGCCGTTGTCAATTAAATACCGAGTCTTAATCTCGTAGTATAAATATGGTACTCGATCGGTGCATCAAAAAACAACAGCAACCATTCTCATCTTCTTCCTCATTCTCGGTTCAATCTTCTGTCTTATTTTCTTCAATCTCTAGGCAAAGTTCGAGGCGTTCCTAACCGGCTTTTGACGAGTGCACGTTAAGGGTCGGATCGTGTAAATCCTGGAGGACGGCCGCCTACTAGTGTGTTTGCACCGAAGCAAAGGCGAAATCGTCTTTTAGGACAATGGCTATTTACCACGACACGGTATCTTCGGTATTTTCTAACCTACCTTCTCTCTTCCGGTAATTTTGTTTGTTGTGTTCAACTTTTGACTGCGTTTACTACGATTTACATTTACCTCAATATTACACTGCACTCAAAGGCATTAACGCTATATTTTCAATCGGTTTTGCTGTTTCACTTTTATACCTATTCTTTGGTTTTATCTACTGTAATTTGTTGGTTATTTACTATAATTTCAGCAATAATTTTTGAATTATTTTTCTGCATTTTTTCGGTTATTATTTCAGTGGGATACTACTGTATTTTATTTTATACGCAGTATTGTCATTGTACACGCTTTAATTCCAACACAGAGTTGCAAGTTCTGGGTAATAGGCTTCGTGATGTCAAGTGATTGTTCTCGAATTGTTTCAAGCCGGATCAATTACTACTAAGGTACCTTCTGCTAAGAAAGACTATAGGAAGAAACTTCTGAATATGGCAAAAGATTTCGTAGTAGAAAACTTGCTTAGGCATCTGTGCACTGAAGAAGGAGCTAGAAAGACATGATGTCGAGTATCTTGCTATTATTTCTAAAGTGAACTACATGCCTGACCACGAGCATAAGAAGAACTAGAAAATTAAGAGTTTTGATTTTAGAACAAGAAGGCCAAAGAGAAAAGTCATAAGTGCTGTATTATAGGGAGTTAAAGAAGGGGAATGCTGCAGAGATCTAAAATTCCACTTTCTCCAATGCCAATATGATATGGAGGTTTAAATAGAAAGATATATTCATTTAAGTTGTGATCAACTCTACACCATTACAAACTACTGAGGGATTGTTGGTTGTTTGTATAGTGTAGAGTAGTCTGAGTAGTGTCAGATAAATGGCCCATATGAAAAGGAAGAGGAAGAGATACCACTTTTATAAGTGATTGTCTCATATGGCCTACTATGTTGTTGGGCTAGTGATGGGGTTAAAGGCTCTTTGTTGCTCTTTTTTGGTATAGGGGAGTGGCTTTAGGGGCTACTTGTTACGAGGGAATGGATTTGGTGAGGTGAGAATGGGGGAATGAGAATGACTTTTGAGAGTAGAAGGCATTCTCACTCCTTCGTTTGATATATGTGTGGAATGAAAATGGAAATGAGGTAAAATAGTAATTCCCGTATTTGGTATGCACTAGTGGGAGTGGGTATATGTAAAATATCTTACCAAAATACTTTCCAGTAAATTGAATATAATAATAATAATAAAATAACAACAACAACAACAGCAGCAGCAACAACAACAACACAACAACAACAACAACAATAATAATAATAATAATATATAACAACAACCATAATAACAAAAAAGTAACAATAACAATAAGCAGCAATAATAATAATAGTAGTTAAATGAGTTTGAGAGAGTAAATAAAATAATCAGGGCTTGATACATAATAACAAAAAAGTAACAATAACAATAAGCAGCAATAATAATAATAGTAGTAGTTAAAAGAGTTTGAGAGAGTAAATAAAATAACGAGGGCTTGATGATGAGAGCCTTTCTCTTCATTCATATTTATGAATACAAAATAATAAAACATCAATGATACGAGAAATCTTGAAGATACATAAGATAAAATATGGATACAAAGAATCAAAAATAATAATAATAATAATAATAATAATAATAATAATAATAATAATAATCATAATAATAATAAATACATTCAAATCCTAAGGTAAGTGGGAAGGATATTATTATGTAGGCTAATGTCTTAGATCTCCTTGTGTGACCATGGAGAAGATTGACAAGAAATGGGTCTTTCCTTACTACTACTTGCAAGTTTGGAGGTGGAGGAGCCCCATCAAGATTAGACCGAAGAAGGTAAAATTGCCTAGATGGAAAATCGTGGTTAATATGTCTGCAAGTTGATTCACTGACGGAACATAGGAGACCCAAAGGTTGCCTTGCTCTACCTTTTCCTAAATGAAGTGATAGTCAATAGAGATATGTTTTCGACTTTTTGTGGAGAACTGGATTGACAGTCATGAAGTTAGCACTGAAGTTATCACATAGGAGAGAAGGAGCTTGAGGAAGGGGGATATGAAGTTCCCGTAATAATTGTTGAATCCAAATAACCTCAGCAATAGCGAAAGCTAGACCCCGATATTCTGCTTCAGTACTAGATGAGACACAACACTCTGTTTTCAAGAGACTAACTAACCAAACTCTCACGAAGAAAGATTGTATCCAAGTGTAAAGCGGTGAAAATCAGGATCTACAGCTCATGATGCATCGGAGTAGTCATTTAGGTCAACAAAGTGAGTGGACTGTAAGAGGAGCCCATAATTAATAGTACCCGTGAGATAACAAAGTATCCTCTTGACCACTTGCCAATGAATCTATGGAGGAGAAGACATGAACTGAAAAACCCGGCTAACAGCAAAAGATATGTTAGGTCTAGTAACTGTGGCAAATTTAAGAGCACCAACCACACTATAATATAACTTAGGTCCTCCATGGGATCACATAGGTGAGAAAATTGGGATGAATGGCTTGGCACCATCCGTCTTGGTTTTAATTAGAATTTCAGCAATGTACTTTGTCTGTGAACAAAAGAACCCCGAAAACATGCAATGGATGTGAATACCAAGAAAATAATTAAGTGGGCCAAGATCCTTGAGGGAAATGAAAGGTGTAAGGTGGATACAATTATCTATATCATTACCAGTGAGAATTAAATCATCAACAAGCAAGTAACTCAAGGATTTTCTGTCCTTACACGCAAATAAAGAAGAATTAGAATAGCAACTACGAAAACCATGTTGAAGTAAGAAATCCTTAAGCTTGTGAAACCATGTCCGGGGTGCTTGCTTTAGATCATGGAGTGCCTTTTTGAGGCAACATACATAGTCAGGGTTTTGGGAATCATGGTAGCTGGGTGTTGGCACATAAACACTGTTTCACTGAGATCCCCATTTGGAAAGGCATTGTCAACATCGAGTTGACGAGTGGGCCATCCAAAGATGGCAGTAAGGGGCAACACTAGATGAATGGTGGTTGGTCAAACCACCGAGCTGAATGTCTCAAAAAAGTATATGACTTCTTCTTGACTATATCTCTTAGCAGTGAGAGGAGCCTTATACCAGTCAATGGAACCATCGGCTCAGCGCTTAATCTGGTACACCCATGTACAACCCACTATTTTGCGCCAGAGGGAGGAGGAACTACAGCCCAAGTAGAGGTTCAATGTAGGGTCCCAAATTGGGTATCCATGGCTTGTAACCAAGCTGGATGCTTTGAGGCCTCAGTGTAGGACTTGGGTACGGTTTCAATTAGTGGTGTGGGAATAGGATGTCGAGTTGAGGTCAAGGCCATTGGTTTAAGTGAATTTGTACATGATCAAGTAATGATTGGATGCGTGGAGGTGGATGAAGGCTTAAACTATGTTGGGGCATCAATGGGTGAAGCTCTAGGTTCCAATGGATCGGATGACGATGGACTTGGTGTGGGTAGCAGCGTAGAGAAAGGAGAAGGATAAGAGTGTATTGCTTGATTGTGGACATCTTCTGGAGGGATAATGCTTAGGTAAGAGGAAGACTCAGGAAGAGATTGAGGGGAAGTGGGGGCGGGAGAAGTAATAGTGGATGCAAACTAAAGTAGAGGTAGCAACAACAGTGGCAACTTAGGAACATGGGGAGGTGAGCACGAGTTAACCATGGATGGGTATGGGAATCAATTTTTATTGAATAATACATGACGAGCTATGTGGACTCGACAGGTGGGAATATGAAGACAAAGTTACCTTTTATGCTTAATACTATATCCAATTAAGAGACAGGGTTGAGAACGGAAATCAAGTTTCTTATTGTTGTAAGGTCAAAGAAAGGAGTAGCACAGGCTACCAAATATTTTGAAAAAAGAGCAGTTAGGGGAACTTTAATAAAGGCGGTGATATAGCTTAAAGTTGAACTTATTAGGCAGTTCATTAGATAAACTATAGTACTAAATGCATGCTCCCAAAAGTTTAGGGAAAGGGAGGCATGGGATAACAGGAAAGACCTTTTTTGACCATATCTCGATTACGTCATTCAATAGCCCCATTTTGTTCCAGAGTATAAGGACAAGAAACTCAATGTTCAATGCCTAGTGTGGAAAGAAATCTAGAGACAGTATGATATTCTTCACCCCAATCAGTTTGAAGAAGTTTTGTATTGGATCCAAATTTTGTTTGTACCATCCCTCGAAGTTTAAAATTTTCAAGAACGTGATCTTTATTAGTCATGAAGTAAATATATATATAAATTTGGAGTAGCCATCAATGAAGTGAACAAAGTAAAAGTTATGATTAAGAGAAGAAATATGAGTAGGGGCCCATACATCAGAGTTGACTAAATGAAATGGTAAACTAGACGGAACATGGGTAAAGAGCAAATGTTGTCGGTGACGTTTTCCTATTTGACACGCTTGACGTAAAGAAAAAACTTTATCTGATGACGAAGGTAAACTAAATTCAGAAATGAGTCTATGAACGACCTCCTCATTTGGATGACCAAGTTGATTATGCCATTCTTGGAGTGCGGTGAATTCTCCTAAAAAAAGTAGTAAAAGGTTCCGGAGGAGTAGCATTGTCAGGAACCCAATAGAGCTCGTGACCAAGCGTTCCCTAGAATAGAGATTGACCCTGCATGTTCTTCACAAGAAAAAAGTCAGGATAAAATTCCATATAAATATTATTATCTTTGGCAAGTTGTGAAACACTTAGGCTCTGTTTGGAATGCAGAAAATGTTACGCAAGGAAAAAAATATGAAGGAAAAAATTTTTCACGTGTTTGGAGTGCAAGGAAAATATGAAGGAAAAAAATTGAATGAAAATTTTAGAAAATTTGCAATAGGTTTTGAGGAAAATTATTTTCCTCTTGAAATTGGAAAGAAAATGGAAAATAAATGAATCTCATCCCGAACGATACCAACCCAATATGCAATAGACTTGATCTCAACTTTATGTTTCGTCAACATGGTCCACTTTCTTTGTTACATAAGTTCAATGATACATTTAAGTATGTTTGGTTCGTATAAAAAACCTAAACTGAATATAGTACTTATCGTTTATAGATACACGATCAACATATTATAATCTTCATGGTACTCGAGTGAAAGTTTGAAAAAATTTAGTTGAAGTATCTGAAGTTTGTTAATGTCGTTTTTTAGGTACTATAGGAGTTAAAATGTTTTTAAGGTACTCCAAACTGAAATATACTTTAGATATTTAAGTAATAAAAGATTAAATTCAGAGTACCTAAATTAATTAAAATATATTTTTTAAGGTTTTGAAATATATATGAGGTATTTAAAATTCAAAAACTTTTTCAAAAACAAATTTTTTTACCTAGCCTGTAACATGTCTTTTAAATATATAAATGTTTTATAAACATGTCAACTACTTTCTAAATATTAATACCAAAAAAAAAAAAGCAACAAATTTTATGCCTAAAAGGCTACCGCCAAGGTGGGATCTGGGCTTGAAATGTATACAGTCTTATTGTTTCTTACAGTCCCCTATCCGAAAAAGCAACAAGCAAAGATAGTTTTTAAATATTAAATATATATTCTGAATATTTACAAATCTTTTAGTATTTAAATACTTTATTAAGTACTTAAAATTTTTCTATAGATTTAAATATTTTTAAATTTTCATTATATATATATATATATATATATATATATTGAAATATTAAGTATCTAAATAATAAAAAATTAAACTTAGAGTTCCTAAATAATAAATTTCTAATGGAACATTATCAAGACATGGCTGCAAATATGCCAAGCCAACTTGCGAGTCGGTTTGACTCGGCTCATTGAGGGCTTGGCTTGGGTTCTTTTAAGCTAATTTGAAAGCAAGCTCAGCTCGTTTAAGGTGGCTCATTTCAATAAATGAGCCAAATTAAACCGAGGCTGACTTGGCTCGAAAGGCTCACGAGCCAGCTCGATTATTAGCTCGCATGTCTAGATTACGAAATTGAATAACACATATATATATTTTTTTAATTTTTAATTTTCATGCGTGATTCATTTTATTACCCTTTTCTGGCAGTACAAGTAACAGTAATCATAAATAAGTCTAACAACCCTAATAAATGAGCTTAACAAGCCCGATAAATGAGTCTAATGAGCTAACAAACTCAACGAGCCAGCTTGCCAAATAATCAAACATAAATGGTACCGATTGGAGCCGGTCTCATTTAGTTAATGAGCTCAGCCGAGCAAGTTATGGCTCGGCTCAACTCGGCTCATTTGCAGCCCTCAAGACAGCAACCATGAAACTTCTCATGGCTTGAAGGATATAAGAAAAATATAGCTTATTAGGTTATGTAATAGTTGAATTTTTCATTTTATTTTCTCCGAACCAAACAAAGAGGAAAAAAATTTGAATCTTGGGAACTAATTTTTTTCCCTTGTTTTTTCTTATCTGCCAAGCAATAAGGCAAAAAGTAGTTTCCCCTTATTTTCTTTCCCTTTCATTGTTTTTACTCATAATTTTCTTTCGTTTGATTTTTTCTTATTTCAAATGGAGCCTTAGTAGATTTTTGGTTAATTTAGAGACATGTAAAATATTTGTTAAACATATGGGGGTGCCATTTGTGGGAATAAGTGCAATGCCGGTATATTTGATAGGGAGAAACATACCATTTTCAACTTGAACTTGGTCGTTTCCTTGATAGTCAGCATGGAGGGAGAGATTATTGATATACTTGGTTAGGTGATTCGATGCGCCGAATACACATATCATTCCGCTTTTGAATGAGAACTCGACAAGGCAAGTAACGCGGAAATCTTGCTGGCCTTTTCGGAGGTGTAAGCATGGTTGAATCTGTTGTAGCATTCAATTGCAAAGTGACCCGATTTTTGGAAGATTGGTCATTGGACACTTGGCTTGTTGTTCCCTTTTTTAGTGTGATCGTGCTTTTGCTGTTGCAGGTGTACGGGGCTACATGTTTTTCCCACTATTGGAGCCTCAGTTGGTGGAAGAATGACAGTGGGGCTACCTTTAAGTGACAATGGCCGCGATTAAATTTTCCTGAAAATAGCGTTCAAGTCTTTCTTCCTCTTGTAAAAGAATACTAAAGAGAACATCAACGATATGGGTTCAGATCTATTGTTAATGGAGGTGACAAAGGACCCATATTTTTTTTATCAAGGCCACTGAGGATGTATTGGACTAAGTCTTGTTCAGGAACATGATGTAAAGATGCCACAAGTTGATCTAAAAGGAGTCTCTTTTTCTCAACAAAATGGAAGATCAAGAGAGAGCCTTACATAAGAGTTTTTAACTGCCAACTATTTTTCATAACACGATCTCGGGATTGTGAATGAAAAATCTATTTGAGAATTTGCTGAGCCTCCTTGGCTTTTGATGCTCTGGTGACATGACCTTAGATTCTTTCACTAACGCCAGTTTGTGCCAAAGAAGTACCAGGCTATCCTTCTTCCTCCATGAACAATCGCTAGAGGAAACGTCTTGAGTAGCTCTGGAAGTGGCCAAGATTGAGTCAGAAGTGGGTGACCCACCTTCTAGTGTTTCAATGGGATCGGTCTATGTGGGCCGGTATTTCATTAGAAGATCCTCAAGTTCAAATGCCTCTAGAGCAAAAAGGACTAGGTTGCGCTATAAAAAATAATTGCCACGGTCCAACTTGATACCTATGTTAGGGATGGTTTGATTATTGTTTGTGGTCGATTGATTTTGGGTAGTAAAGAGAAGACTTGAAGGGTTTTGGGAAGCCATGGTTGGATCTTAAACCTTTCTGATACCATAAAAGTGTTCGAAAGAGTAATTAAAATAGGGTGGGTAACACCAAAGAAGGTACCAACACGCTGTCACCGAATCCCATTAGAACTCCGAAGTTAAGCGTGTTTGGGCGAGAGCAGCTCCAGGATGGGTGACCTCCTAGGAAATCCTCACCCTGAGGCTGGAAGCACTCGAAAACAGCCTCTCTTCAGAGATAATACCCTGAAGGGGGAAGGCTGCGTACATCCGCCTCCCCCTCCCCCTCCCCCACCCCCAAGACCCTACTTAGGCGGGAGCCCTTAGGGCACTGGTTATGTTGCTTGTTTTAGAGAGTAAGTAAAATAATGAGGGCTTGATGATGTGGGGCCTTCTCTTCATTCATATTTATAAGTATAAAATAATGGTACATCAATGGTGCAAGAAATCTTGAAGATACATAAGATAAATTATGGACAAAATACAATCAAATCCTAAGCTAGGTAGGTAGGATATTATTGTGTAGGCTAGAATCACTCCTAATACCTTGGATTTCCTTGTGTGAGGATGAGAAGATTACCGAGATGGGATTTTCCTTATTATTAGTAGCAGTACCAGTAGTAATAATAATAATAACAACGATGACGACGACAACAACAACAACCACCACAAAGACAACAACAAACAACAACACCAACAACCGCCACCACCACCAACAACAACAACAACATTGAACAGCAAATACTTGTGCACGATGCTAATGCCGCTTCTAAGGTTTATTAGAAGGCACTTGGCACTTGGTTTGAGTGTGTGGGTTTAGTGTGGTCTATATCACACTAGATAATAACCTGCTTTGTTATTGACTAGATTAACTAAATAACAGTTAAGTTAATTAATTTCAGATTTGTTTGATAATTTAATTTAATTTATAATTAATTTATTTATGTGAAAAATTATGGATTTCTCAGTCAATTAAATCGACTTACTTTTGGTCGCTAAGATCTTATATAATTGCTGTTGTGCACAACAATGTTCATTCAGTCTTTTCTGCATTATCTTTTCCTCCACTTATGGTTGTTGGTGAAATAAAGTGAATAAGTGATCAAAATATAACTCTTTATTACAATGAACTTGATCTTGAGGTTAAAAACTAATGAATACAACAACTTTAAACAAAATAACAGAAGGGAAAGAATTAACCGAAGAGATTGTCGTGCCATGAAGAATCCACTACTCTAAGTTGCTTATGCCCCCACATAGGTATAACGGGATGAACGGCACTCTAATCCCTAGGGTTAACATGGCACCCACCTCAACAGTGTACTCCGAGAAGATGGGTTGAAGTACGCCTCAACTTACACATAAACGGAGGAGAGAATATTTTGAGAGAGAGAAGGAACATTGTAAGGAAGAAGAAGTAATAGCAGTGAATATTGTGTTTCCATGTTTTGAATAAAACCCTAAGGGCAGTATTTGTAGAGCATATTCCTTGTAGGCTAAGGTAAAGATCATTGCCAAAGAATCCGCCTCAAATAAGAAGAGTGGTGGATATGGGAGAACCTTAAAAATCCAGTCAATCATGAAAAAACAGTTAAGGAAAGAGCGAGAAAAGACACGGTCAAAACACATAGTCGAGCTTATAGCCTCAAGCCTCGACACTAGACACACAACAATGCCTTGGGACAACACCATCGAGGTCTACTCAATAAGGACACCTTAAGCACGAGCCAAAGGCCTCGAGCTCAACCCAACAACAATAACTTATCACGAGTTTATTTATGACAACTTAAACAGATACAAAGTTTGTAAAAATAAAACTTTGGGTTAGAAAAAGTCCATACCACACCACACTGCAACACATCGGCCGGCTCGGCGAGGCGGGGTAGGTTCGTGTGGACGTGTGTGGTTCACAAAACCCACTCTAGACCCTATAATACTTTACCAAGTATGATAACAATGGGATATATAAAAACTAGAATCCTCTACTCTAGAATTTTTATGTGGGATTGGAGTGTTTTTTCAAGTCATTAAAATTGAAGCACACTACCCCCCCCACCCCCCAAAACAACAACAACAACAACAAACCCAGTGCTTGAAGGGCTCCTGCTCGCTCAGGGTCTGGGAGGGGAAAGATGTACGCAGTCTTACCCATCAGGGCGAGACCCTGATGGGAGACTGTTTTTAAGATCCCTCAACCTTTAATTTAATCCAATTAAGGATGCATGGATGCGTGTACGCCTTGCCAGTAAGTAATCAAATCATGACCAATGGATCTATCATATATGAGTTCCCCAAATGAATTACTGGAATAAGCATGCAAGCATCTAAGTATGTATGCACGTGAGAGCATACAAGCATGAAGGGGGGGGGGGGGGGGGGGGGGGTTAAACATGTGACGTAGTGCAATCATAGTAGGATGGATGGATGCGTGTACGCCTTGCAAGTCAAATCATGACCAATGGATCTCTCATATATGAGTTCCCCAAATGAATTACTGGAATAAGCATGCAAGCATCTAAGTATGTATGCACGTGAGAGCATACAAGCATGAAAGGGGGGGGGGGGGGGGGGGGGGTTAAACATGTGACATAGTGCAATCATAGTAGGGGTTAGAGTGTACAGAGAGTAGAGAGAGGGAGAGAAAGAAGAGAAAGAGAGAGAGAGACGAGGGTAGAGTGAAGGAGGGAGAGACAGAGAGGGAGTGGGAGGGTGAAAGGAGTAGCGTAATAGAGTAAAGTGGAGTATAGGGAGTAGCACTATAACCCATGGTACTAGATCCTAGGAGTCCTAAACGACTAAACCAACACCCATACTACATGTACACACACGAGCCTGCCATAGTTTACTGATGCAGAATGCGCCTACACAACTATATTAGTTAATCCTATAGTATTCCTCCACTAAGCTCAAACTAGGGCTGTCTCTTCTTTTAGGTTGAGGTAGGCGAGATCCTGTTGGATTGTCTATATGGAGTTCTTCGAAGCACACTACCCCCCAAATTCCAAAATCCCCCACATGGTTCAATTTGAGAAAGAAAGGAAAGAAAGAGTGTTATTGAGCAGTGAGACCCACACTTGACGGTGCTATTGTCTTTTGAACTTGAAACAGCATTTAGTGACTAAGCATGTCCCACAACCACCCATCGATGAACAAGGTCTTGAATCATGAGCAGTCATTATAAAGAGCATACCTAACCCCTTCATGTGGTTCTCAAGGCTGAAACACACTCTGCAATCAGGACATATGAGGGCCCTGAAGCTGGTATTAGAACTGCTCTAAAGAGTAAGCCCATACTATCGACATGAGGACTTTCTATCCCCACAGCCCCGTAGGTGAGTCCATTAGGTGCACTGCCCTACACCTCTATAAAAGACTATGGACATCATTAAAAGCCTTAGGCTCAATCTCATATCATGGAAGTAGTGATGTATCCATCAGGTATGCTGCCCCACACCACCACAACAAGATTATGGACGACATTAAGAGCCTTAAGCTCAACCTCCATCATGACAGATTCATCAAATCCTAAAGCCACTCCTATAGCAAACACGAGAAGGGTTCAAGTAGCTATCACAAATTTCCCGGTCTCTGACTTCGTTTGACCCATTGAACATCGAGAATAACTCTCAAGGCGGGTATCCACCAAGATTAGGACACATATAGGAGCTTTAGACCCATTCCCTCTGGTATCTTATTTATCAATTTCCTTGCATGGCCTTTTGCAAGAGAATTTGCCAAATTTTTCTCACTCGTCAAAAATTTGAGCGAGATCACATTGGTCGTGATCAAATTTCTCATGACACCATGCATGAGGTGAATATGCCTTTTCTTGTCATTATAAACCTCACTTTGAGCAACTCCAGTGGCTGCTCATGAATCACAGTGTAACAACACTGAACGCACGGCTTTCCCCCCACAATTGAATGTCTCTCAAGAGACTCCTCAGCTATTCAACTTCAAAACCTAGCACCTCAAGAGAGAAAAATTCTGACTCCATGTTCGATTTAGCAATACAAGCTTGTTATATGATTTCTAAAGTGCGCATCTATGCCCTAACATTTTTAGTTTCTACGGGAGAGGGTTGAGCTGCTACCTATCTCAGCTTCTGTTGACTTCAGGCCTAGACCGGACATAGCTAACCAGATTAGGTGGATGGGTGACCCTTTGAGGATATTCACCACCAGATCAGCTTGAGAGATGATTTACAGTAGATGGAAGGAGAACTCCATCCACCATCTCCTTTAGTTACTGTTGCACATCCTAAGGCGTTCTTTCATTCTTTGGCTTGCCTCATGTGAGCGACGTTGGACTCGTGACAGACTGCTGAGACATCAGGTTCAGGGTACTAAGGCTTCATGTGTGCTGTGTGGTTCAAATAACGAGTCGCATAGCCATCTTTCTTTGCCTATAGCCTTTTGGCTACTGTTTGGGATAGAGTGTCTTCACACACATATTTTGCTTGGCCCACACTACCTTGGCGTGAGCTTATCTCACTCGGCTCCATGGTCGTGGGGTAGATTGTGTTCTAACCTGCCTTTATCTCTCCGTGACTATTTATATCCTCTGGTATGAGCATAACCTGAAGATTCAACGCTCTCAATCCAAATCTTCTTAAGCTGTAATTGAAGCGATCACTGCATTGGTTCCTAGCTGTCTCATTGCTGCTCCTAAGCTACATGGTGCTCAACGTCACTCTCAGCTTCCGCAGGAGTGGGCGATTGAGCATTAGTTTTGTTTGGCTTTAGGATTTTGTTGGC
This sequence comes from Simmondsia chinensis, assembly GCA_018398585.1. NCBI lineage: Eukaryota > Viridiplantae > Streptophyta > Magnoliopsida > Caryophyllales > Simmondsiaceae > Simmondsia > Simmondsia chinensis. The sequence continues at coordinate 5,939,780 of JAGTTD010000008.1, read as the reverse complement.
TTTTGCTTTTGCTGGTCAATTTGACCTTTGCCGCTTTTTAGCTTTTTGATTCTTTGATGTAGGATTTCCTGGCCATGACTTGGGGATGCCCCTCGTAGACTTGTACATAAATTTTTTTCCTCTCAAATATGGTATATCATACTGACTTACCAAAAAAATGCAAATACATAAAAATTAGCAGAATGAATTTCATCACAATTTGACACCCAATTAGCACCATAGTATCCCTCTAACACAGAGGGAACCTTTTATAGTGTAAACCCCAATTCATCATACCCTTAAGATACCTTAACAGTCTTTTCAATGCACTCTAGTGCTCATCACTAGGGTGTAACAACTAAGCCTACTAACGGCATAGGCAATATCAAGATGAGTGTAGTTTATTAAAAACATTATGCTACTAGTTATCTAAGCATATTCGGCCTGTGCCACACTATCTCCTGTGTTTCTCATCAAATGAAGACTAGGATCATATAAAGTTTTAGCAGGTGTGTCATCAAAGTGACAAAACTTTCTTAAGATTTTCTCCACATGATGGGATTGACTCAAGGTCAAATTCTTAGGTATTCTAGTAATTTTGACCACAAGTATCACATCGACCTCACCTAGGCCTTTCATATTAAAACATGTACACAAGAAAGACTTTGTATAATTCACAACATTCACACTTGTTCCAAAAATAAGCATGTCATCAACATATAAGCATATAATCATGTTGTCATTATTAATATGCTTTGAATACACGGAAGCATCACCACTGTTTACAATAAAACCATGCATGACCAAAGTACGATCAAATTTTTGGTGTCATTATTTTGGAGCTTGTTTAAGTACATGCAAAGAATTTACAAGTTTACATAATTTATGCTCCATACCAAGAACTTCAAACCCCTCGGATTATTCCATGAATATTTCTTCCTCAAGGTGATCTTCAAAAATGCGGTTTTAACGTCCATTTGGTGTACTATAAGATTATGTATGGACGTTAGAGTTAATAGGCTCACAGTGGCAATCTTAGTTATAGGTGAGTAAGTATCAAAGAAGTATTTTCCTTATTTATGGGTGTACCCTTTGGCCTCCAGCTTGGCCTTAAACATTTATATGGACCCGTCAGCCATTAGTTCCTTGCTAAATACCCACTTACACCCTATAGGTTTGCATCCTCTAGGGAGGTCCACCAACACCTAAGTGTCATTGCTCGTTATAGAGTCTAGTTCATTACTTATGTCCTCTCTCGAGAAAGAAAAATCTATGGTTCTCATGGCCTCATTATATGTTTTGGGATCTTCTTCTAGCATGAATGCACTTATAACAGATTCAGCAAAATCATGATGCTTAGACCAAAAGGCAATTATGATGTCAGGTCTAAAAACTAGTCTTAGTTGTAGCCTTCTCACTTCTTCTAAGTTCTTAAACCTCGAGTTCAAGAGGCGCATGACTAGATGATGATGCAGATGCAATAGGCACATAATTAGGTAATGAAGCATGCATAAATTCTTTCATGGGAAACTTATTCTCGAAGAATTCAGTATCTCAAGATTCCATTATTTTACCAAGCCATGGGCTCGAGTCATGCAAAAGCATCTAGTTTTAGGATCAATTTTACATGTTTTAAACTCAGGAATCCTTACTTTAGCTAGACACCCCCACACTGTTAGGTATTTCAGGTGAAGTGCGTAGCCCTTCCATAATTCATAAGGGGTTTGATCTAACTTCTTATGTGGAACCCTATTTAGTATATGACAAGTAGATAACGTGGCTTCCCCCCACAAGCTCGAGGGTAAGCCCCCAGCAAATTAACAAAGCATTCATCATGTCCTTAAGGGTCATATTTTTCCTTTCAGCTATTCCATTTTGTTGAGTTGTGTAAGGTGCTGAGACCTTGTGAATTATTCCAAGTTTCTCACAATGTTTCTTATGGAAGGTAGTATCATACTCACCTCCTTTGTCAGACATTTCTTGTTGATCCTATGGTGTAATTGGTTTTCAACCTTAGCTTTATATTTAAGAAACACTTCCTCAGCCTTGTCTCTTGTACTTAGGAAATACACCTTAGTGAATCTCGAGTGGTCATCTACAAAAGTGATATAATATCTTTTTTCACCTCAAATTATGGTGCCTTAAAGTTACCTAGGTCAAAATGCACTAGCTTGAATAGGCTCAAAGTCCTTTCAACTGATTTGTTAAATGATTTTCATGGATGTTTGGCCTTGACATATATAATATCTCGAGTGGTGATCTAAAAAAGTGATATAATATTTTTTTCTACCTCTCCTCATGGTTGGCTTGGCGAGGCGGGGGCGGCACGCATGTATGGTTCACAAAACCCACTATAGACCCCCACAATATTTTACCAAGTACAATAACAAGGGGATATATAAACTAGACTCATCTCGTCCAAAATTTCGATGTGGGATTGGGGTGTTTTCTCCAGACATCAAAATTGAAGTACCCTACCCCCGAAATTCCAGCAATGGTCGACCTTGACATTTTCGGGGGCTGAAGCAAACATGTTAAATGAGACCGTTCATATATAACAACATTTTTTCTAAGAGCACAAATATTAATACAATAAATTATAAAAGCTGTAATTATAAAACTTACAATATTATTAACAATTACTACTTTAAAAATACTACAAAAATAAAACAAGTAACGTATAATTGCCTTTGAGGCCCCTACAATTCAGAGGCCCAAACGGTTGCTTAGGGCAATGTTCGGTCCTGCCTCCATTCTCTCATTGATTCTCAAGAGAGTTTAAGTGGATTTTCTATCTATTGTTCTCCATAGAATCCGAAGGCTTGTAATATTCCCAAGCATATTTGCTTAAACTTAGAATTATTTTAGTCATAGCAAAAATAATTACACCTTCAATAAAGTGTACAAATACGCCATAAGCGTTAAGAACTTTCCACATCATTCATAATCTAACATTACCCATTTCTCAACATGAGATCTAACATTTTAAGAGTTTCTTATACAATGATACAAGAGGTTGAAACCCTTCAAAGCTCAAAATCAAGTGACAACCTTAAGCTTGCGGGAGTCAGTACATCGTTGACATCGGCAAAAAAAATTTCAAAGATGGTGGCATTTCTTGCATCCCATACAGTACATAAAGTATATTTTAAATATGTATAACACCAACTATAAATAAAATATGATCTGGCATGTTCCCCACCCCAACTATCATAAGTTGCATTTCACTCAAGACACTATGGAACTAACTTTGCGCCTAATCATATGCCTGGGGAAACATGACAATTTATTAAAAAAATATAGTAACTTTGACGTTTTCTATGTTTGTACCTCCAACGAATCCAAAGTATTAAAAACAACAAATCAATCTAAAAATAATCTAATTATATATTAATATATTAAAAAATAATCTAACTCTAACTTTTCTGATAAAAAATAACCCAACTCTAACTTTTCTACCAATAAATAACACAACTCTAACTTTTCTACTAAAAAATAACCCAATTTTATTTTCTAACCAAAAGATAACCCAACTCAAACTTTTCTTCCAAAAAATAACCAAAATCTTAAATTAATTTAAAAAATACTGAATTGGTGGCTAAGCATGGCATGTGGTATGAAGCTCCGACAATATATTTTTCCTCTATTTATTTTTGGTTTGGCTTGATTTCTTTTCCTGCCTTACCAAAATAAAAATATGTTTTTTCAATAATTGAGTACAATCCCACAAAAAAGTAATATCCTGGGGTACAGAACAAGCAAAACAATAGAGGAATATAACTAGAGAAATAGGGCTGCAAATGAACCGAGCCAAGATGAGCCGAACCATAGCTTGCTCGCCTCAGTTCATTAACTAAATGAGACCATCTCGGTATTAGTATTGGTATCATTTATCTAGCTGAGCCACATATCTGTGGTCGGCTTGGTTCGTTTACTAAATGAGATAGGCTTGGTATTGGTATCATTTAGACTTGGTTATTTGACGAGCTGGCTCGTTGAGTTTTGCTGACTCATTACACTCATTTACCAAGCTTTTTAAGCGCATTTGTTGGGCTTGTTATACTCATTTATGATTATTGTTACTTGGATTTCCAAAAAAGAGTGATAAAATAAATCATGTATGAAAAATAAAAAATACATACATGTAACTCAATTCCGCAATGTGGACATGTGAGCCAACAATCGAGCCAGCTCATGAGCCCATAAATGAGCCGGCTCGTGAATCTTACAAGCCAGCTTGTGAGATTTTTGATTTGAATCGGCCTCGATTTGATTTGGTCGCTTATTTAAATGAGCCACTCTTAAACGAGTTGAGTAGGCTCTCGAGTTGGCTTATGTGAGAATAAGGGTTAGTGAAGCATACCCAATAGGGTTGCTAAGGCATATATTTATAGTAAAGAGTACATAAATAATTACAGAATATTATCAGAATAATATCAATAGAATATATTCTAATACGCCCCTCAATCTATGCGAGGAGGACCTACGTGCAGATTGGCTTTATGGAAGCGGAAGCGATCAGTAGCCAACCCTTTGATGAATATGTCAGCAAAATGTTTGGTAGTAGGTGTGTACCAAACCTGGATATCACACTTAACAACCTTCTCACGAACATAATGAAAGTCAACATCTACATGCTTGCTGCGATCATTAGAGTAGGATTGGTAGCTAGTTTGGTAGCAGAGACATTATCACAGTAGACAACTATCGGTCCAGTGTGGCGCAGGCCTAAGTCACGCATAAGGTATCTGATCCAATCACATTCAGCAATAACCTTAGCTACAGCACAATATTCCGACTCAGTGGAAGATTTAGCAACCGTAGACTGCTTCACTAACCCATATTCTCACATGGTATCAGAGCCTTGATGACTAAGAGGTCAGGAGTTCGAATCTCAACAGCCTCCACTTTCAATATTAAAACAATTAAGCACAAGGTATGAGGTGGGCCTATGCATTGTCCATGCTTCAAGCCCAAATGGGCATTTGCGTTAGGGGGCATGTTTGAGCATAAAACCAATCATGGACCTTCACTCATCAGGTTAAGCTTTTGGGATAGATGGTTCCTTGACAGCTTAGACAAACCCAAGTCGAGTCCTTAATGAGCCGAGTCAAGCCCACTCGTGAGCCGACTTAGCTCATTTGTAGCCCTACCAAGAACAAGCCAAACCAAAAATAGGTAAAAAATAATATTGTCGGAGCATCATACCACGCACCACAATTCAGTATTTTTTAAATCAAATTTTTAGAGTTGGGTTTTTTTTTTTTATTAATTTTAAAGTTTGGTTTTTTTTTAATAGAAAAGTTGAAATCGAGTTTTTTTTTTTTTGTAGAAAAGTTAGAGTTGGGTTATTTTTTGATAAAAAAGTTAGAGTTGGATTTTTTTTTGGTTAGAAAATAGAGTTAAATTAGTTTTTGGAATATTAACATATAGTTGGATTATTTTTGGATAAATTGTTGTATAAAGAATTATCATACTTACTTAACATGGCTGATAATCGTGAGTGTTACATATTAATTGTCTATTTGTTTCGAAAAATAACAAGTGCCATAAACATGATAATTCATTTAATTTATAAAAAGTAAATTGTTAAAATTCATTAATCCTTTTGTGATATTTTTATGCTTCTCTTATCAATTATGTATACTAGAGGAGTCGTCGTATCATATTATGTAAGACCTTATTAGAAGTAAAAGTTAAATAAATTCTTGTATATAATCTAAGTATACAATACTAATCAAAAGAAAATTTGCGTGTACAATATTGTGATAACAAGTTATTGAATGATACAAAGTCAACAATAAATAAGGAAAATATTATGACTTCGGGCAAGTCTTAGCTCCTCGCCCTACTTGAAAGCATTACCAAAAGAGCTGCGAGAAAGGTAACTACCAAGGCTCGAGACGGCTGCTAAAAACACGCACCAAAGTAACTTTATGTCAAGTATATTAGATACTCAAATTATAATTAATATTAATCCCTTTTTAATTTGTACCTTAAATTCCAAGCAAGATTCATTTATAAAACCCTCCCCATTACCAAAAACACCATAAAATACGTACGCGCAAGCCTCAAATGCAAGCAAAACCCACACAAATTTCAACCTAAAAACCTTCACATAAGCCCCTTTTGTTGCAACATTCAAGCTGTCAATTCTTCAACATTTCTCAATCTTTTTTACACTTTTTTTGCCTTCATTTTTATTCCCCCATGCCTCTTCTCAATCTCCTCATCCACCCACCACTATGGCCTCTAAATCACTTTACATTTGCTTCATTGCTCTTGGGGTCTTGGCCCTTTTGCTCTTTTTTCATAATCTATTTTCAACTGTGGGTTCGCTGAATTTTGAAAGAAGTTTGCGTTTGAAGAACAGAAAAGTTCTTTCGTCAGGTCAGCTATTTGATTTCACCCCATTTTATAATCGTCAGTATTATGATCAGTGGCGCCAGGAGCCTCAGAATCGAAAGCGGTGGCTAGTAATGAGGGCGCCTGCGGTGGAGGGGGAGATGGATCCACGCTATGGGGTGGAGAAGCGATTGGTGCCTACGGGTCCCAACCCGTTGCACCATTAGTGGTTTTGTTATGAGGAAAACGCGTCATGTGCACAATTTAGATATATTTGTTCACGTACTTAATATGCGTGGTAAAATTGGATCCTACGAAGACAATATCTATGATGGTCTTATTATGATCTAATGAGATTTTACTATGTGTATTGAGTACACAATATGTACGTACAAAAAGATATTAGTGGAAGGAGAATGAAAAATTTGCAACCCGAGTTAGTAATATGATCATATATACGTTAATGTTTCGTACTAATGCCTTTAATATGACTATATTTTTTGAATAGTTCATTTATTAATTTGTATGTGATGGATTTTATTTTATTTTTTAGTTTACCACATGGCTGTGATGCATCATTTGTACATGATAATAGTGAGAGTGTTTACAAGCAAATTTATTCTTATAAATTTCATAATTGCCTGACCGATGTTACAAAATGGGCTGCTTTGATGGGGTTTTCTTGTATTTAGGGGCACTTTTATTTTACTTTACTTTGTTTATCTTTTGCGCTATATGCTTTACATTATGTTAGCTCGGGCCTCATCTTCGTATGTGTTCTTAGATTATATTGCGAGTTCCCTCTCTAGTAGAAAAAAATTATTGTTTTTTTTAAATAAAAAAAAAAAAAACGACAGTAGTTATGAGACATGAGACTTTGTTTTTTTGGCATGATGTGTTGGCAAATTATGGTGATCTTTCGATAGTATGAAGTTTAAAGGAGACATGAGTAGTCGGGACGGCACGGCAAAAGAGTGGATTGAGATATGTAAGCAACACCAAAATCGTATATATGCCTCCTTTTTCATAGGGTAAATTAGACATTAGTACCATTTGATGTAATAAATTTTTTTATCTAAGAGTTATATATATTTATTACAATAGTTCAAATAGTGGTGTGAAAGGTTGTAAAATCACTCACCCGCTATTTCCCTCATCACACGCACGAATTGTAATATTGTGACACTAGTACCAACGGAAAAGAGTTGGATGAGAGGTCCAATTTTACACCCTTATATGTCATTATTTGGACTATTTTATTAAATATAAATAACTTTTATACTAAAATATTATTCATAAAATGTATGAACCAAATAAATTAATACACCAAACCTCATAATATTAATGTGTAATTATCCTTCTACTTACATTTGGTATATGTTTTTTTTTTCTTTTTTTTTTTTTGAACAGTAGGTATATGGTATGTAATTTTAATATATGATTTTATATATAATACATTCAATAAAATATAACTTTCTAATTTTATATATAATACATTCAATAAAATATAACTTTCTAGAAAATGATATTTGATAATTATTTTTTATAAACTTATTTGTATTGTGTACACAAAACTTATGTATATTTAATGCGCATCTAGAGCAAATAATCTTCCTAAAATCATCAAGATTTATTATATATGGAGATTAATTATTGTTGAAGCTAGGGGTGCAAGGAATATTTTTTTTTTCCCCTCGTGACGAGGAATTGGGTTGCCCAAACCAACCGGCCCATGAGAACAGCCCACAAGCTCTCATGAGCAGGTAGGTCATGAGTATATCCCTATTGAGAATCAAACTCCTGACCCCCGGGCGATAACCGCATGGGTAGAAGATGCCACAAACTAAGATCCCCTCATGATGGGCTAGGGGTACAAGTTTAGTTTGCACTACACTCAACAGGCTTACCAGGTAATTTGTTTCAACCGCTTGAATAATCTCAGAGACATGTTTCAATTGTGACAGTTCCCTTACATTAAACGCTAGCTCAACCAAAAAGACATGGCTAAAGTCATTCTTCTCAATCGTCAACGCAATTTTGGGATTCAAGAAACAGCCACATCCTTAAACAACAATTGATCATGGAGCACAAAACTTAGACACTGTAAAACTAAAGGTTGTTACTTTGGTTCCAATTGCTAGTTGATTGTCTTCGCATCTCCAATCACAATTGCATGGAAAATATTCTCTGCATATTAGTCTTTACACCTACCACCAGATCAAGGATCTCCGATAATCATTCCCACCCTTTAGACACTTGTTTAATGTTGTGGCATATGTATCCATCGGTGCCACATATTGGCCGTCATGCCCCTTTTTAGTTCCGGATTTCTTTGTGATGTCTATTTGCTATCCTCTCCGAAGCCACCGTTGACACGAAATATCATCAAAGCTTGGGCACCATGAATGCCCGACTTTGAGATCATGAAGTATCTAGGCTTCAAGATAGAGGTTGTTGCTCTTATGTTTTTCTTTCTTTTTTTTTTTTTTTTGTCTTTTTTCTGTCTTTTTTCTTTGAAAAACCTTATTATTCTCTGTTAGAAAAATTGATAAATATTTAAGCATAGCAATGAATGAGAGAGCAATTAGTACCACGCCGTAGTAAATACTACTATCTTAAAAGACGATTTCGCCGCTACTTCGGTGCACGTAGTACTATCGGCGGTCGTCCTCCAGAATTAACTCGATTGGACTTGTAACGTATACTCGTTAATTGTCGGGTAGGATTGCCTAAGAACTTTGCCCAAAATCTCAAATAGGATCAATCCAGTAGATCAGCAATGAAGAGAGTGCCAAAATCGCAAGCTAATCGAGGTGGTTAAAATCTAACAAGGACGATGAGGGGAGAAAGAGAACATGTGAGAGAGAGTGAAAGAGAGTAATAATAGTGGTGGCTCAGCACTGATATAAATGGGGAATTTTAATGTATTGTATATATTTAATCAGCCATTAATTCCAACGGCCATAACGAACATAATGAATTGCAACGGTAAAATAACGGACGTAATGAATTGCAACGGCTATATTGTTTAATTACTTATGAATCTCCAACAGTCGCAATTAATGACAGTAAACGGCTAGTAACGAGTCTTGGAAAATTATTTCCCCAAAACTAAATATACCCGTTGAAAAAAAGATCACCCACACAATTTTTCTAATGTCGTATACAACTCCCCCCCTAAAATTAAAGGTTAGCTCATTTTTCCAACAATCCCCCACAAATGATACAAGCGAAAGAGAATAAAGAAGAATAGATTGGACAAAAGGAGTTCAGTTTTTCAGTGCGAATGTCTCGTGACTTGAATCGTCACCTAGTGTAACCCAAGTTTAGGAACAACAGCTTGCAAGCTGACTTTCGTCTTGAACCTCACAGGAGGTTGTATAGTTTGCCACTTGGACACATACTAAACTCTAGATCTTGCAACTCCTGCAGCTTGGCGCATTTTATCGGCCATGTACTCGTCCTGGATATTCATAGGCGCTCTAGAAGGCAAGTCTTAAAACTTTATAGGGAGCGGCCATTACTCCCACACCTACATAGGTAGATCCCATCAAGTGTGTGTTTCCGCACACCACTTAACATGTGGCTATGGGTCCATTAAGAGTTAAAGCTCAACCTTACCTTTGATAACATAACGACAATATCCATCAAGTGCAAGCCTTGCTCACACCACCAATCATATGGCCATGAACCCGTCTCCTCACTAGGACGGAAAACATAAAATATAGTGCACTCCTTGAATAAAATTATGACTTTTCACATTGAACCTGTTAAAACTAGACTGGATACATCAGAATTCATTCATACATAGACTTTAGTCCCATCCCCCTTCATGTTTCCACAACCATTTTTTGACATAGTGTCTTTATCAATGGATCCATAAGGTTCTTTTCAGAACTTACACAATTTAGTGATATCACTTTCTTTCAAGTAGATCATTTACGATCTTAAGCCTGAGACAACTAGGTCTTCTCCTACCAAACCCATCAAGTGTTTAGTGTCCACACCATCCGTTACAGACTATGGGTTAGGTTAAAGCATCAAGCTCAACCATCATAAATGGCATTTCAACACTGTATTGGAATTAAGCGGTACTTGAGAGTTGACCACTGCCAACATCAATCACGAGTTGCTCTTACCCCCACATTGAGGTATCTACAATGAGCTGTTAAATAATTAGCTCCATGGCCTGCCAAATTCAACAAGAATCAATATAACACAATAATGGAGCAAATATCATATCAATAAAATCATATCTCCACCCCAAGTACTTAAATAGTACACATATCGTACGTATATCATATATACAGTTGGCATGAAAGACATATGCTGGTCGATTTCACATATCATCACAATTGTGGAGCATTATCATCTCAAATCAATTGGATCACTACCAGTTTAGGTCACAGAAGACTATATATCCATTCTCATCGTACTTAGAATATATGCATCATTACTATTAAGGGTAGTCCATGTATTACCAATGTTGTATCGAATTTTTGGTGATATCAAGAGAAAGAGATACAAAAGACCATAATTCACAAGGTGCCTTTACAATTCAACTTAAGGCAACCCAAGCCTTTGTAAGGCTTTTAAACCCAAGTGTTAGCAACATCAAACTGTTCGCATTGCATTTGAATGATCCCCACAATAATATTTCCACCATAATAAATTTCTAAAAGTTAGCTATAACTAGCAAACATTGATGGAACTACAATATTCACAGGAGATTCAGATCAAATAGCCTTTATCATAGGCTCTTGGGTCTCACAAAACCCACACAATGGAATGTCTCACACTACATTACTAAGCCATTCAAATTTTCTACCTACCAACTCAATCTTTAAGGACAACTAAACAATATAGGTTTTAGAGGGATGTCACAAAATATAGCTCACTAATGAGCCTAAATACATTGTCATTAGTAGAATATCTCTCATTGATATCAGACATCCAACACAATAAGGAGTCTATTACAATGTAAACCCCATTCATAGTACTTCTCTAGTACCTCAACAATTTAATTAGAGCACTTCAATATTCATCATTTGGATAAATGTATATAGACTAGGTCTACCATTGACATATGAAATAATAGGACGAATGTTGTGTTTTTTGTCAAACCATAATGCTATCAATCACCTTAGTGTATTTAGCTTGTAACACGATGCCACGTTTTTCTCCTAATCAAGTGAACACTAGGGTCATATAGTATGTCATCCAAATGACCAACATCAGCACACAACATATAACAATAACCCAAATAAAGTATCTAGACACAAGCTAAATACCAAGCATATAATCAATGAAGGTTCTCATATGACATGCACCTTACCCTTTTCCCAAAAACTAGAAAAGAAAGTATGGAACAATGATCCCAAGGGCATAATAGTCTCCAAAGACAACATAAGTCCACATATGACTCAAACATATCATGATTTCCCCACTACAAATTGAAAACTCATCGAAATAGCCCAAAAAACGAGCGTAATACCAGTATGGACAGCAACATTCATCAGCTAAATGTCATAACCTACATCATGTACACAACATACAGCAGTTCCCATCATAAACCGCAAGTATTACTCCAGTACTGCAAAATCTACCATGTAAAAGTCCATAACAGCATGTTATATCAGCATCTTATAGCAGCTAACCAACATTTAGCAGCAATATACAACCCAAACTAAACATGTAGCAACATATTCAGTTTGAAAATAATCCACAAACAACATGTTTATGATTACTTCCAGCAACAATTAACAACATACCAACTTGCTTCAAACATAGTCATGGGAAACACAAGAGACACATTAATATGGAGACCAATACACAAAATCATACATAGATTTTTCACAAGAACTCACAAATCCTATCAGCTCTTTACAATGATCATCTATTTCAATAGGTCACTCAAAACATGCAAGAAAATCCAATTCTCACATACAAGATAAACTCATGGTTAAAACTCAAACATGCAATGTTCTACCAACACAAGGAATTCGAGATTGTGCAACTAGACATGCCTAACATAAGAGTTGGCCAATTCTAGGTTTAAGGCTCAAGTTCATAATCGACCTCAAGCATTAAACACGTATTAACCACAATAATCATACAGAAAATTGAAAAAGCACACAATTCGATTTTCGTACAGCATGGTCAAGCACAAAACAATAGCACCAGCACCATATGACCAAGGTTATGTCAAATTTGATGTCACTCTTTGGGATCTTGTTTAAGCCCATATTAGGATGCACAAGTTTACAAACTTTATCTTTCATACTAAGGGCTATAGACCCTTCTAGTTGTTCCAAACAAACTTTTCCTTAGGGTCATTAATTAGAAACATAATTAGACGTTCATTTGATATATATACCACAAGATCATGGCTAAGAGCAAGAACTTGTCAAAACTCTAAGTGTTTCTATCTTAGACATGAGCAATAAGGTGTCAAAAATCAATTTCATAGTTTTGGGTCTATCCTTTGATCACTAGTTTTTTACTTTATTTAGCCATTAAACTTCAATTTTGTTTTTGAATACCCACTCTACCACCAATTGGTTTACACCCTTTAAGAATGTCTACCGATTTCCATGAGTGATTAATGATCTTTCTCCAAGACTAGAATCAACATATTTCATGATCTAAAATATTAATAATCATGTTTACCACAAACAAACCTCCACCTCAAGCTCTCATGTCGCTCTTCTACCTCAACTCAAGTTGGCAATTACTTAAACACATGAGATCTTTATCAGGGTGGGGTATCATTAATTCAACCTAACTAGATAAAAATCAATATAATTTACATTGTCCTTCATAAGTCCAAAATAATGCAATCTAAACAAGTTTTTGCAAAATAATCATTACTATTTTACTAGGCTATACTCTCCCACAAATCGCTAGCTTGAGGCATAAGGCAAATGAGTATGAGTGTATCTAAACAACATATACAGTTTAATATATGCATCACACAAGATTATAAAGCTTAATCGAATACAACAATTTCGTGCTACGTATGTGGGGATGAAACTTCATATGAACACGTGAAAACTTATCCAAGTAAATTAGACAACACTGTCCTAATCATAATGCAAATGACAAGTACCTCTCATAGATAAATATCAAAATTCATATTATCAAAAATAAATTTTCTTAATTTTAGACTATGTTTCTGTTATTAATTTCAAAGGTATACATCAGAACTATTTTAATACCAATCAAAATTTATTTTTAACCTTGTGGGAGGCCCGATTTTGCTTATCAAACATGTAAAATGCAGTATATCGGAAACATATTGGTAACCGGTCATCGTTAATTGATTTCAAGTATACTTGTATCATTTTCTCAAATCGCGTCGATGATAAATGCAAAACTGCGGATACAAATGAAAACACGTAAATATACTTGCAAAACTGCAGATACAAGCGAAAATATACTTTCAAGTATAATTGTAAATTTGCATATAAGTATACATTGATTTTTCATTGTATGATGGTATTATACAATGGTGGTTCCGCTTATGATTATTTTTCGTTGTGATTGTTTTGATTTAATTTCTAATACTACATTTGACGGCATCACCACAACCATATCCTTCACCCCACCAACACTCAATTATTATTTATGATTATTTTTTTAGTACATCCATGTTCTTATTCCTTTCGATTCTATAATTAACATGTGCTAAATGTTTGTACATTGTACATAATCAACTTTAAATTTTACCGAAAATATAAAGTCATTCAATCTGATTTAATTACCAAGTAATGTTATAATCACTCATAATAAACTACTTTAGACATGCCAAAAAAAGTGTTATTGCTATGATTGATTATATAAATCGTCTTTTAGATTGTAAGAAAAATTGATAAATATTCAAGCATCGCAACGAATAAGAGAGCAATTAGAAAGATCGTACAAAATGATAGTATCGCTCCGTGGTAAATACTGCTATCCTAAAAGATGATTTCGCTGCTGCTTCGGTGCATATAGTACTATCAATGGCCATCCTCCGGGATTAATGCTATTCGACTCTTAACGTGCACTTGTTAATTGTTGGGTAGGATTGCCTAAGGACTTTGCCCAAACTCTGAATTTGGATCGATCCGGTAGATCAGCAATGAAGAGAAAGCCAAAATCGCAAGCTAATCAAGACGGCTATAAACTTGACACAATTGACAAAGGGCAATGAATATCTGATGAAATTTTTGCATAATGGAGTTTTGGTTGAAGATGCAGGGAAGAGAGAGAACATGTGAGAGAGTGTGAAAGAGAGTAATAATAATGGAAGCTTGGCTCTGATATAAATGGGGAATTTTAATGTACCATAAATATTTAATCAGCCATTAGTCCCAATGGCAATAACGGACGTAATGAATTGCAACAGTAAAATAATGGACATAATGAATTGCTACGGCTATATTGTTTAATTACTTATGAATCTCCAACAGTCACAATTAATGACAATAGATAGCTAGTAACGCGTCTTTCAAATTATTTCCCAAAAAAAAATATACCCATTAAGAAAAGGATCACCCACATAATTTTTCTAATGTGGTATACAACTCCCCCTTAAAACTAAAAGTTAGCTTGTATCATTTTTTCAACAATTCCTTGGGGATTATATATGGGTAAGGCTGCTAACTTGAAAACATTGTGTCAGACCAAAATCGGGAGTCAGTATTTGGATTGCAATGGGCCTCTTAGTATTGCGTCCTGTTATGTGAGGCTCGCATGGAGTGAATATCTGAGCTTCAACATGAGCTCCAGCTGTGCAGTAAAGAATATGGCGAATTAGTAAGTTTTGGTAAATCCTTGTTGTTTTTTCCTCGAACACCCAAATATCCTTAAGGCGGAGGATCAAGGATTATTTAGGTGTTTCCGAGTCTCCCTCTCTTCAGAAATATCTGAGTTGCTTTTCAAACGTGATAGGTTCACATTGAATGTTGGGGCTAACATATTCGAGAGGATGGCATGCAAATTAGCAAGTTGGAAGATTGACTTTCCTTCCAAGACTGGACAAGAACCTCCTATTCAATCATCGCTTGAATCTACCGGAGTCATGTTGTGCAATATTTTTACATTCCCAAGAAGATTTTCCATAAGTTCGACTCTACCAATCGTCGTTGTTTTTTGGAAGACTTGCTTGTAGGGGGTATGAACCTAGTCACTTAAGATAAGGTTTTCCGACCTAAAGGTGCTGAGGTTCTTGGCCTCAGAAAAATGGAAGCTATCAATCTAACCTTACTCTGTAAGCTTGGCAGAAAAGTTATCAATGAGAAGGATAATATCTAGTAAAGATAGTTACAAGTATCTAAAACATGGTGACTTTATGTCTTATCATGCTAAATTTATTTCTGTAGGGCTCATTAAATAGCTTCAATGGGGTTTTGAAATATTTGGTTTGTTTTACTCATTGTATTTGTTTCGTTTTGATAGTTGAATGATATTCTCCCTTGGTTAAAATGATTTAGAATGACATAAAACATCTAAGCAAATTTATATGATAGCTATAGTTATGACACACTACAAACAACTACAATACCATATATATACACTTTGACTTAGGATGAGGGCATCACTTACCACTCCAAACAATGTCAATATATAAATTTCAGTTTAAGGCCATCCATGCATTGCACGAGATAAAACTAGTAATTTTATGATAATGAACAATTCTTCCCTTTTTTTTTTTAATGATGACATGACAAGGGTGCACGTTACAATTCTATGTAGAAATAAAAGAACTTTCCAAACGTAGTTCCTTTTTAGTTATGAAAACGAGTTCACTTTTTTATAGTATTTATCTCCTTTTGGCTGCCTTCGGACTTTGTGGTGCTCCCAAAAAAAAAAAATTATATCCTTACTAGCTAACATGGCTAAAGGGCAAGGGTAATAGAGGGTAAACTTTTACAACCGTTGACTGTTAATTTTGATGAGTAACGGACATTAATCAATGGTAAAGGTTAAACCTTGTTATCCTTGTTGCTTTAACCTCCCATTCAATGTGTAAAGGGAGAAAATTTTGTCTCTATTTTAACTAAAACTCTCTTTATCCTAATTCCTTTACCAAATATCCAAATATGGTTAAGTTGTTTACCTCTATTTACCCTTATCTCTCGTTATCTGTCAATATATGTCGCTATGACCAAAGCAATAATGCTACTTGTATTGAATAATAACTACAAATTTTCTAAAAGTTACCCTGTCATTGACACTTTTTACATAGACATAACATTTTTTGTTTTTTTTTTTATTGCGCTTTCAAAATACCCCCTATATTTTCTAATTTTTCAAAACATCACCTGAACTTTCAAAAATTTTGGAATGTCACATTAATGCTGTTAATATTTGTTGGTTTTTACTAATGTGGCATTTAAAAAATATTTTTTAAAATTATAATAATTTTAAATTATTTAAAATATTTATTTAAATATTTAGAATTATTATAAATTAAATTCAAAATTTTTAGATTTATTTACTTTTTTTTTTTCCGAAAACCATGTAACTAAAACTAACGAATGCTAATAATATTAACATTAAGGCATGGGATTGAAAAATTTTAAAAATTTTAGGTGGAGTTTTAAAAAAATTAGAAAATGAAGGTAATTTTTCACAACTGCACCTTAAATTTAGGTAATTTTGACTACAAAAATTATAAGATTGTGTTTAGAGGATGGAATTGGGGCTGAAGCTGGAACGGGGCTCAAAATTTCAATTCTTTTGTTTGGTTCACCTGTTGGAATTTGAATACAATTCCACTGCCTAATTCCATGGAATTGAATTCTAACTTAAAATCATACTTTCCAATTCCTTGGGGGCGGGTAAGGAATTGCAATTCCACACTAGCTCCATTGACCTAACACCAAAAATGACCCTAATTGATTAATTCAGATCCAAGATGACTCAAAATTTAAAGAGTTAGACACAATCTAAAATTTGACCCAAACCTTGAGATCACCCAACTCAAATAAATTGAACTTGAAATGACTGAGATCATCTTAGCTCAAAGTCTGAACTGACCCAACCCGGTTGACCCAAAACTCGAGCTGACTCAAATCCACAAAATGAAACCACTCGATTTGAATGTGATGTAAAATAGCTAAGCCGAAGTGGAAATGCTACGACAAAATTGACCCAAAACTTAATATGACCCACGCCCAAAATGACCCGGCCCATCTCAAACTCAGCTTAAGATGACTCGAAATTTGAAATGATACAACTCATTTGTCCCAAAATTAAGATGACTCGATTTTGAGATGACTTAAATAAACTCAAACTCGATCACAACTGCCCTGAATCCTGAAAAGACCTCACCCGTTTAACTGAAAATTTGAGATAACTTGAACAACAAATGATTCAACACGGTACTCGATCCAATTTGACTCGAAACTTTAATAACTCGAACTAAAAGTGAATCGCTCCCACTATAATAACTTGAATGCAATGTGAATTGCTCCAACCAAAGTCCAATCGTAGTTGGTTTAGAACTCGAAATACTCCAACTCAATTGAATGAAAACTCTTGATGATTCGAATCATTACGTAATTATAATTCCGTTCTCGAATTCCTTCGATGAACCAAATAATGAAATTTTATTTCCATCAGAATTAAAATTGGAATTATATTTCCACAGTGTGGCACATTGAATTGGAATTGGACTATAGAATTGCAAATCCAATTTCAATTCTGGTCAAATTCCAATCCCAATTTTGGTGGAATTAGAATTCTAATAGAATTGAAATTTCATTACTTGATTCATCAAAGGAATTGGTGGTCAGAATTATAATTCCATAATGATTTGATTCATCAAGAGTTTTCAATCAATGGAGTTGGAGCTTTTTGAGTTTTAAATCAGCGAAGATTGGATTTGGTCGAAGCGATTCACATTTTGTTTGAGTTATTATGGTCGAAGTAATTCACTTTGAGTTCGAGTTATTCGAGTTTCAAGTCAAATTGGTTGAGTATCGTGTGGGATCAGTTGATGCTCAAGTTATCTCGAATTTTGAGTTAATCGATTTAGGTCTTTTCAGGATTCAGGTTAGAATCGATCGGGTGTAAGTTGGTTTTGGTCATTTCGAGCTTGAGTCATCTTAGCTTTGGGACAAATGGGTTGTATCATTTCAAATTCTGAGTCATCGTAGCCTAAGTTTGAGGTGGATCAGGTTATTTCAGTGCTGGGTTATATTAAGTTTTGGGTCAATTCGGATCATTTCCCCTTTGGCTCTCCTTGTTTATATCACATCCAGGTCGAGTAGTTTCATTTTTTGAATTTAAATCATCTTGAGTTTCAGCTCAATTGGCTTGGGTTTATTTGGACTTTGAGTTAAGTTGATTTTGGTCATTTTAAGTTCAAATCAATCGAGTTGAGTAATTTCAAGGTTCGAGTCAAGCTTTTAGGTTGTGTCTAATTCTTTCTGTTAGTGATATTTGTGATTTAACTTAGGTTAAGTTTGGTACAAATCGCACACATCAAAAAATTACATATTACAGACTCACGATCTCAACTATTAAATAAAAAATTGAAGCAAAAGAGCACTAAAACACCAAGGATTTTTACGAAGTTTAAACCTAACTAATCTTAGTCCTCAGCACCCTAATCTTAGAGAGATTTTCACTATTAATGATGATTATTACAAGTTTAGACTAATTACAACTCGAATCAAGACTAATACAACATAAGAACTCAAAACTACAAACTCAGATTTGGCTTTCTAGTTAGAAACATAAAGGACTAACCCTAAATCTTACAGATCTTCACTCAAGTAGCTTGAATCTTTAAGGATCTTGGCTCACACGCTTGGAACCTCCTTGAATTTATGCTCCATGAAGGGAATTAGGGTTAGAGTTTCGCAAATAGCAAGGAGAAGAGGAGAAAACCAGTGAAATTTGGGAAGGCAGAGTGAGAAATGAACTCACTACCTCTGTACCCAAAAATCACGGCTTATACATCTCTCACCCTACCAATCCGTGTGCCCTCCCCAACCTTACATCATAGCCTTAATCGGGCTCCATGTCTCTAGGTCTCCATCGCTGAGAAGAAGCTTCTCAAGGAAGCTCTTAGTAGTACAACTTTAAGTGTAGTACATGGGTAGAAGAAGTACACGGGCAGGGAAAGTACACGGGTAGGGGCAGCAAATATTAAATCTTCGCGGGAGGATTATGGACAATGTCATTAAGCCAAATTTGAATTCTAATTAAAGAACTAAACGCAACATTTTACTTATTTTAGTAAATTAAGTTGTGCGTTTTGTTTTACATTTAATAATCCTATTACTGGGTAGTCTTTTAAACTTATTTTACCTAATTTAATCACCATTAGGCATGGTTTAGGTCATATACATACCAATTAAGATCTTATTCTTTCGATTTTGAATCATCTTTGGATTAAGGGTTCATTTTGGATTTCAGCTCAATAGAGTTAATATGAAATCAAAATTCCTTACCCCCACTCTATGGAATTGGAAATCATTATTTTCAGTTTAAATACAATTTCATGGAATTAAATAAAGGAATTGTAATTCCAATTTCAGCAGGTAAACCAAATAACAGAATTGAAATTTAAGGCCTCAATTCCAATTTCATCCCCAATTCTAAGCTGCAATTTCATGCTCCAAACATGAAATAACAGTTTTCCTAATGTTTTTCAAACGTGACTAGCTCTTGCTTTGGTTCAATAATAGATTTCTCTCCATTGTTTACGGTACTGTCAACCAGTCACGCCTTTTTAATAGTTTAATGGTCAAGTCATTTTCTAGGACAATTTGGCTCCGTTTGTTTAGGGGGGGAAACCACATTTTAGGAAGTGGTTTTCCCCTTTTTCGTTGTCTGGTGTGTCTTTTGCTTAAGGTTCGTCAAATGAGGGAAAATGACTTCCCTTTCAAAAAGGGGGAAGTCATAATTCTAATGGCACAAAAACCTTCGCGATTATCATCATGCGAATCTAGATGGAATCGAAATAAACAAGACTGGAATGTAGACATTTAATGTCACAACATCGAAAATTATTATATAATATTTGCAACAGAACAATTTTAATCACGTTGAATTGTTATAGAATATTATACAAGAAAATTATCTAGGTGGCCTAATATTTTATCATTTATAACCTAGGTACTATGATGTTTCAGTAATATATAATGACGTACCCTTAAGTTTAAAACTTTTATCATGAATTATGTATCTTTTGCCATAATTTAATAGATTCTAAATTAAAACGACAATTTATATGTATCCTCTATCAAAATACGATTATTTCTTTTGTCCGAAAATCCTAACATAACACATTTTTTTAATAATGTAGAAGTAATTTTTGTTAGAATATGGACAACATTTTGGTAATATGGTCAAAGTTTATATCATATTAGTTTTTTGGCATAAATTAGCCGAATTATATTGAAAATTTACCAGATTTTAATACAGTATGTATGCAACTGACAAAATTTCTTATCTTAAGGCACCTCATTCTATATTCTAAAATGATAGGGTATTTAAATGATTTATGCTTAAATTTTAAAATACCGAAGAGACAATTTTCTAAATTTATACAGCTTTGATAGTTAACTTTTTTTGTTTTTGTTTTTGTTACTTTTCATATATGTTGTATTGTTACTTAATTATGTTGTCCTATAACAAAATGTAAAATAATTGGTGAAAAATATTTTTTTAAAACATACAAGAAGACATTAGAATGCGAAGTTAAGTTTTCTTTTGAAACAAATAACGGAAAACCCCATTCGGAATTTATATTTCCTTAGAAAACCTTTTCCCAAAAAAAATTAATTCCTAGATTCTACTTTTCCGTCCAAACAAATGGAGCCTTCATCAAATCATTTTCCATAACTTATTTCAATTGTTCAACTCATGAACCATTCCTCCCTTTTCTCTTGGGAATTTTATGTGCTCCTTCGGGGAACTTCACCAGCAAAAGCCAAAAAAAAAACACACACCCCCCCTCAGCTTTAGCTGTGTGTCTTTTCATGGCCCCTCTTCTTTCCCCTAACTGATACAAACACGGACCAGGTGCCGCCAACCTCTCACCATGCTTGACGCCTACTGCTGCATTTCCCGCCAAGTGCTTATTGTTCTGTTTTCCTCCATTTCGAGTCGCCTCTGCTTCCCGCCATTCCGAGGTTCCTCTTCAGCATTTCCAACAGTTAGCTTTGCTATGTAAGCTCAAGATATTTTGCTAGATATTTTCCCATCTTTTCTATAAATAGATAGATTTAGATATTTTAGGGTTTTGTGATGTTTAGTGTGAACTTCTCTCTCTCCCTCAAGCTCTCTTCTATGTCTCCCCCCTCCTTCATGTAAATCCTCTATTAAAGGAGCTCATACTTATACTTTTATAGCAAATGTATACAACAGGGCAGCCCAATTACTGCCCCACAGCCCCAAAAATTATGTTGATTGAGCAGGATTGGTATAAATTGGTATCAGAGTATTCCATCCTCAGCACAATCATCACCGCTGGCATCATTTTTCATCTTCATCATCGCCAGTCCACCACCGGTCATCATCGATTCATCCATCGCTGACTTCTGATCATCGTGGCCATGACAGAAGGAACATGATCCCAAACTTCGATAAGAGAGATGGAGGAAGCTAATGAGTGCCGCTTCTCATCCATCAAGCGCAACATGGAGAGGCTCGTAGAAGCTATGGATTCTTTATCGATTTAGTATACCAGAATTGCTCAGCTCATCGCCTGTGCACAACCCCCTCCAGCACTGATCCTAAACCGCCACCACCGCGTGATGAGGCCCCTGCATTCTAGGTGCTAGCATTTGATCAAGGTGACTACCAAGCCCCTACTCGGTTCACTAAAATTGATTTTTTGAAGTTTAGTGGGAAGGGTGTTGATGGATGGTTGCAAAGGTGTGAGAGGTACTTTGTGCTAGATGGGACTCCGAATGAGCTAAAGGTTATGCTATCCAGTGTATCAATGGAGGATGATGCACAAGAGTGGCATAACTCCTTTGAAAAGTCATGGCCCCAACGGGTTTATATCCCATGGAAGGTCTACGCCCCGCGAATTCAAGCCCGGTTCCAGGAATCCGCCAATGACGCATTAACTGAATTGATGCGTCTTTGGCAAATGGGTAGTGTTGATGAACTCCTGAGCAAGTTTGAGGCGTATATTAATAGATGTGCCTTGAGTGAAGAGAAACCGGTTAACATTCTCTTGGGGGGACTACGGGAAGACATTTCGGGTCATGTTCTCATGTTTAAACCGCAATCCTTACATGCACGGTTACTCTCGCCAAGCAACAAGAACGTAAATATTCATATACGAATCATATAACCAGTAAGATCACATCGAGATCTGCCCCTATTCTCCCCTCGCCCAGTTCACAGAGGGCAAAACCCGCCCTGTGCCCACCTCGCCCCCCCCCCCCCCCCCCCCCCCCCCCCAATTTGCTTGTTACCACCAACAAGCACCATGGCTCGACCCTAGCCAAAAGTGCAGTTAAGTCTAGCCCCTTCGAGCTAGATGATCTTCGTGCTCAGAATCTCTCCTTCTATTGCCGCGATCGCTTCACGCCAGGTCATCAATGCCCCATGCCAATCATGCCAGGGTATTCTGGCTAGAAGCTGATGACAAAGACAGCCCTCTCACTCCGCCAACATGGGATCCGGATCCAGATCCAAAACCAATCACAGAACCCCACTTTGATATATGCCTTAGAGGGAATTTCGCAAACTCTGACTATGAGAGTTATGGGTCACTACCGCAAACGTTCATTAAGTATACTCATCGATAGTGGAAGCACTCACAACTTCCTCAATACTGCCATTGCTCCCCTTCTTGGCGTCTCCATTGATACAGCTAGTCGCTTTTCTGTGACAGTGGCGGATGGGAAACAAATTTTCTGTGCTGGTGTTTGTAGAAATTTTTCTTGGCGATTTCTAGATGCGCAGTTCTGCTCCAATATGCTACTCATTCCTCTTTCCAATTTATGACATGGTCTTGGGAATACAGTGGCTCTGCACTCTTGGTATTGTCATATGGAATTCTTCTGAGTTACGGATGCAATTCAGCCTTCACTGACGTTATACTCTTCGCGGTATTATCCCACCAACTTTGAAGACCGTAACTGAAAACACATTGTCTTCCCTCCTCTCTACATGTGCATCTTTCTTCGCCATCTCCATGACTTTGGTCGTGGAACTGCCACTTCTGTTCTCATTTAATACAAATCCACCAACTGGGTTGGTTCCACTGGAACTTCAACAACTGCTTTATGAGTTTGAGGATATCTTCACCGTTTCCGCCATACTTCCTCCGTCCCGCCAATTCTTTGACCATCGAATTCCACTCAAGGAAGGCAACAACCCAGTTAATCTTAGGCCATACCACTACCCCACCTTTCAAAAAGATATCATCGATTCCTTAATCAAGAAAATGCTACACGCTGGAATCATACAGAATATCACTTCACCATTTGCCTCCCCGGTCATTCTTGTCAGAAAGAAAGATGGCTCCTGGTGCCTATGTGTTGATTACCGCGCCCTTAACAAGATGACGGTTAAGGACACGTTTCCGATACCTATTGTTGAGGAATTGCTTGATGAATTGGGAGGTGCAATGTTTTTTCAAAAATTGACCTCAAGTCTAGTTATTGGCAGATATAGATGGCTAATGAAGACATTCCCAAGAGGGCATTTCGCACCATTTGGGACATTATGAATTTACTATAATGCCCATTGGTCTCTTAAATGCCCCTTTAACTTTTTAAAGCTTGATGAATGATATCTTTGACTCTTATCTTCGGTGTTTCATTCTTGTCTTCTTTGACGATACCCTGGTGTACAGCTCTACTTGGCAAGCTCATCTATCTCATCTTTGGGTCATTCTTGGCATACTCCACGCAAATCACTTGACCGCTAATCGCGCTAAGAGCACATTTGGAACTCGCTGAATTCAATACCTGGGTCATTTCGTATCTGGTGCCAGAGTTTCGGCCGATCCCCACAAAATCGATGCTGTTGCCAACTGACCACGGCCCCAATCATTGAAACAACTTCGTAGGTTGTTAGGATTATTAGGTTATTACTGTCAATTCATAGCTCACTATGCCTCATTTCCCGTCTTTTGATAAATATTTTGAATAAGGATAACTTTGGATGGAATCCGGATGCCGAAACGGCGTTCAAATGTCTTAAGCACGCGCTAACTTCTGCTCCAGTGCTCGCCTTGCCTGACTTTATGAAGACATTCATCATCCAAACAGTTGCCTTAGGTGCCGAAATTGGCGCCGTCCTTATGCAAGAGCAGACCTCTGGCCTTTATTAGTCACACTCTTCCCCTGCACCATCTGGGCATGTCGGTTTATGAATGTGAGCAACTTGCGGTCGTGTTTGTCGTTGACAAGCTGGAACAATAAGTCACTTGCCGCCATTTCATTATCCATTCTAAGAAACAAAGTCTCAAGTTCCTTCTTGAGCAACGCCTATCTTCATCTCTCAAACACTTATGGCTCTCTAGCCTGATAGGCGCGGATCCGAGAATAGGGCAGCTAACGCCTTGTCCTGCATTTCTTGCACAGAAGTATTATGCATGGCCTTATCTTCCATTTCTTCTGACTTTATGATCCGCCTTCCAGATTCTTGGTTCAGTGATTTCGCCTTAACTCCCATTATTTTAGACACGGCAGTCGAACCTTTATCTCATCCCCAATTCTCTTGGCACCGAGTTCATCTCCGCTACAATGGCCGATTGGTTGTTGGGAATGACATCAATCTCCGGCAAGATATTTTACTTTGGCTCCACAATTCTACTCAAGGGGGTCATCGGGTGTTGACGCCACCTTTCGGCATGTCCAGCCTTTATTCTACTAGAAAGGGCTCTGCCAGGATATACAGAATTACATTCGCTAATGCTTTGTCTGCTAACAAAACAAATATGACGCCACGGTGCCTGCTAGTCTTCTACAACCCCTCCCAGTCCCAACATCAGTTTGGAATAGCATATCCCTTGACTTCATTGAGGGGTTACCTCCATCAGAGGGTCGATTAGTTATTTTGGTGGTTGTCGACCGCCTCACTAAGTATGCCCACTTCTTGTCTCTCACCCACTTGTATACTGCCGTTAATGTCACCAACCTCTTCCTCGATCACATCTACCGTCTTCGTGGACTATCGAAATCTGTCATTAGTGATCATGATCCCATCTTCACCAGCATCTTCTAGAAAGAACTCCTTTCATGATTGGGTACTCACCTCAATCTTTCTTCTTCCTATCACCCGCAATCCAACGGGGAACCAAAGTTCTTAATCGTTGTTTGGAAACATACTTGCGTTGTACGATTAGCGAACAAGCTCGCCATCGGACCCGTTGGCTACCATTAGCAGAATGGTTGTATAACACCACTTTCCAATCCTTCGCTCAAGCCACGCCATATCAGCTTCTCTATGGACAACCTCCTCCATTCCATCTCCCTTACCTACCAGGAGAATGCACTGTTGACGCCGTTGATCGTAGCTTAACAGCCCATGAAGAGACTATAGCATGCCTACACCATCATCTCCCTCGAGCTCAGAATTGCATGAAATAAATCACTGATCGCCATTGTACTGATCAGGAGTTCGATATAGGCAACTACGTCTGGCTCAAGCTGCAACCGTACTGCCAACAGAGTGTTGACACTCGACATTTCCACAAACTAGCACCAAGATATTACGGTCCTTTCCGCATTGTGGACAGAATTGGCCTAGTGGCCTAGTGGCATGTATCGCTTCTGAAACAGTGCTTCTAGATTCCCCCCACCAGCACCCCATTACCTGATACTTGGCCCCCAGTTGCTTCTTCACCACAACCATACGTTATTCAAGATCGTCGTATGGTCAAACGTCGCCGGATTGCTGCTATTCAAGTTCTTGTTCACTGGGCTAGACAAAGTGCTGCCGACGCCACTTAGGAGTTTCTCCATGGCTTCTAACTCCGCTTTCTTAACTTTGATCCTCGACGACGAGGATCCTTTCATGGGGGCGGCATTGATACAAACACGGACCAGGTCCCACCAACCTCTCACCATGCTTAACACCTACTACTGCATATCCAGCTAAGCGCTTGCTGCTCTGTTTCCTGCCATTCTGAGTCCCCTAAGCTTCGCACCATTCCGAGGTTCCTCTTCAGCATTTCCAACCGTTAGCTTTGCCACGTCAGCTCAAGATATTTTGCTAGATATTTTCCCATCTTTTCTATAAAAAAAATAGAGTTAGTTATTTTAGGGTTTTGTGATGTTTTGTGTAAGCTTCTCTCCCTCCCTCAAGCTCTCTTCTATGTCTTCTCCCTCTTTCTTCATGTAAATCCTCCATTAAAGGAGCTTATACTTATAAATTTATAGCAAACATATACAACAGGGCAGCCCAATTACTGCCCCGTACCCCCAAAGATTGTGTTGGTTGAGTCTTGATTGAGCTAGATTGGTATCATATGCATTCACCACACTATGAAGCATCAACCTTCCTATCGTATGTATGAACACTACTATTTTCTGTTGTGGATTTCGGTTCATCATCGCTACTCACTCGTAGCACACAAAATATGGAATATAGATACTTATTCATCTCTAGTTTTATATTCACCATTGAATCGATGCTTTCCATAGTCTTAATATTGGGAGGCACATCAGTATCCTTGGTTGCTTTACTCACCTATGAGTCTGTGAACAGCAAAGGCTCATCAAGATTCCATGGATTCATTATATGCATTGCAATGGCACTCTCGGGTGCATTCGCCTAAGGATCAGCACTATGTCTCTTTCATTGATGACCATAGCAAAAAGGTATGGGTTTATTTTCTGAGAAATAAATATGACGTATTTGATATAACTAAAAAAATGGAAAGCCGTGATTGAGAATGAGACAGGTTTCAAGCTGAAATGCCTGAAATCAAATAATGATGGTGAGTACTTTAATGGAGGATTCAGGGAGTATTGTGTCGTTCACGGAATCAGAATGGAGAAGATTGTTCCCAAGACTCTGGAGCATCACGGAGTGGCTGAATGCATGAATAGAACAATAAATGAGTAAGCCAGAAGTATGAGACTGCATGCTGGGTTACCAAAAACATTTGGGTGGATGTTGTAAACAGTGTTGTGCACTTGATCAACCGTGGGCCTTCAGTCCCATGGAGCACAGACTACCGAAAGAGGTTTGGAGTCAAAAGGTGGTGAAATTTTTTATCTCAAAGTCTTTGGTTATCTTTCTTATGTTCACATTGACTCTGGTGATCGCAACAAGCTTGATGCTAAGTCCAAGCGATGTGTCTTCGTTGGCTATGGACATGAATAGTTTGGCTACTGGCTTTGGGATGACCATGATTAGAAAATAATCAGAAGTAACAATGTGATCTTCAATGAGAAAGTCATGTACAAGGACAGATCATGTGCCATAGAAAATGCAACTGTAGTCTCACATAAATCTGAGGTTGTTGATCTGGATGCCTTTTCGAGAAATAGTGTACAAAGTATGGAACCTTGCGATATAAGAAGTGATAAGTAGGGCTAGTCAAGTGCACTCATTCCCGTTGCTCTAAGGGAAGATGTAGAACCCATTACTCCTCTAATTGCCCTTCATAGGTCTTCCAGGTCAATCAGACCCTTAAATCATTATTAACCAACCTTGAATTACATTCTGCTGACTAATGTTGGTGAACCACAAAGCCACGAAGAAAGCCTGGAAGATGAGAATTTAATCAAGTGGTCAGCCCATGAAAGATGATATAGATTCTCTATTAAGGAATTAGACTTGGAAGTTGACTGAATTAACAACAAAAAACCTAGTACCTCGAGGGCTGCGGGGTCTGGGGGGTGGATGTACGCAGCCTTCCTGCTAGAGGCTATTTCCGAAGACCTCCGACCTAAAGAGTGTGTCATCATGGAAGCATAGAATCCTGAAAGCATGAGGTGAACATAGTTAGAGCAGCAAATAGTACAAGCCAACACTATAAAGCGCACCGGATAGGAGATAGCTGCAGTGAAATAATCAGCACGTACACAAGTTGCACGCGTTGTAAGTTTTACAAGTGGTCACGAATGCATATAGACAAATATGTGCACCAGAATGTGTGCCAAAGAAGAAGTTGGGAGTTGACTGAATTGCCACCTAGAAAGAGAACTTTCCATGGTATGAGAGTATACTGGATCAAAAACGAGTGCGATGGTAGCAAGAGATAAAAGGCGAGACTTCTTGTAAAAGGTTATCAATAGAAGAAAGGTATTAACTACACTAAGATCTTCTCCCTGGTAGTAAAGCTTACGACAATCTGACTGGTACTAGGATTGGCGGTTGCAGAGAACTTGCATCTTGAACAGATGGATGTGAAGATGGGGTTCCTTCTTGGTGATTTGAAAAAGATCTCATTTGCAACCTGAAAGGAAAGGAAAATCTCGAGGACCTAGTTCCATAGGGATTTTCAGTACAGGGAAAGGAAAATCTCATTTGCAAGCTAAAGAGGATCTTATATGGTCTAAAACAAGCTCCAAGATAGTAGTACAAGAAGTTTGATAGCTTTATGGGTAGTACTAGGTACTCAAAATGCCATACAGATCACTGTTGCTACATCAAGTAGTTTGACAACTCTTATATTATCCTTTTGTTGTATGTGAATGATATGCTCATTGCAAGGTCTAGCATTGAGGAGATTAACATCTTGAAGAAGCAATTGTCAGAGCAGTTTGTGATGAAGGATTTGGGAGCCGCAAAACAAATCCTTGGAATAAGAATTTTCAGCGACATGGCCAAGGGGTTATCTTAAGCTGTCACAAGCTGAATATGTTAAGAAGATGTTTAGCAGGTTTAATAAGGATAAAGCAAAACTTGTGGGTGCACCTTTGGAAAGTCACTTCAAACAGAGTCAGAATCAATCACCAAAGATGCAAGAGGAGCGCGATCTCATGAGTAAGACTCCTTATGCTTTAGCTATTGGGTCATTGATGCATGCTATGATTTGCACTAGGCCAGACACAGCTCATGTAGTGGGAGTTGTGAGCAGATGTATGAGCAATCCAGGAAAGCAACATTGGGAGGCTGTGAAGTGGATCATGAGGTACCTGAGAGGGACTTTAGATACTCGTCTGTGTTTTGCTTCAAGAGGTTTTAAACTAGCAAGGTTTGTAGATGTTGATTTGGATGGAAATGCAGATAATTGAAAGAGTACAATTGGGTATGTGTACCCCATAGGTGGTACAGCTGCGTCCTTGCATTCGAGTTTGCAGAAAGTGGTAGCCCTATCCACTACTAAATCTAAGTACATTGCTGTGTCAAAAGCTGTAAAAGAAATGGTTTGGTTAAAGAGTTTCTTTGAAGGACTGGGGAAGAAAGGGGAGAAGGGTGTTCTCCACAGTAACAGACAAAGTGCAATCTTTCTTGCTATATTCCAGCATTCCACTCTAGAACGAAGCATATCAAGAGAAGATTGTTGGGACAATTTTCAAAAATTTTGCTTAATTTGATAAAGTTAATGCAGAAGAATGGTTTAAAATTCTTAATTTTAAACCTATGGTTGATTTGAAATTCCTAATTTCAAATCAACAGATTTAAATTTCTTATTTAAATATATAGGCCTCTACTCTAATACATTTATAACAGTAACATGAATTTAAAACAGGCATAATAAGAAAAACTGTAAATAAATAGAAAAGTGAAAGTTTAAAAGAGAAGGAAAGAAGAGTATACCTGAAATTTCTCCAAAAATAACAAAACCGTAATGAATAATAAAATACTCCGAGAAGCTGAGAAAATCGAGACACAACGGCCTTCTAAGCAATGACCTCGAACCGCCCTGAGAGGGGGCTTCGAAAAATATTAAACTAAGGAAAGAAAATTTCCAAAGGAAAATTTCCACTTCGTGAAAAAACCCATAATTTAGAATTGATTGCCAAACCATGAAATAGGTACCTCTGATTATAGTAGAATACCGCAGTGAAAAAACCTCAAATTTTCGATGAGGGATTCGCATGTCAAATAACAAAACGCACCGTTGCATTTAAAAACCCAGTAAAATGTAGCATTTAAGCTTGCACTAAATGGCCCTTTCACTGCATGCCATGTGGGGGCAAGCGACTGGTCCACTGCGCGACACGCAGATCTCCGTGTTGGGCATCCTAGCGCGACACACCACTGCCTGCGTTATACGCGGATCTTGCCTGTGTTTTGTGATTTTTGTTTTTTTTTTGTTTCCCACATCTCAAAATTCATCTTATGAATTTTTATTTAACAAATTATTTTATTTTATAATTTTTCACTTTTATTCATCTCATGAATAATATTTGGCAAATTAAATTTACTCATCTCATGAATTCATTAATATTTTTTTGAAGGCAATGAATACAGAGGCTTGTGCAAGGACCTTAGAGACAATTTAAATCTAGCTCTAAATGGGTTAAATTAATTACCATCTCATGACAAAATTTAATTACCATTTAATGAGACTTAATTCCACTAATTAAATCTTGCTACACTCTAGACTTAAATCATTTATTCAATATTTTCCAAATAGACTGTATTGACGGCAACAACCCCTCCACTAGATGTCCATGACAAAGAATAAATATAACTACTGCCATTATCCTTCTCACAGCTTCTTCATTAGTTATCAACTTGCCATTCACTGAATAATTCATTTGTACTTGAATATATTTATAGTATAAATTCCAAATGTCAAATACCTGGAATACTTTGGCCAAAGATTTCGAACTATTCAAATATTTGTGAATCCACTAAGATGACATCTGTATCTCATAAGAGACTGTGGCTTCCATATTGAATACTTGATCCTTGTCACATTTCACGCTGCTAACTAGTATACGTGGGAATTCAATCATTCATTTGGACCTTAGTTATAGTACACTAAAGCAACTAACGTTCCATGCACAAATCCAGAATACTCTCAGGATTTAGAATCGTTGTTCAAACAGTACGACATGAATCACTAATCTCCGATAGTAGTCTAGAAACAAGTATTTCACATGGTCCAAATTAGTGTGCCAATCTTTTTAAACAACCAACATAACACTTTTTGATCATCATCCACATGACCAAGACAAAGCATCTAATGTAGTCTTAACATACAAGTGGTCCAAACTTGTCGTTGACTACGATTTTTTCAAATAACAAACCATATCATTTGTTCCAAGTCTATTTACGGGTTAATCTCATAAACCACTTAGAACAAACATATAAATTGTAGTCTAAGGGCTAAACCCATCTCATGGATGTTACTAAAAAGAAAATCACATGCAGTATATATATTCACCTACACAAATTTATCAAGGAAACAACTGGGACTTTAATTTTATTCTTTAATAAAATAACATTTAGAGGGTAAAGTTTGGATTTCCAAAACACCATTAACAATCTCCTACAACAACAACAACAACAAACCCAGTGCCTCCAAGGGCTCCCACATAAGCAGGGTCTGGGGGGTAGATGTACGCAGCCTTCCCCCTTTAGGGGGCTACCCTGAAGAGAGGCTGTTTCCCAGGACCCCCAACCTGAGAAGCTAATCCACAATATAGAGCATGTGACCTGGCAGCAGGAGACCATCAAGGCATTAACAATCTCCTACTTGTCCTAAATCCAAATTACTATGCACTTTCTACCCATCCCTTCTACAAAGGTCTAATGAGTCAAAGTCTTGGTGAAGTCAACTATTCTATCTGAACCAACAACGCCCTCTTTGTGGCTTCTGAAGCTGCAACATATTCACCCTCTATGGTGAAGTCAGCAATACTATAATGCTTGACGCTCCTCACACTATTGGCTCCTACTCCAAGGATAAAGTCATATCCAGATTTCAAACGTCTGGTATCTGTATCTGACTAGAAGTCTGAATCAGTATTGCCAACTAGAAATAGCTCGAATTGACTCGACAACCAGATCTTTACAGCTGATAAGATCCCTACATCATTCCCAATGGGTAGTTTATCATCGACATATAAGACTTCGAAAGTCACTACTTTCTCTTGATGTAGTTTGTACATGCATGGTTTGTTAACCAATTGCTCAAAACTATAAGAGTTAATTGCTCCATTGAATCTAATATTCCATGAGCATGCTTGCTTTAGTTCATATATAGACTTCTTCAGTTTGCATACCATATACTTCTGATTTTTGCCAATGAAATGGTCTGGTTGCACCATCTAGACGTCTTCTTCAAGACGACCATTCCAAAAGGACGTTTTGACTTCCATTTTCCAAATCTCATAAAGCGCTACAATGGATGGCATTATTTTATGGACTTTAGCATGGCTATTGGTGAGAAGGTCTCATCATAATTGATTTATTCTTTTTAGGTAAAACCCTTAGCAACCAGCCTTGCCTTAAAGGTCTCTACCTTTCCATCAACTCTTCTTTTCTTCTTGTAAATCCATTTACAACCAATGGGCTTAATGCCAATCAGTGCCTCTACAAGATCCTAGACCTGATTATAATACATAGATCCTATCTCAGATTTCATTGCTAAGACCCATTAGTCAACATCATTATCTTTAGCTGCCTCATTGTAGTTAAGAAGATCAGATTCAATGTCACGGTCAATCATTTATGCTCCTACCATGAAGCTATCAGGTGCCTTGACAATCCTCCCACTATACCTAGGCTCTCATATACTAAGAACATTCTCAACCTTACCAGTAGCTGTTTTGAATTAGCGTCATTTTCATTTAATTCCTTTAACACTACTCTGCTAAGGCTTTTGTAGTCTACTATAAATTCTTTCTATAAACATTTCACATTTGCACTTACAAAAATTTTTGATCAGAAGGACTACAGAAAAGACCACCCTTGTTCCTTTGGGATAACCCCAAAAACAAATTTGTAAAGTAGCATGACTCGTCATGGACCTTAACATCTCGAACAATGTCCTATTCCTTCTTTCTGTAACACTATTCTACTGCGGTTTTCCCAGAACAAATAGTTGAGATTTTATCCCATTTGTAGTTAGGAAATCCAGAAACTCACCCGGAAGATATATTCTCCACCTCGATCTGATCAAAGTGAATTAACTTGTTTACTTAATTGCTTTTCAACTTCAACTTTGTACTCCTTGAACATTTCAAAAGAGTCCGACTTATGTTTCACTAGGTAGACATATCCATTCCTTGGGTAATTATTAATCAATGTGATAAAGTACTCATACCCATCTCTTGCCTGAACATTCATTGGTCCACATACACATGTGTGAACCAGCTCGAGCAAGTCACCAACCCTGTTACCTTTACTTTTAAAGACAGACTTGGTCATTTTTCCTTCTATGTAGGATTCACAGAATGATTTCAAGTCCAAAGCCTATATCAGTCCATCTTTCACCAGCCTTTGCATTCTGTTCTAATTAATATAACCTAAAATTGGTGCCATGTGTAGGCATTATCCCTTTTAGGGTGTTTTACTTTTGGAGATTGAACAAGCGATCTTGTGTTAGATTTATTTAGGAAAATACCAGAGTTTTGATCAAGAAATAACATGAATGAATCATTTATACATGTACTTTTCCAAATAAACAATTTATTTCTTGTAATAAAAGGTTCACAACCAAAATTAACTGAATAAAAATTATCCATTAAATAAAACACATAAATCAAATTCATGCGTAGTGTAGGTACAAATAAATAATCTTTTAAAGTCAAAACTCTAACACCAAAGGTTAAGCTAACATCTCCTACTCCTAAGATTGCTACTCTTGTACCGTCTTTGACCATCCGGTATAGATTCCCATCATGCAACCTCCTAGTTAACTTGAGCCCCTGTAATATATTACAGACATAGTCAGTTGAATCTGAGTCCACACACCAAAAACCTAGTGCACTCTCAATTATGTATGACTCAACTAGGTGAAAATTATCACACCTTCACCAAATGGCTTAACAGTCTTTGCAGAAAGAGCAGCTATATACTTTGTGCAGTTCCTCTTCCATTGGCCCATCTTCCCGTAAAAGAAACACTTTTCTTTTGCTGGCTTCTTGCTAGGCTTAGTCGCTACACCAGCAACTAGGGGTGGCAAATGTGTTGTATTGTGTCGTGTTCGTGGTATGCGAGGGGTCTTAAAAATGGGTCAACCCGAACCCGACCCATTTATAAAACGGGTTAGGAACTCTCAACAGTTACCCGCCCAACTATTAGACGAGGAACCCGCGGGTTACCCATTTAATTATATCAGTGACTTTTTTTTTATTAAATGCTAGTTTTTCAACTTACAAACATGTTAGTAATGCACTTTATGGTTGATAATACTAATAAATATTTGTTATATTGATAATATTAAAATAAACTATAAAATTAATATTACTAAGTATAGTTTAAATTATCTTAACTCAAAAAAATATATATAATAACAATAATATATTACTTAAATGTCTAACATAACTATATAAACGGCCAATCATGTCGAAAATGGATTACGCTTGTCAAACCCAAATTTAACACAATTACCTAAATGGGTTAAACAAGTCAACCCCTTCAAAACCCCCGACCCAAACCCGCTATCTTCATGTCGTGTCCGTGTGGTGTTGTGTCGTGTCAAATTTTTCCAGCAACCTCGCCTTTGCCTTTCTTTTCAGTCGATCCCATGTTCTGATTACTCCCAGCAGCCCTTGATACCTAAGTCAACTCCCCTTGGCTTGCATCACACCCTTTGGGACTTGTAGCTCCTTCATCAGCTCAGGCAATGAATAATCTTTATTATTCATTGTGTAGTTGAGCCTAAACTAAGTAAAAGAGCTGGACAAAGAGCTGAAAATGATGTCCTGCTGAGACTAACTATCAATCTTAGTACCTAGAATCTCTAACTCAGACAAGTACGCTGAGGTGCTCCTGAACTGGTGACCCTTCTTACATCCTCATGTTCAAGAGCTTCCTCGTCAACTCTTGCCTAGCTGCCCTATCTTGAATACCAAACATTTTCTTTAAATGTTTGATCATCTCAGCTAATGTTTCCATCTTAAACATCTGAAGCTTGAGAGCATTGGTCACAGAAGCTAAAATATAACATCTGGCTAACTCATTAGCCTTATTCCAGTGTTCATAACGCTCTTTAACAGCAGTTGTAGAATTGTTTGCGGGCACTGTAGGTCGAGCATTAGGGAGAACAAACTTATGACCCTCATGTATTAATACTATGTCCAAGTTCATTTCCCAAGTGAAGTAATTCGGTCCAGTTAAAGCATTGTCTTTCAGAATTGAATGAAGTGCATCAGTCGCAGCCATTTCAAAAACACTATAATGCAAATAATTGTGTAACTGTCTAAAAAGAGTCATGTATAATGCAGTGGCATCTATTCTTTTATTTTAGCATCCACAATAAGTTAGGTATCCACTAAACTATACTATCACGCATGCAATGACGACCTAAACACACCACTCCTTACTCCCCGGCGGGGAGGTTGTACGAAATTAGTTTGGGTGAGAACTACTCTCAATTAGCATGTTTTCTTGTAACTCTTACTAAACATGATTAATCACCATTTAACCTTAGTATCTAATATAACACAACAGAGCTCCTCGGGAAGGCAAATGCATCACGCTAGTCAAGTGTAAACCATTACCAAAATCTCCTTACAAATACATGCACTACTCCATAGCGGCGTGGTCGCATCGCTTCTTTGCACTTCAGTTTTTCCTAATAGAAGTCCAACCCCATAATGACATCCTCCACGGGGAGGTCTATCGATCTACTATAGACCGGTAATGGAGACTGTGGGGATTCAACAATTGGACCTCGCTCCCACTTGATTTTTATAAACTAGTGGCTTTTAATTATCTCATATTTACAACTTGGAATATCGTTTACCAACTCACAAGATAAGATTATCTCATAACCTACCTTAGAATCTCATTCTAAAACTTAACTAATAAAATTAATAAATTAATTTTTTTTTTAAATATTACCGTCTTACAATATAGATTATCTCATAATCTATCTTAGAATCTCATTAATAAAAAATTAAATTTTGATTATTATGTAAAACAGTACTGACGTCTAATAAAAAAAATTGCTGACGTTAACACTAACCGCTAACATCAGTGTTAGACTTTCGATTTTATTTTTTTATGTTTTTAAAAATTTTATTTTTAAAAAAATAATTAAATCCAATCTCATTAGATCAAATTTATCCGATTTCGTAAATCATGATTACATATGCACGATCTCATCATGCGAATAATATGAACGTAATTTCATGAATTAACATATCCGAATTAACTAAGATTTTATTAACGATCTAATTAACTATCAATTTATTAATGATTTAAACAATTTAGCTCGTTACTTCAAATGATCTTTCCTTCTTAATAAAATCTCTATTTTATTACAATGAAAGTGTATTTACTTCGATCTTATTATACCCATTCAAGTGTATTATGAATGTAATCAGAACCTGGCTCTAATACCAATTGTTAGGATGAATTTCAAAATTTTTTCCTAATTTAATAAAGTTAAAGCAGAGGAAGGGTTTAAAATTTTTAATTTTAAACCTATGGTTGATTTAAAATTCCTAATTTTAAATTGACATATTTAAATTTTGAATTTATATCTATAGGACTCTAATATATTCATAATAATAACATGAACTTAAAATAGGCATAATAAGAAAAACTGTAAATAAATAGAAAAGCAAAAACTTAAAAGAGAAGGAAAGAAGAACATACACGGAATTGCTCCAAAACTAAGAAAACCATAATGAATAATAAAATTCTCAAAGACGCTGAGAAAAATCGAGACCGAGCGGCCTTCTATGCAATGATCTCGAACCTCCCGCATAGTAGGCTCCAAAAAATATTAAACTAAAGAAAGAAAAATTTCAATTGAAATATTTCTGTCCAATTGGGTCTCTGAAAGTCAACACTTTCAGAAACCTTTAATTTAAAATTGATTGCCAAACTATAATATAGGTACCTGTATTTATAATAGGACCCCAGAGCGAAAAATACCTCAAATTTTCGATGTAGGATGCGCAGGTCAAACAACAAAATGCAACGTTCCATTTAAAAACCTAGTAAAACGCATCGTTTATGCTGGAGTAGAATGGCCCTTTCACTGCGTGCCACGTGGCGACACGCGATTGGTCTGCCTCGAGGCAGGCGGATCTCCATGTTCGGCAGCCCAGCGGGCGGCACGTGTCGCACGCTGATTGACTGCCCGCATTATACGCGAATTGTGCGTGTGTTTTGCAATTTTTGTACATTTTTTTCTTTGTTTCCAACTTGTAAAAACTCATATTTTGAATTTTAATTTAAAAAATTATTTTATTTTATAATTTTTAACTTTATTTGTCTCATGATTAATGTTTGGCAAATTAAATTTACTCATCTCATGAATTCTTTAATATTTTTTTATGGTAATAAATACAGAAATTTGCACAGGGACCTCAGGGATAATTTGAATCTAGCTCTAAATGGGTTAAATTAATTACCATCTCATTATAAAATTTAATTACCATTTAATGAGACTTAATTCCCCTAAATAAATCTAATTGTACTCTAGACTTAAATAATTTATTTGATATTTCCCAAATGGACTGTATTGATGACAACAACCCCTCCACTAGATGTCCATGACAAAGAATAAATATAACTACTACCATTATCATTCTCACAACTTCTCCATTAGTTATTAACTCACCCATCGTTGAATAATTCATTTATACTTAAACATATTCATAGTATAAATTTATAGTATAAATTCCAAATGTCAAACACCTAGAACAATTTGGCCAAAGATTCCGAACGATTCAAATACTTACGAATCAACTAAGGGGACTTCTTTATCTCAGAAGAGATTGTAGATTCTGTATTGAATACCTGATCCTTACCACATTTTACGCCGCTACCCAGTGTATGTGGGAATTCAGTTATTCGTTTAGACCTTACTTATAGTACACCAAAGTAACTAATGCTCTATGTACATGTCCAGAATACTCTCAGGATTTAGAGTCGTCGTTCAAACAGTACAGCGTGAATAATTCATTTCCAATAGTAGTCTAAAAATAAGGAACTTACATGGTCCAACTTAGTGTGTCAATCTTATTAGACACATCAACCTAAAACTTTTGGATCAATATCCACATGACCAAGACAAGTCTTCTAAAGTGTTACATTATAGTCTTAGCGTACAAGTGGTCCAAATTTGTCTTTGACTACAATTTTTTCAAACAACAATTCATACCATTTGTTCCAAGTCTATCTGTGGATTAATCTCATAAACCACTAAGAACAAACATGTAAATTGTAGTATAAGGACTACACCAATCTCATGGATGTTACCAAAAAGAAAATCACATGCAGTATATATGCTCACTTACACGAATTTATCAAGGAAATGACTGGGACTTCAATTTTATTCTTTAATAAAATAACATTTAGAGGGAAAAGTTTGGATTTTCATGACACCATTCCTAACAAAGATATCACTACATTCGTGACCTTCATGAAGAAGGGGATCTGAAGCTTGAGAAGATATGTGGAAGCAAGAACCAAGTAGATATGTCAAGAAAAGTGGTGACGCTGGAAAAACTGGAGCTGTATGTAGCTTCATTGGATCTTTGAGCTTGAAGACTATTAGTTGAATTGTAGGGATCAAAGGAATTGATTGTGTTTTGGAGTTTCTGAAGTTTAGATGCTTGGTAAACCAATCTCCAAGTGGGAGATTTGTCGGGTTATTTTGTTTGGAGCCTGGTTTGATATTGCAAGGGGCTAAGTTCAATGGAGTGGAGGATTGCCCGGAAAAAAATTTTAGGCCTCGGTTTGGGCCAAAGTCGAGGTTCAAACCAGTGATCGGTGGTTCAGCTGAATATGTAAGGTTTCATGTGGTGAGCCCATATGTACCCGGTTCTAGGGTTTGAGAGATCAGAGCGAATTGAAGAAAGCTTTTGGTAATAAATCTAAGAAATAAAATTCTCCCTGCAACTCTGTGGACATAGACATTTTTGGGCGAATCATGTAAATCTATGCATTTGTTATTTATTTTTCTCGTTGAAATTTTCGTTGTTCAGTCATTGTGTACCCCAACAATTTATGATTTTTATCACTTAGGCGATCGTCCCTATGGGAAAATTTTATTTATACCTATATCAAGGTGGTCTTAGTGCTCATCCTAGTAGGGACAAGACAATTGTCATAGTTGAGTGAGAAGTACTACTTGCCTCAACTCGTGAGAGATATTACCAAGCCTGTTAGGTAATGTAATATTTTTCAGATGGGTAAGGGGCAAGCTTAGGATACCATGTTGTATGAACCACAACATGTCCTCATAGTACGTGGGAGGATCTGTTTATGGGTTATGTTCTTTGGTTTCCTCGCACTCAATGTGGAGTGAATTCTGCGCTTAGGGTGGTGGACAGGTTCTCAACGGCAATTCATTCTTTGTAGGGAGTGTAAGGAAACACAACAACTAAATAACCAAATATTCAACGGGAAAAATAAATAACAAACACACAGATTTATGTGGTTCAGCCAAAATTGCCTACATCCACGAAGTTGCAAGGAGAATTTTATTGCTTTGGAATTATTACAAAGAGTTCTCTTCAATTCACACTTCTCTCTGAAACCCTAGAACTAGGTATAAATAGGCACACACATGAAACCCTAATATGTTCAGTTAAAATCTCCAAAACGAGCCTGGATCTCAACCTAGGCCAAAAACAAGGCCGAAATAATAGTAACCCCATAACAATATAAAACCAGGCTCCACACAAGTAACCCAATATATCACCCACTTGGTGACTGCTTTACCATGCACCCAAAAACTCATACCTCGAAACCACAATTAAACCCCCTTCATCCCTGCAACCCAACTAACAGTTTTCAAGCTCGAAGACCCACTGAAGCTGCACACAGCTCCAGTTTTTCATGTGCCACTACTTTTGTTAACATGTCTGCCTGGTTCTTGTTTCCACATATCTTCTCACGCTTCAAGTCCCCTTCTTCAAGAAGGTCACGAATGTAATGATATCTTCTCTTGATATGCTTGGTTTTAGAATGGAATGCTGGATCTCCGACAAGGAAGATTGCACTCTAATTGTCAGTCTAGAGAACACCCTTCTCCCCTTTCTTCCCCAGTTCCTCTAAGAAACTCTATAGTCAGACCATTTCCTTTACAGCTTATGACACAGTAATATAGTTAGATTCAATGGTGGACAAGGCTACCACTTTCTGCAAACTCGAAAGCTAGGACATAGCTATACCACCTATGGTGTACACATATCGAGTTATACTCTTTCCATTATCTGCATCCCCACCCAAATCAACATCTACAAACTCTACTAATTTAAAACCTCATGAAGTGAAACATAAACAATTATCTGAAGTTCCTCTTAAGTACCTCATGATCTGTTTCACAGCCTCCCAATGTTGCTTCCTTAGATTGCTCATAAATCTGCTCACCACTTCCACTGCATGAGCTATATCTGGCCTAGTGCAAACCACAACATACATTAATGAGCCAATAGATGAAGCATAAAGAGTCTATGAGATCGCGCTGCGCTTCTGTTTTCGGTGACTGATTCTTACTCAGTTTAAAGTGACTGCCCATAGGTTTTGCCTTATCCATAGTGAACCCGCTAGGAGCCTTCTTCATGTATTCAGCTTATGACAACTTCAGATTTCCTTTGGCTCTATCTATGACAATTCTCATTCTAAGGATTTGTTTGTAGCTCCCAAATCCTTCATTGCAAATTGTTCTGATGACTGCTACTGCAACTTGTTAATCTCCTCAATGTTTGACACCGCAATGAGTATATTATCCACATATAGCACAAGAGTTAAACTACTTAATGTAGAAATAGTGATCTATAGGGCATCTCATGTACCCAACACTACCCATAAAGCTAACAAACTTCTTGTACCACTATCTTAGAGCTTGTTTTAGATCATACAAGCTCCTCTTCAATTTGTAGGCCAGATTTTCCTTTCCCTGTACTGAAAATCCCTATGGCTGCTACATATAAGTCACCATGAAGGAATGCTATCTTCACATCCATCTGTTCAATATGCGAGTTCTCTGCAGCCACCAATGCCAGTACTAGTCTGATTGTTGTAAGCTTCACTAGCGGGGATAATATTTTAGTGTAATCAATGCCTTTCTTCTGTTGATAACCTCTCACAACAAGTCTCGTCTTGTTTCTTCCATCACACTCATTTTTATTCGATATACCCACTTACTATACAAAGCTCTCTTTCCATCTGGCAGTACAGTCAACTCC
This sequence comes from Simmondsia chinensis, assembly GCA_018398585.1. Classification (NCBI taxonomy): domain Eukaryota; kingdom Viridiplantae; phylum Streptophyta; class Magnoliopsida; order Caryophyllales; family Simmondsiaceae; genus Simmondsia; species Simmondsia chinensis. Next base: position 5,898,255 of record JAGTTD010000008.1, on the reverse strand, counting down.
CAAATATGGTACCCTAATAGGGAATCCATCTTATCTTTCATAGCTAACTCCCACTTGCTTTAATTCTCATCTTCTAAGCTTTCTTCATAGCTTTGCAGTTCACCATCATCAATCAACAAAATGTAATTTAAGAAAGGTGAATAACGATCAAGGGGTCTGATTGACCAGGAAGTCTTGCGAAGGACAACTGAAGGAGTAGCGAGGTCTACATCTTTCTCTAAAGCAATGGGAATAAGTGCACTTAACTGTTCATATTCATCACTTCCTGTACCACAAGGTTCTATACTATGTACATAATTTCTAGGAAAATCACCCAAATCAACAACCTCAGGATTTGGTGAGACTATGCATGCATTTTCTACGGCACTTAATCTTCCTTGTACATGAATTTCTCATTGAAAATGACATTTCTACTTCTGATTATCTTCCAATCTTAATCATCCCAAAACCGGTAGCCAAACTCTTCATCTCCATAGCCAAGGAAAAAATATCTCTTGGACTTGGCATCAAGCTTGTTGCTATCACTAGAGGCAATGTGAACATAAAGAAGAAAACTAAAGACATTGAGATGAGAAAATTTCAACTCATTTCCACTCCAAACCTCTTCTAGCAGTCTGTGATCCAATAACACTGAAGGCCCATGGTTGATCAAGTATACTCCAATGTTAGCACATTCGCCCAGAATGTTTGTGGCAGCCCAGCATGCAGTTTCATACTTCTAACGCCCCCAACCTAAAAACCGAATAGGCTTAAGTTAAACGGGCTCTACATGGCCGTACTACAATGAAATCCCTCATCATAGTACGAAGTCCAAAATCTTTCCATCATAATTTCCTCAAATTCCATAAATTTTTTCAAAATTCATAACATCAAATCCAAATACATCATACCAATGACTTAGTCCTAATAGTGCGGAAGATCCAAATTTCAATACCTCAAATAGTTCATCCTATTCTACTACAAACTTAGTTAAACATTTAAACCTTCGAAATCAACACGATATGCGGAACAACAAGTCGCTTTGCCTTCCTCATCCCTCTATAACTACCATGAGCTACAAATCTGGGAAAAAGAGAAATAAACGAATTGGGTGAGCAAACAACGCGCTCAGTAAGTATAACACATTCTTAACCCTGATCAGGCGTATTATTAAAAACGGATAACATTTTAATTAAAACCAGTAAAATCCATAATCTTCGAAAATCATTTTTATTTTGTAACTCAGTCATTTCATAAAATCTTTTTGGTAAACTTACAGACGCATCTACAGCCGGTATTATTCCCGCGACAGGGTCGTAATCGACGTTCGTATTTTGTATTCGAACCGGTTTATTGGTTCAAGTCGACAGATCCGCTAGGATCAAAACGTAGCATCTGTTAGTTCCGAAGAACTAACAGACATCGTAAACTACGTGCCGGTATTATTCCCGCGACAGGGTCGTGGTCAACTTTCGTATTTCGTATTCCATAGTCGATGGACCTCGGAAGGTCAACGTAGTTATCTGTAAGCTCTATAAAACCTTTTCAAATTCAAATCATAAGTTCGCAATAATTTCTTTCAAAATTCACATATTCGTAAAAATTCCTTCGAAATTCCCACTTCGTACAAATTCCTTTGAAATTCACATTTTAAATCATCGTATAATCCAATATAATTCAACCCATAAGAGTCTAAATTACAAAAATCACATAAACACATATACCCAATCCTATTTTATCAAAACAATAAATCATTCAAAATATAAGTCTCATAAATCAAGTCATTTAAAGCAATTTTCATACTTTACAAACAAGTAGGGGAAGTAGTATACTTACAGATGCTAGCTTTTAACCCAAAAACCCAGGTCCTATAGTTGATTAGCTTTGAAATTGACGAGATAATGTTACCGGCAGGGTGGCCGGTACTGTTCCAGCGAGGTGGCGGCACCGGAGGGTCGGTCGGAGCTACACCGACGAGGTGGCGGCACCATAGGGTCGGCTGGAGTCGTGCCGGTGCGGTGGCGGCACCAGTGAGGCGAGGAGAGAGAATCATGGGTGGTGAAGAGAGAGAGAGGGTTGGGTGGTGGTGTGAGAATTGAGGGGTGGTGATGTGGGGTATTTATAGAGCTTGGGGAGGTCAGGCGGTACCGAGGTGGGGGTGGAGGTACCGTGGTGGCCACAGTAGTGGGGAGGGAGGCGGTACCGTGGTGGGTCAGGCGGTACCGGGTGCGGGGCAGTACCGTGGGGGTCACGGTCGTACCGCTTAGGTCCGGCTGTACTGTGGTGGTCGGGGTCGTACCGCTTGGGGTCGAGCGGTACCGTGTGGGTTGGGGTCGTACCGCGTGGTTCGGGCAGCGGTAGTGAAGAGGGGGGGGGGGCGGTACGGGTACCGTGGTGGTCGTGCCGACGCCGGGAGGACGGTAGAAGAGAAAAGAGAACAGAGGGAGAGATACGTACCGGGGTGGTGGTGCTCGGTACCGGCGTGGGTCGGGCGGCACGGGCGACTAGCAGTAGAGGCGGTAGAGGAAGGGAGGGAGGGAGCAGGGCAGTAGGGGAAGGGAGCCGGTGAGAGGAGAGAGAGTGTCGGGGGGGGGGGGGTTGTGTACGGGAGAGAGAGAGAAGTGGGTGGGGGGGCAATTTTTTTTTAATTTTATTATTATTATTTTTTTTCTTTTCTTTTCCTTTTCTGCTTCCTTTTTTTTCTTTTTCTTTTTTCCTTTTTCCTTTTCTTTTCTTTTTCTGGTTATTTTACACTTTTATTTGTTTATTTATTTTCATTTTGGAACCTAATCGAAATAATAGCGAGTTTTAACCGAATTTAAATATCCTAAATTTCGCATTTGAGTCTAATTTAATTTAAATACCCTTAGTTTCACATATTATAATACTGAATTTAATTTTATTAAGGGTATTATATTCTTACCCCCTTAAACAAAGTTTCGTCCTCGAAACTTACCTTCATTTTCGAATAACTCTGGGTATTTGCTTCTCATCTCTTCTTGAGGAGGACAATTACGGGCTATGTGTCCTTTCCTTTTACACTCGAAGCACAACCCTAACTTTTTGTAGCATTCACCACGATGTTTCCCACCACAGTGCTCACATTTTTTGAACCTAACGTTAGAGTTCTCTGGATTCGTCATGCGAAACTTTTTGCCAGTGCCACCAGATTGGTTAGATTTTCCTTCCTGAGATTTGCCGCCTGATGACCTTTTCTTGGCAGCATATTCCTTCTCTTCCAACTTCAGATCTGCTTCAACCTTCAAGGCACGTTCAAGGACCTCCTTGTATGCCTTGAAAATGACACTTGATTGACGTCTCCTAATCCGAGGAAGCAATCCCCTTTCAAACCCGTTTGCTTTACTTGTCTCTGATGCCATGACACTTGGGCTAAAACGTCCCAATTCATGAAACTTATTAGCATATTGCAATACCGTCATCTGCTCTCCCTGTCTTAGCTTGTAGAATTCATTTTCTCTCGTCATTCTGAGTGCTTCAGGGAAGAACTGATTGTAGAAGGTCTCTTTAAACTCCTCCCAACTCAAAGGTTCAGTCACGTTCTGATATGCTATCTTGACTGTAGTCCACCAGAATTCCGCATTCCCCTTAAGAAAAGGAGTGGCTGCTCGAACCTTATCACCATCGGCTATTGACATGGCCTCAAACAGGGTCTCCATTTCTCTTATCCATTTTTCAGCTTCTAGAGGGTCATCTGCTCCTTCAAACTTTAGGGCCCTCAATTTTGACAATCTTTCAAAGGGAGTTTCTTCAATGCGTCGAGTGAGGGAAGGCACAGCTTGAGTTTGTTGTTGATGTTGCAAAAGATTAACCATGAGCTGGTGCACTGCTGCAACATTAAACTGGTTTGAGGAATCGCCCGAGTTCTGGCCGTTTTGTCCGGTGGGTCCGTTCGGTAGGGGAACATTTTCCTCATCAGGGTGCTCCTCTTCTGTGTCCTCCTCTGATTCGCTAAGGTGTACTTCGATCGGGGATGGAACCCTGCTTTTTCCTGTCAGAGCTCTCTTTCTTTTTAGGGATGCCAACGTTTCACTCATGTCACTCATCTTTACCTTTATTCAAATTACATAAGAAACCATGTTGTTAAATAACTTTTAAACTCCAATATAATTGAAGTTACTAATTCAAATAATTAACTAAGTTCTCATATCAGCCGCGAAACTTCCCAAGGCTCTCAACCTAAGGCTCACACTTTTAATCCTAAATTCCTTAATAACCTAGGGCTTTCATTTGTTCTTATCTTAGTACTAAAATCACTCCTAAAACTCATAACCTAATATAAGCTTTCTGCACTTAAATTTCTCTAAAGTTCATAACCGGGTTCTCCTTTTAACACTTAAATTTCCCCAAACCTCATAACGGCGCTCTGATACCACTTCTGTAACGCCCCCAACTTAAATACTGAATAGGATTAAGTTAAACGGGCGCTATATGGCCGTACTACAATGAAATCCCTCATCATAGTACGAAGCCCAAAATCTTTCCATCATAATTTCCTCAAATTCCATAAATTTTTCCAAAATTCATAACATCAAATCTAAATACATCATACCAATGACTTAGTCCTAATAGTGCGGAAGCTCCAAATTTTAATACCTCAAATAGTTCATCCTATTCTACTACAAACTTAGTTAAACATTTAAACCTTCGAAATCAACACGATATGCGGAACAACAAGTCGTTTTGCCTTCGTCGTCCCTCTATAACTGCCATGAGCTACTAATCTGGGAAAAAGAGAAATAAACGAATTGGGTGAGCAAACAACGCGCTCAGTAAGTATAACACATTCCCTACCCGGATCAGGCATATTATTAAAAACGGATAACATTTTAATTAAAACCAGTAAAATCCATAATCTTCAAAAATCATTTTTATTTAGTAACTCAGCCATTTCATAAAATATTTTTGGTAAACTTATAGACGTATCTACGGCCGGTATTATTCCCGCGACAGGGTCGTAATCAACGTTCGTATTTCGTATTCGAACCGGTTTATTGGTTCAAGTCGACAAATCCACTAGGATCAAAACGTAGCATCTGTTAGTTCCGAAGAACTAACAGACATCGTAAACTACGTGCCGGTATTATTCCCGCGACAGGGTCGTGGTCGACTTTTGTATTTCGTATTCCATAGTTGATGGACCTCAGAAGGTCAACGCAATCATCTGTAAGCTCTATAAAACCTTTTCAAATTCAAATCATAAGTTCGCAATAATTTCTTTCGAAATTCACATATTCGTAAAAATTCCTTCGAATTTCCCATTTCGTACAAATTCCTTCGAAATTCACATTTCATTCAAATCCTTCGAAATTCACATTTTAAATCAACGTATAAACCAATATAATTCAACCCATAAGAGTCCAAATCACAAAAATCACATGAACACATATGCGCAGTCCTATTTTATCAAAACAATAAATCATTCAAAATATAAGTCTCATAAATCAAGTCATTTAAAGCAATTTTCATACTTTACAAACAAGTAGGGGAAGTAGTATACTTACAGATGCTAGCTTTTAATCCAAAAACCCAGTTCCTATAGTTGACTAGCTTTGAAATTGACGAGATAACGTTACCGGCAGGGTGGCCGGTACTGTTCCGGCGAGGTGGCGGCACCGGAAGATCGGCTGGAGCCGTGCCGGTGCGGTGGCAGCACCAGTGAGGCGAGGAGAGAGAATCGTGGGTGGTGAAGAGAGAGAGAGGGTTGGGTGGTGAAGAGAGAGAGAGAGGGTTGGATGGTGGTGTGAGAATTGAGGGGTGGTGATGTGGGGTATTTGTAGAGCTTGGGGAGGTCAGGCGGGTACCGAGGTGGGGGGTGGCGGTACCGTGGTGGCCACGGTCGTACCGTGAAGGTGGTGGCGATAGTGGGGAGGGAGGCGGTACCGTGGTGGGTTAGGCGGGTACCGGGTGGGTCAGGCGGTATGGGGTGGGGGGCAGTACCGTGGGGGGCACGGTCGTACCGCTTAGGTCCGGCAGTACTGTGGTGGTCGGGGTCGTACCGTTTGGGGTCGGGTGGTACCGTGTGGGTCGGGGTCGTACCGCGTGGTTCGGGCGGCGGTAGTGAAAGGGGGGGGGCGGTATGGGTACCGTGGTGGTCGTGCCGGCAGCGGGAGGACGGTAGAAGAGAAAAGAGAACAAAGAGAGAGATACGTACCGGGGTGGTGGTGCTCGGTACCGGTGTGGGACGGGCGGCACGGGCGACGAGCGGTAGAGGCGGTAGAGGGAGGGAGGGAGGGAGGGAGCCGGTGAAAGGAGAGAGAGTGTTTGGGGGGGGGGGGGGGGGGGGGTTGTGTACTGGAGAGAGAGAGAAGTGGGTGGGGGGTAAATTTTTTTTAATTTTATTATTATTATTATTTTTTTTTCTTTTCTTTTCCTTTTCTGCTTCCTTTTTTTTTTCATTTTCTTTTTTCTTTTCTTTTTTTTTTTGTGGTTATTTTACACTTTTATTTGTTTATTTATTTTCATTTTGGAACCTAATCGAAATAATAGCGAGTTTTAACGTAATTTAAATATCTTAAATTTCGCATATGAGTCTAATTTAGTTTAAATATCCTTAGTTTCACATATTGTAATACTAAATTTAATTTAATTAAGCCGGATATTACAATACTTCTAGCTCACTTATTTATTATCCTACTCATGCGTTCAGCCACTTCATTATGCTTTGGAGTATTAGAAACAATCTTCTCCATTTTGATTCCATGAATGGACAATGCTCCCTGAATCCTCCATTGAAATATTGACCACCATTATTGGGTCTCAGATATTTCGGCTTCAAACTTGTCTCATTATCAACCATGGCTTTCTTTTTTTTTTTTTTTTTTAAACATCAAAAATGTTAGATTTATTTTAGAAAAAATAAACCCATGCCTTTCTTCTATGGTCATTAAAAAAAAAAAAAAAAAAAAAAAGGGACAGCAGTGGGAATCTCCAAGAGATGCTACAGGAGAGGGCCCATCACTGTGTACAAGCTCTGGCTCGCTTGACCTCAACATTCTACCCCTTATCAAGAACTAGCCTTTTTCTACTTCCCAATAATGCAACTCTTGCACATGTCTATATCTGCTGATCTTAGCATTGGAAACTTCCCTTTCAACAAAAGCGCCTTCATACATTTTTGACTTATGTGACCGAGCCTTTAATGCCATAGATCTGCCCCTGTTTTTGCTTCAGCAATAGCAACTATGTTGCTTGATCACGCTGTCATATAGAGAGTGCTTGACTTCTTACCACGAGCTAGCACTGTAGACTCTTTTGTTACTTTCAAAGTTGAACCACGAAAAGAGCAGTGAAGTCCCACCATCATCAAGCTGGCCCACAGAGATTAAGCTCGTCTTTAGTTCCGGAACATGTTGAACCTTCTGCAAGGTCCGCTAGGAACCATTCAGCCACTTGATTGTCACATCTCTTTGACCACAATATGCAAAGCCTCTCCATCTGCTAAATACACCTTTTCGAAATCACCTACTACATAAGTGTCCATAATTTCGTGGTGTCAAGTAGTATGGAACGAGGCACTTGAATCTAAGACCCAATCATCAATCTTGCTGTACACTGCAAGTAGTAGCGCATTGTGAACCTCTTCAACAACAGCATTAGCCGAACTAGTTTTGGCCTTTTTGGGATTTTTATAATACCTTTTTAGATGACCAACCTTATAACAATTCCAACAAGTAGCCCCATATTGAGACTTAATTTTGTCCATGTTTCTGGATTTCGACCTAACCCAGCTCGAATTTTTGTCATTCCCTCCACCCCGATTTTCAACATTTAGGGTAGAATTCGTACCTAGGGTTTCACCATAATCTATTCTATGCACGTCCTTAGCCAAAATTAAATCACACAACATCATCGTATCTTAATTTTGTTTTTCCCGCAGAACTACTAATGGCCACCTTCATAGCCTCCCAACCATTAGGTAATGAGGGTAACAATATCAACGCTCGAATCTCGAATCTGATCATCAAAATCAATCTCCACCAAAGTTAACTGATTAATAACGGCATTAAAATCATTCAAGTGTTGAGTAACTAAAGTATGTTATGCCATCTTTGGATTGAAGAGCTCCTTCAATACACCTTGTTATTCGTTGACCGTTTTTCATACATCCTAAAGAGGGCATCCGTCAGTTCCTTGTAGTCTTTTCCTTCATGACATTGTGAGCAATTGATCTTGATAAGGTCAATAAGATCTGACCCAGAACTTGTCGATTTAGAAGTTTCCAATTTGCATCTGACATATCTGCTAGCATTTTTCTCATCAATTGAAGGTGGAGATTCTTCCCATATAGATAATCTTCGATTTGCATCTCCCAATATCAGAATTCGTGCCACGAAACTTCTCGACTCTAGAAATTTTTGCTTCATCTTTAGTCGTCATTATTGAACCAGGCTCCAAACATTTATAACTTCTGAGACTTTAAAAAACGGTGCTCTTAATTTTTGTAACTTTTTTTCTTGATACCCTTTGTGTAACAACTCAAATCCTTCAATTATATTTTTAGATGTAACACCTATAAAAGGAATTGTTTAAAAAATAAATTAAGCTGAGAGAATAAAGCAGCAATAATCTTTTAACTATTTTAAAAAAAAAACCCCCCCATCACATGAGCATCCTCTTTTCAGTTGTCTACCAAGGAAATGTCACTCGCTTGCTCCACTGCCACAAGCTCCATCTCTTACCGACCCCACCCCCTGATGTCGTCATCGTCCTCCCCCAAGCCTCTACCATGTGGCCAACTCTCCCCATCCTTTTTGTCATCATCAAAAGCCCCTGTACCTAATTCCAAATTCAGATCTGAAAAGACTTCCATGGAATTATTATTCTGGGGATCACAATGTCTTCTTAGACCATTTGTTGCCCTCATAGAGCATAAAAGAATACTAAGGCTCCATTTGTTTAGGTGGAACCCACATTCTAGGAAGTGGATTTCCCCTTTCCATTGTTTGGCACAAGTTTTGTAATAGAAAAGGTTTTCCCAAAGGAAAACCATTTCCTCAAATGGGGGAAAATGACTTTCCTTTTAAAAGAGGGGAAGTCATTATTCTGAATGATCCAAAAACTTTCAAGTTATATATTGGTCCGAATATGGATTAGACAAAAATGAATTTGGCAGGATCCTAAATCGTTAGATGTAGTAATATGAGATAAGAGCTGGACGAAGAAAGATCAGTCAGCATCGAATTCTGTAGTGAATTTTATGGTTCCATTTGATTTTTGTTCTTGACTAATATTGTGTATTTGAAACATATTTACTAATTCATGCTATGGTGAATATTATAATTAGACAATAATGCTTACATCAAATCAAGCACCAAAAAACTATTTACAGTACATATTCTTTTAGAAAATACATTCTTTTGATATGTGTTTGTTAGGAAGATCTTCACTTAAGTACCGTAAGGTTACTATTTATCATATAGGTACCTTGAAATTTAAATATTTTATCACTTAGATACCCAAAAGTTTTAAAATTTTTTCAATCATGTGTCTTTTGTTGAAATTCAATAGATTTTTAATAGAAAAAGCTAAAATAAAACATGACTCCGACAATATATAAGTATTCTCATTAGAATTTAATGGTTTTTTACTTAAAAATGCTAACAAGGCATATGATTTCGACCATATTTAGATAGTTTAAAGCGATATACAATGAACTTTTCATCATAATTTGCTAAAAACATTGACATGTATTGTAAATATTATCATAATTATGTATTATATTAGCACTTTTACATTTGGTCATATTCTTACAAAAATTCATGGAATTTGGATATATGGCACCTGAATAATAAAATATTCAACTTTTAGGTACATCATTTTATATACTCAAATGTCAGGATAGGTAATAAATGCTCAACCAGGGATGGCAATGGGGCGGGGCGGGTACGGGGGTTTCCTCCTCCATTCCCGTACCAGCCATGGGTACAAAACTATACTCGTATCCGCCCTATACCCATGAAGAGTACAAAACTAGACCTGTACCCACCCCATACCCGTGACAGGTATGGGATGGGTACACCTAACCCGTATCCACTTCCTGCCCCACTTATACCCGTATCCGTCCCAAATGGGGCGGGTACCCATGGGTAGCTAGTTTTAGCCACCCTATTTCCATCCCTAGCTCAAACCTTGGGGTATCCTAGTAATAATTCTACAATCACATAAAATCTAGATAATTTTGAATATATTGTATTGCTTTTTATATTGTCCTATAACTAAGTATAAGAAGATTGGTAGAAGATTATTCATTTAAAACAAACAAGGAGTATCAAAATGTGAAAACACATTTCTATTGAAACAAACAATGGAAAACCTCAAGGGGAATTGTATTTTCTATGGAAAACCTTTTTCAGGGGAAAACGTTTTCCGGGGGAAGAGTATTTCCCCTGAAACAAACGGAGCTTAAATGTATGCAGTTTATATGTCAAAAATGATAAAGCTGTAGGATATAAGAAATAAATTTACATTAATTACTATTTCTTACCATAGGTACTTGATAACAAAGTCGGTAAATTTTCTGGTGTATATTGACATTGTTGTTTCACTAATCCCTTGTAACTTTTCCTAAGAGCAACACTCCCAACAGCATATTAAGGCCTCATTTGGTTGTTGCATGAATTTAATGCTTGCAGAAAGTTATATTTTTTGGGATTTTAATTCCTGTGTTAATTTCCTAGGAAATAGGAAAAACATGTTTTGTTGCTATGATGGGAAATAGAACTTTCTTTTGGAACTAGTTAAAAGAATTAAAACTTATCTAGGGGGTAGGTAAGTTATTTCCTACATTTTGAAGAACCACTTCCTCATTCTGCTCACTTCCTGCATACCAAACAAGAGCAAAAATCTACACTTTCATAAATTTTTACTTCCCGTATCTACTTCTTCCATACCAAATATGACCTTAGTTCATTGATTGAGTTGAAATTATGTACTATTTTGCGTTTTATAATATAATTATTATTAGGTATATCTTATGTGTTTTATATGTGTTTAGTATATAATTAAATAAATAAATAATGGCCAAAACATTCGTCTTCTCTAGTGATGGTCATAACTGGCTCTTTGCATTGATCACCCCCATCATTGGTGATATCAATTTCTTCCACAATGCAGCATAGGATTGTAGTGTGTCTTTCATGTCTTCTTTTCATCCTTGTATTATAAACACTCATTTATATTAATGAATAGAATCATCCAAGTTTCTACTCCTTCTAAGTGCCAGTCTTTGTCATATTTGTGATGCAACCGCCCTATAGCCATTGGCGGCTATATCTAGTTAGATCGGGGGCACCAAGAATAGACGGGATGGTGCAGCCCCATGTTCGAGATTGGCGTGTTTCATGGTAGGGTGGCAGTTGTGAGGAGTTGTTCTTGGCGGGCTTGGTAGCTAGCAAGGAGAAGGGACATGAGCAACCTTGGCGACTCATTCTTGGCGGTTTCACTGGTTGGCGGATACGGGAAAATGGAGCTACAGATTGAACATGGTGAAGATAGAGTTTGATTAGGATTTTAGCTTTATCTTTTAGATTTAAATTTTGAATTATTTCTTAGAATTTTATTAGGATTCACATAGCTCCTCTGTATATACTAGAGGACATCTATGGTTTTAGACATTCAATATTTTCCAGATTTTCATCATTATTTGAGTACTCTTTTCTCTGGTTGTTAGAATTTAGAGTTATATTCCTATTTGTTTTATTAGTCATTAATAAAATTAAAGAGAAGGCTGTTAAATCCTTCCCGTTTTTCTTAAGTTTTCTAATACGCGCTGCATCAGTTGGCATCCGACCACAGAACGATTTCTGAGATGGCCCGTGGGCGATAGAGGAACGCGACCATTGAGGACGTTTACGAGTGAGCCTTCCAAAGGCAGGTCGTGGGGAAATTTGAGGACTTGGAGGAAAAATTCCGGCAAATCGAGCATTGCTTGATTCAACTGGGGGCAAATCCCAATCTTGCACCGGGAACCGAGCCCCAACACCCATTAACACCAAGTGCGACATAAGAGGAGATAGACTAGAGCTTCCGAAATCCGTTCTCAAACAAGGAGCTACCAGATCCTAGGCTAAGCTGACATCGGCCCAATACCGGTAACACCCATGATTTTGGCGATCGAAGATGGGAATCTGACCTCTGGATTGAAATACTGGAGTTCAATGGTGGAGGAAGCCCGGAGGAGTTTTGTGACTAGTTGGCGGTAGTGGAGGAAGTCCTTAAGTTCAAGGAAGCTCCGGAGAGGAAACAGGCACCATTAGTCGCAACCTGGCTTCGAGGAAGGACAGCTGCCTGGTGGCAGCAGTTGAATCATTCCTTGCTTCGACAAAGAAAGGTGAGATTTGAGACGTGGGAGAAGATGAAGAAGCACAAGAGAGGCGCCTTCCTACCTCACAATCATGCCAAGATCATGTATAAATGCCTTCAGAGCTTATGACAGGGTTCTCGTACCGTGGAGGAGTACACAATAGAATTCTATTCCTTAGTTGTCAAGAATGACTTGGCAGAATTGGGAGAGAAGCTGGCGGATCGATGTATTAGCAGGTTGAAGGAGTCGATACAGGAGGTGTTGAACATGTTCGACATCTTTTTGATCTCGGAAGTGAGTTAGAGGGCGCTAAACATCGAGAAGCAACAAAGATGACGTCAAGTTGGCGGCATTGGGAACACCTAGGATAGTGGGCATGACCAAGCACAACAAATCAACTCGGATGCACAACGGAAGTCGGTTACTGCCAACTTTGGGAAGGACTTGGCGGGTAGCTCTAGAACCTGTTGCTTCAAGTGTGGAGAGATGGGACACCGTGCTACTAAGTGTCGTAAGGGTGACAGACTAGGCAAGGGTCTTTCCATCGAGGGACTCCATGAAGAAGATGGTAGGGTTATTGAGGAAGAGGCTAGAGACGAGTTGGTGCCACAAGATGAGTAAGCAGTTGTAGGCAACATGGGCCATTTACTTGTGGTGAGGCATGTATACTTCACGCCAAAGGAAGAGGAGGGAGACAATTCGTTCAAAAGTAACGTCTTCCAGACGACATGCACTGTTGGCTAGAGGATATGCCGCTTAGTGATTGATTCGGGAAGTTGCAAGAATGTCATCTCCAAAGAAGCCGTGCAAATCTTGGGTCGAAGATAGAGGATCATTCGAACCCATATAAGTTGTCTTGGTTCAAGAAAAGAAACAAAGTAATCATCTCAAAATGATGCCTAGTTCGCTTTTCCATTGGGTAAAAATATCAGGACAAGGTGTAGTATGACATAGTAGCTATGGATGCTTGTCATTTGCTATTGAGATGACCATGGCAATTTGATAGGGGCGCATCCATGATAGACGACAAAACACTCATAGGTTCGTGTTTGAGGGCACAAGGATAGTCCTATTGCGTAAGTAGGATGAAGTTCCATGACCAGAGGACGACAAGGATCTGAAGCCACCAGTTAGAGCCTTACTAGGCATAAATGTTGGCGGGACCAAGGAAATAACCATGCCGGTAGAGGAAGTACACCTAGCAGACAAGGTTGAAGAGGCGAAAGAGGTATCGAGAGCTATGTTGGCGGCAGGGAAAGGCCCACAGTAGAAGAGTCAGATACTGGGAGGAGAGTTACCAAGTAGACTCCAACACCAAGTAAGCCTTGATACACTTCCGGGTTCCAGGCTTCTGGAGTTCATGGTGCCTTTGTCGCCTAAGAGGGATGAGATGTGGAGGGATGACGTTGGCGGCAGGTCCATCGTTCGGGGATTTGGGATGTCCGGTACATTGGAAAGAATGGTTCAGGCTATTCGATTTCAGATTCGAGAACGAATTCTTTCCAGTTCGGGGAGGATGATGCCGTCCTCACCTAGGTGAGACAAACTAAAATCGTTGATGTCGTGTACACCTTGGAGGAACAAATTACAACCGATGATGCCGTCCACAACTTGGCAGAACAAACTACAAACTGTATATTGGCGGGAGAGGTCAATAACCCACACCGGGAGAAGCACGTCGGATTGGTAGCCGGTACGAGGAAACTCTACTTGATGAGGGTAATCCGGAAAATCCCTTAAAAAATTTGAAGGCGAATTCCCTCCAACCCAGAGAGGATGATGCAACCGTCCTATAGCTATTGGCAAGTATATTTTGGCGGAGTGGGGACACTAAAAATAGACGGGATGGTGCAACCCCACATTTGAGATTGGCGGGTTTCATGGTAGGGTGGCAGTCGCGAGGAGTTGGTCTTGCTGGGCTTGGTAGCTAGCGAGGAAGAGGAACATGGGCAACCTTGGCAGCTCATTCTTGGCGGTATCATTAGTTGGCGGATACGGGGACACGGAGCTGCAGATTGAACACGGTGAAGATAGAGTTTGATTAGGATTTTAGCTTCATCTTTTAGATTTGAATTTTGAATTATCTCTTAGAAGTTGATTAGGATTCAAATAGCTCTTCTATATATACTAGAGGACATCTAGAGTTTTAGGCATTCAATATTTTCCAGATTTTCATCATTATTTGAGTACTCTTTTCTCCTGTTGTGAGAATTGAGATTTATTTCCCTCTTTCTTTTTACTAGTGATTAATAAAATTAAAGGAAAGGCCGTTGAACCTTTCTGTTCCCCTAAATTTTTTACTACGCACTGCATCAATTTGTTTTATTAATTTTTAAATGGTATTAAAGCATGTTTTTGGTATAGAGGAATTATTTGTTTGTTCGCTCTAATGGCGTCATGGTTAAAACATGGTTGGCAGTAAGCTTACCCATTTCTCTCTTGTTTTCATTCTGTGACCTCTTGTGTTTTTAGTTTAAAATGTTGGAAGCAAACTCCGGTCAAGTTGTTGCACTCGTGTCAATGACTGGGGGAGTTGTTGATGTTAATTATCTATTTTATCTTCATCCCTGTAATCATCTAGGATTGATTTTTGTTCAAAATGTTTTGACTACTCCTAATTATAGATCATGGAGACGTTCCATCTACAAAGTTCTTAAAGTTGAGCGTAAAGTTGGTTTAATTGATGGTAGCATTGAAAATCGGATGCAAATTCTCCAGATTTGAAAATTGGGATGCATTTGACTCTATGGCATCTTCTTGGATTTTCAATTTTGTGTCGGAAGAGATAAATGAAAGTATTACTTGTTTGGAAACATCTCGCGAAGTATGATTGGATTTGCTTGAACGTTTCTCCCAAGGAAACACTCTACATATTTATGAATTAAAATGTGAGAAATGCATTTAAGCAAGAGAATTTCCCATTGCCAACCTAGTCTACAAAACTAAGGTCTTTGTGGGATGAATTATATACTTTGGTAGAAATTCCACCTTGCACTTGTGGCTCAGCAAAAGCTTTTGCGGACATTCATGACATTGAAAAATTACTTGATTTTTTAATGGGTTTAGACCCCTCTCTTTCTACTATTCAATCTCAACTAATGAATTCAAATCCTTTAACTACTCTTGGTAATGCTTATTTCGTTCTTTGTCAAGAGGAGAAGGAGCAAAGTGCAGTTGCGAGTAATGTCGTTTTTCCAGAATCGGCTGCATTGGTTGTGGAAGTCAATCGCATCACTAGTGGTAGTGGTATGACTATTTGTCTAGAAATGTTGCTCGTCATAATAATCGTATCACTTGCACTCGTTGTAAACATCAAGGCCATACTAATGTTCCTTGTTATGAGTTAGTCGGATGTCTCCCAAATTGGAAGAATTGGGCGCTTGGTGGCGGTGGCAAGCTGTCCATTACTATGCAGCGCCACTGGCGGCAGCGGTAGTCATGGGGTGACCAACAGGTCACTGCAAGTCAAATATTGGGGTTGTCTGCATGCCAATGCCGGCAAATTTTGACAAAACCTGGGCCAGATTCAGCATCCCTAAGTGTTGATCTCATAGGACAGGTTTCATGTTGTTGTAATAGTTGGATTATTGATACTGATACCTCAAAATCGTATGGCCTCTTCGTTATCTTGCCCCCTCCCACTTGCCAAACAGGCAAAAAGTGGGAATAAAATTTGCATTCCCACTCCCATCCCCCATTCCCATAAACCAAACTGTCCCTAAAGGCTTGTTTTGATATCATTTTTTTGCTATTGTGTACATTTGGTTTTTCAGAAAGTAGAATTCATATTTGGAAATGATGTTTTGTTATCTTTGGTTTCTTCTTTTAAGAGCTTTTTTCTTTGTTTTGAGTCAACAACAACAATAGTAGACACAGTGCCTTAAGGGCTCCCGCATAAGTGGGGTCTAGGAGGGTGGAGGTACGCAGCCTTACCCCTCTAAGGCGTAACCCTGTTGGGAGACTGTTTCCGAGGACCCCCAACCTTATAGGGTTGGTAACACGAGGACTTCCAAGGAGGTCACCCATCCTGCTACTACTCTTGCCCAAGCGCCAATAACTTTGAAGTTTATATAGGATCTGGTGCCTTAGTGCCTGATAAATGAACCCCTTTTTTTTCTGTGGTTTTTAGTCTAAAATTGGTAACCAAATAAACCGAAAAATACACTTTTTTCAAAAATCAAACACCACAAAGAAAGAAAATGATATGTGCAAGATTGTATTCAATGCACCATGCATTGACATATGAAACCTAAGCTGAAAGAAGCATAGCCACAGTAGGAACAATGGACGCGATGGAACCAACAATCCAGCCATATTCATTGGGCACGAACACTGACAGCATGAGTATGATGCCTGCAGCACCCCCTATGCAACCCATTTTCTCTATCACAGCTGCTACCTTTTGCTTCCATTGACGCAGGCAAATTCCAGTAAGTATCAATATGAAGGCAATGCCATTGGCTAGTGCAACAACAGGAAGCATACTTTTTGAAGTTTGGCCATCTTTCGTAGATTGAGAACCTTGGATGCCAATTGCTAAAAGACCAGTCGCTGCCTGGCCAGTGATGGTGAGCATCATTTTTGAAAATTTCATGCTGTTAAATATATACCCAGACCCAGACATATCATACTGTTTCTTGTCAATAATGATAACTTCATCGCCATCTCTCTCTTGGTTCATTGATGTGAAGGGCAACACTCTTGACGAGTCATTAGCTATAGTAGTGCCACGGGAGTCTTGTGGTGGAATGCTAGAACTGGTACCTGCATGAAACAATATAGGTAGTTCCTAGTTAGGGGAAAAAGGAGAAAACTTGGCCCATATATCGCTAGCTTTGTTGATATGTTTTACATATATTTTAGTAGTATTATAAAACATTTGTAACTTCTCACATTTTAAAAGAGTTGCTGTTAACTCTTGTAACTCTTTTTTTTTTTAATACCCTCGGCATAACATCTCAAATCCTTTTAACTTTTTTTTTTTACAAACGTAACACCCAAGAAAGGGAATATTTAAAATGTCAGAATTCGATTCCTATATAGTCTAAACTATGTCCCAGAACAAGACATGAGATCTAAGTTATTAATGTTACAATCAGTGTTTTGTTAAAAATAATTTAAATGGTTTTTAAATTAAGACAAAATAAATAAATTAAATTAAATATGTTAATAGTAAAATTTATTACCATTTTTATTATTAAATTTTGGTGCGATACAGCTGTACCCCACCCGGACAAGCTTCCAAGGGAAGCTTCCCTGCCCGTTTACTTTTCCCATCCAAAGAGGACATGTGGCATGCTACTAGTCGCTGGTTTTGGAGGCCTCACCTTGGCCGTTCATGCGGGCGGTGGATCGTACGGCTGTTGAGGGGGACACGTGTCCCTCATTTGGAGCTCTTATGTGTGTTTTGGTGAATCTCAGCCGTTGGATCAAGCCTGATCAACGGCTCTCCTTTGTTGGACATGGATTGTCCTTTGCTTATATATATGTGGGGTTCTGAGAGAGAGAAAAGTGAAGCTCATTTTTGGGGTTATTTTTTGGGGTTTTTCATCTGTTTCTCTCTCCTCCTTTCTCTCTCCACAACCAGTTCTTCTCCTCCCCCTTTCAAGGTGTTTTCTAGGGTTTGCTTGGGGGATTTTAGAGCCATACCTGTGCCGGCAAGAAGTGGACTCACTAGAAGCTGGAAACCACGAAGGCTGGTCCAATGGTGGGACCTGGGATCGCGAGACTCGCAACCGCTAGCTCGGAGTCGGTATAACTTCTTACTCATTTCTCTTACTTTACTATTTTGGTTAGTAAAGTTGGTTTGAGAAAGGGTTGTAACTTAAAGCTTAGGTTATTTTGAAAAGCACCTTGTAACATTTACGTGATTTGTAAAATGGTTTGTAATAATTAATAATATAGATCTCTCTAGTGGTAGGGGGACCGTGGAATAGGTCATTTAGGACCGAACCATGTTAAAAATCATGTGTACTCTCTATTTTTGTTTATGTCTTTTATCATTGTTTGTATTCTCAATTCAAATCTTAGAGCCACAATTTAAAAACCACCCTTTTCACTGATCCTTTAATAAACTAAGTTAATGTTGAAGATAAAACCGGATTTAATAAAGATAACCTAAAATAAGTAAAGTTAAAACAGGTGTTTTTTGAACTTAGATTAAGAGGTTCGGTTTTTTCAAATATCAACATTAACGGAAGTGTTTGAGAACTTTAACAGGATTAAAATCTGTTTTCTGGACCCTCAAATCACAGCAAGTGGCATCAGAGCCTTAAGGCTTGTAAAAATTACGGACGTGGTTCTTTAACTGAGCATGAAAAATGAGTTATAAAACAGACCTGTGTTTTCTGTCAAAAACCAAACTCGTTTTTTTTTTTTACTGTTTTTTTTGTGAAAACCCATTTAAAGGACAATGGCTGCTAAGTTTGAGATTGAAAATTTTGACAGGAAGAACGATTATACTCTTTGGAAGATACAGACCAAGGCCCCCCTGATGTCCCAGGGTGTGGGATACACGATGCTGAAGCCAGACAATCAACCTTCTCATTTAACTGAGAAGAATAATGTAGACATGGAACAGCGAGTGTATGGTACTCTCGTTATGTGTTTGGATAAAAATATTCTTCCCTTAGTTTCTGCTAAAACCACTGTAGCTAAGATATGGGCTAAGTTAAAAGAAATATATAAAGCTGAATACTTAAGTAATAAGATACTTTATATGGAAAATTTCTTCACTTATATAATGTCAGAATATAAACACCTAGAAGATTCATTAGATGAATTCGACAGAATTCTATAAGACCTAAAGAATATAGACGCTGGAATTAAGGATGAGCTTCAAGCTATAGTCTTACTATGTGCTTTACCTGAGTATCTTAGGGCCTTTAAAGGCACACTAAGATATGGTAGAACAAAAATCACTTTAGATGAAGTGATGCGAGCACTTAGGAGTAAAATTATAGAATTAAAAAGGGAGGGGAAATATGGACTCAGTGGTGAGGGATTAGTAATGAGGGGAAGAACAAATGATAGACAATCCAATAATAACAAGAAAAGATCTAAGAGTAAATATCGTTCTAAGTCCAGAGATAGGAAAGACATGACAAAAATGAAATGTTATAGGTGCAATAAATTAGGACATATGAAAAAGAACTGCCCTGACAGGAATAAAATACCAGGAACAACAGACAATGTGGTTTCATTTGAATCTGGAAATGTTGAAGTTCTTACTGTTTTGATTGATTTGTGTGATTCCAATGCCAATTGTGAAATGCCTGAATGTGGTATGCTTGATTGTAGTATTTCTGATCATGTTAATGTTTCGTCTGAAACATTAGAGCATGAATGGGTGTTAGACTCAGGGTGTAGTTTTTATATGACTACCACTAGATCAAATTTCATTAATTACAAACCTGTTAATGGGGGAAGGGTGCTACTAGGAGATAACTGGGGATGTAAAATAGTTGGAGTTGGGTCTGTCAAGATAAAATTAACTAATGGGACTGCGTACATACTTGAGAATGTAAGACATGTTCTCGACCTCCATAGGAACCTGATTTCCCTAGGTCAATTGGACCTGAAGGGAATGTCATTTAGGGTCATGAACTCAGAACTGAGGATCATGAAAGGATCCTTGGTAGTTCTGAAAGGTAAGCTGAAAAATGGGTTATATGTGTTAAGGGGTAGGATAATGTCGGGGGAGTATACAGACCCAACAGAACTATGGCATAAGAGGTTAGGTCATGTGTCGGAGAGAGGTCTGAAAGAGTTGGGCCAAACAAGGCCTATTAGGTGGAGATGATATCTCAAAACTAAGTTTCTGTGAATTTGCATCTTTGGTAAACATCATAGGTTGGTATTCAATGTAGGTCAACACATAACTCATGGGCCATTAGATTGCATTCATTCGAATTTATGGGGGCCTGGAGCGTTATTTTTTCTATCCATTGTTGATGATTTCTCACGCAAAGTTTGGACTTTTTTGCTGAAAAATAAGGATGACTGCTTTCCCACATTTAATAGTTGGAAAGCTCAGATCGAAAATATAACAGGACGAAAAATGAAATACCTAAGAACTGACAATGGGCTGGAATACATAAACAGTGAATTTGATGAGTTATGTGCGAAAAGCGGAATCATACATCATAATACTGTCAGAGGAACACCCCAACAGAATGGTGTTGCAGAGCGTATGAACCGAACCCTGTTGAACATAGTTCGGTGTATGCTGTTAGCATCTGGCCTGGGCCAACAGTTTTGGGGGGAGGTTGTTAATACAGCTAGCTATTTAGTGAATAGGAAGCCCTCATCTGGTGTTGGCCTAAAAACTCCTGAAGAGATGTGGACGGAAAAACCGGCAAACTACTCATTATTGAGAGTCTTTGGTTGTGCAGCCTATGCTCCCCAGTCGGAGGGCAGGCTGGAACCAAGAGCCGTCAAAGGTGTGTTCCTCGCTTACCCTGAAGGGGTAAAGGGATACAAGATAGGAGTTAAAGATGGAAACAAAACAAAAATTATCATAAGTAGAGATGTGAAGTTTAACGAACATGAAATGCCCTACTTAGATAAGAACTCCACTCCTAAAAAGCGTATGTTTGAGCCAGAACACTACGAATTTGAGATGAACCCACCTGAATTGGATTACCAAAATGAAGCAAGAATAGAACCAAAACCAGATAGTGTAGAACCCGAACAAATGCTAGAAACCTAGATAGATCAATTTTAGGATGTAGGTGGTGCTGAGAGAGGATCCGAACCAGAAACAATAGTGGAAACTGAGAAAATTCCTGAAAATGAGCTAGGTGACTATCTACTGTCTAGAGATAGGGCGAGGAGGGACGTGAGACCCCCTAAGAGGTTAGGACATGCGGACTGCATAGCGTACGCCCTAAATACAACACTAGATTATATTGAGTCAGAACCTTTAAGCTTCAAGGAGGCAGTAAACAGTCAGCATTCAGTAGAATGGCTGGATGCTATGAAGGCAGAAATGGACTCCTTAGTGAAGAATAGGACTTGGTCACTAGTGCCCAAGCCGGTGGGCAAGAAGCTAGTGGGATCTAAGTGGATCTTCAAGATTAAGGAACCTAGTTTACCTTCTAAAAAACCTACGTTTAAGGCCAGGCTTGTAGCTAAAGGTTTCACGCAGCGAGAAGGCATTGATTATAACGAAATATGTTCGCCTGTACTCAAACACACTGCCATTAGGGTATTGATGGCTTTGACAGCCAAGTTTGACCTAGAATTGGAATAGCTAGATGTGACAGCCAAGTTTGACTTGGAATTGGAACAGCTAGATGTGACAACCGCTTTCTTGCATGGGGAGCTCGATGAGGAGATCTACATGGCTCAGCTCGAGGTTTTTGTGAAACCCGAGAATGCTGGCCTTGTATGTAGACTTAGGAAGTCCTTGTATGGACTAAAACAGTCCCTGAGGCAATGGTACAAGCGGTTCCACCACTTCATGACTGAAGTTGGGTTCTCTAGGTTAATACTATTAGGAATAGTATCCTGAAATCCAGATTTATTCTGGATATATTATTTTAATTAATAAATAAAATTGAAGTTTCAGTTATTTTCTAGTTAAATTTGTGTATTTGAGCATTTATACTGCATGTGATTTTCTTTCGGGAGGCATCCATGAGATAGGTGCAGTCCTCAGACTAAAATTTACATGTTCGTTCTAAGTGGTTTATGAGATTAAGCCACAGATAGACTTGGAACAAATGATATGAATTGTTGTTTGAAAGACTCGTAGCCGAAGATAAGTCTGGACCACTTGTATGTTAAGACTATACGAGACACTTTAGATGGCTTGTCTTGGTCAAGTGTTAAGTTAGTGTGTTTGACACACGAAATTGGACCATGTGGGTTACTTATTTCTAGACTACTATCGGAGATGAGTGATTCATGTTGTACTGTTTGAACGACGATTCTAAATACTCAGGGTATTATGGACTTGTGTATGGAGCGTTAGTTACTTTGGTGTACTATAAATAAGGTCTAAAACGAATGACTGAAATCCCACGTACACTAGATAGCGGCGTGAAGTGTGACAAGGATCAGGTATTCAATAGGGAATCTACAGTTTCTTATGAGATACAAATGTCCCCTTAGTTGATTCGCAAATATTTGAATAGTTTGGAAACTTTTGCCAAAGTATTCCAAGTGTTTGACATTTGAAATTTATACTGTGAATATATTCAAGTATAAGTAAATTATTCAGGGAAGGGCGAGTCGATAACTAATGGAGAAGCTGTGAGAAGGATAATGGAAGTAGATATGGTTATCCTTTGTCATGGGCAACTAGTGGAGGAGTTTTTGTCATCAATACAGTCTATTAGGGAGATATCGAATAAATAATTTAAGTCTGGAGTGCAATGAGATTTATTTAGTGGAATTAAGTCTCATTAAATGGTAATTAAATTAATATCATGAGATGATTTAATTTAACCCATTTGGAGCCAGATTTAAATTGTACCTGAGGTCCCTACGCAAGCCTCTTTATTTATTGCCATTAGAAAAATATTAAAGAATTTATGAGATGAATTATTTATCCATAAGATGGGTAAATTAATTTTGCCAACATTATTCATGAGATGAATAAATATTAAAAATTATAAAATAAAATAATTTTTGAAAATTAAAATTCATTTATGAATTTTTACATGTATTTATTGCCACGTGGGGATGAATCACGCGATGATACGTGGCACGCGATGACAGGCCCTTAGTTGCAGTTGCACTGTTAATAAACGCGGCGTTTTGAGCCTGTTTTCAAATGAAACGCTGCTTTTTGTTGTTAACTGACGAATCCCAATTCGATTAAAATTAGATTTTTTTTTGCTCCGGTATATTTCTATAAATAGAGGGGCTTATTCCGAGGTTTGGCATTCGAGTTCAAAATAATTCTTTAGGGTTTCTAAAATTGTTTTGGAGACCCAGTTTTATATTTTTCGGAGCCTACCCTCCGGACAGTTCGAGGCCATTGCGTAGAAGGTCTCGGGGTCTCGATTTTGAAGAAAATTATTCTCTTTCTGGTTTTTCTTTTATTGGAGCAACTCCAAGTATGTTCTTCTTTCCTTCCTTTTTTAGTTTCGCTTTTCTATTTATTTACAGTATTCGTTATTATGCCTGTTTAAGTTTATGTATTGTTATGAATGTATTAGAGTAAAAGGCTTGTAGATCTAAATTAAGAATTTAGATCTAATGATTTAAATTATGAATTTAAGTCAGTAGTTTTAAAATTAGGAATTTTAAATCAACCCTAGGTTTAGAGTTATGAATTCTAAACCTGTTTCCCTGCGTAATCTTTAGGGAGAATTTTTGAAATTCATCCCAACAACCGGTATTAAGGCAAAGGGTTTATAGAGATAAACCTATTCCCGAGAACTCTCACACGTGAGGTGTCACGAAGCGTGACTCTCCGACTGGGGGCTTAGGTAGAGAGAAGAGTCTCCTACTCTAAGTGCTCTAATAGGTGCCTATTATTGTGACCATAGTTGAGAACTGTGAACCCAATAGTCGGCATCAGAGTTTATTTTCCAACAAAATTCATATACTTTTCCCAACAATTGGTCTCAGAGCCAGCCTCTGATTACATTCATAATATACATGACTAGGTATAATAAGATCGAAATAAATAGATTTGTGATTTAATAAAATTAGAAATTTTATTAAGAAGGAAAGTTCGTTTAATTTGACGGTTCGATTTAAATTGTTTAAATCAATGATTAAATTTAGATGATTGTTTATATTTGTGATTTGAGTTGTTTGAATCATTACAGTAATTAATTAATAATTAGATTGTTTAAAGTATTGATTTAAATTGTTTAAATCGGTTAAAAGAGTTAATAGCTAACTAGATTGTTTATAGTGACGATTTAAATTGTTTGAATCGTTAATGAATTAATCGTTAATTCAGAACAATCCATAAGTTTGCGATTGTGTTGTTCGTATAATGAGATTGTACGTTCTCAATAATGATTTACGAAATCGGACAAAATTGATCTAATAAGATTAGATTCAAATATTTTTATAAATTTGGATAAAGTTGATCTAATAAGATTAGATTCAAATATTTTTATAAATTTGGATAAAGTTAATCTAATGAGATTAGATTCAATTATCTTGTACGAAATCGGATAAAATTGATTTAATGAGATTAAATTCAATTTATTTTACAATTAAATATTTTAATTTTAAAATATAAAAAAAATTCTTCAGTAGATGCTGACGTCAGCTGATGTAAGTGCTGACGTCAGCTATTTTAAAAAAAGTTTTTTTATTTTATTTTTTTTATTTTGAGACGTGCAGGCATCAGTACTGATTTACATAATAATTTTAAATTAATTATTTTATTAATTAATTTTCTTTTAGAATGAGATTCTAAATTAAATTATGAGATAATTTACGTTGTAAATCAGTGTTATTTTAAAATATAGTTATTTGAGATTATTTTAGAATAAGATTCTAAAGTAGACTATTAGATAGTCTAAGTTAACTTTATTTTTAAAATAAAAGTTAAATTTTGTTAATTAAACTTTAGAATAAGATTCTAAACTAGATTGTTTGATAGTCTAAGCTTATTTGATTTTAGAATAAGATTCTGAAAAATAGACTATGGGATAGTCTAAGTACAAAGTCGCTATTGTTTTTAAATAAAATTATTTTAATTTAATTTGGAATTAGAATTTGAAAATTAGATTATGTGATAATCATTGGTATAATTAATTAATTTTGGTTAATCTTAGAATAAGATTCTAAAGGGGATTATGAGATAATCCAGGTTGTAAATACAAGTTAATTAAAAACCACTTGCTATAAAAATCAAGTGGGAGCGAGTTTTCAATTGTTGTAACCTCACGGTCTCCATTACCTGTCTAGCAGTATAGTAGGTCGATAGACCTCCTTGCGGAGGATGTCGGTTTGTAGATTATAGGGTTAGATTTCTTTAGGATAAACCAAAGTGCAAAGAAGCGATGCGACCACGCTGCCGTGGAGTATTTCGTGTATTTGTATGGAGGTTTAGGTAATGGTTTACACTTGACTAGCTTGATGCATTAGCCTCCCCGAGGAGCCCTGTTGTATCATGTTAGAGACTAAGGTAAAGTGGTGAGTTATTCCCATTTAGTAAGAGTTACAAGAGAAACAGGTTAATTGAGAATAGTTCTCACCTCAACTAGCTTCGTACGACCCCGCTGCCGGGCAGTAAGGAGTGGTGTGTTTGGGTCATCATTGTATGCGTGATAGCACAGTTTGGTGGATATCTGACTTATTGTGTATGCTAAATTAAAAGAATATATATCACTATATTATACATGACTCATATAAGGTAGTTACATGATTGTTTGCATTTACAGTGTTTTTGAAATGGCTGCGGCTAGTGCACTTCACTCAATTCTGGAAGATAATGCTTTAACTGGACCGAATTACTTCACTTGGAAAATGAACCTGGATATAGTATTAATACATGAGGGTCATAAGTTTGTTCTCACTGAAGCTCGAACTACGGTGCCCGCTAATAATTCTGCAGTTACTGTTAAAGAGCGCCGGATGCTACATTTTGGCCTTTGTGACCAATGTACTCAAGCATCTGACGCTTGAGATGGAAACAGCAGCTGACATGATCAAACATTTAAAGGAAATGTTTGGTAGTCAAGATAGGGCAGCAAGGCAAGAGCTGATGAGGAAGCTCCTGAACATGAGGATGTCAAAAGGGTCCCCGGTTCAGGAGCACGTCATGAAAATGATGGGTTGCTTGTCTGAGTTCGAGATTCTGGGTGCTAAGATTGATAGTCAGTCTCAACAGGACATCATCCTCAGCTCTCTGTCCGGCTCTTTTGCTCAGTTCAAGTTGAACTACACAATGAATAATAAGGATTATTCATTACTTGAGATGATAAAAGAGCTACAGGTACCAGAGGGTGTTATGCGAGCCAAGGGGAGTGTCCACTTGACTCAGGTATCGAGGACTAGTGGGAGCAAGCAGAATAAGGGACCGACTGGAAAGAAAGGTAAAGGCAAGGTTGCTAGTGTAGCAACTAATCCTAACAAAAGGCCAGCAACTAATCCTAACAAAAGGCCAGCAAAAGGAAAGTGTCACTTTTGCCGAAAGATGGGCCACTGGAAGAGAAACTGCATAAGGTACTTGGCTACTCTTCCTGCAAAGACTGCTAAACCATCTGGCGAAGGTATGTTGATATCTCACTGATTTGAGTCTTGCGTAGATGTGAGTTCACCAGATTCCTGGTGTGTGGACTCAGGTTCAACTAACCAAGTCTGTAATATGTTATAGGGGCTCAAGCGAACTAGGAGGCTATATGATGGAAGCTATTCCTGACAGCAGAAGGTGGTCCATGAGTGGCAATCTTAGTAGTAGGAATCGTTAGCTTAGTCTTTAGTGTTAGAGTTTTTGTTTTAAAAGGTTTTGTTTATTTATACCTGTATTGGACAGGAATTTGATTTATGTGGTTTGAAGAATAATTGTTATTAATTTTTTTATATGGTTGTGAACCTTTATTACAAGAAATAAAATTTTTATTTACTAAGGAATATGTGTTTATGATTTATTCATATTGTTTTACAGATGTGAACAATGTGAAATACTTAGAGAAGGATTTTGCAAGTAAGCTATAAAAACGAAAACAAAAATAGTATTAAAGGAAAATGACACTAATTCTAAACAGCTAGACACAACTCAAGACATAGTGGATGTATTAGATGCACCTACTAATAGGAACGAGAATGTTCCAGGTACACCAGAGCTTAGGTGTGGTGGGAGGATTGTCAGGACACCTAACAGGTTCATAGTGGGAGCCTTAGTGGTTGATTATGGCATTGAATCTGATCCTTTTAGCCACCATGAAGCAGTTAAGTCTTATAGTTTTGAGCAATTGGTGAAACGAACCATGCGTGTACAACCGACATTAAGAGAAAGTAGTGACTTTCTTGGTATTGTATGTCAATAACATACTACTCATTGAGAATGATATAGGGGTGTCATTAGCTGTAAAGACTTGGTTGTCATGATAGCTCAATATGAAAGACATAGGAGAAGCCAACTCTACTCTTAGGATTAAGCTTCTGCGAGGTCTTAAGAGTAGAATTTTGGGTCTTTCCTTAGCCACTTTTATTGACAAGACGTTGTCAAGGTATAGCATGGAGTCCCTATCTCAATTGAGTAGTGTTCTAGGACACCTCAATAGGAGGAGCAATTGAGGAATATTCCTTATGCTTTGGCAGTGGGAGCCTCAGGTATGCCATATTGTGCACGAGACTTGATGTCTGCCGTGCTATGGGATAGTATGCAGGTGTTAGTTTAATTTGGGTCCAATGGACTAGGTGGCTATGAAATATTTTCTCTAACTCTTGAGAAGAACTAGAGATCCTATGCTGATCTTTCGAGGTGATGAGCTGTTTCCAGTTGGTTGCGCTGATTTAAGACTTCCAGTCAGATTAATATGATAGATGTTCGACATCTAAGTATGTCCTTACTCTTGGAGTGGGAGCCATTAGTGAGGGGAATGTCAAGCAGTATTGTATTGTTGACTTCACAATAGCGTAATTGTGCTCACTAAGGGTTAGGCTCAGTAGATTTTTGGTTCAAACTTAAAAGGAGTGAGTATGGAATTTGTCATAAATTGGTTTTAGGATAAGTGGGAGATTGTTAGGAACAGTGTCCTGAAATCCAGATTTATTCTGGATATAGTATTTTAATTAATAAATAAAATTGAAGTTCCAGTTGTTTCCGAGTTAAATTTTTGTATTTGAGCATTTATACTGCATGTGATTTTCTTTCGGGAGGCATCCATGAGATGGGTGTAGTCCTCAAACTACAATTTACATATTTGTTCTAAGTGGTTTATGAGACTAAGCCACAGATAGACTTAGAACAAATGATCTGCCTTATTGTTTGAAAGACTCGTAGTCGAAGACAAGTCTGGACCACTTGTATGTTAAGACTATAATGAGACACTTTAGATGGCTTGTCTTGGTCATGTGAATGGAGATCCAAAGGTGCTAAATTAGTGTGTTTGACACACTGAGTTGGACCATGTGGGTTACTTATTTCTAGACTACTATCGAAGATGAGTAATTCACGTTGTACTGTTTGAACGACGACTCTAAATCCTCAGGGTACTCTGAACTTGTGCGTGGAGCATTAGTTACATTAGTGTACTATAAGTAAGGTCTAAAATGAATGACTGAAATCCCATGTACACTGGGCAGCGGCGTGAAGTGTGACAAGGATCAGATATTGAATAGGGGATCTACAGTCTCTTATGAGATATCAATGTCCCCTTAGTTGATTCGCAAATATTTGAATAATTTGGAAACTTTTGGAAAAGTATTCCAAGTGTTTGATATTTGAAATTTATACTGTGAATATGTTCAAGTATAAGTGAATATTCTGTGAAGGACGAGTCGATAACTAATAGAGAAGCTGTGAGAAGGATAATGGTAGTAGATATGGTTATCCTTTGTCATGGGCATCTAGTGGAGGAGTTGTTGTCATCAATACAGTCTATTAGGGAGATATTGAATAAATAATTTAAGTCTGGAGTGCAATGAGATTTATTTAGTGGAATTAAGTCTCATTATATGGTAATTAAATTAATATCATGAGATGATTTAATTTAACCCATTTGGAGCCAGATTTAAATTGTACCTAAGGTCCCTACGCAAGCCTCTGTATTTATTACCATTAGAAAAATATTAAAGAATTTATGAGATGAATTATTTATCCATAAGATGGGTAAATTAATTTTGCCAACATTATTCATGAGATGAATAAATATTAAAACTTATAAAATAAAATAATTTTTGAAAATTAAAATTCATAAGATGAATTTTTACCTATGTGAAACAAAACAAAAAAAAGGAGAAATCGCAAAAACAGCTGCGATCCGCATATATCAAATCCAACGAACCACCGCGGGACGCCCACCAGGGCGATCCACGTCCCCACGTGGGGACGAATCACGCGATGCCACATGGCACGGAATGACACGTGGCACTCGATGACAGGCCTCAGAGGCGGTTGCACTATTACTAAACGCGACGTTTTGAACCTGTTTTAAAATGAAACGTTGCGTTTTGATGTTAACTGACGAATTCCAATTCGATTAAAATTAGATTTTTTTGCTTCGGTATATTTCTATAAATAGAGGGGCTTATTCCGAGGTTTAGCATTCGAGTTCAAAATAATTCTTTAGGGTTTCTGAAATTGTTTTGGAGACCCAGTTTAATATTTTTCGGAGCCCACCCTCCCTGCAGTTCGAGGGTTAAATTAAATTATTTTCTTTCTGGCTTTTCTTTTGTTGGAGCAGCTCCAGGTATGTTCTTCTTTGCTTCTTCTTTTAGTTTCACTTTTCTATTTATTTACAGTATTCGTTATTATGCATGTTTAAGTTTATGTATTGTTATGAATGTATTAGAGTAAAAGGCCAGTAGATCTAAATTAAGAATTTAGATCTAATGATTTAAATTATGAATTTAAGTCAGTAGATTTAAAATTAGAAATTTTAAATCAACCCTAGGTTTAGAGTTATGAATTCTAAACCTATTCCGTTGCGTAATCTTAAGGGAGAATTTTTGAAATTTATCCCAACAACCTATACTAGGGCAAAGGGTTTATAGAGATAAACCTATTCCTGGGAACTCTCACACGTGAGGTGTCACGAAGCGTGACTCTCCAGCCGGGGGCTTAGGTAGAGAGAAGAGTCTCCTGGTCTAAGTGCTCTAATAGGTGCCTATTGTTGTAACCATAGTTGAGAACTGTGAACCCAATAGTCACCATCAGAGTTTATTTTCCAACAAAATTCATATACTTTTCCCAACAAATACATGATGTGTGTTTCTATGCGAAAAATTTAAATTCTGATTCTGCTATATATCTGCTGATTTATGTGGATGATATGTTGATAGCTAGCCGTCATTTAACTGAGATTGAGAAATTGAAATACATGTTAAATCAGAACTTTGAAATGAAAGACCTAGGTCCAGCTAAGAAAATCTTAGGGATGGAAATAAGTAGGGATCGTACTAGACATACGATAAACTTATCTCAAACCTCATACTTAGAAAAGGTCATTCATAGATTTAACATGAAAGATGCTAAAATTGTAAGAGTTCCCATTGCCGCACATCACAAATTTTCAGTATCACAATGTCCAAAAAATGAACATGAAGTGGCTGAAATGATTAATGTCCCTTATGCTAATGCAATAGGTTCAATTATGTATGCCATGAAATGCACTAGGCCTAATTTAGCTTATCCTATTTGTGCACTCTCTAGATTCATGATGAATCTAGGGAAAGAGCACTGGAATGGGGTTAAGTGGCTCTTGAGATATATGAAGGGTAACACAAAGCTAGGACTTACGTTTGGACGAACAGATATGGTCCTGAGACTTCTAGGATACACCGATAGTGATTTCGGTGGAGACCTTGACAAGCGTAAGTCCACGAGCTCCTACATCTTCTGTTTTAATGGCGGGGTTGTTAGTTGGAGATCTAAGCACCAGTCATTGACGGCATTGTCAACGACTGAAGCTGAGCTCTTGGCACTAACGGATGCCATTAAAGAGGCGATATGACTAAGTGGACTTCTAGATGAATTAAACTTAGGCCTAGGGGTACCAACGATATATATGAATAGCCAATCAGCCCTAACGTTAAGTAATAACCCTGTATTTCATGATACGAGTAAGCATCTCGCTATCAGGCGACAATTTGTTACTGAACAGATAGAATCGAGAAAGGGGGACCTACGAAAAATTTGTACAAATGATAACCCGGCAGATATGGGAACTAAGGCCGTACCCTTGAATAAGTTAATAAAGTATATTAACTTAGTTCAGGCCTCTTGGGACCCAGGAGGAGGTTGATGGACCAAAACCAAAATATTTTTCCCCCTTATTACTAGAGTAAATCCAGTAGTTAGACCAAATAGGAACCAGGTGGAGAATTGTTAGAATTTGGTTCCTATACAGTTTAAATTATGTCCCTGAACAAGGCATGAGATCTAATTTATTAATGTTACAATCAGTGTTTTGTTAAAAATAATTTAAATTACTTTTAAATTAAGACAAAATAAATAAATTAATTAAATATGTTAACAGTAAAATTTATTACTTTATTATTAAATTTTGGTGGGGTACAGCTGTACCCCACTCGGACAAGCTTCCAAGGGAAGCTTCCCTGCCCGTTTGCTTTTCCTGCCCAAAAGAGGACATGTGGCGTGCTACTAGTCGCTGGTTTTGGATGCCTCTTCTTGGCCGTTCATGTGGGCGGTGGATCGTACGGTTTTTGAGGGGGACACGTGTCCCTCATTTGGAGCCCTTATGTGTGATTGTTTTGGTGAATCTCAGCCGTTGGATCAAGCTTGATCAACAGCTCTCCTTTGTTGGACATAGATTGTCCTTTGCCTATATATATAAGGGGTTTTGAGAGAGAGAAAAGTGAAGTTCATTTTTGGGGTTTTTCATCCGTTTCTCTCTCCTCCTTTCTCTCTCCACAACCGGTTCTTCTCCTCCCCCTTTCAAGGTGTTTTCTAGGGTTTGCTTGGGAAATTTTAGAGCCAAACCTGCTCCAGTAAGAAGAGGACTCGGCAGGAGCTTGAAACCACGAAGGCTGGTCCAACGGTGGGACTTAGGATAATGAGACTCGTAGCCGCTAGCTCAGAGTCGGTATAACTTCTTACTCATTTCTCTTACTTTATTGTTTTGGTTAGTAAAGTTGGTTTGAGAAAGGGTTGTAACTTAATAGCTCAGGTTATTTTGGAAAGCGCCTTGTAACATTTACGTGATTTGTAATATGGTTTGTAATAATTAATAATATAGATCTCTCTAGTGGTAGGGGGACCGTGGAGTAAGTCATTTAGGACCGAACCACGTTAAAAATTGTGTGTACTCTCTATTTTTGTTTATGTCTTCTATCGTCATTTGTAATCTCAACTCAAATCTTGGAGCCACAGTTTAAAAACCACCCTTTTCACCGATCTTTTAATAAACTAAGTTAGTGTTAAAGATAAAACCGGATTTAATAAAGATAATCTAAAATTAGTAAAGTTAAAACAGCTGTTTTTTGAACTTAGGTTAAGAGGTTCGATTTTCTCAAAGATCAACATTAACAGAATTGTTTGAGAACTTTAACCAGATTAAAATCTATTTTCTGGACCCTCAAATCACAGCATAAAAAAATAACATTTTTAGCCAAGTGAATAAAACACCAATAATCTTTTAACTAAAGGCATGTTTGATATGAGGTTAATAGGGGTTAATAGTTACAGGAATAACCATTACAACTCTTTTAACTCTGTTTGGTTTACCATTAATATTTAATCTATGAAAATTTTTTTACCCCAATATGTGGTTAAAACCATTATACCACCCCCTCCTAGTGCAACATGGATAATAAAGGACGGAATAAAAAAATTTTCGACTTGTTTATTGGCTTGAGGAATTTGGATATTATAAAAATATATTTTATATATTTAAAAAAATATTTAAATATTTAATAAAATTTTTTAAATATTTTGAATATATTTAATATTAGAAAAATACTTTTAAAAATCTGAATATTAAAACTATTTAAAAAATTCAAAAAATAATTTAAATATTATTATAATATTTATATATTTAGAAAATACTCTAAATATAAAATATAAAAATATGTTTAAAGTTCAATAGTTAAAAATATATAATAATATTTAAATATTAAAAATATTTATACATCTACAAAAATATTTTAAATATTTAAAAATATTTCAAATGTTAAAAATACATTACACTACTACATAATCGGACATAAGCAGCAGTTTTTCTGCAGCGGTTTTGAAACCGTTGCATAAAACTATTTTACGCAGCAGTTTTGCAATGGTTATAAAACCGTTGCATTACATAATATATATATGTCGATTTTTGCTGCGGTTTATAAACCGTTGCATTAGGCTCGATTTATGCAGCGGTTTTGACCATTTTATGCAACGGTTTTAAAACTATTGCATAAGATAAGTCATATGCAACCGTTTTACAAAACCGTTGCATAAATTCCAAAAAAATTTGTTTTATTCACAAGGCAACCAATAATATTGCGTTTAAAAATTTTAGGTAAATTAAATACTAGTATATTGAGATATGATATAATAATTTTTTAGTTCTTAAACTTTGTGAAACAACTAAATACTACTATGTAATTTGCTTATTTTCGATGACTCTTCAATATAGGTAATAAAAATTGTCATAAACGGCATGGCAATTACCACAGGAAATATCAGTTATTATGAAATATTAAAACCTTATGTAATTTATGACAGTACTTAATGCCCGTTCTAAACTATGAGTTTCTATATATCATAAGTTACAATGCAAGGGTCCAAAGTAGTGAAAAGATAAAAAAAAAGTTATTAATTTGGGGTGAAATTAAATAATTTTAGTGTAAATTTTTCCCGCTAAAAAATTTAGCAACAAAATTATTAATTGAATAAAAAATTATTTTAGTGAGAAATTGAAACCCTAACTTCTCAATCTTCGCTGATACTTCTCACTTCTCTCCTTCGCTGCTCGCTGCACTCGCTCATCCTCTTCGCTGCTCGCTCATCCTCGCTGCTGCTGTTCACTCGTCTTCACTGCTGCTCTGCGTTGGCTCGTCTTCGCTGGTACTCTCTGTCGCTCGCTCTCATCTTCGGTCGTCTTCGCTCTCTGTTTCTCACTGTTGTGCGTTTCTCCTCAACTTTGGCTCTCTCTCTCTCTATATAGTTCATGATGTTTTTGTTAGGTTTTTCTTTTAATTGTATATAAATTTAAGGTATTTAGTAATTTACAGCCTTAGATATTGTTTGATTCAAGTTCGAATTTAAGGTTATTGTTCATGATGAAACTATATTTTGAGTAAATCTTTCTAGTTAGATAATTGTGTGTTTCTGATCGGAATTTTTTATAGAATTTCATTCAAAAGTTATGGCTACAGTTTGTGAATGACCATGGCTTAAACCCTACACTTCCGTATATCAATTGGAAATTTAGATCTTGACATATTAAGTTTGTTGTTGGATGGTGATGCTGTTGATTGTGATGTCTTTATGGGTTAATTAGTATATCTTAATGATTTTCACACATTCATGACTCCTAGATAGTGCCTATAAGGTGTTTGTTGATTTGCCTCAATGAATTTTTTAATATAGTGCACCCATTAAGTCTTTTATGTAGTTCCATCAATGTATTATTTTATACTTATATCTAAATAGCACTTTGCCAATTAATATTGATGAAAAAGACTTAGAGGAAATGTCTATTTTTCCCACCCTTGTTTAAAGGTTTAATAACACTAAAGGTCTATATTTCGAGTTACATTGTAAAGGTCCAAAGTGGTGGGACGATGAAAAAAGTTACAAAATTTAGGTAAAATCAGATTTTTTCTGATTCAAGTTGGAAATTAGAGCCCTAGGTTAATGTTTATGTTGATTTTGAGTAAACTTCTCCAGTTAGTTTCCTTTTCACTAACTTTTACCATGATTTGAAGTAAAATGAACTGGTTGTGGGATTTTCATATGAAGGTTATTACCAACATTTGTGGACGAGCTTGGCTTAAACCGTACACATGCATATATCAATTGCCTAAGTAGATCTTGATATATTAAGTTTCTTCTTGGCTGGTGATGCTATTGATTTTTACGTTTATATGGTTTAATTGGCATATCTTGATGTCTTTACACATTCATGGCTTTTGGACAGTGTCTGTAAGGTGTTTGTTTATTTGTCTCAATGAATTCTCTTACACATTCATTATCAAAGTCCAACTGTTGAACATTAACCGTATTGCTACTAGTGCTTGTGTGTTATGATTCAAGATCAATTCTTGAATCATAATCTAGGAAGAAGCTAGAAATTAAGATGAGAAGTAGAAGAAAGAGATGAGAAGTAGAGAGAATTAGGGTTGAGAAAGAGAATTGAGATCAATACCATTCTATGAATGAAGATTGCAATTGATGAACCCCTATTCGTAGTAATTCAAGCTTAAGGAAAATATTTGACTAAATTCACTTCACCTAGACATAACCCACAATTGCCTAACTCAAGCCTTAACTGACATTAGCTAACACTCTTACCCAACATTCCCTCCAACACTTAAATACCTTACATGGCTTCAACTAAAGACTAATGTGTCATGATTCAAGCCAATCTTGAATCATAAACTAGGGTTTCATGAGTTTATATTGAAATTGAGGTGAATTGAGATGAGAATTAGAAGAATAAGATGAGATATATGAGATTAGAAGAGAATAGAGATGAGAAGTAGAGACTAGAAGTAGAGAAGCGGTAAGAGATAGAGAAATCTAGAGAGAATTTAGAGAGGAAGATCAATAGATGAATCTTACAAGACAAGTTCCCTACTCATACTAATTACACTAAAGATTAAGAACAATGCACCTAGACATACAAGGTAACTGACATTCATCTAAGAAGCTGCCATATTTGACTAATTCTAACTAACACTTGACCAAATCTATCCTCAATGCTTGCAAATGCTTGTAGTGTACACCTCCGGAGGACTACCCAGATCAAACCAAATCAGCCAATGACTTAAATTAGGGTTAAGAGAGGGAGGGAATCAATTATCATTCATCAATAATGCCAAATTACAAAGCATGACAAGCTACTTATACTCCTCTTAGTTAACAAGAAAATATCTAACAAAATACTTCACCTAGACACTTCAACAACTCCAACTAACCTTCCCTCCAATACTAATCGAAACCCTCTCTTCACCTATTGATTAACGGCTAATGAACTTATTAGACTTATTCTAATGACTGAAACTACTCTTTACAACTTTTTACAAACTTCATTACAATCTTCACTTATTAGTACTAAATTCCATGTGTCCCATCTTCTCGAATCATGACATATTACTACTAATGGATATGGAAGAGGGAGATACAAGTTGGATGTATATACCTCGGTGGACTGAGGAATTTGACTTGCAGTTCAATGACTTTCTTATTGAACAATTTGCAACCAAGGCTAAAGGCAAAGGCAATAGAAAACAATTTCAATGCCCTTGTAATCGTTGTGTGTCTAGATTTTGGGGAACTAGAGAAGAATTGTATGATCATTTGATTGCCGATGGATTTGTCCCACATTATGATAATTATTATCATGGGGAGAGGTCTTCCTTGAGTGTGGATGACATAAATGATGGCGATGATGAGTCTTCTAGCCATGATAATGTTGAGGGCTTATTACATGACACGTTTATACATGTGGCTGATGGTTGTGATTTGTCACACAAGGTCAATGATGAGATGACAAGGACGTTGAGAAATTTTATAGATTATTAGAAGAAGGGAGGATTGAGCTTTTCTCGGGTTGGGAGAACTTTTCTAGATTGTCATTTATGATCAGATTGTACCTTTTCAAGTGTCAACATGGTTTGAATAATGTGGCATTTGGTGATCTCCTAGAATTATTGAAGGAATTTCTTCCTAATGCCAAGTTCCCTCAATTATTCAATGAAGCGAGAAATATAGTTAAAGATTTGGGAC
Organism: Simmondsia chinensis; assembly: GCA_018398585.1. Taxonomy (NCBI): domain Eukaryota; kingdom Viridiplantae; phylum Streptophyta; class Magnoliopsida; order Caryophyllales; family Simmondsiaceae; genus Simmondsia; species Simmondsia chinensis. The sequence goes on along the minus strand of JAGTTD010000008.1, from coordinate 5,861,407 downwards.
TTGATTACAGCAAGATACATGTATGTCGAAATGATTGTATTCTTTACCGAAAAGAGTATGCAAAGGCTATACCTCATTATGTTTGTGGTGCTTCTAGGTGGAAAGACGAGGAGAAGGTGTTAAGCAAAGAGAATAATCATGAAGCTACAAACCCTCGTAAGATTCCTGCCAAGGTTTTGTGGCATTTCCCTATAAAGCATAGGCTTCAAAGGTTGTATCTCTGTGCGGAAACGACCGAGATCATGCAATGGCATCACAATGAGCGCATTAAAGATGGAAATTTAATACATCCGGCGGATGGAAAAGCATGGAAGGACTTCGATTCTTTGCATCCGAAATTTGCAGCAGAGTCTCGCAATGTTAGGCTGGGATTGGTGAGTGATGGGTTCAATCCATTTTGAACAATGAGTATTCGTTACAGCACATGGCCAGTAATGTTAGTAAACTATAACATGCCTCCATGGATCTGTATGAAGGATGAATATTTAATTTTTTCGTTGCTTATTCAAGGTCCGAAATCTCCTGGAAATGATATTGATGTGTATCTGCAGCCATTAATTGATGAATTAAAAGATCTATGGGAGGATGGTTTGAAAACTTATGATGCACATGGTAAACAATCCTTCCAAATGCATGCTGCTTTGATGTGGACCATTAATGACTTTCCAGCTTATGCAATGTTGTCCGGGTGGTCTACAATAGGGTACTTAGCATGCCCTTGTTGCACTTACAACACTTCTTCCGAATGGTTGCCTCATAGTAAAAAAGTGTGCTTTCAAGGACGTCGGAGGTTTTTGGAGCGAAACCATCCGTGGAGAAGTAACACAATGGCATTCAATGGTAAATCAGAGCATGGAATAGCACCTACTGTGTTGGGAGGAAGTGAATTTTTAGAGGAAATGTCTACTTTGAATCATGTGTACAGAAAGAAGAATCAAGCACCAAAGAAGAGCAAAAAGAAGAATAAGACGGTGAAAAAAAAAAAGAGAAGGCAAAGCGCTATCATCATAAAAAACAGCGAAGTGTTACTAGCCCTTGGAAGAAAAGATCCATTTTTTTTTGTTTTGCCATATTTGGAGCACAATTCCATTCGTCACAATCTAGATGTCATGCACATTGAGAAAAATATTGCCGATAGCATACTTGGCACCTTGTTAGGCATTCCTAGAAAGACAAAGGATCATCCCAATGCTCGATTTGACCTTCAACAAATGGGGATAAAAAGTGAGCTTCAACCAAAGATTTCTGTAGATGGTCGACATATGAAGTTCAACCCTGCTTGCTGCTCAATGACAACAGAGGAGAAAGACATGTTTTGCTCTATGCTGAAATGTGCGAACTTGCCGTATGGTTATGCATGAAACACAGGACAATGTGTGTAGCTTGCTGGTAGGAAGATTTCGGGATACAAGTCATGATGCTCATATAATTATGCAGGATCTACTTCAGGTTGTAGTGAGAAAGTCATTGCAAAAACCCATTACACTTTCCATCATGAGGTTGGCTGCTTTCTTTAGGGGCATATGCAACAAAGTTATAAAGTCCGAAGATCTTGATCATATGAAGAAAGAGCTAAGAGAGATTTTATGTAAATAAAAAGCAGGAGAGATTTACTATGGTGATACTGGTGGTGGCTAGAGGGTGGCAACAATGGTGATGTCGGTGGGGATAGGTCATCGATGTTGTAGTAGAGATTAGCTGATATTTTACAAATTTTTGAAATTATTTTTTGGATATTTAAATCACCGTTAATTATATAAGGGTGATTTTGTCCTGTGTTTTAATAAATAGTAATATTTTATTATAATAAAATTTTAAAAATTAATATAAGAGATGAATTAGTGTACGAAAGATAAAAAATAAATATTATACCCAAACCAAACATAATGAAAAATTCATATGTTAATGTTTACTCCTTTAAGAGTTGCACAACCAAACAAGGTGAACGGAAAAATATTTCACGGGGGTAATGGTTACCCTGTTAATAATTATACCATTAAAGATTACCCCCTTTTTTAAACCTAAAACCAAACATGGCCTCATTTTAAAAAAAAAAAAAAAAATCACTCGCGCATCCTTTTTTCAGTCCTCTGCCAAGGAAATGTCCCCCACTTCCTCCCCTGCCACAACCTCCCATCTTTTACCTACCCGACCCCTTGATGGGGATGGTGATGTAGCACGTAATGGAAAATTGGGGAAATGGGAAAGATTCGACAGCTTTCCCTTTAATTTTATTAATCACTAATAAAACAAAGAGGAAATAAAACTCAATCCTCACTACCGAGAAAAGAGAACTCTGAAATAGAGGCTAAAAATTTGAAAAAATAAAGCTAACTAAACCCTAGATCTCCTCTAGTTTATATAGGGGAGCTTTTTGAATAAGATTAAAATTCTAAAAGATAATTCAAAAGTTAAATCTGAAAATTAAACTAAATCCTAATTAAACTCTAACTCTATCTTCACTCATCTCCGCCTCCGTATCTGCGAACCCTTTACCCGCCAAAATCACTCCGCTAGGTCTGTGTCATTCTCATATTTGGACTGCATCATCCTCTCCGGGTTGGAGAAAATTCGTCCTCGAATTTGCCTGAGGATCAGCATGATCGTTGTCACCAAAATTGGGAACAAGGTGCTTGACATTGATGACATTAGAGGTCCTCATACTGTGCGGGCGCTGCAAACGGTAGGCATTGTCGTTGATCCTCTCTAGTACCGCTAATGGCCCTATCTTGCGTGCTTTTAGCTTATTATATTCCCATGCCAGGAGGAGTTCCCGTGTCAAGATTGCCCATACTTTATCGCCAACTTGGAATTGAATTGCTCGGCGTCTTCTGTCGCTTGCCATCTTGTATTTGGCGGTGGCCTCTAATAACCGAGCACTGGTTCGCTCATCGATGTCCTTGAGTGAAGAGATGAAGTCCTCTGCCTTTCCGTGAGGACGTGTCAAATCCGAAATACGTTTCAAGTCAATTGAAGAATGGGGAACAAAGCCATAAACTACCGTGAATGGTGTGAATCCTGTACTTCTATTGTTGGAGCTGTTATAGGCGAACTTCACCTGATGGAGCTTCATCTCCCATTCCCTGGTGTTATTAGCAACTAGACACCAGAGAAGGTTACCCAAAGATTGGTTAGTGACTTCAGTTTGTCCATCCGTTTGAGGATGGTGGACTATGCTAAAGGCGAGAGACGTATTCGCCATTTTCTAAAGTGTCCTCCAGAAGTGGTTCACGAACTTGACGGCCCGATCAGAAACAATGCTAACTAGTAGCCCATGCAAATTGTATACCTCTCTGAAGAAGAGACCTGCCACATGTATGGCTTCATCAGCCTTCTTGCATTTGATGAAGTGCAACATTTTGGAGAAGTGGTTTACGACAAAGAAGATGGAGTCAATGCCGCCAGTGATCCTCGGTAGGCCAAACACGAAGTCCATACTGATATCGGCCCACGGCTGACTTGGAACCGGTAACGGCATATAAAGTTGGGCGTTGGCGCACCTCCCTTTGAAACCTGACAGACACGGCATTGTTTGACATACCTTTCAACCTCCCTGCACACGGTAGGCCAGAAGTAGTTGGCGGTAACAAGCTGCAGCGTGTTATCTCTACCCATATGCCTCGTGTTATGCTTCTCCTCAATAATCTTAAGCAGCCAGCTTGAGTTCAGAATGCAAGCTTGGTTCCCTTTGAAAAGAAAACCATCATGAATAGAGTAGCCGGGAATAGACACCGACTGCACTTCACTCCATATATCACCAAACATTGGATCATCGTGGTACTGACCCTCCAACTGACTAAACTCGGTAACCTCCGCTCTGCTCTTCGCCAAGACAAGATTCCGTCTACTTAGAGCATTCACCACCTTGTTCTGTGCACTTGATTTGTGCTTTATCACAAAGTGGAAGAGCTAAATGAACCCCGCCCACTTGGCATGTCAGTTTGAAAGCTTCTCCTGGCTGTAGATGTATTTTAAGGCAACATTTTCCGTATATTGTACGAACTCTCTGTTGGTGAGGTAAGACTTCCAATGACGCAAAGCCTAGACAATCGTGTAGAACTCAACGTCATAGGTGGAATAGTTCAGCTTGCTCCCATCAAGTTTCTCACTGAAATATGCAGTGGGCCTCCCTCTTGGCTGAGTATAGCGCCAATCCCAACCTTGGATGTATCCATGTGTAGTTCAAACGTCTTGTGGAAGTAAGGTAGTGCTAACACTGGTGCTGTTGTGAGTCGTCTCTTGATTTCCTCAAAGGTGAAAGCAGCCTCGGGGGGTCCAAACGAAAGAACTTCGCTTCATACAATCTATCATTGGTGCCATAACTGTACTGAAGTGAGGCACAAACCGTCTATAGAAAGACGCCAACCCATGGAAACTCCGGACTTCCCCAAGTGTTTTTGGGTGAGGCCAGTCGCGGATGGCTGCTATCTTCCCCTCATCAGCTGAGATTCCATCCTTGGATACAATGAAACCAAGGTCACCTGGTCCCTCACAAATTCACACTTCTTCAAGGCGGCAAACAGATGTTGTTCCCTCAAGGTATTCAACACTTCCTTGAGGTGCTTCATGTGTTCAACTCGATCCTGGCTATAAATCAAAATATCATCAAAGTAGATGACAACAAACCTCCCAATGAACGGCCGGAGGACTTGATTCATGAACCTTATGAAGGGACTTGGTGCATTGGACAATTCGAACGGCATGACCAACCACTCGTAAAGTCCCTCCCTTGTCTTGAAGGTGGTTTTTCACTCGTCCCCTTACGAAATCCGAATCTGGTGATAACCACTCTTCTAATCTAAATTAGTGAACATTGCTGAGTTCTGAAGTTGGTGAAGAAAGTCATCCAACCGTGATATGGGAAGCCGGTATCTAACTGTGATCTTGTTAATTGGTCTGCTATCAACACACATCCGCCAACTCCCATCCTTCTTTGGCTTTAGCAAAGCAAGCACGGCACAGGGACTTGGATTCTTCCGGATAAAACCCTTGGCTAGTAGATCCTCTACAAGGTGTCTCAGCTCCTCATGCTCTGAAGGACTCATCAGATGGTGGGGTCTATTCGGCAACGAGGCACCCGGCACTAGATCAATACGATGCTGGATGTCTCTGGCAGCTCATCTGGGAGTACGTCAACGTATTCCTTCAACAAGGCGGCAACCTCACTCGGTACTTCCCCTTGACTAAGTGTGGACTCCTTCCCAATCAGCAAAAAGACAAGCTTGGTGTCGCCAACCTCCTTGGCAAACATAGCTTACCCTTGTATATTCAGATGGTGAACCTCTAAGGCTTGCGGTGCCTCCTTCTTAGGTAACAAGATAATCTTGGTCCCCTCGAAGATGAAGCTATAAGTGTTCTTCCTACCGTCATGAATGGCACTCCTATCATATTGCCATGGGCGTGCCAACAATAGATGGCAAGCGTCCATGGTGACGTCACGCCAAACCCTGTCCTTGTACTTAGTCCCAGTGGAGAAATTAACCAAGCAACGTTTGGAAACTGTTACTTGATTTCCCTTCTTAAGCCATGACAACTTGTAGGGATTAGGATGAGCTTCGGTCTTCAAAACCAGTTTGGCGACTGTCTCCTCAAATATGACGTTCTCACAACATCTCGAGTCAATGACCATGCGGCACACCTTACAGCCAATGGTGCATATAGTATGGAGGATGTTGTTCCTCAGCCAACCATCCCCCTGCTCCTCTCTTGGCGCGAAGCCAGCACGCCTAACCGCCAATAGATGCCGTTCGTTACCTGCTACGGCATCTTCTCCCGGAGGCAGCAACTCATCTTGGGCCTCTGCCAACTTGGCGACGCTTTTACTGACGTTCTACGTTCACGACTCTTTGACTTGCATCAGAAATAGAAAAGATGTCGAACATGTTCAACACCTCCTGTATAGACTCCTTCAACTAACCTATGTAACGATCCGCCAATCGCTCCCCGGTTTCCGCCAAGTCATTCCGGGTGACTAACGAGTAGAACTCTGCATTGTACTCCTCCACGGATCTAGAGCCCTGGCGCAATCCCTGTAGGCGTTGGTTCATCAACCCGGCGTAATTGTGAGGCAAGAAGGCGCCTCTCATGTGCTTTTTCATCTTCTCCCATGATTCTATTATCACCTTCCCTAACCGAAGCCGAGTTAGCTTCAGTTGTTGCTACCATATGGCTACCCTACCTTTTAACTGAGTAGCGACGCGCAGCGGCTGCTTCCGCTCCGGCACTTCTCTGAACTTGAGAATCTCCTTAATGGCGACAAGCCAATCCAAAAATTCTTCCGAGCGTCGTCCTCCATTAAACTCTGGAATTTCAATCCGGAGGGCGGATTCCCACCTCCGATCGTCAAAATCGTTGATGTAATCAGTAAAAGGCCGAGCTCTCCTCTGCCTTCAGTTCGGTAGCTCAGTATCCGGGAATGAATTCTAAAAGCTCTCGTCCATATCGTCATTAGCACCGGGTGTTATTGGGCATTGGGGCTGGGTTCCCGGTTCAAGATCGGCATTTGCCTCCAGTTGAATCAAGCAACGCTCGATTTGTCGGAATTTCTCTTCCAACTCCTCCAACTTCCTCATGGCTTGCCTTTGAAAGTCTCGCTCATAAATGTCCTCAACGGTGGCGTGCCTCTGTCGCCTACATGCCATCTCATAAACCGTTCTGAGGTCTGATGCCAACTGATGCAGTGCGTAACGGAAAATGGGAAAAGGGGAAGGATTCGACAGCCTTCCCTTTAATTTTATTAATCACTAATAAAACAAAGAAGAAATAAAACGCAATTCTTACAGCCTGAGAAGAGAGAACTCTCAAATAGATGCTAAAAATATGAAAAAAAAAGCTAACTAACCCTAGATCTCCTCTAGTATATATTGGGGAGCTTTTTGAATAAGACTAAAATTCTAAAAGATCATTCAAAAGTTAAATATGAAAATTAAACTAAATCCTAATTAAACTCTAACTCTATCTTCACAGCATCTCCGCCTCTATATCTGCCAACCCTCTACCCGCCAAGATCGTGCCGCTAAGTTCATGTCAGTCTATAGCTGGGCTACATCAAATGGCAATGCGGCGGGGTGGATACGAAGAGTGTCTCCTCTATACTCGTACCCGCCGCCCAAATCTATACCCGCTATGGGTATGAAATACTTATGTATATTGATCAATAAAATCATCCAAGTTTCTATTCCTTCTAAGTGTCAATCTTTTTTATATTTGTTTTATTAATTTTTAAATGGTATTAGAGCTAGCTTTGGTCTAGAGGAATTTTTTGTTCGTTCCATCTAAAAGGGGTCATGGTTAAAACATGGTTGGTAGTCAGCTTAACCATCTCTCTCTTGTCTTCATTTTGTGACCTCTTGTGTTTTTAGTTTAAAATGTCAGAAGCAAACTCTGGTCATGCTATTGCACTCGTGTCAATGACAGGGGGAGTTTTTGATGTTGATTCTCCGTTTTATCTTTATCCCTCTAATAATCCAGGTTTGATTTTTGTTCAAACATTTTGATTGCTGCTAGTTATCAGTCATGGGGACGTTCCATCTACGAAGTTCTTATAGTTGAGCGTAAAATTGGTTTAATTGATGGTAGCATAGAAAACTAGGATGAAAATTCACCAGATTTGAAAAGTGGAATGCATGTGACTATGGTATCTTCTTGGCTTTTGAATTTTGTGTCGAAAGAGATAAACGAAAGTGTTACTTTTCTTGAAACATCTCGCGAAGTATGATTGGATTTTTTTGGACCTTTCTCCCAAGGAAACATTTTATTCATTTATGAACTAAAATGTGAGATATCGCATTGAAGCGAGAGAATTTCCTAATGTCAACCTATTTTACAAAACTGAGGTCTTTGTGGGATGAATTATATACTTTGGTAGAAATTGCACCTTGCACTTGTGGCTCGACAAAAGCTTTTGCAGACATTCATGACATTGAAAAATTACATGATTTGTTAATGGTTTTAGACCCCTCTCTTTCTATTATTCGATCCCAACGAATGAATTCAAAGCCTTTAACTTCACTTGGTAATGCTTATTTCATTCTTTGTCAAGAGGAGAAGAAGTAAAGTACAGTTGTGGGTAATGTCGCTTTTCCAAAAGCCGCCGCATTGGTTGTGGAAGTCAATGGCACCACTAGTGGTAGCGGTACCACTATTTTGTCTTGAGATGTTTCTTGCTGTAATACATGTGTCACTTGCACTCATTGTCAACATCAAGGCCATACCAAGGATCCTTGTTATGAGCTAGTTGGATATCTCCCGTGTTAGAAGATTTGGGCGCCTGGTGGCGATAGCAAGCCGTCCACTACCACTGCAGCCCCATCGCCAGCAACCGTAGCCACGAGTGACCAAGAAGTCACTAACAGCCACATTGTGGGGTTGTCCGCATGCTAATACCAACAACTTTTGACGTAACTTGGACAACATTTAGCATCCCTAAGTGTTAATCTCATAGGTTAGGTTTCATCTTCTTCTAATAGTTGGATTATTGATGCCGATGTCATAGATCATATGGCCTTTTCGTTATCTTTCATGGATGATAATGTCGTTAATAATGGTCAGGCCCGTTAAGCTTCCACACGAGTCTAGCTTGTTGGCATCTCACTTGGGGAGGATATCTATTTTTTAAAATTTGATTCTTGATAATGTTTTACACATGTATGGTTTTCGTTGCAATTTAATGTTAGTAAGCTAACAAGTGATGGAAAATGCCATTGATATTTTATCCTTATTTTTGTATTATACATGGCCGACACTTGAGTAAGTTGGTTGGAGTGGGTAGGCAGAGAGATGAGATATACATCTTGCAAACTCGATTAGTGGCTTCCACGGCTTTTTCTATTTGAAGCAATAAAGAGGCAGTTTTGTTGCGCTATCGATTGTGTCCTCTCCTTTTTCGAAGCTTTTAGTATTTCCTTCTTGAGTATTAGTGGAAATGCAGGCATTGATTGTGATTCTACTGTGCCACGTAAGCACGCTTATGTTTTCCCATTTCTGTTACAAGAACTAGTATATGTTTTGAATTAATACATTGTGTATTTGGAGGCCATATCGAACTCTTTCATTCACAGGTGCTAGATGTTTTCTAGCCATTGTTAATGACTACAATCGATGTATTTGGGTATATTTGATGTGAAAGAAATCCCAAGCTCAAAAGATACTTATGTTTTTTGTTGCATGGTTAGAAATCAATTTGGCATGTAGGTGAAGCAAGTGAGGAGTGATAATCGGCAAGAGTTTGAGTATGGACTGCTATTAGAATTTTATCCAGACCATGGGATATAGGTTCAAACCTCGCTCATTGAAACAACACAACAAAATGGGGTAGTTGAACAAAAACATAAGCACTTGTTGGAAGTTGGATGAGCATTACGTTTTCAAACAGGCCTTTCCATATAGTTTTGGGATGAGTGTGTTTTAACGACAACTTACCTTATTATCCTAACTCCTCCCTTGTTTAAGAATAAAAGTCCATTTAAGGTTTTATTGGCAAAGGTACCTTCTTATGGCCACTTACGTGTTTTTGGGTATCTTTCTTACGGCCTCTCTAAATATCTCTCTCCCCCTAACAGGGTGTCCATTACAAGAACGCTCGAACCCCTTATATCTCCACACCTCTCAAACATACTCTCAACCCCTATTTATAATTAAGTTATCCAATTATAATTGCAATCAAATTTCAATCAAATTAGATAACTGTATCATATAAGATATTACTTAAATCAAATCAAAATCATATCAAATCAAATCAATATTAATTTTGATATAAATAATATTCTAATAAATGTCCCATTATTTCAAAATTAATATTTCTACTCACTCAATTTTTAAAAAAAAATTTAATTTTCCTTTTCTTTGAACCTCTTTCTTTCTCCTCCAAGCAAAATGGACTGATTTTGCAAATGGATACGCTTCACAAAATAAGAGCATACTGGCACAGCAGGAAAAAAAAAATTGGGTAAGTGGCTTAGATAATGTATTTTATACATTCCCTCCATTTAGAATGGCGCACTTTTATTTTTACAAAAAATACATAAGTTATTTATACATGTTGGGAGCAGCTTAGTTGGGAGAGTATAATATTTGGATTCCCAAAGGTCTTGTGTTTGATTCTTGTTCATCACAGTCTTCTACTTCTTTTTCCATCATTTTACTTTCACATTTCATAGCATGTCATTTGGCATACATACTATCTCTCTTACATTTTTTTCTTACTTTTAATTTATTACTCAATTTACCATCTCAACTAAAAAATCTCTAAATTTTAATACTTTTTTAAAATTATTTTTTAATTTTAAAATCTAAAAGATGAATATCAAAATAAAAGAAGGGAAAATGGCCATTTTTATATTGGTCCCTTTACCTTTTCTTCCGTCTTTTATTTTGATATTCATCTTTTAGATTTTGAAATTTAAAAATAATTTAAAAAAGTATGAAAATTTATAGAATTTTAGTTGAGATGGTAAATTGAGTAATTAATTAAAAGTAAAAAGGGTAAGAGAGCTAGTATGTAAGTCACATGACATGCTGTGAAATGTTAAAGAAAAATGATGGAAAAAGAAGTAGAAGATTGTAGTGAGCAAGAATCAAACACAAGACCTTTGGGAACCCAAATATTATGCTTTCACACCAGATAAAGATCCTCTACTTCACCTCCGAAAAAACCAACCAAAACCATCTCGTCTCCTCTTCGTGCCCAGGCAGTTCTGGATCTTTTCGTTTCACACAAGCTTTTCCAACGTGCTCTTATACCATTTGTTGGGATTGTTCACAATCAAGCACAAATAAAAGCGTAAAATCAATGAAACAACATCGAAACAACACACTGAAATTTACGTGGAAACCCTTTCTCAACTAGAGGTAAAAACTACGGGACCCAAACGGGTATCTCATCCACTATGAAATTTAGGAATTGCAATCTTTAGTTGAAACCCTAAACCCCTCATTGCATTGAAACCCTAAACCCCTCATTGCAATCTTCATCCATCAATCATTATCGTCATCATCAATGTAACTATCTTAAGGTAATTCATCAGCTCTCTCAGAATGTAACTAGTGCATGGCGAGTCACCAACCTTTTCACAATGTGCTTTTGCACGACGAGCCACCAACCCTCTTCATCAATGTAGCTTTGGAAAAGGTAGGCTAAAAAAACTCTTATCAAGACATCACTCAATCCAAACCTCTCAAAACATTTTTCTCTCCCCCTACCAGGGTGCTTCCCTAGGAACCCCTTTACAAGAACGCTCCAACTCCTTACATCTTTCTCTCTTTTTCTCACACCTCTCACCTTCCACCTCTATTTATAATTGAGTTACTCAATTATAATCGCAAGCAAATCTCAATTTGATTAGGTAACTAAATCATATAAGATATTACTCAAATCAAATCAAAATAATATCAAATTAATATTAACTTTGAGATAAATAGTACTCTAACAATATATTTTTTTTAATGTGGGAAAAAAGGCGGAGATTGTTTTTGGGACTTCTTTTTGTTGAAAAGGATGATGATGACGAGGTGAAGATGAATAACGACGGATGGCGACTTCTGCTAGTAGACTCTAATGCCAACTGATGTAGGAATGTATATGGAAAAACTAATAGGTAGCGATTATGGCGAAGGTTAGAAACTCCACCATGGCAAAATGATATTGCTGATTTTGGCAATGTTAAAATCCCCACTACAGCATAGTTAATTTCACTACATTGGTAGGCTAGGCCAATGTATAACAAAGCGTGCGCACCTCCATCGCCTCACAAGCCTCAGGCGAGGCGACTTCAGTGAGGCTCGCCCGCGCCTTTTGTTTTTTTTGGTATATTTTGCCTTAAATTTAACATATTATTATATTATGTGTGTTTTTGTTGTGTTACATAATTTTTGTAAAAAAGCTTATATTGATATATTTACAATTTTTGTAAAAAAGCATATGTTGACATATATAATACAGTGCCTTTTGATGAATATCAATATCTTTTAGCGATATTTTTCTTAAGCACTATATAGATTTTTAATTAGAGCTGTTATATTACATAATTAATTAATTTTTTAGCTTATGTTCATAAAATATTTTATAAATATAGAATATGAATGCAAATTACGGAACTGTGCGCCTCACTTCGCTAAGGCGCGCGCCTTCGCCTTGCACCTTGCGCCTAGGGCCTAGGCATTAGGACCCCCTATCGCCTCAGTGCGCCTTGCGCTTTGCGCCTTTTTATACATTGGGCTAGGCCAAGGATATAGATGAGTTGTTGATCTTGGCGAGGTTAAGAACCCCAGTACAACAAAGTCGGTTTTCATCACACTGATTGGCTGGGCCAAGGATACTGAAAAACTCTCTAATCTCACACAAAGAATTAAAAGAGAACACTCACCTTGATTGAAAAAACATTCAATTGAAATAACATTAATGAATTGAAGGAAAAATATTATAAGACAATAGCGAGATCAGCTATGTCATATAGTGCAGATGTTATCCAGTTAAACGATAACATACACTAAAGTTAAAGGCGGCGGAGATGAGGATGCAATGGTGGATGTGTGCAGACACAAAGAAGGACAAGATCAAAAATAATATTATAAGAAGCATGTTACGCATGGCCCTAATTGAGGATAAGTTGAGGGAACAAGATATGTGATGATTTGGACATGTTAGAAGGAGACTGAACATTGCCCCGGTTAGGAGATGTGAATAACTCCACATCACACACGAAAGGAGAGGTAGAGGCATGCCAAAGAAAAACATGATGGAGACGATTAGACACAACATCATCGAAATGAGGAGATGACGTTAGCTGATGTAGTGGTTTAGGATGGATAGGAACAACGAAACAAATGCATAGCGCCCCTAGACTTTAAATTTAGATATTTTTGATTGTGTTTGCTTGATGGCATGTGGTATTGTTGCTCTTTTGTTACTAGTTTTTTGCTGCTTATTGCCCTGTTCCGTTCTTGTTGCTTGATCTTGTTATTTACTTACTTTCACTTTTCACTTTTTACATTGTTTTTACCTTATTTTTAGGATTAGGGGCCCACGTACACATCATCTTTTTAGGGTACCACTCTAAAGGGGTAAGGCTGCTTACATCTCAAACCCCCTACCCCCCAAGACCCTGCTCGGGCAGGAGCCCTTAGGACATTGTTTTTGTTGTTGTTGTATTAATGAATTCAATGAATGAAGAGGTACATATGAGCCTCTATTTTTGGAAGGCTAGAGAGGTATCAAATGACATAAATTACCCTAAAGCAATTATAAAAATAGAAAGGGTAAAAGCATTGTTGCATGAAACCCTAGTGTAATGTGCATGCCTAATATAGAGGGATATATGCCATATATGGATATATACTCGAATAAATCATAAAGTTCTAAAATAAAATTCAAATTGCTTCTACAAACTAAGCTAATAAAGACTAGGATAAATAAATTAGACTCAATTAAAGATAACTAAATAATTTAGGGTCAGACTTCATAGACACTCTGTGTCATCGATTACTTCCCTAGTAATTTTTTTTTTTTTTTTTTATCAACCCCTGGTAAGGTATATCATTTAATCTTAACTGGATTCCCACATAATAGTATGTTAAAACCATAATTTGTCACGGCACAAATGCCACATGCAAAATATGTGAAAAGCATGTATAGTAATAATTTTTGACTTAAATCATCCTAATCACATTATTCAACAAACGCCAAAGATTTCATGTCACAATCCCTACAAGCAAACTGAAATGGTTATGATCATGATCATGATCATGTGAGAGAGCATTCTATCTAAAGATTTGTAGTTTTACCTGACTGATCCCCATAGTACAAGACCGGAGATGCTTTCAAGTCAGGCACTAGTTTTTCCAACTCCTGAAGCCACCCTCGGATTTGGTTTTCTTTTGTGTAGCACTCTTCAAGTGGCGTGTCTTGGAATTCAGGACGCATAACTGTGTTAAAGTTTTTGTGCCATTCATCCAAACCATCGCGGACCCTGCTGCTTAGAGTGTGCACCTTTGTTACGTCCCACATCAGCTCCAAGTACTGCAGGGGGAAATTTGTGGGATCACAGTATAGAAGAGGCGGCACCAGTTGCTGCTTAAAATCTCTCATTATGTCCCCATACTTAATGTTTAGTTCTTTGAGCTTATGCTCATTATGCAGACGGAAAATGTACTCTGACAAGGATTCCATTGACTGAGGGGGATACTTTGTAGATTCCATGAGCTTTTCTGAGTCCTATGGGATGAAAATGTGAAGCTGGAGCTTTGGAACTTTGGGAGAGTATCAATGGAAACTGTGAGGATCAAATGGGTAGGATGAATCAAGCAACAAGATACAAGTAAGAAAGAACTGAACTGAGGACAGATGATTGATCTTTCCCTCCCATTCACCAGACAATTTCTATGTCTTTTCCTTGAAACTTACTTTAATTTTTTCTTTTATTGAATTCAATTGGATGTAATTCCCAATTGGACTAGAAAAAGCGAAAGGCACATTTGAAGTAAACTCACATGTGAGGGGGAGTGTTGAGGGCTTCACATGTGAGTCTAGTGGAATCCCATATAGGAATTGTGAGAGTGAAGAGATAACCATATATGCCCCAATGGGCTATTCCACTTAATGTCAATTGGTTTTAGAATATAATCCCACTTGGGCTTGTATGTGGATCTACTATGTACCAACTCCTTGGGCCAGGTCTAAAAGCCCGATGAAATTTAACTTCTTTCAAGTATAATCAATTTTTCCATTTTATTTCCGTTATATCTTTCCTTTTTCTTTTTTCCTTCGTCTTGCGAGTTGCATGTTCGTGAAGAAGAGATTTTCAAGCATGTATGGTTTTATTTTATTTTTAGCAACTAAGTTCATCATAATCTAAATTTATAAGGTTTGTGATGTAGGTCGTCGACTTACAGTTGGGTTATAAACTCGACAAGATACTTATCGGGTATGATGACTTGGCAAGTAAGAGCAAGGAGATCCGATGGAAGGCACGCCTTCCAATAGTAGCAATTAGAATCATTCTAGGATTCAGCTTGTAATTTAGAATGTTTTCTTTTATTAGCAAGAATCCTAGTTTGATTTAGTTCCCTACTTTTCTTTTGAAATACGATTTGTCCCCTTTAGGATAGCACCATAAAGGGGTAAGGCTGCGTACATATCATCCCTTCGGCAGGATCCTACTTTGACGGGAGCCCTTGTGACACTGGAATTGTGGGGTTGCTGTTGCTGTTATTCAAATATGAGTATATGCGTCTTTTTGTCTTTATCAAACAGTATTCCTGTCATTCATCTCCATTCTAGCAGTTTGAATGAAATGAAGGCTGCGAATCCATCCTTTTATCCTACCGCTCGAATTAGGTGTTTGCATCAGTTGGTCTAAAATTAAAAGACAAACCATTTTCAATAATAATTTATCAGCATTCCCCTTAAGTTTATTACAATTTTGCCGACAAATTATGGTCGTTTTTCCACACCAAAGTCATTTTCTTGACTTGACTTCAACTTTGCTTTCTTTCTGAGAACCTCCCTTTCTTTATTGCACTACATCGTAAATGTTATTTTCAAAGACGCGTCGACCAAAAACACAATTTCTCAGTCTTTTCCTGTGATTTAGTTAGTTGTCCAAAAAAAAAAAAAAATATCCTATGATTTAGTTGAATTCTCTACGCATGACCCATTCTTCCATTAGCTTTCCTTTTGGTCTGTTGTACTGTGAACTTTTTTCTTTCTGCGCTTCAAACCTTAATCTTGCACCCAATCAAACAAGCTCAATTTTAAGCCTTACAGATTTCCTTAAGAAACGTTTATTTCTAGCCGAATGGAGTCACTTGCAGATGAAACTGATGATTCCAGATACTATTTCCGTGGAATTTTGGAACAATTTCTCATTCTGATAGACAATGCGATCTTCACTAAATTTTTGCCCAAATTTAGTCCAAACCGATCTCCTTCACCACCCACAGGAGTTCAATCTGTGCTCTCCATAGTGTTAATGATGGCGGGCACATCAGCATCTTTGCTCCCTTTTCTTCCCTATGAATCAGTGAGAGTCTTCAAGGAACGTCCATCCAGCTTCCATGGGTTTGTGATATGTCTCATGCTGGCCTTCTCTGGTGCGTTTAGTGGGCTGATGGTCATCCCCAAAAGGCCTCAACTTGCCAGGATTTTTGCTTATTATTCTGTGATTTTCATGGCTTTTGCTGTTTCCTGGGTTCTACTGGCATTTATGGCTGCTATATTCAAAGGGGATTTCAACCAGTTCATTAGCTATTAGCGTCGGGTTGCCTTGGTTATTTAATAAACGTACTCGCCTTATGCTTTGATAAAACAAAAAAACTACTACTTGTGCTCTATAGTTGAAGTAGAAAATGAAAGAGGACTGTACTATTTCCAGCTTGTAGCGATGACAGATTGTTATGGGTGTGAAATACTGTAGTATTCTTTGTAATTTTCGTCCTGTTTCTTATTTCGCTGCATGCATACGTTTAACTTATATACATGCTGTAATTCGCGACTCATATTTAAATTTAATGGCAGATTTGGTAAGAGTATTAAAATTTTGGGGCAATGATTCCCGGTATATATTTTAATGCGGATACTGCAGTCAAAAATTTTTCTTCACACTTTATTTGGTATAAATACAACACAAAACTATCGAAAAATATGATTATAAAAAAAGAAATGGTAAATTACAAAAAATCTCTGTAACTTTTGCTTCAATAACCAAAAACCCCTCTTACAAATAAAATTACTCACTAAACTCTCTAACTTTTAAAAATTTTTCACTTTGCCACTAAATAATTTTTTTTTTTTTGACTACTTTACCCCTCAACAAAAAAAAGTTATATTTTATCTCATAATATTTTTTTCTAAATTTTAAAAATACTTTTTATCTTCTAAACTTATATAAAATTACTATACTTAATTAAAATAATTATATTTTTATAAATATAGAAAATTTCCTTTATTTTTTTTTGCTAAAGACATAAAACATTTAATTTTTGTCTAATAATATAAAACCATTTTCTAAAACTAAAATTAAACATTATGGATAAAATTGTCAAAAATAAGTTGTATGAGAGTTAAGTGATAAATTTTTAAAAGTGAGGAGGTTTTGTGAGTGCTTTTATTTGTTAGGGGGGTTTTTCTATTTTTAAAGTAAAAGACGGGGGTTTTCTGTAATTTTCCTAAAAAGAAAAGAACATTGAGGCAACAATGGGTCGTTGGCGATGATGTGTGCCGGGTCGGGGCCACTATTGCCGGCAATGATGAATGACAAATGATCGCCAACATGATGCAGGAGGTGGTGATTAGTGGGAAAATTGCATAGGAATCTGAGGAAAAATTGCAACCTGGAGTTAGCAAGTGAATTATGTTTTTGGCGGGAATGGTAGTTGAGTTTTAAAAAGTGTTTGAAGTGGAGCGGCTCACATGCCGGACACGTGAGAGTTGGCGAATTAGCTATATTTTAGCTTTTTGTATTTAGCAACTCTAATTTAGTTTTGTTTTTACTTTTCTTTAATCTAGTTAATTTTGTTCATACGAGGTAAGCTGGGTGTAGCCTCGATCGAGGATAAATTGAGGGAGCACCGCCTAAGATGGTTTGGACATGTTAGCAGACGATCGACTATAGCCCCAGTCATGAGGTGTGAACAGCTTCACACGGCGATAAGCAGAAGAGGGAGGGGCAAACCAAAGAAGAGTTGGCTGGAGACGATTCGTCAAGACCTAACCCACCTAAACCTAAGAGAGGAGATGGCCTTAGATAGGGCACGTTGGAGGGCTAGTATAAGGGTAACGGAGGTGGCAGAGTAGAGTAGTGCGGGGAGTGACTGGTAGTCTAAGATCCTTAGGCAGGCATAACCTCAGGTGTAGCACTTACAGGCTAGCTTAGTCTTTGATCATGCTTCTTCTTCTTCTTCTTCTTCCTTTCTTCTACTTTTTCCTCAAAATGCATGGGTAATTGATTGGTGGTTTATCTGCAGGCACTCAACTACTTCAGGTTGGGGGTCCCCGAAAACAGTCTCCTTTCTAGCCGGAAGGGGCAAGGCTGCGTACATCACCCCCCCCCCCCCCCCGACCCTGCTTTCTGCGGGAGCCGCAAGGCACTGGGACTGTTGTTGTTGTTGTTGTAGTTAATTTTGCGCATATAAATAGATCATGATGTGGAAGAATTAGGGATTATTATGAATGAAAAACCCTAATCTTCTCCCTAATACTCTCTTTCTTTTCTCCCTTCAAACTCTTAACTCTTTACTCTTCTCCCTTTTAACCTCTAGTGTTTGATTTGGATTATTTGATTTGTATTATTTGTTCATTGAGCGCGATCCTCTGCAACACTGGTATCAGAGCATTAATTCTTAACTTTGTGGGCACGAATTTGAGCTAGAAATGGCAGAAAACACTTGATCGGCCACTGAAATGAGGCGAGTAGAAGAGTCCTTAGCTGCGCATTTTAGAGCTAACAATGATCGGCAAGATGCTTTAGCTGCACAACTGCAATCAAGCTCTGAAACTCAAGAACGAGTTCTAGTTGAGATTAAAGAGCTCCTCACTGGGATCACGTTGAGGCAGGATCAAGTTCTTAACAGAGGAGTGGCAGATGGTGAATCTAGCTCAGCTGCTAACAATGTTCCAATTGGTAATAAGATCCCGGAAGCTCTGAGGGATCTAACTCCAGCAGCTCAAGTGGGTAACGCTCCTTATTCTGCTAGCCTTAGTAAGGTGGAATTTTCCTTATTTCATGGGGAAGATGTGAATGAGTGGTTGTCCACTAGTGAACAATTTTTTCTCATCGATCAAATGCAAGAATTGGAGAGGCTTAGGTTGGCTTCCTTTCGTATGAGGGGCCTATCTCTCCAATGGTACCAAAAAGTTCATGAGGACTAGAGGCAATCTAGCAAAGTCCAGCTGGTTTGAGTACTCTACTGCGCTTAAAATGAGATTTGGAAATGCCTTTGAAGATCCAGTATCCGAATTGATGAGTCTTAGGCAAGATGGTCTTGTTAGAGATTACTTGGCTAAGTTTGATATGGCATCGGTTAGGATAGACCTTATTGAGGCATAGCTCATTAGCTGCTTTTTGACTGGTTTGAGAGAGGATATTGCCTTGAAGGTAAGGTCTACATAGCCAGCAACTCTTCACCATGCCGTGCGCTTAGCCAAATTGGTTGAGGCCATATTTGAGGCACTTGCTAAGCAGCTGAGGTACTCGAGGGTTCCATTGCTTCTTACCCCCAACACACAGAGGTCCACAGCAAATCCTTACAGGGGATCACCTGTCAGACCCAATTATCAGCCTCCTAGTGTTGTTGCTCCAGCCAGAGCTCAAAAGACTCTCACTAGAGCTAAATTACAGGAAAAACATGCCAAAGGATGATGCTACTTCTGTGATGAGAAATTTAACATGGGGCACAAATGCAGAAACAAAGGGCCTTAACTTTTTGTATTGGAAGTTGATGACGAGGAGTCCACTGAGGATGCAGTAGAGCCGGAACAACTACCTGTTTAGGATGAGATTGTAGAACAACCAGCTCAAATTTCGCTTCATACCTTATCTGGTACTTACACATTCCAAACCCTGAGGGTGACAGGACCAATTAAGAACAAGCCTATACACATCTTGATTGATTCTGGATCCACACATAACTTCATTGATCTACCCCTAGTTCAGAGGTTGCAGTGCTAGCCAGTTCATCATTTGCAGTTGCTCTAGCCCATAGAAGTAGCTTGAATTGTTCTTACTAGTACAAAGAGCTGACATGGAAAATGCAAGGGGCAACTTATTGCTCCAACTTCTTCCTTATTCCTCTAGGGGGTGTGACGTGGTACTTGGAATTGAGTGGCTCTACATTTTGGGAGACATTAAGTGCAATTTCAAGAACCTTACTATGGCGTACACACACGAGGGTGTTACCAGGGAATTGCAGGGAAATGGTTCATCTGTATACAAGATAGTAGGAGCAAGAGCTATTTGCAAGGCCTTATTTGAGGCTCCCTTCACTGCTCTTCTACAAGTTCTTCCAGAGGAACCACCTGATAAAGGGGTTGGCCTTCAGATGTTGAAGGTCACCACAGACCAGTTTAGAACCCCATTTGTTCCCTTAGGTGTTTCTGCTCTTCTAGCGTGGTATGAGAGCTTACTTGAAGAGCCTATGCAACTGCCCCCTTCCAGAGGCACTTTTGACCATAGAATACACTTGCAAGAAGGCACTAAGCCCATCAACAAGAGGGTTTATCATTAACCTGCTGTTCGGAAAGATGTCACGGAAGGGATGGTCCGTGAACTGCTGCAAAGGGGGTACATCCAGCATAGCTTTAGCCCCTTTGCTTCAGCATTAGTCATGGTGAGGAAGAAAGATGGGGGCTGGAGAATGTGTATTGATTACAAAGACCTAAAAAGTGCCACAATCAAAGATAAATTCCCCATACCACTTGTAGAAGAGTTGTTTGATGAGTTAGGTTCAGCTACATTCTTCACTAGGCTGGACTTGAGATCTGGCTACTACCAGATTAGGATTAATCAGGAGGATGTGCAGAAGACAACATTCTGCACTCACTTTGGCCATTTTGAGTTTTTCGTGATGTCTTTTGGCTTAACCAATGCTCCCTCCACGTTCTAGGCTCTGATGAAATCAATATTTGCCTCTCATCTTCGAAGATTTGTGCTGGTATTTTTTGATGATATCCTTGTATACAGCACACACTTGGAGGATCACATCTGGCATTTGGAGATTGTGTTCAAATTGCTGTTGCATCACCATTTATTCATCAAAAGGAGTAAGTGCTCCTTTGCTGCAACACAGATCGAGTACTTGGGCCACATAATTGCTAAGGGAAGGGTGGCCACTGATCCTCAAAAGATCATAGTAGTGCAAAACTGGCCAGTTCCTTCAACTCTAAAGTAACTCAGGGGATTCTTAGGCCTGGCCGGTTATTATAGGAGGTTCATACAACATTATGGACCGATTTCCAAACCCCTTACAGAGCTCAGGAGGGCTGATAAGCTCATATGGGGTGAAAAGGCTCAACAAGCCTTCAATGCTCTCAAGGAGGCTCTCACTTTAGCACCAGTGCTAGCCTTACCCAATTTCACACTTCCTTTTGAGATTAAATCTGATGCAGGCAATAAGGAGATAGGAGCTGTCTTGATTCAGTCAGGCCATCCTCTAGCATTCTTCAGCAAAGCATTAAGTCCTAGGCAGCAAATACTCTTAGTTTATTAGCGTGAGCTTTTGGCTATAGTTTCAGCAGTGTAGAAATGACACCAATACTTGATGAATGATACATTTATCATTAGAACTGATCAGAGAATCCTAAAATACCTTATGGAGCAGAAGGTTCACACCCATTTTCAGCAACTTTGGCTACCAAAGCTGATAGGCTTTAGCTATGTCATAGAGTATAAAAGGGAAGGGAAAACCTAGCTGCAGATGATCTCTCCAAGGTTACAAGCCAGCAGGTCACCTGTATGCTTTTGACTCCAGTGGATAGCTACCTGTATGACATGATACAGCTGAGCTAGCAGATAGATCCTACACTGAAGCAGATCATCCAAGACATCACTTCTGGTACTTAGCAGCACAGACACTTCACTTGGCATTCTGATCAATTGAGAAGAAAAGGGAAGTTAGTCATTGGTAATGGCCCTGTTCTCAAAAGTAAGATGCTGCAGTGGCTGTACTCTTCTTCCAGTGGGGGTCACTCTGGTAGAGATGCAACCCTTAATTGAATCAGGTCCTTGTTCTTTTGGAAAGGAATGACAAGGGATGTAGCCATTTATGTGAGACTTTGCACAGAGTGCCAAACTTGTAAGTGTGAAGTAGTAGCCTCACCTGGGTTGTTGCAGCCTCTTCCAATCCCTCAATTCATTTGGTCAGACATCTCAATGGATTTCCTTGAGGGGCTCCCTCGATCCTTTGGGAAAGATGTCATATTTGTGGTGGTTGACCGGTTGAGCGAAGCTGCTCATTTCTTGCCTCTTACACATCCTTATATTGCATCAGAGATAGCTCAACTATACATACACAACATTTATAAGTTACATGGCCTTCCTCAATCAATTGTTAGTGACCGAGATGCAGTATTTCAAAGTGATTTTTGGCAGACTTTTTTCACCATACAGGGGGTTGAATTACACATGTCCACTGCTTATCATCCACGGTCAGATGGTCAGACTGAGGTTGTCAACAGAGGATTAGACTTACCTTCATTGTATGTGCAGCACTCATCCTTTTAAGTGGTCCAAATGGTTACCTCTAGCTAAGTGGTGGTACAATACCACTTGGCACTCCTCTGCGCAGAAAACTCCTTATGAAATTGTCTATGGCCAACCCCCTCCTATCCACATTCCTTATCTCCCAGCTGAGACTCAGGTGGCTGCAATAGATAAGCACTTACAACAGTGAGAGGAGATTATCAAGAGCATCAAGTATCACTTGGCTAGGGCTCAGAACAGAATGACGCAATTGGCTGATAAAAGGAGATCTGACAGGGCCTTTAGTGCTGGAGATTGGGTCTATCTGAAGTTACACCCATATCGACAGATCTCAGTGGCTCACAAGAGCTCTCAGAAGCTCTCCCGTCAGTACTATGGTCCATTTATGGTTCTTTCAGCTGTGGGTAACGTAGCATATCAGTTAGAGCTCCCTGCCTTTGCTAGAATCCATAATGTGTTCCATGTATCTCAACTCAAGGCTCACCATGGTCCACCACCAACTTCGGTAACCCCTATTCCTGATGAGAAAGAGGCAGCACCTCCAAAGGAGCCTGAGCTCATTTTGGATCGCAAAATGGTGAATAGAAACAACAGAGCTACGACTAAGGTGCTAATCAAATGGAAGGGTAGGCCTAAAGAAGAAGCTTCTTGGGAATTTTTATTCGATTTGCAATTCAAGTATCTTGATTTTCACCCTTGAGGACAAAGGTGATTTGAGGGAGGGAGTACTGATGCAAGAGGTGGTGAAAAATTGCAGAGGAACATGAGGAAAAATCACAACCTGGAGTTAGCTGGTGAATTACTTTTTTGGCGGGAATGGTAGTTGAGTTTTAAAAAGTGGTTGAAGTTGAGCGGGTCACGTGCCGGGCACGTGAAAGCTGGTGAATTAGTTATATTCTAGCTTTTTGTATTTAGCAACTTTAATTTAGTTTTGTTTTTGCTTTTCTTTAATCTAGTTAATTTTGCTCATATAAATAGATCATGGTGTGGAAGAATTAGGGATTATTATGAATGAAAAACCCTAATCTTCTCCCTAATACTTTCTTTCTTGTCTCCCTTCAAACTCTAACTCATTTCTCTTCTTCCTTTAACCTCTAGTGTTTGATTTGGATTATTTGATTTAATATTGGTTCATTGAGCTCGATCCTTTGCATCACAACAATTCCCAGTGATAATGGGACGTCCCACACCCTCTCCGTGTGATGTTAAAGAGGCCATGAATAGTCGGCAATGATGGAAGATGGTACAAGCAGCGATTGACATTGGTGAGGAGTGTCGATAGATGACGGATTGTCAAATATGGTATAATCTCTCCCTTTTCTTTTTCTCTCTTGGTGCATGTTGATCGAAGATGACTTGAGGTAGTGATAGCCAGAGATAGGTGACTGAATGGGATTCTGTGGTCGGTGCAATGGCAATGATGCAAGGCGGCGACGAATAGCGCAGGGTGGCGACAAAGCTGGACACTACTCATCTCTTGATAGCCAGGGTTTCAAATCTGAAAATCTTTGTAGATATTCGTCCTTATGAACGCTGTTGTCACAAACCTAGTGATGCAGCACGTATGTGGAAATTTTAAGGGGAACGGGAAGGGTTCAACAGCCTTCCCTTCAATTTTATTATGGACTAATAATAAAGCAAGGGGAACATAAAATTTAATTCTAATTCTTAAATTTGAGAATAGAAAGAACTAAATAACTCATAAAAGTAATCTAGAAATCGAATCAGCAACAACCTAGGTTCCTCTTGTTTGTATAGAGAAGCTATTTGTTTTGATATAAAACACTAAACGATAATGATAAACACTAAAATCAAAATTCTAAATCGGAAAATTAAACTAATCCTAATGGACTTAAAATCCTATCCCCAGCCGTATTTTACAAGTTTCGTGTCTCCGTACTTGCCAACCCGGTACCCGCCGACTCGTACCTGCCAAGTACCCGCCAAGCCCAATCGCCAATTATGAAGCTGCATCATTCTCTCTGGATTGGAGAGAATTCATCGTCGAATTCTCCAACGGATCATATGGGTGATTCTTGCCTAGTTACGTCCCTGTGCACCCGACCCCCATCTTGCCAAGCCTAGATCGCTAAGCTCACCCAGTTGTGGTTTGTTGTCCCGGCTAACCAAAACATGTCCTGAACCTTGCCCCACCAAGTTCCATCTTTTGTTGGCGTTAATACAGCTGATCCGTCCTTCTGATTTACTCGAATGTAACTCTTAGCAAGTAGTGTCCACAGTTAGCTCCCGAAATCATCATGCTCCACAAGGCTTACTCGGTATTGAATCCGCCTTCTTGGTAAGGCAACTTCGGGAGCCTAATCTAATTGGCATTGTTCCTCCCTTGTTGGCGGTAAGTAATACGCCAACCCTTTTGGACACGCTTCCTTTGATAGACACCCTACCTTAACTAGCACCTCCTCCTCATAATAGATGGACTCATCCTATGTGCGTTCATCAAAGATGGGTGGGGAAGACAGATTAAGATATGTCATCTTATCAAAGATAGGTTCTCTCCTGATGTAACCTACCGACTTAGACTCACAGCCCTATCTTTCCCCTCTTTGCCTAGTGATGCCAGCTCGTCCTAAGCCTCTTGCGCCACTATGACGCCTTCTTCTTCAAAGTCCGGAGTCTCAATCTAGAGACTGGATCCCCACCTTCGATCATCACAATCGTTGATGTCATCGGTATCAGGTTGAGTTCTCCTCTGCCTTCCGTTTGGTAGCTCAGCATCCGGGAAAGGATTCTGGAAGCTCTCGTCCATATCATCATCATCACCTAGTGATAGTGGGTGTTGGGGCTGGGTTCTTGGATCTAGGTTGAGATTTGCCCCCAATTGAATCAAGCAATGCTCGATTCCCCAGAATTTCTCCTCAAAGTCCTCTAACCTCGTATTGGTTTGCAGTTGATGGTCACGCTCATAAACGTCTTTGACGGCGGCGTATCCCTGTCGCCCACGGGCCATCTCAAAAATCGTTCTGCGCTTCGATGCCAATTGATGCAGCGCATAAGTGGAAATTTTAGGGGGAACGGGAAGGGTTCAACAGCCTTCCCTTCAATTTTATTATGAACTAATAATAAAATAAGAGGAACATAAAATTCAATTTTAATTCTCGTACTTAATAATAGAAAGAACTAAATAACTCATAAAAATAATCTAGAAATAGAATTAGCAATAACCTTAGTTCCGTTTGTTTATATAAAGGAGCTATTTGATTTGAAATAAAACACTAGAAGATAATTACAAACACTAAAATATAAATTTAAACACTAAAAGATATATATAAAATATGAAAATTGAACTAATCCCAATGGACTTAAGATCCTATCCCTAGCAGCATTCTACAAGCTTCGCGTCTTTGTACCCGCCAGCCCGGTACCCACCAAACCCCAATCGCCCATTATCGGGCTGCGTCACCTAGGGTTCATGATGGAAAGGGGGTGCATTAGAGTTGAGGTGAGTGAGAGAAATAGAGAATCTGTGGGTGATAGAATGATTACACGAGGTTTACAATGACATCTTTTATACCACAAACTAAGTACAACAACCAAAATCCACAACGACCTGAAAAATAAGCTACACTAACATATCTTAATTGTGATTATGTGTTGCCGTGATAGTGCGCATGGACAGCCGCTTGCACGCTCCTGGAGGTGACCCCAACTACCTGACTGAAGCTGCATGACCCACTAGTGACAATCCCCTGGGCTGAGTATGCTCGCGCGACATTACGAGCTGTGGCAACCAGCCTGTGACACTACCCATGGCACATGATACCAACTACCTTGACAACCCTTCATGCGCTACTCATGACCATGACACAACACACTGCCATAACACTCATGCAAGACCCTCCTCCCATGACATGCGACATATCCAACTCTAATAGGGAACCCGTATGCGTCACTAACATGTTGGTGACATTCTCCTCCCCTTCAAAAATCCTTGTCCTTAAGGAATAAAAATCGAAACTGTGTTTTAATGAAGGACTAATCCTCCCAAGTAGCTTCATCCTTAGGCCAGTTCTTTAACTAAATTTGGACTTGATGCACCCGTTTATTGTTGTGCTTTATCATCCGATGCTTCAAGATCGCTAATGGTTCCACAATTGTCTGCTTCTTCATGACTTTTACCTTGAGCAATTCACCAACCACCATGCCCACCATTTTCTTGATGAGTTTTGCAAGTCCATTTCTTGATAACGATTGCAAGGAAGCTTGTTTGGAATGCCTTGCAATTTTACTTCCTTCTCGCCCTTGTGGCAAGAGAACCTAAAGATAGTGAAGTCAAATGTTATGGGCCCATATATTTGGATCCAATCCACTCCAAGAATCATGTCACTTCCCCTTAGCTCGAGCACCTGAAGATCATCTGTGAATGTCTCTCCCTGAACCTTCCATTCCACCCGTAGGCACCTTAGATAGCTAATTAACAACTCCCCGTTGGCTATTATGATTGTCATAACTGCCGTGGGAATCATTTTCAATTTCATTTCCTTTACCAAATGGGCATCTAAGAAGCTATTCGTGCTTCCACTATCCACTAAGCATGATTGCTTTTTTCTTGATCGATCCCCAACTATGCATGAGCTTTCCCAAAAAGGCATTCAGTGAAATTTCCCAAGCCTCATCTTTGTATCGTGAAGCAATCCCTCTTTAACATTTCCCACTTCTTACTCCTCTAGCTCTTCTCGACCGCTCATGCAATTTAATTGTTTGATGCTGTACACATGCCCTAGAAAATACCTTCCATGGCATCGATAGCATTTACCAACCTCGCGCCTAGGTCGGGATGATCCCGCAAACCCTGTCAGATAGTTTTTGCACAATGGACGCTTCAAAACTGAATCTAGAAGGTGCGTTTGTGGCTGTGGTAGTGACAACGCTCTTGACTTAACCGTTGATTCCTCTTTGCGCACAAATGGTGGCCTGCTCGCTGATTGCCCCAAATCTGTGGAGTTCCTGATCTTAGCCACTACAATTTCTTGCAATTTGCCTGTTCATAGGCTGTATTCAGATCTTAGGGCCTAATCATTTTCACCGTAGCCCTAATCTCTCGCTCCAACTCACTTACAAAACTTGACATAAAAAATGCTTCACTCAAACTTGGATGATGCAACAGCATCCAACCCTTTAGCTCTTTAAACCGAATTTGGTAATGATCCACGGTGCTTGTTTGTACTACCTTACTAAATTCATTCATAACATCCTGGAGGGACTTCTCACTGAAGCGTTTACATACACAAAAAAGGCCATGTAAGGTGTGTGTACTGAAATTCCAACCCTTGAAACCAAATGAACCCATACTTATGCATGTGTGAATATGCTATGTCCACCCATTCTTCCAAAGAAATGTTATACTTGTGAAAAAATTTCAAACTTGTCCTTACCTAAGCTCAAGGGTTGGTCCCATCAAATCTTTAAAAATCAAACTTCGTGATGTAGTTTGGTGTCCAAGAATGCATGTTGTCATGGCTCCTCTCCCTATCCTTCATGTTGCGTGAATTGATTCTTGACCCAAATCTTGGTTCTGCCACACAAGTTAGAGGAGGGGTTAAGCCTTGACCACCTATCCAAACATAGTTACCCGCTGCCACTGTTTCTCCATTGGCTGCAACATCGTGGGCAATGTTAGGGACATGTTTGGGACTCTTCTCTTAGCTGCGCACGAGCCTATCATTGGCTACCATTAAGGAGTCAATCGAGAATTGCAATTTCTTGTTGATCTTTGATTGTTCCTCCTTATTTTCCGCCATCGTTGCATAGAGTTGGACATGGCATCCAAACGCTTCTTTATATTGGCAAACTGCTCATGTGAACCTAATGTTTCCCTGGAAGATGACATGACTGTAATAGCTCAAGTTTTCCTTCCTTTAGCCAGCGTTCCCAATCATAACAAACTCTGATACCACTTGTCACAAACCTAGGGTTCATGACAGAAAGGGTGTGAGTTAGAGTTGAGATGAGAGAGGGAAATAAAGAATTTTTTTTTTTGGGGGGCGGGGGGGTGGGGGGGAAGAGAATGAGAGTTAGAGATGAGAAAGTAAGAGAAATTTTATTAATGTGTTGACGAATGATTACAAGAGGTTTATAATGACATCTTTTATACTAAAAACTGAGTTCAACAACTAAACTCTCTAACAACCTGAGAACTAAGCTAACTAACATATCTTAGCTGTGATTATATGCTTCCGTGATAGTATGCATGGACAGCCCCTTGCTCGCGCCTGGAGGTGACCCCAACTACCGAACTGACGCTGCATGACCTGGCTATGACAACCCCCTGCCCTGAGTGTGTGCACGTGGGCAACAATTAGCCTGTGACACTACCCATAGCACATGACACCAACTACCTTAACCACCTAGCATGCGCTACTCATGACCATGACACTCATGCAACACCCAATTGCCATGACATGCGTCATACCCAACTTCAATAGGGAACCCGTATGCGTCATTATCATATTCATGACAGTTGCATTACCCCCGTTGATGCAAAGGTTTTCCCATATGAGGAACTTTTTTGTGATGCAAATTTTCACCTAAAATTAAATAGGTGTAAAAAAAAGGTTTAAGGTTAATAGATTAACCGTTAACCTTGTTATCCTCAATCTTCATATCCCCTAAGTGTAGAATTGTAATTCCAATTCTAATTCTGATAAAATTATAATTATGATAGCTTTGAAATTCTATTGTTTATATAATCAAATAAATCATATATTGAAAAAGTAATTCCATAGCCATGTTAGTGTTAACTGTGGAGATTGGATCTCATGGGTCTTGCTTATGAAGTATAGGATTGGATTAATCCATCCTATTTAGGTCCACAACATACTGGGATCTTATACACTCATTGGAGTTGTGAGAGTTATGTCCACCATTGACAGTTGCCTCGTGTATTATTCTCAAAATAGTGAAATTGTTGTGCTTCTCCACCATAGACGTAGGTTTCGGCCAAAGCATATAAACCCTGGTGTTCTTATTTTCCCCAACCCCCTTTTGTTTGTGTTCGCTCTCTTGACTTTGGGTTTTGATATTTGTGGGTGCTCCTAACAAACCACTCAATCCACCCTAGTTCTAGGATAATGGGGTTTATTAATTGTGGATTTAAGGTTAACTAGGGTTTTGACATTAAGACATCTATATCCTTTTGAAGAATTCAGCCGAGTCAAATAAGGTGAGTCGTAAGTCAGTTCCGTATTTCGATCACTTTGGAGAAGGTATCATATTAAAGCGTCTAAGGCTTTTGTTCTAACTTAACATTATTGCAAATTGTGATTGTCTTGTTGTGGCCTGCCTTGAGTGTTTTGACCTCTAGTGGCCTAATTGTTTTGTGTACTATTATTGGTTCCTATATATACTAGACCATGCCTTAGTATCAACTTAGAGCTAAAATGAGCTTAGAAATATTGTTAGGATTTTAACAAGAAAAATTAAAATGCATAACTTGGTTAAAACAAAGAGCTAAGCACAACATTTCTTGTTCTTTGTGGCAGTGGTGGAAATATCATAAATAAGTGGCAAGTCCAGGGTCTTTTCTATTTCAAAATTCAGATTTTGGATCGAAGAGACATTGTCTCTTTTGCCCTTGCTCGTGTGTGCTATTTTCTCGCCCTAGCCACTATCCGCTGCCTACACCATTTCGCTTCCCCCAGCTTTGGTACGCCACGAGTCATCAATCTGATGGTTCCTACTGGAAGAGTTTTGCCTCCTCGTTCTACCAATTTGTGTTTGTTTGGGTTAATCTATGCAGTTCATTCAAGTGCTTATCAACCGTTGAGAATAAATTCTTAGAGGACATGGATGGAGCTTCCAGAGTATTCTTTTTTTTTTTTGGGGGGGGGGGGGGGGGGGGTGTTTTAGAGAGAATATTATAGACGGATCATTTTTTACTCCACTCTCTCTCTGTCTCTCTCTCTCTCTCTTCTTTTTCCCTCTTTTCTCTCTACTGCTCTCTAAGAAATCCTAACCCTAATTTCTTCTCCTACTCTTCCATGCGATTAAGAGGTTTTAGTGAGAAGATCTTGTTGATTACAAGTTTGTTTAAGGTATCGGTCTTAGAAGCCTAGCATTCGTAATGTTGATACATTGTACAATCGGCTTGCAATTTGCAGTAATTCTTAAGACAGTGGATGGACTTCTTTGGTAATAGGGAGTTGTAGATTAGGACCAACCTTTTGGGATCCGAACCACGTAAACATCTAGTATTCTTGTTGTTTTAGCATATTTTTTTTGTTCTTGTGTTGTAATATTGATTTATGGTGCTTTTGGGTTGTAAATCAAACTTAAAAAAGGCTATTTCTAATAGATAACACAAACAAATGGTATCAGAGCCATCTGTTAGTGGAAAGATCCTAGAAATGACTTCTACTAAGCATGATATTGAGAAGTTCAATGGGAGAAATGACTTTAAGTAACAGAAGGTCAAGGTTAGGGCTCTCTTGATGCACACTGGGGTTGGTACAATGCTTCTATTGCAGAAAGACAAACTAGATGGCCTGATTGACAAAGAGAAGGTACAGATCGAGTCACTGGTGCATGGTAACCTTTGTGTCTTGATAACTTAGTTTTGGCTAAATTTAGTTTTGAAAGGACTTAATATTGTCGTTTGGAACAAACTAGAGGAACTTTATATCATTAAGTCCTTAGCTAACTTGATATTGTACATGGAAAAGTTCTATACCTTTATGAAAGATGAGAAAATACCACTAGAGGACAATTTAGATGACTTTCGTTGGGTGTTAAAAAGACCTAACCAACATTAAGGTCACAATTTTTGATGAAGTTTTATTGTTTTAGGATCTTTACCCAAATACTTGAGGGTCTTTAAAGATACCCTTAGGTATGGTTGTATGACCATATCTCTTGATGAAGTAGAAGATGGCCTTAGCTCCAAGATAGTAGAATTGAAACGAGAGGGAAAATATCTTCCTGCTGGTAGCTATAACGGAGAAGGCTTTTCTGTTAGAGGTAGATCCAATACAAGAGACAATAACGCAATAATAAGAAATGAGGTAAAAGTAAGAATAGGTCCCAATCTAGAAGCAAAATAGATACTCTAACATAAAATGCTATAATTGTGGGAAATGAGCCATATAAAACTGTCTTCGCCCATAAAAGAACAACAAGAATTAGCCCATCACTGATAACAATATCTTCTGATAACTATGAGCCTAGCAAAGTCTTTGTGGCTT
The DNA here is from genome assembly GCA_018398585.1 of Simmondsia chinensis. Taxonomy (NCBI): domain Eukaryota; kingdom Viridiplantae; phylum Streptophyta; class Magnoliopsida; order Caryophyllales; family Simmondsiaceae; genus Simmondsia; species Simmondsia chinensis. Next base: position 5,830,020 of record JAGTTD010000008.1, on the reverse strand, counting down.
CTTCTAAACTTAAAATGCATGGATGTTTATGGACTCTGGATGTTGTTTTCATATGTCTTCTAAACGTTCATATTTTATTGATTACAAATCTGTAAATGAGGGGAAGGTTTTGTTGGGCAATAACCATGGCTGTAGGGTCGTGGGTGTTGCGTCATTGAGAATTAGGGTGTTAGGAGGATCTAACTTTGTCTCAGAGGGTGTTAGGATGGTCTGACTTTGTCTTAGAGGGTGTTAGGCATATCCCTAAATTTTGAAGAAACATTATATTGCTAGGACAACTAGACCTGAGTGGTTGACCTTAAAAGCAAGATAGGGTGAGATGAAAGTCCTAAAGGGTGCCTTAGTAGTCTTCAAAGTTGTGGTCAAGAATGATCTTTATATCCTTAAGGCTAAGGTGGCTTTTAGGGAGTCTTTCCTAGTCAAGAAAGATGGACTTGACACTACATACCTATGGCATAGAAGGTTATACCATATTTTAGAGAGCGATTTAGTTGAACTAAGTACAACCAGGGGTTTTTAGATCCTGATAGTATATCAAAACTCAACTTACGTGATCAGTGCATATTTGAAAAGAATCATAGACTTGCATTCTCTACTAGTTTACATACTTCTTTTGGTCCTGCTGTCTATGTACACTTTGATTTGTGAGGGCCCTCTAAGGTGACTACAATGGGTGGAGCCCATTATTGCTTATTTGTTATGGATGATTCTTCGAGAAAGGTTTTGTGTATCTGTTGAAAACCAAGAATGATTTGAAACCTTTGTGAAATCGAAAAACATGGTTGAAAACCAAACTGGTAGGAAAATAAAAGTTTTAAGAACAGATAAAGGACTTGAGTTTGTAAACAGTAAATTTGATGCTTTATGTGATAAAAATGGATTCAAAAGATATCTCATAGTTAGGAAAACACCCCAACAAAATGGTGTAGCTGAAAGAATCAACATAACACTACTTGAAAGGGATAGATGCATGTTTTTTTTTTCTTTTGGATTGAATAAGCAATTATGGGTTGAGGCGACTAACATTGCTTCATACTTAATAAATAGATCCTTGTACTGCTCTTAACTTGAAAGCACCTAAGCATGTATGGTCAGGAAAACCTGCAGACCATAACAACATGCGTGGGTTTGGATATTCTGCATTTGCTTACCAAAATGAAGGTAAATTAGAACACAAGCCAATTAAGGGCTCTTCCTTGGTTTCCCAACTAATGTTAAGGGGTATAGATTAGGGGCTAAGGATGGAAATAGAACCATAACAATAATTAATAAGGATATAACATTCAATGAAAATGAAAACCCTTATCTAAAACAAGATGTAACAAATGGTTCTAAAACAGTACATACTTCTACGAAATTTGACCCTGAAATCTATGAGTTTGAAGTTAACCAACCTAATCCAATTTACCAAAAAACTCGACTAAAAATGAACTTGAAACACACAAGACAGAACTGATAGTGGTGATAATAACCAAACTGAGGCAGGTCAAAACCTAGATATCTACTAGTTAGCTAGGGATAGGGTTAAGAGGGAAATTAGGGCACCTGAGTGATATGGGTATGTTGATTATAACATATGACCTAAATACAGTCCCTGAGTATGTGGAGGCTAAACCTTTGTCCTATAGGGAGGCTCTCTACAGTAATCATTCGGCAAAGCGGTTGAATGCTATGACTCTAGAGATGGAGTGCCTTAGGAAATATTAGACCTAGACCATAATATGTGGGCCAAAGGTAGGAAATTAGTGATTTCTAAATGGGTTTTTAAATTAAAGGAGCCTGATACACCAGATGGGAGGCCTCGATTTAAGGCCAGACTTATGGCCAAGGTTTTCACACAAAAAATGGTAGATTATACTAAGTCTTTTCACTTGTTGTGAAACATACTACTATCAGGATTCTGATGAGTTTGACAACTAGATTTGATTTATTACTAGAACAAATGGATGTAACTACTACATTTTGCATGGAGAGCTTGAGGAGGCAATCCGCATTGCTCAACTTGAAGGGTCTGTTTGGAACTAGGATAATTTAGACGAAAGAAAATATTAGTTAAAAGAAGTTGAAAGGAAAGAAAATGGGGGAAAAATGACTATCTTTCGCTTGTTTGGAAGACAAGGAGTAACAAGGAAAAAAAAAAGTTTTCAAGATCAATTTTTTTCTTTTGTTTGGTTTGGCTAGAAATGGAAAAAATAACCCACACCTGGCCTAATATGCTATTTTCTTTTCGTTTTAAGTGATTATCAGCATAAACTAATGGGACCCTAATGTAGTTATATGTACGGTAGCTAAAACAAAAAGTCTCCAAAGTCCAGGATATCTTAAAAATATTTGAAAAATCTTTCGGTATCTAAAAAATACAGTACCACACCTTAGGGCACCTGGACCAAAATTTTCCAAATTTTATTACTCGAGTACCATGAAGTTTAAATATTATATCAATCAAATATCTAATGAAACTATTGCATTAAGCTTATACTTTGTATATGTACTGAACATACCTAAATGTGCCCAATGAACTTATGTGACAAGTAAATCAGACCCTTTTGATGAAATATAAAGTTGAGATCAAGTCTAATGCATATCAGGTTGACATCATTTGGGCCGAGATTCCCCCCCCCCCCCCACCCCCCCCCCCCCCCCCCCCCCCCCCCCCAAAATTTTCCTTCCAATTTCAAGAGGAAAATGGTTGTCCTCAAATCCTATTGTAAATATTTTTAGCTTTCCATTCAACTTTTTTTGTTCCAATTTTTCATGCATTCCAAACATGGGAAAAATATTTTCCTTCATATATGTTTTCCATTGGCTTGATTTTTTGGGCTACACATGGACCCAAAGGGTTCATCGAATCCGGTTTGGATGAACTTGTCTATTTGCTGAAAAAGTCCCTATATAGACTCAAACAATTGCCTAGATAGTGGTACTGGTGTTTTAACAATTTTATGATGATATAATGCCTTAGTAGGTTAGTGCATGATACCTGTTTCTATTTTAAGAATACCGATGATAACCATGCCATATACTTGCTGATCTATGTGACATGCTTTTAGCTAGTAGATCTAAAGATGATATTAATCTCTTAAAATAGAAGCTGAATAACGCATATGATATGAAAGATCAGGATGAGGCTAAAAGGATTTTAGGCATGGAAATAATTAAAAACAGAGAGCTAGAAATAGTGCACTTGTCACAAGAGATACATATTTGAAGTCCTAAAACAATTTAATATGTACAATTGCAAAACTATCAAATCACCCATGACAACTCAGTACAAGTTTTCTGCAGGGTTGTGTCCTGAAACTTACCTAAAAAGATAGAAAATGGCAAATGTATCTTGCCCTATGAGTGTTCCTTACACATTCATGAGGAATTTATGTGAAAACCCAATGGGATGGGGTAAAATGGCTTCCAAGGTACATTAGGGGAACCTTAAATCTTGGTTTGACCTTTTGTAGAGACCAAAAGGACCAAAACTTATTAGGTATACTAATTCAGACTTTGGTGGGGACTTTAATAGGAGGAGACCAACCACAAATACCTTTACCTTAATAGGTGGAGCTATAAGCTGGAAATTTTGACTTTCGTCCATGACAACTTTTGAAGCTAAATTTCTAGCCTTAATTGGTGTTATAAAGAGGGAATTCGATCTAGGGGTATCCTATCTAAAATTAGTTTGAACCAAGGACCACTAGTTATATACTTAGATAGCCAATCTGCTTTGGCTTCGAGAAAAATCCTAGTATACCATGATAGGACCAAACATCTAGCTGTTAGGAGGAATATCATTAGAGACCAGTTAGATGCAAATCATGTGGAGTTGCAGAAAATTAGTACTAAATATAATCCAGCAAATATGGGTACTAAGATGGTCCATTTGGAAAAGTGTGCCAAATGTGTCAAACAGTCCAAGTGAACTGGAATCCTAGTTGAACCTCGGATTCAGTAATTGCCTTTATTATCAGAGTCAGTCTAGTGGTTAGTATATATAGTAACAAAGGTGGAGATTGTTGTATTATTGGTTCGTATATATGCTAGACCACGCCTTAATATCAACTTAGGGCTAAAATGAGCTTATAAATATTGTTAGGATTTTAAGAAGCAAAATTAAAATGCATAACTTGGTTAAAACAAAGAGCTGAATGTAGAGTTTCATGTTCTTTGTGTAAGTGGTGGCAGTATCATAAAATAAGTGTCAAGTCTAGGGGCTTTTTGGCTTCGAAATTTAGAATTTTGGTTAAAGAGACATTGTCTCTTTTTCCCTTACCCGTGTGCACTATTTTCTTGCCCCAACCACTACCTACTGCCCACTTCGTCCGCTTTGGTGTGCCACATGTCATCAATCTTACGATTACTATAGGAAGCGTTTCACCTCCTTCTCCCGATCTCTATTTGTTTAGGCCAATCTAGGCCGTTCATTCAAGTGCTTACCAATGATTGAGAATGAATCTTGAGAGGGTGATGCAGATAAAGGAGGCAGGGTTTTTTTTGGGGGGGGGGGGGGGGGGGGGGGGGTGTTGGTGTAAAAGACAGAACGATGTAGACGGTTCAGTTTTTACTCCATTCTCTTTCTCTCTGCCCCCCTCCCTCCCTCCCTCTTCGTTTTCCCTCTTTTCTCTCTGCTGCTCTCCAAGAAACCTTATTCATAATTTCTCGTCCTGCTCTTCCATGGAAATTCAGAAGTTCTGGTGAGAAGATCTCGTTGTTTATGGTTTTTGATTAAGGTTTCTATCTTAGAGGCCTAAGGTTCATGTATGTAATTTGTTGATGCATTGTATATTTAGCTTGTAATTTGTAATACTTCATAACATCGTGGTTAGACTTCTCCAGTATTAGGGAACCGTGGATTAAGACCAACTTTTACGAGGCTCTGGACCATGTAAAATATGGTGTTCTTGTTGTTTTAGCACTTTTTTTCGTTTGTTCTTGTGTTGTAACCAAAATTTGTGGCTTCTGAGTTATAAATCGAACTTAACAAAGGCTATTTCTAAAAGATAACACTAACATTTTGTTTGCCACCAGATTGGTGTTCAAGTATGTGTATCATAGGGTTGCTCATTTCTCCTATCTTTTTGTGTTAAATCATGCTGTTATTAGAATTAGGACCGTCCTTACCCTTAGTTATTCTCTGATTTTCATGGCTTTTGCTGGCATCTGTCGTTGTTGTACTCAAAGGGAATTTCAACTAGTTCATTAGCTGTGAGCGCCCAATTTGCTTAGATTAATTGCTAAGGGTACTCGCCTTCTGGTCTGATGAAGAAAAAAGAAATAAAAATATTGTGTACTATACAATTCAAATAGAAAATAAAGGAGCTCTACCAACTAGAGCGTTTAGTATAGATTGCATTAACCCTGACAGATTTTAGGAGTTATGGGTATGAAATAGTGTTGTATTCTCTGTGGTTCTTGCCCAGTTTCTTGTTTCAATGGCAACTGATACATGTAATAATACTTAAATTCGTCAAAATGATAATAAGTGGCAGTGTCAGTTTTACTGAGGAGTTTTATGATTGTGATTGAGAAGTATAGAAAGCTAGAATGTGTTGATTGACACTATCCAATAAGAAAATATTCTCTTCTTCCCCTTTCTCTCTCTCTCTTCTTCTTCTTCCTCCTAACCCTAGTCTCTTTCTTTTTCTTCCTAACTCTTCTCTGAAACCCTAATTCACTTTCAATTCCTTCGTTATACCTCTAATTAGTGAAAAATTTAGTATCAGTTCTTAGGTTCGTGCTACGTATCTGGTTTGTAATGGCTAAAGGTACCCGTAGTGTTGCGGATTTTCATTGATTGGAAGCTCAAGTAGATGACACCAAGGTTCGTGTGCATCATACCATTGACGAATGCTTCCAAGCTTACGAAGATAGACAGAAGTAGATGATGGATATAGTAGCTGGTGTACAATCGGATGTCTCTTCCATCAAGCAAGAACAAAGCAAGATCAAGGATCTTTTGCATGAAATGTGTGCGAATCAGAACCATAACAACACTAGTATCTTCTCTCGACCACTATATCCGCCTGTAATTCCGGAGATCACTTTGGTTCCTACCTCTGGTATGGCTTCTTCCACTACCTAACCTATCAATTTAATATACGATTTTCCACAATCAAATTTCCTCGTTTTTCTAGTGGTAATGGAGTTTAAAATTGGGTGTGGAAAGCCGAGCAATTTGTTACTATAGATCAAGTTCCCTATTCCGCCAAAGCTAAGCTTGCATCGATGCATCTTGAGGATGATGCTCTTGAATGGCATCGTGCATTTCTTAAAACACAAAAGCAACCAATTGAGGAGGTATTGCGGTCTGATTATTAGGCATTGTTAATTCAACATTTTGGTAAAGTTTATGAAGATCCAATGGCTGATTTGATGAAATTGCGATAGACTGGTAGTACGTTAGAATCTCAAACACAATATGAACGATTAGTGTCTCGTTTATGTCTTTCCGAAGGTCACTTGGTTTCATGCTTTGTCACTGGGCTAAAGGACCCAATTCAGTATTCAGTATTAATGCTTCAGCCCCAAAACTTACAACATGCCATGAAATTATCAAGATTGGAAGAAGCTCATTTGTTTTGGACCCCAAGTTCGTCTCTTAGCAGTCATTCTCGACCAACGTCGTTTTCGCACTTTTACCGCCTCTGTTGTGCGACCTTCGGGTTTGGTGGTGCGATCTTCTTCCAAATCAGGAATTGGACCCTGTAATACTAAAGGGGACAAATGTATTATATCAGCGGCTAAGATTGGGGATCAATGAGAAAAGGGCCTTTGTTTCTTTTGCAATGAATCTTTTACCTTGGGCCACATGAAAATTTGTAAAGTAAAGAATCCTCAACTTAAGATGCTATCCGGCGCCATTGAGGACTTTGAAGATGCGAATCCCGGTGATTTACTTCTTGATTTAGGTGATACCGTGGTAGAGGATGCCCCTCAAATTTCGTGTAATTCCTTGGTGAAGGTTTCTTCTCATAATATGATGCGAATTACGGGGTATCACCATTGTAAACCACTTCACTTTCTTGTGGATAGTGGTAGCACACATAATTTTCTTAATTGTGTGAAGGCTCATTGGATGGGTTGCGTTTCTATGCAAATTCCGACTATATTGGTTGTGGTGGCCGATGGGAATCGGATTTAGTGTAGGGAGATATGTCATGATTTTCGTTGGAGTGCTCAAGGTCACCATTTTGATAGTGACACCCTTTTGATTGATTTTAGGGGGGGGGGGTGTTGGGTATTCAATGGTTAGCTACTTTTGGCCTTATTGTTTGGGACTTAATAGATCACAAATGACGTCCACTGGACAAGGAGAGCAACAAGTGATGCATGGACTTCCTTCTTCGATTTGTAATGCCGATAAGAAAAGTTTTTATAAAATCGATACTATGAGCTCTTCTAGTCATACTATTCTTGTTCCTTGTGATTCACTTATGTCGATTCATGCTTCGATTGCTTCTGACCGTTGAGTTTTGTCACAGATGAGGGCTGGATAGATCTCAAAGCATTGTTACATGAGTTCAGTATGATATTCGAGGATCCATGTACTCTTCCTCTGCTTAGACCGCAATTTGACCACAAAATTGTGCTTAAACCTGGTGGAGGTCCGATTAATATTTGGTGTATAGTTATCCTTTCGTTCAAAAGGATGCCACTGAGAAGATGGTGCATGCGATGCTTGAGACGAGTATTATTCGTAACAGAAATAGTACTTTTGCTTTGCCCGTTATTCTTGTTAAGAAAAGAGACGGCACTTAGCTCATGTTTGTCAATTATAGAGAATTGAACCGTAAGACCATTAAGAACAAATTTCTGATTCCGGTCGTAGAGGAGTTATTAGACGAGTTGTATGGGTCCGTGGTTTTCTCCAAGTCGGATCTTCATAGTGGGTATTATCAAGTGCGAGTTTGTGAAGATAATGCTTATAAAAGCACATTTCGGACCCATCGAGGTCATTATGAATTTGTGTGATGCCGTTTAGTCTAACAATCGCATCCACAATGTTTTAAGGTCTCATGAATTCAGTATTTCAACTGTTTTTATAAAAGTTCGTACTTGCCTTCTTTGATGACATCTTGATCTATAGTCAAGACATGTTATCACATTTGCATCATTTATGCCTTGTCTTCGAGGTTATGCAGGCAAATTGTTTATTTGCTAAAGGATCCAAGTGTGGTTTCCTTCTCGAAGAAATTGGCTATTTGGGATATTGCATCTCACTCTGTGGGGTTTTTTCCAATACAGGGATTGGCCGTTATCGACCACCTTAAAGCAATTACAAGGGTTCTCGGGTTAGCCTGGTACTATCACTGATGTATACGTGGTTATCACGACATTAGTAAACCCCTCACGGATCTTCTCAAGCGTGACTCATTTCAATGGACTCCGATAGCTTAACAAGCTTTTTCCGATCTCAAAACCTCTCTTATTAGTGCTCCCGTACTTGCATTACCGGATTGCTTTAAGTCATTCATCATAGAAACAGATGCTTCGGGAGTGGGTCTCGGAGCCGTCCTTATGCAGGACAATCACCTGATCACTTATTTCAGTAAAGCTCTTGGGCCGGTTCATCAAAGTTTTTGGTTTACGAGCACGAGTTGATGGCGGCTGTTCTTGCCATACATCAATGAGAACATTACCTTGCAAATTGTTATTTTATTCTTCGGATCGATCAACAAAGCCTTAAGTTCTTAATTGAACAAAAGGTTAATACTTCGTTACAGCGTGCTTGGATGTTGAAATTGATGGGTTTTTTGTACAGCATTGAGTACAAAATGGGGTGTGAAAATAAAGCCGCTGATGCTTTGTCGCATATTCCCTCATCGGATGTCGAGCTGCGCACTTTACTTGTGAACATCAATTCTCCCTTACTTCGTGAAATTCGTGACTCATGGGCATCTGACCCATCGCTGTAGAAGGTCATATCCAAGCTGCAATCCCACCCTAGATTCCCACGGAACATTAATAATCTTCCGTGAAATTTATTAAGAATAAATAACGTAGTCTACATGACAGTAGCAACAACAACTATTACTATTATGCTTGAATATGCTCCTTAAAAAGGAAATGCCCCTCTTGCACAAGTATTACTATTACACTTGAATGCGCTCCTTCCCCATGTTCTTACAACCCTTCGGACTTCTATCAGTGAGTAACCCCAAACAACAACTACCAAACTTACTATCTTTTATAAGAGTAGAGGGAATTGAAAGAATAAAATATTTTCATGTTGTATCTAATTTTCCACCGTACCTATATGCTTATATAGATAAAAAATCTATACTTGATTTTTAAAATTCCAACGTTGGCCATGTTTATTGGCTGCATAAATTCTTATGAACGGCTATAGCTATGTGATGCAGCCCGTTAATAAGCTTGGCAGGATTCTTTGACAGATACGGAGATGCGGAGTTTGTATGCGGCAAGGGTTAGAATTTGAGTAGCATTAAATTAGTTATTTTTCATATTTGTCATTTAGTGTTTATATGTTTATCCTTTAGTATTTAAGATATCTCTTAGTGTTTTATTTGAAATCGAATAGGTTCTCTATACATACAAGAGGAAATTAGGATGTAATTCATTCAATTTTTAAGATTTGTTCTCCCTATTTTAGAGCCTCTTTTCTTGGATTCTGAGAATCGAGCATATTTTCCTCTTGATTTTTATTAGTGATTAACAAAATAAAAGGGAAGTCTGTCGAATTCTTCTCGTGTCCCAATTTTTCACTTACGCATTGCATCAATACGGCCATGGGCTAGGCTGGGTAGGGCCTGCTTCCAGCCTGGCCTGGGCCCTGGCCTAGCCTCGGACCCTTTTGTTTTTATATATATATATATATACACACACACACGCACACAAAATACAACACAATCATAATTATAAATATATTTCGTGAAATAAAATATATCATAACTTGTTAAAAAATACAATTATAACAATATAATAGTGCCATATGAAATTACAAATATATTTTATAAAAGAAAATATATTATAAAAAATAGAATTATAATAATTTAAATAAATTAGTCTAAACTTGCTGCGATTGGTGCGGTACTTGCTGTACTAGTGCTATGGTCGTCTTCTTCATTACTTGATGAACCCAAGTTTAGTTGGTCTTGGTCTCTATCCACTGCAACCATCAAGTCCTTCAAGCACACCGACATTTTTAAGGTGGCCGGTGCAAGCTTCGCTCTCTTTGATCTAAGCAATTTACTACCTGCACTAAAAGTAGACTTCGATGCTACTGTAGACACTGGACACGTTAGTATATTGCGTGCTATGGTGGAAAGCACGGGATATTGAATTTTGTTTGAACACCACCATTGTAAAATGCCAAAATATGGATTCGCCGCTGTCGGGTTGAAGTTGAGCATAGGCCAACACATGCACAAATTTAGCTCATCATATGATGTGGGACTTTGTTTGGGCTTTAATCGGTTCGACATATCCCACACATATGATTTTCTCAAGAAGAGGATGAAAAAGATGATATAACAGAAACATTTGTATCAGATGACAATTTTTGAGCATACACGGAAAATAAATTACGTAAATTTTCATCAATTTCAACACCAAAATATGTGACATCAAAAGTTGGATTCATTTTTTCCGTAAAATATTTGTGCAAATAATTGCAAACCAGTAGGTTTACAACATGGATAAAAAACAGTGGCAATATAATATGCCAGTGGTAATTCAAAATAATATTTATAATTTTTTTTTCTATCATAGCGGAAATGGTGTGCTGCAACATGAGGTTGGAGGAGTTATTTATCATCCAAGCAGCAATATCTACCTCCAGATATTGCTTGAGTAATGATTGGATAATGACATCCAAAAAAAATATCATAGCCTCTTTAAAAATAACCAAAAATTTACAGATTTTATTAATTACATTCTAATTTACGTATTCTAAATTAAATGCACTTAGATCTGACTAATTTTGGTGTACCAATTCAATTAAGACATCTTTGCATGGTATGATTCTTTCTACCATATAAACTGTGTATCTAATTTAAATTTTTTATAAGGAATGACATGTTTTACAAAGATCTTTAAATTTTCTTTGCATAGTTCCAGATGTCTTAATTGCTTTACCTGCTTCTCTTAAAACCATAGGAGAAATATCTATAAGTTGCGAACCATCCATTACTATTAAATGTAGTAAATGACAGACGCAACGTAAATGAAAATATTTCCCATCTAACATGGGCCTTATATGCCTAATTAATTGTTTAACAAATGCATCGTTGTTAGTAGCATTATCAAAAGTAATGCTGAAAATTTTGTGGTCTACCTTCCACTCATGGCATGCGTTCATAATGACACCCGTGACTACATGAGCACTGTGGGGATATTCAAATAGGCAAAAATGAATTATTTATTTTTGCATAACATAGGAAGAATCAATCCAATGTGCCGTTATGCACATGAAAGGTACATTGGATTTTGTCTTCCATGTGTCTGACATCAACGAGAACATGCTTGTGTTCACCTTTAGAATATCTTGAAGGTCATTTTTCATACTTATAAATTCTCTAAATGTATCCCGCTTCAAAGTGTTCCGAGGAACCCTTAGAGCAGCGAAGTTTAATACGGTTTTATAGTACCGGATGAATCTAGGGTCTTCGCCGGTGGTAAACGATCTTTCAGCTAAAATGATGTATCTCATTAGTTCACATCTGTTAGTTTCATTTGTAAACTTAAAGTTAGCAAGCGCACTAGTTGCTTGCTGTATTCATTTGTAAACTTAAACTTAGCAAGCGCACTAGTTGCTTGCTGTACGAGAGTTTGTTTGGTTTTATCTGCATTTAATTCAGAGTAACTTCTTTGTAGGTGTCTTTTTAAGGTGTCAATCCCACTATTAAGTAGACGACTGAAAACTTTTGGAGGATCACATAATATATGATATGTGTTACTATGTTCACGATCTAGTGTAAAATGTTTTCATACATCGCTAATATTACATTTACTGCTGCTCATAGAGGTGAGGATTTGAGTTTCATCGTTGGTGGGTGTGGGTTTGTGTTCGAGTTCAAAACATCCTGCACCACCCGATTCAAGATAATTCTGCTCGTGGATGTGCTTTTGTTCCTAATTACAGGTGTCTATGTAGGGATATGACAGACCAAGTTCTAAAAAAGTACGTTCTTGGGTATTAAGCTCAACTTTTCAAATCGTTCTAGCAAATTTAGGCGGTCGAGAAGAACTAAAACTTGATCCACAAGCTCCAGATGAAAATGAATTATGTGCCAAGATATTATTAATTTGTAATTATAAAATGCAAGAATTATAAAATGCAAGAATGCCAGTAAAGTAAATAAAAATGAAAAATAAATATAATTTCGATACTAATTTTACCAAAGCAAAAACTGAAATTTGAACTTCTACTAGCAGAACACAATTGAAACCTCGAACTTGAGAGATTGAGAGCAAATAATTGTATATAAGTAGAGAAAAGGGAATTGGAGAGAAGAGATAATTGATAATTGATATGGTGAAATGTAAAAAATGTAGTTAGTATTTATAGGAGAAAAAATTGAGTACTTTTATTTAAATTGTTGTCATTGGGTGCAACGTTGGGGGGCATAAACCCCCAATTGACTGGGCTTGGTGGGCCGATTCAGCCCGTTAGCCACCTCTAAATGGTTACAAACGCCTCATGCATGCATTATTGTATTGATTGCATTATTGAATTTTTTTTTTTAATTTGTCCCAAATTTGAGGACTAAATATTTACAATTAAGAAAAGAACTCTTTTTGTAAAATATTCTTTTCACATAAAAATAGCATAAATAATAAATCATTTTTAAATCCATAAATTATATAAATTTCCAACAATCCCCCACATAATTTAAAAATTATAAAATTTAGTGAGCATTATATTCCGTTAATATATGTAGGTACCTTTCGTGTTTGAACTAACACTTAGTGCAAATGAGATTTGACCCAAAAAAACCATAGTAGCATAAACAATTTAAACTAGGTCCTTGTGGCCAGGTATAGATCCATCACAAACACAGAATAGTGGTATGCTCGCAAATCTTGTCTCGTGAGTGTCATTAGGGAATAGCCCATTTCCCATAGTGGCGACCCCACTACAACACATACGAAGGTGAACCCCTCCAGGGGTGATTTCTGATCAACAACCCACTAATAATATACATTCGGGTTCATTTAGAGTTTAAAAAAAAAACTCAGCTTTAAACATCAAAGTAAAGAGCACCTTACCTTAAGAATGTGACTCTGGAATGTTAGAAAAATACGATGAGAACAGCAGTATAACTGCAGTAAAATTATAGCGATGATTGCAGCGAAATAGTAGAAAATAATATTGCTGAAAATTACAGAAAAATTGCAAAAAATAACAGAATATTATCAGCTAGTTGCAGTAAACAAAATCTGTTAAATGCTGTAAAATTATACTAAATCACCGTAATAGTAAGAGGCAAAAACAGTAAAATATGAAGCAATAAAATTCAGTAAAAACGCAGTTAAATAATGCTGTAATTTTCAATGTAAACCAAAGCAAAACCGGAGCGACGAAACGGCGAATATGTCTAACCACGGCAATCAAATGATGCGGAAAAATGGAGAAAAGGATTAGAATATCGAAGATACCCTGCCGTGGGAAATACCACTATCCTAAAAGAAGATTTCGCCACTGCTTTGGTGCAAACAGTAGAACCGGCGGTCGTCCTCTAGGATTAACACGGTCCGACCTTTAACGTGCACTCATTAGAAGCCGGGTAGGAGAGAGCGAGAACTTTGCCCAAGTAGTTTTGGAGAGAGTAGAATGAAAATAAGAACAAAAGGGAGTAGCGCAAGTAGCAAAAGAAAGGAAGAAGAGGCTGTTTTGTAGTGTATATATTGCTACTGCACAAAGAATTGAAATTTAGACTAAGTACAGTGGTTGTCAACGTTAAAAACGGCTGGGATATGAATGTGAGCTGCTATAAATGGATAAAATGAATGTAATTAACAGGGTATAAATGAATAGTAACTATTTTTGTAATTATTTTCTGAAACATAAATATACCCGTTACGGAAAAGATAACACACACCCTCGCCCGAGCATGACAGGCGGCTGGTGCGCGTGCGCGTGTGGTATCCACCATTCTTCCTTAATTTAATTCAAAGGATTGAGTAACATATATCTATTAAACCCAAACGAACACCCCTCTTTTTTCTATGTGGGATGTAGCCTTATTTTGCTTGTATCTTTTTGTCTAACATGGAATACCCTGCTATGAATTATATAATTTGTGCTCTTTCATCCACCCATCAGTTTCATTTTTACCCGTTGAACCTTATTCATGGGATCGACATTTCTCTGAGGATGGGTTTCCACTGTGGTGATTAATTTTATGGGCTGTAGTCCCATTCCTCTCAGTGATTAATATATCAAAGGCACATTTGCCCTTTTGTAAGTGAATTCAGTATATACTTTCTAACATAAACTTGCACCATAACTTGTTGCCTTTGTAGTAGAGCGCTCTTTTTATGTAGGCAATCTCTTCTTTCAACTCCATAGTAGAGCAAGATGGTCATCTATCCGCTTAGTGGAGTATAGCGTAGCATACCATTGGTGAATATGATCACCGTTATTCACATGGATCAAACATCAATTAGCACGCTACGCTTTTCATAACATTCTACAAACCTTTTAATTAGAAAACATTCGTAACAATGTTTTCCAAATATTCAGAAAAAGAAGCGCTTTTTTTTTTTTTTTAATAACACAACCTCTTAAGCATAAGTCATTCATAATGCCTTTCAATATTCAAATAACCTAAGGCATTTATATTACACAACTTCATAAGGAATAACTTTAAGCAAAACAATTCATAAAGAAATATCCAATTCCACTTCTTAAAAACATTTCAATTTGATATAATACAATATACTTCATTTATGAATGGCACTAAATTATGAAGTGTGCTTTTCCCTTCTTTTTTTTTTCCAGCCATTGAATGCATTTTTCAAAACAAGCCATGCATTTCTGAAAGTCCTGATTTTGAGTAAAATTGACATAGAGTTATTAAACAAACATTACTTTAAGTCAGGGCCACACTAGTTCAAGTTACTATATAAAACTTTATTGAGTTCACAACGTTAACTCGACCACCAATATTATAACCATAACTTATGGTTTATAAGCCTTTCAAAGAATCGGCCAACATTTTTCTTAGAACCGTATCAAATTAGAACCACAGTAGGTTTTTCTCAAAATTTACAAACCAAACTGGCTGGTCATATACCCCTTTTTATCTTTGAAAAAATATAGTACAATATATTCTTAGTTCTAACATGGATCCAGATACTTTAATGAGTTCAAGGAATAGATGTATTTCAAAGTCTTGGGCAATTGACTTAAATTTCAAATCAAATTCTTATAGTCAATAAGCTTGCCAAATCTCATCAAAATTTACTTGGCAAATTTTATGAAAATTTTTCCAAATACATTGGTTGCATTTGCTTAATTAAAATCCATACTTTCCAGCCTTTTAATGCATGCCACTTTTAGGATCCTTTTATATCAAATATTTCTCGATTACTTGGCAAAAATTACTTAAGTATGCATTTGTAACCTTATGATAAAATTATCAACAACATTACCCACTTTACTACCTAAGAAGCAAAATAAAGTTCAACCAAATATGTTGCGCTAGTAATAGTCAAACTTATTCCAATGCACAAATGAACCACTTGACTTCTTGTGCACTTATTTGCATTTTTCTCAATCACACTTTCTACAAATGACTATCCCCACATTGTGATAGCCATACATAAGATTTACATGAACATCAGATTAATTTAAACACAGCACAAGTCTATCATAAACCATATAATTAGTTATTTCTCATAAAAGAAACTTGCCCCACATTTTGGTGGTCATATTAAAATCTACATATCGTATTGGCTTAAAGTGATACCCACAAATATATCATATGCATGCTACTCAACTTATAATAATTGTACAAAGCATATTACTTTTACATATGTGCAATATATACAATCATACACAAGTAAATCAATACCTCATTTTGAGCAAGCTCTTCAACATGACTAATGTGTCTTTCATATCATCTTTCTAGATCAAGTATGAGGTTAGACTTATAAAGTATGTCACTAACAAAATATTTTTCTCAAATTCAAATTTATTTACTTGAATATAGTAATCCTTTGTTTTTGTTATTTTCTTAATACCCTTGAAAGTAACATACGGTTCATTAAGAACCATTTTATCGGCCACCGATATATTCTCAGATGAACAAATTTTCATTCTAATAATAATTTATTTTTAATTTAAAAAAATCCCAACAAATCACAATTATGAAATAGTGATATGATTGACATATTAACTTAATTAAGCAATTGAATTTCTAAGATTTTAGAGTTCAAAAGTTTTGAACAATTCTCATTGAAAATAATATAAAAATAATAACTTCTGAATTAAATTTTTTTTTTTTTTTGTTTTTTCGAACTGAGAATTGAGAACTTTCATCTTTTAGATACTACTGCTGCTTTACTCTCACGAAAAAGCATTAAAAGGTGGGCTTCTAAAAACAACGTATTTTTTATATTTGATTTTTGTTTTTCAAATAATTCATTTTATCAAAATAATATGTAAAAGATACTTATAACAATATTTCGAGCTCATCACAACAAATTCTCGCTTCAACTTAACCCGCAAAAGTAAAATCAAACTTTACAGAACAACCCTCAACTCCTGATAATCCACAATATGATTGCATAAAACTTGCTTGCGTTTTAGCCAAATATATAAATCAAATCATAACTTCTTTTTCTGCCTCTTAAATTATTCATAATTTTATTTTTCTTTTCTCTTTTTATTGTTTAAAAAAGAGCCTACTTTATTTTCACTTAAATAATCTCAGCACTATAACCACATACCACTATTGAAACTTTAAATTCCTTTTTTGTTAAATTACTGATTTAGTTTTAATCCCATAGGAGACAAATAAACACAAATATCACAATCAATTGCCACCAAAGGAAAGGAGAACCACATCATTTATTTATTTGCAAGCATTATCTCAATTTATCGATAACACTCTCTTTAATGATAAAGCCCCACTGAGGTCCAATAAGGGGTTCGAGAAAGATAAGCACACTTGTAGGGGAATGCTTCTGTTAGACTATAATGTATAATGTATAGTGGGCTATATTAGTAATGGGCTATAATTGTATAGACTAGGCCCATTAGGCTTAGTCTTGAGGTTCTGTGTAAACTCTATAAATATATGATAGGGCTCCTATTTTAGGAGTACCAATTATTTTCAATATTATATTTTCACATGGTATCAGAGCTAACCATAGCTATCTTGTAAAAATAAGGCAAACCCTAGCCTTTTCAAAGCCGCCAGATCCAACAACTCAACGCCGCCGCCGGAGGATCTACCAGACCCTCCTGCTTTGTTGAATTTTTCATCTTCATCATCTTCTGTGCATCTTTGCCAACAAATTCGTTGCTGCTTATCATCTACCTACAACCTCCACCATCATCTACCAACAACCTCCAGATTTCCAACCTCCAGAACTGCCACCATCATCTACCAACAACCAGCGCCGCCGCCATCCCCAGCCGCAATCAACCAGATTTCCAACCTCCAGAACCGCCACCATCATCTACCAACAACCAGAGCCGCCGCCATCCCCAGCCACAATCAACCAGATTTCCAACCTCCAGCACCGCCACCATCATCTACCAACAACCAGCGCCGCCGCCATCCCCATGGCAGACACAACCTCCTCTACCACCGCTCCTATTGACGTGGTGCCGCCCCTCTTGCCGGTGGTCCTTCGCTCCCCACACCGTTTAGCATCTCAAATATTCGCCATCAAATTTCCTTAATCCTAGATTTGAACGATCCATCTACATCTCTAGTTTGGCACCGGTCTTTTCTTTCTGCTTGTAAAGGTTACGCTATGGATGATCACCTTGATGGCACCTCCTCTCAACCTGCTACAGTAGATCCCCACTATCGCTATTAGAGACAGGTTGATAATCTTCTTATTTCCTGGATATTTGGTACTATCTCTCTCCCGATCTTGCTAGTGCTGTGTGTGGTACTGATGATGATGTCACTGTCGCATCACTTTGGGGTTCTATCACCCGTCTTTTTACTGATTTTGCACAATCACGTCAACTGTAATTTAAACGTGAATTAACTAATATTAAGAAAGGCAATCTCTCCATGTTAGCCTATCTCATGAAGATTAAATCTTTGGCTGATAATCTCAAGTCTGTCAACGCCTCCATTACTGATGTTGATATGGTTCTCGCTGCTGTGGACGGTCTTTCTGATGAAAAGGATTACAGTGCTGTTTGTACATCTATTACGTCCTGTGCTCCCTTCCCATCCTTTATTGAGGCCCGTTCTATGTTGATGAATGAAGACTCCCATCTTAAACATGCCAATGCAGGCTCTTCATCTGTTCTTCTCGTAGCCGGGGCCTCGGGTGTGCACTCAACTCCTCCGCCAATCACGGACACACCGGCCGTACCGCCACCACCCCAGTCGCAATCAACCAATCAGCAGGCATCCTTTCCTGCTCAACAACAACAGCCCGGTTATGGAAATCAGTATGGTAATGGCTGTGGTAACGGTCTTGGTCGTGGAGGTCGTGGTAATGGTCGTGGAAAAGGTAGAAACGGTCGTGGTTATGGTAATCAGTGGATGCAAAATATGTGGGCTCTAAATTTCAGGGGCATGGCCTTTATTCCGCAGTTTAACACGCAATATCGACCTCCTCCTTTTGGTTCTGCTTCCTCGGGTGGTAACGTTTCTAATCCAGAATTTCATCCTGCAAATAATGTTTATACCATTGGCTATGGCTTCTATCCAGGTTTTGATGCGAGTCAGTACTCTCCACAATATTATTCCACCCCTACTCTTGATCCCTCTTGGGTCATGGATAGCGGGGCCTCCTCCCACATGACAAATAATCCAGGTATCCTAACGTCCTTGTCTCCATACACCGGGTCTGATAAAATTTTAGTTGGTAATGGTGCTTGTCTTTCTATCTCTGGTATTGGATCCTATTTCATATCTACTCCTGCAGGTCGCTTTGTTTTAAACAAAGTTCTTTTTGTTCATGGTCTTTCTAAAAATTTACTTTCTGTTCGTCAATTTTGTTCAAACAACAATTGTCTCCTTAAATTTGACTCTTTTGGTTTTACTGTCAAGGATCCTAAACTGAAGTCAACTATAATCTGCTGTGTCAGTCCGGGACCTCTTTTTACAGTACCAGGATCACCTACCATCGCTACATCGTTCGTCGCTTCACGAGTCTCCTCTTCTCTTTGGCACCGTCGCTTAGGCCATCCAGGGGAGCCAGTTTTGTCATCCTTAGTAAACCAAAATTTTATTTCCTGTTCCAGTCCTTTAGAGTCTAGTTTGTGTCATGCTTGCAAACTAGGCAAGCATAATCGTTTACCTTTTTAGAAGTTTGTTTCTAGCACTACGCATCCTTTTGACATTGTTCACTCTTATGTATGGACATCACCTGTTCTTAGTTTCAGTGGTTATAAATATTATTTATTATTTTTGGATGATTATTCTCATTTTGTGTGGATTTACCCCATGCGTTCTAAATCAAATGTGTTTGATTTGTTTCTTCAATTCCGTGCGCGTATCTTAAATCAATTTGGTGTGGAAATAAAACAGTTTCAGTGTGACAATGGGACTGAATATATTAATCGTGATTTTTATGGCCTTTTTATAGAATGGGGTATTCTTAGTCGGGTCTCGTGCCCTCATACATCCCAACAAAATGGGAAAGTTGAACGTATGCACAGTACTATTGGTAATATGATGCGATCTCTCCTTTTTCAAGCTTGTATGCCCTTAGAGTATTGGGTTGAGGCTGTTTCTGCTGCTACTCATAATATCAACTTATTACCCTTTACTGCTATTAAGAAAAAGATCCCATATCAACGTCTATATAAACAAAAGGTTGATTATACTCACCTTCGTGTTTTTGGAAGTGCCTGCTATTCTAATTTGACTGCTACTGCTCCACATAAACTTGCACCTCGGTCCACTTTATGTGTTTTCCTAGGCTATCCACCAAACCATAAGGGGTACAAATGCTTAGATCTTCTACTAACAAAGTCATCAATTCGGGGCATGTTGTATTTGATGAAACAGATTTTCCTTTCGCTCGGTTGGGTACTCTCTCTCATTCTACGATGAGTCGTCTTCATCAAGTGTTTGCATCACCTCTTCCTGCCTCCCCTTTCGCGGGCAGCATGCCCGCAACGCCTCCCGGGATGACTCAGCCGCAGCTGCGTCCCCTAGTCCCATGTGCCCCACCACCAACAATCATGGCTACACCGCCACCCGTTACTCCGCCACTGCCCGGCTCACCATCACCGCCCATGTCATCGGCTGTCTCGGTTGAGCCAACCGAGATCTCTGAGCCTTGCGATCTCTCTCCCCGATCTCATCATCCTATGGTCACACGTTCCAAAGCTGGTATTGTTAAACCTTTTATTCGACCTTCTATGCTTGCTCATAATACATTGCCCGAGGTTCCTTTCTCCTATAAGCAGGCTCTTACGGATGAAAATTGGAAGAATGCCATGCAAGATGAGTATAATGCTCTTATTGTAATCAGACATGGGATCTTGTTCCTCCACCTTCTCATGGTAAAGTTGTTGGCTCTAAATGGGTTTTTCGTGTTAAGCAAACTTCTACAGGTGAAGTAGAACGTTACAAAGCTCGCTTGGTTGCACAAGGCTTCACACAAAGATATGGCATTGATTATGGTGAAACATTCAATCCTGTTGTCAAACCTGCCACAGTCCGTACTGTCCTCACTCTCGCTACGTCTCGACAGTGGCCCATTCACCAGCTTGATGTTAAAAATGCCTTTTTGAATGGTTATCTCAATAAAGAGGTCTATATGAAACAGCCTCCAGGTTTCATCAATCCTCAATTTCCTGATCATATTTGCAAATTACACAAGTCCCTTTATGGTCTTAAGCAGGCACCTTGAGCATGGTACACTCGCTTCACTACGTTTCTCCGCACGCTTGGCTTCACCGACTGTAAGTTTGATTCATCTCTATTTTTCTTACGTCGTGGCAATGACATGGCTATACTGTTGGTTTATGTTGATGATATAGTTCTTACTACATCCTCTGCTGCACTTCTTCAAGCTATATTGCACTCTCTACGCTCTCAGTTCGATATGACAGATTTGGGACGGCTTCATTATTTTCTTGGCATCTCAGTCTCGCACTCCTCCAATGGTCTTTTCTTATCTCAGTCCAAGTATGTTCATGACCTACATGATAGGACCAACATGCTGTCTTGCAAGCCAGTTGCAACCCCTACAGATTGCAAATCTAAACTTTCACTGGAAGATGGTGATCCCATGATTGATCCTACCTTATATCGCTCTACAGTTGGTGCTCTTCAGTATCTTACCTTCACTCATCCTAACATCTCTTATGCTGTGCAACAAGTATGTCTGTAGCTTCTCCACTACATGACTGCGCCTTTTTACCAAATTTATAGTAATATAAAAACCGCTAAAGAAATATAGAAAGCACTTCAAAACCAATACGGTTCAGAAGATGGTGCTACTAAGAAATACATTTGTAGTAATTGGCTATCCTTTACCATGGTTGATGAAAAACCTATTCTTGACCAAATTCATGAATATGAGACCTTGTGCACTAACGTAGTAAATGAGGGAATGAAATTTTGTGAAACATTTCAAGTTGACTGTCTGATTGAAAACATAAGAAACAGGATATGACATTGCAGGAATTGATCTTCCTTGTTAATTTGGAAGATCATAACCATAAACAAGCCAAGAAGAAGTTCTCTGAGTACTCATCCTTGGCATCTAACTTTGGGGAATTGAGAAACGCAGGAAGGAAGTTCAAGAAGCCTTGGAGCAAGGGTAGACCTAGTATTCGAGAGGTAGGATCTAGCCCCAAGCAAAGCCAACATCAAGGGAAAAGGCCAAAGGACAATGTTGATGACAGCCAGAAGAGGTCTAAGGAACATGATAGACTAGTGGTAAGAGTGGCCACACCTTGAGAAATTGCAAGAAGGAATTTGGACTTCAAAAGAACATAGAACATAGGCCTCGGGCTAATCTCACCAAGGAAGGAGACGTATTTATTGCCATGATCTCTGCAGTGAATATGGTTGGGAACATGGTCGAGTGGGTTGTAGATAGTGGTGCCATGAATATGAGAAAGCCACTGATGGGAGGAATGTGTACTTGGGCAATTCTAGTTCGGTCCTACTAAAACTTAACTCTAGAAAAACTCTGTGACTACAAAATGTGTTGCATGTTCCTAATCTATGTAGGAATCTAGTCTCTGGTGCATTGTTAAACAAAGTAAGCTTTAAGTTAATCTTTGCGTCTGACAAGTTAATCCTCACTAAGAACTCAAACTTCATGGGAAAAGGTTTTTTGTCACGTTGATCTGTTTTTTATGTTATGAATGATATGAATAATACTAGCCCGAGTTCTGCTTATATTATTGAATCTTTAGATTTATGGCATGCTAGGCTTAGACAAGTAAACTATAATTCGATTAAAAAACTTAAATAAATGAGTTTAATTTCCGATTATGATCTAATTGAACCTGATTAATGTGAAATACGTGTCAAGGCCAAACATCCTAAAAAGTCGTTTAAAAAAATCTGTGGAAAGAACTTCAACCTTGCTCGAGCTAGTACGTACTAACCAAGGTGACTTTAAGCGCACTATGAGTAGAGGTGGTAAAAGATATTGCATCACCTTCATAGATGACCATTAAAGATTCACTCAAGGTGTATCTCCTAAGCACCGAAGATAAGGCTAAGGAAATGTTCCTCAAGTATAAAGTTGAGGTTAAAAATCAACTAGACCATAGGATCAAGAGGATTAAGTCTGCTAGAGGAGGTGATTATGATACCACCTTTCTTAAGAAATATTGTGAGAAACTTAGAATAATTCACAAACTATTAGCCCTTTATACACCCCAACAAAAAGGTATAGTTGAAAGAAAAAATGGAACCCTTACGGACATGATGAACACCATGTTAATTAGCTGGGCCTACCCGCGAGCTCGTGGAGGAAGCCTTATTAGTTGCATGTCACGTACTTAATAGGGTTCCACATAAAAAGTTAGATAAGACCCCTTATGAAATATAGAAGAGTTAAGCGCCTAATTTAAAATACCTCAAAGCTTGACGGTGTCTAGCTAAAGTGGGAATTCCTGAGTTTAAAAGAACTAAAATTTGTCCTAAAACTGTAGATGCTATTTTTATTAGTTATTGCTATGAACAGTGCTGCATATAGATTCATGTTTTTAAATGACACGAGTCATGGGCTTGGTAAAATAATGGAATCTTGAGATGTTGAATTCTTCGAGCATAAATTTCCTATGAAAGAATCTATGCATGCTTTGTCACCTAACTCTATGCCTGTTGCATCTGCATCATCTTCTAGTCACATGCCCACTGAGCTCGAAGTTCAGGAACTTAGAAGAAGTAAGAGGGCTCGAATTAAGGCTAGTTTTGGACCTAAATTCATAACTATTTTCTTATTTGAACATCATGACTTTGATGAACATGTTGTGAGTGCATTCATGCTAGAGGAAGATCCCAAAACTTACAATAAGGCCATGAGAATCATAGATACTCCTTTTTGGGGAGAAGCCATTAATAATGAGCTAGACTCTATAACAAGCAATAAATACTTGGGTGTTAGTAGACCTTCCTAGAGAATGCAAACTAACAGGGTGTAAGTGGGTCTTAGAAAGAAACTAAGGATTGAAGGGTCTATAGAGAAGTTTAAAGCCAGGCTAGTGGCTAAAGGGTACACCCAAGAACAAGGAATAGATTTCATTTATACTTACTCACGCGTAACTAAAATTTCCACTGTAAGAGCATGGTTAGCTCTAGCGTCCGTACATAACCTTGTAGTACTAAATGGACATTAAAACCTCATTCTTTAATGGTGACCTTGAGGAAGAAATCTATATGGAACAACCCGTGGGATTTGAGGTTCCTGGTATAGAGCATAAAGTATGTAAACTTGTAAAGTCCTTGTACGGTTTTAAGCAAGCTCCTAAACAATTGCATCAAAAGTTTGATTGTACCTTGGTCACGCGTGGTTTTGTTGAAAAAAATGGTGACTCATGTGTGTATTCAAAGCATATTGATAATGATTGTGTGATTATATACTTATATATTGATGACATGGTTATCTTTGGCACGAGTGTGATTATTGTGAATGATACTAAGTTTTTCCTGAGTGCATGTTTTAATATGAAAGACGTAGGTGAGGCCGATGTGATACTTAGGGTTAAAATAACTAAAACACCTAAGGGTTTGACTTTGAGTTGATCCCATTACTTGGAAAAAGTATAGAGAAAGCTTGGTTACTTTGATGACATACACGTTAAAACTCCATTTGATCCGTGTTCATTTGATAAAAAACATAAGAGATAGTGTATCACAGGCTGAATACACTAAGATAATTGGTGGCATAATGTTCTTAATGCGCTACACTCATCCTGATATTGCTTATGTCATTCATATACTAAGCCGTTACACCCATAACCCTAGTGATGAGCACTTGGGTGCATTGACAAGGTTGTTATATGTCTTAAAGGTGCCATGAATTGGGATTTAGACTATATGAAATTCCCTGCCATGTTAGAGAGATACTGTGATGCTAATTGGGTGTCTAATTCTGATGAAGTACATTCTACAAGTGGTTATGTATTTATGCTTGCTAATTGTGCTATTTCATGGAAATCATGTAAACAAATCTGCATTGCTAAATCTACTATGGAATCCGAATTTATTGCACTTGAGATGGTAAGTTTGGAAGCTGAATGGCTAAGTAGTGTCCTGGGAGACATTTCATTGTGGGGGAAACCCGCGCCTTCAGTGTCATTACACTGTGGTTCACAAGCAGCTATAAGATTTGCTCAAAGTGAGGTTTATAATGGTAAGTAGAGGCATATTCGCCTCAGGAATGGTGTCATGAACAATGTGATCTCACTTGAATTTGTGAAGAGTAAGAAGAATCTGGCAAATCCATTAACAAAAGGCCTTATAAAAAAAATTGATAAATGAAACAGTAGAGGTGATGGGGATAATGCCCATTTGTGTGTCGTAATCCTAGCGGATACTTGTCTCGAGAGTTACTCTTGATGTTCAATGGGTCAAACGAAGTCCGAGACTAGGTAATTTGTGATAGATATTTGAACCCATCCCATGTTTGCTGTATGAGTGGCTCTACGATTTGTTGGATCTGCCATGATGGAGGTTAAGCTTAAAGGTCTTAACGTTGTCCATAGCTCGATGTAGTGGTGTGGGGCAGCACACTTGATGGAGACACCGTTGCTTCCATGATGTGAGAATGAGCCTAAGGCTCTTAATGATATCCATAGCCTTTTATGCTAGTGTGGGGCAATGCACCTGATTTACTCACCAACGGGATTATGGGGTAGAAATTCCTCCTATACACAGTAAGGGATTACTCCTTACAACATTCTTAAGAATACCAGGTTTCAGATTATTTTTGAGGGACCCCATACGTCCTGATCACGGAGTGTATCTCAACCTCGAGAACCACATGAAGGGGTTAGGTATGCTCTTGACAATGACTTCTCATGATTTAAGACCTTGTTCACCAATGGGTTGTTGCAGGACATGCTTAGTCACTGGGTGTTGACTTAAATCGAAGTGATTTCTTCATCGCTAGCTAGGGCTCACGAGTGTAGGCGTGTGGCTGATCGTACGAGGGTGGGTCCGGTGGCATTCTGCATTTGCCAGCACCTCCACTTCTTAGTGGTGGTTCCTATTGGTGATCCCATTGGTGATTTTGGCGACTGTTAGCGGGTGAAAATCGAGAGGGAGGGTGCTAGGGTTTTGGGGTTGTTGGTGATTACGTAAGACGTGGGGGCTTCGCTTTTCCGGCAGACCCATCGCCGGTGACACATCCCTGGTGGTTCGTCTCTCTCTGCTCATCCTCCTAGTGGTTGTCCAGCTGTCCCTGGAGGTGGTAAGGCAGTGGTGGCTGTTCTCTCTCTCTCCTCGTGATCTCTCTCTTCATTTTTTGGAGCATTCACTTTCATCAACTCTTTATTGATTTGTGTTGCTACTTGATTGGTGGTGAATTTGGGTTGGTGTCTTGGCCGATGGTGATTGGTGGTTGTCGGTGCCTAGTGGCGCAGCAAACCCTATAATTTAGGGTTCCTCCACTTGTCTTTTTGCTACTTTGATTGCTGTTCTCACGCACCATGTCTGAGGTGCATGATCTTCAGACTTCTTAGGTGGTATCGGGTTCGGTTCCGGCTATGGAAGGTGCGGCTGCACCTACATGGGCTGATCGTGTATGCTTCTCGGATCATAATATCCTCCAATATGTTCATCCTATTCTTGTTAATGGCAAACCCGTGGGGATAGTACCATGTGAGGTTAATGCATTAGGGAATGAGAAATGGGAGCGTTGATTATTGGGTAGACTGATTGGCATGGGTCTTGCTTACTCTGGCGCCTAAGAGATTGCTAGCTTCCTATGGGGGAGAAGGGCCTTGAGTGAGTTCTCTCTGATGAGGAGGTTTATTTCTTTTGGTTTCGCACTAAGGCACCAGCCGAGAGTGTGTTGTTAGGTGGTCCTTGGTTCTTCAAGGGCGTATGCATGTCCCTCCAGCTCTGGAATGAGGGACTTACTTTGCGTAAGGATTTCCTGATCGCTCTTGTTTGGGTTCGAATACTTAGGCTTCCTCTGACTTTGTGGAAGCCGGCTGGGATCAATGTAGCATGTAGTATGATTGGGTTCCCTTGGTCATGGATAAGGTAATCGCGGACTGGACTCAACTGGTATATATTCAGGTTTGTGTTGAGGTGAAGGCTAAGGAGCCAATCCCTAAGGATGCCTTCATTGATGTTGATAGGGTGCAGTTCAAGTTAGGCATTGCCCAAATATTATGTAACCTGCTTGATCTTCGGGCACTCGTGTATGCCCTTTGGTGCTAAGGATGGTCCTACTAGCTGGGGTGGCGCCTGGTGCGACAGCCGTGCAGGTGGTGGCATCGGAGATGAGGGTCATGGCTGGTGGTGCTGCGGCCCGTAGGGCGACTGTCGCCCCAGGAACCATGACTAGAGGGGTCGTAGTTGAGGAGAGAGAAGTAGAAGGGGCATCAAAGACCCCTGAGCAAGGAGTTGGGCCACTTGCTGGTGGCGGCCTAATGCTGCTTGTGGCCCAAATTGGGCGCAGGCCTCTTGGGCCCAATAGGGGCCTAAGGAGACAGGGTGGGAGGGGCGTGCGCCCCCCTAAGCCCAGCCCATCTTTGGGCCCGGGCAGCTTCGAGGCCCCACTTTGGGCCTTGTTCAGGCCCACACTGGGCCTGAGATAAGCCCAGATGAGGGGCATGCCAGGCTCCGTTTGGGCCTGGCTGTCATACAGCGGGACACGGGGAAGTGTCCCTAGGCCGCAAGATGGTGGGCAGCTGTAGCCCCCCTTGGCTGCTAATGCGGCTAGGCTGTTAGGCAGCCTGGCCTTGGGTAATGGAGGGCGAGTCGTCCTGGCTTCACCCACAGAGTCGCCTCGTCATGAGGTGAGCCAAGCCCGACCCACCAGTGGTCCCACATTTCTCGTTCTGGCTCAGACTCGTCTACCGATGTTTAGGACAGTGACTCGACTGATGATTTGGGCAGAGCTCTAGTACCTTTTGAGAATGAGGAAGCTCAAGATGCGCATATCGGAATCATTGAGCTTGTTACTTGCATAGAGACCCGGTCGGCCGAGACAGTGTCTAGTGTCAAGTCGCAGAACCGGTTTGCTCCACTAGCCGAGGAGCACGCGAATGAGGTGTCAACATCTGATAGTACTTCGCATCTTGCTTCCATTGGTCATCATGTTAGGCGCTTTGTCGTCGACCGTAGGGGGCCTCAGAGGCCATGGATTGCATTAGCTTTTCAGTTTTTGATGATAAGATGCTGGAACGTGAGAGGGTTTAATAACCCCAATTCTAGCAGTGCTGTATGTGGTTGGATCACATCCAGTTGCTTGAGTTTGGTTGGCTTGGTCGAGATTAAGACTAACCTTGCTAATGTTAAGTATGCTGTTGCCTGTTGCGTAGGGGGGTGGCAGTTTATGGTTAGTGGGGTGCGGAACCATTGGTGCAGCATCATTGTTCTTTGGGACCCGAGTTTCTACCATATGGTGAGAGTGCAGGGTGGGGATCAGTGTCTCACCTGCAGAGTTATTGATATTCGAGGGGATGTGGACTTTGTTGCTACATTCGTCTACGACTTTAACAAGTTGGGGCCGCATCGGGAACTTTGGAGGTACATTCGAGGATTTAGCGTGGGTCTTCAGGAGGAGCCTTGGATTCTTTTTGATGATTCTACAAAATGGGGTTCATGGAATTAAGTACCAATAATTCATAAGTTGTAAACAACTAGTATAATTCCTTAGTCCTAGCTTAATTGGCTTTGTCAGCCTCTTGTATAAGTCAATTGAGTCAAATGCTAGTTGAAGGTCAAGATTGGCGGCTAGGATGGTTAATGTCAGTTAGAATTAAGAGGCCATGCGCAATGTATCTAGCTTAATCATATTTAGCTTGATGTTAGTATAAGTAGGGGTGACTTTCTTGTAAAGATTCATTGTTGAATGATATTAATATCTTCTCTCTCTCTCTCTCTCTCTCTCTCTCTCTCTCTCTCTCTCATCTAAATTCTCTCCAATTCTCATTTTCAATTTCACTTCTTTCTCATCTCATATTCTCTTATCTAGGTTATGATCCGATAATTATCTAGAATTATAACAATTGGTATCAGAGCTTGTGAATTTGCTTTCAATTAAGTTGAATTGAATTCAATTTGATTGAATTAGCATTAGATCAAGTTTATTTGTTATCAAAATTTCAGAGTTTCGAATTTGGCCATGAATTTACTTTTTGCGTTGTGCAGGTTGAATTTGTGTTCAAGCCAACTACACTAACATTGAATCAACTTATGTGCTTCGGTTTCTGAATCAGTTCATGCTCCATTAATGAACTAATTGCCCAAAGTTGCATTCAAATCCATTGTTCTTATGTTAGCTAGCTGAAGTGCACTCAACTTGCTATTATTGCAATCATATAGCTGAACTTTTAAGATTTGGTACAAGCTCATCGATCCAGCTAAAAATTGCATTGACCTAGCTGAATCTATTTTTGAACTCGCTGAAATTAACCTTGGATCAAGCTTCGGTCGGTAGCCCATTCTAACTGAAGTTGTTCTCGGTTTAGTTGATTTGAGTTGAATTATTTTAGATTGTGTTCGATTGCTGAATTGTGTTAGATTGCTTCTTTGTCTGCGAAGTTCCTAAAATTGTTGAATTATGTTAGAAAGAAATGGATGCTAATGCATTCACGGATTCAATTCAGAAAAATGATGGATAACGAAAATCGAGTTGTATTGGTGCCAATTCTGCAGTTTGGACTGAATTGATTAAGAATTCAGCTCAAGAGCTTGTTAGTGCAATCTTGTAGCTAACTTTTGTGATCTTGTGAGGAGTTTGACAAAATGTTACAGTATGCAATGCCGCATTGGCTCGATCTAGCTTCGATTCAAGACAAATATTCCAATGATGCTAGACTTTTTATCAAAGTCTTAAAACCTCTTGACCATATAGATGATGATATTCTTTGTCAAGTATTCTGGCCTTATGGTCCTCTTAAAAGTATCGAGGTGGTCTCATCTTCCATTACTGAGGTTCTGGCTCACATTAGCTATTATACGAGAAGGAGCGCCGACTTAGCCTTCAATTCATTACACGAGAGAAACATATACGATGAATGTTGTGTTTTGGACATAAGTTATCTCAAGAAGTGTAATGAAATGGAAGGGGAGCTAGAGATGATAGGACCTACTAATTGTCAAGCTAAGGAGCCAAGTTCTTTGTCATTAGATCAATCTTCTCTTAAGGAGAATGACATTTCGAGATTCGCAAGTTTTAATGATGTAAGAGTGACGGAATGTGATGCATGTCTATTTCGATTCGAGCAAGGTTCACAGAAGGTGTTACAGATTCTTCAAAGTATGCTTAGCACATTAGATAAGATGCAGCAGGAGGCTGAGCAAAAGAGTGTGATGCAGCAAAGAATTGAGCAAGAAGTTGAGCAACAATCGTAGTAGAAAATTGAGCAGGAAGAAGAGCAAAACTCAACTGATAGTGCTGGGAACAGTTGGAAATTGAGTATTGCAGCTACAAATCAGAATCAGTTTGGTTTAGCTGAATTTTAGAAGCTCCATTCCACAGTTGGAGTAACGTTTCAGGATGTAGGTGTACCCTTGCAAGCTGTAAAGCCACTAAATATTGCAGCAAAGAAGTTGCAAGGAAGCATTGAAATTCTTAGCACCAGGAAGTTGCGATTACAGTTCACATTGCAGCAAAGTTCTGAGATCTGTTTGGTCCTTCACTTTAGTCGCAAGAAGTGCTTTTCAAACAAGAAATTAAGAACATAGATCAAGCCAATCTTGGTTTATAAGGGAAGACCTCTAGATTTCCTTCTTCTAAAGTCAAATAAAGTGGTTCTTGACAAGCTTTACATGCTCAAGAACATGAAATTGAGGTAGCCTAAGACGTTTTATCCCGAATGTCATAGGGAAAACAAAAGTCTTCTCTCCACTACTGAGACTCAAGTTTGAAAAGGATTTGAAGTGGGAAGAGCCACATCTCCTGGTCATCAAGGGATGCTTGATAAGGCTGCTAGTACTGATTCCGCCAAAGCAGGACAAACCTTTGAAGATCTATGTCTCTGCCTTAAGGAATCTATTGGTTGTTTGATTGTACAGAACAATAAGCAAGGTTTTGAACAGGTTGTGTTCTACCTAAGCCGTTGCCTGAACAAATGTGAAATAAAGTATTCCCCAATTGAAAAATCGTGTCTATCATTTTTTTATGCGTCAACAAAATTGAGACATTATTTCTTAGCGTTTACTCTATATGTGGTTGCCCAAACAGCTGTCCTCAAGTACATGCTAGATAGACCATTTGTAAGAGGGAAACTGAATAAGTGGAGCTTAGCTCTACTTCAGTTTGAGTTGGTCTATGTCTTACAAAAGTCAGTGAAAGGACAAGCGTTAGCAGACTTCTTAGCAGACCACCCAAACATCCATACTCGCTTAAATGATGAGCCAGAACAGTTTCTAGTGGTAGAACTGGTTCCTTGGAAACTGTTTTTTGATGGTTCGAGAAGCAATTCAAGTGCTGGAGTTTGAATCGTGATAGAATCCCCTGATGGGATCATCACTAAATTGGTTGTCACCTTGTTGGGTAAATGTTCTAATAACATGGAAGAGTATGAGGCATTATAATTGGCCTTCAAATCTCCTGGAAATGCAAGTCCTCAATGTTGTCATCAAAGGGAATTCACAGTTGGTAATTTGCCAAGTAAAAAGGGAAGTTCAATGTTTGAGTGATACCTCAAATCAATACCTATCAGTAGTACAGGCGCTATTAAGTAAATTCAATGGTGTGCATTTTGAACATACTCTTAGGGAACAAAATAAGGCAGCAAACGTCTTGGCTCAATTGGCATCTTGGTACAAATTGCTTGGACATGGGCGAAGAAACAACGATCATCAAGACTATGGTTTTGGATCATGACATCGAGTTCACTGAATCCTCTACTCTCATAGGTGGAGACACGCGAAGTAGACACTTAGAGTACTATGAGGCTAATCAAACTGTCCTAAGTAAACGAGAGGATTGGAGGATGCCTTTAGTGGATTACTTTAAGAACCCTCAAGATTACATTAAAGACAGAAAGATGAAAACGAGAGCTCACAAATTCCATCTGGACGGTGAGTCCAGCGAGTTATATAAAAGGGACGCTAGTGGAGTGCTTCTCAAGTGCCTTGACTTGGATCAAGCAACGCTTGTAATGGTAGGAGCCCAATAAGTTATCTCTGGATCCAATCTAGCTGGTAACAAAATGCATTGGCTCATTAGGCATTATGGCTACTATTGTCCATCAATCATGGATGATTGCATAAAGTATGCTGAGGAATGCATAGCATGCCAAAGACATGGACATCTGTTAAGAGTCCCTGCTCTTGAAATGCATGCTATTGTCAAACCATGGCCATTTAAGGGTTGGGCAATGGACATCATAGGGGAGATTAACCCTCCTTCGAGTAAACAATACTCTTATATTCTTGTGGCTACTGACTACTTCACAAAGTGGGTGGAAGATAAACCATACAGGAATATTAATCAGCAAGATGTGATTGAGTTCATCAAAGAACACATCCTATGTAGGTTTGGTATCCCGGAAACCATTATAGTTAACCAGCCTGAGATTAAAGAGTTCACCAAAAGTGTCAACATAAAAATCTTGAACTCAACACTTTATTATGCTCGGGCTAATGGCCAAGTAGAGTCAACCAACAAGATTCTAAAGGCTAACATTGAAAAGATGATAGAGAATAATCCTAGGAAGTGGCATGAGTTGCTATAAGACGCTCTTTAGGCTTATAGAACCTCTAAATAAGATGCAACTAGGCCAACTCCTTTTCAATTGACGTTTGGCCATGATGCAGTGCTTCTAATGGAGGTAATAGAACTCAAAAGAAGAGGGTTGTCAAAGCCTACAACAAAAAGGTCAAACCCGAGTCTTTTGATTCAGGGGATCGCATCTAGAAAGTGGTTTTACCCATTGGCCAAAAGGTTCATGTTTTTGGGAAATGGTCCCCAAACTGGGAGGGCCCATTCAGGGTCATAGAGGATTTAGAAGTAATGCCTATCTGCTCCAAGACCTAGATGGAAGGACTCACCCAAGGGTTATCAATGGTAGGTTCTTAAACAAATATGTGCCATCAATCTGGGATTCTATCAAGGAAGTCTTTAAGTATAGATTCCTCGAGCTATGGGCTCGGTTTCAATATCAGTGCTTGGAGGATCAACCCCAGATCCTTAAATTATAGCCAAAAAGAAAAGAAAAGAACTACTAATATGAGAGACGTATTAAACAAAATGCATATTTCATTAACTGTGAAACGAGTATATGGCTTACAGATAAAAGAAATACAAGCAAGTAACTTGTACAGCCAAAATCTCCTTACAAGAACTAAAAATATCAAAAGAGTTAAGTCATAATCCTCACTAAGGATTCCTCTATTGAAAATAGTTGGTTGGTTGTGTCATTCAGTTCAAAATCAAGTGCAAGGGCTTCTTCTTGAAGAGCTTAATTGTTTTTCTGAGTCTCCATGGTGGCCTCTTCGAGTCCTCTAACCACTAAACCTTGAGAGGTATGTTGTTGTCTCAACGAAAGCAGCTCTTCCTTAAGGTGACTCGGCCTCTCCTCCAGATGATGGATCTCGTCCTCCAGACTTCTTATCCCTTAAGCTTGATGGTTCTGGATCCTTCTTGCTGCTTAGAGCTCTTCAAATAACAGCTATAGTCTACTTAAGTTGGCCAAACACCCAAGGTTTCTAATGGCATGGCATCTTGGCAATGCCACTTTCTTTGAAGAAGGACTAGGACATATTGACTCACCTTTAAGAACACCTCTTCAAGGGCCTTGACTTCCCTGGTAATAGAAGTAGGCATCTTTAGATCTTCTTTTAGGGATCTTATCAAGGAAATGGCCTCTTGAAAAGTGGTCCTCTCAGCCAAGGATACAATTAGGGGATGCGTGATTTCTCTTAGTCGTTGGAGTTTGGTAGATTCTTGGTCTAGTTACTGGAAAGCCAATCTACCACTGCCTCCAAACCTCTCTAGAGGAGATGACATTTCCCTTATCCTCGAGGAAGAAATGGTTCTGGGAGGAGTAACTTGCCAAAGGATAACAACAAAAGAGTTAGGCAAGATTTTGACTTTGGAGAACAACTGACCAAGGTCAAAAGAAAAGCATTTACCTCGATGGCCTTAGTTGGAGACAGGGAAGGAACCTCTATTGGCATTGTTGCTAAGGCAGCTTCTGATGGTACATCTATCCTTGACGTTTCAACAAGTGTCACAAATGTTGGGATTGATGTTGTCTCTTCAGTCACTTATACACCTTCCTCAAGAGAGACTTCTAAAACACAAGGTTTGCATGTTAGAACCAAATATGGTTTTAAACATCAAGAATCAGCAAACTAGATAGGCCTTTAGCTTCAGCAGTCTCTTTGGTAAAGATTGGGCCTCCCAAGTGTAGAAAGGGAGCTTGACAAGACACTGGCTCAAGATAGCTTGGAAGGAAACCTCTTCAGGGGGTGACTTGCAATTGGCTCTATAATTGAGATAGCCATATCACCTTCTTCCTCAATACTCGAGCTTAATGGCTCAGTGTCCTGATGAGGCTCTTGTACAGTCTCTCGAGATGGAGAATCTGGTATCTCCACAATATATAAAGCTAGCTCTTCCTGTGGCTATAAAAGGTCATGTTAGAAGCTGCCTTGATGGATATAAACGTTAACACCAATGAAGAAAGACCAATACCTCTGGTATAGGGAGTCTGGCTCTTCTTTTTCTCACTAATTGTGAGATGGGTGTCTCTTCTTCTTCTTCTTCTTCTGCGGCAGTAGGGTGAGTTAGAGAAGCAACATCTTGCTTCCTCTTTCTTGAGCCTCCAATCTTGAGGGATGGTGAAGAGGTGCCTGGAGAGGACTCCACTAGCACCATTTGAGTAAAGCTCCTAGTTCTAGCACTCTGGGGGTTTGCTTGGACAGTTGTTGTAAAAGAAACAAATAGAGATTGGTTTTTGATTCAAACCACTAAAAGACTGAAGCATGCTTCAAAGGTGGTTGCTTATTTGATCGTGCCCTTTACGGATTTGGCGTAGTACTAACTGGTTGGCTTCTCCTTGAGCTGGGACCTGCAAGCTCATACAAAGGCATAAAATATTACTTGGCGCCTATGACCTCCAAAGAGGACCAATAGGCTTGGTACCAAGTTGAGAAATGCGGCGTGGCACATAGAATGTACCTACAAGCCACAAGGTACCCGTAAAGGGATCTTACTTCCTGGTTTAGAGCTTAGAGCTCTAGAAGCTATGCAGGTTGAAGAGAAGTTATGTTGGCTCACTAAAGGTTCTTAGCCCTTGGGCTTGGAAAAGGCATATCCCGGACCACTTCAAATACCCTGGCAAACAACCCAGCCCCATACGTCTCTACACCAGGGTGAGTCTGGTGATAAAAGTACAAATCTTGGGGGCATAAGATTGATTGCCAAATTTGGGAGTTAATGTCCACTGAGACATCATTGTGAAGGTCCGGTTTCTTAAACCATTCAGGACGAAGATTCCTTATCTTGAAGGGAGTCCATTGTGTTCCTTGCCTATCTCAAGGGGACATCAACTTCTCTAGGAATTGGTCAAATGACCATCTTAAAGCTAGTTGGACCTCATAACGAGTGAGCTACTCGCCAAAACAAGAAAACCTATCACCTTTGGGAGCATAACAATATTTGGGTCACAACTCAAGAAAATAGGCTTGGGCCCAAAGTTGGACCAGCCACAAAGGACCATCTACAGAGACAGCATAATTTTAGGCAATGGTGTCTCTCAAGCAACCATATACCTAGGCCAAAAGCAATGGTCCCAAGGATAAAGGGCCATTACTAAAAGCTAGGTTAATGATGATGGTCCTAAGGAACTTAAGAGTTGCAAACTCTACGTCCAAGACTTCATTCTAACAAGTTCACAATGAACCTCAAGCATAAACACGTATTAACCACAATAATTACATAGAAAATTGGAAAAACGCACAATTCAATTTCCATATAGTATGGTCAGTCATGCACTAGTAGAAACTAGCAAATATTGGTAGACTCACAACAAACACAAAAGGATTACGGCTAATAGATTCTTATATAACAAGATTATGTCCCACGAGACATTGGCCCCAACATTTTGGTAGCTCATGCCATTATTCACAATAATATGACTCTAGTGTACACAATAGATGCGACTAACAAAGTATATGTGTACCTCAAAATAGGGTTTCAAAACATATTATGTCCAATTAAATTTGACATTCACATTAGCCGTACTATATTTCACACGAACTCATCATTAAGAATATATTTACCTCAACCTAGTGCATCAGCCCTAATAATCATTCCAAACTCTTGCAACGAAAATCCTTCAACTTCCCCCCATCCCAAGATATGAGTATTGCACACAAGTTAGAAACGACCATATCGCCGCAACTCATCATTAAAACAAACTAAATTTAGATACGATGTGAAATAATCAACGTCTTTACTTCTCTAAGAATTTTCTATGCCGCACTATTTTTAGAAAGCTAAAGTACAATATTCATTGATTCTATAATAATTTAACCATTAAAAAGAAACATATATATTAAGAGAATCAATCGAATAATACCACTTGATTTTTTATTTATTTTTTTAATATCAAGACAAGTATATCTCTAGTCCTCTCATATTCACGGTTAAGTATCTCTGACTCAACATCCAAAATTAAGAACCCACATTTTATATTTCACACGGGCATTTCATCGAACACCTTATACTCATAAAAATTGAAAACAAAATCGAACAAAAACATTATTAATCATAAACAACCATTGAATCTCAAGAGTTTTTCATGATTGATTACACAAATCGTCTTTTAGATTGTTATAATAAACAGTAAAAACAGCGAACCTGTAGCAAAATTACAATGAAACTTGCAACGAAATTTACAGGAAATTTAGTAAAATACTGAAGAAAACTTTCAGTAAATATATATGTAACATTGCAGTAAAATTACTGATAATTTCAGCGAGAAATAGTAGCAAATAAATCTGTAATTACAGTAAAATATTTATGCAAAATTGCAGTAAAATAGCAGCTGAAATATCAGTACAATAACTGAAAAAATACAACAAAAATTAGCAGTAAAATCAGAGAAAATCGTAGTGATAAATCAGTAAAGATGCAATAGCGAAATTCAGAGAGAGCAATCAAATGATACCGAGAAATGGAGAGATTGATTAGAATACCGAAGGAGAGAGTAATTAGAAAATCTCACAAAACGATGATATCGCGCCGTAGTAAATGCCACTGTCCTCAAAGACGATTTCGCCGTTGCTCCGGTGCACACAGTATAACCGGTGGCCGTCCTCTAGGATTAACGCGATCCGACTCTTAACGTGTACTCGTTAATTGCCGGGTAGGAGTGCCTAAGAACTTTGCCCAAAATGATTGTGAAAAGGGAGGTGGCACATAGACCTCTGGATTAACCCCAATAGACGTAGTTTCTTGGCTACTATCACTCTTCAAAGAAGCACTCACAAAGAACCCACTTCTAACACTCCCCTTTCTGACATTCTTGACAAACCCAGATGAATTTGACCCATAAAAGAGTTTTCACCGGCTTTTCTTCTTCAAAAATTTGAACCTCAATTTCTTCATTAAAACAATGGAGATTTTCATGACCAAGAAAATGGGTTTTGCTCAAAATTGAAAAGATGGTGCCTTTGGGTCGCAAAGGGCTCGTTTAAATGAGGAATGATTGAAAAGAAGTGGGTAAATTGTGATCTAGAGATTGGGGTTTGTTGAAAATTGAAAGAGATGAGGGTTTACGGTTTTAAAGGGATTGTTTGGATGAAAGGTTGAGATAGGCTTTTGAAGAAGCTGCTGATACAACTAAATTAGGGCTTGGATTGGTTTTATACTAGTATCGGTATTAAATTGTGAGTAGTACAACAGCTAAAATGGTCACAAACATTAATCCCAACGGCCATAACTGACGTAATGAATTGCAACAGCTATATTATTTAATTACTTATTAATCTCAACAATCATATTTTAATGACATTAAA
Source organism: Simmondsia chinensis (assembly GCA_018398585.1). NCBI lineage: Eukaryota > Viridiplantae > Streptophyta > Magnoliopsida > Caryophyllales > Simmondsiaceae > Simmondsia > Simmondsia chinensis. The sequence continues at coordinate 5,792,230 of JAGTTD010000008.1, read as the reverse complement.
CGGCTACGGGAAACCGGCTAGTAACGAGTCTTGAAAAAATTATTTTTCCCATTATACTTAAGATTAGCTTGTATTATTTTTCCAACAGAAAAAAGTGTGACAAGAAAGCAGAACACTTGCCCCCAGAGCTCCTTAGAGACCTGATTCCTGAGGAGGATGAGCAGATCAAGTCCAAGGTGCATGCAGTTGCTTGATTTTGGTTGGTTAGTTGTTGCCTTCGCAAGAGTTTCTCTTTGGTTCTTTTTCAATCCTTCGGAGGTTGGTTGTTGTCTGGCTTCTGGGAGTTCATGTTTAGTGTCTTCAATGGTGAGGTTTTTTGGCTTGTCTCGAGTTGTTTTTGGGTGGTTGTTTTTGTCTTTGCCGTTCGTTGATGCGGTTCGGAAGTTGTTTTTCTATTGGTGTTTTTTGCTTTTGCTTTTTGTGTTTTTTTGTTGGCGGTTGTGGGAGTAGTTCTGCGGGTTGGGTTTGTCTTTCCTTTTTTTTTAGGTTTCCTTGTTATTTTCCCTTTGTCACACTTTGTGTGTGCTCTTCAGGAGGCGCCGGCTTTTGTATTGCGAGTTTTCCTCGCTAATTATTGAAAAAAAATGTACTTTTTTGTTTATCAAACCAAATGGCAAGTACATATAAAATTAGACATAGCAAACTAACGCTCATAGCTAATGAGCTAATTGAAGTTCCCTTTGAGTACAGTAGCGGTAGACGCCAGCAGAACGCAGGAAACAGCAAAAGCCAAGGAAAGCAGAGCATAGTAAGCAAAGAACCTGGCAAGCTGAGGCCTTTTGGGGATAACCATCAACCCACTAAACGCACCAGAGAAGGCCAGCATGAGACATACCACAAACCCATGGAAGCTTAATGGAAATCCCTGGAAGACTCTGAGTGATTCGTAAGGAAGAAAAGGAAGCAAAGATGCTGATGTGCCCACCATCATTAACACTATGGAGAGCACAGATTGAACTGCTGTGGATCCCAAAGGAGATCGTTTTGAACCAAATTTGGGCAAAAATTGATTAAGTGAACGAGGGGCGTATAGAACATGGCGATTCAAAATGAGAGCTGCAAGATTGAAATATTTGGCCAGAATTCTCTTGAAAGAATCTCTGGAATGAGTAATACAGAAACCTAACACAAGTTGTTCTTTAAGTGAAGGGGTTTCGCATGAGATACACTTCGAAGAAACAGCCATGATCTCAAGGAAATCTGCAAGGCTCAGAATTGAGCTTTGTTTTCTGGGGTTGAAATATTAAGATTTAGGGCTCTCTGTAGAATACGAAAAATACTGATAAAAGAAAAAAATTTGGAGGAGTGTGATTTTTTTTGTGTTTCGAATACACGAAAACTATGAAAGAAAAAAATTTCAATAGAAAATTTTTAAAGTTTATAATAGAATTTGAGGAAAATGATTTTCCTCTTGAAATAGAGAGAAAAATGGGGAAAAAAAATGAATTCAAGCCCAAATTATATTAACCCCTTATATATTAGATTTAATCTCAATTGTTTAATTTACAAGATCTGCTTTATTTGTCACTTAAGTTCATTCAATATATACATTCATTGTCTACAAAAAGCATAAGTTGAATAAAGTATTTATCATTTAAAATACTTGATTGATAAAATATTTAAACTCGAAGTGTCTAAATTTAATATTTTTTTGAGAAAATTTTTTTGATCAGATTTTGAGAAAATTTGGTATAAGGTTTGGTACATATTTTTCAAGTATCTTGAGATTTAAAAAAAAATTTCATATACCTTTAACTTCATAAACATTTTTAACTATCCTACGAATAACTTATTATGCTACATTACTTTATGATGACATGTACTTACAAAAAAGGAAAATTATTATTTATGTACCCCGAGGTTCGAACATAGTCATTTAGATACGACGTTTTAATACATACAATGGGGTACCTTGAGTTTTAAACAATTTATCACTTATTTACCTTGAAGTTTTAAACTTTTATCAACTACATACATTTTTTGTCGAAATTTGATAGATATTCATTATAAAATGCTAAAATTGAACATTTGATGGTCTATTAGAATCTTTATCAGAATTTGATTTTTTTTTCCCCAAACTGCAAAAATGACACATGATCGTGGTAATTTATATCGACATTGGTGAATATTTTATCACAATCACTGAATTTATAATGATAATGTTAGCATGACACATATACTATTTGTGATTATGCATTATGTCAGTATTTCTTGTATAACGTTCGTTATATTCTTACAAAATTTATCAAAATTCCACCATAGAGCACATAGATGATAAAAATTTCAAACCTCAGGATACCAAATTTTATATTTTAAAATGTCAGGACATCTAGATGATAAATGTTCAAATTTTAAGGTTTCTAAGTGACAATTTCCCTCAAAAAATACCTAAAGATTTTAGTATTTATATTAATAATAATTTTAAAATTTATAATATTTTCAAATTTTAAAAAATGTTCAAATCTATAAAAATAGTTTAAACATTTAAAAATATCTAAAAATTTAAAATATTTAAAAACATTTATATTTTTTTAAAATATTTCATATATTAAAAAAATATTAATATATTTCAAAAATATTTTAAACTCAGGTGCTAGAACCAAATGTTTTCTAAAATTTTAAATTTCATGATACCTGATAATATTTATTAAAATGTTAAATATATTGATCATAATTAAACTCAAAGTGTCATAAATAATAAATTCCTAACGGAACAACATCAAGAACGTGACAAAAAAAAATCACATGGCTTGAACGATATAAAAAGAGCATAACTTATTAAGTTAGACAAATTTTTTTCTATTTTATTTTCTACCAATCAAACAAAGTAAAAAAAAATTTGATATTGAAAGTGTGTTTTTTCCCTTGTTTTTGCTTGTCTTCCAAACTACAGGAAAAAAAATAATCATTTTTCTTTATTTTCTTTCACATCTACTTGTTTTTCCTCACATTTTTTTGTTTAATTTTTTTTAATTCCAAATAGAGCCTAACAGTTCTTGTGTAGAAAGAAACACTTTACAGTGCAATAAACATATCTACAAGGAAAACCAAAGGGCCGATGGATCATTTTTTTTTCCGATAAATATCGGCAAAGCCGTAGAATAGACAGACAACTTGAAAAGACGAGGCCTTAGCCACTCCGTAAACGGTAGTGGGTACAAAAAGAGATCAGACCAAACAGGGAAACAAAAAGGCACCAAAACCAAAATACCCAAACCCGACACAACAGACACCGAGCACAGGCTAGACAAGACGTGCAATAAACAAGCTCAGACAGGGATCCTAAAAGAAAAAGAACCAGACGACTAGTGCGGGAAACCAAAGCAGGATTGAACCTCAACTACAAAACCAACCACCTCATTTAGCCAGCAGGTCTGCCACCATAGATGGGTCGAAACTATCAAAATTAAAACCTACTATTCTTCCCATGTCTATTGCCCGCTCCGCTTGCATGATCATCTCATTATACTCCACTTCCGAGATCTTGTCGTATCGATTCTCCCTATTCAGTTTCTTCTTCTTCCCGGTTGCCTTTGGCTATTTTCCCCATTTCGCCTCGTTCCCCTTTTTCGCTTGCCTAATGCCTTGGTCTTTTTCGGCGTGCTGTTCTTAGGCGACATATCCTCTAGAAATTTTTTGAAGCTCCCGCTTTTTACTCTCTTTTTTCTTGTGCTTCAATGCTTTTCTCTCCCTTTTTGTCAACAATCCTTTCCTTTTCTTATCCCAACTCTACTGGGTCTCTCCATACAAGACTCTGATCTACTCAAAGCACAGGGCTCAAAACCTGGAGGAAACGCAGGTCCCGAGGACACAGAATCATCTTTACTGGCAGGGTCTTGAGCCACATTCTCAAGATACGACAGCTGAGCGTCATGCTAATCTGAACTAGCTATGTCACTTTCCACCCATTGGAGCAAAGGAGGCATATGTTGGTTTCCACGCCCTTCCTGAACTGGAATATGATCACTACGCTGTGAAGACGGATGGGAAGAAAAGCATGTGGCCAACTGCATTTCACAGACCACCTACCGACATATTGACCTTCAATGTGGAGAGTAAGTTGACCTCGTGACAGCTCAACTATGCTAACTTCGTCGTACACTGGCCTAATAGTGCAACTCCCATGATCCTCATCTCCCACATCATCCATCCTTTGAATAGGGAAATATTGAGTCAGTGTGGTAAGGCGCGCCAAGGTGATGCACTGATGTTCTCAGTGCGGACTCAATGACGAAGAGGTATGTTCTCTTGCTAATCTGGCCGATGCAGCTAAAGCAACAATACTATTTGAGTAATCTGGAATCAGCTCTGTCCTACCCTCCTTGACCAGGACCAATTGGGTCACTCCGTTAAAATTGACTTGTACCATTCAATGAATAAGTGAAGGTGAGCATGTGTCGATGAGAATTCTGGCAGCATCAATGCATCTCATGGCAGACATCCTCGAGTCCGCCCTGACTATCTTCCCTTATAAACTCGCAAGGTCAGAAAAGCAGTCCCTAGTCCAGCATTGGACAGGCAGTCTAAAAACCTCGATCCATACTCTTCTGTTAAGTGAACCAAGGATCTCGCCAGAGTATTTAGTAACCTCATTGAATTTCCTAAGAAGAATTTGGCGATGAGGGCCGAGGTAGGACTCCAAAGTCTCAGCGGAATCATAAACCAGGACAAAAGTATTGGTGCTTAACCCTTTAGGGGCTAAACCGTAGAGGTCGTTCTTCGTGATAAAGGTGAGAATATTATCTAGACTCACCTCACCCGACGTGTGCGCAATTATAGACCGCTGTAGCAAGTCCTCCAAATTCTTGTTGGTGTTGGAGACCTGAATCCTTGGTATGTCAGAACCCGCACAGCCTCTGGTTTGAGTAGGAGGGGTCTCATCCTTTGAGAAGTGTTGGAAAAGAATGAGAAATTGTTGGAAGGGGTCTTTGAAAAACAATTATTACGGTGCAGTGCAGTAAAGCAAGGGACAAGCAGGTAGAGGTCGCCACGGGCCGGTTCGAGCCTAAGCCGGCCCGAGGGCCTGGCCTGGAATTGGCCCGGCGCGGTTTCTGACCGGGCCCGGCTCTACCCCCTCCATTTTTTTTAATATCATGAAAATTGGAAATAAAAATGACATTAGTGGGATTCGAACCCCATGCCTCTAACATGTAAGCCTACCAATTACCATGTAAGCTTTAATTTTTTTTATTTTATTGGATAAACAAACTATATAAGGCATACCCATACCTAATACAACTGTTTTTGTGTTTAATTTAATATTTTTCAATATTTTTTATAAACAAATATGTCTCAAAATATTTTTTTAATAAACAAACTATATAAGGCTCGGATGGTCACCCCTTTTTTTTTTAGATATATATAATTTAATATTTTTCTACCCTAATATATCACAAAAAGCCTGTAGCTCATGTGGTGGGGGCTTTGCCTAACACATGGGAGGTCGCGGGTTGGGCCGGGTTCCGAGTCGGGGCCGGGTTCTGGGCCGACCCAGCCCACTGGCCACCTCTTCAAGCAGGGTATGGTCTTGGTCGATGCATTTTAGGGCATATTTAATTTGGGGTTAAAAAAGCGGATAATTTTTAATGGTATAATTGTTAATGGGGTAACTATTATTCCATGAATTTTTTTTATTTTACCTTGTTTAGTTGTACACTTTTAAAAGAGTAAACATTAATCCACAAATCTTTCAGTATGTATGATTTTAATGTAACATATTTATTTTATCTTTATGTTCTAATTTGTTTCTTATATTATTTTTTAAATTTAATTATGATAAAATATAATTATTTATTAAAACAATGGACAAAAATCATTCATATATAATTAATGATGCTTTAAATATCTAAAAAATAATTTCAAATTTAAAAAAGTTTAGATAATCCCTATCACAATAGCGACGACCAATCCCCACCGACATTGTTATTGTTGCTGACCTCTGTTCACCACCAGCACCGTTATAGTGGATCGCTCCTACTTTCTATTCATTTTTTTGAATATTTATTGTATTTTTTAAATCTTTGAAATATTTTTTAATTATTTAAAATATTTTTATAAATATATAAATATTTTTCTAATATTTAAATATTTTAAAGTAATTTTTTATATTTTTAATATTTGTATATTATTATATATTTTTATAATAATGTTTCAAATATTTTCTAAATTTAAAAAATAATGTTTAATATTAAATATTTTAAAAATATTTATAATATTTTATTAAATATTTAAATGATTTTTTTTAAGTGCATAAAACGTATTTTTATAATATCCAAATTTCTCAAGCCAATGAACAAGTTCAAAAAATTTTTGTTTCTTCCGTTGTTATGGATGTTACACTAGGGGATGTAGTCAAAGGTTTTAACTCCAGGGGATCTGTGGATTATCCACAACAAAATAAGCACAGGAGAGATAAAGAGAGGTTATTTTATTTAATTTATTTTTTTACATTTAAATTATTTATATAAAATAATTTTAAATTTAAGTTATTTAAATAAAATAATTTTAAATTTAAGTTATTTATATAAAATAATTTAAATTTTTGTTAAAAATATCAAATACGATAAAAATTTGATACAATTTTAATATATAAATTTGTATTTTGATTATTTATTAATTAAATATTTGTTAAAATTTTGTTTTCATTTGATGTTGTCAACAAAAATTTAGCAGATACCTGATCATTTAGGTGCCCGTTAAATTTTTGTTGAAAACATCAAACGACAATAAAATTTTAACAAATATTTAATTAATAAATAGGTAAAATATAAATTTATATATTAAAATTTAGGTAAATTCTTGTTGTCATGTGATATATTTAACAATTATTTAAAGATATTTTATATAAATAATTTAAATTTAAAAAACTACATTAAATAAAATAACCCCCCTCTCTCTCTCCCCTGTGCTTGTACAAATCATTTCCTTTCTGTATACTTTAATGACATGTTTGGTATGTGGTTAATAGGGGTTAATAGTTACCCCTGTAACCATTATGCCCCTTTTAATTCTGTTTGATTTACCATTAATTACACTTTTGAAGATTTGTGACTCCAGTATAGCCTTCTTTTAGGGTAATATTTTAAAGGGGTAAAATTATGTACATCCTACTTTCCTATACTAGAGGGAGCTCTTATGGCACTGAATTTGTTGTTGTTGTTTTGATAATTTTGTTAAATTTGAATTGTTTATATTTTATGCCATGCAACCTATATAAATTTCTAAATCTTTTTTTTTAATTGCTGGATGATTTAATAGATATTATTACGGATCTTAAGATGTTAAGGGATGCGTTTACAAGCTCTAAATCATCCATTACCATTAAATGCAAAATGTGACAAATGCAACGAATATGGAAACACTTCCTACCTAACATGGGTCTCATGTGCCTAATTAAATTCATTCATTACCATTAAATGCAAAATATAACAAATGCAACGAATATGGAAACACTTCCTACCTAACATGGGTCTCATGCACCTAATTAAATGTGTGACGGATGCAGTGTTATTGGTAGCATTGTCGAACGTAATACTGAAGATACTTTGCTCTATGCCCTAGTCGCGGACTGCCGACATAATCGCACCCGCAATTATCTCGGCAGTGTGGGGGCAATCTAAAATACCAAAATGAATTATTCTCTTTCGGAGGATGTAGGAGTTATCGATCTAGTGTGCCGTTATGCACATATAAGATTGGCCGGGTTTCGATTTTCATATGTCTGACGTCAACGAGAGCATGCTCGTGTTCGTCGCAAAAAGTGTTAAGACCTCAGCTTTCATCCTATGGTACTCCGTAAAAGCGACCCGCTTTACGGTGTTCCGAGGAACCCTCACAATGGCTGGGTTCACCCATTGTTGGAGGTAGTCGACAAAATATGGGTTTTCGTCGGCATTGAAAGGCCTTTCACCCAAAATTATATATTTAGCTAGCCCCTTTTGGTTGCCTTCTTGAGAGAACCTAAAATTAGCAAGTGCACCGGTCGCTTGCTGTACTAGACATTGTTTGCTCTTATCTGGGCATTGCTCGGGGTGGCACCTAAGTATATGTCTGCTTAATGTGCCTGCCCCACTGCTAAGTTGATGGCTAAAAGTCCTAGGTGGGTCACCTAATTTACAAGTTGCTTTATTAGTTTTCCTATTAAGGGTAAAGTGATTCCATACCCCACTAGTTGTACATCTACTAGTAGAGGTACTACTTTCATGCTGGGCTTCGGTGGTGGGCATGGGTTCCTCATCAGTTTGTGAGTCTCCACCCCCACCACCCGACTCATGATAATCTTGCTGTTGTTCAAAGTCCCAATCGATGCTATCATCAGTGTATGGGGGTGATGGGCCTGGTTGAATAAAAGCTTGTTCTTCCGAATTAAGTATAACAATTCTACTCCTTTTAGGGATTATAGGTGGCCGAGAAGAGCTAGAACTAGTACAACCGGCTCCAAAGGATGATTAAGAGTTGTGTGCCATATTAGTTTAAGTGATTAGTATTTATAAAATGTAAGTAGTAATGCAAATTAAATAACTAAAAATGCGAGCCAAATAAAATTGTGCTACTAAAATTACCGAAACAAGAGAACAATGAAATTCAAACTTCAGGCAAACACTTTACGACTTCGAACTTTAGAGTACAATGTTGCAATTAGCAAAGTTGAAGAAGATGGGAGATGATGAATGTATAAAGAGAGAAGAGAGGATTGAAGATTTGGTGAGAAAATGGGTTGGGGAGCATTAAGTATTTATAGAAAAAAATATAAATTTTTTTTTTTAATTGAGAGCCGTGGCTTATTGTCTGCAATTTTAAACCATTCTTGTTCTAATTGTTGTCTTCTGGTGCAATTATTCCCTTTCCCTGCCATGGCTTATCAGTGTCACGGTGTCAGTTCAAGCAATGCACAAGCAAGCTCTCATGTGCAATCAGAAGAGTTTGTTTCTTCTCCCTAGTTTTTGAGCAATTCCGAAAACCCTGGCTCCATATTAGTCACTCAATTACTAACTGGACTAGAGAAATTTCAATACTTGGCTTAAATCAATGACTGTTGCTTTGCGAGCCAAAAACAAATTAGGGTTTGTGACTGGGAATATTTCTCAGCCACAACCCAGTGAAGCCCTTTATGATAAATGGACAAGATGCGATTCTATGATCTTTTCTTGGATCTTAAATTCAGTTCGAAAGAAATTGGCTCCACCATTATCTATGGAAGGACAGCCAAAGAATTATGGGATGACATTAAAGAGAGATTTTCTCGAAAACAATGATCCAAGAATATTCGAATTAAAAAGAGCAATGGCCACACTTAAACAAGAAAATATGAGCATCATCACGTATTTTGGGAAGGTTAAAGCTCTATGGGAAGAGCTCACTGCATATAATCCCCTCCCTGAATGTTCATGTGGTCTCTGCCAGTGCAATTTTGCCAAGGCTCTTTGAGATTTGCAGCAAAAGGATCTTATGATGTGTTTTTTAATGGGGTTAGATGATAGTTACATCTCTCTAAGAGAACAAATTCTCTCTACCGATCCTCTACCAAGCATAAATAAAGTTTTTTCAAAAATTGTGCAACTTGGTGAGGGAAATGAGGGTAGAAGTCAAAATAAATTCAGAAAGAGCGATCGCCCCATATATGCTCATAGTGGTTTCAATGGCCATAAAATCGATAAATGTTATAAATTACATGGTTTTCCACCAGGTTATAGAGGAAAATCAAGAAATCAAAATGGGCCCAAAGCAAATAATGTTGCTACAAATTTTGTCGTGAATGAAGGACAACAGCAAGGAGCTTCCCTTGCCTTTACTGCAGAACAATATCAGCAGCTCCTTTCTCTCTTGAGCTCTCAGTTAGCAGCAACAAACAATGATGCAGCCTCTGGTCATCCACAATCTTCACCAGCAGCTAATGCCACTTTTGTGATGCTGGTATAACTTTCTCTCTTTGCCTCACATCTATTGATTATATACCCACAAGGCAATTTCAATAAACCAGAATGCCTAGACTATTGATCAGGCGGCACCCATCATATATGTGGATATAAGCATCCTTTTCAAAAACTAAGGCCATGTATACAATTTAACATCCAACTTCCCACTGGAGCACATGCTCCAGTTACTCATACAGGGACAATTGTGATTAATGAAAAATTGACTCTAAATCATGTTCTTTATGCACCTGTTTTTCAATACAATTTGATTTCTGCTGCAAAGTTACTGAAACATTGAATTATACGTGTATTTTCTCACAAGAATCGTGTTGCATTTAGGACCACACCCGATTGAAATGATTGGAGTGGGTAAAAGAATAAGAGACGTATATGTTGTCAATGGAGCACAAAGACCTTACTCTTGTACCAATTTTTCTTCACTACACACATCAGTCAGCATGAGCAAGACAGCTAATCACGATTTATGGCACAAGAGGCTTGGGCATCCATCTGACCACAAATTGTGTATACTGGGTTTTTCTGATTATCATGTAGCAAAGAAACCCACCCTTGTACTGTTTGTCCTTTAGCAAAACAGAAAAGACTGCCTTTTATTTCTAATAATCATCTTTCTCCTACAATTTTTGATCTAATTCATTGTTACATATAAGGTCCCTTTAATAAAGAATCCCTACAACAGCATAGATTTTTCTTGACTATAGTGGATGATTGTAGTCGCACGACTTGGGTCTACATGGTGAAACACAAATCAGAAGTAACACATATAATTCCCTGCTTCTATACTCTCATATTAAACCAACTGAACATTAGCATTAAAATCTTGCCTAGTGATAATGGACGAGAATTTGTCCTTCCTGATTTCTACCGCAGTAAAGGCATAATACACCAATTGTCTTGTGTTGGGACACCAAATATAACTCAGTTGTGGAAAGAAAGCATCAACATTTGCGTAGTGTTGCTCGTGCACTTCGATTACAAGCTAACTTGCCTTTGTATTTTTGGGGGGGATTGTGTGATGACTGCTGACTACCTCATTAATAGGGTACCTTCCCCTTTACTTCAAAACTAGTCCCCATATGAGATACTTTATCATGAAAAACCATCATATGTGCATCTTAAGACCTTTGGCTGCCTTTGTTTTGCTTCAAACATTAAAGCTAATAAACATAAATTTGAAGCTAGAGCAAAACCTGCCATCTTTATAGGATATCCCTTTGGTATTAAGTGCTACAAATTGTTTGATCTAACTACTAAGACTGAATTTATTTCAAGGGAGGTTGTTTTTCATGAAACAAATTTCCCCTTCACTAAACATACTCTTTATCCTGACCCTTTCGAACAACTAGTATTACCTACAGCTATTTCTGATACTCCTACACCTGTCAGTCCAAAGGAGCATCAAGTGTTAACCCCACTGATTCAACATAACCTATTGAACAAATCCAGAACAGATCGACACTGAGCCTACATATACCAATGCCTCCCCTGCTATGGAACCTCCTAGAAATCATTCTTTTGTTGTCAGAAGATCTACAAGGCCTCATAAAACTCCAAGTTATTTACTGGACTACCATTGTAACCTGGTTCAACAAAATCATGACTTGCTGCTGGAATAGAATCATGTTCCAACAGCTCACAGTTTGTCCAAGGTACTTGACTATGGCAAATTGTTTAACACTTACAAGAATCTTGCTTTATCAATATCTGTTAATGAAGAGCCAGCTCACTATTCTCAAGCTATTAAGCTTCCTTAGTGGAGGGAAGCTATGGAAGCTAAGATCACAGCATTGGAAAGTAATAATACATAGTCCATTGTGCCTGTACCACCTAACAAACGACCCATAGGTTGTAAATAGGTATATAGGATGAAACTAAAGCCTGATGGTACTATAGAAGGGTATAAAGCAAGGCTTGTTGCCAGGGGTTATACCCAACAAGAAGGAGTGGATTTTTTAGACACTTTTTCTCCGGTAGCCAAGCTTGACACAATTAAGACAATCCTTACTGTTGCGGCTATTAAGGACTAGCATTTATTACAACTTGATGTAAACAATTCATTCCTTCATGGAGACCTTCATGAAGAGGTGTATATGACACCACCACCTAGTTTTTTGTTTCAAAAAGGCATTCAGTCCAGCTCAACCAAACTTGTTTGCAAATTGAACAAAAGCCTTCATGGTTTGAAGCAAGCTAGCAGACAATGGTTTGCTAAGTTTTCACATGCTTTGATCGACTTGGGCTTCTCCAAAAGTTCTTCTGACTACAGTATGTTCACTAGGAGGAAGGATAAAGATTCCTTCTTTTCTATTGTTGTATATGTTGATGATATCATAATTGCTAGTAATGATCTTATTGCAGCAGACAATTTGAAAACAATCTTGGATCAAAAATTCAAATTAAACGACCTAGGTCCTCTTAAATATTTCCTTGGTTTGGAAATAGCATGAAACAACAGTGGTATTACCTTGAGCCAAAGACAGTACAACAATAACAACAACAACAACAAACCCAGTGCCTCCAAGGGCTCCCGCATAAGCAGGGTCTAGGGGGGTAGATGTACGCAGCCTTCCCCCTTCAAGGGGCTACCCTGAAGAGAGGCTGTTTCCAAGGACCCCCAACCTTAAGCCAAAGACATTATGCTTTGAAATTGCTTGAGTCTGCTGGTCTTCTTGGTTGCAAGCCTTGTGTATCACCCATGGATCCTAATGTCAAGCTTAGCAAAGAAGAAGGAGAGTTACTTGATGATCCGACCAGTTATCGAAGAATAGTTGGCAAATTGCTTTACCTCACAATCACAAGGCCAAATATTACTTTCTCAGCTCACAAGCTCAGTCAATTCCTAGCTCAGCCACGAACTCCCCACCTGTAAGCCGCATATAGAATGCTTAGATATCTCAAAAATGCACCCGGACAAGGCATTTTTTACCAAAAGCTATTGGTCTGCATCTGAAAGCATTCACCGATGCTAATTGGGGGAATTGTCTTGATTCCAAACAGTCAAGGTTGTCAAAATCGGGATTCTACGTAGAATCGACGAGGGGTCATCAGAATCGGAATTGTAGAATCGAATCGAGAATCGTAAGATTCTACTTCATGTGTATATAAATTATTTATACTGACAAAATTAGTATAACAATTCTCAAATATATGATAAAAGAACATCAAATAGTCTATAACACATTAGTTTTACAATACATTGAAAACCCAAAGGTAGGAAAAAGTGCAACATTATTTTAACATAAAACATACACTCAAAGTCTCAACTCATAGCATCATAATGTTCAAAAAAAAAAAATCATAGCATCACCAATAGTCATATCCGAAATTGAAGTTATTGTTGCCAATATCATTTGCAGTACTAGTGTTCATATTTTCAACATCATTAAGATAATCGCCCCAATTGTAGTATCATCTCCAACCAAACCTTCCGTACAAAAACACATATATATATCAAAAAGTAATAATTTTCAAATTTAATTCACACTAAATTTTGGGTCTTATCGTCATTGAGAATATTTTTATAAAATTTTTCACTGAATGACATATTTTTTTTATACTCGAAATGAAAAAAAGATAATTTGAAATGAAAATTTCAAATTTGTGACTCACAAAAGTTCAATAAATAATTCTAGAATTATTTAAGAAATTTTAACTATTACGTATCAGATAATATATATTTTTCCTACAAGTAAAATATTACAAATAAACTTCAACAAAAATCGATGTATAAATATAGAAATATAAATATACAACTTATGTTACTTAAGTGTAGAGTTGCAAAAGGTACAAAAAAGAATTTGAAGTAATTTGTATCCAAACCAAAAATTTTGAACAGTGTATATGGGTGAATTATATGTATAAGCATATCTAAACAAAAATTGGTAAGACTATCGACATATAACAAAATTATTTGTTTTTAATTTCTGCCTAAAATATGTAATAGTTATATTATATATACAAAAACTAGTGAGACAAATGTCCCTAAATCAAGTCACTTCAAGCGTTGAAAAATACAAAAAATAGGATGTTTTAAGTGGGAATCGAACCCACGCCACACATATATGGACAACTAAGCAAAAGACCACTTGGCGAAGGGTCCTAGAGCTATCATTTTTCCTTTTAAATTTATTTTAAATGAAGGTGTAGATTTGGGCAACCTAAATCGGTAAAATCGGGTAAAATCGCGATTTTTGAGATTTGATTCGATTTTACCGTTTTTGACCTAATTCTGATCCGATTCTACTTGAATACGATTTTTTAAGCGATTTGAATCTATTGGTACGATTCTATGATTTTAATCGCGATTTTAATAACTATGCAAACAGTCCATCACAGGTTTTACTATCTTCCTTGGTGACTCTTTAGTTTCATAGAAGTCTAAAAAGCAACATACAGTCTCAAGATCTTCAATAGAGGCTGAATATAGAAGCCTCGCTGCTGTTATTTGTGAGATATTGTGGTTAAAATTTCTCCTCAGAGACTTGCAAATTGAGCATCAACAATCATCTTTGATATTCTGTGACAATAAGTCGGCAACCTTTTTAGCAGATAATGCAGGCCTCCACGAAAAGAGCAAACATTTTGCAATCGATTGTTCATTTGTTCGTGAAAAAGTAAAAGCAGGCACCGTAAAGGTCATACATATAAGTTCTGATCATCAATTAGCCGATATGCTCACGAAGCCACTACCTTCGACGAAGTTTATTCCGGTGCTTCCCAAGTTAGGAGTGTGTAATATCTACACTCCAACTTGAGGGAGGGATATTAGAGTTTAACTTAGGTTTATTCATGATTAGTTATAGTTAGTTATTTAACTACAGTTAGTTATTTAGCTAACTATACTATCTAGGGTTGTTAACCTTTTAAGTCCCCTTTGTATCTATTATATATATGTTTAGTCCTCAATTACTTGACACTTGCTTCAGTTAATGAAATACAATTTACATACTTTTGCTTCTCTCCTTGTTCAAAGTCAAGTACATGGATTATACTAGCTAATCCAACAAGTACAATACTAGTGTTAACGAATTTTTTTGGTATTAAACAATACATAGGGAATTCTTTTTAGCACTCTATTGTTAATTTGGGTCGCGTTTAGAGCAACACACCATTTAGCCAATTGTAGGATGCTAAATTCCCTCATGTGTAGCGGGGTACAAAAAACTTCATTAACACTAATTCTTTTTTATTTTTTATTTTTGGGTAGAATATAGCAATGCCTATTAACTTTTGCATCAAAAATAAAAATCTCATTACTTTTAAAACCAAACACTTAATCCTTAACTTTTCAAAAATCCTTCACTTTGTCCCCAAATTTTTATGACTATTTTGTCTCTCAAAAGTAGGGGTTAGTGCTTAATTTTATTTTTAAAAGGGGGTTTTAATGTTTAGGCAAAAGTTAGGAGTTTTTCAAGTTTTAGCAAAAAAAAAAAAAAGAGAGTTTTATATATTTGTAAAAAAAAAAGCTATTTTAAATAATTATATATTTATAAAAATAATTATTTTAATTAATTATATTAACAATATTGTAAATTTAGAAGATGATAAATATTTTTATTTTTCATAAAAAATACTAGAAGATAAATTATAATAATCTGTTAAAAAAAATTAGATTAATAAATTTTTAATTAAAAAGTATAAGAAATTAAAATTTCGAAAATAAATTATGAAAAGATATTTTTTGAAAAAAATTGAAAAACTAAAGTTAAAAAAATGTTATTTAATTTTTTTCAAACTATGTACAGAAAAGTTTTTTTTTTTTATAATTTGTTTTCCGAAGTTTCGTCCTTTTTCTAAATTTTAAATTAATGAATCTAAGTTTAAAATTATTTTTAAAAATTATATTTTTTCTTATATATTTTTTATAAAAATTCTAAAAATATTTTTTAATTTTCTAAACTTATGTTGTCATTAATATAATTAAAAAAATAATTAAGTTTTAAACATATAAAATCCTCTTATTGTTTGCCAAAAATATAAAAACTTCTAAATTTTATCTAAAAAAATAAAACCCCCTTCTAAAAATTAAATCAACATTTTTTTGGATCAAAAAGTACATATTTAATTCCTTACTTTTGAGGATAAAATGATCATAAAAAATTAATTGGGAGCAAAGTGATTGATTTATGAAAAGTTAGGGATTGAGGAAATTTTTTATTTTGAAGACAAAAGTCAAGAGTTTTCATTATTTTTTGGTCAAATATGTTAGAAATATAATGCACCAAAAATTACAATAAAAATTATAACAAAGTAGAGATACTCAACAAAAACATAAATAACGAAAGCAATCCAAGGACAATATAAATCAGAAAGGGTTAAAAAAAAGCCTGTGCTGGGATGAGGCACGTGAGAACGCTCTCCTTACAAAGGAAACGCCCCTCTTGCACGAGTATTGTATTTGTGTACGCTCCCTTTCTAGAATTCAACAGCCCGTCAGACCTCTATCAGTACAGAGATCAAAGATTCCCAAACTACAATTACCAAGCTCACAATTTTGAAGGAGAAGTAGAGGATGAAGGAATGACTTTTTTCTGTTGTGTTTATTTTTTCCTCATATTTAACATGCTAATATAGATAAATGCTATGTGCTGATTTTTTCCTCAAGTCCACTCAACATTCTATTAAAAATCATTAATTTCATACATGCAATTACTCACTCTATGAGTGAATGATATAGAATATTGATCAGCATAATTGTTAAAAGGCAATTAAACAATTAAATATGCAATGGCATGCAATTAGACATTTTTACGTTTGGATTTTATTGTTTTAGATCAAAACGTTAAGATTTTAATTTTGATAATTAAATGTAGAAAAAACAAATAAATAAAATTATGATAAAAATAAATCATTTTTTAAATCACAATAAAATAATTAAATTGTTTTAAAATACATATTTTTTCCAACAATCCCCCACATGATTTAAAAATTATAAAACTTTGTGAGCATTTTATTCCGCTAATACATGTAGGTGTCTTTCGGATTTGAACCAACACTTAGTGCAAGTGAGCTTGGACCTGATGAAACTATAGTAGCATAAACGCTTTGAACTAGGTCCTTGTGCTCAGGTTTAGACTCACCGCACACACAGAACACTGGTATTTGTAAAGTTCCACCGGTGGGGCACGTTACTATTATGCACACAAAATCCTGTCTCATAAGTGTCATTAGGGAATAGCCCATTTCCTACAGTGGCGACCCCACCATCACACTCACGTAGGTGAACCCTCCATGGGTGATTTGTGATCATCACCCCACACATATAATGCCATCAGGTCCATTTAGATTTGAACCTCTGCCTTGAACATCACAGTAAAGAGCACCTCATATTAGGAATGGAACCCGAGAATACCCCGCCATAAATTGTATAACTTGTGCTCTTTCAACCACCCATTAGTTTCGTTTGTATCCGTTGAACCTCATTCATTAGATCACCATACCTCCGAGGACAAGTTTCCACTGTAGTGATTAGTTTATGGGCTTTAATCCCACTCCCCCTCGATGATTGAACAAATTGTTGGCGTGCCAGTCTTTTCGTGAGTGGATCCGCTACATTATCTTTCGACCTGATAAAATCAACGGCAATTATATCATGAGAAATTAGATATCTTATAGATCTATGCCTTACCCTTAGGTGTCTCCTTTTCTTATTAAAATTTTTACTTTTAGTCTAGCTATTGTTGCTTGCCTATCACAATGTAATAAAAATCAGAAGTACGAGTTTAGGCAATAATGGTATGTCGACCATAAAACTTTTAATCCATTCGGCTTCAGTACTAGCAGCATCTAGTGCCACTATTTCAGCCTTCATAGTGGAATGAGAGATAATTGTCTACTTTGCAAATTTTCAAGATACTGCACCACCACCAAATGTAAACATATAACCACTTGTTGATTTAGTGTCTTCAGAGTCTACTATCCAATTAGCATCATGGTACGGGCTAAAAAGTTATTAGGGACTTTTAATTAATTAAATACATAAGATAGCTTATTTTACATTTGCTTATTCCTTCTTTTATATTCTCTAACAAGTTAGTTACAAGGGGAGGAGGTCTGCCGGCATGAGCTCCCCATATCAGCACACATATGTATAGTGTTTTGTAATGTTTTGATCATCATGAGTGAAAATAACCTATTTCTCTCTTATTCTTCTGATTCTAGTTCTTCTTCCTCTTTTTTGTTCTATTTCTGAGCTAAATTCCAGCTGAATTTGGTCTTGAAATCATACCATCAATTTTGAGCTGCATCATTGGTATCAGAGCACGGCAACCTCTAATCTGTGGTGAGCAAATTGATTCAATTCCATGGCTGACAACGCCAGATTGGTTTCTGAAATTCGAAGGGTTGAAGAAACCCTTACTGCTCAAATGTAAACAACGAATGAAAGGATAACTGCACTTGAAGTTTCGATCAATCAAAAGCAAGATCGAATCACAACTGATCTACAAGCCGTGATATTGTAATTAAGGGAATTGACGACTGGCAATTCACTACAGCAAGGGAGGATGGTGGATAACGCATCAGCTGCAACTGAGCAACCAACTCAAATGGTGCAAAATGCTGTGATTTTAGAGCAACAACAGCCTGTAGCTCCTGTAGGTAACAACAATGCTTATTCTTCTCGATTGACCGAAGTAGAGTTCCCTTTGTGAGCAATTCTTTACTATTGATAATACATTAGCTCATGAAAAGTTGAGGTTAGCATCAGTACACATGAGAGGATTAGCATTACAATAGCTTCAGAGATTGATGAAGAATAGGTATACAGAGTTCTTACCCTCTTGGGAGGAATATGTAAGAGCCCTACAAAGTAGATTTGGCAATCCTTATGAGGATTCAGTGTCAGAACTAATGAACTTGAAACAAGAAGGATCAGTTTCTGATTATTTGGCTTGTTTTGATGCTATTACTGTTCGGGTTGATCTGAATGAGAGGCAGTTAGTGAGTTGCTTGCTATCTGGACTAAGGAATGATATTGAAATGGATGTGCAAGCTAGCAATCCATTACATTTATAGTAGGCTATCTGCCTAGCTAAGTTAGCAGAAGCCAAGATGGAAGCCTTGTCCAAGCAGCTCAAGTCTCAACGAGCTGGACTGCTGCCAACTCCTACACACATTAAGCCTAACATTAATCAAGCCCGTGGTCCTTTTGGAAGGCAGAACTCCTACAGATCAGGTGCTGGATTAGGAGGTGTAGATAAGGGCCCTAGAATAATGAGAAGAGCAGAGCTGCAGGAAAGGAGAGCCAAAGGTCTTTGCTACTTCTGTGATGAAAATTTTGAACCAGGACATAGATGCATGAGCAAATCTCCTCAACTCATTGTTATTGAGGCTGAGGAAGATATAGAAGAAGACTCACCTGATGCTGAGATATAAGAGGCAGAAGGAGAAGTTAAAGGAGAAGTAACAGCACAGATCTCTCTTCATTGTTATTGGGAGATCAACATTATTAGGCCTTGAAAATTACTGGGTTTGTGGGAAAACGAGCATTGCAGATACTAGTAGATTCAAGGTCTACACACAATTTTGTAGATGTTGCTCTTGCACCCAAGCTTGGAGAAATCATGTCTTCAGCAAATCCACAAATGATAACAGCAGCCGATGGCAGTAGCATTGTATGCAACTCCAGTTGTAAGGGATTGACCTGGAAAATGCAAGGATATACCTATAGAGCAGATTTCATGCTCATTCCACTAGGAGGTTGTGATATGGTCTTAGGGGTAGAATGGTTGTCTACCCTAGAGAATATCTCTTGCAATTTCAAGGACCTCAAGATGGAGTTTTGTGTGGATGGACAAAGAAGGCGGCTGCAAGGAAATCAGACAAAGAGTTGCAGAGTTATCGGAATGAAGGCTATTTCCAAGGTTGTCCCTGAAGCTCCCTTCATAGCCTTGTTACAACTAACTCTCACAGACAATACGCATGAAGAGTTATCAGCATCAGCAGTGAAGGCTCATGTCTCAGACCCAGAATTAGTGACCATACCAGCTTTGATTCAGGACCTTCTGCAACAGTATGAGTCCTTGTTCAAGGAACCACAACATCTGCCTCCTAACAGACCATACTTTGACCATAGAATCCATATGAAAGAAGGGTCTCAGCCTGTCAATAAGCAACCCTACTGATACCCAGCTTTGCAGAAGAGCATCATTGAAGACATGACACAAGAATTATTGTCTAAGACACAAGAATTACTGTCTAAGGGCTACATTCAGCACAATGGAAGGCCATATGCATCAGCAGTTGTTCTTGTGAAGAAGAAGGATGGAGGATGGAGAATGTGTGTGGATTATCGTGAGTTGAATCAAGCTACCATCAAAGGCAGTTTTCCCATACCCTTAGTGGAAGAACTCTTAGATGAATTGGGAGGGTCTAAGGTCTTTTCTACGGTGGATCTTCAATCTGGATACCATCAAATCAGGATGTACCCTGATGATATACCTAAAACAGCCTTCAAAACACATATAGGGCATTATGAGTTTAGGGTGATGCCTTTTGGGCTCATCAATGCTCCTTCCACCTTTCAATCACTTATGAACTCGATATTTGCCCTATTCCTCAGAAAGTTTGTCTTAGTGTTTTTTGAAGACATTTTAGTATATAGCCCCTCCATGGATGATCGTGTAGAGCATTAGAAGTTAGTCTTTGATCTGCTCAAGCATCATCAGCTCTTTGCAAAGAGAAGCAAATGCACTTTTGCTGCTGCTCAGATAGAGTATTTGGGTCACTTGATCTCCTCCAAGGGAGTTAGAACAGACCCAAAGAAGGTAGAAGTTGTTGCAAGATGGCCAGTTCCCTGTAACCCCAAACAGTTAAGGGGATTTTGGGACTAACAGGGTATTATAGAAGATTTCTGTAAGGATTTGGAAGATTAGCCAAGCCCTTAACTAACTTGCTTAAGAAGGATCAGTGGGATTGGAATGAAGAAGCTCAATTGGCATTTGAGGCTTTGAAACAAGCTCTCTGTACAACACCTGTCCTAGCCTTGCCCGACTTTTCCAAGCAATTTGTGGTAGAGACAGATGCCTGTGGTGTTGGTATTGGATTTACTCTTATGCAGGATCATCACCCCTTGGCCTATATCAGCAAACATCTCAGTCCCAAGCAGCAGCTACTATCTGTTTATGAGAAGGAATTATTGTCTGTAGTTTATGTTGTCCAGAAATGGCATCAGTACTTAACAAACAACGCCTTCATCATCAAAACAGATCAAAGGAGCCTTCACTATATGCTGGAACAGAAGCTCAGCACCCATTTCCAGCAAGTATGGCTCTCCAAGTTATTAGGCTTCAGCTTATAGATTACAAGAAGGGTAAGGAAAATGTAGCCGCAGATGCTTGTCAAGGCTCCCTAGCCAGAATGTGGAGTGTGCAATGCTATCAGCTGTGGAGAGGAACTTATATCATCTGTTACAATTAGCATGGCAGTTGGATCCTCATCTACAGAGGCTCATTCAACTGATACAGATCAACCCTCAAATCCATCCTCGATACACTTGGCAGCATGATCAACTGAAGAGAAAGGGAAGGTTGGTGGTTGGACAAGATGCAGAGCTCAGGAGAAAAATTATGCAGTGGCTTCATGAATCACCTAGTGGAGGCCATTCTGGGAGAGAAGCCACCTTAAGAAGAATCAAATCCCTCTTCTTCTAGAAGGGAAATGAGTAAGACAGTAAGGGAATATAGCAGGCAATGTGTGGTCTCCCAAGCCTGCAAATACAATAATCAAGCCTATCCCGGTCTAATCCAGCCCCTACCTATACCTCAGATAGTATGGACAGATGTGTCCATGGACTTTATCGAAGGACTTCCAAGGTCCTTTGGTAAGGATGTGATATTTGTGGTTGTTGATAGGCTCAGCAAGGCAGCACATTTCATAGCTTTAACTCATCCTTATTTTGCCTTAGGAGTGGTTCAGGCATACATGGATAATGTGTACAAACTCCATGGACTTCCAAGCACAATAGTTAGTGATCGAGACTCAGTTTTCCAGAGTGATTTTTGGCAGGCATTATTCTCCATACAGGGGTTTGATCTACACTTGTTTACTGCTTACCACCCTCAAACTGATGGCCAAACTGAGGTGGTCAACAGAGGGCTTGAGACATACTTGCGATGTATGTGTAGCTCTAATCCTTCTCACTGGGTTAGATGGCTCCCTTTAGCCGAATGGTGGTACAACACTACTTGGCACACATCTATCCAAAAGACTCCCTATGAAGTGGTTTATGGACAACCTCTGCCATTACACATACCCTATCTATCGGGAGAGAGTGAGGTGGAGGCTGTGGACAGAAGCCTGCAAAAAAGGGAGAGAGTGAGGTGGAGGCTGTGGACAGAAGCTTGCAAAAAAGGGAGGAGATTTTCAACACCATCAAGTTTCATCTAAAGCGAGCTCAGAATAGGATGGTCCAGATTGCGAATAGGAGGAGATCGGACAGAAGCTTCAACTTGGGTGGTTGGGTTTACTTGAAGCTCTTACCTTACAAGCAGATCACAGTTGCTCATCGCAGCAATCACAAGCTAGCACCAGAGTACTATGGACCATTTCGGGTGGTTGGCATCATTGGCAAGGTTGCTTACAGGTTAGCCTTACCACCAGCAGCAAGGATCCATGATGTATTTCATGTGTCCAAGCTAAAATTACATCATGGGCCATTACCAAGGCAACCTATTGCTATACCTCATGATTGGGAAGAGTTACCAAGGAAGCAACCAGAAGTGATCTTGGACAGAAGAATGGTGAGGAGAGGCCATTGTGCAGCTACTAAGGTTCTTGTCAAATGGTTGGGACTACCAAGGGAAGAAGCTACATGGGAATTCTTGCATGAGTTGCAACTCAAATTTCCAAATTTCCACCCTTGAGAGAGGTTAAGGGTGCTCTTGAGGAGGAGGGTGATGATACATGGTAGAAAGTTATTAGGGGCTTTTAATTAATTAAATACATAAGATAGCTTATTTTACATTTGCTTATTCCTTCTTTTATATTCTCTGACAAGTTAGTTACAAGGGGAGGAGGTCTGCTGGCGTGAGCTCCCCATATCAGCACACATATATATAGTGCTTTGTAACGTTTTGATCATCATGAGTGAAAATACCCATTTCTCTCTTATTCTTCTGATTCTACTTCTCTCTTCCTCTATTTTGTTCTGTTTCTGAGCTAAATTCAAATTGAATTTTGTCTTGAAATCATACCAACAATTTTGAGATGCATCACATCATCAAATCCTTCAATTACAGCAGGAAAGCCATAATAATGAATAGCATAATTTATAGTTCCATTTAATTATTTAAATACCCTCTCTCAAGCACTCCAATGTAAAATACTTGGGTTATGTGTATATCTTCCTAATCTAGACATAGCATAAGATATATCAGGTATAGTATGATTGGTCAAATGCAGCAAAGATCCAATAATTTGAGAATATTTATATTGTGAAACCCCTTCACCTACATTCTTCGTTAACTTAATTTTTGGTTCAAAAGGACTTGAAATCGGCGTAGCATTAGCATAACCAAACATAAACAATAATTTCTCAATGTAGTATGCTTGGGACAATGCAATGCCATTTTTATTTTTAATTAATTTCATTCCCAGGATAACATCAACGAGACTAAGATCTTTCATATCAAAGCTATAAGGCAAAAAAAAGGAACATACCCAATGCCTTAAGGGCTCCCGCCTACGCAGGGTCTGGGGAGGACGGATGTACGCAGCCTTCCCCCTTCAGGGTGTTAACCTGAAGAGAGGCTGTTTCCCAATGCTCCCAGCCTGAGGATGAGGACTTCCCAGGAGGTCACCCATCCTGGTACTACTCTCGCCCAAGCATAGACAAGAAGGACTTAATATTCATAACATCATGAAGCTTACTTCCAAATATTAGTATATCATCAATATATAAACAAATTATAACACATGTGTCACCAATTGGTTTAATACATACACATTTATCTGAACTATTTATTTGAAAATCATTTGAAAGTATTACTTGGTCAAATTTATCATACCCTTATTTAGGTGCTTGTTTCAATCCATAAAGGGATTTTATAAGCCTACAGACTTTATTTTCTTGCCCTAGGAATTACAAACCCTTCTGGTTGGTCCATATAAATTTCTTCTTCTAAATCACCATTAAAAAATGCCGTCTTAATATCCATTTGGTGAATTTCTAACTTATAGATAGAATCAAGAGCAAGAAAAATTCTTATTGTAGTTGCTAGGTTGTGTCTCAAATTCATTGTATTTACGAGGGGTTGCTGTGAGAGCACCGATCGATCGGGGGTATTGCCGATGGGTCGGGAAGTACGCAGAAAGCACGAGGTTGTACAGAGCTCGTCGATCGATCGGGAAGTACCGATGGAATAAGGAGCCGATCGATCGGGAGATGCCAATTGATCGGGACCCGATCTACACGCTACGTATAAATATGATGTGAGGGTTTCCGTTTTAGGTATCCAATTAAAAGTAAGCGCCGTCACTAGAGAGAGGGAGGAAGTGAATTGTAATTCTTCTATTATTTCAATCAATAAAGATTCTCCGTCTCCTCCTGTGGTTTTTCTCCCCTCGATTGAAGAGGGATTTCCACGTAAATCATTGTCTCCTTCGTTTGTTCTCTTTTATCCTGTCATTTGCTTATCATATTTGTTATAGTATTTGAATCAAATCTAGTTCTTAGGTGTTATTTCTGAACAAGAAGGTAGTATTTCCTTCACAAATTGGTATCAGAGCCCTAGTTGTTCGATTTAGTACTATGACGCCTGTTGTGAAATCTGAAGTTGAGAAGGTTGGTGGTCAAGGGAGTTTCAGTTTATGACAAATCAGTATGAAGGGTCTCTTGACTCAGAATGGCTTAAAGAAATCTTTGGACGAGAAAGAGAAGAAGCCAGAGAGTTTATCAGAAGGACAATGGGAAGAGTTAGACGAAAAGACCCTAATCGCTATTCAAAAGTGTCTTACCGATGACGTTTTGACAGAAGTTTTGGAAGTGAAAACTGCTAAGGAATTATGGGAGATATTGTAGGAGATGTTTTGTATTGAATTCTGTCTCTAACAAACTTGCAGTCAAGCACCGATTGTTCACCTTTCGTATGTCAGAAGGTACGTCTCTATTATTCAAGAGTTAAAGGAGCTCAATGATGCTCCTAAGGATGAAGATCAGGCTATGTTATTGTTTTGTTCTCTCTCTACCTCTTATAAAGGCTTTGTTGAAAGCATAATTTATGGTAGAAGAAAATCTATCACAGTTGATAAGGTTATGAAAAAACTTATTGAGTAAAAAAAGTGTATATAAGGAGTTGCCCGACTCCGTTTGTGACTCAGGAAGTGGTTTGTTTGTGAGAGGAAGAACTGAAATAAGAGGATCTAATAACGGTGGAAACAAGTCTAAGTCTAAGTCTAGACATAAAGACCTATCCTGTGATTATTGTTATAAGAAAGGGCCCATTAAGAGAAACTGTTATAAGTTTAAGGGAAAACTGAAAATTGATAACATAAAAGACCAAAAAAGAAACTATAAACCCACAGAAGCTAGTGTAGTTGAAGATGAGAGTGATGTTGATGTTTTGTTAGTGACCAAATCTCAATCCAAATTTAAAGACAATTGGATTCTGGATTCGGGTTGCTCCTATCACGTTTGTTCTAATAGAGACTGGTTCATCACATATGAGTCAATTCATGGTGGAGTCATTCTAATGGGTAATGATGCAGCATGCAGAGTTTTTGGGCATAGGAACAATTCGAGTTAAGATGTTTGATGGAACTGTTAGGACATTGAGTGACATTTGTCACGTTTTAGATTTAAAGAAGAATCTTATCACTTTAGGAACCCTTGATTCTCATGGGTACAAGTACACAGCTGAAGGTGGAGTTATGAAGGTCATTAAGGATGCTTTGATTGTGATGAAAGGCAGACATGTGGGAACTCTATATGAACTTGTTGGTTCCACGGTGACAGGATCAGTAGTTGTTTCTTCATCATCTGTGACAGGTCTAGATATTACTAAGTTATGGCACATAAGGCTTGGCCATATGGGTGGTAAGGGGCTGTTTGAGCTCAGTAAAAGGGGCTTGTTATGTGGTCAGCTTACAGGACTGATGGAATTCTATGAGTATTACATTTATCGGAAGTAGAAGACAATCAGTTTCAAACAGGTAGTGCATAAGACATCCATTCAGATTTATGGGGACCTTCCAGAGTTGCTTCTAAAAGGTGGTTCCAGGTACCTTCTAACGTTTGCTGATGATTTTTCCAGGAAAGTTTGGGTCTACTTCTTAAAGTAGAAAAATGAAGTATATGACATTTTCAAGAAATGGAAGGCTTTACTGAAGAAGCAGACAAGGAAGCAGATTAAGAGGTTGAGGATAGACAGTGGCCTTGAATATGTTGAGGGTGACTTCACCAAATTCTATGAATATAAAGGCATTGTCAGGCATTGCACAGGTACACCTCCGCAGAACGGAGTTGCAGAAAGGATGAATAGAACGTTGCTAGAAAAAGCTCGTTATATGCTTTCGAATGCAGGTTTGGGTAGAGGATTTTGGGCAGAGGCAGTGAACATGGCATGTCACTTGGTGAATCATTCACCTCATTCGTTTCTTTAGATGGAGACTCTAGAAGAGGTATGGTTTGGATCCCCTGCAGATTATTCTCACTTAAGAATTTTCGGTTGCCCTATTTACACTTAGGTTAATGAAGGAAAGTTTGAGCCTAGAGCCAAGAAGTGCATCTTTCTTGGTTACACTTCAGGTGTGAAGGGATTTCGTTTATGGGATTCTAATTCTCATAAATTTCTGACGAGTAGCGATGTTACATTTTTTGAGTCTTCATTACTCCATCCACAGAAGAAGCCTTCTGTTATTTGTGATTCTAATCAGGTGCAAATGCTAGAGATAGTTCAGATACAGTTAGGTAGTCCAGTTCAGCAGCAGAATGAATCCACAGTAAGTATACAGGCACCTGCAATACAGATTTCTGAAAGAAATGAAATGGTTGAAACCAATCAGCAGGTGGAGCAGTATACTATAGCTAGTGAAAGACAGAAGAGACAAACTAAAGCACCGCAGCGTTATGGTTACAAAGAGATTGTAGCTTATACTCTTTCAGTGGCTGGGACTATGGAAGACAGTGAACCTTCCACTTATTCCAAAGCTGTGTCTAGAGCTGATTCAGAAAAGTGGTTGATGGCAATGCACGAAGAGATGGAATCTTTGCAAAAGAATTAGACTTGGCAGCTTGTTAAGCCTCAAACAGGGAAGAGGATCATTGGTTGCAAATGGATCTTCAAAAGAAAAGAAGGCATTCTAGGAGTTGAAGATGCAAGGTATAAGGCTAGCTTGGTGGCCAAAGGCTACAGTCAGGTACATGGAGTTGATTTTCATGATATTTTCTCACCTGTTGTTAGACATACTTCCATTCGAGCACTACTTGCTTTAGCAGCCATGCATGATTTAGAGTTACAGCAGCTTGATGTGAAAACTACATTCCTACATGGTGAGCTAGAAGAGAGTATTTACATGCATTAGCCTGAAGGCTTTATTGTTAAAGGAAAAGAAGACCACTTTTATTTGTTGAAGAGATTTCTTTATGGTTTGAGGCAATCTCCAAGATAGTGGCACAAGAGATTTGATCAGCTTATGACAGGTCATGGGTTCTTCAGGAGTAAATATGACAATTGTGTCTATTTCAGACAAACTAGTGCAGGTTCATTCATTTATCTTCTGTTATATATTGATGACATGTTGATTGCAGCTAAAGATATGTCTGAGATCGACAAGCTGAAAGCTATGTTGAAAAGTGAATTCGAGATGAAAGATTTAGAAGCAGCCAAGAAGATACTTGGTATGGAAATCAAGAGGGACCAAAAAGCAGGAAAGTTATACTTGTCTCAGGAAAAGTATATTAAGAAGGTTCTAGATCGTTTTCATATGAAAGATGCTAAACCAGTTAGCACTCCTTTGGCAGCTCATTCAAACTTTCAGCATTGGATTTGCCACAGACGGATGAAGACATCAGAGAGATGTCACATGTCCTATAGTCTAGTGCAGTTGATAGCATCATGCATGCTATGGTGTGCACACGTCCAGATATCGCACATGCTGTTAGCAAGGTGAGCAGATATATGGCGAATCCAGGTAAAGAGCATTGGCAAGCTGTTAAATGGATTCTCAGGTATTTACGTGGCACTTTTGGTACATGCTTGGATTTTGGGAGGAGTCGAAGCCGTTTAGTTGGTTATGTCGACTCAGACTATGGTGCTGACCTCGATAAAAGGAAGTCTACCTCAGGTTATGTCTTTTGCCTTGGTAACTGTACTATCAGTTGGAGAGCTTGTTTACAGTTAGTTACAGCACAATCGATTATAGAGGCAGAGTATATGGTAGTGATAGAGGCATTTAAGGAAGCTGTTTGGTTGAAGGGCTTAATTAGTGAGATTAGTGTTTATCATAGTGCAATTGTTGTTTATTGTGATAGTCAGTCAGCAATTCATTTAGCCAAGGATTAGATGACCCATCATTACTAAACAAAGCATATAGATGTTAAACATCATTTCATTCGGGATCTGATTGAAGAGAGCAAGGTTGAATTGAAGAAAATTGGCACAGATGATAATCCTGCTGATATGTTCACTAAAGTTCTACCTAGCAGTAAATTCGAGCATTGCTTGGACTTGGTTGGGTTTTGTGTTTTGTTGAGATAAGCCTGATTGGGGTGTTTTGTGGAGAAGGTGGAGAAGTTCTTTTGTTTGAAATTTGAGCCAAGGTGGAGATTTGTTAGATTGTATCTCAAATTCCTTGTATTTATGAGGGGCTTGCCGTGAGAGCACCGATCGATCGGGTGTATTGCCGATTGGTCAGGAAGTACGCAAAAAGCACGAGGCTGTAGAGAGCTCGCCAATTGATCGGGACCCAATCTGCATGCTATGTATAAATATGACGTGAGGGTTTCCGTATTAGGTATCCAATTAAAAGTGAGCATCGTCATTAGAGAGAGAGAGGAAGTGAATTATAATTCTTCCATTATTTCGATCAATAAAGATTCTCCATCTTCGCCTCTGGTTTTTCCCCCTCTCGATTGAACAGGGGTTTCCACGTAAATCATTGTCTCTTTTGTTTGTTCTCTTTTATCCTGTTATTTACTTCTCATACTTGTTATA
This sequence comes from Simmondsia chinensis, assembly GCA_018398585.1. NCBI lineage: Eukaryota > Viridiplantae > Streptophyta > Magnoliopsida > Caryophyllales > Simmondsiaceae > Simmondsia > Simmondsia chinensis. The sequence continues at coordinate 5,763,144 of JAGTTD010000008.1, read as the reverse complement.
GTATTTGAATCAAATCTAGTTTTGGGTGTTATTTCCGCACAAGAAGGTAGTATTTCCTCCACAATAGTAATTTTAGAAACAAGTGAATATGTTTCAAAATAATCAACCCCTCCTCTTGTTTAAACCGCTTAGCTACAAGTCTTGCTTTAAATTTATCAATTGACCCATCCGTTCTTAATTTTTTTGCGGAAAACCCATCTATAACTGATTGTTTTACGCCCATATGGTGAATCGGTCAAGACCCAAGTTTTGTTGGACATAAGGGAATCTATTTCGTCTCTTACTGCTTCTTTCCAAAAAGGAGTATCAACCGATTGCATTACTTCTCTATAAGTTTTAATATCATCTTCTAGCAAAAATGTGTAAAAGTCTTCACCAAATTTTTTAGATTTTCTAGCTCTTTTACTTCTTCTAGGCTTATCTTGAGTATAATTATCATTATCAAAACGTATAGGTCTAGGAAATCGAGAAGAACTATCATCAAAATTTTGTCTAGAAACCTTATTTTTCATAGGAAAAATATTTTCAAAGAAAGCAGCATCGTGAGATTCAATAATAGTACTACTAGAAATTTCAAGAACTTCTGGGTTTAATACCAAAAATATATAAATGCTACTATTCAAAGAATACCTAACAAATGCACAATCTACAGTTTTAGGGCCAATTTTTCTTTCATTTACGACAGGAATATTTACCTTAGCCAAGCACCCCCGCACTTTTAAGTGTTTTAAAGAAGGTTTTCTATTTTTTCATAGTTCATATGGTGTTTTATTAATGTTTTTATATGGTACTCTATTCAAAATATAACATGTAGAAAAAAGAGCTTCACCCCATAAGTTATTAGGTAAACCAAAACTTATGAGCATTACATTGACCATATCTAATAATGTTCTATTTTTTCTTTCTACTACACCATTAGACTGAGGGGAATAAAGTGGTGACACTTGATGTATGATGCCATGCATTTCACAAAGCTCATTCATATTCATTAGAGCATATTCACCACCCCTATTAGAGCGTAATATTTTTATTTTTCATTCTAATTGATTTTCTGCTTCCACTTTATAAATCCTAAATTTATCAAATAATTCACTTTTCAAGTTAATCAAAAAAAATATAGCAATATTTAAAAAAAAAATCATCTATAAAAGTGATAAAATATTTTTTCCCACCCTGAGTCAAGACAAGGTTATTATCACAAATATCACTATGAACTAACTCTAACAATTTAGTTTATCGTTGTATCAATTTAAAAGGTTTTCTAGGTTGTTTGGCTTGTACACATAGTTCACATTTTTCTGTCATATTGACATGCAATTTAGGAATAAGGTCCATATGAATCATTCTTCTCATTGTATTTAGGTTAACATGACCAAGTCTACCATGCCAAGTATCAGAACATTCAACATTTGCACTAGATAAAGAAGATGCTGATATTGAATTAGAAGAATGTAATAGACTTAACCGAAAAAGACCATCTACCAAGTATCCTTGACCAACAAAAGAACCAAATCTACTAATCACTACTTTATTTGACTCAAAAACAACTTTAAAACCTTGTTGAACTAAAAGAGATGCACTAATCAAATTCTTCCTAATGTCGGGCAGGTGAAGGACATCATCCAAAGTTAAGAATTTTCCGGATGACAACTCTAAACATACTTTGCCTTGTCTTAGGACACGAGCCACGCTACCATTCCCCATGCTCACAGTTCTTGTGCTTGATACCTAATAAGATGAAAATGAGTTTTTATCAGCGCACACGTGAACATTTGCCCAAGAGTCAATCCACTACTCGTTTGTATTCAAAAATATTGAATTGAACTCTGGGCTATAAAAAAAAATACCTGTTAGCATGGGGATCGGAGTTAGCCCCCACAGTCACCACATTAGCTTGTGGTTTAGGAGCATTTTGAGATTTAGAGGGCTGTCTATGACGGTGGTAGCAATGCTTAGCTCTGTGATTGGCCTTCCCACATATCCAACACTAATTCTGATTATTATTGCCTTTAGGCCTATTATTATTATTATTATTATTATTATTATTATTATTATTATTATTAGTATTAGTATTAGTATTACTATTACTATTACTATTATTGTTGTTATTCCCACCATGAGGTCGTTTAGGACCATTTTTCTTGAAAGATTTTTTCTAGGCTTATAAGAATTTTCAACAGTATGAGCCTTAGCTTGAAACTCAGTTTTTTGTGTTTGACTATTAGAAGAATGATGGTTATCCTCAATTTTCAAAACAACATACAATTCTTCCAAAGTAAAATTTTCAGGTTTATATTTTAAACTTCTATCAAAATCAGACCAAGATGGTGGTAAGTTTTAATGAGCAAAGTGATAAGCACTATGTCATTGATTTCAATCCTTTTCATTTTCATGTTAAAAACCATTTTTTAAAACTCGTGAATTTGGTCAGAACATTTTTACTATCAATCATCTGAAAATCAAACCAAATTTCAACTGAGCATCTTCTTAAACATCTTTCTTCTGTCCCATATATATAATCAAGTGCATTCGATAATTCTAAAGCAGATTAGTATGACAGAAAAAAGCTATAAATATTATCAGACAAAGCACTTAAAATTCTGCCATGGCATAAAATGTCTTATCATTAGAAGTGGTCTTATTAGTCAAAATAGAGTCACTACTAGTAGAGGTACCGTCGAATTCAGAAGTTTTTTCAATATCTTTTTCCTTATCATTGAGAAGCACCGAAAATAATCCTAATTCAATAAGCCAAAACTTCATTTGTTGTTGCCAACAAAGAAATTTTGTCCTGTAAATTTTTCGGTTCGCTAGTCAAAGCATTTAGAAGGTTCATGTTTAAAATCATCTTTTTTTAAAGATCAAACTAATTTCCTTTCTAAGTTGTTAGAGATATAATAATGCACCAAAAAATACAATAAAAATTATAACAAACTAGAGATGCTCAACAAAACATAAATAACAATAGCAATCCAAAGATAATATAAATCAGAAAGGTTTAAAAAATGCCTGTGTTGGGTTGAGGCACGCGAGAACACTCTTCTTAGAAAGGAAACACCCCTCCTGTATGAGTATTGTATTTGTAAATGCTCCTTTCCCAGGAATCAGCAACCCGTCGGACCTCTATCGGCGCAGCGATTAAAGATCCTCGAACTACAATTACCAAGCTCACAATTTTGAAAGAGAGGTAGAGGATGAAGGAATGATCTTTTTTGTTGTATTTATTTTTTTTCCTCATATTTAACATGCTTATGCTTATATAGATAAATGCTATGTGCTGATTTTTTTCTCAAGTCCATCCAATGTTCTGATAAAAATCATTAATTTTGTACATGCAATTACTCACTCTATGAGTAAATGTAGAATGTTGACCAACACCATAGTTAAAGGCTATTAAACAATTAAATATGCAACGGCATGCAATTAAACATTTTAATGTTTGGGTTTTATTGTTTAAATTCAAAACCTTAAGATTTTAATTTTGATAATTAAATATAAAAAAAGAACAAATAAATAAAATTATGATAAAAATAAATTATTTTTTAAATCGCAATAAAATAAATATTTTTTAAATCATTAAATAAAATACGTATTTTTTTAAACAAAATATCTTTTTTTTTTTTTTTAATTTCATAAATGTAATGTTATAAAATTTATATAGAATTAGTTTAATGTGTTTTTATTATTATCTCTGCAATTTTCAAAAGAAATGGACAAATCGAAGAAGCAAAGGACTTCACAAACTACACCCCTCCCCGGTCCCAAAGTCGGCCACTCGTTGCAGGGATTCAAATCTCTTTCTCTCTCTCTGCTCTCCGGTTCACCGCAATCCCCTCTTTACCGTTAGCATTTGCTCACCCTATCCAATAATCTTCCATACCCAGACCAACCTCTACGCCTCTAGGGTTTCACACTAAACCCTAATAAAGCTCTTCCTTGCATTGCATTGCAGTACCCAATTCGCTGATCTTGAATCTTCAAATACCATTGATGTTTACCCCTCAAAGGAAATCACCGTGCGCGGGGCAGGTGTCTCCGGCGGCGCGGATAAGTACGTCGGCGAAGGGGAAGGCGGTCGCGTTCATCGATGGCCCGTCAGCGCCACCTCCGCCGCCTCCGCTGTTGGGTTTGATGAATGAGGGTGTGAGTGAGGACTGGAAGAGGTTTAAGGAGGTGGGGTTGTTGGATGAAGGGGCTATGGAGAGGAGGGATAGAAATGCTTTGGTTGATAGGGTTTCTCGGCTTGAAAAGGAGGTTAGTGGGTGTTGTATTTTGATGTTTTCTGTTTGTTTTTGTTTTCCAACTTGTTAAAGTAGGGTAAAGAGTGGGAAGGTGAGAGATTATGCTGCTCTTGTTCGGATATGTTTAATAAGGAGGGCTAAGACTAGAGAGAGTTAAATGAGTTATCCTTGTTTAGCAATTCGGAAAGGGGAACGAGTAGAGAGAGTCAAAAGTTAGACTAAGGGGGTTAATCAAACAATTTTGCCGAGCAGGGGTAAACCCTTACCCCTCTTTACCTTGCATTACCTAGTTGCCAGACAGGGGATAAAGTTTATAACCATGTTTAATGATTGTAATATGTGGAATATTGTGATTTGCTTGTAGTTAGCTTTCTCTCCAGTGCTTTTTTTGGTTGAATTAGAGAGGTTTTTATGTTTGTTCTTGTGTATTCTGTCGCTCTGAGCTGTTGAATGGTGATAAAGTCTGTGTTCTATTTGCGGGTTATCCCATAACTTCCAGTGCAATACTAATGAAAACAAAGGCCGTTTTTAGTATGTGTTCTATTTGCGGGTTATCCCATAACTTCCAGTGCAATACTAATGAAAACAAAGGCCGTGTTTAGTTAACATAGGAATTAAATTCGTATGGAAAGTTGTATTTCTAGGAATTTAATTCCCGTGTCAACTTCTTAGGAAGTAGATATTTGTGATTGGTTGTTAGGATGAGAAATATAATTTTCTAGGAATTATAACTTACCTAGCCCCGTAGGAATTGGAACTTCCCATGTTCAATGAATTTCCTTGTAACCAAACTAGAGGGCAAATATCTACTTTCCATGAATTTCAAATTTCTGTGTTACTTCCTGATAAACAAACAGCCCCCTAAGTTAGTGGACAAACATGATGAGAGTGAAGCTGAGGCAACATGAAATGTTGTGGTTGGGGTGTGGGGTTTGTATTTAGTGGATGGTGCTTGATTTTGTTATTTTTATGGTTGATATGTTATGTTTAAGTGCTTTGTGTGGAATTTAATGTGTTCAGTGGAGTGCTGCTTAAGCATTTGCGTTTCAAATTTTAAGTACTCAAGACTTGTTACTTCTCATACAAAGAAAGGTTTATTGGCGTTTGCTATTACTTGATTTTTAGAAGTGCAAGTGGAAGCGTGCATTAAACTAGTTGAAAAAAGGGTGGTTGTGCTTGCGATGCACATGTATTATGTGATGGAAAGTCGTGGTTCCAGGAGGTTCTAAAGGTTTGTTTAGAAGTGCACCATGTCAAAATGAGATGAAATCAGACAAAGGTCAGACGTACTTAGCAGCCCTTAGCCTGCTGGTCATGGAAGGTGGATTGATAATTGAATTTACTTAAGAATGAGCTAATTTAGACTTAGTTCATCTAACATGATCTCTTTTGGCCTTGTAAATAGAGAATTCATAAAGCCACTAATGAGAAATGTCATTTGCTTTCCATTTCCATGAACTTACATTTTATCAATAAAGGAGTCCAATAGGTGCCTTGAATTATGTAGTCTTTTAGCACAGAGACTAGAAATGAAATAATGAAACTGATTTTAACATGGCAAATGCCATTGCACTTGAAGGAGATAAAAACATCACTGAACACTTGCTTTATATTGTATCTATAGAACTATGGATGTATGGTTGGTCTAGTGGTATGCTCATTATTCTGGTTTTTTAGGACGTGATGATTTCAAGTTGCTGTAGAACTTTCGACCATTTCATGCACATTGGGCCCCTTTGTATTCCCATCCTGTTCATGACTCCCTCCATGTACAAGGTCTCTCTTCACCACAAATGATCTCCTGGTAAGAGTGTGATTAGTAAAGGGAAGTATCTAGACCTTTGAAACCTCAAGGGAGAGGTTATGCGACTACGTGAGTTTAAATTGATGCCTAGAAGACTGAATTAAGTTCTGATGAGAGAACTGATTAATAATACTTGGCTGATGTTTGTTATGTTCATTTGTTTTTGTGTTTTCTTTTTCCACCAAAGACATCTTGTTCTTAATATTTTGTTGAGCCTTTTCTTTTTTTCAAAACAAAAAGGGAAATAATCACTTAAATGCTATGCAGTTTATTTTTTTTATTGTTTAGCTATGCTAAAATTTTGTAATATACTGTGAGATACTCGGAGGTCTAAAAATTTTATCACCTAGGTATCTTTAGCAGGAATCTCATGCATTTTGGTAAGAAAATACTGAGGAGCATATAACTTTGACATTATATATGTAGCCTAATCTGGAATTTGATGAACTAAAGTTGGGTTCACCGACTTTTATAATCAAAATGCTGATATGACATGATTGTGACACTATATAGGTACTCTAGGTCAAAATCCGGTCATTTTCAAAGTTTCGCAACTTCTGTTAGAAAATGCTAACATGGCACATATATTGTTGTAATCATGTGATGCATTAGTATTTTCTAGCAAAAATTTGTTGAATTCACGTGAACCCAATGTAGGGTATCTAGATTATAAAATTTTCTACCCTCAGGATAGCTCATTTTATATATTAAGGTGTCATGGTAGTTAGTGACAAATGTTCAAACCTCATGCTACCTGAGTGATAAATTTCTGAAAAAGAAAAACCTCTGTTTGATATAAGTGCAGGTGAATTATATCCATTATAGGACAGTAACATCATCGGGCAATGACAGTCTCTCCTTACTTGGTGATCTATGTACTTTCTGCATGTAGTTTTGACTCCTAGATTTTTGTTTGATGCAAATCATTGTGGTGGGTAGTCATGTCAACGTTTAAATTTGGATTCTTGTATAAGTTTCTTGGTCAGTACTTTGTGTTTTTATATGTTTATGACTGATTCTTGCTGTCATTTTTCACTCTAAGCAGCTTTTTGACTACCAATACAACATGGGATTACTTCTAATTGAAAAGGAGGAGTTGGGTTCAAAGTGTGAAGAACTAAGTCGAGGAGTTGCAGAAGTGCAGGAGATCCTTAAACGTGAGCAGGCAGCACATATCATTGCCTTGTCTGAAGCTGAGATGCGAGAAGAAAATTTGAGGAAAGCATTGAACATGGAGAAGAAGTGTGTGCTAGATGTATGGTCACCTTGTTTCTTTTTTCCTTGTTGTGATACTTTAAATTCCTTTGATGATAGATACTACCTCATATGTTCATTTATGAAATTGTTGCCATCCATTTTCCAGATGTATGAGTTCTATTTGTCTCATCTCAGCAACATGAAAATCTTTTTCCTGTGATTTTAATTGCATGTTGCGCTCCTATTTCAAATTGTCTCTATTCCTTTTGTATGGGTGGTCACTGTCTCTGCTCATTTGTTATTTCTGTTCCATTCTGAAGGATCAAGTTTCCGCCTTGTAATCCTTTCAGCTATTGCATTTTGTGTTCTATAGCTATGCATGAAACTAGTGTTCAACAATGTGCTTAGTTCCTCAAGGGACCATTTAGATGTGAGCTTGGGAGGATGGGGTATTCTCAAGCTATGGAACCAAATCACCAGTCTCTTTGTCACAGCATTACATAAAGAAATTGTGAAACATAATGGTTAGCTCCAAATTTTTACATAACAACCTTTACTCTACGTAATTGCCTCTAATTGATGCCTTGCTTTAAGCTGGTGACAAAGCTTGTGGAATTTTAGGATGCTTTATTATTAGGGAGCTGTGTATGATCTCTCTTTCATGTGGCCAGTATATATAAGCAGCCAAAGAAGGTTGGGGCTTAGGCATTGGTGTTGTGAGGTTCAGCTTCTTTCAATGATTTTTATGGATAAAGATGTATGATTTTTTTTGGTAAAAAACAGTGTTTTCTTATTCTATATAAGCAGCATATTGTCCCTTATTTGCTAGATCAACCTAAGTGTTATCATATGGTGAAAGTTCATAGATTTTGGAGCTCGGAGAGCACCTTGCTAATGAGTATCCGTTCTTGCACCACAAGTTGGTTGAAGTGTCTGTGCTTGTGGTTTGTCATACTTAAAACAAACAAGTTGGAAAAACTGAAGCAGCAGCTGTCATAACACTCTCTCTTGGCTGGATCTATTGACCTCTCATTTTATTTAGTCCTCTTATCTCCTCTCTATCTATCCCTACCCCTACCCTACCCCTATCTCCTTCCCTTTCTCTTCCATTCTATCTCTATTTCTATCTCTATCCTCTTTCCCTATCATATGTTAATCTTCATCTTATTGTTGGTTTACGCTTGTTATGGCATGCTTTGAGCCTTTTGCTTTGCTGGTAGTGTGCCTGTCGTGAGTTTGCTTTACTCATGTACTTGTTGCTTCCTCTTTGCCAGGTCTTTGGCTCCTTGCAGTGGAACAACTTCTCAGGCTGGGGATCCTCGGAAACAGCCTCTCTTCAGGGTAGCCCCCTGGAGGGGGAAGGCTGCGTACATATACCCTTCCCAGACCCTGCTTTTGCGGGAGCCCTTGGAGGCACTGGGTTTGTTGTTGTTGTTGTTGTTGTACCATTCACCTGCAGTCTTCTGCAGTTGTATTATCCCATATTCTTTTTCTGATATGGTAACTGAAGTTGGAGCAAGTGGTTGTCAAATGCTTGTTGGCTGACTTCAGAGGCTAATAAGGCTTGGCAGTGTTTAGATATCTGCATTTACAGCTTTACTTGAACTACTCTGTTTTGATTCAGCCTGCTTGTTCAAGGTTTTGCATCTCACTTAGTTTTTATGCCTAAATGTAGCTGGAGAGGGCTTTGCGTAATACGCGTGAAGAACATGTGCAAATCAAAGTTACCTCTGAAGCAACTGTTGCAGATGCAAATGCTCGGACGGCATCCATTGAAGAAAAACGTCAGGAGGTAGAAAGAAAATTACACTCTGCCGATCTGAAACTTGCAGAGGCAAATAGAAAGATTTCTGAGTTGGACAGGAAACTGCAAGAAGTGGAAGCTCGTGAAAACATTCTCCGGAGGGAGCGCTTAACTTTTGATACAGAGTATACATTCGATCCTCCCTCTTCTTCTCTCTCACAGTGCCTTCAGTCATTTACTTCTGTTATTTTTCCTCTTTTGTCCCTGATATATTTGGAGGTTTAGTGGGACCCATACATAGTGTTCGGATGAGGCAGGTAATAAGGGCTTTAGGGGTGCACTTTCTTCCCTCCACCCCTTCCTGAAACTGGCGTGTACCAAATACTACCTTATTTGGATATTCCTTATAAAATGACAGTAGTTTTTAACAAGGATAGATTTATCTAATCATTTTTGTGTTCTACTAAATTCCCAAACAAGCAACGGTAACTCTGCCCTTTTATCATTCCCACACGAGCATGCACTATTAGCCTTCTTTGTCTTTCCATCTCCTTGACCTCCCTCCTTGTCCATCCTTCCTCTTACTTCCTATGTAGTAAACAGAGCAGTGAGATGCATTGAAGTGGCATAAATCTGAACTTTATTCTGATGTTTAATTTCAGACAAGAAGCACATCAAGCGGCTCTACGAAAACAGAAGGAGGATTTGATCGAGTGGGAGAGAAAATTACAGGTAAGAGAGGAGAAACTCTGTGAGGGACGGAGATTCCTTAATGAGAGGGAGGAAAAGCTGCAGGAAAAAGAGAGGATTTACAAGCAAAAGGAGGTTGATCTTGAGCAACTGGAGAAGAAGATTGATTTGGCCAATCAAACATACAAGAAGACTGAAGATAATATAAATAGTCGTTTGACAGACTTAATTTCAAAAGAGGAGGTTGGGTTCATTTTGGTGACTTGGGTTTCGCACCTAACATGCTTTTCTACTCTCTACCTAATTCTTAGCCATGTTGGATTTGCAGAAGGCTGAAGCTGTGAGAAGCAACCTGGAGGTGAGAGAGAAGCAGCTGTGTGCACTGGAAGAAAGGCTTACTGCAAGAGAAAGAGTGAGTATACATTGTTCTCCATGCCCTTTCTTTTCTTTTTAGAGAGTTAATTCGATGAGATCTTTTTTCCAGTTCAAAGAGTAACAAAGGGGATCTTTGTTTTTCTGATTTATCCGTGTGCCGTGCTGTATGGTCTAGGATTGCATACTATGTGTTAGATTGCTCTGTTTTATGGTACTCATTGGGTCATCTTTGTGGGAACAAGTATCATGTGCGGTAATAAGAACATTGTATACTGTAACCTTATTACAACCACCACCTAGTGTCTCAAGAGGCTCCCGCTAAGGTAGAGTTTTGAAGAGAGAGACAGAGAGAGAGAGAGAAGGGAAAAGGGTGGGGGGGATAAGATGAACAGAGCCTTGCCCATATGGGGTGCTACCCTATAATGTATATTGTAACCTTGTTATCTAGTTCAAATGACTAATGTGGAAACTGCATGCTGTAAATTTGTTAATTAATTTGAGTGACTAGTCTAGTTACAAAACCCCAGCATGTAACTAGAAGTAAAATGATGAAATTCAGTTGCAAAATCAAATTTGAAATTGTTTTGATAGCCTATTTTGTGAAGCTGGATATATGGCTGCAGAAGTTCGTTTTAGAATTTTTTTTTTTTGAAGCTGTTTATATAATTCTTTTAGTACAATCTCATTTTTCATATTCTGGGAATTCGCGTAATTTTGAAGCATTTCAGTACCTCTTTTCTTTTCTTCTATTCTTCCTATTTTTTTAACTTTGGCTCTTGATACGGTTTATTGATATCAATGTGGATTTCATGTCCTGAATTCCTGATAAGATTGCCTATTTCCTGAGTACCATATGAATAAATTCTTTCAGGATCTTCAGATTTTTAATTTATTTGCCCAGATTCTTGACATACATTGTTTCTTATATATTGCAGGTGGAAATACAAAAGCTTCTGGATGACCATCGGGCTATGCTGGACACCAAAATGCAGGAGTTTGAGTTAGAAATGGAGCAAAATAGAAAGTCACTTGAGGAGGAAATGATAAGCAAGATGCAAGAGGTAGAGCAGAAAGAAGCTGAAATCAATCATAGGGAGGTCAAACTAGGAAAACAAGAAGAGGCTCTAGAGAAGAAATCAGAAAGAGTCAAGGAGAAGGAAAAGGATGCTGATGCAAAGGCAAAGGCTTTGAAGGATAAAGAAAAACATGTAAAAGCAGCAGACAAGAAGATGGAAGTAGAGAGGGAGCAATTAATTACTGAAAAAGAGGAGTTGGAGTTTTTGAAACAGGAGATTGAGATGTTGAGAAGTGACATTAAAAAAAAAGAACATAACCTAAGTGAAGAGTATGAAAAGCTTAGAATTACAGAGGAAGAGAGGACAGAGCATCTTCGTTTACAATGTAATTTGAAGCAGGAGTTAGAGAAGTGGAGGAATGAAAATGAGCTTCTTGTGAAGGAAACTGAGGACTTGAGACAGGATAGGATTAAATTTGAGAAAGAGTGGGAGGCATTGGATGAGAAAAGAGCTACCCTTGATAATGAACTTGAGGGGATAATGGAAGAGAAATCAAGTTTCGATAAAATGCGCAAGTCAGAAGAGGAAAGATTGAGAAAAGTGAAAACCGAGATGGAAGAGAGTGTTAAACAGGAGCTTGAAGCTATTAGACTTGATAAAGAATCAATTGAGGCTACAATGAAGCAAGAATGGTTAATTTTAGCTGAAAAGGCTGAAAGTGAGCATATGCAGATGCTTCACAATTTTGAGCAGCGGAAGCAGGAACTTGAGAATGATATGCAGAAGAGGCATGAAGCAATGGTGAAGAAGGTTCAGGGGAGAGAGAGTGTGTTTGAAGAGGAGAGGTTGAAGAAAATTACTGACACCAATCACTTGAAGGAAGTTGCTGAGAGACAAAAGGAAGAAATTGAGTCTGAAATGCTCAGCCTGGCAAAGGAGAAGCAAGAAATTGAATTAAACAAGCAGCAGCTTGAAAAGGATCAGTTTGAGATAGGCAAGGATATCGAGGCTCTCGATATTCTTACGAAGAAACTGAGGAACCAAAGAGAGCAGTTAATCAATGAGAAAACTCAATTTCGTTCTCTGATTCAGAAGGTTAAGGATTGCAAGACCTGCGGGGATTCTTTTCAAGAGTTTGTTTCCTTTGAGCTTCAGTTACCAAATATGGAAGACATGGAGTCTTTCCCATTGCCAGGACTTGCTAGTTATAACAATTCTCAGGTTAATGTCTCTCCTTATAGTGGAGTAAGCAACAAGAGGTCTCCAGTTTCTGATGGGCACATGTCCTGGCTCCGGAATTGTGCATCAAAAATCTTAAATTTGACACCGAATAAAAGGGATCAGGATGTGGCCACCTTTGTTGAAAACGAGTCATATCAGTCTGCTGCACAGTTTCATGCAGACGATGAGTACAGGGCACCAGCTTCAAAAGTGGAAATTTCTGTTATAAATGAAATGGGTGTGCTATCTAACAACTTCAGAGATGCTAATGCTGATAATACTCAATCTGTTGATGATGGTAACACCAATCACAAAGTACCTGGACTTCCAGAGGAGTCTGAGAAGTCAGATCTGAAGAGTGACCACCATAGACGTGGAAGAAAACATGGTGTTCATGGAACAAAATCTGTCAAGGCAGTGGTTGAAGATGCTCAGGCTTTTCTAGGGAATAATCTGAGAATGCAAGATATGAATGAGGATCAGCTGCCTAATAATTCTGCAAATGTAAGTATAGATGGTAGGGAAGAGTCCTCCCACGCTCAGAAGGCACCTAGTTCTGTTCAGCGTAAGAGGCCTCATTCTGAGGCTTCTAGGATGACAGAAAGCGAACATGATGTGGATGATAACGAGGGACCGGCAGATAGTGTAACGACTGGTGGTCGGCGAAAGAGGCGGAATACAATCACCCCCGCTTTATCAACTCCTGGCGAAAGACGATACAACCTTAGGCGGCCAAGGATGTAAGTTTATATATCTTTGTGTACTTTGCTGGATGTTGATTTTTGTGCTGAGGTTTTGGATTTAAAAAAGTGGAGTTATTTACGCTAAAGGTCCCTATACTTTGTTCATTGTGTCAATTTAGTCCTTGTACTTTTAATTATGTTAATTTAGTCTTTAGAGAAGTGATATTGTATCAATTTGGTTCTTAGAGTAAAATTTGTGTTAAGTCGTTGATGAAACTTTTAATGGTTCGACTGCTGGTTGGTCAAATTGAGCTAAGGGATGGATTTGTAGTGAGTTACTTACATCTAACGTGATTGTGCACTTAAAAGATAGGTTATTAACTTCAATTTGACCATAGGATTAAATTGACACAATATAAATTGTAGACGTACTAAATTGAAACAATTAAAAGTACAGGGAATAAACTGAGAAAATACGCAAAGTATGGGGACCTTTTGTGTAAATAACACTGAAGAAAAATATTCTTTATTTCCACAAAATAGACAACGTATGATTTAGAGGTGAATTTAAGTAAATACTAGTTAAAGGTGATGTATTACTATGGCTTGAAATTGAAACTGCACAATTAGCATGGAATCAAGTAAATATAGTGGACATTGTGTAATGGATTTTTCTAGTTATGCGGTTGATTGTTACATGGCAATACCTTGGTGTTGGCTGTTTTATTTATTAAAACATATTTATAAATTTATCTACGTCTCAAACACTACCAAAGAGAGATCAATAGTTGAATGTTTATTAATTCAAATATTTACAAACATGAGGCTTAAAATCAACTTTCATTTCCTTGGGAAAGGCCCAATGTTGTGGCAGCGACTTGTTTACTGATTGCAGCCACCAGTATGTGTAAAATAAAAAAAAAAAAAAAATCAAAAATTCCTGGTTGACATCCATTTGCCGGATGATATTCCCTTTTACCTTTTCTTTAAATAAATAGAGCAGATGTGACTTTTGTGGGGAAAGCATACTTCATCTGTGGTTCTAAGAAATCAATTTTAATCATAGTTGCACAGGAACATAAGCGGGTAGTCATAGAACTTTCTAAGATTAAGAGCGTAAAGGGAGCGTTTATATTACCTTATATCAAATAAACAAAGAAAATTGATGAAACATCATTAATTGAACTATTAAAGCATAATCTATCAAAGCCTAGTCATTACTAAGTAATAACCAACATAATTAAGTATTTTGAGTAAGATTAAGAAGATTAGCTCTAGCTTTTCCTCATGGTCTAATCATTCTTGAATCAAGTGGTATAAGTAGCCAAAAATCATAAGTATCTTCTTATCCAAATGATTCGGCGATTATTTGAATCAAGTTTCCTCTGAGCTTGATATGCATTTGGAATGCAAATTGGGCTTCGAAACATCAAATCGCGTTTCTGAGTATGAAACATCGGTGTATTAGGACTTTCCTTCCACTATTGATTTTGACATATTTTTTCCCTCTTGGAGTAAAGTTCATCTAGAAATAAAAACATAGAAAAATTATTTGTCTGTAGTGAATGAGATTGTGGTGTATCCTAGGCTGTAATACTAAATTAACTGAAGTAACATGTTGGGATTTGATAAAGCATGCCTGTTCTGATGCACGCGAAAGGGCGAAGATTTTACTGTGCGTTTGGCATTAGAAGACATGATAATTATGAACACAAGGTTGTCCATAGGCAATGTACATGCTTTTTTCATGATAATATTTGTCATAGCTAGGTCATACCTCATGAACGCACCATATGGTCTCTCTGTCTTAAAATGTCACCATTTCTATTTTGAGTCATCCCAAATTAAGCATGATCTTTCCTAATCTCATTACATTTACTTCAACTTTTGTAAATATAATACCAAATTGACACTTTTTGTGTCTGATGTTGTAAGTGTTGAATATACTTCGCATGTTCAAAAAATTATCTCAATATCACTCCAAATGATTCTCAAATGACTATCAGCTTTCTACAAAAGGGAAGTATTCGCTTGAAATGTTCACTTAACTTTGCCCCATTTTCTTTTATTTTTTCAAGTGCGCGCGTGAATAACAATGATGTTGGAGTATCTTAAAAGGAAAAAGAAATGCAATGAAATCATGTGAAGAACGGTAGATGTGTTTGGCTTTGATGGTAAGAGCTCACCTAGTATGGAAACTTTGCCCAGAACCTATATTGAATTATGCTGCATTATGTTATCAATCTGAGATAATTATGTGAAACATATGCAGGACAAATGCAGCTCCCACAGAACAGACTACAACCGGCAAGGGAAAGAAGAAAGAGAAAGCTGCTGTTGACGAAGGTGAAGGGACGAGTGGAGCTGCACTGAGGTTCGAGGAGGCACCTTCGCAGTCAATGGATGTCGTTAGTGAGAGTGACAAAAGACCGCATTTGGTGTGGACTTCAACCACCAAGAGTGTTGAATTTTCGTCAGATAGGAATGTTAGGGTAAGAAACTGTTTTGGGAATCCACGAATATGGCTCTATTCTATTGCTGATATTGATTTTAGGGTAAACTATACATTAGTACTCCGAGGTACAGTGTATGAATATAATATTTTAGTCCAAAAGTTATACATATTTAATAAAATAGTCCAAACGATGGTGCGTAAAGGTGAAAAGTAGGCATCTCATCAACTCTTCTTCATTAGTAGTGCCACAACATTGTGATTCGTGTGTTGCATGAGGGGAATAGTTACGGTATGTTGGGTTTACCAACAAATAATGACAAGCTTTACACCTATCCATGCCATCATTTGGACTATGTTATTAAACACAAGTAACTTTTGGACTAAGATATCATTTCACAATTATTGTGGACTAAAATATTATTACACCAAACCTTATGATACTAATAGGTAATTTACCCTTAATTTTATATGCTAGCTGAGTAATAAGATGTTTCCTTGTGCAGTTTCAAGCAAATACTAGCATTTTGGATGATAAAGTTGATGCTGCAAAGTTGCATGAATATACATTGTTGAGCGAAGAGGTAAACGGTGAGTCAGAAAATGTCAACGAGGATGAGAATGGGAGTATGTTTTATGATGGTGAAGATGGCGATGACAGTGATGACGATGATGACTCTGATCACCCGGGTCAGGCCTCAGTAGGGAGGAAGCTTTGGAGCTTCTTTATGTCGTGATTATTAGCTCATGCAGATTAGTTAGAACTATGATCAGAAGTCCCGTGTTTCTTGGTTGGGTCCTGTACTATATTCACTGAGAAGAAAGTGCTTTATGTACACAATTCAGGGACAAGTTTGTACTGTTGCATTGTTGCAATTACAAATAGGAAGTTGTTATTCAGAGTAATAATGTGACTTCCAAATAATAAAAGTCACAAATCGCCTTAAAACCTGCAGTCTTACTCTGGCCATAGCATTGCCCTACAAATAGGAAACTTACGGTGTTTTGTTTTGTTTTTTATTTTTTTTTGGTTTTTTTGGTTTTTTTTTTTTTTTTTTTTTCCCTCTGGATTGGGTGAACCTTTTGTATCTCCCTTTATAGCTTTAGTGGGGAAAAGTACAAATAAGAAATAAGTGTAGCTTTGTTCACTTCATAGTTTATTTTGCATTTGTATTTCCTTTGTTGGCACCAAATTTGCTGGAAATCTTGTGCATCCAATGTTCCATTTACCATTTTGCCCTGTTGTTCGGTGTCGATGGAGGTGTTTATACTGTCCCTTGCTGTTCTGTGGGAAGGTGACAACAAAGTGGTCATTAAGGTTCTTAGAGATGGTGGATGCAATTTCAGCAGACATTCTATCCATTATGAAGGATATTTATTTTTTTAGTCAACATTGTGCTCAAGTTTCTTTTAATTACTGCTAGGTGGCCAGCAGATTGGTTAATGAATTTAGGTCATGGGGGTTTTGACATTTCTGTGTGGGGTTGTCCACTGAATAAAACCCTCTCTTCTCTCCTTCGTGTTGATGCATTAGGACTTCCCGTGCGCCACAGGCAGCTAAGGCGGTTTGTCTTTAAAAAACTATATTACTTTTAATGCCATGAACTGTTTGCTTTGACATTTGCTTTACAATGCAAGATATTATATGCATATTTTCTCAGTTCAGCTTTCTAAAGTGATAAGTCAAGTTAAAATGAGTAGTGTCTGTTGTGTTTGGATTTCTAGAGTACGTTTTATCACGTGTTATCGTGTCATTGTGTTAATGATAGGCCTGGTAAAATCGGATACAAACTAATAATACAACATGAAAATAGCAGGTTTGATTGGGGTTTTTGAAGCCGAGTTGAATATGTTATGACCTGTGTAACCCGTTTAGGTAGGGATGGCAATGGTTCGGGTTTGGGTCGGGTTTGCCTTTATCTAGATCCAACTAAAAAAAAAAATTTGACCCGACTGAAATTTGAAAAACACCCATTTATTCCATAAAAATTCAATCCAAATTCAAACTTGTCGGGTGGAATGAATATCCAATCCAAATTAATAACCTATTTAACTTATAGAATAAATTATAATATTATAATACAATAATAATATCTCAAAAGCTAATATTTGGACAAATTATTATATTTTTTTCTTTTTTTCATTTAATAGGTATAAATATAATAATAATGCAATATTAGATAATCATTTAATTACCTTTTAACAAGTAATCTTTATACATAGATTTGTTACATCATGGTTAAATAAGAAATATTATAGTGCCAAAATAAGTTTCGGAATGTTGGCACAACAAACAAAATGTTGGAATATAGTTTGACATGTCAAAGACTTACTATTTACTAATTTAAAAATTTTATCATGCGTTAACATAATTTCAGATCGGGTCTGGGTCGGGTTTGATGTCATCCAAATCCTACCCGACCCAAAACCCATTTATCAATATCCAAATCCCAATCTATTTAAAACCTTTTTTTTTTTAATCCAAATTCATTATAAATGAATCGAGTTTGATGAATATCCAATGGATTAGGGTCCTATTGTTATCCCTACGTTTAGATAGTTAAGTTGAATTTGAGTTTGACCCGTTTAATCCATTTTCAACACGCTTGACTTGTTTATATACTTATG
This sequence comes from Simmondsia chinensis, assembly GCA_018398585.1. Taxonomy (NCBI): domain Eukaryota; kingdom Viridiplantae; phylum Streptophyta; class Magnoliopsida; order Caryophyllales; family Simmondsiaceae; genus Simmondsia; species Simmondsia chinensis. The sequence goes on along the minus strand of JAGTTD010000008.1, from coordinate 5,745,093 downwards.
TTAGATACTTGAGTGATATACTGTTATTATATGTATTTTTGGTAGCCTATTCCACTTAAGATTATTTCAACTATATTTAGTAGTATTAATTTGATAGTTTATATTAATAATTATAAATATGTCATATATTTATCGTTAGTATCATAATGATGAGTAGTATTGATCTATTTATAGATGGCAAACTAAGTTGATCGGTGAGTGCAAAAATTAATTTTATATTCTAATATGCTCTCTTATGCAAATACACATTGGGTTTTAAGCGTGAATATGATACAAATTCATGTTATACTATATATTTAAACTATATTAATATTGAAAGAGGGGCTATGGAAATTCGAACTTGTGCTTTTTTAATCAACAAGGATTCAATACCGTATCAACAAATCAACTTTTTAAAAATTTAAACTGAAGTTCTAGAAAACCATAGCATCTCTTTATCCATATTACCATTTACGCGTAACAACCATCTCTCCTAAGTGTCCCCAACAACTTTTTATCATTATTGTACAAGTAAAAAAAGCTAACTTTATTATTTATTTATGCAATAAAAGTGAGCACCATTATTTAAAATAAAGTGAAAGTAACCATGAGAGATAATAAATACCTATGGAATAGTACTACCAAACTCAGAAATGATTTGTTCCCTGCTACTGCAGGGCTATGTAAATAGTAATGAAAATTACTTTATCCTACTTTTACATTAACAAAAAATTTAATTTCTATGAACTATGGTCATATATAGTGTATAGTATATTGTTAATGTCAGACCAGTTTTTATTATTGTTGAATTTCATTGGGCTTTTTCTAGGCTTGACTCACGGAGTTGGCACACATGAGATCTACATATAAGCCAAAGTGAGGTTCCATCCTAAAATCAATTAGCAATAGGCGGAGTAACCCATTAGTCTTATAAATTGATCCCTTTACTCTCACCTCTTCTATGTGAGATTCATATTTTAACTTACATGTGGAGTTCTTATTGTGAGAATAGGAGTTGTGGAGCATACCCAATAGGGTTGCTGAGGCATATATTTATAGTAATGAGAACATGAATAATTACAGAATATTCGTAGAACAATATCAGGATAATATCAGAATAATATCAGGATAATATCGAAACAGTATCTCTAATACGCCCCCTCAATCGAAACAATATCAGGATAATAGCACGAGCTTGGTGCCTACTTATGGCCATACAGAGCCTTGCGCAGGCGGCATACATATGTGGGAAATTTTGAGTGGATGAACCTGGGAGGCTGTCGCATGTATACTTCTTCATTTAAAAAACCATGTAAAAAGGCTTTTTAACGTCTAGTTGGCAAATGGGCCACTTGTAAGTGACAGCAAGGGCAAGGATGAACCTGATGGTGGTCGGTTTAACAACAGGGCTAAATGTTTCAAAGTAGTCAAGGCCCTCACGCTGGTGAAAATCCTGAGAAACAAGATGAGCCTTAAACCGATCAACAGAGCCATCGGGTTTATACTTGACCTTGTACTTCCAAGTACTACCGACCACATTTTGAGAAGAAGAGGCAGGAACAAGATCCCATGTTTGATTCTGAATGAGGGCGTTGAATTCCTCAGCCATGGCCTCCTGCCACTAAGGATTCTTAGCCGCCTGAGAAAAACTAGTAGGTTCCTGAACCACAACAACTGAGCTAAGGGACAAAATATGTTTGGATTTGCGTATCCCATCCTTAAGACGGGTGTGCATGGGATGGACATCAGACACGGGAGGGGCATGGTCGGGCATAGGGGAGGGACCAGAAGGACCGTCCAAGGAGGTCACAGAAGGTCCAGCCAGGGGAGCCTGATGTGCGCCCCCTGCAGCGACACCTTCGTGCGTCCCAATCGTAGGAACCACGATGGCTGCTTCTAGGGAAGGAGTCGAAAGAGGTGACGAGGGTGCAGCAATAGGGGATGCCGGGACAATACCGGAGTCCAGCACAGTCGGGATCGCCGGAGGAGGTCCCGCAGTGTGCGGGCCCGGTGTGTGGTGAGCATGGGCAAGAAGTGGTCTAGGCAACGGTATGTCAACTAAGGTTGGGCCTAAGCTTGGTGGCGCATGCATGCTAGACACAACGTCAGGATAGGGAAATAAATGCTCAACAAAATGCACATGTCGACTAGTATAGACACGACCACTAGTGGGGTCTAAGCAGCGATACCCCTTGTAACGTCCTGCATACCCAATAAAGACGCAGGATACAGAGCGGGGAGCCAATTTATTAGGAGTACGGGATGTGATGTTAGGGTAACAAGCATACCCAAAGACCCTAAAAAAATTGTAGTCTAGTGCCTTTTTAAATAGTTTTTTAAAGGGGGATAAGTTTTGTAAGAGCAGAGTTGGCAAGTGATTAATTGTATAACAAGCAGTACAAGCAGTATCAGCCCAAAATTTAGGAGGGAGGAGCGCTTGAAAAAGTAGGGTCCGTACCATTTTACTTATATGTTGATGCTTTCGTTCTGCAACCCTATTTTACTGTGGAGTATCAGGGTAGGAAAGACGGAAGTGAATGCGGTGGGTGCGACAAAGGGCAGCTATAGGACGATTGTCAAACTCGCGACCTCCATCACTTTGAAAACATTTGATTTTGAGGTTAAATTGATTTTCAACGAGGGTCTTAAAATCCGAAAAGATGGAGTACACTTCATCCTTCCGTTGCATCGGACAAAGCCAAGTAAAGCGAGTAAAATCATCAACAAATAACACATAGTAACGAAATGCAGAATCAGACACAACTGCAGATTGCCAAACATCCGAATGAATTAATTGCAAAGGTAAGCTCGTATCATGTAGCACACGTGAAAACGATAAGCGACGTGATTTTCCCAAACATCATGCATAACAATGTTTTATTGAGCTGGAAAAAGAAACATCAGGAATTAAAGAACGAGTACGTAAAGTGTCTGAAATAGCATGTCTTAAATGATCTAAGCGCCTATGCCAGAGTTCAGCCGTGAAGGTCCGTGCAACAAGTCCAGTGAGGTGTGGAGAAAACCCATACAGAGGGCCTTCACTGCGTATCCTGAGAAGAGGCATCCCCGTAGCCTTGTCCTTGACACAAAAAAAGAAAGAATCAAACTCAACAATACAGTTATTATCACAACACAACTGCTTAATAGACAAGAGGTTGTATGTAAGACCAGGAACCATCATAACATTAGAAAGCTTGAGGTCATGAGTTCTAGTTCGAATTTTGGAAAAACCAACATGAGTGACAGGTAGTAAGGACCCATTGCCAACTTGAATTAATTTTGAACCACGATAAACAGTGTATTTAGTTAAAATACCTGAGTTGGATGTCATATGATTAGACACCCCGGAGTCAGGGTACCATGTGGGATGAACATTATCATTAACAGACATGGTCGAGAGGGATTGGGAGAGATCCGAGTGGACATAGCGGCGAGGGAAAAGAGAGGCGGCATGACCAGCTTGATGACAAATCTGACAAACTAAGGGACCAGTGCCGAGTATACCATCATGAGGAGGACGAGTATTCATACCTGCGGGACGACCCCAGTTCTGTGGATACGGAGGAGCACCGGTGGAAGCCATACCTGTAACGGAATTGTGATGGGGCGGTCGACCGTGGGATCCACGGCCCCCACTGTTCCCATTGCGATTGTTGTTGTTGCGTCCACGACCCTTGCGACCACGCCCTCCACGACCCCGACTAGATCCCGAGGAATCTGGTGGCACACTGTTAGTGGCAAGAGCATGGTCGTGATCGGTGGGGGATTGAGCGTGAATGCGGGAAAGCGTAGCCTCTTCATCTAATAATGCAGTCTTAAGTTGTTCAAAGGGAAGGTTACGAGACGACTGGAAAGTAAACGTATTAAACGCAGCATATTCCGGTGGGAGACCGAACAAAGCATAGTGGAGGAGTTCATGGTTTGAGATTGAGGAATCTATGACGGCCAGGTCATTAGCTATGGTTTTAAGTTCGGTGAGGTAGGCGGTCATGGTTTTGTTGTCTTTACGTAAGGTTGCAAGTTGAGAGCGTAAGTCAAATTCCTTAGCGAGAGAGTGGTCATGAAAACGTTTAGCAAGGGCGTCCCACATCTTTTGAGATGTGGGATGATGTATGACATCATTGAGGACTGGGCAGGCTAGGGACGCAGACAAACAGGCCCTAATACTTTGGTCAATACAGGACCAGGCTAGGGCATCAGGATTTGAGATGTATTGACCCGTAGGTGTAGAAATTTGATTGGGAGGACAAGGGTTTGAGCCATTGACGAAACCCATGAGTCGATGGGCACGGAGAACCATGGATAATTGTTCTCGCCAAGTGGTATAATCTGTTTGTGTTTCTAGTTTAATTGTAAGGAGACTCGTAATAGAGGAGGGGGGAAGAAGGCTCACATGGGGAGGGAGGGCCGCGAGAGGCGGCCCCCCAGCCATGAGAGGGAAAGAATAATTGAAGAAATTAAATGAAGAAAACAGGAGTCCAAGATTATACCCGGATGAAGGAGGACAATAGTGGTGGACGATGTAGCCGGATCGGGATGTGAGGAGTGGAGAGAAGGGAGAGAAAACCCATGAGCAAGCCCGGAGGAGAGAGACACCGACAGGAGTAGGGCGCGGCCACTGCGCAGAGGCGGTGGCGGTGGCGGTGGCAGTGGCGATGACTAGAGGAAGGCGGTCGTGGGGTGGGAGGCCACGGCTGGAGCTGGAGACAGGGGGGAAGGCCTCGGCACTGGTGAGAGAGGGAGAGGAGGAGGAGGCCGCCATTCGCCACGCCAGAAACTGTGCTGCAGGGGCGGCGCTAGTATTGGGCTTCACCGGAGGAGAGAGGGGGACAGGGGGGCAGCAGCGCCGCACGCACGGGTAGGGTTAGGGTTTCGGCTGGTAAGGGGGCAGCGGCCGAGTCGTGGTGAAGAGGAGCGGCGGCGGGCGAGCGGGCGCAAGGGCACCAGCTGGGGGTGGCTGCCGTGTGAAATTGGGGTTAGGGTTAGGGTTTCGGCTGGTAAGGTGGCAGCGGCCGAGTCGTGGTGAAGAGGAGCGGCGGCGGGCGAGCGGGTGCAAGGGCGCCAACGTGGAGGTGGCTGCCGTGTGAAATTGGGGTTAGGTCCCCCCCCCTCTTTTTTGTGGAGAAGGGATTAATTTTGTTTTAGGATTTTGTATGCTCTGATACCATGTGAGAATAGGAGTTGTGGAGCATACCCAATAGGGTTGCTGAGGCATATATTTATAGCAATGAGAACAAGAATAATTACAGAATATTTACAGAAAAATATTAGGATAATATTGGAATAATATCAGGATAATATTGAAACAATATCTCTAATACTTATTCTTAACAATTATTATTTGAGTATCGACTCTCTTGAATGTTTGTAGAGGCCATAAATTTATCTCAACATTAATACGGATGGCAAATGTTTTAGGTTCCCTACGTGTTTGTTTTTATAATTAGAATGATGCTCCATATTAGTATAAAATGAGTAAAACGCAGATGAATAAAGTTTATAAGGCCCATAAAAAAACAATTCGAAATTATATTTACAAAAAAAATAAATAAATAAATCTATAATAGGAGGAAGAGAATAAGAAACTAGCTATTTCAAAGCTGAAAGATGAATCCACGTCAGTTTCAATATAGCTAAAAACTCAAGTTAAAGACAATTATTCATAATAGGTGGTATTCTTTCATATTTTTTGAGAATATTATGTATATACTTAAATTATCTTATTTAAATACTCAGAATATATGATAAAAAATTACTAGATAACAAAAATCAACCATTCATTGTATTTTTATTAACATATGTTTAATAGTAAGCAAAAAGCAACGTACCCAGTGTTCCAAGGCTCCTGCCTAAGCAGGGTCTTAGCCGGGAGGGGAGGCAGATGTACGCAACCTTCCCCTTTCAGGGTATTACCCCCTGAAGAGAGACTGTTTTTGAGTGGCCCCATCCTGAGGGTAATGGCTTTCCAAGAAGTCACCCATTCTGACACTGCTTTTGTCCAAGCACGCTTAACTTCGGAGTTCTAACGAGATCCAGTGACGGCGTGTTGGTACTCTCTTTGATATGTTTAATAGTGTGCTTAATTATCATTATTTAAGTAAGGAAAAAGCTAAAGATCATATTTTTGAAAACGGGATATAAAACTCAAACCAGCAACCATACAGGACAGTAAGATAGTTACAACTATATCAGAACTGATGAACCCATTACAGTGCATTAATTACCACCATAAAGAAAGATTAAATAATGAATCTAAATTATTAAAACAAAGCAATTATAAAAGGAATTAGGGGGCTAGAGGAAAAGTAAAGGCAGAAAGGGACAAGTCAAGATTAGTAGGGGTGGTGTTATGGGTAAGAGCATAGTATGGGCATTTTCCCTGGTCTAACACTAATTTATTCGGTCAGGTCAGCAAAAAAAAAAAAACGGCAAGGAATCTTATTGGTAAGCTTTTTTTCTTTTCTTAATGTTGTCGTGGGAGCTTTAGTTTCCTTCCCGTGCTTCATTCTATATAGGTACACACGCTTTAGGTTTTTCCTCGTATTTTGTATCTTATCCAGTGTTGAAAAGGTCTTTTAATGTTTTTTAATTTTCACTTTTATTTTCTGTATTTTTTGTGATACTTTTGTATCGGTCTTTTCTGATGCATGCCTTATTGTGTGTACTTTTAGGCATTGTTCTTTCGATTGTGACTGCTTTGTACCGCAATTTTTATTGTTAGTTATCAAAGAAAATGGGCCTTTTCCCTTAGGGCATGGCCAAAAATGAACAGAGGTGGTCCAAGACCTTATAATATAGGGCTCCGGCGATGCATTAATTTTACTGCTCAACTTTTTGCTTGTTTTGGTTTGGATCTTCTCGTGGTCCCTCTCTCCCCTATCAATGATCATTACTTCTACATGTACATTTGGTATTTTTTTCACATGGGTGCTTTATCTCTCCCCCACTTCTATGCTCGTGTATTTTTTAAAATAAGTAAAAGATGTAGTTTTTTGTTGTTAGATTATAAAAATATACATCATTTTAAACTTTTGGAATAAATGATTCCTGACATTGTATCATTGCTTTCTTGACCAAGAGGTGGGCTTATGCATTATCCTCGCTTCAAGCCCGATTGTCATTCACGTGAAGGGATATGTTAGAGTATAAAACTATTCTTGGGTCTTCACCCATCAACTTAAGCTTTTGGATAAGCTGATTCCTTGAAAGTTGTATCTTTTGGGAAGGGGTGTGTTTTTTCTAAGAAATATTTAAAAAATTATAAATATCTCTTTTATTCTCAAGATTAGAATATCCAACAACCTTTTATCATTCTCTTGTTGTTCAATTTCAGAAATCTATCCTTTCTATATGGAAACTCACTTTGTCATTGGGCTTTATTGTATCTGGGCACGAATAAGTCTTAGGAAAAATGGTTTGCCACATGCCTTGAGGTCGTTTGTTGTCTTTGTACACGTTTTATACTATTTCGTTAGCAGTCACTAGCTAGTATTTGAAACAAGTTTAAATATTATATTAAAAGGAGGTGTATTTGATTGAATGAATAAAAAGATAGAGTTAAAGATGTTCTTATAATGGTTTGTCTCTTAACTGTCTAAAAAAAATGTATGAAGTTCAAAGCCTATCATTCTCCTCTCTAAAGTGTTGGTTTGATCTCTTTAGAGAAGTTATTGTACTTCTTACCGATATAAAAATATATTTAGTATACGCATAAGAAGGATGATATATGCTAAAATTCGGTTACTAAACAGCCTAAAAGTTGATTTAAACATGGTAAAAATTCAATTAATCAATTGGGGTCACTTAGTGTGGCAAGCGGTAAATAATATCAACTTGAGGGCTTTTTCGTTTTGATTTTTAAAATTGGGGATAAATAAAATTGTCCATAATGCCCCTAACTGAGTGCGTAGTTTCTTACTGAAGCCTCTACCCACCGTTGCTAGTGTCTAGAGGTGGCAAATTCACCCTAACCGCAAAACCCATGAACTGACTTGATGCGGCCCCAAAATTTGTCTTAAATAATTGAACCTGTGAAGAAAAATACTACCCAAGAACTGGATTTGATTCAAATATTACAACAAATATGAGAAGTAAATAACAGGGTAAAAGAGAATAAACAAAGGAGACAATAATTTATGTGGAAAACCCTCTTCAATCAAGAGGGGGAAAAACCACGGGCGAAGATGGAGAATCTTTATTGAACGAAATAATAGAAGAATTACAATTCACTTCTTCTCTCTCTAATGACAGGCTCTCTCTTTTGGATACTTAATGACAGAACCCTCATGTCATATTTATAGCGTAAACTAGGTCACGCGTAGATTGGGTCTTGATCGATCAACATCTCCAGATCGATCCCGATCGATCGGCGAGCTTCCTGGATCCGTCTACTTTTTGCGTACTTCTCAACCAATCAGCAATACCCCCGATCGATCGGCCTGCTCACGGCAAGCCCCTTTCATAAATACAAGGAATTTGAGACATAACCCAACAAATCTCCACCTTGACTCAAATTTGTCACAAAACGAACTTCTCGACCTTCTCCATAAAGCACCCCTCAAGAGTACTCAACAAAACAGAAAACCCAACCAAGTCCAAGCAATGCTTGAACTTGCTACTCGGTAGAACCTTAGTGAGTATATCAGCGGGATTATCAGCAGTGCCAATCTTCTTCAATTCAACCTTGCCCTTTTCATTCAGATCCCAAATGAAGTGATGTTTAACATCTATGTGCTTTGTCCTGTCATGATGGGTTATCTGATCCTTGGCTAAATGAATTGCTGACTGACTATCACAATAAACGACAACTGTACCTCGATCAACACTAAGCTCACTGATTAAGCCCCTTAACCACACAGCTTCTTTAAACGCTCCTGTCACTGCCATATACTTTGCCTTTGCAGTTGATTGTACTGTAACTGACTGTAAACAAGCTCTCCAACAAATAGCGCAGTTACCAAGGCAAAAGACATAACCTGAGGTAGATTTCCTCTTATCAAGGTCGCCACCATAATCTGAATCAACATAACCAACTAAACGGCTTTTACTCCTCCCAAACTCCAAACATCCATCAGAAGTGCCACGTAAATACTTGAGAATCTATTTAATAGCTTGCCAATGCTCTTTTCCTGGATTCGCCATATATCCACTCACCTTGCTAACATCATTTGCAATATCTAGACATGTGCACACCATAGCGTACATGATACTACCAACTGCACTGGAGTACGGGACCCGTGACATATTTCTGATGTCTTCCTCTGTATGTGGCGAAGCTAATGCTGAAAGCTTGAAATGAGTTGCCAAAGGAGTGCTAACTAGTTTAGCATCTTTCATATGAAAACAATCCAGAACCTTCTCAATATACTTCTTTTGAAACAATTATAGCTTTCCTGCTTTTTGGTCCCTCTTGATTTCCATAACGAGTATCTTCTTGGCTGCTCTTAAATCTTTCATTTTAAATTCACTTTTCAACATAACTTTCAGTTTGTCGATATTGAACATATCTTTAGCTGCAATTAACATATCATCAACATATAACAGAAGATAAATGAATGAACCTGCACTAGTTTTTCTGAAATAGACACAACTATCATATTTGCTCCTGAAGAACCCATGACTGGTCATGAACTTATCAAATCTCTTGTACCACCGCCTTGGCGATTGCCTCAAACCATAAAGAGACCTCTTCAACAAACAAACATGATCTTCCTTTCCTTCAACAACAAAGCCTTCAGGCTGATGCTTGTAAATACTCTCTTCTAGCTCACCATGTAGGAATGCAGTTTTCACATCAAGTTGATGTAATTCTAAATCATGCATGACTACTAGGGCAAGTATTGCTCTAGTGGAACAGTGTCTAACAACAGGTGAAAAGATATCATAAAAATCAATACCATGTACTTGACTGTAACCTTTAGCTACCAATCGAGCCTTATACCTTGCATTTTTAACTCCTGGAATGCCTTCCCTTTCTTTTGAAGACCTATTTACAACCAATGATCCTCTTCCCTGTTTGAGGCTTAACAAGTCTGCAAAAATTTCATCTCGTCGTGCATTGCCATCAACCACTTTTCTAAATCAACTCTAGACACAGCTCCTGAATAGGTGGAAGGTTCGTTGTCTTCCATCGTCTCAACCATCATAAGAGCATAAGCTACCATCTCTTTGTAATCATAACGCTGTGGAGCTTTAGTTTGTCTCTTTTGTCTTCCATTAGCTATAGTATACTGCTCCACCTGCTGATTGGTTTTAATCACTTCATTTCTTTCAGAAATCTTTACTGGAGGTGCCTGTATAATTTTTATGGATTCATTCTGCTATTGAACTATGCTACCTAACTGTAGTTGAACTATCTCTGGCATCTACACCCGACTAGAATCACAAATAACATAAGACTTCTTCTGTGGATGGAGTAATGAAGACTTGTCAGATGTGACATCTTTACTCATCAGAATTTTATGAGAATTAGAATCTCATAAATGAAATCCCTTCACACCTGAAGTGTACCTGAGAAAGATGTACTTCTTGGCTCTAAGCTTGAGCTTTCCTTCATTAACATAAGTGTAAACAGGACAACTAAAATTTTTTAAATAAGAATAGTATGTAGGGGATCCTGACCATATCTCTTCTGGAGTCTTCATCTGAAGAGACGAATGAGGTGAACGGTTCACCAAGTGACATGTTATGTTCACTGCCTCTGCCCAAAATTCTCTGCCCGAACCTGCATTCGACAGCATACACCGAGCTTTCTCTAGCAACATTCTATTCAGTTTTTCTGCAACTCCGTTCTATTGAGGTGTACCTATGCAAGTCCTGTGTCTCACAATACCTTGATATTCCAAGAATTTGGTGAAGTCTTCCTCAACATATTCAAGGCCATTGTTTGTTCTTAACCTTTTACCCTGCTTCCTTATCTGCTTCTCAAGTAAAGCCTTCCATTTCTTGAAAGTGCCATACACTTCATTCTTCTGCTTTAGGAAGTAGACCCAAACTTTCTTGGAGAAATCATCAGTAAACGTCAGAAGATACTTGGAACCACCTTTGGAAGCAACTTTGGAAGGTCCCCATAAATCTGAATGGATATAATCTAACGTTTCCTTTGTCTTATGCACTACCTGCTTGAAGCTAACTCTCTTCTGCTTTCCATAAATGCAATACTCACAGAATTCATTCAATCTTATAGACTGACCACACATTACCCATTAGAACAGAAAGGATTGTGTGGGTGTGGAGGCATTTCCACTTTTTGGCTATTTGTTTAGTGGTAATGGGAATAAATAGAGGATGGGAGTGGGAATGAAAAGGATTCTCACTCCTATATTTCCATACCTAGAGCAGGGCTGGGTTTGAAAATCCATTACCATGGAAATGAAACTAGTGGTGGGGTCAAAAATTTTTTTTCCTATTTCAGCCTTCCTATTATTTTTACTTCATTTAGTTATGGCTAAATAATAAATTTAGATAATTTATAAACATAGTAAGTTTGTTTGTTTAGTGGTAAAGAGCTTCTACTCTTTTTCTACAAGTCAATATTATGCTATAATAGATATATGCATTTTGTGGACATTTATTAAAACTACTGTTGAATAGAGAAAAATAAATATTATTTATATTTCATATTATAAAATAGGTAACTAAAAAAATATAATACTTGTTTAATAATACTAAAACATATATTAACAAAAAAAACTTACAGTGTCATTTTTGTTGGTTGATTGAAAATTTTATTTCAAGGTGGTTTTCAAAAAACTATGCTGATTTAATAAAAATAATAATTACTTTTCTATGTGGGTATTAGTAAAAAGCCATTAAAAAAGAAAGACTTACAATTGTTATTTTCTAAAAAAATTACATAGTTTTTTAATATAAAAAAGATAAATAATATTAATAATTATCTAATTAAAATGACATGAAAAATTATACATACCGTAAATGGACTTGGAAAATTTATTTATCGATTGGAGTTCATTTTGGTAAACTATATTATTTACATCAATTCCTACTAGTGCATATCAAACTTGAGAATGGCTGTTTTACCTCATTCTCATATCTATTACACACTTATACCAAAAGGGGGAGTAGAAATGACTGAGTCATCCCACTTTTAAAAAGCCATTCCCATTCTCTCATTCCTACTCCCACAAATTCATTCTCTCGTATCAAACGATCCCTAATATTTTCAACCTCGACCTCCACCCCTAGGTCCTACTAGGTTTCTTTTAGTTAAAAAGAAAACTTTTGGTATGAAATTTTTTATTAAAAAACTATTAGTCAAAAATGCTTTTTGATAAAATCTTTGTTTTAATGCACACTTGATTAGGTTGATTCTAAATCCTAGTTGTTTTATTTACAATATGTAAAAAAACCAACTTTTCGTAAAGATTAAAACAACAGGTGAATGTCCAAAAATAGTTTTATACTCTAACAATATAGCTTGATCGAAAGAGCAAGCTTTAAAATTTTCTAAAAATATTGATACCTAAGACTTAGTGAAATAATTTTTTAGTCTGCAAATCTTGCGAAATAATTATTAGTCCATAGGTTTGGGTGAAATAATATTTTAGTCTATGCACGGTTAAATCTTTAACAAAAATTTATAAAATGACCAAAATATTCTTATTAAAAGTATTTTAACACAAAAAAAAGAAAAAAAAAATCCCACCTTCCCCTTCTTTCTCCTTCTCCTCTCTGCCGGCCCTGCGACTGTTGATGCTGCTATCAATGGAAAAGAGCGGTTGAGGAGGGGGTTAGTGATCGGAATAGGCGGTTGGTGCCCTAGAAGAAGGGGGCTAGTAAGAGAAGTGTAGAATATGATTAAGTAGAAGTGGGGGAGGTTAGGGTTAGAGGAGAAGAAAGTAAGAAAGTCTAGTTGCAGCTAAATACGGTGATATTTATAATTCTAGCCTCGTATTTTATATGCTTATAGTGCTAGCCCAGTATTTACTCACCCAGATACCCGTAATCCAAAACAAGCTACCAAAGCCGGGTGTTGACCGCCCATGTACGTTGATAATGCTATCCCAGCATTTACCCACCTAAACACACACGACTCAAAAAGGGGGCACTACAAAACAGTGGCCCTTGAATGCTGCCAAATATCTGGGTACCCATGGGATTCCCAGGTCCATGGGAAACATCGCCCAAGGAGAATGGTGACCACAATTCGCGCATGTGTAACGGCCGCCCATAGTAAAGGACGATCGCTGGTCACCCATAATGAAGGGCTACTGGCTCGCCCTCAATAGGCGACCACCGTTCACCCTTGTATAAGGGTGACCAGCAGTCGCCCACAATAGGTGACCGCTTGCTGTCCATGAAGGGCAAACGGAGCCGCCCAAGGTTGAGGGTGACCAAGGCGACAACTGGTCGCCCAAGGGCGCCACAAGGGGTTCGGCGGCGGTGACCAGTGGTCACCCAATTGTGAGGATGACCACAAGGGGTCAGTCGCCGGCGACCACTGGTTGCCCGGGTAACCTGCGACTTCTATATAAAGGGGGGAGACCCCTCTCATTTCTCATGTCGTCTTCCCCAGGGGGAACCACTCCCTCTTGACCTTTCCCGGCTCTCTACCACTTTTTGTCCTTCTGTCGTCGAAGGCAAGCCTTGTCTAAGGAAGACCACCCCAACCAGCCATCGTCCTTCGCGGTCATCTCTCTGGAGCGATAGTTACTCCAACCTGCTACTCTTCTCTGGCTAAATCCTTTATATCTTTTATATGCATTTATTACCTACTTTTATTATTATTTCATAGGATAAATACTGAATTGAGCGTCGAAGGGTCCCCATGGGCTACCCCGTGGGCCCCTCAAACCATTTGTTTGAATCTTGCAAGAAATATCGAGCTGGGCGTGCAGCTAAGAGCTTGAGTCCAACCCCACCTCATTCCGAACTCTCATACAGTGAATAAGCTCACTGGCCAAATTCATCGAAAACAGAATTGGCCCCATCTGTGGAAGGGATCACAAGCTCACGCCTGGCTCGATGTTGCTTCTAAGGTTCAAGCTCTTTAAGGGCTAAGCAAGGTAATATTCAGTATTTTTGGGGTTCCCTATGAAGGTCCACCTAAACAAAAATTTATAAAGGAAGTTTGATTGAACAAGTTCAAGTGTGGCTACACTTTTTACGCACCTTTTTCATTTTTTTTCTTTGGGAAAAAAATCTGAAAAATCATAATAAGCACCTAGACCTCTTCAAAAGCTTCATTTTGATACAAAATTCAAACCGTAACTCTTCACGGATTGAAAGATATGTCCGTTTTAAGTTATAAGGTACGTTATACGCCTTACCTATATCGAGCTTGCCCAAAGCCTTTGTTGGGTGCTTTCTACCACCAAACATTCAAAAAATTTATATGAGTACTTAGAGCTCCTCAAGAGCTTCGTTTTAATATAAAATTTGACCTGTAAGGCTTCACAGATTAAAAGTTATATCCGTTTTAAATTATAAGGTAAGTTATATGCCTTGTATACGCCTTGCTTGGCCAAAGCCTTTTTCGGGTGCTTTCTGCCACCAAATGTTCAAAAAATCTATATGGGTACTTAGAGCTCCTCAAGAGCTTTCTTTTGATATAAAATTTGATCGGTAACTCTTCAAGGATTGAAAATTATGTCCATTTTAATTTATAAGGTAAGTTATATGCCTTGTATGCAGCTACCTCGCCCAAAGCCTTTTACGGGTACTTTCTGTCATCAAAAGTTCAAAAACTATTTATGTATGCCTAGAGATCCTCAAGATCTTTGATTTGACATAAAATTTGGTCTGTTCCTCTTCTAAGATTGAAAGTTACGCCTGTTTTAGCTTGTAAGATAAGCTATATGTCTTACCAGCACCTAGCTCGCCCAAGTCACTTTTCATGTACTTTCTTCCTTCAAAAGTTCATAAACTTTCTATGGGGGCATAGAGCGCTTCAAAATTTTCATTTTGATATAAAATTCAATACAACACTCTTCACAGATTGCAAGTTACGCCTGTTATAAGTATACCGCAAGTTACGCCTGTTATAAATATACCACAAGTTACCTGACCAAGGCAAGGAATTTGCTAGCCTAGTTTATCTTTTTTATGCTTCTTGTGACACAAAAGTTCGGGAAGTTGTCCTAGTTACATAAAAATGTAAAAGGATCTCATTTTGATGGGTGATCTAACTCGCAGCTCCTTGGGGATTAAGAGCTATGTTTGTTTAAGTCTCAGGGTTAACTTATATAAACCACTAATCACTACCATGTTAGGTAAACACCAATCACATCTTTGATATCTTTTCTTTAAAATATAAGAAATTATGCTAGTTGCGTAAAGCTCTTTGAGAGCTTCGTTTTGATATACAATTCGCATTCTAACTCCCAACGATTTAAATTTTATGTCCGTTCAAATTATAGATTACCTAATAAAACAATATATAATGTAGAAAAATAACAAAAGTAAAATAAACAAAAGCAAGCTTTGACCGGCACTTTGGCATTTTGACCATCCTTTTTGTCTTCATTGGTGGTAACATCCAGTACCACCCACCACGAAAACAACACCACCGCTACTACCGGCGTCGTCCTAGCTTGCCCAAAACTAGCTCACCCGTCCTAGCTTGTCCGAAGCTAGCTCGCCTGATATCCTACCTGCCAAACTACGACTCGCCCAAACCATGGCTTCTCTTGACCCTTGTCCTGCCTCGATCAGTGGTCCGCCGTGATATAATTCAAAAATATATAAGTTAAGTGAGGGATAATTTAGATATTAAATAAATAGGTTTAGTTCATAATTACAATTATACCCTCTCCTAACTCTATATATAGAGGGTTTGGGTTAGAAGAGAGATAGGTTGAAAGAATTTGAAATGTGCTCTCTCTCTCCTCTCTTCCTCTAGGTCTCCCCCTTTTCTATCTCTTTAGTCTATTTCTCCCCCCTCCTCCTCTTATACTATGTAAATCTCCCTATTTTCTATTAATATAAGTCATTTTCTATTAGATCGATCTAAGTTTGTAACATTGGTATCAAAGCAAGGTGCTCCTCGGCATCAACAATGGATTCCGCACTAAATCAAGTGGTTGTGGAGTTGTTGGATATGCAAAGGAAGTGTGAAAAAATGGTAAAAACATTTGAAGAATTTCAAATTGGCTGTAGAGAGTGGCAAGAAGAGTGGAAATCTAAGTGTAAAAGCGCCCAAAATACCTCTATCGTCTTTGATACACCCCCTACCATCACCGAAATGGCCGGAGCTCCAAAACCCTCGCCTGAGAACAAGATCGAAGTACCGGAGGTCCTCCCTGAGGCCGAAATCGAAGCGGAGGTCTTCGATCTAACTCCGGAATGGCCAATGCCGATATTGGAACAGGAAGACGGCGTTCTCGTCGTCGCCGAGGTGCTAGAACCTCTAACCCCGAGCCGGAGCCTGGGCACGGAAGAGAAGAAAGAGAAAAACCAGGAGAGGGCAGGTGGTGTGGAAAAGGAAGACGATCGGGTTGTGAGGGAGCCGTGGGAACCGCCGCTGGTCACCGCCGAGGAGCCGCCACCTCACGTCGTCGAGGGGTCGCGCCGCCAGCAGCTGGGGCAGGCTAGGGTTTCGCGTGGGTCAATGCACGGGAAGAAGATGGCGTTGGGTATTCGTTTTGGGGTTAATTACAATTTTACCCCCATGTTTTACATAAATATTTTAAAGAAAAAATTTATTAAAATTTTTGATAACTTTAGAAAATTTACGGGGTTAAAATTTGTAATTTTAATATTTGACCCCGGAAGGTTAATAGTTTGGCTATCAATACCTTGATCCTTGAGGACAAGGATCTTTAAAGGGAGAAGGTATTGATACAATTCAAAAATATATAAGTTAAGTGAGGGATAATTTAGATATTAAATAAATAGGTTTAGTTCATAATTACAATTATACCCTCTCCTAACTCTATATATAGAGGGTTTGGGTTAGAAGAGAGATAGGTTGAAAGAATTTGAAATGTGCTATCTCTCTCCTCTCTCCCTCTAGGTCTCCCCCTTTTCTATTTCTTTAGTCTATTTCTCCCCCTTCCTTCTCTTATACTATGTAAATCTCCCTATTTTCTATTAATATAAGTCATTTTCTATTAGATCGATCTAAGTTTGTAACACGCCGTGACCCGTGGTCCAGTGTGACCTGTTAATCGATGTGCTCCTGTGACGACCATCTTCAACATCCATGCAAGGCTTCATGTCCGACCACCACGTGAAGCCCCATACATCACTGCCGGAATTTCGGGCCACCATAACCATCGATGCATGGTCAAATAACTCAAACTCTTTCCCTCATCTTCACACCCTAATTTGGGTCAATCTTCATTAGAATCTTTGCCTTATTTAACACTAAATTTTTGTTACAATCTCTGTTTAATTTAACCCTAAAAGGGGTTAATTTGTGTTACAATGTTAGTTTAATTCAACCCTAAAAGGGTTAAGTTTGGTTACAATCTCAATACAATTTAACGCTAAAATTCGTGTTATAATATCATTTAATTCGATCGTAAAAGGGTCCATTTTTATTACAATCTTAAGTTTAATCTAAACGTAAAAGTTAATTCTCATTACAATCACTATTCCATCCCACCCTAACTTGGGTCAATTTCTACTTCAGCCTTAATCTAATTCAACTTCAAAGGGATTAACTTTCATCATAATATCAATTTAGCTCAACCTTGACTGAGTAAATTTTCATCGCAATCTCTATTCGATTTGACTTTATTGGGTTCGATTTATGTTATAACCTCAATTTAACAAGTTAATTTTCGTCAATTCTAGCTGAACCAACATGTGTTACAATCTTAAATTTTCATCAACTTTGATTGAAACTGTACTTGCTACAACCTTAATTTTCGTCAGCACCAATTGAATAAATTGACAGTACTATCCTAGTTTAATCCAGCTCTAGATGGACTAATTTTTCTTATAATCTCCACTCCTTTCCACTATAAAAGAATAATTTCGTTGCATTTCTTACTTGTCTTAACTCTAAATGGGTTAATTTTCGTCAACCCTACCCCTATTCAATTCAACCCTTAGTGAGTCAATTTTCATTATGATTTTGGTTTAGTTCAACTAGAATTAAATCGATTTTTGTTACAATCTCAGCTTAGTTCAACCTGTCTGAACAAATTCTTGTTGTAGCATTTGTTCAATTCAACCCTTTTAGAATTAATTGTTGTTATAATCTTAGTTTAACTCAACCTTAACATCTGTTTAATTCTACCATGTTTGGATTGATTCCTGCTACCATCTTATTTTAGTTCAACCCTGCTTGAACTAACTATTCATAACAATTTTAGTTTAATTCTACCCTTGTTGAAACAATTTTGTCTCAATTTCGGTAAATTTTAGTTACAATCCCATGTTTGAGTAGATCTCAACTTGGTCAATTTTTGTTTCTATCCTAAGATCGACTTGGCTCACAATCACAATTCAACTAAATCTTGTTTCGATTCAGTCTTCGTTATAACTCATGTTGAACGAATTCTCATTCGACTAAGTTATAATTGAGTATATTCTTCTTACACTTCATTCTTATCCAATCAAATTCGAATTAAATCAACCTTCGCCCAATTATTCATATAGCAACCGAAGTTATTCATCACATATGCGATCCTATGTTTGAGTATGGCTTGCTATAATTTCTTATATCTTTGGTAATCGCATTCGAATCTCGCTGGTGTTCTTATTGAAACTAAGGCTCTTTCAACTGTTATTTCATAATACAGCTCTAATAGACATTCTATCCTATTGGTATATTTAGCTATTATATAAAGTTAAAAGTTACTCGCTTTTTATTCTAAGAGTCTCAATTAGACAGTCTTCTCTCAGTCAGTCACAAGTAATTAAATTCCTCTAGACACTCTACTAAAAATGAATAAAATAATAATTTCCTTCTATTAATTGCTTCCAAATTAAAATTTCATTGGGTGATCCTTCGATTAAATACTACAGCTTCTTTCTATATATATCTTCTCTGTTATCCACTTCCATTAAGTACTAAAAATCACACACAAATGGTGTGTGGAACTTGTTGTGAAAGTATATGTATCACCTGCCTCTCACAAGTATCACACATATCTAAACTTCTCTTGATCGACTGATAGAACTGTAACGCATCAACTTAAATTATTGTAACCTCAATTAAATTAATAATCACCCTATAGCCCACTTAACCGATCTTTGCACCAACTCCATTTCAAATCAAACCCCCAATAGTTAATATTTGCCATAATTGACTCTAATAAGTTCTTGTTTAAGCCAACTTCCACTGCAATTCCATTCTAATCAAACTTTGCTGAATAACTACCACCATAAACAAACGAATTGAAAGTTACAATTTTCGGTACATAAGGTCTAATTGGCCAATGGTGAAGTTATACATCATTTTGGAGTAAATATTATGAATTTACCTATTGCAAGATACATCAGTGTTAATTATAAAATTTATTCTTATTAATTTGATCAAGGTTAGGGGATCTCAGTTTACATACATATTTAAAGTTACAGGCCATGTTTAAGATTTGATACTGTCATTGCAATACACTAGGAAAGCTTGTTCTCGTTCATTGATCACCATACTGAATGGATAACTTACCCCTCCATGGTATATCTCTTCTACGAGGGAAAAAGCGCCCTTTCTAATTGTGCCATTGGAATGTCATTTGTATATCTTGGCTGTTTACGACGAATTTGTCTAATGAGCACACAGACTTGGCGGTCAACGCCCGGCGGTCAACAATGGGTATGCCCAATCTGTGTGCTTGCAAGTGTCTAGGTAAGTAAGTATCGAGTTATAAGAGCGAAGCATATAAAATACCAGGCCAATATTTTAAAATATCGGGCTAGCATTATAAACAGTCCCCACACACGCGAACTTCGATCATTCCAAGTTCGGCCACGGAGTGGATTACACATCAATTCTCAGTGTAAGCTGCTACCGTACAATGTTTGTCCTCAAGATGGGGATTTCTAATATTATGCCTTTGCTTTTCGTAATTGCCACTCATGTGCATAACTTAAAAAATGCGTGTCGACGAATGACATTTAATATAATGTTTTGGTTTTTGTAATTATTATTCGTGTGTATTAATAGGGCACAGGACTCAAGTAAGTTGTGTGTCAAGGTTTATGGCATTTTACCAAATGTTTAAGTCATTTCGGCTCGTAACTGGGCACAGGTCCCTTCATGAGTCTTAGCAAGGTTTTTAGATTAGTTGTGGATCTTAACGGAGTATTAACATACTATTTGCTCTATTAAGGCGCTTAGCCTTTTAGGGACTTTATCTTTTTGTTTGTCCGAATGGGCAGTCTTCAAAGCGTTTAAAGGAATCTGAGTTTTTGGGGACTTTTGAACCATAGAGTATTTGCAGCATTTTGTTCTTTATTCTCAGAAGCTCAGACTCTTTTAAACACTCTTACACAAATAAAGACTGCCCATTCGGACAAATAGAAAGATAAAATATTCCTTTAAAATCCCTAAAAGGCTAAACGCCCTGATAGGGTAAACAGTATGTTAAACACTCTATTAAGATCCACAATTGGGCTGAAAGCACTGCTAAAGCTCATGATGGGCCCTGCGCTTAGTTACTAGTCAAAACAACTTAAACATTCGGTTAAAAGCCAAAACCTTGATACATGGCTTACTTAGGTTCTACGCTTAGATCCCATGCCCTGTTAATGTGCATGGATAACAATTACAAAAAAACAAAACATAATGCTAAATGCCTCCTTTGCTTAGAAAGACATCGCGCGCTAGTAAACCACGGTTAAGCACTGGCATGTAATCCACTCCATGGCTAAACTGGGAATGACTGAAGTTCGCCCATGGAGTGGGGGGACTATATGTTTATAATGCTAACCTGGTATTCTAAAATATCAGCATGGTATTTTATATGCTTATAATACTAGCCTGATATCCACTCGTCCAAATGCCCGCAGCTCGAAACGAGCACCCCAAAGCCAAGCATTCACAAGCTTACAAGTCTGGACACCCAAGGCTCGAACGCCCAGCAAGGGAGGCCCAAAATGTGGAGGCCCTAGGTGGGCACCTAGACAGGGGGCCCAACATTGAGGCACCCAGCAGCCGGGCGCCCAGGCCCCATATCCTTCTATAAAAATGGGGGAGGCCCCTCACATTTGACACATTCTGTCTCTGGCACTCCCTCTCTGCCACACCTATTCTCTCTCTCTCGTTCTTTCTCTAGCACTCCCTCTCTGCCACTCGTATTCTCTATCACTCTCTCTCTCTCCTAAAGCAAGCCTTGTCTAAGGCAGACCACCCCACGCCTCAACCTCCCATCATCCTTCACGATCATCTCACTGGAGCAACAACTACTCCAACCTTCTACTCCTCTCAGGTAAAGTCTTTTATATATTAGTATTTATTACCTTCTTTTAATAGTATTTCATGAGATAAATACTGACTTGGGCGTCGGAGGGGTCCCCCATGGGTTATCCCACGGGCCCCTCTAACCATCTGTTTGAATCTTGCAGGAAACACCAAGCCGGGAGTGCAACTAAAGCTTGAGTTTTGCTCGTCCTTACGAACCCTATTTCATACCGAACTCTCATATAGCGAATAAGCTCACTGACCAAATTCGTCGAAAATAGTGGCGCCAACACCTAACAGTGGTAGGACTGAATCTTTGATGCCGAGAAAGTCGAATCGATGACATAAATGCGTTTTTATTGGTTCATCCTTCATAGTTTGATAAGCAATAGCATACATTATTAGAAGACTCAAACAACTCATACTCCTTATAAGAACCACAACACAGATTTTGTAACCTATTATATACCATACAGGCATATCCAACATCATAACGACAAACTATAACTAATTCCATTAACCTAACTATTAAAAGAAGTAGGTAGGCCTTAAGATGATCCTAGACTAAACTAAACATTTTTAAATAAGTACAACAATCCTCAGGCATGCAATCATGCACTCTGCATTATCACATAAATCATTGGCAGTAATCACTGCCCATTTATAATATTCAGACACAATTTAACCGCAACACTTCAACCTACTTCCCATTGAAAGTTTTCTTTGCTCAAAATAAAGTGGTAAGGTGTTCAACACCAACTAAACAAAAAATAAGCATACATTGATACCTTCAGCATAAGAAATAAGGTTCCATTTAATGAAACTCCGAATGATGTACTCTAGTGATTCACAAGGCGCTTGCCCATTGCAGAGTTAACTTTTGCACTTGGTAAGGCTTCTATTGGTTGATAAGTTTGACTAGAAGCCGACATTGGTGAATTAAGGGACAGAGCAACAGGTGCAGGAGAATGCATGTACTTCAAACTAGGATTATGATTCGAACTAACTCTCGTTATGTGCTTGCTTTAACTCAGCCCTCGCTAAACCAATTTCCATTACAATTTAACCAATATTAGCTACAATTTATATTCAACTAAATTCTAATGAGGTCAATTCTCGTCGCAATCCTAAATTACTCCAATCCCAATATTTGAACAAATTGTGTTCATTAATCAGCACAAAAGGCTGTCTATACTTGCCGACTGCTAAATCGAATCCAAGTTCACTATAATTCTTCATACATGGAGCCGTACTTTGCTAAATCCTTACCCGCAAATTGTCGAGTTAGCAATTAATTACAACACTTTAAAATTAAAGGTATTAAAGGAGTAAAGTCATCAAATTTACTTCTTAGGTTTAGGTTCTAGGATACACAACGAACACAATCCAGCGCTAGGACATAAGAATAAATCAAAAGGTACATACAACCACCACATCCAAAAGTGGTGAAAGCACTTATAGCAAGATGGAAAAGGTATATGATCCACTCTAAGGACCTTGCTTGAGCACGCAAGAGACCTCATAACTACCTTAGAACTCACAAGGCATGT
Source organism: Simmondsia chinensis (assembly GCA_018398585.1). Lineage (NCBI taxonomy): Eukaryota > Viridiplantae > Streptophyta > Magnoliopsida > Caryophyllales > Simmondsiaceae > Simmondsia > Simmondsia chinensis. The sequence continues at coordinate 5,722,251 of JAGTTD010000008.1, read as the reverse complement.
CCGTTCTCTTTTTCCATCAAAGGCTAATCCAATTATTCCATGAATTTCTCATTGGCATATACTATGCACCTACAAAAAAATCCCTAAGCGAATAATTCATCTAATAGGAACACAATGTGCTGCTTGCCCTGTGCCAACATGGCAACTGTTCACCTACAAAGTACTAGCAAGGGTTATTTAGTCAAAAAGCCAAAAGTCCACCATACTTGACTTACTTCATAAACTGCACGATATCACCATCTCTCGAAACCAAATGTGGCTATATGATAAGTAACTTTTGGAAGATACTATTCAGCCTCTAAATCAAGTAAAATTAGAAATCAAAAATACATCCAAGCTAAGAATCGTTTCATAGAAAGGGGGAGCTGGAAGATTTTGTCTTCATTTGTGATTCCCTATTAATGGTGGCGCAAATCATTTGAAAGCTGGGGGACTTCGTCCCCATTCACGGCCCGAACTTCATCTCAATGGTAGCGCAAATCATTTTAAGGCCATGGGTATTTTGTCCCCATTCACAGCACGAATTTCATTTCAACAACGGTGTGCAAATCGCTTTCATACTGAACTTCACCTCAGTCGTTTCCTTAATAGTGGTGTTAATCGATTTAAGACTAGGAAACTTCGCCTTAGTCATGAGTTGAACTTCACATCCTCATCTTGGTAGTATAAATCATTGTTATGGCTGGGAGGCCTCGTGTCACAGTCCTAGGAACTAGGAGTCTTGCAGGGCGCGTTGTTCACTAAGGACAACGTGCAAGCCCGCGCTATAGATCACTTTGAGCGCACAGTGGTCTAAGAAGTTCGGACCTTCTGGGTCCCAGGACGTTGGGTGTGCGAAAGAGGCGCTGCAACTCCCACTCAAGTGCACAACAAACAATCACACATGAACACAAAACTTGAAAAGAAGGAAATTTGTATTCATTAACAAAGCATACAACGGATATGAGATTTACAAGTTGAGTGGACTCTCCCCCATATATATACAAAATAGGACTCTATACCCCTGACAGGAGAAAATATTAAGGGGGTCTCTGCAATCATACGCCCCTATTTTTGAGGAGGACAAAAGATAAAAAGAAACTAAAAATTTTTCAAGCTACTATATACATAAGGCTATCCTAGGATCCATGGGGATGACGTGCAAGATGTCCCATCAAGTCAAACAAAAATAAGAAAAACCGACAGTGTCACGGACCCTGCAGCAGGCCCTGGGCCTGCACTGGGACACGCATAAGGGAGTGTGAACGGGCCCTGGGGCGTGACCTGGGGCGTAACCCGGGCAAGACCTGGACGGGTGCAGGGGCACGCGCACTGGCTGGGGGCCGCGCACCTGGCCACACGCAAGGGCCTCAGTGCACCATGAAACTTGTTAAGGGGTCGCAGACACTGGCCAAGCCTAGGACCATGACATCATCCCCCACTTGAGTTGTTGACTCCCTCGTCGACTTCTTCTTTTTCTTCGTCTGGGTCTTCACCCTCTCCCTGTCAGGGAGGTCTTCTTCAGCAATCCAGTTTGTTTCTTCAACAGGTCTTTCCTTCCACCGTATCAGGTACTCTGTCTTCTTGTCTCCCTTGTGATCTTCAATTTGTCGATCAACAATCACTTCTTCTACTTCGGGTGTAGGAGTTGGGCGCATGCGGATGTTAGCCCTCGTGGACACATTATGTGTGGGATCTTCTTTATCTACATGGAAGGGCTTTAGGAAACTCCCATGAAACACCGAATGGACTTTCATCCAGTTCGGGGGTTGGACCCGGTAGGAGGCTCATCCCAAACGGGCAACCACATGAACTGGGCCTTCGTATTTGTGCACTATCCGCTTGTCCCTTTTCTAAGAAATCTTTGCTGATCATTGTTGATCTTGACCAGCACCAAGTCCCCTGGTTGAAACTCCATCGGTCGTCTTCCCTGATCTGTCCACTTCTTCATTCTTTTGGAGGCCTTCTCTAAGTAGGCCTTTGCAACTTCATTGTTGTCCCTCCATTCCCTTGTGTAGTTGTAGGCTCTCGAATTTTCACCTCTATACGGCTCTGCAATGGTGTGAGGTAAAAGTGGTTGTCGGCCGATGACAATTTCAAAGGGGCTCATGTTAGAGGATGAGCTTTTCTGGGAATTGAAACAGAATTGAGTGACATGAAGGAGCTCAACCCAGTTGGACTGATTGGCACTCACAAAATGTTGCAGATATTCCTCCAACAACCCATTGATTCTCTCAGTCTGACCATCAATCTTAGGGTGGTAGCTCGAGGAGATGTTCAGGTCAGACCCTAGCAGCTTGAAGAGTTCTAACCAAAATGTGCCGGTGAACCGAGGATTCCTGTTGCTCACGATACTGTGTGGTACTCCCCAATACTTTATAATGTGCTCAAAGAACAAGGACGCCGTCTCCTCAGCAGGACGGGAACTCGAGGTAGGGATGAACGTAGCATATTTGGAGAAAAGGTCAACAACCACCAATATCGCGGAGAACTCCCCCACTTTTGGCAGGCTGGTGATGAAGTCCAAAGAGACACTCTCCCAAGGTCGCGATGGAACAGGGAGGGGCTCCAACAGCCCCGCCTTCTTCTGTCTCTCGATCTTATCTTGCTGACAGATAAGGCAGGTCATTGTGTGGCTCATCACATCTTCCTTCATTCCGGGCCAGAAGTAACCCCGCATCAGGAAACTCAGAGTTCGTTGCCAACCGGGGTGTCCTGCCCAAAGGGTGTCATGGCATTCCTTCATCAAGGAACTTCTGAGTCCCCCTGCTGCCGGAACAAATAGCCTTCACCCCTTTGTCAACAGGAGTCCTTCCTCCTTTTAGAACCACCGGGTTTTTCCTTCTTCGATCAGCCCACGGATGACTCTAGCGGACGGATCATCATTCAAATGTTGCTTGATTTTCTCTTGAAGTAGGGTTGTCACACCGCTAGAGGAAAGGGAAGCACACATGCTCAGAGTTGCTAAGTCGGATCGATGGCTTAAAGCATCGGCCACTTGGTTGCTCTTTCCCGCTTGATATTGTAGCTCCATGTCAAATTTGCCAAGAGATTCCTGCCATCTGGCTTGTCTAGAGGATAGCTTTGGCTGGGTCAGGATGTGGCTAGTAGCTGAATTGTCCGTTTTCACCACAAACCTTGACCCCAAAAGATAGTGTCTCCATACCCGCAAGTAGTGAACCAAGGCCAGGAGCTTCTTTTCCTGTGCAACATAGCGACGTTCAGCATCCTTGAGTTTTGGCTTTTGTAAGCTATAGGATGCTTTTATTGCAACAAGACTCCTCCGAGGACAAAGTTGGAGGCATCCGTTTGGACTTCAAAGGGCTTAGTAATGTCGGGAAGGGCCAAGATAGGCTCTCTCATGACTGTTGTCTTCAAATCTTCAAAAGCTTGTTGGCATGAGTTCGACCAATCCCATTTGTGATCCTTCTTCAACAGATCAGTCAGCGGGGTTGTCTTTTTTGAATAACCCTCAATAAATCTTCTATAGTAGTTGGTAAGGCCGAGGAAGGAATGAAGCTCGCTGACATTCCTCGGCACCGACCAATCTTCAATAGCCTGTATCTTCTTCGGATCCATCTTGATCCACCCTTGTCCAATAATATGCCCTAAAAGCTGACTTCCTGGGCAAAAGAACACTTCTCTCGCTTCACAAATAGATGATGCTCTCTCAGCTTATGGAAGACCACTTCAAATGCCTTAGGTGTTCCTCCATAGTGGTGCTATGGATCATAATGTCATCCAGGTATACCACGACAAATTTGTCAAGGTACTCATGAAAGATATGATTCATCAAGGTGCAGAAGGTAGTTGGAGCGTTCGTGAGCCCGAAAGGCATAACGAGCCCTTCAAACACCCCATACCTAGTCAAACATGTCGTCTTAGGCTCATCTCCTTCAGCAATGCGGACCTGGTGATAACCTGAGCGGAGGTCGAGCTTAGTGATGAATTTGGCTCCCCCCAGTTGGTCAAATAGATCGGTCACCAACGGGATGGGGTAGTGGTTCCGCACGGTCACCTTGTTGAGAGCTCAGTAGTTGATACACAATCTCAAGCTACCATCCTGTTTCTTCTGGAATAGGACTGGGGCTCCATAGGGAGCCTTAGAAGGGCGAATGAAGCCTGATTCGATCAACTCCCCAAGTTGTTTCCTAAGCTCAGCCAACTCCGGGGGCGCCATGCGATAAGGTGCTTTGGCGGGGGCCCTAGCTCCATGCAACAACTCAATTTGGTGATCCATAGTATGCCGAGGAGGGAGCACTTTCGGTAATTCCGCTGGCATGACATCTCCATACTCCTCTAGTAACCCCTGAATTCGGGGGTGCACAGCAGTAGATTCTTCATCTTCTTTTGCAGACAAGGCTACCAGGAAGGTAGGTTCATGTTTCTTTAACCCTTTCTCCAACTGCAGAACCGACAACTGAGGACTCGTGCCCCCTTTGACACCTGCCTTTATAATCGGGGAGGCCTTTACCAGACACGAATTCTTTACCCATCAGGAGGAGTGAGTTAATGTGCGGCATTAGGACTCCCTTGGCCCGTTGGAGGAACTCCATACCAAGAACAAGGCTGAAGTCGTCCATTGGGACAGCGGTGAGGTCCACCCGACCTTCCCATTCTCCAAGCTTCACGGTTACCTCTCTTGCTAGCCCAAGAATCGGCTTAGCACTAGAGTTAACTGCCTTTAAGCTTCCACCCTCCTAGCTAAGCTTTAACCCCCGTCTTTTCGCCTCTTGTCCTGAGACAAAGTTGTGCGTGGCACCAGTGTCAATCATGGCTCTAGTCCTTCGACCATTCACGACCAGCTCCACGTGCATCAGGTCATTGGATCGAGGGGGTGTTGGATCAGTCTTCTCCATGGCATACATTAAGTGGATGGCCCCTAGCTGAGGCTGCTCCGCAGGTTGCTCCACGTAGGGTTCTTTTGAATCTGAATCCAAGGTGGTCTCGGCCATCTTCTATTCTATTCTATGTTGAAGGGCACTAAGGGTGCCCTTGTGTGGGCACTCGTGTACCCGATGAGGCCCCTTGCACAAAAAGGGCGATTGTTCGTAAACCCTTCATTGTTCCTTCAGAATTAAGAGATTTGTTGTCCCGATCCTCCACCCCATGGCCTTGGTCGATTGTTGTTGCTGCTATTAGCGGCGGCAGACTTGCTCCCCATAGAGTTATTAATGGTGTTTTTCCTCTTTTGTGAGGCTGCTCCATCCGAATGGAAGTCCACTAATCTTTCAGCGGCTGCTTGAGCAGCTGCAGGGTTCTGAGGATTCTGACGGTATAACTCCTTCTTCGCCCAATCTTTCAGGCCTTTGATGAAGTGAAACAATCTATCCTTGTCAAACATGTCCTTCATGTCTAACATACAAGCTGAGAAGTCTTTCACATAATCTCGGATGGAACCGGTTTTTTGGATGCTCCTCAGCCGGAGGCGAGCAATGAAGTCAGTGTTCTTGGGATAAAACTAATTCTTTAGTTCGGCTTTCAAATCATCCCAAATATCTATTCGGAGTCGGTTCTGAAGGATGTCCTCATGCTTGGTACGCCACCACAGTTTGGCGTCACCCCTTAAGTGCATGGTAGCGAGGTCAACTTTGCACTTCTCATCCTCTACATGGCATATTCTAATGTATTGATCCATGTCAAAGAAGAAGTTGTCAAGCTCTTTTGAATCTCGCACTCCACTGAGAGGTTTTGGTTCTGGGGGCTTCACTTTGCCGAACCCAAAACTGGAATTCTCAGTGCCCATGGCACGAGCGAGCAAGTCACCTTAGCAAAAAGTTCGGACAGCTCCCCGCGCACCACCTCGATGGCATCATACATCTCCCCACTAAGTTCCTTGAAGTTTTCCTTTACCTCCGTCACGAAGGTCCCAAGGGACTTCATTCGACCTCCAAGTTCCTCAAGAACTTCAGCTCGGGGTTCAAACTGGCCCAGCGATTGGAGACGCTCCTCATGTCATCCAACTTGTTCGACCAAAGTTTCAAGGCCTTCAACTCGGCCCTCCAACTGCTCTACTCTCTCCCTCATCGGCAGGTTAGCCATAGCTAGGCTAGTAGAAATCACTCGAGCAACGGGTCAATGAAAACTCGCTCTGATACAAACTGTCACGGTCCTAGGAACTAGGAGCTGTGTGGCCGGCATTGTTCACTAAGGACAACGCGCAAGCCCGTGCTATAGATCACTTTGAGCGCACAACGGTCTAAGAAGTTTAGACCTTCCGGGTCCCGAGGCGTCGGGTGTGCGAAAGTGGTGCTGCAACTCCCACTCAAGTGCACAACAAACAATCACACATGAACACAAAGCTTGAAAAGAAGGAAATTTGTATTCATTAACAAAGCATACAATGGATATGAAGTTTACAAGTTGAGTAGACTCTCCCCCATATATATACAAAACAGGACTCTGTACCCCTGACAGGAAGAAATATCAAGAGGGTCTCTGCAATCATACACCCCTATTTTTGAGGAGGACAAAAGATAAAAAGAAACTAAAAATTTCCTAAGCTACTATATGCATAAGGCTATCCTAGGACCCACAGGGACGACGTGCAAGACGCCGCATCGAGTCAAACAAAAATAAGAAATACCAGTAGTGTCATGGACCCTGCGGCAGGCCCTGGGCCCGCACTGGGACACGCGTGCTCGGGCGTTGGGACACGCGCAGGGGCCCTCGCACGGGCCCAGGGACGCGCACTGGGGCGCGACCTGGACGCGAGCAAGGGCGTGCGCACTGGCCTAGGGCCGCGCTCTTGGATGCGCGCACTGGCCCGGGGACGCGCGCAGGGGCCTCAGTGCACCTTGCGACTTGTCAAGGCATCGCGAACACTGGGCAAGCCTAGGACCATGACACCTCGCCCCTATTCATGGCCCAAATTTCATTTCAATGGCGGGATAAATCAATTTAAGATAGGGATACTCCGCTTCAATTCACAACTTAATCTACTTATTTTAGTAGTATAAGTAATTTTAGGACAGAGGGGCTGCATCCCAATTCATAACTTAGACTTCCTTATCCCAGCGGCATAAATCATTTTTAAGATTGGGGGACTTGGTCCCAATTCACAACTTCAACTTCTTTATCTTGATGGCACAAATCATTGTTCGTGACTATAGGACTTCACCCCCAAGTCATAGCCTAGACATTACCTCCGTCACAAAGGTTAAACCACTCCAAAATCAGGAGGCTTCACAATCAACAATGATGAAAAATACACTTCTTTGGCACAATGCAAATTAGGTCAGAACAGCTACAAGACAGAGACTATCAATCTATAAGACGCAAGCCCTCTCAAAGCAGGTGAACCACACCCACAATCATGCAACGTTGGGACATATTTAGGAGACTTCGTTATTCACTGCAAGTTAGTGATTGAGCTATAATCAGACAAATTAGCCTTTTATTGTGACCTAACAAAATGCGTCTAGCTGGAAAGTCCAACATAGACCATGCATATTACTGCACCTGAACAACTCACAAATTTAACCAACTTTCCTCTGAGCTATGTACTACCACTGCTAGTTAACAACTTGGTAAGAACGGTACAAGATACCATCTTCATCTTCTTAGCGTCATCTTCACTATCGCATACATTCAGTGGTGGCGCGTAATCAGTACTTCCAAACCACTGAAACAATTTCTTGATAGTCATGACAACTCGATAGTAAAAACCCCTTCAGAGGATAACAATCTAAATAAGTAACAATTAGTCTAATACACACGATAGTCTATTTCAAGGATGTCTTAAATTTTCTTACAAATAATCTAGAATTCCTCTCACAGCCTGTTCAATCTAGCATTAATCATTTTCAACAAGGGAACACACACATAAAGGATTACCGAATCCTTAGAAATAGTTTGCTATCTTAAGGCTAGGATAACAAGATTAATGTACCAAGGAATGTTTATGCCATGTTAGTAGCATCCTTAGAGGTCTTTCGTCAAGAACATCCTATAAACTCACCTTGTAGAGTTTTTTAATATCCGAGGCCAACATAGGTGACCCACCATAGGCTATCAAAAACTCATCTTTGGTAGGTCACACATTGCGCATAAATACTTGTCATCCTAACATTATTTTGATATTTATTTCCAACATATCCATTATCAGACAAATGTATTATACTAACCTGTTTGATATGATCTACAGCCTCGAATGCACCCGATTATACCTAGGCATTCTGCGCATAACATCTAACAGGTATCCACATACGCACCAATCACCATGGTCCACCCTGGCGCAATCACCCGCAACGGGTGCAATGCTTATCACCATGGTCCGCCCTAGTGCAATCACCCGCAACGGGTGCAATACTTAACACCATGGTCCGCCCTAGTGTAATCACTCGCAACGGGTGCAATGCTTAACACCATGGTCCGCCCTAGTGCAATCACCCACAACGGGTGCAATGCTAATCACCATGGTCCACCCCGGCGTAATCACCTGCAACAGGTGCAATGCTTATCATCATGGTCCGTCTTGGTGCAATTACCGGCAACATACAATGTTTGTAATCATATGACGCCATGACTCGCTTGAGGTTTATTTAAAGATAATAGATTAACCACTATTATTTACTTTTCATTTAACATATATAGTGTGCAGTTTCTAACATTAAAATTACAGGTTTAAAAGAAACGTTACTGAACACACTAACCTCATCTAGGTGTGTCACATATATATCACCTATGTTTTAAATGGATATATTAAGTTAACATCTAGGAGCTTCAACTAGATATGCCTTGCTTGTCAAAATAACTTGATCAAAATGCATCATGCTCATCATTTTATAGATATTACGAACTAAATACGTATATGACAAGTGGTCAGTCCTGATAGCAATATCCTCATATGCTTATCACATAAAACTCATAACACAGCCAACACTTATGAATAAAGGAAAAAATGTTGCAAATACTCTATGATTCAAAAGTCCCCAAAAACTCAGATTCCTTTAAATGCTTTAAAGACTGCCCATGTGGACAAACAAAAAGATAAAATGTTTCTTTAAAGTTCCCATAGGCTAAACGCCTTGATAAAACAAACAATATGTTGAACTCTCTGTTAAGATCCACAATTGGGCTAAAAGCCTTGCTAGGACCCATGATGGGCCCTGCTCCCAGTTATGAGCCGAAACGACTTAAACATTTGGTTAAATGCCAAAAAACTTGATACACAGTTTACTTAGATCCTACGCCCTATTAATATGCACAAATAACAATTACGAGAAACCAAAACATTATATTTAATGCCAAATTCGTCGGCACGCATTTTTTGAGTTATGCGCATGAGTGGCAATTATAAAGAGTCAGGGCATAATGTTAGAAATCCCCATCACGAGGGCAAACATTGCACGCTAGCAGGTCACGCTGAGAATTGATGTGTAGTCCATTCCATGGCTGAACTTGGAATGATCGAAGTTCACCCATATAGTGGGAGGACTATATGTTTATAATTCTAGCTTGGTATTTTATATGTTTATAGCGCTAGCCCAATATTTACTCACCCAGGTCCCCGTAGTCCGAAACACGCTAACAAAGCCGGGTGTTGACCGCCCATATACGCTTATAATGCTAACCCGGCATTTACCCACCTAAACACACATAGCTCAGAAAGGGGGCACCCCGAAACGGTTGCCCCCAAATGTCGCCAAATATCTAGCGCCCATGAGATGCCCAAGTCAGCGGGAAATATCTCCCAAAGAGAATGGTGGCCACGAGTCACCCATGTATAAGGGCGACCCATAGTCGTCCACAGTAGACGACCCCATGTTGTCCATGGAGGGCGGACAGAATCGCCCAAGGTTGAGGGCTACCGGTGGTCGCCCATGTGTGAAGGCGACAACTAGTCGCCCAAGGGCGACCACAAGGGGTTGGGCACCGGCGACCAGTGGTCGCCCAAGTGTGAGGGTGACCACAAGGGGTTGGCTGCCAGCGACCACTGGGAGCCCAGGTAACCCGCGACTTCTATATTAGGGGGGGGGAACCCCTCTCATTTCTCATGTCCTCTTCCCCAAGGGGAACCACTCCCTCTTGACCTTTCCCGGCTCTCTACCACTCTCTGTCCTTGAAGGCAAGCCGCGTCTAAGGTAGGCCACCCCACGCCATAACCAGCCATCGTCCTTCATGGTCATCTATCTGGAGCAATAACTACTCCAACCTGCTACTCTTCTCAGGCTAAATCCTTTATATCTTTTATAGACATTTATTACCTGCTTTTATTATTATTTCATGAGATAAATACTGACTTGAGCGTTGAAGGGGTCCCTCGTGGATTACCTAGTGGGCCCCTCTAACTGTTTGCTTGAATCTTGCAGGAAATATCAATTCGGGCGTGCAACTAAGAGCTTGAGTCCAACTCATCCTTACGAACCCCACCTCATACCGAACTCTCATATGACGAATAAGCTCACTGGCCAAATTCGTCAAAAACAGGTAGCATTGGATTAGAGGAGCATCGCTAGCTCTAGCGTAGGTGACTGCAGCAACTGCAGTGGCAACAGCGGAGAAGAGGAGAGAGAAAAGGAAGAGGATATTTTTTATTTTGTCTTTTTTTATTTAGTTGAAAATATTTTTAATAAAGGTATTTTGGTCATTTTATAAATTTTTGTTAATAATTTAATTACAGTTACACTAAAATATTATTTAACTCAAATCTGTAAACTTAATAATTATTTTATAATATTTATAAACTAAAAAGATATTTCTATTACACTTTAAGAAACTAATATATAATTTATGGGGGGACCCCATCTTTAAAGGTTGAAAACAGCATAGCAAGCTCTGCTAAAAAACATAACATAGCAAGTGAAAAAGCCAAAATGAAAAAGTAAAACAAATAAAATCAATAATGGGAAGAAACATGATTACCACCAGTCACTGTAATGTCGGATTGCAGCTGCCGCCCCTAAAAGCCCCTAATCATAAATTCTCAACCTTTTATATATTAAATTTAAGGTTATTTACTTCAACAATTCTTATTCTTTATCTATTATTTTAATTAGTCAGTATAATATTATTATTAAAAAAAATTATTATTTATTAGAGTAAGATTATAGTTTTATGTTAATTTTGTAAAAGATTATAGTTTTATGTTAATTTTGTAACTCTTATTATTTGTGAGTTACATCTCTGCTCTAGCAATAACACTTTTTGCTCCGGTAATAACAACTCCCATTAGTTATTGTACTTTTAATCATGCCAATTTAGTCCATATACAAGTTAAATTGTGTTAATTTATACTTGAGTAAAATTTATATAAAGTTGGTGATGAAAATTTGAATAGTCTAGTCATAAACTGTATAAATTGAGTTAATAAATGGATTTGTATTTGGATACTTACATCTAATATGATTGTGTTACTAAAATTATGTAACTAACCTAACTTTAATTTGACAATGGCGTTGAATTAACACAATTCAAATTAAACAAATACTAAATTGGCATAACTTAAAATGCAATGACTAAATAGACACATTAAACAAAGTTTATGCAAGCAAAGAACAATGTCCCACGTTGGAAGGTTAGCTAAGCAAATGCCAATATATATATTCAAGGAGTTACTCACCTATTGCTAATTGGTTTTGGAATGGAACCTCCATTGATTTATATCACTGGTATTAGAGCCGTCAATCTTGCGCTATAGATTGTCGGTCATATGGGGGCCGATGCTGTTCATAGGTCATATAGGGGGGCCAACGTCATACATTGGTCTTATAGGGGGCCAATGTGTGACGTGTTGCAAAGTCGATTGCCATATTCCAAGGAGCTCATTCTCGATCACATGGGAGTCCCTAGGTCTGCTTCGGAGTTGATGTCGGCCTAGTAAAGTCTTGGGCCCTAGTCGACATAGTTGTACAATCACTCATCCCAAGTTTTAATTGGTGACGCCAGTATTGCAGTGTTTATCAGGGACTAGAAACTCTAGTACAAAGCTATGTCCATTGCTTGGTGGTAATGCAGGAATTGTAGTGTTCGCCCAGGACTAAAAATCTAGTGCAAAACCAACTAGCGTAGACGCGAGACCAGCAAAAAATAGTGTCTCACATCGGTTGGATAGCTAAGCAAAAGCTAATATATATACCCAAGAATTTACTGTGCTAATTAATATTGGGATAGAACTTTTTTTAATCTGTATTAATCTTTTGTGTAAATAAGCAATAAATATATATATTATTATGATACTATAAACAAGTTAATTATAATATGTAAAATAAATATTAAATAGTTCTTATCAATTTAATAAGAATAGCGTGGCTCTTGTATAAAATATCCACTTCCATTATAAAATGCCTTGATTTGCAATCCTTTACTTTTTCCTCCTCCCTCAAAGTCGTACCCTATTTAAATTTTATATTAAAAAAAAATCATGTTAACGAAATTGTCATTTTAAAATTACTCATCGTAACTTTTTAATTATTCATAATATCATGTCTAAAGTCTGAAAGTTTTCGATCAAATATCTTAAATCACATTATTAATTATTTATTAACTTGTAATAACTTGAATATAGATTTTACAGTTCCAATTAAACATGACTTAAAGTATCTAAGCAAACAAAATATTTCGCACTCCGTCTCCCATCAAGGCTTGAATCTCTCCTCCTTTAAACCTCTTTAACCTCGGGACCAAACCTGGATTGGGGTAGAGGCCTGGTGAATGTATAACTAATTTTAATTCATGATTCTTATGCACTTAAAATAAAAAAGGTAAGCTAAAATCCACATCAAAGTTACTTACTATTTAAAAGGTAGTTAAAAACTTGTTTTAAAATGATTGATTGGAAATTTTTAGATTTTTAGAAGTGATTTTTTGAAAAATTAAAAAGTGATGGTAATTAAATGAAAATAACAATCATTCAATGTGATTTTATGTACCCTTAACATCAATTTCTATCACAAATTAATATTGGTTTCAAGCCAACAACAACTAATCCAGTAGCTCAAGCGCTCCCGCTTTTGAGTAGGGTGCCGGGGGGTGGGGAATAAAATATATACAGCTTTATCCTTTCAGGATGATACCTCAAGAGAGATTATGTTGGCGGGCCCCAACCCTAGAAACAACAAGACAATTACTTAATGTAACTTATAATTTTTATTAATATATAAGATAGGGTAATGTTATTACCGGAGTCAAATTGTTATTATCAAAGTAAGATTGTGATTTTTAAGATATATAATTTTATGACTTTCATTATTTATAAGTTATAGTAGTACTTTGACAATAATAATTTCTGTTCTAATAATAACAAATATTAAAATTTATACTTGATTAGGCAAATAAAGCATTCGAGCATATTAATATAGAGCTGCAGAGAGTACTGCTGAGAAAGGGCCAACCCACCAGCACTATAAAACGCTACTTTGTCTTGCATGCAATTGCATGCATCTCCCTCATCGTCCCCCTTTTTTTAACTTTTCTTTTAAATATTAAATCCACAATAATAATAACTTAATGATCAAAGATTATAATGAACAAAAAAAAAAAAAAAAAAAGATCAAAGACTATAATATGGTTATAAAGTAGTCAGACATATACAGTTTTACCCTTTTTTTTACCGGAATTGTTTGAAAAATTGTAACAAATCACCTTTTTTGATAATTAATTAGGATACATTACCATAGGGCACCAAATGCCAAGACAAAGATACAAAATAGCTCAAAACAGGAGGGCAAGGAAAGCACAAAAACAAGCAGAAAGTAGAGGCATTATATCAGAAGTTGAATTCTAGGCTACTCGCTATTGTATGTTGCCAATAAGGTTGAGAAGAGCTGAGAGTTGAGATGCCACATTTAACTTTTCAAATGATATAGTGAATTATTACCAAAGAGGGTACCAACACGCTGTCACCAGATCTCATTAAAACTCCGAAGTTAAGCGTGCTTGGGCGAGAGTAGTACCAGGATGGGTGACCTCCTGGGAAGTCCTCACCCTCAGGTTGGGGGCACTGGGAAACAGCCTCTCTTCAGGTTAACACCCTGAAGCGGGAAGGCTGCGTACATCCGCCCCTCCAGACCCTACGTAGGCGGGAGCCCTTAAGGCACTGGGTATGTTCTTTTTCCTTTTATAATGAATTATTAAGCTCTCCTTTGTGGATGTAAGTTTTGACTAAATCAAGTAAATTCTAATATCCTTCCCCAATTCCTTGTTATTTGATTAAGGATTTCATTATTCTATGGGTGTTCCTAACAAGAGTCTTCTTAGTCATAATAAAAAATAAAAAAACCAACCTTATAAAATATGTACTATACACAGATAAAAATATACGCAATCTCATTAAAAAAAAACCCTCGGTGTAATAAAAGAGTACATGAAGACCCATACTATAAAGGAACAAAACTCCAAAAGAAGGGGCCTTGCCCTAGTATAACTAATCCCATACCCTAAACAAGTCTCTATCTAACCCTGCATAAAGCCATTAACTTTAATACCTTCAACTACCAAGCCCTTAAGGGGGGGGGGCTCCCTAGGTTACCCTATGTGTTATTTAATGAAGGGGATAAAATTGGTGTGTGTTTAAAAGTGGATCACCAAAGTCTGCCACTGCTTCTGCATTGTTTCTCTCTTTTTCTCTCTCCTATGCATCGCCCGCTCTACTCTCTAAAGTGGCGCTTGTCTTGTCTTTTTTTTTAAAAGGAAATTATCACTTGATGTTTTTGACATTTATCACTTAGGTATTCTAATATTTTAATATATAAAATAATGTACCCTGAAGTTTAAATATTTTATCACATATAGACCTAGCAATTAGGTCGGGTTGGGTTGGGTTGAGTCGGATTAATGTCAGGTTGGGCCTATCTCGGGTCGGGTTATCCTCGGGTTCGAGTTGACCTCGGGTTGGGTCGGGTCAATATCAGGTTGGGTCAACATCAAGTCGGATCAACCTCAAATCGGTTTAACCTTAGGTCGGATCATCCTTGGGTCGAGTCGGATTTCAAGTTGATTTAAGCACCAGATCCCATTAGAACTCCAAAGTTAGGCGTTCTTAGGCGAGAGTAGTACTAAGATAGGTGACCTCCTAGGAAGTCCTCGTTGCACCCCTTAGGTTGGGGATTCTCGGAAACAGCCTCCCTTTAGGGTAGCACCTTAGAGGGGGAAGGCTGCATGCAACCCCTCCCTCCAGCCGGACCCTGCTTAGTGGGAGCCCTTGGGGCTCTGGGAATGTTGCTTTTGTTACTTTTATGATAAATTGGATTTCTATTTGGGTTATTTTGGGTTATAGGACAGATTTTGGTCAAGTCTTAGGTCATCACGAGTCGAGTCAAACTTGGATCAAATCTAATTTGGGTCAAGTCATTTCGGGTTTAGGGTCAACTTGGGTCTGGTCAAGTTCAGTTCGAGTCAAATTGATGCATCAATTAGTGATATATCCTAATAATTGATAGAGAATTAGGGTTAGAGACGACTATTAGAGAGAGAGAGATTAGGGTAGAAGAGAAGTAGAAGAAGAGGAAGAAGAAGTAATTAGTTATTGTATGCTTTGCTTCTATACAACCACTAAGTATTTATAGAATAACAAACTCAACTACCTTTCCTTCCATTCCATTTGAATTAATGACTAGAACAATCTAGATCACACTAGAAATCATTAGAACACACTAGAACAATCTAGGACATATTAGAATAATAGTTTGAAAATATAGGCGGGAAAGAGTGAAGGAGCATGTAACAATTCTCTCCGCTCGACAACGACCTTGCCCTCAAGATCGAAAGCCGGAAAATGAATCTGACACTCGTAGTAATCTTGTCATCAAAGGGTTCAGCTACTAGTCCCTTGAATACTTCTCCACCAGGAGTAAAACGAAATGTTTGATTAGTGAAATGATGCAACGTAGCCTCAAATGTTATGATTGAATCTATTACGCCACCAGGATCGAATATCAAAAGAGACTCAAGTAATGTAATCCATCTCCCATGTAGCACATAAGCACAATCAACTTGTGGATGCCCATTATCAGTGATTGTCGTCACAACTAAATTGTTGAAACTGAAATATAAAAGGCTCAAACCCACCAACACAATAATGCCATCATCCACTAATGCTTCACTTGCTTGTTGTGAGATTAGCTCTGTTGCTTGCACTTCAAAGCCATTAATCCCAAGTAAAATTCTAGGTGCTATAAGTTCACTTTGTATGTTGATATTGCAACTCCAAAACTACTATCAAGCGTCAAATCAACCTCGACCTGCAGTGCCTGTGTATCATCTTCTAGATTGTCTTTAGGCAACTTATCATCCCAAATAATTTCATCTTTAACGGGAGCAAAGTGTTTACTAGGCTCACTTTGAACTTGGAAATTAGAAAATCCAACAAGTGTAGGAGTAATCTTCTTAGTGACATGCTCATCACAATGATCATTAGCATTAGCAAAGAACAAAGTCGGTGTATTCTGCCAAGTAGGATCAAGATCCATATCCACGTCTAGGTTCATATCAACAATCTCCACTAGCACATGACAATGTTGCTCAGGTTGCACAAACTGTGAAGCTTCAAGCTTATATTCTTGAATTTCAATTTTAGAGGTTGGAACATCTCTTTCAGCATCCCTTCATTGAGCACGCTCCTTTACTGTCAACAACTGTACCAAACTTGGCATGTATTTCGTATACAACATCAACCTCATTGTGTTTAAAGGGAAACGATTTTGTAGTAGATGCACCTCCAACAGAACATTCCTTGTTCAATTCTTGAAGCTCAACATTGAGAAATTGGATATGCAAATAGCAACATCCATCATATATAGCTCGTCCATGTAAGGATAATGCAGAAATTGTGTTTGCTCTTGATGAAAAACAGACTTGAGCTTTAATTTTGAAAACTGATGATGAAATTACTTTTATTTCTTCAATAGGACCAAATGGAGAGAATACCTCGTGAAGGACATCCTCATTTATAGGATAGAAAACCAAAGTAATCATCACTGCAAGTGTAGTTTCATTAGATGCCGATCTCCTTTGACAAATTTCACAAAAAAGATCCATAATCTTGCTTTGCTCATTCTTGATTGAGGCGATGTCGGCTTGCACACCAACGATTGAATCGGTCATCCCCTTGAATTGTTCCTCGAGACGACGAAATTCGAACATGCTTCGAGTATTGTCAGCCCTAACAAACAATTACGCGGCACGAACCTAGAGCTTTGATACCAAATGATGTGTCAATTAGAGACACATCAAAGGGAATGAAGATAAATTAGGGTTTAAAAGAAGAATTATGGAAGAAGAAGGGAAGAATTAGGGGGGGGGGGGGGGGGGGGGGGGGGGGGGGCGAAGAAAATTGAGAAGATTAATTTGATTCTTGTTATCATTAATATAATCATTACACAACTGTTATAGTAATACCTAGTAATAATAACTAAGTCTAACAACTTTGGTACTAATTATTGATTAGTTCGAACAACCTTACTAATCTTAACAACCATACTAATATCTATTACATATCTCTTTTACTTGTATCATTATATATACATTACCTACTTAAATATTGCCCAAATTATGTATAGTTAATGCTAGCATTTTTTGGGGACAAAATCACCAAATTCTAATGAATATGCAAATATATTCGCGGAACCATGTTTCATTTTAACATAATATAAAAGAGGAATGATCTTATTTTTAGGATACATAACCAAAGAAAATCTATTAAATTTTGCCAAAATGGTCCTAAATTGATAAAATTTTAAAATTTCAGAATACAGAAGTGATAAATTATTTAAAACTTAAGGTACCCCATTTTATATATTGAAACTTCGGGTATTTAAATGATAAATGGCAAAACCTCAAAATATTTAATTGATAATTTCTCATTTGAATAATTGAATAAGAGAAGAGAAAATATCTCCTCAATGTATAATAACATAATATAAAAGAGGAATGATCTTATTTTTAGGATACTATTGACAGGATAACAATTGTTATTCTTAAAATAATGATGTCACTTGCAAACAATATCAACTATAAAATTGTCTTAAAATTTTTCTTAATGTTATTTTGATAATAACAAATTTTTCTGGTAATAACAATTTTCTATATTTAACTTTGCTTTAATACCTTTATAAAGTATGTATTACTTTTATTTGGCAACAGAATATTATACAGCAGTAGTAAAGCTGCGACTTGAGTTGACGGTTAAGGGCAAGTTTTGGTATTATTTTGTTTTCATGTTTTGATTTTTGGAAACATAAAAAATTAGGTTTTGTAAATACTTTTTTCTTATATTATTTTTTTAAAATCTAAATTAGAAAAAAAGAAACTAAAAATAAACAATTGAATGTAAGAAATAAAAATTTTAAAATATTATTTTAATTTCTAGATGAATAAAAAAAGTTACAAATAAGAAATGATAAAAAAAAAAAAAAGGCTTCTAAGATTCTAACGTAAAGTTTAAACTGCAAACAAACCAATTTTCTTTTATTAAATCTTTGGTTTTCTTTTCCAAATTGTACCAACATCAATGTAATAAATTTTAATTTTATACACTTGTATTTTCTGCTAAGGAATTATTATTATACCTGTAAAGTAATATTTTAAAGAGCATATCTAAGAGGATTGTTGATGTTTTGTATATGTAGAAAGATTTAGATAGACAAGTACAATAAAGTCCCTAAAAAAATCTATAAGATGCTTATAGAATATCATAAGTATATTAGCCTAGTATATATATATATTATACTAAGGGGGATCAATGTGCATATTGGCCTTATGGTAGCTGAAGCGATCAATAGATAAGCCTTTGATAAAGATATCAACAGCATGTTTGATAGCAAATCAAACTTAGATGTTACCCTTAATTGCCTTTTTACGAACATTTTGAAAATCATATCAACATACTTACAAGGATCCTTAGAAATCAGGTTAGTAACAAGGTGTGTAGCCAAGCAATTATCACGGGAGATTTATACTAGACCAAAGTGTTAAAGACCAAGATCATGTATAAGGTATCTAATCCAATTGTATTCAGCAAACTCCTAAGCAATCAATCATACTCAAACACTATGACATACTTTACAACTATAGGTTGCTAGCCCACCCCAATCAACATCAACATAGGCAGTGATGTTGTACAGAAGCTTGAGGAGATGGTAAGACGATGATAAGGTGCATGCTTGAGATACCAAAGGATACACTTAACCCTTTGCTAATGAGAGAACCTAGGGGCATGCAAAAATTAGGACACGTGATTAACAACATAATAAATATCAGAACAGATTATTGTTAGATACTGAAGACCACCTATCACACTTCTATACTCAGTAGGATTTGCAAGCAAATCTCTGTCAGTGAGTGATGATTCAACCCAGTCTAGGAGCAAGGCTTGAATAGATTTAGCTTCAAGCATGCCATGCTTGCTAAGAAAGTCAAGTGTATACTTATGCCAAGTAAGAAAGAAGGCCATGCCATGTATGCTTGGTTACCCAAGGAAATTTTAAAGATTACTGAGGTCCTTCATAGTAAATTGTGTGGATAATGTCAGAGTGAGGCATTATAATAGGAAAGGATGTGAACTAGTAAGGATAATGTCATCAAAATAGAGATGGAGACAGACTAGACCAGTGGGAAAGCGATGGATGAAAAGTGAAGGGTCCGCCTTATGCAGTGGAGCCTAAGATTGTAGAGCAGCGAACTATACCTATGGAACCAAGCTCGAGGTATCTCTTTGAGCCCATAAAGGGCCTTAGGCAAACAACACACCCGGCTAGAAAATTTAGAGTGTATAAAACCCTGAGGTAGTTTTATATATACTTCCTCAATTAGAAAACCATGTAAAAATGTATTTTTGACATCAATTTATTGAATAGACCATGAGTACGTTACTGCCAAGGCAAGGATAAACTAGATGGTGGCCGGTTTTACAATCAGACTGAAGATTTCGAACTAGTCAAGACCCTCCTTTTAATGAAAACCTTGACCAACGCGACCAGCCTTGAAGCAATCAACCAAACCATCAGGTTTATACTTAACCTTATAATTCCATATGCTCTCTACACCATTTTTGTTGGGCGAAGGGGATTCCCAAGTCAAGTTTTGAATTACGTTGTTAAACTCCTTAACCATGGCCTCTTGCCATTGAGGGTTCTTAACAGTCTAAGAAAAGCAAGTGGGTTCCTAGACAACTATAATAGAGGAGAGAGATAAAATGTGTTTGGACTTGTGAATGTCGTTCTTTAAGTCTCTTGCACATATGGTGAATATTCTGAGTAGAGATAGGCTCAGGGGCAATGGGTGATAAAGGTCCATCACAAACAGATGACCCAAACAGGTCCAAGGACAACAGGATCCTGCCATCACCCCTTATGTTCGTAGGAGAGGGCACAAAGGCCTGGCGAACCTTGCTGTTAAAGACAACTGAAACCGCGGGTGAAGGGTGAGGCTATAGTGGAGCTGCGAACACACTAGCAGGGTGGCAGGAGGGATGCGGTCGTGCAAGCATAGCGTGATAGCAGTGGAGGAATCATATCCCGGAACGACCAATGGGCAGTGGTGAGAGGGTCATCAAGTAGCCGGGAAGAGGGAAGGAGGACAAACAGGTGATCTGGAGAGGGACCTCAATAAGACGAGCACCAGGGGACACCATTGTACTAGGCACTATGTTTGGAGAGGGAAAAGGATTTTCTAAAAAGTGAGCATGCCAATTAACATGCAAACGACCCATGACACAGTCATCGATATCCTTTATAGCATATCACATACTTAAGAAATACACATGGTATGAAGCGGGGTCCTAATTTATAAGAGGGACGGGGAGTGATATTAGGATAACATTCACTTTCAAAGACATGAAAAAAGATATAGTTAAGTGCCTGGTGAAGAAGCTCTTTAAAGGCAAAAAGATTTTGTAAATTCAGTGTTGGCAAATAGTTTATAATATAACAAGCAGATTCAAGTGGCATCGACCCAAAATAAGGGTAGTCAATGAGCTTGAAAAAGTAGTGTCGTACCATTTCACTTACATGTCGATGCTTCCATTCCTCCACCCCATTTTGTTGTGGAGTATCAAGAAAAAAGAGATGAAAGTGGATGCCATGAACCCAACGAATCACACTCATACGCCAATTATCGAACTCACGACCACCATCACTTTGAAAGAGTTTGATACTAAAATCAAACTAATCTTCAACAATGGTTTAAAAAAAAAAGAGAGAATACACTTCGTCCGTCCTTCATATCGGATAAAGCCGTGAGAATTGAGAGAAATCATTAATAAAATTCACATAATATTAAAATTTAGAATCAGATGCAAAGGTGGTTGCCAAACATCAGAATGAATCAGCTGTAAAGGTCTAGTAGTTGTATGCAAAACAAGAGAAAAAGATAACATGTGCAATTTGCCCAAGCAACATGCATTATAAAACTAGTAGAGAGCAAACAACGACAATGCCAAATGTCTAAAACTAAATTTTCTAAGTGTCCTAAACACCTATGCTAGAGTCCAGCGGCAACTACCCCGTGCGACAAGTCCATGTAGATGAGGAAAGAACCCATAGAATTGTCCATCACTGTGTATCATGAGGAGATGCATCGTCGTAGCCTTGTCCCTAACACAAAAGGAAGAAGAGTCAAATTCAACCATACAATTATTATCGCAACACAATTGTTTAATGGACAGGAGATTTAAGTAAGATCATAGACAGGTAGGACATTAGACAATAAATGAGGACAAGACTTAGTGTAAAGAGTAGAAGAGCCAACATGAGTAACAGGTAATAAAGATCCATTGTCAACTTGAGTACACTTAGAGCCAATGTAAGAATGTAGATTTTTTTTTAAAATACTTGAGTTGAAAGTCATGGTTAGACGCCCCAAAGTCTGGGTACCACATGAGATCAACATAATTGGAGACAAATATGGCCAATGGCGACTACGAGAGATCAGTTTGAACTTATAGGTGTGAGCAATGGGACGCAACATGGCCTACCCAATAACAAATCTGATAAACAAGTGACCAAGACCCGAGTATACCATCTTTCAAACCCAAGGTTGGAAGTGTGGGGGATGTCCCCAAGTCCAGCAGAACTTGAACATACCAATGACTAGCCACCCGAGGGCGGTTGCGGTTGCTGTTGATAGCCGCGACCATAGTGGGGTCCTGAACTGACCATTAGCTGCCAAAGTATAACTATGATCAAGGTTGGAACATCCTTGCAGACGAGCAAGGGCCACCTCTTCATCTAGAAGGGAAGTCTATAGTTGCTCAAAAGTTAGCTTCCAAGAGAAGTTGCATGTAAAAGGGCCATACTCCTACGATAGCCTGAAAGGGCATAGTGAATCAACTCCCTATTAGAGAGCTATGAGCTGATGGCAGCAAGGTTTTCAGCAATGGTTATGAGCATAGTTAGGTAAGTGTCTATTGTTTTATTTTCTTTGAGTAAGGTAGCAAGTTGAGAACGGAGATCAAATTCTTATGCTAGAGAATGGTCTCGAAAGTGTTTAGCGAGATCAAATTCTTATGACGTCATTTAAGATGGATCGGGGAAGGAATCAGATAGGCAGGACCGAATACTTTGGTCGGTGCCATCAAGGGTTTGCATATGGGTAGGAGGGCGGGGAATCGGCCCATTAACAAATCTAATGACACGATTAGACCGATGAATCATTGAGATTTGCTCGCGCCATGCAGGGTAATCTGTGGAGGACTCGAGTTTAATGGTAACGAGAGTAGTGATAGTTGAGGTCGAGAGGGAGCCTGGGAGTGACGCCTAGACTAAGACCAAGAGTGGGTAGGTCATGTAAATTATAGGAAGGGAAGATGACACATGTGTTACTGATAGTGAGAGATGAAACCCAAATAGGTAGTGAGAAAACTTATGCCGAACCATCCACTACTCAAAGAGGGATCAGGGATCGCACACCAAGACAGAGAACATAAGAAGTATGGCTAGAAGTAATAACTATTGGGAAAGAACCAATTTGGGGAGCAGGCAGCCGAGCTCCATTGATGGAGGCAAATTAAAGGCCAACACGATAACTGGGATAGGGGGAGGAAACGCTGGTCGACGATAAGGGGTAGGGGAGGAGGACTAATCTACCATTGAAATCATCAAAAACTATTAAGGAATGTGCTGCACAAGCAAGAAGGCCGAAGAGGGCGGCCAGTAAGGGAGCACCGAAAGAAGGAGGCACTGCTAGGGTTTTGACTCTGTGAGGAGGAGGCTGAGGGAGGAAAGTAGCGGCTAGGGTTTGGGAGGAGGAAGGGTAATTTCAAGGTTTGGCAATGCTTTGTACCATGTGAAGAAATATTTCAAAAAACATGCCCAATAAGGCTACTGATGCGTGATATATACAGAAAAACTTATATTAGAAAAAATACAATAGAGTCCCTAGAGAATATTACAAGATGCTATAGAATAGCATGAGTATATCAACATAGGATATTATGATAATTATACCCCATTATGATTTATCTATGCGTAATACACAATAACTATTATGATTTAACTTGCAACTATATATATATATATATATATATGTATGACCAGAGTTTCTTTTCTATGGCTATAAAATCCTCCGAGGGTTGAGAAGAAATTATAAGTAGAAAATTCTCTATAAACATTGAAGATCCTTACAACTTTTTGGACATTTGTATAATTGATTGAATCATGTAAATCTTTTATATTATTTCATTTTCTTGTTGAAATTTTTTTGTGTTCTCATTTATTTGACTTAGGCCGGTCCTAACATTCTCATGGCCCTAAGCAAAATTTTCAAATTATGATCTTTCATATATAATAACATTTCTCTTAAGACTTATTAATATTCAGAATTATTATGTCAAAAATCACAATCTCTAAAACTTAGACCGTCTAAAATTCAGGGACCCAAAGCTGTTGCTTGGGATTATGTCGCCTACATATATTTTATATTTCTCAATATAGGTGTTTGGTTTATGAAGCATCATCCAAGAAAACACTTCCTTTCAGCATGAGAGGCAACTCAATGCCGCAGAAAGTGGAGAGATCTCCTTATTGACATTGCCATAATTAACTTTTTGGTGGGCAATTCGTATTGATAACTGTGCTTGTTCTTTTGCTTTATACCCCTTGTTTTTAACCTCTCTTGTGCAAGTATCAGCTTCCGTCTAAAGTCTCGTTGTATGGATCTTATTTATAAGGTAGAAAATTGAACCAAATTGATTTAAGTCCATGACACATTAGAGTTTTACCATGAAAGACTTACTTTTTCTCTATATGTATATTATCATTGCGTATGCTGACATCATGGTGTCAAATTATTGTGCTTCTTGCCATGGATGTCATGTTTCGGTAAAACCACGTAAATTATGATATTCATGATTTTACTCTCAATCTCCTCTTGGTTTATGATTACTATTTCAATTCAGAGTTTCAATATGCGTAAGTGGTCCCAACAAGATTGTATATCATATATTTTATCTTATCAAACAACTGTTAAATCATTTATATATATAAAATTAAAATTACAATACCTAAGAGGGTACCAATATGCAAGCACTGGATTCTATTAAAACTTCGAAATTAAGCGTGCTTGGACAAGAGCAGTACCAAGATGAGTGACCTCTTGGGAAGTCCTCGTGTTGCACCCCCTCATATGTTGGGGGTTCTCGAAAACAGCCTTCCTTTAGAGTACCCTGAAGGAGGAAGGCTGCGTACATCCACCCCCAATCCTACTTAGACGGGAGTCCTTGTAGCACTAAAAATGTTGCTTTATGGTGCATTTATTTTTAATAAATACGTCCTATCCTTACACCTTCTCTTCTATTTACATATTTCAGACTTCTATATACAAAAGAGGGAAGTAAGGGCCATCTGCTTTGCTGCTGCTTCTCCTGCATTTTTTTCTATCTTCTTTTCCGTTTCTAATTCTTTAAAATCAAATGTAAACTTTTCTTTTATTTTCTTCTATGTTTGTGGGTATTCCATGTCTTCTTTTGTTCTTTCTATGCTTTTTCAGAGTAACCCAGGAGCCCATTTGAATCAAATTCTTAGAAATTGTCATCTGGGTCTTTCTCTTCTGAAATCTGACCCTCAAGAAAGTCAAATTTAAAGGGATTTTTACTTGGGTTTTTGTGTGTTTTGGGTGGTGCTTAAGATGAAAAAGTTTAGAGCTTTCTGGTGTATTACATTTATGACATTGAATTTCATCTTGGGTTGCTGGTGTGATGGAGATGCAGACAGTGTTATGGCACCAATGAAGAGAGAAGAGCAAGAGGCTCTTTACTCTGCTATTCAAGGTTTTGTGGGTAATGGGTGGAATGGCTCAGATTTGTATCCTGATCCTTGTGGATGGACTCCTATCCAGGTATCCACTTTTTACACAACTGGATAAAACTGAAAAAACAATATAAATGGTTAGAGGTGATGATTCAGTCAAATGGGTCAGGCTTGGGTGTACTCATTCATGTTGGGTCAACTCAAGTTTACAGTAAACTCGGATCCAGTGACACTTAGGTTTATGCATTTAGGGTTGAGCCAATTTTGGTTTTCACCTATATTAAAGGGAGGATTAGGTTTGGAGCAAGTTATTTCGAGTTTGAGTCTATCATCCTAATTAGGGTCAAATCTTGTGTCACTTCGTGTTAAAGTTACATAAATCTAAAAAAACCAATATATATAGTTACATAAACTCATTTCATAATAATTTGTAGCTTTAGCCCAATATTACTTAGAATAAATAAATAAATAAATAAGCAATAGGCTTCAGTTCATAACAAAGAAATATCAATTCTTAAAAGGGAAAAAAACCATAAAAGAAGAGACCTAAAACTACTACCCCAAACAATGTAATAAGGCCTAATATCATCTTATATGAGGCCTTGTATTGGAAGGGTAATTATCATCTAATGCACGAAATGAAGTGCTTTTTTTTAATACATGTTGTGTCTGGGGAGGGGATGCCGTAGTGGGGATTCAAACCCGGGTCACTTCTTTGGTCCCGAGGATTCCAACCACTAGGCTATGTCCCTTTGGCACAATGAAGTGCATATCTGGGTGTTTTGAGACACTCACTTCTGAGCATTCTAATAATGCAAATTTCTCACTTCGGATAATGAGAAAGAAGCTTCTTTTGTGTCTGATTCATATTGCTGTGTTTTGTTTAAAAGAACTTCCTCACCACTGCCGGTTCTAATGCCTATAAATTGGCATTTTTTTCATATAAAAGTTGAAGCATATACACAGCAGTATATGTACAATATAAAATCATTACTTTAACTGGTCTTTCATCTTAGCATATGATACATTCCCTCAGTTATTCTTCTTTTCTTACCCTTTTTGAGGTGCAGTAACATTATTTCTATATCTATCATATCCTAATGTTTACATTTCATATCATTTCACCCATTTTTTTTCCTTTCTTGATTACAACAATAACCCAATCATGCAAAGAATTTGGTACAGCATAATGATTATAATTCTATATTTTCTGAGAGATATTTTTTTTTCTTTTACTTGCAGGGGGTTTCATGTGATATTTTCAATGGGTTATGGTATGTCACTGAACTGAGCATTGGACCAATACATGACAATTCCCTTAATTGTGCTCAAAATGTGGAATTTAGGTCACAATTATTCATGTTAACCCACCTCAAATCTCTATCCTTTTACAGTTGTTTTACCTCAAAAGATCATCCAATTTCAATCCCTACAACAAATTGGGAAAAACTATCCAGCACTTTAGAATCATTAGAGTTCAGATCAAATCCTGCCCTTACTGGCCAAACCCCTATCAGTTTCGGACGCCTTGGAAAGCTACAGTCTTTGGTGCTAATAGAAAATGGATTAAGAGGTGAAATCCCTTCGACAGTTGGTGACTTGGTTAGCTTGAGGCGACTAGTTCTGTCAGGAAACGAGTTCACAGGACGAATTCCTTATAGTTTTGGTAATCTAACTCAGCTGTTGATCCTTGATTTGAGCAGAAATTCGCTATCTGGTTCCTTGCCAATTTGTTTGGGGAGTCTAATTTCACTATTGAAGCTTGACTTGAGCAACAATAAGTTGGAGGGTACCATAGCCAATGAAGTTGGTAACTTGAAGAATTTGACTCTTTTGGATCTTGGAAACAACAATTTGTCAGGTGGGTTGATTGTCAAATTCCAAAATATGGGCTCATTGCAAGAGTTGGTCTTGGCCAACAACCATATTGGTGGTCAACTAAGAAACATCAATTGGAAAAACATGCATAATCTTGAAATTCTCGATCTTTCCAACATGGGTTTATCAGGTGAAGTCCCAGAAACGATTTCTATGATGAAGAGGCTAAGATATTTGGGTCTTAGTAATAACAGTCTTACAGGCTCATTGCCATCAAAGCTAGCAAATTTGCCCAGTATTACTGCAATGTATGTGAATCTTAACAACCTAACCGGTGAGTTGGGTTTTCCCGGTTCATTCTATACAAAATTAGGGAAACGGTTTGCAGCATGGGGAAACCATAATCTTTGTTACCCTCATGGACAACTATCAACTAGGCATGCTCCATCAGGAGTAAAAATCTGTAAATCAGAGGTAGCATTTCTTGACCTGAACTCAAACTCTGAGTTAAACGACTAAGTTGGAATTCAAACCCGAGATTTTATATCATCTCTAGGATTGTCAAGCTACGGGATTGATGGAATAGGGTGGGTTTTCATTGTGGAAATACTTATGTTGGTGTTGCTGTTGAATTTTTTTCCCATAGACATTAAAATGTAGAAGAGAAGATAGATGTAATTGTAAGATGCAAGTTGTGAAAGCTAACAAGTCTTTACTTTTGAACACAATTTATATAGTGCATTGTCAAAGAAGTAGTTTGATCTTTGATGTTGTGTACAAATTGTAGTACTTTGAAGTGTATCCAGGTATGTAATGACAATTCTGCCCTTGCATCGTGTATATTATTGCAAGATGAGTATACTCCAATGATTTTTATTTTTTTTTTCAAACATTGGCAATGCCGTGGGGAGGGGTATGGGAGGCAATTTCAATAAATGGTAAGCAACTTGTCCTTGATGGGGATCAAATCCAAATAGGTCGAACAGAATACAATATGTCATCTGACAAAATGTTCCTTTGGTACCTCCCTATCCAACCTTTTTTTTTGTTGCCCCGAGTGTTCATTGTAGTACACATGTATATTGATTAATCTTTTGATTGACATGATTTAGACCTAAACCAAATGTCGGTTTGAGAGTCTTAAGTCCACAACTAGTTTGGTCTAGCTACTAGTTGGGGCAGAAAAGCAGTCAACTGGAAAATTCAAACTGAAACCAAAATACTAGGTTAATGGATGTAAATCAATTTATTTATACGTAACACACAACGATAACTATAATAATATTTTGAAAAGGAAAGGAAAAAAACATTAAGGACCAATTAACTAATGATCCAAATGCGCTTTTCCATCTCCATTTCAAATGTTTTTCCATGTGGATCATTAGCAAAAGGCCTGGAGAGAAAGGTTGTATACTATAGGGGAAAAAATGACTTCCACTTAGAAAAAGAGGATGTGATTTCCCTTCACGAGGAAGAAAATTTTCTCTGATATTGTCTTATGTCTTGGCATCCCACCCATTTCAAATGGACCGAAAACCAATTTTATACAATTTATATATGATGATAATGATTCTCTAAATCGAATAAAAGAATATACTCTGGTGATTCAATCACTTCACCGTATAAGTGTGAAGGCAAAAAAAAATAGAAGTTAAAATCCTTTAAATTGATATATTTTCCCACAGAAAATGATCCTCTCTTCAACAACAAAAATTCAATGCCTCAAAAAGACTCCCGTTAAGGTAGGGTTTGTGGAGAGTTAGATGTACATATCATTACCCCTATACGTTTGTACCATATAGAGAGATAATTTTTGAAAAACCCCTAACCATAAAAAGATCTTCTCTTCAACTAAACAGAATAATTTTAATCCAATGAAAATATATTTTTCACACCTTCAGCTAGCCAGGAATAGGAAGATAGAATAATGTGGCAGATTTATTTATTTCATTAAAATGAACTCACAATGTGGCATTCCAAGAATCATTCAATCTTTTTTTGTGTTTTTGTTTTCTTTTCTTTTTTTTTTAAACAAGAAACTCAATTACCTAGTAAACTCACGTTCATGCAGCGACTCACACACCACTGGAGTCAATTAAGTCAAGAATTCCTCATGGAGAGATTCAAGGGGGATTGAACTCCAAACTTTTTAACCTAAACAACACTTCATTCCTTAACTTGCCTCCTACCACCGCTAAGCCAAGGATATTTGAGTTTTTATCAAAAGAATAATTAAAAAATGTTGGACCAAGAAGTACCACTGAATTTGATGGGCCTTAGCCATATGATTTTTGAGTGTTTTTTGGGCCTTTTATTTCCTGTATTTCTGTGTCAGTACTTGAATGTGTTGTTGCTTTCGGGGCTTCTGTAAAAGATACCAACTTCACTGCCATTTTCCCCCCTTCCTTACTATTATGCATTTTTTTTGTACGGCTAAATCCGGACCTTTTGCTGACCCCTTATTATTATTATTATTGTATTTAAAGTAGACAGCCATATATAAAAACCACAAAAATTTATTGCACTTTCTAGGACTATAAATATGTCTTGATGATGCAGTCCTAGAGGTGGCCAACGGGCGGGCCGGGCCGGGCCTGGGCCGAAGCCCGGTCAGCCTGCACTGCTACATTTTTTTGTACTAAAATTTGATAATACAAAGTCGTTTTGTACTAAAATTATTGCAATTCATTGATAAATAATATGAGATACAAATATATTTTTTTAAGCACTAATAATGCTAAATATACATTAATTATATGTAATAAAATAAAATACACAATAAGTAATGGTAAATATCTTATCAAAAAAAATAATGGTACATAAATAACGTAACAAATATAAGTACAAATACAAAGTTTGACATATGGGGGGTGCGGTCGTCTTTTGAGGTATACGGGGGGTGTGGTCGTCTTTTGACGTCAATATTTAAAAGTAAATAATTGACATACAAAAGTGTTGATATCAGTCGCCTTAGGGGGTATTTAGGCCATCATTTGAGGTATCGGTTGTACGGTCGTCTTCTTCATCGCTCGATGAATTCAGCTTCATTCTCTGTTGTTCTCTTGCCTCTGCTAGCAGCCAATCCTTCAAGCACACGGACATCTCCAAGCTTGACGGCGATAGCTTCGCCCTCTTCGTTCCAAGCAACCTGCCACCAAGACTGAAAGCACACTCCGATGCTACTGAAGACACCGGAGAACTTAGTATATCACGTGCCATGGTGGAAAGCACGGGATACTGGGTTTGGTTTGTATTCCACCATTGTAACAAGTCAAAATTTGGGTTGGCCGGCGGCCCGAAAATATGGACCATCGGTGCCCGCAATAATAATCTAACTCGTCACATGATGTGAGGGCTGTTGTGGGCGTAAATTGCTCCAACAGCTTCGACGAATATGACGTATGTGAACTACTTCCACTAGATGTGAAAGATCCTACTGCAACAGTACTAGGATTATTGGACGCTAATAGACGAAAATATTGAGAAAATAAACTATGCAAGTCGTTATCGACATCGGCAATGAAAGTGTCGATATTAAGAGAAGGATTCAAATACGTGAAAAAATGTTGGCAAAACACGTTGAAACCCGAGCATTTACAATGAGAGTCTAAAATAGTTGCAAAGCAGTATGTAAGAGGCAGTTCAAAATAATATTTGGCAAACTTTTCTTTCATTGCCTGAATCGATGCGAACAAAACAGGGTTGGATTCATTACCCACCATCCAATTGACAATATCAAGCAATCTTGATATTGCTTGAGGCATGTTCGGATAGTAGCAACCCGAAAAAAATGTTGTTGCCTCTTTAAACATGCTAAAAAAGTTACAAATTTGATCTATTGTCTCCCAATTTATACCGGCCTGGTTGTAATCGCTCCATTCTGCACAATTTTTCTGGGCGTATTCCATTAGAACGTCTTTATATGGTAGAAGGCCCTCTAACATTTCTACCGTGGACGACCATATATTTTGAGAGTCTAATTTGAATTGTTTATATTCTGTTATGCAACCTATATAAATTTTTCAATTTTCTTTTTCTAGTGCTGGATGATTTTACAGATATTATTACCGATCTTAAGGTGATAAGGGATGCTTTTATGAGATCTAAACCATTCGTTACCATTAAATGTAAAATGTGACAAACGCAACGAATATGGAAACACTTCCCACCTAACATGGGTCTCATTTGCCTAATTAAATGTGTAACGGCTGCAGTGTTATTGGTAGCATTGCGGAACGTAATACTGAAGATACGTCACTCTATGCCCCAGTCGCGGACTGCCGACATAATCACACCCGTACCTCGGCATTGTGGGGGTAATCTAAAAGTCCAAAATGAATTATCCGCTTTTGCATGATGAAGGATTCATCGGTCTAGTGTGCCGTTATGCATATATAAGGTTGGCCGGGTTTCGACCGCCATACGTCCGACGTCAACGAGAAAATGCTCGTGTTCGTCGCAAAATGTGTGAAGACCCCAGTTTTCATCCCGTGGTACAACGTAAAAGCGTCCCGCTTTACAGTGTTCCGAGGAATCCTCACAATGGCGGGATTAACATTTAGTTGGAGGTAGTTGATGAAATTTGGGTCTTCGCCGGTATTAAAAGGCCTTTCACTCATAATTATATATTTAGCTAGCCCCTTTCGGTTGTTCTCCTGAGAGAACCTAAAATTACTAGACGTTGTTGGCTCTTTTCTGGGAATTGCTCGGGGTGGCACCTAAGTATATGTCTGTTTAATGTGCCCATCCCACTACCAGGTTGATGGCTAAAATCCTTAGGTGGGTCACATAATTTAGAAGTTGCTTTATTAGTTGTCTTATTAAGGGTAAAGTGCTTCCATACCCCACTAGTTGTATGCCTACTAGTAGAGGTACTAATTTCAGGCTGGGCTTCAGTGGTGGGGGTGGGTTCCTTATCAGTTTGTGAGTCTCCAACCCCACCACCACCTGACTCATGATAATCTTGTTGTTGTGAAAACTCATAATCTATGCTATCATCAATGTATGGGGGTGTTGGGTCTGGTTGTATAAAAGCTCGTTCTTCAGTATCAAGTAAGACAATTCTACTCCTTTTAGGGATTCTGGGTGGCCGAGAAGAGCTAGAACTAGCACGTCCGGCTCCAGAGGATGATGAAAAGTTGTGTGTCATATTAGTATAAGTGATTAATATTTATAAATTACAAGTAGTAATGCAAATTAAATAACTAAAAATGCGAATCAAATAAAATTGCGATACTAAAATTACCGAAACGAGAGAACAATGAAATTGGAACTCCAGCCAAATACTTTACGAACTTCGAACTTTATAGCACAATTTTTGCAATTAGCAAAGTTAGAGAAGACGGGAGATGATGAATGTATAGAGAGAGAAGAGAGGATTGAAGAATTGGTAAGAAAATGAGTTGGGAAGGTTTAAGTATTTATAGGGAAAAAAAATATAAATTTTTTTTTTTTAATTAAAGAGTCATTGGCTCTTTACAAAAGAACCGTTGAACGGCTGTTCAAAACGAGCCCAACAGCTCTTTTTAGAGCCGTTGGGCCCGGGGCCTGGGCTGGGCTGGGCCAGGCCCGCCTCAAGGGCCTGGCCGGGCCGGGCCGAGCTCGACCGAAAATAAAAATAGGCCCGAGGCCAGCCCCGGCCCCCTACAGTGCGGGCTGGGCCGGGCCGGGCCAAACACAGGCAGGGCTGGTGCTGTTTCCGGGCCGGCCCGGCCCGTTGGCCACCTCTATGCAGTCCGTAAGTAGACTTGGTGGGTTATTTGACGGGTACGAGATTGATGGATACAAGTTGGCGAGGTCGGGTAAGCGGCATGGAGATTGTACGCAGTAGAAGTTACAGTTGATTAGAAGATAGAGTTTAGTTAGGATTAATTTTCTATTTTCAGATTTTTGTCTTTATTGTTTATGTTTATCTTGAGGCCTTTTAATTATCTCTTAGTATTTTACTTAAAACTATATAACTCCTCTATAAAATCAAGAGAAACCTAGGTTGTTTTATTCATTCTATTTTTTGAGATTTTACTTTTCATTTTGAGCTTCTTTCTCGAGTTGTTAGAAATAAGCTTTTATTTTCCTCTTTTCTTTTATTAGAGATTAATAAAATCAAAGGGAAGGTTGTTAACTCCTTCCCATTCTCTAATTTTCTACTTACGCGCTGCATCACTTGTTGTAGTCCTCTAGGAACATAGCTTAGTGACAGAGTTCTCCAATTGTGAACGGTGTGAGCCAGATTCAATCCTCCACTAGCATCATAGTGGATCCACTTTAAAGGGATTCTATAAGGTATTACCCTTTCCCCAAGGCATTACCCCATATATATATATATATATATATATATATATATATCGTGTTGTGTTCATGATATATAAGGGGTTTCGAAAAAAAGTCGACTATAATCTGACCCTTATATTAAATGAAAAACAAATCGTCAATCTCTGCTTAACAAAATGGTGACTTGTATGTCACTTGTTTAATTATATGGGTGGCTTTTCTTTGCTATATGTTAGTTCATTAACTTATATACATGTCAATAACGTATGCTAGAAAAATATAAATAATGGCAATATTATACGACAAAAATTAACATAATAATATATATATATATATAAGGGTTAAACATATACAAAACAAGTGGATTTATCTAAAGTTGAATTCAGTTAATTAAATGGGTAAATGTATCAACACAAATTCAAACCTACTTCGAAAATCATATCACAAATTCACTATTTTTATGTCGTGCTTATATTTTACAAAATCCAGTGTATGACATCACATTTACCATATATGACATCACCTATTTATGTATGGGTATCTTTGATGTCTAGAGGGCATCACCTTATCTTAGAACTTAGCCGAGAAATCACCAGCTATTAGACGAAATAATTATTGTAACATAACCAATAAATTGAAAAATTCAACCTTGAGGTTTACGGACTAAAAAAATACTTTTACTGAATCTCAAGATACTAAATATAATTTACTCTATTTCCTTTCATAATCACCAATGCAAGCCTCGGGTGTTGAATCTTCCTTCACATCACAGTAGGGATACTATAAATGAGGTTCGAATTGCTATCTCTGCAGGATTGTTCATCGGTTCAACCCCGAGTAGAGTGATAATAGAGTAATAAAAGTTGAAATATTATATCAAAGATAGAATAATAACAATATGCTCCCCCGCTAAACCAAAACGGCAATCCATAACCGATTTGTATATAAACGAGTATTTCAATGCCTAAAAGATATTCATTACTCTACACCCATACCATATGAAACTAATGGAAGATACATAAAGGTCAATCCCATCTAGATCCAATTCGTATGGGTTTGCCATCTCTCTACAGTTTTTTTAACAAATCAAATTCAAATGGACCTAATCATCACCATTTCACTTCTAATGTATATGCTTATGAGGTACAACATTCTCATATAATATATTCAATAATCTTAGAATGTCTAATATTATGCTAAAACCCACTAAAATCTTGCCTCAGTGGTAGAAGACAAGTAAAAAGATAGAGTTTTAGTTTAGGCCAAAAGGTCTAAAGTTTGATTCTCCCTTTGAACCTCTCCCTGAGAAATTTTTGATTTAACTGGCTCTTATGATGTGCGGGTCACCGCATTAGCCAAAATTTACTGAGTATTTGAGTTCCTCATTAACAAAAAAAAAAAAAAAAAAAGAAATAAAAAAAAGAGAGAGAAAAGGCTAGAGATTCAAGATTCGAATCCTATGATATTCGCATATAAGATGCACACTAATTCTATTTATGTACACAATTTCTTCATTGAATATTCTAGCAAAACACAATTAAACCACAAAAGATAATTGTAAATAGTCCAATGTGGGTGAACATAAAAAAATTTTATGTTGTGTTTGGCAATAGCTTTTTCACAACATTTTGAATAACTTTTAGCCGTTTGATTAGTCAAACAATTAAAAAATTATATTTGGTAAATAATTTTAAGTAAACATTTTAAATAGCTTTTAACTTTTAGAAGTTAGCTTTTCAAAAGCTATAGAGTTTATAATTTGACTTTTATTTCTAGTATACCCTACTATTATGTTCTTAAAAATATAACATAAATGTATTTTTCATTTATTTTTGTAATATATAACCTACTTTATTTTTCTAAACTTTCATAGATTGAATTATAACTAAACTTAAAAAATATAAAAAAAACTAATGAATTTAAATTAAACTCATTTTACTATTATCAATGTTTTAATTTTTACGTTGATCAAAAAAATTTTAATCATTAGAATTAACATAATATAAGTTAATTCATACTTGTAAAAAAAGTTAATCTATAGAATTATAATACTTAACCCATAAATGTAAGGTCAAATTGATTCAAAAAGACGCTAATTCATACTATTTTTTAACTTTATAGTTTTATTATGTCTATGTAATTACATTAACCACAACAACTAATTTTACGAAATATTATCTACTTATTCATTATCAACCTACAATTCAACTAATAGCTAACAGCCAACGCCAAACATAACCTTAGTGTACAAAAATCGGGGTGAAAAACGAATACTTGTTAGATCTCTAAAGATTCTGGAGTAATTATAGATACAGAGGTGTACCCATCAACGCAAGTATAAATATCAATTTCATAAACGTGATGGATCAAGGAGGAATCATCCATATCTACCCTATTCGGAATGTGGTTATTCCTATGCCAGTAGCCAAACAAGGCGCCAACCACCTTTCGCGCTAGGAGGAAAGAGAAAAAATAACAGCCAATTGCTGCTTTTTTTTAAAAAGAAGTACCACCAAAAACTAAGGCACTATAACAAGTCGGACATATCCTCCCTAGGGATATAAACAAATAAAATGTTCGATAAACTACTCGCATTTGAAATTATTATGACTCGTTCGTGTTGATTATGAGGGCCTCATAAGCTTAACGAGCTGAGTTCGAATATGATCAATAAGCTTAACGAGTCGACTTCAGGAAGGGAGGGGGGTGCCTCGCTCGTTAACATTCAAAAACGGTTTGATAAAGGATCAATAAGAGCTTGTTAAAGGACTACATAAAAACTCTTTAGAAACTCCATAACATTCAGTTTTGGTTCGAAAAATGTTCAATAGCAACTTCTAAACCTCGATTAGATAGTGAGCTCAACTTGATAACAAGCTGGGCTCGATTTAAAGCTTGATTAGGCTCGATAACGAGCTCGACTCGGCTCAATAACGAACTCGACTTGATAAACCTCACAAGTTGAACCAAGCCAAGTACCGAACATATTAATACATTATTGAACTAAGCATGGACAAGGGTTAAAAAGCACAATAAGAACTCAGCTCAAACTCGAGCTCGATAAGTCTTATTGAGCTCAAATTCAAATAGGGGAGTGCTTAATTCGGGTCGGCTCGTTTACACCCCTAATCTTCCCAACCTCGCTGCTGCTTTTATTTTTCATTCCCAGTGCCCCAAGGGCTCCCGCCTAAGCAGGGTCGAGGGGGAATGTACGCAGCCTTCCCCCTTCCTGGTGCTACCCTGAAAAGAGGCTGTTTCCGAGAACCCCCAACCTAAGGGGTGCAACACGAAAACTTCCTAAGAGGACCACCATCTTGGTACTACTCTCACCCAAACACGCTTGCGCTTGCCTGTTGCTACCCTCTTAGGTTTACCACATGCCAAAAAAAAAAAAAAGGCAAGAAAAGAACGAACGAACCGAGTAGGATGAGACTCCTATCATTTATGCTAGGAGCCTATGGATAAAGTACATATCTGATTCCACCCCCTCTCTCCTCTTTTCCTTTGCTGTTGGGAGAGTGGGATACAAATGGAATAAAATCGTATAAACTTATCTCAAGCAACAGAAAGAAGGTAACAGAAACAATAGCATTCATATTCAAAATGGGTCCCCCAAGAATCTCGGCTTCATGCTCACACAAAGACTCTGCCCCCCATTCCAATTATTGGGGTCCAAGGAACTATTGCGTTTCTAATTTTACAAATGGTAAGAAGTCCAATTGAATTGCACAAGCAAACACCCTCCCCGTTTCAACCATAAATCCTTTCATGCCTAACTAAGACGGAAATTGATCCCAAGTCTCGGGCACCACCCTCCAGATGTTTCACTACTTAAGTTAGTTGTCACCTTCAAGTATTGGCATTAATTGATACAATTAAAGTACAAAGTTCAAATCACTTCGCCTCATATCTCATTCATTTTTCTTTAAAGCAAAAATCTTTTTCATCTAACTTGAAAAAGGGCTAAATAAGAATATCACGGAGTCAGCTCCAGCAGTAAAATATTTGGACTTGATGCGTTATAATACATTGGATCCAAGGCTCAAAGCCTGCCATTAAATGCAGTACTTTCTCAAGGCCACCCATGTATCCCTATTCTACCTAGCTATACACAGAAAAACTTTTGAATGGACCCTACGTACAACATCTGAGACCAATAAAGGTACACATAAGATGACATCCACACTCCCAAACAAAAGAAAAAGAAAAACAGCGGGGGCCAGATGAGGCCACCACAAACTGTATCAAAACAAGACTTGTACAGACAAGTCCAGCCTCTTATCACCAAGCCACAATCCATCTTTTCTGCAACTTTGATTTGCAGTTACACTAGTATGTCTTAAATACGCGTGTTACAAGCTAATCCGACTTAACTTAGCATGGAAGGAGTTGCATCATTTTGACCATGAGTTGAATGGAGCCCGCACATTTCGACGAGTGAAGCCCAATAGATGGCAAAGCTCTAGGTCATTGGCTCGCACGACTAAATAAGCCTAAAGGAACCATATGAGCATACATTAGTCTGAACAAGGAAAATTCAAACCCTAATGAGCAGGCCAAAACTAGATTAACAAGTTGAGCTCCGCTTAAAGCTTGCTAAGAGTAAACCTCATAAGTTCGACTAGAGCTCCTCTCTTCTCAATCAAGCCCATCAAGCTCGATGTGCTAGGACTTGCCCCAGTTCATTCACACCCCTAGTCTTGAAACATAATTCAATTAATTGAATTGTCCATCCAATGTCCAGAGACATTCTTAATGATGATGCCTAAGATGTGTATTTCTGAATAGTCTTTACCACTTTCAGAAGAACCTAACAAGCTCCTAAACGCTTCCGGATTTTCCTTTTTTCTTAATTTCAACTCCTTGTTTCTGAAGTGATTCCCATACATTTTCACTTCTCCCTCATTTTAATAATCAAAACCGAATCGACTTCCTGGGGGGTGCTTGGCTCGTTAACGTTCATGAACAGTTTGATAAAGGCTCAATAAGAGCTCATTAAGGGACTATTTAAGAACTTGTTAAAAGCTCGATAACACTCAATTTTGGTTCAAAAAAAGTTCGATAATTGCTTGATAGTATTTCTAAACCTCAGCTAGATAGTGAGCTAAACTTGATAACAAGCTGGGCTCGATTTTAAGAACACCTCGGCTCAATAACAAGCTCCACTCGGCTCATTAATGAGCTCGACTCAACTTGATAAGCCTCACGAGTTGAACCAAGCCGAGTACCAAATATATTAATATGGTATTGAACAGAGCAAGGACAAGGGTTGAAAAGCACAATAAGAGCTCAACTAAAACTCAAACTCGGTAAGCCTTATTGAGCTCAAATTCAAACAAGGGAGTGCTAGATTAGGGTCAACTCGTTTACACCCCTAATCCTCCTAACCTCGCCTAGAAAATAATAATAACAATAATA
Source organism: Simmondsia chinensis (assembly GCA_018398585.1). NCBI lineage: Eukaryota > Viridiplantae > Streptophyta > Magnoliopsida > Caryophyllales > Simmondsiaceae > Simmondsia > Simmondsia chinensis. The sequence continues at coordinate 5,683,585 of JAGTTD010000008.1, read as the reverse complement.
AGATAAGAAAAGAACGAACGAACCGAGTAGGGTGAGACTCTATCATTTAGGCTAGGAGCCTATGGATAAAGTACATATCTGATTCTGTTGGAATCGTTTTGTTTCTCTCTTTTTTCTTTTTTCCCCCTTGCTGTTGGGAGTGTGGGGTACAAATGGAATAAAACCATATAAACTTATCTCAAGCAACAGAAAGAAGGAAACAGAAACAATAGCATTCATATTCAAAATGGGACCCCAAGAATCTCGGCTTCATGCTCTCACATAGGCTCTGCCCCCCACTCCCATAATTGGGTTACGGGAAGCTGTTGCGTTTTGATTTCACAAATGGTAAGAAGTCCTATTGTACTGCACAAGCAGGCACCATCCCCGCATCAACCATAAATCCTCTCATGCCTGACTGAAAAGGAATTCCATCCCAAGTCTCGGACACCAACCTCTAGATGTTTTACTAGTTGAGCCAGCTGACACCTTCAAGTGTTGGAATTAACCTATGTTATTAAATTACAAAGTCCAAATCACCTCGCCTCATATCTCATTCATTTTTGTTTAAAACAAAAATCTTTTTCATCTAACTTGAAAAAGGGCTAAATAAGAACATCAAGGAGTCAGCTCAACCAGTAAAATACTTGGGACTTGATGCCTTATAAGACATTGGATCCAAGGTTCACAGCCTGCCATTAAATGCAGTACTTTCACGAGGCCACCCATTAAATCTGTATCCCTATTCTACCTAGCTACAAATAGAAAAACTTTTGAATGGACGGTACTAGCAACCTCAGAAACCAATAGAGGTACACATGACACAAACAATCCCAAACAAAAGAAAAAAGAAAACAGCAGGGGTCAGATGAGGCTACCACAAACTGTACCAAACAGGACTTGTACAAACAAGTCCAACCTCCATCACCAAGGCACAATCTATTGTGTTCAAAAAATAAAAAGCCACAATTCATCTTTCCTGCGACTTCAATTTGCAGTTACAATAGTGCATCACATGTTATGAGCTAATCCGATTCAACTTAGCACGAAAGGAGTTGCACCGTTTTGACCATGAGTAGAATGGAGCCAGCACGTTTCGACTGGGGAGTGAAGCCCAATAGATGGTAAAGCTCTAGGTCATTGGCTTGCACGACTAAACAAGCCTAAAGGAACCGTATGAGCATACATTAGTCTGAACAAGGAAAATTCAAGCCCTGATGAGCAGGCCAAAACTAGATTAACAAGTTGAGCTCGGGTTAAAGCTTGCTACAATTAAACCTCATAAGTTCGACTAGAGCTCCTCTCTTCTCAATCAAGCCCTTCGATGCACTAGGACTCACCCCAGTTCATTCACACCCCTGGTCTTGAAACAGAATTCAATTAATTGAATTGTCCATCGAATGTCCGGAGACATTCTTAATGTGGATGCCGAAGATGCATATTTCTGAAGAGTTTACCACTTTCATAAGAACCTAACTAGCTCCAAAATGATTCTGGATTTTCCTTTTTTCTTAATTTCAACTCCTTGTTTCTGAAGTGATTCCCATACATTTTCACTTCTCCCTCATTTTAAAAATCAAAACCTAAAAGTTTCTGCAGTGTCAAATCCTGGATCATTCGTTTGATTCTTTACTAGCCTTCAGTTTCATCAAGTCTAGGTTCGGACTGACAAATACTAGACGCAATAGAAACAACTGTGAACCAAAACCTAAATTAGACCGAATCATTTAGTCAATAACTACAACCAAATGAACTATAATTCAGTTTGTCCCCACCCTACTGTTTGTCCCTGAACTAACCTTCACCGCCATATAATTTAACCTGATAAACAAATCCTACTCATTGGAATTTCTATATAAGCCTATTTTAAGCAAAAACAACAATAAAGCGGAACAGAACTAGAAGAAGCAGCCGTAGTTCTCACAATTATTATCATTCGCTTCCACAAATCAACAGCGAAAAATAATTTCAAAGGTTGGAGAAAGTGACTTTGGTCAAGTATAAAAGAAGTCATTCTCCTTTGTAGCATTAATCTCGACCCATGCCAAGCCTAACCTCAAACAGACTATATACCTTAAACCACATAAACCAACGCAATAAAATTTAGGATAAATTGTAGATTAGTACCTTGAGGTTGGTGTATTAATTTTTTAGTCTATAAACTTTATAAAATAATATTTTAGTCCAAAAACTTACATGTAATGGATCAAATAATCCAAACTATAGTGTGAAAGGTGGTAAAACAGGCTTTTCATACGACTCTTCTTCATTAGTAATGTTACAACATTATGGTCTATTTGAGAGATGAGGGGAATAGCGAGCAAACAATGGGCCTACCAACAAATAACAGCAAGTTTCACACTCTTTCACACCAACATTGGAAGTATTTCATTAAAATATATGCAACTTTAGGACTAAAAAAATATTGCACAAAATTTGTCGATTCAAAAATTAATACAACAAACCTCAAAGTACTAACATATAATCTACCCTAAATTTATTCCCAAAAACAAACAAGAAAATTCGAACAGAAACAACAGTCACTAAAAGCATACAAATTTTTTTCCAGGAAAAAAAAAAGAAAAAGAAATGTCTTTCCACCAACAAAACTGAGCCTATTTCATTGCGCTCCTACTCTTTCTTTCTCTATCTCGCAAAACCTGCCTTTCTTTTACCCTCAAAATATCTACAAAATTACGCACTGCAACAAAACTAGGGATGTAAATGAGCAAAAAGCTTGCGAGCCGACTCGTCATAAAGCTTGAAATCTTGTTTCAAGCTTGATCTGAGTCGACACCACTTGTTCAACTTATCAAGCCAAGCTCGAGTATAATGAATCTTGAGTTCCTAGGACTGCGAGCCTAAATAATTCTAAGTGAGCCTATCTTAAAATAATTTATTAAACATGTCCAACCGAGCCAAGTTTGAGACCAAAAAGCTTAGATTGAGCTTAAATGAGCCCAAAAATCATAAACGTAGTTAAAAATTGATCAGCTAGGTTCGAGCTCAACCGAGCCCAAGCCTAAGATAAACTTGAGCTTGAAGTTTCCAATCTCGCTGAGCTATGAGTTGAGCTAAATGTAAACGAGTCGAGCTCGAGCCTGACAAGCTCTGACTTGGCTTGGCTCAAATACACCTCTAAACAGAACTACCAGAACAAGGGAACCATCACCCCCCACCACCCCCCCCCCCCCAAAAAAAAAGGCCCTCTTAAACATCTTACAAGCAATATGAGACAAGTCACAAGAGCCGCATATTATAACAAGACAATCAAGCTTTTTCAATTATAACAGATCAACTATATGTTGTCAAGATACATTATTCTATGCAAAGATTGGCAACATAAGACAGGCACAAAAAAGTTAAAGAGATTATCACAGTCTTCATTAGATAAATAGGCAAAAACCAACAAGTAATTCCTACAACCTTATCAAAACAAACATGTAGTCCTAGCTACGCCAAAGGCAACAATAAGCTTCATGTAAGAACAATAATACTAATCGAAGCTTTTTCCTCACTAGGTGGAATGTCTAAATAAATCGAAGTGCATTACTATGCACTATCACAAAATAAACTTCATGAAACATCTAGAAATAGTACAAATTCCTTGTTCGTGGTCACAGACCATACACAAGGAAAGCCATGGGTCATCAAAGCACCCCTTCCCGTTATAATTCCCTATCAGCTACCAACCTAGATGTCATTCTTTCTTTGCCAGAATCATAGGTTGTGACACTGATCAACACGTAATCTTTCAGATGGAATTCTTTTCAGTTACAATGAGCTACCATAATTCAAAGGTGCATTCCAAGTGTGAGAATATGAAGGAGACCTTCCATAATCATAATGCAGAGGCCTCCCATAATCATAACGCAAATATGAATGAGAATTACCATAATTATAATGCCGAGGCCTCCCATGAATAGAACTTACAGGTATTGAGATGCCTCCTGAGCCAACTTGTTGCCTTGAATAGGCAGGATTGTAGCCAAAATGATTCTCCGAGTAACTAGGGATGGGAGGTGGAGGACAACCAGAGCTGTAGTGAGAAACCGGAGATTCATGACAGCTCCTGAGCCTCCACTGATCATGGAGAGGAGCATTTTTCATCTCGGGTTGTTTCTCAGACAAATCAGAACTAGGTGGAGCTTGAGATGCGGCCCAACAGTTCTGATCAGCATTCTCCGGTATAGGTGCATTAATTCCCGGAAAATCTACACTCATCTTCTTATTGGATTTAGGAACTTCAGCTGTAAGATTGTTTCTTGTTACTGAATCTCCAAGTTCCTCGTCCCCAAAGATTGTGATTCCCGAAGGCTGGTCATCATCTTCTGTATCAGATTAATATTAGGTAGAAATTATCAAGCAGCAAAGAATTTAAAAATTTACAAACCACCAGGCTATAAATAACAAAATTAAGTTTTTCAACCAATACGACGTCAGCTGACAAAGCAACTGCAGTCAGTAATGTAACAATTATTAGTCAGTACTTTGTAAAAGAACCCCTTACCCAGGTATCCTGGAGGATATCCCAATTCACGCATTCTATGAAGCCATGGAGGTGGATCAAACTCCTGCAATGCATGACGCATACAGGATATTAACTTCAAGAAATATACAATGAGGTGAGCAATCATGTAAACACGGCTCTATTTGGCACATGGAATTTGGAATTAGACTGTGGAATTGCAATTCCAATTCCAATTCCAATTAAGATGGAATTGGAATTCAGATGGAATTGAAATTCTATTATTTGGTTCATCAAAGGAATTGGAGGTTGGAATTATAACTATATGATAATTCGAATCATCAAGGGTTTTCAGTCAATTGAGTTGGTGTATTTTGAGTTTTAAATCAGCTAGGTTATGTTTTGGTTAGAGCTGTTTACATTGTGTTCAAGTTATTATAGTTAGAGCAATTCAATTTGAGTTTGAGTTATTCGATATTCGAATCAAATCAGGTCGAGTATCCCGACGTATCATGTGGTGCTCAAGTTTCCTCGGATTTTCAAGTAATCGAGTTAGGTGTTTTCGAAATTCAGGCTAGTTATGATCGGGTTTTAGTTCATTTAGGTCATTTCAAACTCAAATCATCTTAGTTTTGAAATAAATAAGTTGTATCATTTCAAAATTTGAGTAATCTTAGGTTGAGTTTGAGATGGGTTGGGCCATTTTAGGCATGGGTCGTATTAAGTTTTAGGTCAATTTGATCGGGTCATTTCCACTTCGGCTCAACTTGTTTACATCACATTCAAGTCGCATAGTTTCATTTTCTAGATTTAAGTCATCTTGAGTTTCGAATCAATCGGGTTCTGTCACTTCGAACTTTGAGTTAAGGTGATTTCGGTCATTTCAAGTTAAAATCATTCGAGTTCAGTGATTTTGAGGTTCGGTTCAAATATTAGTTTGTCTTTAAGTCTTTGGATTTTGAGTCATCTTGGATTTGGGTTAATCAAGTGCAGTTACTATAGAATTGCAATTTCTTACCCTCACTCCAAGGAATGAGAAAGTATGATTTTCAATTAAAATCCAGTTCCATGGAATTGGACAGTAAAATTATAATTCCAATTCTAGCAGGTGAACCAAACACCAAAATTGGAATTCTGGGCTCCAATTCCAGCCTCCAATATGCTCCAAACACAACCAAAAGGCTTTTTGTCAAACTTTCGTTTGTAATTCTTTTTTCTACTTTATTTTTTTTGGATAAAAACACCGTTGTTGCAAAGTTACCAGCCAATGGACGTATATCCATAATCCATAACAGCAACAAGAACCAATTGAGATAGCAATCACACCAGTTAAGTAGCATAATTTTCTTTGGTCAAGTAGCATAATTAAACATCATACTTAGGAACTAAAAATACATGCCAAGCCAACAAGACACAACACAAAAACAAATTGAAATAGCGATAACACCAGTTAAGTAGCGTAATTTTCTTTGGTCAAGTAGCATAATAAACATGGTACTTAGGAACTAAAAGCCAACAAGACACCACACAAGTAAATCAAATTCACTGGACAATGGTGTTATATAAACTAAGTCAGAACAGACTGTTTTATAGCCCAACCCAGCATATAGCAGAAACTAAGATCAAAACGTAACGTCAATCTCATAATGCGGGTTGTACTTCAATTAAAATTCTCCCCCACGGCAAATATGGTCAACGTAATGTACCTGAAGACCAAGCGATTTCCTTGTCTCTTGTGAAAGAATGCCTGGCTTGAGTCCATCGTACTTCCCACGTGGGGATTGCTGATAATAACGTGTTGGGACACGAGGACAAGCATTCTGGCTTTTCTTCCCTAGGTATTCTTTGCGAGCATTATTCACAGAAGCATTGTCACGAGGCTTTGGACACTCATTCAGTGAATGGTTATAAGAAGCACAGTTGAAGCAACGAGGATCCTCCCGTAAATCTCGAGTACTGAATGGAAGAGAAAAGAGATCTTTAGATTCTATTCCATGCATACGGCAAATTATGTCAGAGACATTTCCAATGCACATTTAATGGCATCTGACAATTGATAATCCATACTACTGCTTGCTGCAGTAATGCAAATGCATATTGACCTATGGTAAGAAAGATGCATAAAGCTATTATCATTTGCCCGATAACCGGAAAGGGATATTTGCCACAAAAACAAATACCTAGAGGGGAATATTTCCCCAAAAAATGTAAAAGATAAGCTGTTACATACTCGAATTTCTCACCAGCAATTCAACATGCAAGCAAGTTACGAGAACCATCACCTAGATATTATTAGAGGTCCATGCGTTGATAAGTATCAACAGCCTATATCTTTCGCAAATAAAATTCACAAGTCCCCAGTATCTCAGTTCAAAAAATTTGATGCAGATGCTAGGCACTAAAACCTGTCTACATCAAATTATTTTCATACCAATTCCCCAATGGAAGCTACCTTTTGTAGCAATCATGGAGAGATAAAGCAAAGACCAAGCTCAGCATCATTCACTTCTTAATTATTTGGAACATGATATGTGTGTGTGTGTATAATACTCTATCTTCATGGGCAAGCTAACAAACATTTTAGAGAAGACAAAGAAACAGTTGTCTTTGAGTCTCTTTGTAACGGAAGACCGGTTATTAAAGAGGTTGTCAAAAGCCACTAATATAGTAATATAAGCATTACGGTTTGATAATAAGGAGGTGAAAAATGATAAATGTATTTGGCTGAAAAAGGAAACTTCATAAAGCTCACTGGTCAAGTCTGGAGACAGAACTAATGTAAAGTGCTTTCAAATTTCAGCTCATAACATGTCAGAAAAAATCGATGAACTTCTGTATTGTGGAAGATAAAATATTTACCTCTCTTTGCTGTTCTCTGCATCAGAACTCAAAGCAAGGCCATACTCTCTATTATACACAGGTGTGCAATCCTTGTCCACTAATACGGACTCCTTATGTTGTCGTTTCCGCACATTATCCATCCAAAACGACTATCATCCAAAAGAGACTAAAACCGTAAGCAATAGATGTTAAATGTTTCGCATCAAGTGTTGGGCATAAATTTTGCCAAGCTCTCTCACTTGCAATTCATTGTCCCACGTCTATTGATTGGATACAACAGCAAAAACAACAAACTCAGTGCCTTAAAGGCTCCTGCCAAAATGCAGGGTCCGGCAGAGAGGGGAAGGAAAAGGGGGGGGGGGGGGGGGGGGGGGGGGGGGGGGGGGGGGGGGGGATTGAGCTATACACAACCTTACCTCTCCAAACTGGGTCCAAGAACCCCCAACCTGAAAAGCAAAACAACCACCGCCAATAGAGAGCCTAAAGCAACAATAAGCAATAAAGCAACAAGCAATAACACAGTGGCAACAATACACCGCACAAGCAGCAAGAAACAAGCACCAAGCAACCAACAGCCCACAGCCATGGCAAGTAAATCAAACAGGCAAACATATAAGCCTAGAGGCACTATGGTTAGCTAAATTACGCTCCTCTATTCTAAACCGCTACATCAGTTACCCCTCTATGCTAGCCCTCCATTGAACTCTATCTAAGGCTATCTCCTCGTATAGGTTTAGGTGGGTCAGTTTTCATGCCGGATCGTCTCCATCCATCTTTTCTTTGGCCTGCCTCTCCCCCTCCTCCCAAGGCGTAGTATAGAGTTGTTCGCATCTCCTAACAAAGACAGTGGTCGTCTCCTCCTAACATGTCCAAATCACTTTGCTCCCTCAATTTATCCTAGATCAGAGCCACGCCTGATTTGCTTCTTATAACACCATTTCTAATCCTATTCTTCCTTGTGTGTCCACACATCCACCGCAACATTCTCATCCCCGCCACCTTCATCTTTTGCGTATGATGTCATTTCATTGGCCCACACTCCGCACCATTTAACATAGTTGGTCTCACTACCGTCTTATAGTATTTTCTCTTTAACTTTAACAGGAACTTTCTACTGCAAAGTACCGCAGAGGCCATCCTCCACTTATGCCAGCCTACTTTAATATAGTCGTTGACATCCTCATCAACTTGGCCGTCTTGTCATACCACTGAACCCAAATATTTAAGACACTCCTTTTTCGATATGGACTCCGCTCCAATCTTGACAGCCTTCTATGCTAGGCATGGTGAAGGAACAGAACTTGAGTTCCATCTATTCGGTCTTAAATCTACTGAGTTGTAAGCCTTTCGATTCCAAGGCCCTTCTCCAAAGTTCCAACTTCTCATTCACCTCTTCTCGAGCCTGCCCTATCAGAACTATGTCATCCGCGAAAAGCATGCACCAAGGCACATCTCTTTGGATATGCCTAGTGAGCTCATCCATAACCAAAATGAACAGAAAGGGACTCAGACAACGTAGAGCAGATAAAGACCAGCAATGTTGCAGTTCATAAGCCACTTTTATTTTAGTAAGTTATGCAATATTATTCCAAGTTTAGGAAAAACTACATGCCAGTATCCTCAGCAATAGAAACTACTGAACCAATATGTACACTTTAGAAGATAACAGTCATACTCATAAGTCAGAATAGAAAACGCAACTTTTTGTCATTATATATGCACTTAAAATGACAGCGCAATTCAGAAACGGTAGATGAAACACAAACTCGATTGCAAATAAATTACATAAAACTCGGTATGAAATTGAAAAGCAAAATTCCAGCCATGCAAAAGGAGAAGATTAAAAAAAAAAAAAAAGGAAAGAAAAAAAGTAGTGCCTGGACATAAAGAGAAAAGCCAAACCAACACCAATTAAAATCTCATAAAGAACTTCATCCCTCCACAAGACTATGACATCTGACATATAGACTACAGCTCCTCACTGAACACAAAAAAACTCTCCCAAAATCAATCGAAAATAAACTTCCCAACATAAAAAATGAACATAAAATAACTTCCTATTCAAAGCAGCCTAATAAGCTCCACATACCAGATACGCTATCAATAGACCTTATACCAAAGTTGCAAAACAGAACAAGAGATGACAGACTTCAAAGAATCTAAAGTGTCAAAGGGCACATGCAACGATCGGAAGCTGGAAAATTAACAGATTGAAAGAGTATTGACATACCATAGTTACCGATTTGTCTGAACCAACATGTAGTGCAGGAAAGTAAGTTTCTTCACCAGACTCTAACAATTCAACAGATTCCTGACATAATGTAAAGGCATTGTCATCAGTTGAAAAAACAAATTTACTTCCTTACGGTTGGTAATAGAGAAGGAATCACCACAGCGGGTTCGAAGTGGAACTTGGTAAAAAGGACTATTAACATCCGGTAAATTCATTTAGAAAAATTAAGAAATTACAAATTTCTAATGATTTTTTATCTATTTTTTCGTGGTAATTATAATCATTATCATTAAGAAGGAGATTATAAATCTTATTTATAAAAAGAGTCTCTATCGAATTTTTTCCTGCAGTTTCATTTATAAGGGAAGTTGAAAAGCATTTTTTTTATTATTCCACGATAGGGTCCATTTAAAAAAAATCATACGTTTTAGGCAAGTATTCTTTGTTAGTTTTATCACTGCATAATCGAGTCTTTTTTTTAGTACATCCAAATAAGTAAGTCCTTTGTGTAAGCCGTCAATTCTATTTGTAAATTCGTTGCTTAGGCTGTTTTTTTTTTTTTTTTTTTTCTTTTCGTTCATTGGTATATATAAGTATTGCTCTAAGAATTACGCTGACCTCAGTTGAGGAACAGTGGTGCGCATGCCACTGGGACCATTGATGTATGAGCTCCTCGAGCTTCTTTTTGCTGCATCTGCATTTGAAAATTAGAACATAGAAGGCCACTTGCTTTAGCTTGTTGGTATATTGTAAGAGGAAAAAGATGTGGCTATGTAATTCAAAGTAAATTACTATAATATACCCCTCCTAACCTTGGCAACGAATTGTAAAGAATACACAATGACGGTCCTTGATGAGCATCTGTTGATCGAGGTCTTTTAACCCCTGATAAGGCTGAGAACTTTTTCTGCACAACACGATCATCATTTTCACTGCTACTGTTAGACTGGATGATGTTTACCTCTGAAGGCTGGATAGCCGATTCAGCCAACTCAATGCTCTGCACAGATGGTTTATCAGCCCGGTCTTTAACAAGATCTTTCCCCAAAGAACAAAAAACTATATTTTCTTCCTTCCCTTCTGCCAAGTCTTCCATGACAAAGATCCCATCTTGAGCTTCATTGCAGCTTGTTTGAAAGTTGGGACCATTGGCATTTGAATAGCACAGCTCATTTTTCTCATTAGCACAAGCAATGTCATGGGAGGCATGAACAAGAGCACAGCCCCCTGACACCATACTTCAGGAATCAACCAAAAGATTTTTCCTCTAGATCTAACTATTTGGAAAATTTCTTCAATGATTCCTATCACCTATCAGATCATGCTGCCATAGTAAACATAGTGAACACTAATAACATACATGGCATACTGCGATTGTCTAGCACTAGTAAATAAACCAGCATCTGGCAAACAACCAGGAAATAATACTGACTGACAACAAACACGATGCGGTATAGAGAAGAAACACCATTCAAATAATAGTGCAACCAGGAAGACATGGTTTGCAGAGAAAAGATGTCATGACAGGAAGAACATAATTTCAGTAAAAGAAGAATGACACACAAACAACCAAGCAACTAAAAGCCTTATCCTATATGTTGCTAGGCAATCATCCCTGAAAAACCAAGCACAATATAAAATTCTCAGTGAAATAATATCAGCACAACTTGTAACAAAAGAAAGTATAAACCAAATCTCACAACTGATGTAAGTCCTAACACCTTCATTGCTCTCTTGCACAAATAATACATATGCAACATCGACTTCCCTCTTCTTTACAGAAAATTAAGTCTCTTTGGCCATGCAGCATTGTAAGAAGTTCAGCATTGAAAACATCCACCATAGAAGAGGCTCAAAAAGCTATTCTTTTTTGCTACAAGTTCACCGTCTAGCATCCTCCTCCAATACAGTATTTTAGACATAAAAATCAACTTTTCCCCACAAATCATTATGGGTAGCAAGAAAATAAACTACTTATTGCCCTGCTGTTCATCATTCACTGATCAATGATCCATTTTATTCAGCCGTACATAGCATAAAACCATATAGCAAGCATAACAGAGTAACGGACACCAAATGCATGACGGGTACAATGTATCTTCTCCATCAAAGTCGTGTTTAGACTCCCTAACGAACCACCCTAACTGCAAATTAAAATAATATACTATACACAAACATATGCAACTATTCTAATGAGTGAAACAACCACCACCACCTAGTGCTTCAAAAAGTGCTAGCCGGTTGAAAACTCCAAAAGCCCGTAATTGTAGTTCCACTCGGAATTAAAGATGTTGGTTAGTGGGTTGTCTCCCAACTTCCCAAGCAAAAAGTCTTGGATTCAACGCTTATCAATCTCCATCCCATGTGTTATTTCCCTACAACAACAAACTCAGTGCCTCAAAGGGCTCCCAACAAGGCAGGGTCAAGTGAGGGTGAGATGCACACACCTTACCCTTATAGGGTGCAACCTGAAAGAAGGTTGTTTCCAAAATTTGTTGTAATCCTTATCAATGTAAAAAGAAAACAAATTTGGACGCATAAACCCTCTTCAACTGTCCCACCCATATAAACTCACGACAGTCACTCAAGATTGGAACTTTCGTATACCCTATACCTTAATAGAACCTTATAACAACAGAACCTTAAGCCCTACAGTTCCAACTACTGAAAACATGCATAAATCAAATCCAATTAAACAAAAGCACAGAAACCCGTAACTAGTCACCAATTAACACAATTAACCACATAAAACGAGCACAAAATCTCAAATCCGCAACAAGTAACAAACTTAAGGCTCCAAAAGCACCAAATTTAGTTGAATTCATCACAAAATTGCAACAATCAAGAGTAAAATATCAAAAGAAAGCAAGAAAGAAGTCAAATTTTAAACTTCAACAACAGAAATTAGGGTTTTTGTTTTTACAGTTCTTACCAGGAAGGAAGATGGGAGCGGGAATAAAGAGAGAAATTTAAAGAGACCCTATGCACCGTGCGGAGGAGATGCGTTTGCAGTTTATGTAGATGGGGGATGAATCTGCTGGTGCCTTTCTTCTTGTTCCGCCGCCTCGGGGCACATGAGATAATTTTTTGGATTATGGGTATGTTACTTTCTTAAAAAAAAAAAAAAAAAAAAAAAATTCAACTAAAAGCTTGTTTAAAATTACTGTAAAAAATTTATTTATTTTAAAAATATTTTTTATAAAAGTATTTATGTGAAAAGTGTAGTTTTGAGAAAGCATTTTGTGTTTGGCTCAATGAGTCAGAAATATTTATTTTATTATTATTAGTGTTTGGTCGGTATTTAAGAAAAATATTTTTTTTTTGTTAAGTTACCGAAAAGGACCAAATTGGATAGATAGAAGATTAGGGTTTTGAAAGATGATAAGGTATAATGTAATTTTAATATTTAAGTAGGGATATTTTTATCTGAAAATTTTAAGTTTTTTATTTTGCTTCTACTTATAATCAGAAGCACCAAATTTTCACTTCTGCTTATAAGCAGAAAAACAGCTTCTACTTTTAATAAAAAGCGTTTTTTTGATATTTGCCAGACATCCTCCGGATTTCAGAAAAACATTTTTTCCAAAAAAAAAATCACTTATTTTTTTCAGAATAAGCAATCTCAAACAAGCCCTAAAATAAAAATGGGAGATTTATATGTCTTATTTAGCAAATGGATAAAGAAAATAAAAATTTGAGGTTAAGTACTTGAATTATTTATATTTTAATACTTTAATATCTTTAAAAATAATTAAAAAAATCTTGACCTTTTTAAATTTTTAAAAAGGCCTTTAAATGTTTGTCATATATTAAAGGAAGGTCTCTAATGTTTAGTTGTATTAATTAAAAGATACATCTCTGGTTTGATGATGTCATTTTTAATCGATAGAGCAAATGTGGCAACTACTTTTTTTATTGTTTCTACAGTAAAATAACAAAAATACCCTTCAATATTTATATTTTAAAACAAATAAAGTGAAAACAGATAGTTGCTACACTATACAACATCTCAAAATTTGTGTTTATAAAGTAATAATAAGGCTATTGAAAGGTACTTTTGTCATTTTGCTGTAGCATTACTAAAAAAAGCAATCACCACAACAACGTTGTCGACGGAATACGATGTTATCATGCTAGAAAGGGGCCTTTTTATAAATATGATAAAAACTTAAGTGCATTCTTAATAATTCAAAAAGATCAGTGTCCTTTTTATTATTTTTAAAAATATTATGTTACTAAAATATAAATAATTCTGAATAATTCATGCCCTCACAGCATGTTTTGTATGTGGATTAAAACGAGGGGATAGTTTTTAATGGTGCATTGTTAATATTTTATATATATTCTTATATCATTTTTAGATACCGAATCTTTACCTAAGTTTTTATAATTAAATATTTGAAATATTTTTTAAATAATGCAAATAATTTTCTCATATTTAAAATATTTCATTAAAATAAATATTTGTTAAATATAAAGTATATATTCTATAATCTTCTAAACTCCCAAGGCTAAAAAAATCTAGTTGAAAATTTTTTTACCCCTTTCCTTATTACGGATATTGTACTAGTAGGGAATAGTATTAATCTCATCTGGGGGTGAACTGTTTTATAAGTTAAATATTAATGATAAATAAAGAGAAATAAGGGTGAGAAAGGTTAAATAAGTTACTCTTATTTGATAATTAGGTGAAGAAGTAAAAATAAAGAAGTTATAGTTAAAATGAATATAAAATTATCTAAATTTTTTTAAAAAAATTTACCCTCTCCTTCTTTACCCCAAATTTGGGATAAAAATCACGATAAAGTATATTAGCCAGTTTAGAGGGTCGATGACACCACCATCAAATCAAAATGGAGCTTCGCTCCTACATGGGCAACTTGATTACATACATGAGGGACCCAACAAAAGCTAATACATTCAAAATTAGGCCTAAGAGATTGAATATCCTGCACTATTGGGAGAACGACACATGGAGAGTCAGATTTCTAATTCAACACATTAGCCACCTCCAAGCAATCAATTTTGATTACCACTTTACTCCATCCCGAAGCTATAGTTAGGAAGCATGCTCCACAAATGGCTTGAAACTCAGCCACAAGTGGGTCTTGAGCAGAGAAAGAGGAACACCATCCTCCAATCGAAACTCCATGATTATGCGCAACAACGGCTGGCTGACACCCGATTGACACTCCAAGCAGCATCCAAATTGAGTTTAACGAAAGATAATGGTGGGGCGTCCACCTGCACGGTCTGGAACTGGACACCGAATTGGAAAGGCCTGGAAGGGTCGCCAGGAATTCCAAGACTTAAGCATTTGCTTGTCTGCATACCATTTGTGGGGATAGATCCTTACCCCTGAAAACAAAATTACAGCAATTTCTCCAAAGACACCAACAAAGGTAAACACAAGAGGCAATAATAAGATGGTCATTTTTGAACTCAATACATAACATCTCCCACCACTTCGAGAAACTAGGGAAACCTAAAACTTTAGGCTTATATCCCATACTGGATTAAAGCCGCGTAGAACAGGCAAATGGGAAAAGGAATAATATGTGATCTATGGTTTCGATATTTGCAAAACAACGGGGGCAATCACGAGAAGCAGCAAGCTTTCTTTTATACAAGTTTTCCCCGACCGTAAGAGCATTTTGACATGAATGTCATAAAAAAAACTTGACTCTCGGCTCACATGGGGCTTTCTAAATAAGAAAAAAGCCTTATTTATGAGAGTTAAGCAAGAAGACTCACCCCCTGTACTCCCACCTAACTTACTAATTTTCCATTGGCTATAACCGCTTTTAACGTTATAGATGCTATTCCTGGCTCCTCTTCAGATAAACTTATCCAAATTATTAGGGCCTTCTATTGGTATTTTAGCTATTTGGTCTACCACCGCCCTAGGGAATAAAGATCTAACCTCATGCATATCCCACCTCCTGGCTTTAATATTGATTAGCTCGGAAACGTTTCTGGTCCTATATTCATTATGGGATTTAAAGATGGACAAGTGAAACTAATTCCTAGGATCTATTTATCTTCCCAAATTTTAATGCTCGATCCATTCCCATTCGACCATAGAAGATTTTTAGATAAGAAGTCTCTACCTGCTAAGACGCTTCTCCACCACCATGACGGGTTACTACCCAAATGAACGTTTAGAAAAGAAGTTTTGGGAAAGTGCAGCCCTTTTAAGACCCTTACCCAAAAAGAATCCTGGTTATGAACCATACGCCAAACTTGTTTACTCAGAAGGGCAAGATTAAAACCCCTTAAAATCCCTAAATCCAAGGCCCCCTCCTGTTTAGGCTTAGAAAAGACATCCCAACTTGTCCAGTGAACACCCCTACCTCCATTACCCTCCCCTTTCCACTAACAGGCCGCTATTAGACTATTAATCTTGTGACAAAAAGATTTAGGCAACTTAAAGCAATGCATTACAAATAGATATGGTCAATAAAACAGATTTAACAAGAATCTTCTTCCCTGCATGCGATAGCATGGAGTTAGCCCACCCTTTTAAATGCTATCTAATACGATTAACAAGATAAGTAGGAGCACCTGATTTTGACCTACTCCACATAAGTTGGACCCCCAAATATTTTTCGTCCCCGCACATAGTTTCAACACCAAAAAAATTAAGGCATTAGCTCCTCGTAATAGAAAGCTTTTAGTTTGAGAAAATAATTTCTTATCCTGATGCTTGACAAAAAAATATCTAAAATATTCATAACTTTAAAAGAAGCATGAACATTAGCCTCAAAAATAAGATGCAGTCGTCAACTAAAAGTAAATGTAAAATAGAAGGGGTAAATTTATTGATGCAAAACGGGTCCCATTGTTCATTATTCACAGCGTGGTAATGAGCCGAGAAAAAGCATCCATGATCATGATAAACAAATAAGGGGATAGGGAAGTCCCCTTGACATAGCCCCCTTCCTGTTACAAAACTAGCTAATGGCGTTCCATTAACTATGGGACTCACTATGACAGTGGTGACACATTGCATTATCCACTTGATAAATTGTTCATTAAGCCAAACTTAACAAGGACTAATTCAAGGAATTTCCAATTTACCTGGTGATAAGCCTTTGTCAAATCAATTTTTACCGCCATTATCCCCTTTTTATCCCTTTTCTGTAATTTTATATAGTGTGATCCTTCATGAGCCACAATAATGTTATCTTGAATTTGCAGACCCTTAACAAATGCCACTTGCTGCAGGGAAATGATAATCGGCATTATGTGACGGAGTATAGTAGAAATTATTTTAGCTAATTAGGAACTCGGTTACCCCTTAAAAAAATTGTCAAATAGGGTAAAATTTTACCCCCTTTTTTGCTAATAAGGAACTCGATTACCTTGTAAGCCCTGATCTATGTGGCGACCCACATACCACAAGTTTTTTTTCTAGTATAAAATACAAAAAGCATAAATGTTGTAAAAAATCTCGAAGGATGATTTTTTCTGGCACAACCTTTCAAAAAGTAGAGGTGAAGTTTTTCAAAAAGGTAATCAAATATCCTCAAATTATTGTAGACGGGTGTGCTCATAGCTATCCTCAATTATTAATTCAACTCAGAAATGGAATTCAAATTTAGTATCCTTAATTTATAAAAGGAGGACTTCCCCAAGCATTCAAGGCAGAGGCGATTTTAAGAGACAATCTGAGTGTTCACTTAAAATTTTCTTGCACAAAATTCAGTTGTAATTTTCTTTCCTTTGAAGTTATGTACTCAAGTCTTCCATTACCATTTGTAAGTCTTGTATTTTACATCTCAGTATTTGTACTTTTGTATTCTATACTTTTATTTTCAATCTTAAATAAAATTAATTCCAAGCTATTATTATTATTATTGTTGTTGTTGTTGTTCTTATTATTATTATTATTGCTAAACGGCAGGCATAGAAAATATCATTAAATAAAAGAGACAGCTACAACGAGATTCAGCTCAACCAGGGAGGCCTACCCACCCCAACCAAACCCACAAACATAACTCAACTAATTACAAAATAGAAAATTACAACAAGTCCAAACATAACATAAAAAAATGCATACAAGCTCATCTGCTCCTTGTTTTTGATCCTGGAAGAACCTCCTATTCCTTTCTTGCCAAACATTGTAAACTGTGGCAACAATGGCAATCCAGTTCACTTTGCTTTGTCTTGGACTATTATGGATTCCAGATCCAAACCAATCCATGATGCCATTTAATTTCCTAATCGGTGAAATATGGAACTGCTTTGCAACCCCCTACTAAACATAAAATAAGAAAGAGCACTCAAAAAACAAATGATCGATAGATTCACTACTGTTCTCGCATAAAGCACATCGGCTCAGAAGGTTCCAACCCATCTTGCAGAGTTGGTCCTGGGCATATAAACCCTTGGCCATAATCCTCCATAAACAAAAACAATGTCTCGGAATTGCCACTCTCCTAATCGTTATGTGCCAATGCCAGGAGCGGCCTTTGCATTGAAGTATGTCATACACTAACCCAAGCTCAATGGTCCTGTTAGGTGTACAAGCCCTCGACGCCCATGAATCAAGACCCAATGATCCCGACTTTTAGAATTGCTTTCCAAAAAGCAGAATCATGGACACGACCAACAGCATTCCAAATATTATTTCCTTTTATATATACCACATAGACCCAAGCAACCCTCAAAGCATCCTTTTTATGATGGATGTCCCAAATAGATTTCACAACGAAAGCAATATTCCAATCCCCCAATTGTTTGCTCCCTCTTCCTTAGGAGGACATACTATACGCCAAACAATCGGGATAAGGAATCTACAACAATCAGATTTCCCCAGAAAAACTAAGAACATAGGGATTGGATTTGATTAATAACATAACAACGAAACAAAAAAAGCATGACACCAGTAGCTCAAGAGACCTCCCAAGGCCATACGACTGAGCTTAAGACGCCTCACAAATGAACTACATTTGACCCACCACCCACGAATACGATCCCTAATTAACTGAATCAAAGAATCATAATGAGCAACATGCAGCCTAGAACCCACCATAGGGACTCCAAAATAACGAAGAGGAAGAGAAATTTCTTAAATCCGAGCGCTTGAATAATTGAATCTTTAAACTCCATGAGGAACACCCGGAAAGGAGATACCAGATTTAAGGGAGTTGGGCTCAAGACCAGAAACACAAGCAAACTTCAAGACCACCCACCATAAACACATGATAGACTCATAATCTCTCCTAGAGAATAGAAGAAGATCACCTGCAAATGTAAGATGGGTGATACCTAGTTTCTTACATTTGGGAAGAAATTTAAACCCCTTTTTCCTGCTCCACCACCATCAACATACGGGAGAGATACTCCATAAGAAAGATAAAAAAGTAGGAAGATATCGGATCACCATGTCTCGGGCCTTTTTTACCCTAAAAAAAACCCCAATAATCTGCCATTAAACTGTAAAGAAAACGTGGCTGAGGACACACATTACAAACCGCTTAGAGAAGCCAGATCCTTCAAGCAAATCAAAAAAGGAAGCCCCAACTCACCGAGTCATAAGCTTTCCAAATATCAATCTTCATGAAACAACGGGGAGACATGTTCTTCCTACTATAATGATTAATTATTTCATTACCAGGAGCAATACAATCAAAGATAATTCTCTTCTTAACAAAAGCGAATTGTGAATAATTTGTGAGCTTACTCATTAAGTTTTAGAGACGCGCAGCAATAAGCTTGGAAATAATTGTGTAAATAACATCGCAGCAAGCTATGGGCTAGATATCTCCAACTGTGCTCAAGCTGTCAATTTTCGGAATCAAGGTAATGGCAGTAGTATTTACAGCTTTGAGGAGTCTACCTAAAGCAAAAGGATCACAGACAATGACACAAATATTAGCCCCAATGACATCCCAACTTGCGTTAAAGAAAGCGGAAGAGAAACCATCATGCCCAAGCGCCTTCAACTCAAGAATAGACCAAACAACTTCTTGAATTTCATTATTTGTAACAAGTGCAAGCAATAATCATCACATTGCAAGACCTGGCCCATCTGAATGA
Organism: Simmondsia chinensis; assembly: GCA_018398585.1. Lineage (NCBI taxonomy): Eukaryota > Viridiplantae > Streptophyta > Magnoliopsida > Caryophyllales > Simmondsiaceae > Simmondsia > Simmondsia chinensis. The sequence goes on along the minus strand of JAGTTD010000008.1, from coordinate 5,664,020 downwards.
TTTGTTGATCAATTCGTTCAACGCAGGACCCTTCTTCCTAATGAGATTTTCATAAAAATTAGGGAATTCAGAAGCAATAGCAGCTTGGTCAGTCAATAATGCTCCACTTGAGCTTATAATAGTCCAGATGAAATTTTACTTCACCCTCTTTTTGATCCACGAGTAAAAGAATCAAGATGATTGATCCATTTGGTTCAAAAACTTGTCCTTCAACCTTTTCCAGCAAAAATGAATTTTCAGCTTTAATTTAATGGTAGGAATCGAGCTTTCACATTCCTGACACTTACAACAAGATGTGGATCATTATCGGATTGACACAAGCGGTCCTATAACTGACAAAGGAGATCCTTGGTTTTTGAGATTTGGGTTGAAATCCCCCCGGATAAAGTCGCTGAAGCTTTTTAAGCTCCCCTTTAACTGCTTGGAGCTTCTGAACAATGCAATACGTAGGAGTTCCACGGGGCAAAATAGACCACGCTTGCCAAACAAAATTACAAAGCCCAATCATGGAAGTAAGCCAATTGCTAAATTAAAAGCACCCATTCGAGATCCTCTGCCTATCATCAAGCGCAACAAAGCACGGGAGAGTGGTCAGAGAAACTAGGATTCAAATTAATCGCCTTGCACTCAGCCTACTCTAACCATTTTGAATCAACCAAAATCCTATCAATTTTGGTCCAGATTATATCAATGCCAACTTTTTGATCACACCAAGTAAAATAAGGTCCTTCATAAGATAATGGATGTAGCTCAAGACCAGCCACACACACAGAGAAGTCACAAATCTCAACCTCGATCACAGCCATCCCTCCTCTTCTATTCGTATACTCAAGCAGCGCATTAAAGTCACCCAAAATGATGCATGGAGCAACACCATGATGCAAAGAACGAAATTCATTCCAAAGAGCCCTATAAGCATCAACTCTACTATACCCATAATAGAAAGAGCAACAAAGAGAGCCAAGATTGTGAAGCTTATTCAACACAATCTCCACTCGAACGGCCTGAAAAGACATCCCAATAAGGCGAGTTTGAACGAATTTAACATCCCACATAACCCAAATAAGACCCACACTTCCTTCCGTATAATTGGTATGGAAAGACCACCCCCCAAAAAAACAACATTGGATCTCACTGACTTTACCATCTTTTATTCGAGTTTGTAAGATAGCGAAAATAAGGATTGAAAACTTCATTACAAGTCTCCTAACTTCGGTTGCCTTGCAACCCTTATTCTTTCTCCTAATGTTCCATACTCCAATCATGAATTTATGTAATTGGAGTAGGAGAAGCAACTTTATTAGCCAAGCCTGACACAGCCCTAGAGGCCGCATCATCACTCGATAAAACACTCACCTCAGTTGCAAACGATGCAAGCACATGGAATCGATTCGAATTAACTCCAAGACCAGGGTTATGAGCAGCCACGGTTTTGGAGTTCCTCTTGGAAACATTAACCCGTCCCTCATCTTTCCCCTGCCCCTACTTAGCATTGGACGTCTGAGTCTCACTCTGGGCTTTCTATTTACCCTTCACATTTGGCTTCTCTACTGTGTTAGTACATTTGGTAGTAACATGAGAAAGATCCCCACATTTATCACATTTCTTGGGATACCATTCATACCAAACAGGTTGAGTGATAAATTCGTCATCAGGCAACATGATGTCCATAGATTTCTTTAGTGGCTTCGAAATATCAATTTCCACAAGAATTCAAGCATATGTAAACCTCTTCCGCATGGCTGTCATATTATCCGCATACAAAGGCATCCCTGACGCACTAGCAATCAAGCTAAGGATATCTACATGCAACAAATGCAGCCGCAAGTTGGGTAGGTTTACCCATATAAGTACATTATTCATTTCCTCCTCAAAGTTGAAGGATGGGATCCATTGTTTCTAACAAGAGGGTATTTCCACATAGAATAGGACCCTCGTTTAATATCAACTCACAATCCTCCTCTGAGTGAAAAACAAATATTATCCAGCCATTATCATGAAAGAACACCTCAGGTTCAGTAATCTTTAGCCATAAAGCACGGACAGAATCATAAATAGCAACAATTGAGAGTTTGCCTCTAACCAAATAACCCACTAGAGCTTGCTCCTGGTAGCGAGTACCCTCAATAATATCCATCTCAAAAATCTCAACAATACATGTCGTCGCAACCTTCGAAACGTATCATAACTGGAGCCCCTGTCCTAGGGATTGCTTGTTTCGAAAATAGTTGCCTCCACCTTAGTTGTGCTTGAGCCCCTTGGTCTTCACTAACATTAGGAGGGACAATAGTAGGTGGAATCAGACCACCATCAGCAACCCCAACCTCCTTAGACACATCACCTTGCTCAAGCACTTCATTAGCATATCTACCTCAATAAACAACATTCTGATCTTCAACATTTAGGATTGAAGAGAGCCCTAGTACCTCTCCCACACTCCCTGTCTGCTAAGCCCATCCCGTAATGAGACCGACATCATCTCCATACGACGTTCCACCTTCCTTGACCCTCATAGAAACAGGAGACGCCACCATCGAAGTAGTCACAACGCCCCTCCTCCCACCTTCACAACATGCCGCCCGGCCCCAATGCGGGCGCACGGGGGGGGGGCGGGGCATGGAACTCCTAGAATCGCCCAAAATTTTGCCAGAGAAGAGAGCAACCCTAGACTCAATTATTATTACTAGGGTTATTTACATTTTAGTACCGCGATATTTTTAAAAATAATAAAAAGAACTTTGACCTTTTTGAATTAATGAAAAGGACCCTAATTTTTTATGGTATTAATAAAAAGGCCCATCTCTAGTATGATGACATCATTTTCCAGCAGCAGAGCTGACATGACAACTGTTTTTTTCATAATGCTACAAATGATAAAAGAACCCTTCAATACCCTTCTTGTTACTTTACAAGCATGAAATTCTAGATGTTGTATATGGTAGAAACTATTTTTTTTGCTTAATTTGTTTAAAAATATGGTTATGGAATGATATTTTTTGTCATTCTACTTTAGCATTAATAAAAGGTACTTGTCACGTTAGTTGTGTTGACGAAAAATGATATCATCCAGCCGGAGAGGTGTCTTTTTTCTAATACGACAAAACTTTAGAGGTCTTTTTATTAATACGACAAAAAATTAGAGGTCTTTTTAATAATTCAAAAAGGTCAGGGTCTTTTTTATTATTTTAAAAAATATCGGGTACTAAAATGTAAATAATCCTTACTATTATTATTATTATCATTATTATTATTATTATTATTATTGTCAGATGATCATAAAAATCTCCTTTAACTTATCAAATACAATTGCCTTATTGTACTCTTTATTTAGAACAAATTAAAAGACTTTATAAACTTTCTTATAGAACACAAATTATTAGAAGAAAGTGTTATAGGGTTTACTTTTTATGACTTCACTACCCTCACCCTCCATGTAACTAGGGAAGAGTACTCTTGTCTTTTGTCTCTATGTGTAGCTTTATATAAGGGTGTACATCGATCCAAGACCGGATCGAAAAGGATCGGACTGGACCGGACCAAATCGAAGACTGAAGTACGTCAAATCATGAGATGGAGGACTAGATCGATTAAAACTGGGTTGGTTCGGTCCAAGACCGGTTAGAAACCAGACTGGACCTGACCGGACCGATTTGGACCGATTTTTATATATCAATTACATTTATAAGAAGAAAAATATTTTTATACGAAAGTTAAAAATTAGAGAATAATGATAATAGTATAATTTACACAATATATATATATATATATATATATATATATATATAAAATTTAACGTTAGTAATTGATGTGTTTTTCTACGTCAATCAAAATTTAATATATAACACTATCTATTAAACACACCTAAATTGAAGTTTAGGGCGAGAGGGTGTCGAACCACAGGGACTAAGAGTACGTGAATTTAATCTATGACCTCAATTGATTAAAAACAAGTGATATCTTTGTGTTAATTTATCTAGAAAACGATAATTAAACTAAAGTAATCTACTTCTAATTGGAAAAATATATTAAATTGGAACCTAGGATTTCGAATCCATCATTAGCCAAGTATTTTTGCGTTAACTCTTAAATTGGGATTATTGATTGTCCCACGGGTAGTGGTTTAGGCTACAAGCTTCAACCTACTAAGATAATGTGTTAGTATTGCGTATTAACCCTGTCTAACTAAAGCATAAGGAAAATAGGCTCTACCTAACGTATTGTTAATTATTATGTATTGACCCTATCTAACTAAAGCATAGAGAAGATAGGCTTTAATTAGCAATTCGGTTAATACTATTGCTTGATTAATTAATCCTAAGGCTACAAGCACAAAGAATTAATTTATAAATATCAATATCAACAATTAAAGGTTACAAACTCAATAATCATATCAATTGAATAAACAATAAAAATATAATACTTCAAAGTATTTATCTCAACCAAGAAATTCATGTAAACAATCAAATCAACCCGAATTAAAAGTAAACAAAAGTAAAGGCTAAGATTTCATCTAACCCCAGAGAGCAAGTTAGCTCTCCATCAAGGATGATCCGGTGAAAGAGGAGATGAACGAACTCATGTCGGTCCTCATACTAATTTCACTCTTGTTCCAATTTAACGAAAAAGAAAGAAAGCTGAGAGAGAGAGAGAGAAAGATGGGAGAAAGAGGGAGAGGCGGTCATGGTGAATCCGAACTCCCCAAACCAGAGACCATCCCCAAAGTCGAACGCCTCCCTTCCTTTTAAATCGAATGAGCCGCTGCTAACGAAACCCTAAGCCGGTACTGGTGGTTGACGGGCCTGAAGGTCAAATCGGACCGTGGTTGATGATGTCGGTGTTGGGCCTGGGCTGTTCGTGGGCCTACGTTGGGTGGGCTGGAGTTGGGCCGGTGATGGTGTGAGCTTGAGGTGGACGGTGATGGGCTGTGCGTTTGGGCTGGGCTGAGGACAAGCTGGAGGTGTGGACGACAGTGGGTTGTTGGGTCTGGAGGTAGGTGACGGTGGGCTGGACTAGTGTCGGTTGGGCTGAGCTGGTGTCGGACTGGCGTTTGGGCCTGGGTGTGAACAGGGGCTATTGGGATGATGATGATGCGATGCTGCGTGTTGGGCAGTGGTCTGGAGGTAGGGGATGATGAACAGTGTGGCTCGGGTACTGTAGCGGTGCGGGTCGAGCTTTTACGTTCTTGTCCCAAATCTTGATTGATTTGATTTATTTGTTTACGGATCGAATTTGCCTCACTTGCACCAACATTTGACAATTTTTGGAACTTTAATTTCAAACCTGTTAAACATAAAAACTGTCAAAATGAGTGTAGAACTATAATTAAATAGATGCAAAATAATTAAAATAATAATTAAAAGATGCACAAATACGAGACGCATCAGTAATAGGGATATTTATTTAATTATTAAATAGTAAAAAATAAATATTTAATTTTCTAAGATTTAATATTTTTAGATACATACATTATATATTAATTATATATCAAAATTATTTACCCAAAATATTTAATGCATAATTGATGTTGATCGGTCTTCGATCCAGTCTTCGGGTTTTTCAATCTTGGGCCGGACTGGATCAAAAACCGAATAAGCCCATATAGGTCCGGTCCTTGACTGAAAAGGCCGGTCCGGACCGATTTTTGTTCAAACTAGCTCTATATATAGAGCATGTACCTTCACTTCATGCTCATTTAATTATATTGGATCTCTTCGTTCTTCTCACATGGTATTAAGAGCTTAAGAAAGAGACTCTCTCTTCTCCCCCTTTTTTATTTCCTGTCTTTTTTAATTTCTAATTCTCTAATTAGTTACCGTTAATATTTATTTTCTTGATCTCAGTTTTTTTTAAAATTAATTGGCTATGGCAACAAACAACCCCCCTACCCATCAGTTTCCCACTGATCTGCCACACCCCCTTCGGCAGCCGAGACCGGCTCCCCTCATGGTGGTCGGCTCTACCGTGGCTTATGACCGATCTACCCCATATCGGATTTATAGCCTGGGGTCTATTCCTCAATGGTCTAACAAATGTTGTGTTTTCGCCATTTCTGGTACTTTATTAGATACCACGATGCCACAAATTTCTAATTTTTTTGGCTCGGGCAGTCCCTCCTCCCTTCCTCCTTTTCCCCTCCATCCAACATCCGGTTCTGCCTACATCTATGGCACCCACCGGCTGTCATTCGGCCTCCCCAGTCCCTCGCTCCCCCGGTTCTCCTCCCTTCTCCCACCGTTGGCTTTCGGTGGCCACCTGGCCACTGCGTCAAGCAGTAAGCCGATCCCAACCAACCCCGGTGGGCTACTAGAACAGTACCTTGGCTCCCCTCCCTACACTCCTCCCCAATTTAACCCTAATTTAAGTCCCATTACAACTACCCTTTTACTACTCCCACTTTCTAATATTTCTAGTATAATTATAATAAAACTCAAAAGTTCGACAGATTATATTACATGGAGAGAACAATTTTATATGCTCCTAATTTTACATCAACTCATGGGTTACATTGACGGTACTTTTCCCTGCCCTCCAACTTACACAATAACTAATGAGTAGTTCACCTGCCCCCAATCCCAAGCATCTAAACTGGGTTAGAATTTACCAAATTCTTCATTCCTGTTTTGCTGCACTTTCTTTCGTCCTTTTTGTGGGATGCCCTTGTCAAACAATTTTGAGACCACTCATTGGTCAAGGAATATGATATGCGATCTCAAATAATTAATTTAAAGAAAGATGGCAAAACAATGAGAAAATACTTCTCTGAATTAAAATCCATTGCCGATGATTTAGCTGCCATAGACTCACCAGTTTCCAATAAAGAACTAGTCCACTACGGCCTTTATGGGCTTCCAATCAAATATGCTGCTTTCGCTACTCTAACTCACTGAACATCACCAACACCCACTTTCGAGAAGCTAAAAACCGACTTGCTAAATGAGGAAAGTGCCCAAAAACAGATACCAAGGTCACTCCTCCACTGACTAACAACATGCTTTAGGACGCAGTGGAGGCAAAGATCGCAATAATGGCCGCCTTGGCAATCGAGGGGTCCACTATGGGGGACAATATCAACAGCATCAATCAGGACCTCCTTCACACGTGCCCCAACTATACCACCATCGTCCTTCCATTCCAACATCATCTGGCAACCTTGGACCCGCCCCTGCACCATGTCAGATCTGCCATTAAGTCAGTCATAGTGTTGTCCCCTGTCCGCATCGCTATGATCAAATATCCTTTCCTGATCCATCCCACTCTCTAGCAGCCATGTCCATCATTGACTCACAAGACTACAGCTGGTACCCCCGACTCTGGAGCATCCAATTATATGACACCAAACTCTTGTAGGCTTCATTCCCTCCTTCCTTATAATGGTCATAAACAAGTCTTAAATGGGAATTGGGCCTTGCTACTTATCACTCGTGTGGGTTCTACAACTTTGTAACCTAAAACACGTCATCTTCACCTTAACAATGTTATGTTGGTGCCGCAAATCACTCATAATCTATCAAATAAACCACTATTCCAAGATAACTCGTGCACAGTTAAATTTGACTTTAATTTTTAATTTTTTTTATGTTAAGGACAAGGCCGCAGGGGATCCTTCTGCTTCGAGTTCATAGTAATGGACTACTTTACAGCTTTTTGCCCCACTCACGATCCAAACACTATTCGGGAACCATTGGCATCGTCAATTAGGGCACCTAGGAAAACCTATGTTGGATGTCTTATGTTCTCAAAAACTCATACTTAGCTCTCGCTTTACTGATTTCTGTCAAATTTATAGTTTGGGCAAGTCCCACCAACTTCCTTTTTAGCGTGTTTTGCGTTTAGTTTCATCTCCTTTACATTTAACTCATTCGGATTTATCGCAATCTCCTATTTCATCAAACTCATACCACAAATATTTTGTTAATTTCATCAATGAATTCACTCGGTTTACATGGTTATTGTTAGGAACAATGTCCTGAAATTCATATTTATTTAGGATATAATATTTTAATTAATGAATAAATGAGAAGTTCCGGTCGTTTTCTAGTTAAATTTGTGTAAGCGAGCATTTATATTGCATATGATTTTCTTTTTGAAAACATCCATGAGATGGGTGTAGTCATCAGACTATAATTTACATGTTTGTTCTAAGTGGTTTATGAGACTAAGTCACAGATAGATTTGGAACAAATGGTATGGATTGTTGTTTAAAAAACTCATAGTCGAAGACAAGTTTGGACCACTTGTATGTTAAAACTATAACGTGACACTTTAGATGACTTGTCTTGGTCATGTGGATGGAGATCCAAAAGTGTTAGATTAGTGTGTTTAATAAGATTGACATATTGAGTTAGACCATGTGGATTACTTCTTTCTAGACTACTATCGAAGATGAGTGATTCATATTGTACTGTTTGAACGATGACTCTAAATCCTGAGGGTATTCTGGACTTGTGCATGGAGCGTTAGTTGCTTTGGTGTATTATAAGTAAGGTATAAACAAATGACTAAAATCCCACGTACACTAAGTAGCGGTGTGAAGTGTGACAAGGATCAGATATTCAATAGGGAATCTGCAGTCTCTTATGAGATACAGATGTCCTCTTAGTTGATTCTCAAATATTTGAATAGTTCGGAAACTTTGGCCAAAGTATTCCAAGTGTTTGACATTTGGAGTTTCTACTGTGAATATGTTCATATATAAACGAATTATTCAGTGAAGGGCAAGTCGGTAACTAATGGAGAAGCTGTGAGAGGAATAATGGTAGTGGTTAGATTTATCCTTTGTAATGGACATCTAGTGGAGGGGTTGTTGTCATCAATACAATCTATTAGGGAGATATCGAATAAATAGTTTAAGTCTGGAGTGCAGTGAGATTTATTTAGTGGAATTATGTCTCATTAAATGGTAATTAAATTATTTCATGAGATGATTAATTTAACCCATTTGGAGTTAGATTTAAATTGTCCCTGAGGTCGTTGCCCAAGTCTTTGTATTTATTGCCATCTGAAGAATATTAAAGAATTCATAAGACAAGTTATTTATCCATGAGATTAGAGGTGGCCAAGGGCCGGGTCGGGCCAGGCCCGCTACGGGCCTGCAAGCCAAATTCTCTACGAGGGCTTGGGCCTAACCTCCCCCCCCCCCCCCCCCCCCCCCAATTTTTTACATAAAAAAAATACAAAATTAAGGAAAAATAAACTCATTTTGTACAAAAATTATTATAATTCATTGATGAATAATATAAGATACAAATACAATCTATCACAATCTTTAATCATTATTAATAAAATATATGATATAAAATAAAATATATAATAAATAATAACGGTAAATAATGTAACAAATGTAACTACAACAGTTGGATACTACTATTTAAAAGTACAAATATATTTATTACAAAAAACAAGCTATAGACGTACAAGTACAACAATTCGAAATTAGTCTACTGGGGAGGTTGCTGTGCCGCCGTCTGACGTATCAGTAGTGCGGTCGTCTTCATCCTCACTCGATGAACCTAACCTCAAGAAGTTTTGCTCCTAGCCTCTGCGTGCATCCAGTCCTTTAAGCACACAGACATCTTCAAGCTGGATGATGATAGCTTCGCCCTCTTGGTTCCAAGCAACCTGCCACCAAGACTAAACGCACACTTCGATGCTACTGAAGATGCCGAACACATTAGTATATCACGTGCCATGGTGGAAAGCACGGGATATTAGGTTTGATTTGTACACCACCATTTTAAAATATCAAATTGCGGATTCGCCGGTGTCGCGAAGAACTGGATCATCGGCTTCCGCAAATAGTAATCTAACTCGTCACATGACGTAGGAGTTTCTGTGGGCGTGAATTGGTCCAACAGTGTCCACGCATATGACGATTGTGAACTACTTCCACCAGATGTGGAAGATCCTACTGTAGTAGAAGTAGCTTGTGGATTATCAGATGATAATCTCCGAGAATAATGAGAAAATAAAATGTGTAGGTCCCTATAGACTTGCTCAATAAAAATTGAGGTATTAAAAGCCGGATCTAATTTTCCGTAAAAATATTCGGCAAATAGGTTTAAAAACCTTTATTTACAACGGGGATCAAAAATAGTCGTAAAACAATATAAAAGGGGTAGTTCAAGAAAATATTTACAAAATTTCGTTTTCATTGCTACAATCGATGCGGCCAACAAGGGGTTTGATTCATTACCCGATATCCAATTTACAATGTCAATCAATTTTGATATTGCTTGTGGTATAGTCGGATAATAGCAACCCAAAAAAAAGTTGGTAGCCTCCCCAAACATGGTAAAAAATGTACAAATTTCATCAATTGTGTCCTAATGTACATCGTTCAGATTATAATCACTTAAATATGAACGAGTATCCTGTACAAATTCCAACAGAACATCCTTATGTGGTAAAATTTGATCTAACATATCTACCGTTGACGACCACCTAGTTGGCGAGTCCAATTTAAATTGTTTATACTCTAAGCCATACATCTCACATAGAGATCTAGATCTTTTCTTTCTGGTTCCGGATGATTTTATATCTATTGTTACATCTCTTAAGGTGGAAAGAGAAGCGTTTATTAGACCTAGACCATCCATAACCAATAAATGTAGTATGTGACAAATGCAACATAGATGAAAACACCGCCCACCTAACACGGGTCTCATATGATTAATTAATTGTTTAACGGATGCATTGTTATTGATAGCATTGTCGTACGTAATGCTAAAAATATATCGCTCTATGCCCCAACCGCGGACTACCTCCATAATCGCATCCGTGATTATGTCGGCAGTGTGAGGGTAATCTAAATTTGCAAAATGGATTTTTTTTTTAAGGGTGAAGGAGGAATCGATCCAATGTGCTGTTACGCATAAGTAAGGCACACCAGGTTTCGACTTCCAAGTGTCGGACGTCAACGAGAACATGCTCGTGTTCGTCCTAAAAAGTTCAAAGACCTCAGTTTTCATCCTTTGGTAATCTTTAAACACGTCCTGCTTTAAAGATGTTTCGAGGAATCCTTATGATAGCAGGGTTCACCGCTGTTTGGAAATACCTGAAGAATCTAGGGTCTTTGTCGGTGCTAAAAGGCTTTTCAGCCCCATTTACGTATCTAGCTAGCACCTGTCGATTAGTTTCTTGGGAGAATTTAAAGTTAGCAAGCGCATCGATCGCTTGCTGTACTAACCGTTGTTGGGCTCTTTCTGGGTCTTGTTCGGGGTGGGATCTAACTATATGTCTGCTTAATGTGCCCGTCCGAGTGAATAATGAAAGGCCATGGGTGGGTTACATAATTTACAAAAAACTTTATTAACTTCCCTATCTAAGTTAAAATGCTTTCAAACCCTACTAGTATTACGTCTAGTAGTACTAGTACTAATTCTTGAGGGCTGGGTTTCTGTGGTGGGTGTGGGTCCCTCTTTAATTTGTGAGGCAGGACAATCCTGCTCGTTGTAGGATTGTTGTTCAAAGTCCCAATTTATTCTGTCAGTGTATTGGAGGTGATGGGCCTGGTTCTAGAAAAGCTCATTCATCAATGGTAAGTTCGACAGCTCTACTCCTCTTAGGTATTGTAGGCGGTCATCGAGAAGAACTAGAACTCGAACGACCGGCTCCAGACGATGATGTGTTGTATGCCATGATGATAATATTACTGATTAGTATTTTAAAAATGCAACTATTAATGAAAAATTATGAAATTAGGTAGATAACTAGGAGAAAACAAATGAAATTTCAATACTAAAATTACCGAAGCAAGCAAAGCGAACAATGAAATTCAAACTTGAGCGAGATTCTACGAGCCGAATGCTTTGTCAACAACGAACTTTAGAAATTTAGATCACAATATTGCAAGTAGAAAAAGTATGTAGATGGATGTATAGAGAGAGGAGAGAGAATAAGAGATTTGTTTGTGAGGAAAATGAAATGAATGGATTGGATATTTATAGATAAAAATAAAGTAAAATTTTTTTTAAATTGATTTGGAGGGGGAGCAATGGCTCTTTTAAGAGCCGTTGGCAACGGCTCTCTACTAACCTGGCCCGGGCCGGGCCTGGCCCCAATTTTTTTGGGGCCCGAGGCCCAGCTCGCTTGGAAACCGGGCCTTGCCTAGCTCGGCTCGCTATAGTAGCGGGCCGCGCCGAGCCTTGGCTCGACCCAACCCACTGGCCATCTTTACATGAGATGGGTAAATTAATTTTGCCAAACATTATTCATGAGATGAATAAAAACTAAAAATTATAAAATAAAATAATTTTGAAAAATTAAAATTCATAAAATGAATTTTTTACATGTGGGAAACAAAGCAAAACAAAAAAAAGTTAAAAAAGGAAAAATCGGGTCAGGATCAGCGTATTCGCGGATGGGCCAATCAGAGCGCAACAGTCCTAGCGTAATCCGCATGCACGGGCGCGGACCAATGGGACGCCGCTATGTGTCACGCATTTTGAATTGGAAATTGACGCGATTTTGACTAGGAGTTAAATGCGTCGTTTAACCTGTTTTTAAGAACGAAAACGTTGTGTTTTGTTTTGTGCCTGTGAGTCCCACATCGAATTTTAATAATTTTTCGCTTCGGTATACTCCTATAAGTAGAGGTGCTTATTCCGAGGTTTGGCATTCAATCAAAAGAAATTACTTTGGGTTTCTGGAAATTGTTTCGGAGATCTAATTGGAGAGAAAAAATTTTGTTGAAAATTTTTTTCCTCAGTTTATTATTTTTCGGAGCTAGTCCTCCCTGCAATTTGAGGTCATTGCGTAGAAGATCGCGGGGTCTCAATTTTCTTGGTATTCTTTATTATTAGAGCAATTCTAGGTGTGTTCTTTCCTTCTTATTTTAATTTTCACTTTTTTATTTATTTTTAGTATTTATTGTTATGCCTGTTTAAGTTTATGTATTGTTATAAATATATTAGAGTAAAAGGCCTGTAGATCTAAATTAAGAATTTGGATATGTAGATTTAAATTATAAATTTAAATCTGTAGATTTAAAATTAGGAATTTCAAATCAACCAAGGTTTAAAATTATGAATTCTAAACCCCTTCCGCTGCGTAAACTTTGAGAAAGTAGGGAGAATTTTTTGAAGTTGGTCCCAACAACCGGTATTAGGGTAAAGGGTTTATACAGATAAACCTATTCCCTAGAACTTTCGCACGTGAGGTGTCATGAAGCGTGACTGTCTGACCGGGGGCTTAGGTAGAGAGAAGAGTCTCCTACTCTAAGTGCTCTAATAGGTGTCTATTGTTGTGATCATAGTTAAGGATTATAAACCCAATAGTCGGCATCAGAGTTTATTTTTCCAACAAAATTCATGTTTTTTCCTAACAATTGGTATCAGAGCTAGCCTTTGATTACATTCATAATATACATAAATATGTATAATAAAATTGAAATAAATTGATTTGTGATTTAATAAAATAGAGATTTAAATTATTTAAATCGTTAATGAATTAATTGTTAATTTAGAACAGCCCATATATTTGTGATTATGTTGTTCATATAATGAGATTGTACTTTCTCAGTCATGATTTACGAAATCGGACAAAATTGATCTAATAAGATTAGATTCAAATATTTTTTAACAGTAACGGAAAAAATTGGTTTAATGAGATTAGATTCGATTAATTTTACGAAATCGGATAAAATTGATTTAATGAGATTAGATTCAATTAATTCTTATAAAATTGGATAAAGTAGATCTAATGAGATTAGATTCAATTAATTTTACAAAATCGGATAAACATGACAGAATGAGATTAGATTAAATTAATTTTAAAATTAAATATTTTTTTTCTAACGACGTCAGCACCAAAATTTTTTTTAATTAATTTTCTTTTAAATTGAGATTCTTAATTAAATTATATAATAATCTAAGTTGTGAATCAGTATTATTTTTAAATAAAAGTTATTTTAATTAGTTTTAGAATAAGATTCTAAAATAGACTATGAGATAGTCTAAATCGTTAACTTTAATTTTAAAATAAAAGTTAAATTTTATTAATTAAATTTTAGAATAAGATTCTAAACTAGACTATTTGATAGTCTAAGCTCATTTAACTCTTAGAATGAGATTCTAAAGTAGACTATGTGATAGTTTAAATTTTAAGACGTTACTGATAATAAATAAAATTAATTTCATTAATTAATTTAATTTTAGAATTAAACTCTAAAAATAGATTATGAGATAATCTAAATTTTAGTATTATTTTAAATTAAAAAATTAAATTTATTTATATAAATTTATTTAGTTTTTAGAATGGGATTTTGAATAATAGGTTATGGGATAATCTATGGTACCATTTTTAAAAGTAAAATTAATTAATTAATTTTATTGAATAGATTTAGAATGAGATTTTAAAGCAAGATTATGAGATAATCGATATTGTAAAATGATAATGCTTTAAATTAATTAATTAATTAATTATGGTCAATTTTAGAATGAGATTCTAAAAGGGGTTATGAGATAATCTGGGTTGTAAATGCACGTTAATTAAAAAATCACTAGTTATAAAAATCAAGTGGGAGTGGGGTTTCAATTATTGTAACCTCAAGGTCTCCATTACCGGTCTAGCAATATAGTAGATCGATAGACCTCCCTGCGGAGGATGCCGGTTTGCAGATTACAGGTTTAGACTTCTGTTGGGATAAACCGAAGTGCAAAGAAGCAACGTGGCCACGCTGCCGTGGAGTATTTCGTGTATTTGTATGGAGGTTTAGATAATGGTTTACACTTGACTAGCGTGGTGCATTAGCCTCATCGAGGGGCTCTATTGTGTCATGTTACATATTAAGGTCAAGTGGTGAGTTAATCATGTTTAGTAAGAGTTACAAGAAAACAAGTTAATTGAGAATAGTTCTCACCCGGACTAGCTTCGTGCGATCCCACTGCCGGGGAGTAAGGAGTGGTGTGTTTGGATCATCATTGTATGCATGATAGTACAGTTTGGTGGATATCTGACTTATTGTGTATGCTAAATTGAAAGAATACATATTACTGCATTATACATGACTCTTATAAGATAGTTACACATTTATTTGCATTTACAGTTTTTGAAATGGCTGCGACTGGTGCACCTCACACAATTTTGAAAGATAGTGCCTTAACTGGACTGAATTACTTCACCAGGAAAATGAACCTGGACATAGTATTAATACATGAGGGTCATAAGTTTGTTCTCACTGAAGCTCGATATACGGTGCCCTCTAATAATTCTGTAGCTGCTATTAAAGAGCGTTATGAATGCGGAATAAGGCTAATGAGTTAGCCAGATGCTACATTTTGGCCTCTGTGACCAATGTACTCAAGCATCAGATGCTTGAAATGGAAACAACAGCTGAGATGATCAAACATTTAAAGGAAATATTTGGTGGTCAAGATAGGGCAGCTAGGCAAGAGTTGATGAGGAAGCTCTTGAAAATGATGGCGTGCTTGTCTAAGTTGGAGATTCTAGGTGCTAAGATTGATAGTCAGTCTCAGTAAGACATCATCCTGAGCTCTCTATCCAGCTCTTTTACTCAGTTCAGGCTCAACTATACAATGAATAATAAGGATTATTCATTGCCTAAGATGATAAAGGAGCTACAAGTAGCAGAGGGTGTTATGCGAGCCAAGGGAAGTGTCCACTTGACTCAGGTATCAAGGGCTAGTGGGTGCAAGCTCAACAAGGGACTGACTGGAAAGAAAGGCAAAAGCAAGGTTGCTAGTGTAGCGACTAATCCTAACAAAAGGCCAGCAAAAGGAAAGTGTTACTTTTGCGGAAAGATGGGCCACTGGAAGAGAAACTGCGTAAAGTACATGGTTACTCTTCCTACAAAGATTGCTATGCTATCTAGTGAAGGTATGTTGATATCTCACTGATTTGACTCTTGTGTAGTTGAGAGTCCACCAGATTCCTTGTGTGTGGACTCAAGTTCAACTGACAATGTTACAGGGGCTCGGGCCAACTAGGAAGCTACATGATGGGAGCTGTACCTGATAGCTGAAGGCGGTACAAGAGTAGCAGTCTTAGTAGTAGGAAGTAATAGTTTAGATTTTAGTGTTAAGAGTTTTGTTTTTGTTTCTTAAAAGTTCTTATTGATTGCTACCCACATTGGACAAGAATTTGATTTATGTGGTTTAAAGAATAACTATTATTCAGTTTGAATATGGTTGTGAACCTTTATTACAATAAATAAAATTTTTATTTACTAAGGAACATATGTTTATGATTTATTCATGTTGCTCTCCTTATATACGTAAATAATGCGAAATATTTAGAGAAGAATTTTGCAAGCAAACTGCAAAAGCAAAAACAAAATAGCATTAAAAGGAAAATGACAATAATTCTAAACAGCTAGACACAACTTAAGACATAGTAGATGCATTAGATGCAACTATTGATAGGAATGAGAATGTTCTAGGTACACGAGAGCTTAGGTGTGGTGGAAGGATTGTTAGGGCACCTGATAGATTCATAGCGGGAGTCTTAGTGGTTGACCGTGGCATTGAATCTTTAGGTCTCATAGTTTTGAGCAATTGGTTGAACGAACCATGCGTGTACAAATGACATTAAGAGAAAGTAGTGACTTTCTTGATATTATATGTCAACGATATACTACTCATTGAGAATGATGTAGGGGTGTTATTAGCTGTAAAGATTTCATTGTCAAGAAAGCTCAATACGAAGGACATGGGAGAAGCCAACTCTACTTTTGGGATTAGGCTTCTGCAAGGTCGTAAGAGTAGGATGTTGGATCTTTCTCTAGCCACTTATATTGACAAAATGTTGTCAAGGTAATGCATGGAGGACTCTAAGAAAGGTTTTTTACCTTTCAGACATGTAGTCCCTTTTTCTCTTTTGAGTAGCGTTCTAGGACACCTCAAAATGAGGAGCAATTGAGGAATATTCCATATGCTTTGGCAGTGGGAGCCTTAGGTATGCCATGTTGTGCACGAGACTTGATGTCTGCTATGCTATAGTATAGTAAGTAGGTGTTAGTATAACCTGGATCCAATGGATTAGGTGGCAGTGAATAGTTTTTTCTAGTTCTTGAGAAGAACTAGAGATCCTATGCTAATCTTTCAAAGTGACGAGCTGGTTCCAGTTGGCTATACTGATTTAAGACTTCCAGTCAAATACATATGATACATGTTGGACGTCTGAGCATGTCTATATTGATTTAAGGCTTAGTAGACCTTTGGTTCAAACTTAAAAGGGGTGAGTATGGACTTTGTCATAAATTGAATTTAGGACAAGAGGGAGATTGTTAGGAACAGTGTCCTAAAATCCAGATTTATTCTGGAATAATATTTTAATTAATGAATAAAAGAGAAGTTCCAGTCATTCCCTAGTTAAATTTGCGTAAGCGAGCATTTATACTGCATGTGATTTTCTTTTTCGGAAACATCCATGAGATGGGCATAATTCTCAGACCATAATTTACATGTTTGTTCTAAGTGGCTTATGAGACTAAGCCATAGATAGACTTGGAACAAATGGTATGGATTGTTGTTTGAAAGACTCATAGTCGAAGACAAGTTTCAACCACTTATATGTTAATACTATAACGTGACACTTTAAATGACTTATCTTGGTCATGTGGATGGAGATCTAAAAGTGTTAGGTTAGTGTGTTTAATAAGGTTGACACACTGAGTTGGACCATGTGGATTACTTATTTCTATACTACTATCAGAGATAAATGATTCATATTGTACTGTTTGAACAACAACTCTAAATCCTGAGGGTATTCTGGACTTATGCATAGAGCGTTAGTTACTTTGGTGTACTATAAGTAAGTTCTAAATGAATGACTGAAATCTCACGTAAACTGGGTAGCGGCGTGAAGTGTGACAAGGATCAAGTATTCAATAGGGAATCTACAGTTTCTTATGAGATACAGATGTCATCTTAGTGGATTAGCAAATATTTGAATAGTTCAAAAACTTTGGCCAAAGTATTCCAAGTGTTTGGCATTTGTAATTTATACTCTAAATATGTTCAAGTATAAATGAATTATTCAGTAAAAGGCGAGTCGGTAACTAATGGAGAAGCTGAGAGAAGGATAATGGTAGTGGTTATATTTATCCTTTGTCATTGACATCTAGTGGAGGGGTTGTTGTCATCAATACAATCTATTAGGGAGATATCGAATAAATGGTTTAAGTCTGGAGTACAGTGAGATTTATTTAGTAGAATTAAGTCACATTAAATGGTAAATAAAGTATTTCATGAGATGATTAATTTAACCCATTTGGAGCTAGATTTAAATTGTCCCTGAGGTCCCTGTGCAAGCCTCTGTATTTATTGCCATCGAAAAAATATTAAAGAATTCATGAGATGGGTAAATTAATTTTGCTAAACATTATTCATGAGATGAATAAAAATTAAAAATTATAAAATAAAATAATTTTAAAAATTAAAATTCATAAAATGAATTTTTACATGTGGAAAACAAAGCAAAACAAAAAAAAAAAGAAAAAAAGGAAAAATCGGGTCAGGATCCGCGTATTCACAGATGGGCCAACTAGCGCGCGACAGTCCTAGCATAATTCGCGTGCACGGGCGCGGACCAATGGACGCTGCCACATGTCACGCGTTTTGAATTGGAAATTGACGCGGTTTTGACCAGGAGTTAAACGCATCATTTAACCTATTTTTGGAACGAAAACGCTGCATTTTGTTTTGTGCCTGCGAGTCCTACATTGAATTTTAGTAATTTTTCGCTCCGGTATGCTCCTATAAATAGAGGTGCTTATTCCAAAGTGTGGCATTCAATCAAAAGAAATTACTTTGGGTTTCTGAAAATTGTTTCGGAGACCTAATTCGATAGAAAAATTTCCGTTGAAAATGTTCTTTCCTCAGTTTAATATTTTTCGGAGCCCACCCTCCTGGCAGTTTGAGGCCATTGCATAGAAGATCGCGAGGTCTTGATTTTCTTGGTATTCTTTATTATTGGAGCAATTTCAGGTATATTCTTCTTTCCTTCTTATTTTAGTTTTCGCTTTTCTATTTATTTATAGTAGTTATTATTATGTTTGTTTAAGTTTATATATTGTTATGAATTTATTAGAGTAAAAGGCCTGTAGATCTAAATTAAGAATTTAGATCTGTAGATTTAAAATTAGGAATTTTTAATCAACCCAGGTTTAGAATTATGAATTCTAAACTCCCTCCACTGCGTAAACTTTAAGAAAGTAGGGAGAATTTTTTGAAGTTCATCGCAACAACCAATATTAGGGCAAAGAGTTTATAGAGATAAACCTATTCCCGGGAAATCTCGCACGTGAGGTGTCACGAAGCGTGACTCTCCGACCGGGGGCTTAGGTAGAGAGAAGAGTCTCCTACTCTAAGTGCTCTAATAGGTACCTATTGTTGTGATCATAGTTGAGAACTATGAACCCAATAGTCGGCATTAGAATTTATTTTTCCAATAAAATTCATGTTTTTTTCCCAACAGTTATATCCTGTAAAACAAAAATCGAAAGTATTTGAAATTTTTGCCAACTTCAAAACACTTGTTGAAAATCAATTTTTCCACAAAAACCAAAATCTTTCAAAGTGATGATGGTCGCGAATTCGATCATCATCACATGAAAAGCATTATGTTAACAAAGTGGCATTCATTTTCGTCTTTCGTGTCCTGATACCCCAAAACAAAATGGGGTGGCGGAATGAAAGTGGTACGATCACTACTCATTCACGCTCATCTTCCTTACACCTACTGGGATGATGCTGTATGTACCACATATTTTATTATAAATCATCTCCCCATCCCTATTCTTAAAAACTCATCCCCATTTGAAAAACTATTTCATCAACACCCCGACTACTCTATTTTTCGCGTCTTCGGGTGTGCTTTCTTTCCCAACATCACACCTTGTGCCCCTCATAAACTCGCCTCACGATCCATACCAAGCATCTTCTCAGGCTACGTTGCACGCTATAAGGCTTATCGCTGTTTAGACCTCCAAACTGGAAAGGTTTACATAAACAGACATGTTAGGTTCAATTAACATAACTTCCCATATCCGGAACTAGCTAACCCAACCTAGGCTCTATCTCTATTATAGTTGACCTTCCCCTGGTAATGGCCGTAAATTCTGATGCTCGGCTGTCAAGTGATCAAGATCACGTCAACCCAACTTTTAACTCGTGTTTCTCCTCGTTGCTACTCTCGGCCCCTTGCGACAACTTGCCTTCGGACAGCCTGAGCCCCCACCCCATTAGGGTTACCCCCTCGCCATCGGGACCCTGCTCCACCCGATAGCACCTCCTCCCCTCAGCCCCACCCTCCACCAGCTCAACCCGAGAGCCCTCTGCCTTGTACACTCCCTGCTGACCCCACCACCACAACCCCACCCAAGGTCACCTTGGCACCATATGTCCCTCCTGACACCACAGCACCCCACCAGGGGTGGCTAAGTCTCAACCGTGCCCTCCCGCCACTACTTCACCTCGCAATATTCATCTAATGCGAACTCGACTCAAGGATGGTATTAGAAAAACCAAATATCCCCTCTCCCTTTCCTATATAACAGTAATACAAGAACTTGCTTGTTATTCATAGGTAGTTAAAAATCCCAAGTGGCAAAAGGCAATGACTGACGAATTTAATCCCTTAATTCAAAATCAAACTTGGGACCTTGTCCCACCCAGCCCAACTCAGAACATTGTAGGAAGCACTTGAAAATATCGGGTTAAGTATAAAGCAGGTGGTTCAGTTGATCGATTCAAGGCTCGTCTTGTAGCTCAAGGCTTTCACCAATGTGAGGGCATTGACTTTAAGGAGACCTTTAGTCCGGTTGTCAAACCCCCCCCACTATCCGCTTCATCCTTACACTCGCTATCACTCACAAGTGGCCTATAAAGCAACTTGATGTTAAAAACGCTTTCCCACATGGCTACGTTAAGGAAGAAGTGTATATGAAGCAACCTTAGGGATTTGTCCACCCCAAGTATCCAATCATGTTTGTCAACTTCGCAAGGCTCTCTATGGGCTTAAACAAGCTCCCTGAGCCTGGTTACAACACTTCAGTACCTTTCTTTACAACTTAGGATTCACTTGCTGCCGTGCTAACCTATCCCTCTTTCATCATCATAGCAACAACAACATTACCTGTCTTCTTCTCTACGTAGATGACATAATCCTTGCCGGCTCAACCCTCAATCCCTTGGAACACTAGTTCACACCCTTTCCTCTCAGTTTGCTATGAAAGACCTTGGTCCTCCCCATTACTTCCTTGGCATAGAGGCTCATTGCTTGCCATCCTATCTTTTCTTATCCCAACATAGGTACACCATCGATCTACTCACCAAAATATGCAAGATGCCAAACCCATAAAGACCCCCTTGCCCGCCCGAGCCCACCTATCCTTAAATGATGGTGACCTTCCACTTGACCCCATCGAGTATCGAAGTGCTATTGGAGCATTCCAATACCTCACCATGACACGTCCCGATATTTGTTATACTGTTAATCTTGTCTCTCAGTTCATGCATGCCCCCAGGATAAGTCATTGGCAGGTTGTAAAGCGGATCCTCAGATACCTCAAAAGCACCCCTGACCAGGGCGCACGATACTTCTGGGTACCTGTACATCCGTAGTTGTCTATGCTGATGCCGATTGGGGAGGATGTCTTGACACTCGATGCTCCACCACTGGCTATGCTATGTTCCTCAATCCGAATCTAATCTCATGGCATGCCAAGAAACAAGCAACTGTCTCCAAGTCCTCCACTAAATCTAAATACCGTGTCGTCTCCCAAGCCGCTGCTAAGGCAGATTGGATTCATTACCTAATACGTGACATAGGCCTCAAGCATACCGGCCCTGTCATCATCTATTGAGATAATGTCCTAGCTTCATACCTCGCTGCAAATCCTGTCTCCACCAAGCACATAGATGTCGATTTTCAGTATATCCATGAAAAAGTACTCAAGGGAGATCTTAAGGTTCACTACACCCCAACCACTCATCAAGTCACCGAAATCTTGACCAAAGGTCTCAAACCAACTCTTTTTCATTATCACAGAACCAATCTTCATGGGGTAGCTTCACCCTCAGATTGAGGGGGCCTATTAGAGGAAAGTGTTCTAGGATTTATTTTATATGACTTCACTACCCTCACCCTACATGTAACTAGGGAAGGGTACTCTTTTTGTCTTTATGTGTAGCTTTATATATAAAGCATGTACCTTTACTTCATTCTCATTCAATTATATTGGATCTCTTCATTCTTCTCACACAAATGACCCACTAGGTGATAAAAAAAATAATAAAATAAAAACTCCCTACATTTTTAATTTAATACACCACACACCCTTGAATTTTGTAATTAAATACAGCTCACCCCTTATATTTTTAATTTAGCACAGCATGCCCCATGAACTTTGTTATTAAATACAACTCGCCCCTAAATATTTAATTTAGTTTCTTATATTATAATTATGGGTGTTCATTATTGGTTAACCATGTCCTCAGAATCAGCCTCTCTTTAGGGTATGCCCTGAAGGGGTGAGACTGCGTACATCCCACCTCTCCCAAACCGTGCTTAAGCGGGAGACTTTCAAGCACTGGGTATTTTGTTGTTGTTGATTATCAGTTAACCATACGGTTTAACTAATTGGTTTGGTAACCATTTACAAAATTAGTGAAAACTCAATAACCATCCCCACTCGTTTAAAATCGGTTAACCGTAATTTCAGTTATCGGTTAGTTTAGTTCGGTTAATCGGTTTACCATTTATTAAGAAAGGAATTCAAGTTTTTTTTTTCACCCATATGTTTAACTTAAGCATTAAATTTGATGTGCATAGTAATTTGAGTTTAATGAAGTTATTTAACTGGTTATTTTAATTGAACAGGTAAAGGGTATGTTACATTTATTTAATATTATAATTAGAAACTTGCTATTTTTTTTTTCAAAGTTAGATAATAAGGAGTAAATTATGTTTTACTTAAGCATTAAATTTGATATACCGGGGCATTTTGGTATAACAACATAGTTTCATGAATTATCGAACATTCATTATGTAAGGGGTGAATTGTATGTAATCAGAAAAGTTCAAGGGATGAATTGTGTCTAACTGCGAAGTTTGATGGGCTATTTTACAAATCAAAAAGTGCAATAACAATAACAACAGTCCCAGTGCATCAAGGGCTCCCACATAAGCAGGGTCTGGGGGAGTAGGATGTACGTAGCCTTACCCCTTCAGGGTGAGACCTTAACGAGAGGCCATTTCAGAGGACCCCCAACCGGATAGGCCTGAAGAGCATGGAAAGCATAGAGATCCTGAGAAGCATGGAAGCACAGTAGCAAGAGCAAAAGGCAAAAACAACAAGCATCTAGGGAAAAGATCATACATGCAAGACAATGCAATCATATAGAGAGAATAGAGTGTATAGAGAGTATGCAGAGAGAGATAAAGTAAAGAGAGAGAGAGAAAGTATAGAGAGTATCAGCAGCGAGTAGGAATACACCATAAGGCAATAGACCCTAGAAGCACTAGGCATCCAACATACACCAAAACTGCGTATATACAAATAGGGATACAAGCAGCCTCGTAGCACTAGAACGAGCTTACAAATGCTCGATGCCCCTATGTTGCTATATTGGTTACAACTATACTAATCCTCACTAAGCTCTATCTAGGGTCATCTCCTCATTTAGGATGAGATAGGCGAGGTCCTGTCCAATTGCCTCCATCCAACTCTTCTTTGGTCGGCCTCTCCCTCTCTTCTTGTCTGTAATATGGAATTGTTCGCATCTCCTAACAGGGGTAGTGGTGGGTCTTCTCCTAACATGCCCAAACCACCGCAGACATTGCTCCCTCAATTTATTCTTTATTGGGGCCACGCCTAATTTACTTCTTATAACTTCATTTCTGATCCTATTCTTCTTTGTCTGTCTATACATCAATCTCAACATCCTTATCTCTGCCACGTTCAACTTTTGGGTGTGATGACACTTAACTGACAAGCATTCTGCCCCATAGGACATAGCTGGTCTCACTACTGTCTTATAGTATTTACCCTTTAACTTTAACGGGAACTTCCTATCGCACAGTACCGCAGAGGCCATCCTCCATTTATGCCAACCCACTTTAATCCCGTTGTTGACATTTGTGTCCACTTCATCGTCTTGTTACACCATGGAACCCAAGGATTTAAAGCATGCTTTCTGCGGTAAGCACTCTGATCCAATCTTGACGACTTCTGTGCTTGTCATGGTAGAGGTACAAAACTTGATTTCCATACACTCGGTCTTAGATTTACTGATTCTTAGACCTTTCGACTCTAAGGCCATCTTCCAAAGTTCTAGTTTCTCATTCACATTCTCCCTAGATTCTCCCACCAGGACCATATTGTCTGCGAAAAGCATGCACCAAGGCATGTCCCCTTGGAAATGCCTAGTAAGCTCGTCTATAACCAAAATGAACGGAAAGGGACTAAGGTTGATCCTTGGTGTACCCCAACTGTAATGGAAAAAGCGTATGTCTCCCCTTCCGTTGTGTACACGTTAGTTTGGGCATCTTCGTAATGTTTTTGATGACTCGTATATAAGGCTGGGGGATGCCTTTTCCCTATAAGACCCTTCCTAGGACCTCTCTCGATACTCTATCATATGCATTCTCCAAATCAATGAAAACCATGTGGAGGTCCTTTTGTCTATCTCTGTAGTACTCTATAGACCTCCTTAGGAGATGGATGGCTTCTGTCATCGACTTACCTGACTTAAATCCAAATTGGTCCTCTGAAACCCATGCTCGTTGTCGAAGCCTTCTTTCTATGACCCGCTCCCAAAGCTTTAGAGTGTGGCTCATTAGTTTGATTCCTCTATAGTTGGCACAACTCTGAGTGTCACCTTTGTTCTTATAGACAGGAACTAATGCATTCTTCCGCCATTCATCAAGCATCTTCTTCCCTTGGAGAATTTGGTTGAATAATTTGGTCAGCCATCTGATACCCATTTCTCCAGTACATTTTCATGCCTCAATGGGTATCTGTATGGGCCGACTGCTTACCCCTGCCCATCTTCTTCAATGCTTCTCTAACTTCCTCGGATCTAATTCTGGTGAAGTAGCAGTAGGTCTCGTGCTTTGCCAATGCTTGTAGTTCTCCTAGGGCTGCATCTGGATCTCCCTTTTCATTGAACAGATCGTGGAAGTAGGGTTTTCTCCTAATTTTAATTTATTACTCGTCCACGAGCACTTGTCCATCTGCCCCCCTTTATGCACCTTACTTGATCCAGGTATGTAGTCCTCCTCTCTCTTGCTTTTGCAATTCTATAAAGGTCCCTAGCCCCCTCATCCGTGTCCATCCTTTTATAAAAATCCTCGTAGGCTTTAGATTGTGTGTCTCTTACTACTATCTTAGCTTCCTTCTTCGCTTGTTTATACTGTTGTCTCTTGTCCTCCACTCCACGTTGATCCCACTCCTTGAAGTAGTTTCTCTTTACCTTAATCTTTTCCTGGACCTCCCTGCACTACCACCAGGTCTCTCTGTTGTTTGGTGCCCCACCCTTTGATACGCCTAGGACTTCGGGTGCCATATCTCTGATCTTTTGGGCTATTTGGTTCCACGAGTGATTTAAATCTCCCTCACGATCCCCTCCAAGCTCAGCCTCGACTCTTTCCTTAAAGACTTCAAACTTTTCCCCCTTTAGATCCCTCCAACACATGTGTGGCTGTAATGATTTCATGGTTTTCTTGCCCCTTCTCTTGGCCTTGACCTCAACACATATTGCCTTGTATTGTGTTGAGAGGTCTTTTCCAGGGATAACCTTGCAATCCCCGCAATCTTTTTGAATCCTCATCCTTAGCAGCATGTAGTCAGACTAAGTCTTTGCTCAACTGCTCCAATACGTGATGATGTGGTCCTCACACTTTTCTGAAGAAGGTGTTGGCCACTGTCAACTCATAAGTGATGACAAACTCTAACAGAGCCTTACCTTCATTGTTCCTCGTTTCAAAATCAAAGCCTCCATGATAGGATGCAAAACCTTCTATGTTCGATCCCACGTGCCCATTGAAGTCACCCCCAATCACAACTTGTTCGCTCTGGGGTATGCCTTGCATTGTTAAGTCTAAGTCCTCCCAGAATCTAGCCTTTTTCTGCTCTGTCTGCCCAATCTGTGGAGCGTAGGCACCTATAACATTCAATATCTCCCCATTTAAAACTAACCTGATGCTAATGACCCTATCGCTAATCCTAGTGACCCCTACTACTTTGTCCCTAAAGAAGCTACCCACGATAATACCCTCTCCATACCTCCCCCTGGCTTAGCTCGAATACCACAATTTGTATCCTAATACATCCCTTGCTTTTGTGCCCACCCACCTAGTCTCTTGAAGGCACAGGATGTTGATTTTCCTTCTCATCATAATTTGGGCCACCTCAAAGCTCTTCCTCGTTAGTGTGCCAACATTCAATGTCCCAAATCACAGGCTCCCCTCACCGTGTCAACTGTTCCATCCCTTCCCCTACCCCTACCCCTTTGAAAATGGCCTCAAGTTTTGAGCTCCATTACTAGACAAGTTCATAAACTAATTGTCAACAGGCACGATTAGACATCACATATAATCACTAGATACAAGGGTATAGTAAACACAACACTAGCAATAACAACAACAAAAGAGAAAGAAGAAGAATTCTAACCTGGGGCCGACCAGCCGGCTGCGAGTTAGTTGTGAGGTGGTGGTGGTCAAGGTGTTGGTGGTGATGTTGGTGATGGCGGTCAGGGTGCGTGAGATGAACATGTGGGGGATTTTTTTTTGTTTTGGGGGGGGGGGGGGGGGGGGGGGTTATAAGGGGGGTAAGTGGTGGAGGGTGGTGGTAATGGTAGTGCTGGTGTGAGGTCTTTGGTTCCGGGGGGGGGGGGGGGGGGGGGGGGGCGTGGAGGTGCTCGGTGGTGGGTGGCCTGTGGAGGTACTTAGACATGGAGGTGGGTCGAGGTAGGGGGGAAGGGGGGGGGGGGGGGGGGTGTGGTGAAGGTGGTTGTGGACAGTGGGCTTCTCAGTGATGGTGGCGTCGCTTTGGCCTGCGTTGTAGTGTTGTCATCTTGGTGACAGCATCGGGGGGGGGGGGGGGGGTTTGCGGCGTCAGCGAGAATACTGATGTGTGTCAGAGGAGAGAAAAAGGGATAAATTATTTTTAAGAAAAATTATCACTTAGGTACCCTAAGCTTTGAGAATTTATGACTTAGGTACCATGACATTTCAATATATACAATAGAATACCCTAAGGTTTGAATATTTTATCACTCAGATACCTTATGTCGGAATTAATAAATTTTTGTAAAAATATGATCTATTTTCTATAAAAAAATGCTGATATAATATATGAATACAATAATATATATAAGTTAATGCCAATATTTTCATCAAAAATTCAACAAATTGTAATAAAATACTAACAAATGTTGATGCAAACCATCTTACCACAATTATGTGCATTTTTGCATTTCTCAGCAAAAAATTATGTGCACTTTTGCATTTCTTAAAATAGCACATTGACCTTCACAATTACATCTCTTTGAACTTTGCAATTGGGTACAACGGACCCCCCCCCCTAATTTTGTATAAGGATGGCAATGGGACGAGTAAAACCCATTATCTGTGGATACTCACTCCGTTTTGGTAAGTGAGACAGGTAATGGATATAGGTTAGGTATATCCGCCCCGTACCCACCATGGGTTTGGGGCAGGTACAGGTATAGTATATCCATCATACCCGTTCCATTTTATATTTAGTCAATTTTTCAATTAAAAAATTGCGTGTTTAATTTAATTGCCTAAATTATTTATCAATATTATAAAAAAATATAATTAATTTTTTAAAATAGTATTAAATAATTAATATGAACATACTATATTAGGATGGGTAACGGATACCTGTTGGATACTCATGGATAATAGGATAGATTTGGGTATGGATTTGTACCCACTAGGGCGAGTATGAGTATCCATTTCATACCGATGACCCATAATGGGGCAGGTATGGGTATAGATATGGATTTGGGTGGCAGTTACTGGTATGGAGGAGGCACCCCCGTACCCGCTCCGCCCTATTGCCATTCCTAATTTTGTAAAGTAACCCCCTAAACTTTTCTAATTAAAATTTTAAGATGATTTTCTAAAAAGTTGAAAATTTATAGTGATTTAAGTGAAAATCGCTGATGTTAGGTACAGAAACCCATAATATTAATATGTACAACAAACATAACAAATTGTATTGCATGAAAGAATAGTAATGGTTTTCCTACACCAAAGAATAATAGTTGAAATTTATGCAAACAAATCAAAAGGGACTAACACTACGGGCCCACTTCAACATGAACTCCGGCACCAGCCGTCTTCTTGGTGGAGCCACCTTGTCTTTGGCCAAGGCTTCCTCGTCGCCTGCATGGATCAACGCGACCAAATTTTCGAACATGTCATCTTTACCGCCTCTCATCGGGTCCTAACCATGCATGACAAGCACAAATGGCAATTAAGGTATGATCAGTTAGCCATTTTCTGAGAATGAGGTGTTTAAACCAGTTCAAGCACACCTTAAATAGTGTACTTATGTTATAATATTAGCTAATGTAGGTCATTTATATTATATATGTACATATGTATTTACAGTGTATCATGCGCATACTTTTATTTCTTTAATTTTGATTTGTAATATGTAGCAAAAACAAATTGATAATATAACTAATTCTTAAAAAGAGCCTTTAACGAATTTGCGCCTCCAAGCAACCACTTTTGGTGCATGGAATCTTAACCGGCCACCACTAACTACATGAAACAAGGAATCAAATCATGCACTTCTTTCAGTAGAGGTGGACTTTGTTGTAATCAGTGAATCCATGAGTTCGAATCTACGATTCAATCTCTCCACAAAATGCGAGTTATATACATTTACCCCTTAGCAGACCTTACCTTAGTTGGAGCCTTCTGAATGAGACTATCCTATTTATTAGTATCATCTGACAGATGAAGCTGTGGAGCGAGCACACACAAATATGGAAGAAATCTCATGGAAATGAAGCATACTTTGATAGTTATTTCGACTCTTCATTTCACCAAAAATTATCCACGTAGGATAAGGACATTTAAACACTTGTATGACACTTAGACACTTTGAAATAAACCCAAAAAAGAAAAAAAAACATTTAAATAGTAATAGAAAAGTACCCATTTCTAACTTGGATATTGTTATTAGTGCTGATTATTTACCTGAAGGAAGAGGTCAGTGTGGGTTTTGCCTTCATACAGTATTGATTGAGCTTTCACCCCGAGTCTCTGAAGCGTTTCAGCGAAGCTCTTGCTGCACATAACAGTAAGTATTATTCTTCAAATGGATGGAAGACATTTTGAACCGAAAAACAAGAAAACTTGAGCAAAAAAGTTAAAAATAAAAAATAAAAAATGAAAAACAAGTTCCTACAATAGAATCTAGTCTTCCCCTCTATCAAACGGAACAAAAAATTTGTCATCGTTAGGAATCGTAGAGGTTATCCGCAGTACAAAGACAGACAACAGAATTAACAAAAAGATGTAAATTCCGTCGCTCTTATCAAAGGAAAGAAGAAAAGAACATACCTGGCATCTGAAGGAATGGAATAGTCTCCAGTGCCATGGAAAAGAATTATTGGAGGAAGACGAGCAACTGCATGTCTAATGTTAGGATCTTGCACCACAAGTTCAGGAGAATATCGTTGCAGCGATTCATCTCCCTCCATTATGCTGCATCACAATTAATGCGATAAGCCAACAAGTATATCGATTGTAATAACATGTCAAATACTGATACTAAAAGTAAGAACTGACCCCAGAAATATTTTCCGATATAAGCCTCGATTGTGGAAGTGATCAATAAGGTTTGGCAAATTATACCTGCCAAGATGTTTGGGAGCATAGTTCATCAAAACTCAGAGCAAGTATAAAAAGACTCGTATAGAATAGGAGCACGGGCAGCCTATGCTGCATACCAATTATAAAATATAAGTATATTGATGAAGCAGCAGTAAATGTTGTGTTCGGATTTTTTAGTATGGATTTCAAAGCGCAGGCTTTTGGTTGAGTGGAGTGATAGAGCCTAGAACCGTAGAATTTATATATCCAATCAGGCTACTGTACCCGAATTTTCCACAGTTTGCTATTTGTTCCTCTCTATATAGCTTCTTGCGTAGGGAATAAGGGTAATAGCGAAGGGACAATGGGTTTTCCAACAAATAACAGCAAGTTCTACACCATTTAACACCATTATTTAGACTATTTTATTAGATACATGTAGCTTTTGGACTAAAAAATCTTTTAGCAAAATTTATGGACTAACAAATTAATATACTAAATGTTAAGGTACAAATATGGAATTAACCTTTTTTATAATTCAACATTTCTTCATGTATCTTTTTCATGATATGACCTGTCATCATATATTCTAAATTTAAGCACCCATTCTCTCCATTTAATACTAAATAGGCTAGATATGATTAAATGCATTGCAAATTTATAGTGCAAGCAGTCAAACTAGCATCACTCATATGACAATCAGGCCCAAATATTTCAACACACGCAATGTTTAGCTGTGCTAAGGACTCACAACAACAATAATCCAGTGCCTCAAAGAGGCTCCCACGAAGGCAGAGTCTAGGAAGGATAAAATGTACGTTGTAGGGTGCTATCCTATAAAGAGGCTATTTCTGAAGGGCCCTCAACCTTGAAAAGGCCTAACTAGCACGTAATCATGATTATCAAACTGTTTTCAACGTAAACCACAACTGAAACTTTGTATGATCAAAAAATAAACAATATTTACCCTCCTGATAATCCAAAGTAAGCCTTTATCTGAGAGACACTCCAACTAAGGCTTTCCCCTTCACCAGACTCTTTGATAGCTTGCTCAACGAGAGCACAAGCAGCAATATGCGCACCAGCTGATTGTCCCATCAAATAAATTCTGCAAGTCACGAGATAAAAATACACAAATCAAATCATCACTGGACTTAGAAAAGAGCATATGCTAAACCAATCAACTGGGTCCTAATGACAGACAAAACCGGTATTAAAGACTTTACACGTAAGTCTAATAAGAATCCCACGTTGGAGTTGTGAGAAAGAAGAGATCAATATATAAATCTAGAGGGAACTCCACCTAAAACCAATTGGTTTTAGGATAGAACCTCACTTGGGCTTATATGTAGACCGTGTACATGCCAGCTTCGTGGATTGGGTCTACAGCCTGGTGAAATTTAGCAATCAAAGGACTCATAGAAACTTTCCAAAATATTCCAAATAAGGGAAGAAGCTTCAAGTTTATCCTCCTAGTCAATTAGCAATCCCAGACTCTCACTTGGGTGAAAGAAAGGTAGCCAGAGAGAGTTACCTGTCAGGATCACCCCCGTATTCTGCAATATTATTGCAGACAAATGAAATCCCTTGAGAAGCATCATGTATCATATCACTTATGGTTCCCTGGGGAAAGTTTCTGGTTGCAAAATTTGACAAAATAACTATTAGTATTCGTCTCAAGAATACAACAATAACAACAAATTCAGTGCCTCAAAGGGCTCCCACCAAAGCAGAGTCTTTGGAGAGTCAAATGTATGCCGCCTTACCCCTATAGGGTCCTGAAGGGAGGCGGTTTCTAAATTATTAGTCTCAAGGATGTCCTTTTGAGGAGGATATAACTGATAAAGGAAACTAATGCCGCTAGATATTAAATCACCACCAAATTTGAAGTGATACAGCCACTCAACCTGTAGTCTATGCATGCTATAATAATGTCTCTTTCTGATAATTGTTGTCCTAGAAGAGAACCCCATGCTTTGTAACTGCATCAATGATGATATGAAGGCTGTCATTAGAAAGGATTTTGATAGCTCAAACAACAACAACAAACTCAGTGCCTACAAGGTTCACACCAAGGCGGGGTCTCGGGGGTGAAATGTACGCAACCTTACCTGTACAAGGTGTTACCCAGCAAGGAGGGTATTTCCGAGAGCAGATAGCTCAAACAATTAAAAGGATATATGACAAGACGAAAAAGAAAACTAGACAAAAGGTGGCACAAAGTCCAATCTTCTCGTTTTTTGGCAACACAATTTAGATATCTCATGTTCTAGACACATATCAGAAAATACAGATGTTTTATGTCAATGTGCTTCTAGCTTTACATCTGGAATACTCACAGTTTTCATATACCCTCCACTTAAAAGTTCACATTTTTGTTAGCAAGGACAGCTTCTCCAACATTTATGCAAATATATTTTTAGGTATGTAATAAGAGAGGGATGCAAGTAGACCACTGACCCAATAATCCAGGCTCCACCAGTTACAAACGCAACCACTGGCATTGGCCGATTGCAATTCTTAGGCAAATAGAGATCAAGCCTGCAAAAAATGCAAAGCATCAGTGATCCATGAAAGAAATGTATTTCACAAGAAAAATACAGCTCAACAGTCCAACTTTATGGGAAGACAATAAATAACCGAAGTCGGTCGGGTAGCCAAAAATTTTATGAAACAATTGGACCGCCAGATACTCAAATGGATGGATTGAAACCATTGATTTGTGGCTGTAACTTCAACATAACTTTTGATCCGTAAAGAGATATGGGGCCCATTACGTATCAAAATGAAACTCTCAGACCGAACTATGCAACTCCAGCTGCTTTACAGCTAGTCCCGCCTATTTTTCCTAAATTCAGCTTCCAGACCTATTTTTGTGCCACTTTTGTATTTCACGGAAAGCTTAAGGGCAATTTTTTTTTTTTGTGCATTTTAGGGTTTTTGTTTCACGATCTAACCCACCTAAACCTAAGGGAGGAGATAGCCTTAGATAGAGCACGATGGAGGGCTAGCATAGAGGTAGCAGATGTGGTAGCATAGAATAGTGCGGCGAGTGACTGGTAGTTTAAGATTTCTAGGCAGTCATAACCCCTGGTAGTGCACTTATCTGTTGTTTAGTTGCTTCACGATTATTCGTCTATTATTGGCCATGTACTATTTGCTTTACTATGTGCCTTGTAGTTGTCTTATGTGGGGTGTATTTTATACTGCTCGTTTAACGCGGTGTCCTAAGCTGATGCTTTGTGGCTTCCATGGTTTCCAAGATACCATGTTCTCATGATGACTCAATCTTCAGGATGGGGGTCCTCGGAAACAGCCTCTCTTCCACCCGGAAGGGGGAAGGCTGCTTACATCCACCCCCCCAGACCCTGCTTCGTGCGGGAATCCTTGTGGCACTGGGACTGTTGTTGTTGTTGAGGGTTTTTGTTTGTACCCTAGAAATACTCCTTGTGGCTTTATGTTTGCCCATTCCAGATTTTAATAGAAATCCTAGCATTTTCGGTCTATTTTTTGGTGAAATCCAAGTTATTTCCATCTTAACATTTTCAAATGTAATTTTGCGTTTCCGTTTTACATTAATATCAAGTCACCATACTACCTGTTCCTTGGTTTATCACCATAAACTACACTTCTGCGGACTTGCCTCGAGAAGAAATAGTAATATCCAACTGCAAGATAACAAGTAACTGCTATTACTACAACAACGCTCATGTCAAAACAAAACAATAATGCAATGTTTACAATGACCGTCTACATGTCTAGAATGAAGGGACAGAGAGAAAAGTATGATGTTCTGAATAGAAAAACGCATCGTATTGTGTAATATTGTGAACCTTGAAGAAAACCAGGCATAAGTAGAAGAGCATAACAACCAAGGGCGAGAAATCTTGCAATCCATCTGTAGCCTACCCTGGATAAAGACAATGATCAGAATGGCATTTAACTGAGCTTGAAAGGCTAAAGTGCACAGTTGGCAAAAGTAATTACTTTGCACATAGTTTACTTTCTGTTTTGTTACCTAAGTTACGTGAAGCGTAACAAACCCATGCTCAAAACCTAAAAGATATGAATAAGTTATCCTTCCTCCGACCTACCAAGAAAATGTTATGCTTCCTCACAGTAAAATGTCAACATTAATGCAACGCCAAGAAGACAATGTTGCTTTGGTCCTAGAGCTCTCTCAGAACCGCAGTCTGAGGTTGCAGCTGGAAAATTGCAACAACCCCCCACCACCCCCCCCCCCCCCCCCCCCCCCCCCCCCCCCAAAAAAAAAAAAAAAAGAAAAAAATCTAACTAGAATTGTGAAGTTAGAGGATATTAGAACTTTTGTGAGACAAACAATCGGGATGATCCATCTTCACTTTTGTTGTGTTATGTCATGAATTTAGAAGTGGAGGTATGTGGTGGAGCAGAGGAACCAGGCCCTCAAGTCAGATACTCATCATAAGGTTTTTCTCCCTTGCCCTCACTATTTATTCTTCATGTAGGGCTTTTGCTCAGAGTATCCAAAAGAGAGAGTGAGAGAGGGGTAAGGCTGCTTGTAAAAACCTCCATTCGTAGATCTAGTGAAGTTCTCTACCCTCACCCGTGGTTTTTCCCTCATTTTAGGATTTTCCATATAAATCTCAGTATTTTTGTTTCTCTTTCTCCCTTATCTTCTCATTTGTTTCACATTTGTTTTTAGTATTTAGATTGAACCCAATTCTTGGGGTATTTCCTTTCCCTCCATCAACTAGTGCCATATCACACCTATGTATTAGAAGTCTCAATACTGCCTACAGCTTCTGCTTCAAGAGAAACATCATAAGCTTCATTTCCTCACATTATGTCGATCCTTTTAAGTAGTCAAACATACTTGCAGTACCCAACTTCTTCAGCAGAAAAAACCTCCTTTCAGGGAATTTACAATCAAACTGCGGTCTATCCAATTGGATTACAAACAAACTGTGGCAATCATATCTGAAACAGCCAGTGATGACAGGATTATTGCAATATACATCGCACAAAAGGAAAGAAGCACATCTACTGCACGAGCCTGAAATAGACAAGCTTCCCAAACGAAAGCATAAGATAAGAATAAAAAATAGAAAATAATATCCATGATCAAGTTCAAGAATTCTCCATCATCCCTTTATATATATATATATAAAGGTCCTTTGCTTCTTCTTCCATCTAGCATCATCCCTTAGTTTAGTACAAAAAAGGAATATGATTAACAAAGGCCACTGAGCCTTTCTTTGGGGAACGTATAGCTTCTTCAATCATGTGTGCAACAACTGCTTTCTAAGTGAACTTTTCAACCACACTAGACCAACAACTTAGCCAACGTATCAAACCATCATCACTTCAATTGCCTCAATCATCCAGCAAAGTCTTTTCCTTCTCCAACCCCCGAGCAATTATCGAGTCTAATACTTTCACAAGATGCCATCCATCAGCGAGATTCTACCACTTTCACCCACCAGTATCACAGTTGTCACAAGCTCTAACAAAGTACACTTTACTTGACTGAAGATTGTCATGATTCAAACAACAGACTCAATGAATCACCTCAAGTCTCCATGTTCTTTGCATTTGAGCCGCTTGTAGGAGAATCATTTCTGGATATTCAACTTTGGAACAGAAGATCAATACAAAATGCAAAGGCATGTATAAGAGATCATTCTTCATTTCCTAAAACTAACCCAGAGGTTTTTTCTGAGTAAAAGAAGTCACCAGAAAATGATGTTTGACGGTGTTCTAACTGCTACCATCTAATCAGAATCTACTCAGAATTTCAAGGGACTTCAAAATAAGCCCCCTAGATTTCATGTAGGATTTCAACTAACAGCAGTAACAAAAGTTAATGACTCTAGGTCAGAACCAAATTACTTCATAATCATGTAAATAATTCGAATCAAACATGTCACTTTCCTTAACCCATAGTAGGCTACAAACAAGCCATCACTCTACCATCAGAAAGAAACTCAACTTTTCTAAAAAGAAGCTGAGCAAACAGTGCTCATCTATATTAATGTATTGAGCAATATGAATCCAAACAACTACTCACAATTGGGCAGTCGAAACTGCAATCCTAGTTAAAAACTCAATCTGATATGAACAGAAATCGAAATATACTGAAAACTAAAATACAACAACATCCTAGTCCCTCGTAGAGGCTCCCGCTATGGCAAGGATACTGAAAACTAAAATAAAACAATAAAATACCAAAATTAAAGAGTAAGGTAGAGAGAGATAAGAAAGGACATATTTCATTGCTTGATTTGTAATACAAACCCTACCATTATATATAGGCCTTGTTTGGTTGCCACAGGAATTCAATTCCTATGGGAAGTACAACTTCCCAGCAATTAGGTACCAGGTGTTTGGTTGTCATAATAGGAAATAAAACTTCCTTGGAGATCCTAGGTAAAAACAAAGGAATTAGAACTTACCTAGGGGGCTATGTAAGTTACTTCCTACATTTTCAAGGAATTGGAAATTGCTAAGGAATTCCACTTTCCATATTCTGCCAATTTCCTAGTAAACCAAATAAGATGGCAAATGCCCACTTCCCATATTCTGCCATTTTCCTAGTAAACCAAATAAGATGGCAAATGCCCACTTCCTATGAATATCGATTTTTCACGCTTGCTCCTTGGTAACCAACCAGGGCCATAGAGTTTTGCTTCCCTCTCTCAGCCCGGGCCCTTCTATTTCCTATCGGGCTACCCTATTACTATCGGCCCATATTCCTACTTTGAGTATGTACCATAATCACAAGAATCAAGCCAAGAAACTTATAAAAACGCCAACACAAAACTAATCAATACCCAGAAACAGAAACAATGTAAAATCAATACCCAGAAACACAAACAATGGATATTCCGTTAAATTTTACCAGGCGTTAAAGCCCAACCCACAAAGTTCTCATACATGAAATCACGTATAAGCCCAAATGAGGTTCTATCTATAACTAATTAGCATGAAGTGAAGGAACCCCCAACATAAACAGTATCCAGAAACAGAAACAATGAAAAATCAATACCCCAGATAACGCAAAAGCGTCAAACTCAGTCGGGTAACCAAATAAGTCTCGGCAGCCGCATGCCCAACATTGCTACCGAACGAAGAATCCCTCCGATCTGAAGACCCAAAAAGCTGCTCATCGCTGGCAGAACGGCGCCGCCGTTGCTGGTACCCGTTGGCGGTGACGTTGGCGGAAGCAGT
This sequence comes from Simmondsia chinensis, assembly GCA_018398585.1. Classification (NCBI taxonomy): domain Eukaryota; kingdom Viridiplantae; phylum Streptophyta; class Magnoliopsida; order Caryophyllales; family Simmondsiaceae; genus Simmondsia; species Simmondsia chinensis. Next base: position 5,626,994 of record JAGTTD010000008.1, on the reverse strand, counting down.
AAAGCTAGAAGCCCTAGAGAGAAGAGGACGGGTGGTGGGCAAATCGTCAGTTGATCTGTGCAAGAACATTGTGGTTGAAGAAGAAGAAGAAGAAGAAGACAGAGAAGGGTTGGTTAAAGGGAGGATATGGGGTTGGGATTTCATCATTTGGGGCTACAAAAAAGGAAAAATGAACGCAAAAATGGGGGGAAGGGGCGGTTTTGAATTCGATTAAATGTCAGATTGTTGTTTTGGAGGGGATTGAAGGTGGACAATTGGGGTGGCGGGATTGAATAGAAGTTTTGGAAGGGAGTGGAGATTGAATGAGATGAAGGGGGACATGATTGATTGTTGCCTTGTTAGAATCCCGAACGAGAGAGAGAGAGAGAGACAGAGAAGAGGATGGGTAGAGAGAGAAAGTGATTGGAGCACCAGAAACTGCGAGGCGGAAAGGCCCAACTCCCAAGACACATGTGCATCGACAATGATTTTGCGTTTCGCGAAAAGGGGAAAGGGTACTGCACATTGAGGTGAAGATTGGATTATTTGATTGGGTTTAAGTGTATTCATTCAGGTTGGTTTATTTTGGATTTGCGTTAAGCTTAGGTTAGATTATGCTCAGGTCGATTTATTTAGGCTCGGGTTATTTTTAGGTTTTACATATACTCGAGTCAGGTTGAGTCTTGGTTAAGTTATTTCGGATTCAGGTCATTTTATTAATTTCGTGTTGTCTTGGGTTTAGGTCAATTCTAGGTCTGACTATACGGGTTCGGATTATCATAATCCTACTATTTGATGTCTTGATGACATGAAGCACTTAGACCAGTTCAAATTATACTTCAAATACTTCATATATTTACCAATATATTTATTGCATTATTAATATAGGTGCTCAATAATTTTTAATGAAGTTGAATTATACTCTTGATAAGTAATACTCTTACTGAATTTAAAGACCTTAGAGTAATTCGGATTTCAATTCAAGTTGGATTCAGATTCATGTCATTTTGGGTCGGGTTAGTTCAGGTCAATGGCAAGTCGGGCCGGGTCAAATTGAGTATGGAGTTATTTTTATATCAACCAAAGAACCGGTTGGTTAGTTGCAAGTTGGGTAATTCTAATTTCTGGTTCAAATATTTATGACAAATTTAGTTCGGGTCGGGTCGGTTTACGGGTTTTTCAGGTCGGTTTTTCGGGTCGGATTGAATTTACCACCTCTTACTAGATAGCATATATATATATACACTAAATTTAAATGTTTAAAAATTATATTAACACAAAATACCACATGACTAGTACCATGAATAATTCAATAATTTTAATATAAATTATTTATATTGCATAAAAAAATGTTTTACATAAATATTTTTAAAATTTCATATCATATAAATATTAAATATAAAAATTATATATATATGTAGACATGGCTTTTATTAGAACTTGAGAGATAAAACGAGAAAATAATGACTATTGAATCTAAATCAAGAAAATCTAGGCAATTGACTTTAATGAAAGATGTAGATCTTAACCCTTGATTTAGATCTAGTAGTCATTATTTTCTCCTCTAATATCTTAGCCTCTCACAAAAGTATTTTTTAAGTGGTGTCCAAATAATGACTCCCATTATTTAGTAACTCTTTCCGTAACTGGTTTTTTCCATAACTGTTCGACTTTTGAGGCCCTATAGCTGTGAAAGAGAAGGACAATATTTGGTTAATGTATTTTCAATGATAACAACGTTTTTCAGTGATTTTGATAAAATCCTAAGCCCCGATATTTATAAAATAAATTCTTTGTTGGTTCAGGAATAGATCATGGTAAGAATCCGCCTCAAATAAGGAATGAGGCAAATATAGGGCCTCAAAATTTCGACAATTGTGGAAAAAACTAGTTAAGGAAAGAGCTACTAGATAATGGGATTCATTACTTGGGCACCACTGAAAACATACTTAGTGCCCAATCCAAAAATTTCTTGGCGCCCAATCCAAAAAATTACTTGGTGCCCAATCATACAAAACAAATAAAAATTGAAGCATTTTTCTAACAATCCCCCACATGATTCAATTTTTAGAAACAAAAGGAAAGAAAGAATGTCACTGAGCAGTGAGACTCACACTTGACAGTACTATTGTCTTTTGGACTTGAAACAGCACCTAGTGACTAAGCATGTCCCACAACCACCCATTGGTGAACGGAGGTCTTAAACCATGAGCAACCATTGTGAGGAGCACACATAATCCCTTCACATGGTTCTCGAGGCTGAAATGCACTCCGCGATCAGGGCATATGAGGTCCCTCAAAAGTAATCCGAAACCTAGTATCAGGACTGCTCTAGAGAGTAAGCCCATACTCTCGACAAGAGGACTTTCTACCCTCATAATCCCGTAGGTAAGTCCATCAGGTGTGCTACCCCACACCACCATAAAAGGCTATGGACATCATTAAGAGCCTTAGGCTCATCCTCACATCATGGTAGTGACGGCGTGTCTATCAGTCATGTTGCCTCACACCACCACATCGGGCTATGGACAATGTTAAGAGCTTTAAGCTCAACCTCCGTCATGGCAGATTTAACAGATCCCAAAGCCACTCATATAACAAACATGGGAAGAGTTTGAGTGGCTATCACAAATTTCCTGGTCTCTGACTTTGTTTGACCCATTGAACATCGAGAGTAACTCCCGAGACGAGTATCCGCAAGGATTAGGACACACATAGGGTCTTTAGACCCATTCTCTCTATTGCTTCATTTATCAATTTCCTTGCAAGGCCTTTTGTTAGAGGATGCCAGATTTTTCTCACTCCTTACAAATCCGAGTGAGATCACATTATTCATGATTAAATTTCTCACGACACCATGCCTGAGGAGAATTTGCCTCTACATGCCGTTATATACCTCACTTTGAGCAACTCCAATGGCTGCTCGTGAGTTGCGGTGCACAAACACTGAAGGTGCGGGTTTCCCTTACAATGGAATGTCTCCCATGACACTTCTCAGCCATTCAGCTTCTAAATCTGCCATCTTAAGTGCAATAAATTCCGACTCCATGGTCGTTTTAGCAATACAGGTTTGTTTAGATGATTTCCACAAAATAGCACAATTAGCAAGCAAAAATACATAGCCACTAGTAGAATGAATTTCATCACAATCAGACACCCAATTAGCATCATAATATCCCTCTAACACAGCAGGGCATCTTTTATAGTGTAAACCCCAGTTCGTTGTACCCTTAAGATACCTTAACAGCCTTTTCAATGCACTTTAGTGCTCATCACTAGGGTTATGGGTGTAACGGCTAAGTCTACTAACAGTGTCGGCAATATCAAAACGAGTGTAGTTCATTAAGAACACTACGCTACCAATTATCTTAGCATACTCAGCCTGTGATACACTATCTTCTGTGTTTTTTGCCAAATAAACACTAGGGTCATATGGAGTTTTAGCTGGTACGTCGTCAAAGTGACTAAATTTTTTCAATATTTTCTCCACATAATGGGATTGACTCAAGGTCAAACCCTCTAGTGTTCTAGTTATTTTAACCCCAAGTATCATATCGGCCTCACCTAAGTCTTTCATATCAAAACATGTGCTCAAGAAAGACATGGTATCATTCACAATTTTCACACTCATTCCAAAGATAAACATGTCATCAACATACAAACAGATGATCACATAATCATTATCAACATGTTTTGAATACACACATGCATCACTGCTTTTTACTACAAAACCATGCGTGACCAGGGTACAATCAAATTTTTGATGCCATTGTTTAGGAGCTTGCTTAAGTCCATACAAAAACTTTACAAGTTTACATACTTTACACTCCGTACTAAGAACCTCAAACCCCTTAAGTTGTTCCATATAAATTTCTTCCTCAAGGTCGCCATTCAAAAAAGTAGTTTTGACGTCCATTTGGTGTACTACAAGGTTATGTATGGACGCTAGAGCTATCAGGGCTCTTACAATGGCAATCATAGTTACGGCTGAATAAGTATTAAAGAAATCTATTCCTTGTTTCTGGGTGTACCCTTTAGCCTGGCCTTAAACTTTTCTATGAACCCATCAGTCCTCAATTTCTTTTTAAACACCTACTTACAACCTATAGGTTTGCATCCTCTAGGAAGGTCCACTAATACCCAAGTGTTATTGCTCGTTATAGAGTCAAGTTCATTACTTCTAGCCTCCATCCAGAAAGGAGCATCTATGGTTCCCATGGCCTCATCATATAATTTAGGATCTTCTTCTAGCATGAATGAACTCACAACATGTTCATCAAATTCATGACATTCACATAAGAGTGCAGTTATAAAGTCCGGTCCAAAACTAGTCTCAATTCAAGCCCTCTTACTTCTTCTAAGTTCTTGAGTCTCGAGCTCAGGGGGTGCATGACTAGATGATGAAGCAGATGCAACAGGAATAAAATTAGGTAATGAAGTGTGCACATATTCTTTCATGGGAAACTTATTCTCGAAGAATTCAGCATATCGAGATTCCATAATTTTACCAAGCCAAGGCCTTGAGTCATTTAAAAGCATGAATTTGTATGCAGCACCGTTCATGGCATAACTAACAAAGATAGCATCTACAATTTTAGGACCAAGTTTACTTCTTTTGAACTCGGGAATTCCTACTTTAGCTATACACCCTTGCACTTTAAGGTATTTCAGGTTAGGTGGGTAGCCCTTCCACAATTCATAAGGGGTCTTATCTTATTTTTTTTTTTTTATGTGGAACCCTATTTATTATATGACAGGCAGATAACATAGCCTCCCCCCACAAGCTCGAGGGTAGGCCCGAGCTAAATAGCATAGTGTTCATCATGTCCTTGAGGGTTCTGTTTTTCCTTTCAGCTATTCCATTTTGTTGAGGTGTGTAAGGGGCTAAGACCTCATGAATTATGCCAAGTTTTTCACAATATTTCTTGAGGAATGTAGTATCATACTCACATCCTCTATCAGACCTAATCCTCTTGATCCTACAGTCTAGTCAGTTTTCAACCTCAGCTTTATATTTTAGAAACAATTCCTCATCCTTGTATTTTGTACTTATAAGATACACCTTACTGAATCTCGAATGGTCATCTACAAATGTGATGTAATATCTCTTACCACCTCTACTCATGGTGCTTTTAAAGTCACATAGGTTAGAATGTATTAACTCAAGCAGGCTTGAAATCCTTTCAACTGATTTGTTAAATGGTTTCTTTGGATGTTTGGCCTTGAGACATATTTCACTTTTATCTGGTTCGGTTAAATCATAATTAGGAATCAAACTCGTTTGTTTAAGTTTCTTAACCGAGTTATAATTTACATGTCCAGGCCTAGCAGGCCACAAATCTAAAGACTCAACAATATATGCAGAAGTAGATGCATTCTCATTTATCACATCAAATACAAACAGACCACCATTACAAAAGCCTTTCCCTACAAACTTTGTATTCTTAGTAAGGATTAACTTGTCAAATTCAAATGTTAATTTAAAGCCTACTTTATTTAACAATACACCAGAGATTAGATTCCTACGCACGTTAGGAACATGCAGCACGTTTTGCAAACATAGAGATTTTCCAGAGTTGAGTTTAAGGAGGACCTTTCCCTTGCCGGAGATAGGGACTGAACTGGAATTGCCCATGAATACCATCTCCTCGTTAGTGGCTATCTCATATTCAAGGAACAGATTCTTATTAGTGCATATGTGCCTCGTGGCACTGTTGAACACAAAATTTTCACATAATTTAAATATTAGCCTTCATAGTTGGTATCCTACTTAAAGTCTTAGGTAGAAGGTCAATTTTAAATTTCCATAAGTGAACCTATACATTTAAGTACATGACCAAAATATAAAGTGGGCTTAAAATTATAATGGCAAAAGCCTGAAGTTAAATGGGCTTTAAAAGTTGTTTATAACCATGATACTTCAAATCTAACTCAATAAAACAAAAGCCTAAAAAAGGGGGGGGGGGGGGGGGGGGGGGGGGGGGGGGGGGGGGGGGGGGGGGAAGACTAGTCAACTATCAGGCCATACTTTTTATGTCAATGTATACCTAATTAAAATTTCAGCCACTTGCCTCCATTCCCATATAAAGCACACATCCCCTCTAAACATGGATAATGGGGGATTTTTTTTTTTTTTTAATTAGAAAAGGAAGGCATATGGGAAGTTAACTAGTCAAAGCTCATATACTCATGTTCTCCTTAGTTCATGTAATGGAGAGCATGGATGAAAGCAGGTTAGTAGCTCTATATAAACCCTTACTAAAGCCCCCATGAGGAGAAAAAAGAGAGAGAGAAAACAAACAAATCAAAAAGAGTGAGAGAAAGGGTGAGAAGAAAAAAAAAAGCAACAAAAGAGAAGAAAGAAGAAAGAAGAAAGAAGAAGGAAGAATATATAAAGTAAGAAAATAAAAAAGGAATTCAATTAAGTGTTCTTTTTTTACCTTCTGTATCTTCAATCTTTAATATAACGGTATACAATTTCTTTTCTTTTCGTCTTCTATCTCCTACTTTTAAATTTATTCTTCTATTTTGATTTTTAATCTTTTACTCTTAATTTCAAAATTGGTTTTCAAATAAACTGATTTTCTCCTACAAATATCTAAATAAAAAAATTTTCATGTCTCTTTAAATTTTAAAGAGAATTTAATTTTTTTCGAACCAATTTCTTAAACCCTATTTTAAATTGGGTTTGCCTACTCCCAAAAAAAAAAAAAGAAGAATTAAAGAAAAAAATAGTGAGATTGGGGGTATTAAAAAAAAAAAAGGGGGGGCATTGAAGAAGAAGAGGAGAGACGAGAGAGAGAATAAAAGTTTAAAAAAAAAATATAATTTTTATCTGTTTGTATAAAAAAAAGATTCAAACAAAATTTTTAAGTCTCTCTTAAATTTAAGGTGTTTTAACTTATGATAGATTGAAAAATCTTACGTGGGGTGGCCCAGAAGGGTAATAAATTTTAATCCACAGTGGATTGAAAAATCTTACGTGGGGGTGGCTCGAAAGGATAGTAAATTTTAATCCACTGTGAATTAAAAAATCCTACATGGGAATAGCTCGAAAGTATAATAAATTTTAACCCATGATGAATTGAAAAATCTTACGTGGAGGTGACCCGAAAGGGTAGTAAATTTTAACCAAGGATAAAGTTTGAACAAGTTAGGTTTAATTTCAATCAAATTCCTCTAGATTTTTTGAGATTTTATTCACAATTTGATAAAACTTTATTGTTTTCTTTAAAAAAAAAATAATTAAAAAAAAAACTAAAAAGGAAAGAGAGAAAGGCGAGGGTACTATACGTGTACCCTCCCCACCCTTTATTTATTTATTTTTTATTTCTTAAAAAAAAGAGAGATTTTCAGAAAAAAGAGAAAGAAAAGGGGGATTGTTACCAGAAAATAGAGAGGAAAAAAATCAATCAGATGCAATTACAAAGACATTTAAAATAAAAAATAAAAAAAAATCAAAATCGAATTCAGTATTCTTTTTTTTAGAACAACGTTGACTTGATTCCGAAGAGGGTATGTAGGAAATCCGAAATAAAAGGTCGGGTGAAAATTTTGATAATCTTTTTGTTTAGAACTACGTTAACTTGATCCCCGAAAAGGGTACGTAGGAAACCCGAGATTAAATGACGGGTGTAGTCGCAATTAAGAAAAAAATATCAAACATGAAATGCCGGACTCAAGTGGCCTGACCAAGAACAACCTAAAATTAAGGTTAATTTGACCAGGGTACAAAATGACATAAAAGAACTTGTGCTCGAGGTTCAAATAAGTATATAAAGAAAAAACGAGAAAAAAAATATAAATGAGTTGGACATAATATGCTTTAATTAGCTGAATAGGATTCAATACCTCTAAATTAAATTCAATATTAAGTTGAACTACGAACGGCTAGATCCCTTAAAAGGATGCGTAGGCAATCAAATTCAGGTGCAGCCCAAACAGAAAATAAATTATTTTTCTCTCATGGGATTAATATTAAGTCAACATTCTAATTGGTTGATTCAATTCAATTTGACTCAGGCAACTTAAAACAAATGACTTCTATATCCAATCCAAAATAAAATATCTCTAATGTCTAGTCCAAATTCAAAACGACTTCCATGTCAAAACCAAGACTCCTATGTCAAACCTAAGCCCAAATTAAATTTCATTTCGTACCAAATATAAATTTACTGACATCGACCTCAAACTCAAACTCAAATTCAAAATAATCTAAACCTCAAATTAACTTTCATGTCATACTGAAACTTAAATTGACTTTTATGTCACACTTAAACTCAACTTTATGTCAAATTCAAATTCAAAAAAGTTTCCTTGCCCAGTCAAATTTAAATTCAAAACCAAACTCTTAAGTTAAGCTGACTTCTTTGTCAAGTCCAAATTTAAAGTAAATCCCACGTCAATTTCAAATCCTAAATGTCAACCTAAGTCAAAATGTCTTCCAAATTAAACTCAAATTTAAAAGACCTCTTAGTCAGTTGTACGCCCGAGTCAAATCCCAATCCAAATAAATCTGGAGTCAAATCCCAAATCCAAATTAATATCGAGTCAAAGTCCAAATCCAAATTAACTCCAAGTCAAACTCCAATTCCAAGCCAAACTCAAGTCCAAATTAACTCTAAATCAAACCCCAAATCCAAATTAATACCGAGTCAAACTCTAAGTCCAAATTAATTTCAGGTCAAACCCCAATACATCCAAGTCAAACTCCAATTCAAATGAATTCCAAGTCAAACCCTGATATAAAATGACTTCCCGGTCAATTCGAAACTCGACACCACTTTCAAGTCAAATAAAATCCTGAGTCAAATCTCAAATCCAAATTAATATCGAGTCAAACTCCAAATCCAAATTCACTTTAAGTCAAACCCCAATTCCAAGTCAAACTCAAGTCCAAATTAACTCCAAGTCGAACCCCAAATTCAAATTAATGCCGAGTCAAACTCCAAATCCAAATTAATTCCAGGTCAAATCCCAATCCAAATAAATTCTAAGCCAAACTCCGATTTAAATGAATCCCAAGTCAAACCCTGGTATAAAATGACTTCCTGGTCAAACCGAAACTCGACAGCACTTTCAAGTCAAATAAACGGAGGTGGCTTCCAAATCCAAACTTAAGTCCCAGTTTACTTCCCGACTAAGTCAAGATCCAAATTTCCAGTCAAATCCAAATTTTCAAGTCAAACCTAAATCAAAGCTAAATCAAGTCCAACATGATTTCCAGGTCAAACCTAACCCAAGCTAAACTCCAATCCAAAAACATTTTCAAGTCAAGCCTAAATCTAAAATACTTTTCGAGTCAAACCTAATCACACATGACTCCTAAGCCAAGACTAAACCTAAATAACTTTCAAGTTGAACCTTCCAAAATACAAACCAACCTAAAACGTCTCTCATAGACTTAAACCAATTAATCAGCTAGTCACATTGTCGATTAATTAAAACCATAAATATGTCATCAGTCGGAATCAAAGAGTATTCTCCTAAGGGAGATATAATTAAGGGTGTACATCATCTTGAATAGGGTCGTTTCCTAAATTAATAAAACCTATATATACCTTGTATATAGAAAAATTCATGTTTTGCAAATTTCATATTTTTGCTCAACAGGCACCAGTATCTAAAACCTGCTTGACCATTTTCCCAACCATATCCACCTCAGAGATCATGGCAATAAACACATCTCCTTCCTCGGTGAGATTAGCTTGGGGCCTGTGTTCTATATGCTTTCCAGGTTCGAATCCCTTCCTGCAGTTCCTCGAGGTATGTCTAGCCTTGCCACAAGTCCAACATGTTCCTTGGTTCCTCTTTTGACCATCATCCGCATTGTCCATTGGCCTCTTGCCTCGAGATTGGCTTTGCTTTTTGCTAGAGCCTTCTTCTCGAGTATTGGCAATAAACACCTCAGAGATCATGGCAATAAACACATCTCCTTCCTCGGTGAGATTAGCCTGGGGCCTGCGTTCTATATGCTTTCCAGGTCCGAATCCCTTCCTGCAGTTCCTCGAGGTATGTCCAGCCTTACCACAAGTCCAACATGTTCCTTGGTTCCTCTTTTGGCCATCATCCGCATTGTCCATTGGCCTCTTGCCTCGAGATTGGCTTTGCTTGTTGTTACAGCCTTCTTCTCAAGTATTGGATCTACCCTAGTTCCAAGATTTTTTGAAATTGCCTTTCTTTCCTGCATTCTTGATTCAACAAGGCCTTATAACTATCCCAAAAGGGAGGCAGTTTTTCAATCAGACAGTTAGTTTGGAAAGTTTCACTAAATTTCATTCCCTCATTTTGTATGTTAGTGCACTAGTCTCATATTCATGAATTTGGTTAAGAATAGGTTTTTCATTAACCATAGTAAAGGACAACCACTTACTAAAAACATATTTCTTAGCAGCGCTTTCGTCTGAACTGTATTTATTTTGAAGTGCTTCCCATATTTCTTTAGCGGCTTTTATATTACTATAAATTTGATAAAAAAGGCATTGTCATGTAGTAGAGAAGCATTCCCCTACAAGTACGGTTATCTTTCTTGAAGTCTTTATTGGACCTCGGCAGGGCTCTATCATTCAATAAAGTATAATGAACCTCTATTTAACCTAGGAAGAACTTCATCTTATCAACCCACATCTTATAGTTCTTCCCATTCACAGGTTCAGTTTTAGACACATCAGGAATAATAAAGCCCGCGTGAGTCATATTGTGATTATTCATTATATTAAATGACTTAGATTGTTGAAAAAATACGATAAATGAATAGTCAAAATATGACTCTTATTACAATCAACTTGTTTTCAAGGGTTACAAAGTATTACAATCAATTTTTTTTTCAAAGATTACAAAAAGCTAATGAAAGAAACGACTTAAAAAAAAAATAGCAGGGAGAGAATTGACTAAAAAAATTGCTGCGCAATGGAGAATCCACTGGCCTAAGTTGTTTATGCCCCACAGAGGTACAATGGGATGAACGACACTCCGACCCTAGGGTTAACATGGCACCCACCTCAGCAGTGTACTCCGGGGAGATGGGTTGGAGTATTGCCCCAACTTGCTTAGTAATGGAGGAGGGAATATTGATAGAGAAAGAAAGTCGTGAAGGAGAAGGAGAATATTTGGTTAATTGTATTTTCAATGATAATAACGTCTTTCAATGATTTTGATAAAATCCTAAGCCCCGATATTTATAGAATAAATTCCTTGTTGGTTAAGGAATAGACCATGGCAAGAATCCGCCTCAAATAAAGAAGGTAGCGGATATAGGGCCTCAAAATCTGGATAGTTATTGGAAAAACCAGTTAAGGAAAGAGCTACTAAATAATGGGAGCCATTACTTGGGCACCACTCAAAAAATACTTGGTGCCCAATCCAAAAATTTCTTGGTGCCCAGTCTAAAAAATTTCTTGGTGCCCAATCATACAAAACAAATAAAAATTGAAGCATTTTTCTAACATATATATATGTATAATAATTGTTATAAATAAAGAGATGATGTAACTGTAATAAATAATAATTGCAAGATTTTATAAAGTTGTTCTTTTATTAATAATCTTACTCAATAACATTACCCACAAAAAATCATACGATTGATTAATACATTGTTATTTGAAATTTGATGAATTATATTTTAGTCTATAATTTTTTTGAATTTGTTTTCCATTAATTAGAGTGAAAGGCAATACTTAAGAGAATAATGTATGTGTTTGTACCCTAAAATCGAGGGAGATGAGACGATGCCGTTTTGAGCAAAGTGCCATATGCTTAACACGTTGGGCGCTCCTCGAGGAGAATTAGGCCTTTAGGTGCCAAAGTAACGGCAACTTGAGCCCAGTATTCAGAGAAGATTATCACCCTAATAAGGATATCAACCACTCGAGGCTCAAGATGGTTGAAAGGTAAATGGAGGGGGCTGCAAAGAAAGCTGTAAGACAAGTAGTTTCCAAGCTCGAGATAATTACCTGGAGCTCAGTTTTAGATACTTGGGCACTAATCTTAATGCAAGAGAACGTGGGGCTTCTAGAGGAGACTTTAGCTAGAAATTTGGACATGGGCTTCAAGGAATTCCCTCCAAAACTAAATCATGGACATGTTCATTGATCCTTTACGCGTAAGAAGAAGCTTAGTGGCCTGACGTGGGAAGAAAATGCCACGGAATTAGGGGGCATCCGTTATTTAGTTGTTGTAGTCCAAAACACACACACATTCATACAAAACTTCTTCAAGTTTTCTTTACAACACACTTGTGCTCTTTTGTAAAAAGTAGCGTAACTTACCATAGCTTAGCTTAGCGCAGAACAACTTGCTATACTTGCTTCTTAAGTAATACAATCTTTTGGGTTTAAGGTATGAACTTCCTATTTTAATCTATTCCCAAATTTTGATGTGTTGAGAATTGAGGCTTTGGTTTAAGGCTGTGACGGCCAACGTTTGACCTTGATTACATTGGTCGCAACAATACCGTAACTACTTGATAAATCAGGTGAACTTAGGTTCGCGCCATTGATTAGGGCTTTGACGGCCAAGGCTTGACCTTCATTGCATTGGTCTGAGTCTAGTGACTTGAATACAATTTGCTCCATCTTAATTTTGTCGGACCTAAACTCATTTGAGTTAGTATAAATCAAGGGTGAAAACCTGATTGACTCAGGCTTGCAAGCGAACTGCTAAGCTCTTGGGTTTGTCTCCACCTCAGGTCTTGACTTTTAAGTGTATGAGGAAGGGTGTCTGTGGGCCCTGCTTCGTCATTGTAACTAGCACTTGAGTTAGGTTCATATCATTTTATTTTTCGGTCAATATATATATTAAAAATCCACAAAATATTTAACCAAGTCTTCTTAATTAAAGCATAAGCTAAACTCACGGTATAATCGAAATCAGATACCCCAAAATATCACAATTTTTTCTCCGAAAACAGTGAGTGGTTGAGGTCAAAGACGTGCTGTTCAAATTTAGACTTACTCCCTAGTCACGGTGAGTCTCATTTACACATTTGTTTTGTTTTCATTTTTATGGCGACTATATCACACTTTATTACAAACAAAATAAAGCAAATAGTAAGTGTTCAAAAAACAAAAACAAAAAAAAAAAAGGAGAAGAATGTAGGGTATAGAGGATTAAGAGAAGAAATGTTTGAGCGACTTCCTGAAATGCATGGTATTGAAATCGAGCTTGCCCTGGCAAGCCAATGCAAAAGCATGATCGCTCTAAAGGTCATGGTTAATGGCATAGGAACCTTGATGAATGAAGGAGTGCATAGAGAGATTGACAGACTCATGGTCAAGATGAGTTCAACTTTGTTATCTTTATTAAGCATCATAGCTAGAGATATGGCTACACAGATGATTGTCGAATTAGAGCATGTCCGGCTAAAATAACATGAGACCCGTAATGATCTTGTACAAGCAGTAACAGATGACATCAGGAAACTGAGGTCAAATGTTCATATTGCGGTGCTTAGTGGTTACCCCCACACAACCGATGTGAGGACAAGGGGGGACCAACCAGTGTAAGGGTCAATGAACACCTTGAGAGTTGAGGACACCTACTAATCGATAGGCTCATAATTACTGATGTGAACATTGGCTTAATGGTTAACGAACCATGCCAAGGAACTTGAGTCTTGAACCTTGAGTGGAGCCAGCCTATGAGGCTGGGAGGCATGGATAGGTCCTCTTTGCAAGGGTCTGTAACTTTGTTCCCATGCTCGAGGCAGCCTATGAGACTAGAGGGCAAGGTCAAGCTTCCTTTTCAGTAAACCTATATCCCACTTCTCAGCTCAAACCGGTCAATGAGACTAGGACATATGAATACTGATTAACCATAGGATATAGCCAAGGGGTTAGATGACTTAAGGAACTATTATCGTGTCTCAAACTGTGAACTACACCCATTGGGACCAAAACATGATCGGTCCGTAGTAGGATCACATGTGTTACTACCAATGATAGAGGGAGTTCGAGTCAGAATCATACCACAAAAAGAACACAGAATTATCAACAAGACCAACAAAAACCTAAGGAGAATAGAAACTTGTTTATGTAAGACAAGTTCCATCTCCAATCGTAGTAATTATAGAAGCTCAACGATATCTTGTGGAGCTTACGAGGAAGAGATTACCTCATGGAGGGCAACTATTGGTTCCTTACTAAGCAGTGAATCTCCCCCTTTAGGACTAGTTGGCAACCATCATTGAGCAGAAGTATGCTCTAGGCCTTTAAAGAGTCAATAGCAAACATTTCCCTGGCAACATGGACCATTATTATCCTTTTCCTTGAGGACATAAGGTATCCGAGTTTACTTGTTTCTCAAAAGAAAGGAAAGTGTTCGCCCTTGAGCACTTAACGAGATTTCACTATCATAGAGAAGCCATACCTAAAAATGAGACTTTTTCCCAATTCTTTAATCGAGACAACCTTTCAATAGTTCATTAACTTACCGCCTAACTCTCTCTACACCTAGGATGCCATGGCCAAGCAATTCCAGGTCCCGTTCCCTGGGATAGAGTTCAGTACCTCCATGTTTGACTTGGCTCGCCTAAAGGAAGGTCAGAGGAGTTAGTGCAGGACCTTATCAACCAAATTAAGAGAGCCAAGTTAAGTTATACAATTATGCTACTTGAAATTGAACAAGCCAAATTACTTCACATTGTTTGGATATTGAATTTAGGAAGAAGTTTAAAGGCTCAAATTTCACGAGGTTGCTATAGGTAGCAGAATGTGCAGCTAGATATGAAGAAGTCTTAAAAGATAAAATCTTTAAGACCAATAGTGTATATGGGACCTATGTGCATGAGCTCATAGAAGAGAAGGAAGAGCCTATTTACAAAATCGACATATCTTAGGATAGTCTAGGTTTATTCCTTAAAGTGCAGATATTCACCATTGGTTGCGAAGTCTGAAACGTTTAAGGATCTGAATAAATTCAATAAACTTGAATTGGTGACAATAACTCTTTGGTTCATGTGGAAAGATAGGAATGAATTAGTGTTCAAGGGTAAGTGGTCTAACCTTAGAAAGGTGTTCACTCAAGTGGAGGGGTGTATCATTGAGTAAGATTCAAGAATGTAAAGGAGAATAATGTTAAAATCACATTCTAGGTATGAGGTGGTGGCTCGAATTAGATAGGGGATAAGATGGACCCCCTAGAAAGGGTTTGGGTGAAACCGAATTTTGATGGGCCAAAAGTAATGGGACTGCGGCATATGGCTTTATAATCCGAGATAGTAAGGGAAAACACCTTGGGTTTGACTGTAAGAGTATTGATAATGCCTAAATCCTTATGGCGGAAGCTTGAGTAGATATGGAAAGCATTAAGAAACATCTTGACCTTGGCATTATCCATTTGCATATAGAAGGGGGACATGGCTGTCATTCGGACTTTAACTAAGGAATTTCATTGTGCTTGGCACATATAAACTATTATTGAAGATATTTGGAATCTTCTTCAGCAACTAGTGGAGTTTTAGATTTCTCATGTATATCAAGAGGTGATAAAGGAGCAGACGATTGCATCTTTGGGTCTTACTCAGGCAGGTGATAAACTAGATACCTACTTGGTCTTTGTTTAGATTATTATTTAATGAACCACTAGACCATACTTATTATGTGTAGTTGGTTCGGCATTCTTCTTACCATTTAAAAAAATAAATTAAAATAAATATCTGAGTACATTAAAGATTCCTCTATGGTCTGTAAGCTTTTAGTAAAAAAGGGCTTTAAGGCCAAAAAATCCAACAAAACACAAGAGCTGTGAAAATATTCATTTGACTTGTCCAGAGACAATAAAATTTTTGATTGGCTTGATGTAGATAACAAGCTCAAAATAGAAGGAAAACATGAGAAACTTGACCCCCACATTCTCAAGGGAAAGATATATTGTAAATTGCGTGACTCATTTACTCTTTCTACCAAGAATTTTGTTATATTCAAGAATATAAATTCGTGACACCATTTACATAAGGGAATTGGTCTTCCCTGAAGGAGAACATATGGAAGTCGATAAAACCTTGTTCAAAAGTCTAGTCCAAATTAATGTTATTGAAGTGATTGGGCATGAGGTGCATGCTCGTGGCCCCACTAAATATTATGGATATGACAAAGTTAGAAGTAGCCAACAACCTATTTGAGAGGATGGTGGATAAAGGATTACGAAGTTCATTAGGAATTCGATAGAACTCGAATGACAGATCACCCAACTTGTGAGTGTTCTAATTTTAGGAAGTTTCTTTCCATACAGCTTGAGAAAGAGATCATCACACTCTCCAAATTTGAGAAGTCATCCATGGGTCTCTTCTTGCAAGAGGGATGAGAGACAGGTTTCACAATGACGAAGGAGATCCATAAAAACCTTATAAACCTAACCAACTACACGTGCGGAGGATGTGGTCATGACTTACCCAAAAAAAAAAGGATGTGGTCATGATTTGGTGGCGAAAATGAGTGAGCTTGATTTTCTCCCTTAGAGGCGTTTGAAGCTGCTTCCCAAAAAGGCTTCCTTCTTTGAGCAAATGAGGGGGAACTTCCCGAAAGCTCAGGTAATAATGAGACCGGGGCACCCAAAACATAACCTAAAATATTATGTTGTTGGGTGATAAAGTGTGGAGAATGTTTGTTTCCAGTAACCGTCATAATTATTAGCCGAATTTATTAAGGCTCGTGTTTATGGCATGTCTCTTTGTATTCCTGTGGCTATGATTGCAAGAGGCTTATATATAGGCACTCTTTGCTGGATTGTAAAGTGAGCAAAGTGAGAAAAAAAAAACAAATATTGTAATCCTCAGTTTATATAGTGAATATTTGTTGCCCCCTCCATGGATGTAGGCTTCGGCTGAACCACGTAAATTTTTGTGTCAATATTTTTCCCCCATTCCCTTTAATTTCATGTTCGCCAACAATTGGTATTAGAGCCCCAGGTGTAACCTAAATCCGAGAAATAGCCCTGAGAGTGAGAGGAAGGACCGGTGGCCAGTGTTATTGTTCCGGTGAGGTGGACGTCGGTGTAAAGGGCGGTGTGTGGTACGCCGTGCCTGAAACTTTTGGCAGTACACGGCAGCACATGGGGCGTGGGTTTGAAGAACACGGCAGTGCGTGGTGGTGAGTAGAGGTGACAAAAGGCTAGATCGGTTACCTAAGTGATAGATCTGATGGTTCCCGTGCAAATTGATGAATGGTAAGGTGACAGTGAGACATCCGGCGATGGAGTGATGTTTTGTGTGCACCTGCACCGTAAACGAAGTAGTGGTGGCTTCACTAGTCTCGGCGGTTCTGCAAGAAATTGGACCGGTGGTTGAGACCTGAGGTGGCGACGGCGAAACCAAAGATTGGTTGGCGGTGGTTGTGACCTTTCTGTGAGGAAATGCAGAAATCCCAAATACTGAATTTGAATCAAATACCACAAAAATCACGAAGTAAAATAGACTAAAGAGAATCAAACACAAGAACACAACAATTTACGTGGAAACCCCTCTACAATCGAGAGGGGAGAAAACAACGGGCGAAGATTGGAGCTTTTATTATTGAATCGAAAAGAAGAATTACAATCACTCCTTCTCTCTGTCTCTCTCTTTTTTGTTAGATGCGGTGTCGCTGGGGAAATTATTTTTAATTGGAATGGTAAATCGATTGACGAGCTCAATGCAGGCGTCCCAAACTTACGTAACATTCCCGATCGATCGAGCTTCACCCAATCGATCGGCCTCCTCGCGGCTTCCCTACTTAAGAATTCCAAGGAATTTTGAGACATATTCCTTATAAATCTCCACCTTGGCTCAAAATTTATCACAATAATAAAACATCTCCACCTTCTCCAATAACACCCCCACATCAGGGTTAACAAACTGAAATTATAAGTCCAACTAAATTCGAGCAATGCTCGAATTTTCTGCCTGGTAAAACTTTAGTGAACATATCTGCAAGATTATCTTCACTACCAATCTTTTTCAACTCCTCCTTCAGCTCATCAATCAAATCTCTAATAAAATTATGCTTGACATTAATGTGCTTTGTTTTGTCATGATGCGTCATCTGATCTTTAGCTAGGTGAATTGTTGACTTGCTATCACAGTAAACTCCAACAGTACCCTGATCAACACTGATCTCATTAATCAAACCTCTTAACCAACCAGCTTCCTTAAATGCTTCTGTAACTACCATGTATTCAGCCTCGGTAGTCGACTGTGCAGTAACTGATTGTAGACAAGCTCTCCAACTGATAGCGCTATCTTCCAAACAGAACACATAACCAGAAGTGGACTTCCTTTTATCAAGGTCTTCACCATAATCAGAGTCAACGTACCCTACTAAACAGCATTTACTCTTCCCAAATTCCAAACAAACATCAGAAGTGCCACGTGAGTACTTGAGAATCCATTTGACAGCTTGCCAATGTTCCTTTCCTAGATTCGCCATGTACCTATTCACTTTTCTCATAGCAAAAGAAATATCTAGGTGGGTACATACCGTAGCATACATGATACTACCCACAGCACTAGAATAAGGGACCTGAGACATGTATCCGACATCCTCCTTTGTTTGAGGTGAATCCAATGTTGAAAGCCTGAAGTGAGCTGCTAAGGGAGTGCTAACTGGCTTAGCATCCTTCATGTGAAATCGATCCAGAACCTTCTCAATGTACTTCTCCAGCTTTTTGGTCCTTACTGATCTCCATGCCAGGAATTTCTTAGCTGCTCCTAAGTCCTTCATCTCAAATTCGCTTTTCAACATTGCCTTCAAATCATCAACATTTGTCATGTCTTTAGCTGCAATTAACATGTCATCAACGTATAACAAAAGATAAACAAATGAGTCTGAATCTATCTTTCTGAAATACATACAGCTGTCATACTTGCTCCTGAAAAACCCATGGCTAGTCATAAACTGATCAAATCTCTTATACCACTGCCTAGGTGACTACCTCAAACCATATAAAGATATCTTCAACAAACAAATATGATCTTCCTTTCCTTCTATAATGAAACCCTCAGGCTGATGCATGTAAATACTCTCCTCTAGCTCACCATACAAAAATGCAGTTTTCACATCTAACTGCTCAAGTTCTAAATCATGCATAGCTACTAAAGCAAGTATCGTTCGTATGGAACAATGTCTTACAACAAGTGAGAAAATGTCATGAAAATAAACACCGTGTACCTGGCTGTAGCCTTTAGCTACTGAGCAAGCCTTGTACCTTGCATCTTCCACTCCAGCAAGCCTGTGTCTGACAATGCCTTGGTCTTCACAGAATTTGAGGAAATTACCCTCAACAAACTCAAGATCATTATTTGTCCTCAACCTCATTATCTACTTCCTTGTCTGCTTTTCAAGCAGTGTCTTCCACTTCTTGAAGACTTCAAAAACTTCATTTTTCTGCTTAAGAAAATAGACCCAAACTTTACGTGAAAAATCATCAATGAACGTTAGTAAATACCTGAAACCTCCTTTGGAAGCAACTCTGGACGGTCCCCATAAATCAGAATGAATGTAGTCCAATGTTCCTTTAATCTGATGCACTGCCTACTTGAAGCTGACTCTCTTCTGCTTCCTATATACACAGTGCTCACAGAAATCCATCAATCCAGTTGACTGGTCATATAACAAACCCCTCTTACTCAACTCTGATAGCCCCTTATCACTCATATGGCCCAATCTCATGTGCCACATCTTAGTGATCTCTGTATCTAACATAGACGATGTAGAAACAGCCACTGACCCTATCACGGTAGAACCTACAAGCTCATACAAGGTTCCTACCCTTCTACCCTTCATCACAATCAATGCAACTTTACTGACCCTTAAGACTCCACCTTCAGCTATGTACTTGTACCCATTGGACTCAAGGGTACCTAAAGAGATAAGGTTCTTTTTTCAAATCTGGGATGTGTCGCACTTTGCTAAGTGTCCTAATCGTACCATCAAACATCTTAACAGGAACTGTTCCAATACCAATCACCTTACATGCGGCATCATTGCCCATTAAGACTGCTCCATCCTGAATTGACTTATAAGTGGTGAACCAGTCTCTTTTAGGACAAACGTGGTAAGAACAAACCGAATCCATGATCCACTTGTCCATGGACCTGGATTGTGACTCGGTTACTAATAAGACATCAGCATCTCCCTCATCTTCAACTACACTAGCCTCACCCTCATCTTCAACTACACTAGCCTCAGCGGACTTATGATCATTCCTGTTATCATCTCTATGCTTGTTCTTAAGCTTATAACAATTTTTCTTTAAGTGCCCCTTCTTGTAATAGAAGTTACACGATAGGTTCTTATGTCTAGATTTAGACCTAGACTTCTTTCCACCTTCAGACCTTCTAGATTCAGTCCTACCTCTCACAAACAATCCATTACCAGAGTTATTCACAAAGTCAGACAATTCCCTATTAACTCTCTCTTTACTTACTAGGTTTTTTTTAACCTCATCAACAGTGACAGTAGGCCTACCACCATATATCATGCTTTCTACAAAGCCTTTATAAGCATTAGAGAGTGAACATAATAATATCATGGCCTGATATTCGTCCTTAGGGGTGTCATCCAATTCTTTTAATTCTTGAATTATAGAATTAAATTCACTAAGATGGTTTTTAAGCGATGTACCTTCCATCATATGAAACGTGAATAACCGGCACTTTACTGCGAGTTTATTGGAGACCAATTTGTGGCAAAACATCTCTTGCAACTTCTCCCACAACTCCTTGGCGGTTTTCATCTCAAAGACTTCTGTCAGTACATCATCTGCTAAACACATCTGTATCGTCGTAAGAGCCTTACCATCCAATTCTTCCCACTGTGCCTCTGTCATGTTTTCTGGTTTCTTCTTTTTTCCATCTAGTGCATTCTTCAAGCCATTCTGGGTCAGGAGTCCTTTGACATGGACTTGCCACAAACTGAAGCTTCTTTGACCTCCGAACTTCTCTACCTCAGATTTGATTGCCGACATCATTGTACCAACTCGAACAACCTAGGCTCTGATACCAATTTGGGAGGAAATGCAAAAATCCAAAGTACTGAATTCGAATCAAATACCACAACAATCACGAAGTAAAATACACTAAAGAGAATCAAACACAAGAACACAACAATTTACGTGGAAACCTCTCTACAATCGAGAGGGGAGAAAACCACGGGCGAAGATTGGAGCTTTTATTATTGAATCAAAAAGAAGAATTATAATCACTCCTTTTCTCTCTCTCTCTCTCTTTTGTTGGATGCGGCGCCGCTGGGGAAATTATTTTTAATTGGAATGGTAAATCTGACGTAACCCTATGTCTATATATATACCCGCGTGGAAACGCAGTTCCGGATTGTTCGGGGTCCTGATCGATCGGTATCGATCGATGAGCTCACTGCAGGCATCCCAAACTTGCGTAACATTCCCAATCGATCGAGCTTCACCCGATCGATCAGCCTTCTCATGGCTTCCCTACTTAAGAATTCTAAGGAATTTTGAGACATATTCCTAACACTTTCGAAGGCTTGGAGCTGTAGTGGTGAGATTTCAATAGCGACGGTGGTCTTGGCAGTAGATGATGCAGAAAGAGGGGATCGGTACAGACTTTCCGGTAGCGACGGTTGTCAGCAGTGCTGAACACGGTGATGGTGTTGACATTGGCAAGCGTGGTTGCCGGCGACAGACCGAGAGAGAGTCGGGGTGAGAGAGGAAGAGGACGAAGGCTCAGAGACCGAAAAGTTGGGGCTTTGGCTGTGCAAGAGACGCGGGACCCACTGACATCTTTTTTGCTTGTTTTAGTTTTGGTCAATTATTGAAATTGATTTTCATTTTTGAACAGATTGAAAAAAATAAATTTAGTGTTTGAGGTAATTAAAATCGGTAGTATTTATCATTGGCGATTGATGAAGTAAAAATTTTCTGGATTAAGAAATTTGATGGGATTGATTTTGCTTATTGGTGGATACAAATTGATGATTTTCTGTAAGCAAAAAGTTGCAATTGCCCTTGTTAGGAAAGAAGCCCAAGGATATGGAGGATGAGTAGTGGAATTTGTTGAACCGATAAGTTTTAGGAGTTTCTTGACTTACTCTGTCCCGGACTGTGGCATATAATGTTGTCAATGAGAAGACAATAGTGAGTTTGATGGCAGTTTTGTCAGGCATGTATGAGAAACCATCGGCGAACAACATGGTGCATCTGATGAAGAAGTTGCTCAATTTGAAGATGGCGAAAGGTGCTTCTGTTGTCCAGCACTTGAATGCTTTTAATATGATCATAAATGTTTTGATGTTGGTGGAAATAAAATTTGATGATGAAATCCGAGCACTAGTGTTATTAGCATCTTTTCCCAACAGTTGGGAAGTCATGAGAATGATGATCAGTAATTCTGTTGGCAAAGAAAAATTAAAATATGATGACGTACATGACTTAGTTTTGGCGGAGGAGTTGCACCAACTCGATTCAAGCGAGAATCACACCTTGAGCGTAGAAACTCGGGGTAAGGATTTAGAAAGATCACGTAGAGGCAGAAGTAGCAGTAGAACAAGCCATAGCGGGCTATGTTGGCATTGCAGGAAACCAGGAGATATGAAAAGGGAATGTAGAGTGTTGAAAAAGTCTGACCCTGATATAGCCAGTGTCGTGAATGAGGAGATACAGGATGCTCTAGCTCTTATTGTACATTCGCTAGTGGATGACTAGATCCTAAATCCAGGGGCTTTGTTTCACGCTACATCGTGTAGGTGTCGATGGGGATTGCGATAGAGTGTATTTGACTATTGGACAACCTTTAGAAGCTGTTAGTATAAGTGAAAGTTAGTATTTCGTTGTCACATGGGTCGGTATGGACTTTACATAATGTGAGATATATACTCTAGGTGAAGAAAAATATGATATCAGCGGGACAACTTAATGGCAGTGGGTATTCTGTCAGGTTCTAAGGAGGAAAGTGGGTCATCCCGCAAGGGGCATTAGTGATAACTCGTGGTTTGAAGTCGGGCACACTATTTTTAATGTCGAAGTCAGTTGATGGTGAGCTTACTTTAGGAAACTCAGTTTTGGACAAGCCAAAGCATGTCAACTAGAAGCAATTTCCCAAGGTTTCGTTTCAGTCCCAAAAGCCGATGGGTAAATAGATCAATCAGAAGTGTTGTTTTGATGTGAGGTCGAGTACACGCTTCAAGTGGGAGCTAGAACGAATTCCCGGTATAAGAAGACGAGTGGGAGCGTAAATCCGACAGTTCTACTAAAAAAAGAGTGTACTGCTTGATTGTACAGTGAAGGGGGAACATGGGGGATTACTGTATAGTTTCCAAGTGGAAGATTATTAAGTGTGGAGACTGTTCGTTTCTGGTAACCATCATAATCATTAGTCGGATTTATTAGGGTCTGTGTTTATGGCATGACTCTTTATATTCTAGCAATTATGATTGTAAGAGGCCTATATATAGGCACTCTTTGCTGGATTGTAAAGTGAGCAAAAGTGAGGACGAGAGAACAAAGATTGTAATCCTCAGTTTATATAATGAATATTTGTTGCTCCTCCTCCATGGATGTAGCCTTCGGTTGAACCACATAAATTTTGGTGTCAATATTTTCCCCCATTCTCTTCAATTTCGTGTTTGCTATTTCGATTTGTGGTTTGATATTTCGTGGGTGGTCCGAACAGTTGCGTTCCAACCTAGTCATGGTTCATCACTAACAGGGAACCAGGCTATTGGCAATCGCCTTTGCAACTTTTAGAGGTGAGACCAGATGAATAAGAATGTTGATGCAAAGGCATAAGGGTCAAACTCTAATTTGATAAGAACCTAGAAAAGAAAACTACTGCTAAAAAAGTAGCAGTGAGGCGCGCCAGACTGGAGCAAGCTATACCTGCAAGTGCCCCTGAAAAGGGCCTTGGTGTAGTAAATAGTAAGGTAACCAGTCCAAATCTAATGGATCTAGATTGTCCAAAGACCGGAGATGCTCACCTCAAAACAACAAGTGAAGCTCGAAAGATGGGCTAACATGTCATCCCCCAACAGGAAGGAATACTGGTGGGAACAATTTGTCGAAAGTTCATGGTCCAAGAGAGACTCTAACAAAGAGGACTACAACCCATAAGCATTAATGAGGTCTCCTTAATGAACCCCTTGAATATGGTGAATCTTACTTGGTCAGACCTTAAGAATGATAATCAAGAGTAGGACTCTCCTAGAGATGAACCAATAAAGGAGTCTGCCATAGAGGGAAAGCTTCCGAAGGATGAACCACAAGAAAGCTTTGGATCTAGTTTGGGTTAATCCCCAAACAAGCTAATGTGAGAACGAGTACCCTTTTGTAACTGAGTTCAAGGCAAGGGTAGAGCAGGCTGAGCTTGAAGGGGATGTCGAAGCCGTCGATGAAACATCGGAAGTAACAAATGATAGCATAAGTGGTGTTCCCTACCTTTTAAATAAAAAAAACTATGAGTACTAAACTAAATAATGATCATTCTGACATCAAGAGGAGAATGTTTGATGTTCGATGTTAAATAACCAGTTGAAAGATTGTCCCATGTTGGCAAAACATCTAAAGAAACCTCACCTTAAATATGGTAATGTAAGTTATCCTTTTGAATTAAGATAAGGGTGAAATGTAGATGGAGAACCGAGCGCACTCGCCGCTTGCCCACCGTGCTGAGTAGGGCCCTCCATTTGGTGAGGGTGTGGGTGTCATTTTAAAACACATACCTTTTTCTCAATCTCAGAAAGTTTTGTGTCAAAGAATTAAATTTTATCCACTTTCAACGAAGATTATTTTCTTCCCCTGAAGATTTATTATTTTTTTTCCACGAATGTCATTTATTCTTCTTCCCAACTACCCTTTTCCAGCCGATCTCTTCCCAATATGGTGACTGTTGGAGCACATTAATTGCTTGTGATTGTTTGAGGGATGAGATCGCCCTTCCTAAAAGATGCAAACTCAACTAGTAAAGAGCTTGTCTTGGCTAAGTGTTCTTCATCCTCTTCTCACTAATTCCCCCTCTCTACCTTAATCTTCTCTATACACTTCTTGACTCGGGAAAAGTTTTTGCCACTTCAACCAACGAATAACGAGTAGAAGTTAGGATTCAAATTGCATTAGTCTTGGAGGACGACTGATGACGTTATTGTGTGAACTCAAGCAGTGATGAAATTACGATATGAACATTTGTAACATTCTTCTAATTTGTATTTGTTGTCATGTATGATTCTTAGATGTTGTTCATTATTTTCTAGTACAGGATGCCCCTCTACCAAAACTCACACGCTGTACATTTTCTCTTCCACCCTAATCTTTTACACACCTCTTCTTTTCAATCCGACTTGTTTACAACTAAAAACTAGCATTACTTAAAATATCAAAGAAATTTAAAATCAATTTTCAAATTAATCTTGAGAAATAAATCATAAGCCAAAAAAAAAAAAAAAAACCTTAGACTGTGTTTGGAGTATGGAATTGAAGCCTGGGATTGGGGCTGAGCCTGGAATTGGGGCCCAAAATTTCAATTCTGTTGTTTGGTTCACCTGCGGGAATTCGAATTATAATTCCACTATCCAATTCCATGGAATTGGATTTTAACGGAAAATTATACTTTACAATTCCTTAGGGCGAGGGTAAGGAATTACAATTCTAGATTGACTTCATTGGCCTAAAACCCAAAATGAACCCAGTTGGTTAAACCAAATCTAAGATGACTCAGAATCCAAAAACTTAGGCACCTAAAATTTGATCCGAACCTCAAAATCAACCAACTTGAATGACTTGAACTTGAAATGACAGAAATCACCTTAGTTCAAAGTGCAAAATGACCAAACCCAATTTACCTAAAACTCGAGATGACTCAAATCCAAAAAATGAAACTACTCGACTTGAATGTGATGTAAACAAGCTGAGTCGAAGTGGAAATGACTCGATCAAATTGACCCAAAATTTAATACGACCCATACCCAAAATGACCCGATCTATCTCAAACTCAGCCTAAGATGACTCAAAATTTGAAATGATATAGCTCATTTGTCCCCAAACTAAGATGACTCGAGCTTGAAATGATCTAAATGAACTCAAACCCGATCATCACTAGCCTGAATCCCGAAAAGACCTAACTTGATTAACTGAAAACCCGAGATAACTTAAACACCAAATGATCCAACCCGATACTCGATCTGATTTGACTCGAAACTCGAATAACTCGAACTCAAAGTGAATCATTTCGACCACGATAACTTGAACACCATGTGAACCGCTCCGACCAAAATCCAACAATAGTTGATTTAAAACTCAAAATACTCCACTCAATTGACTGAAAACTTTAATGATTCGAATCATTATGTAATTATAATTCCGACCTCCAATTCCTTTGATAAAATAGACAATGAAATTTCAATTCCATCAAAATTGGAATTGGAATTACAATTCTACAGTCAAATTCCAATTCCATGTGCCAAACAGAACCTTAAAGCAAATCTTCCATTCATGCCTCTCTCTTTCATGCTTTCCATTTTCTTTTCATTTAATTTTTGTAGTGATGTGAATAGGGGCCTAGATTGGATAAGAGCAAAGACTCTGACGATTCTAGGAAATTTGGGTAAGAAAATGCAGCCCAGGGAAGTCTGGCTTGGTGGGCTGCAGGGAGGCCCATGCGCCTTTAGAGCGTGGGCACCAAGCCATAGGCCTAGCGCATAACAATGATTCGTTGATTTGCACTAGTTGTTATAGGAGTGAAGGACATTCCCGAGTCATTCCACTGAGGAGGTGGATGATGGTTGCAATTCTCGTAATGTGTGAGAGGATCTAGCAGCTTCAAGAGAGGGGATAATGAAGTTCTAGAAACCTTGGTAATGGTTTTATCTTGCTGGCTCCTTCACAATGGGCCTTCTTCCATGTCTAGCTAGCGCCCTCAAGGTATGCCACCGTCACCATCATCATTGAAACCAGTGAGTCATCGGTTTGTTACCAACTCAACGCTAATCACTGCCACCACCCTAGTCTTTTTTGGTATTACAAGCCACCATGTTCCACTATTGCAACATCACCGCACCACCACCAAACTCGCCCATTGTCCACCAATTTTGCTCTAAGACACCGCCTATACCACCAAAAACCCACTCGACATCACGAATCCCAACAAGTCCATTTCACCCATCAGTGAACGTAGAAAGCTTGTTTAGCAAGCAAGAAGAAACAATTTGTGAATTTTTTTTCTTCTCCTCCAATCATTGATGAGCTTATCTATGATACAAAAATATTTGAGGATGTTGAGATCCTAGAGCCACCAAATATCCAATTTATTCATCATGCACAAAGCACAACTAGTCTAACCACAGTCGTCACTATTATCTTCACCAAAAACATCATCAACTTGACTGCCTCCATCATGAGCACGGACTAACACAACCCCAAATCGAAGCACTTTAACATGCATATTGGACCCCCTTGGTTTCTTTTATTGCCTTCTTCATCCTTCTAAAAGGTTCTATGGTCAAAGTCAAGGATGAATTCTTGTGAATCCTACGAGAATGATGGGAATAGGGGTTGATACTGGACTCAGAGCAAGGATTTCAACAATTTCAGACAATTTGTGCTAGAAAATGAAGAGGGCAGCATGTCCAAGTGGGTTGCAGAGAGGCCTGTGCACCCCAAGGGGCATAGGGCATTGGATGTGATTCTTCTTGTAATAGGTGGACAATGTTGGGAATAGTGTCTTGAAAATCTATATTTTTCTTGTAATTTTACTTTATTAATGAACAAAATTTGAGTTTCAATCATTTTCTTTTTAAATTTCTGTAAGTGAGCATAGATAATGGATGTGATTTTCTTTTATGTAACATCCATGAGACAGACATCGCCCTCAGATTACATTTTACATGTTTGTTGTAAGTGGATAATGAGATTAAGCCACATATAGACTTAGAACAAATGGTATGAAATGTTATTTGAAAAACTCGTAATAGGTGACACGCTTGGACTACTTGTCTGTTAAGACTATGACTTAACACTTTAGATAACTTGTCTTAGTCATATTGATAGCGATCCAAAAGTGTTAGGTTAGTGTGTTTAATAAGATTGACACACTGAGTTGGACTATGTGGGTTACTTGTTTCTAGAGTACTATCGGAAATGAGTGATTCATGTTGCACTATCTGAACGAAGACTCTATATCCTGAGAGTATTTTGGACTTGTGCATGGACTGTTGGTTACTTTGGTGTGCTATAAGTAAGGCCTTGATAAACAACTGAATTCCCCATACACTGGGTAGCGGTAGGATTATATATTCAATAGGGAATCTATAGTTTCTTACGAGATACAGATGTCACCTTAATTAATTCGCAAGCATTTGAATTAATTCAAAATCTTTGGAAAAAGTATTCTAAATGTTTGACATTTGGAATTTGTACTGTAAATATGTTCAAGTATAAATTAATTACTCATTTGGAGGCGGTGATGTGTGTTTCTGGTTACTGATGCACTGCGAAGAGCTTTCAGTTGAGAGTGCTCTATTCTTGAGAAAGAGCTGTGATCCTTCTTTCTTGAGTCCTGGTATCCAGCAAGTTTTTGAGTGACATTTGCTCCTTGTTCCTGCCGTTTGGTTGGTTTTGTTGCTTTTGTTTGCCTTGTGTTTTCATGTTTATGGGTTGTAATCTTCTTGTTTTTGATTGTCTTTTTGTTTTGATTTGTTTTGGTGTCTCTTGTTTCCCCGCTCTTATACGAGTGGTCTCAGGTCTCGCTTTGTTGAGTGGCCTGCTTTATTCCGCAACTTTGTCGCTAATTATACAAAAAAAAAGTCTCCTTAAATGGTAATTAAATTTTATCATAAGATGGTTATTAATTTAACCCATTTGGAGCTAGATTTAAATTGCCTTTTAGGTCCCTATGCAAGTCTTTGTTTTTATTGCCACTGAAAAAATATTAAAAAATTCATGAGATAAATTATTTATTCGTGAGATGAATAAATCCAATTTTGCTAAATATTATTCATGAGATGAATAAGAGTTGAAAATTATAAAATAAAATATTTTTTTAATTATAAATTCATGAGCTGAATTTTTACATGTGGGGAACAAAACAGAACATAAAAAAAAAAAAAGTTTACGAAAATCGTAAAAATCCCAGCGGCGATCCGTGTTTAAACATGGCAGCCAATAAGCGCACGACATGCCCAAGGGTGGGATCCGCGCCTTCGGGCACAAACCAATCGGTTAAGAATCTAGTTCAACTTGATCCTTAACTCAGTGAAGAGAAAGAGTTGAGAGAGAAGAGAAGTGAAAAGAGATGAGAGATTAGAGAGAATTAGGAGTTGAGAAGAAGAATCAATCAAGTTTTTTATTCATGAATGAAACAATACAAGATCTTAACTATTTATAATAAACTAAAATACAATGTAACTAGACAATTCAAAAGCCAACTTATTCCACCATTGCCGCCAAAATGGACTCAACTTGGCCAGGCCTTGACCAAGCTAGACCAACGGCAACTAACTACTAATTGCCAACACACATTCATAACAATTCTCCCCCCTTAACACATTCTTGTCTTAAGAATGAAAAGAAGGAAATTGGGAACGAAGGAAAGTCCAATCCTCCCAAGATGTTGAAGAAGCATCCAAATTGCTCCATTGAACCAAAACCTGCTGCTTCCTGCTGCCTGCCAGTGCACCAGTGCGAGACTGAAAGATAGCTTGAGGCTGTAAGACTAACATGCCTTGCAAAGTAGCCTGAGGATGGGTCACTGCAACTTCCTGATCAGTTGGGACAAACTTCTTCAATAAAGACACACGGAAGGCTGGATGAACGGTGCAATCATCAGGGAGTTCCAGCTTATATGTAACCTTGCCTATCTTCTCAAGTATCCTGTAAGGGCCAAAGAAACGTGCAATTAGCTTAATGTTCTTACGAATGGCAAGAGAGCTCTGCTTGTAAGGCTGTAATTTCAAACGAGCAAGGTCTCCAATGGCAAAGGACTTGTCCACTCTCTTCTTATCAGCATAAAACTTCATCCGTGCGTGGGCTACTTGCAAATGATCCCTCAATTATTGAACCAACTGCCTCCTTTTATCTAACAAGTCATTAACTTCAGTAACATGAGAAATGCTCCCTTGAAACAGAATTGGTGCCGGAGGATCATACCCATAGAGTGCCTTGAAGGGAGTGGTAACCAAAGCTGAAAGAAAATGGGTGTTATACCAAAATTCCGCAAGTGAAAGCCACCTATGCCAATCTTTGGGATGAATAAAAGTCATGCTTCTCAAGTATTGCTCAACACACTAGTTCACCTTCTCAGTCTAGCTGTCTGATTGTGGGTGATATGAAGAGCTCATAGCCAAGGTTATGCCCAATAAGAAGAAAAGCTCCTTCCAAATATGGCTGATGAACAAATGATCCCTATCAGAAACAATGGACCGAGGTAAACCGTGCAATC
Organism: Simmondsia chinensis; assembly: GCA_018398585.1. NCBI lineage: Eukaryota > Viridiplantae > Streptophyta > Magnoliopsida > Caryophyllales > Simmondsiaceae > Simmondsia > Simmondsia chinensis. The sequence goes on along the minus strand of JAGTTD010000008.1, from coordinate 5,596,645 downwards.
TGTAAATCTGATCAAGGAAAAGCTTGGCTAACTTCGCTGCTGTAATTGGATGTTGGATAGCCACAAAATGACTGTACTTGCTAAACCGATCAACCACTACCCAAATAATCTCCTTCCCTTCACATCTTGGTAGGCCCCCAATGAAATCCATACTGATGTGCTGCCTAGCTTAATTTGGTATTGGCAAAGGTTGCAATAACCCCCGATAAGGCTGATGTATACTCTTTGTACGCTGACATACCTCACAAGAAGGAAGTAAGGCATGAATCTCGTGTTTCAAACGAGGCCAATGGAAATACTGATGCAACCCCTGATAGGTGCCCTCTATTCCTGAATGTCCTCCCCACGCTGATCTATGGGTTGCTAAGATCATTTGTTTCCTCAAATCAGTGCCGGTCCCTATGTAAATCTTACCATTGACATGGATAATGCCTTGGGACACAACCACTTTAGAATGAGCTACATCTTCACCTTGAACTGGATGTTCCTTGATCCACTTTTGAGCAATTGCATCTCCATCATAAGACTTTATGACATCAACCGTCCAAGAAGGCACAATTTCTGATATAGCTAAACACTCGCCTGCATCAGAATCTTTCACTCTTCTGGACAGGCCATCAGCAGCCCCATTTTCCCTGCCTTGCCTATATTTAATGGTATACTGTAAGCCCAACATCTTCATGAGGCCTTTCCTCTGCACCCTGGTAGTGATTCTTTGTTCCAAAAGATACCTTAAGCTCTGGTGATCTGTTCTAATGATGAACCTATGACCCTCAAAATAGTGCCTCCATTTCTGGACTGCTAAGAGCACAACCAAATACTCCTTCTCATATGTAGACAATGCTTGATAGCTTGAGCTTAGAAGCCGACTCAAGTAAGCTAAAGGTCTTCCATTTTGAGATAAGATTGCACCAATCCCCTTGCCACTTGCATCTGTTTCCAACACCAAAGGTTGAGTGAAATCAGGTAAGACAAGAACAGGAGCAGTTGTCATGATCTCCTTAAGCTGCTCAAAGGCCTCCCCTGCTAACTCATTCCAATTAAAGGCTCCCTTCTTCAATAAATCCATCAGAGGTCCAGCAATAATACCATACCCTGCTATGAATTTCCTGTAGTAATAATCAAGCCAAGGAATCCCCTTAATTGTTTGAGAGATCTTGGAACTGACCACTCCTTCATTGCCTGTACCTTGCTGGGGTCAGTAGCCACACCTTCTTCTGAGATAATATAATCCAGGTACTCAACTTGTCTTTTCCCAAAAGAACATTTAGAGAGTTTTGCATACAATCGATTCTGCCTCATGAGTTGAAATACTACGTCAAGGTGCTGCAAATGTAAGTCCTTCATGGAACTGTAAACTAAAATGTCATCAAAAAACACCAAAACAAAGTGCCTGAGGTACTGCTTGAAGACTGAGTCGCTTGGAAAGTGGCCGAAGCATTGGACAATCCAAAGGGCATCACAAGGAATTCATAATGTTCCTGATGTGTGCGAAAGGCAGTCTTATAGATGTCCTTATCTTGAACTCTAATCTGATAATATCCCTGACGCAAATCCAATTTGGAGAAGAATCTAGCCCCATATAACTCATCAAGCAAATCATCAATTATAGGGATGGGAAATTTATCTTTCACAGTTACTAAATTCAGCTGCCTGTAGTCAATGCACATCCTTGATGTACCATCCTTCTTCTTAACCAAAATGACAGGCGAGGCAAAAGGACTATTGCTGTGCCTAATGCATTTAGTCCTTAACAATTCCTCAAATTGGCGTTCAATCTCTCTTTTCTGAGAATGTTGATGCCTATAGGGCCGTAGATTAACTGGATCAGATCCTTGCTTTAAGGATATTACATGATCATACTCCCTTTGAGGTGGCAAAGCAACTAACATATCGAACACATCTTTGTATTGCTCCAACAATGAGATAATTGATGGATCACCTTCCATGTCTTGCCCTTGACTGATGGTAGAAATGGAATGCAATTGTCCCACCCAATGGAAATCCTTCTTGAACACTTGCAACTGTTTCCCACTAATCATTTGCATTTGAGCTTGTTCTCTGATCCCTTGCAACTTAACAGACTTGCCCTCTTTACTGAAAGAAATAGTTAATTGGCCCTAATCAAAGAGCAAAGGGCTGATGGTTTTCATCCAATCGACTCCCAAAACCATATCACACCCTCCCAACTTTAGGACCCTGAAATCAAACTCAAATTCAAGCCCTTGCATTTTCCATTTGAAGCTACTACACTTACTGTGGGTCAAGATTGCATTCCCATCAGCTACTGTCACTGCTAATGGATTGGTTTTGATCATATCATGTCCTACTTTCCTCACAATCTTAGGGTCAAGGAAGTTATGTGTACTTCCACTATCAATCAAAACCAAAACTGTTTGGGCCTTGGATTTACCCTTAATTCTAATGGTGTTATGGGAACCACCACGAGTTAAAGATTTAACAGATATCTCTATATCATTACCTTCCAAATCCTCAGTTTTATCTTCATATTGCACCTCTTCTGGCTCATGATTCTTTTCAACCAGTTCCTCATCCACAGCTTCATAACCGTGAGCAGACATCAAGTACTTGGGATCACACTTGTGGCCAAAGAAATACTTTTGGTTGCATTTAAAACATAGCCTTTGGAACCTCTTTTCTTCTTGGCTCAAGGGTTTACTCCCACTTTTAGGCTGCTTGGGAATAGAGTTGCCAATAGGTTGAACTCTGGATCTAGGTGTGTCTTTTGAAGCAAGGACTGTCTTTTCCACAATTCGAGCCTTATAATAAGCTTGTGACAAGGAAGTAGGTTCAAAAGCTTTGACCATATGTTTCACCTTTGGCTTCAATCCACTCATGAAGCTTGAAATGTAATATTCCTCAACGATGTCAGGATAGGCAGACAACAATCTGGCTCTCAAATCCTTAAACCTTGACATGTATTCTTTAACAGTTGTAGTTTGCACCAGCTTGTTAAAACTGTCAACAATATCACTGATGTCTTCATCTCCACAACGATCACATAACTCCTTCTCAAATTTAGGCAAAGAATTGAGTGGTTTCACTCGTATAAGACTGTAATACCAGTTCTCCATTTCTCCTTTAAGATAAACAACAGCTATTTCCACTTTCTCGGATTCCATGATGTTGTAGAACCTGAAATACCTCTTACATTTTCTAATCCAAGTTTGAGGGAAGGTTCCATCAAATACTTCCAACTCAATTCGAGGTTGTCTATAACCAGGTCCTCTCGCAGCTGATGTATTGTCACTATGATTTAGTTGTGCAGTTGCAACAGCTGAAGATGAAGCAACATTAGCAGCATTACGTGTCCATTCTAGCTAACTAACAGGAGTAAGCACTCCTACACCAGGAGGTAGTTGCTGCCTTTGTATCTGTTCCTCTAAACTTCCAATTTGCTGTAGTTATCTGTCAAACTTCTGATTAAAGTTCTGCTGGCTCTGCTGAACATAAACATCATATTCTCCATTTGCTAGGTCAAACGATCCATTCTTTCGTCCTGTCTATCTCTTACTTCAGTCATTTGTTCTGTTCCAGTCACAACCTCAGCATAAGAAGGAAAATTAGTAGTAGCATTGTTCACAATTCCTTCTCCGGACCTCGTGGTAACCATGATTAAATCTTCAAGTTCAAGAATCAACTCTAGGATGAACAGATCACTGCAATGGAAGGTACTGAATGCAGAATTTCAACTTCCTAACTTCGTGAAAGATCTAGGAGAGTTTGATTTCAGCAGCCACTACACAATCCTCAGCAATTGCGATCAGAATTGTGAATTGACCTGAACCTGCAGCAATAACACTCAACGAGTAACAAATTCACAAAAATTTGTGTTCACAATTAGGTTTTGCATTTAGCTGTCAAAGATCCTATACGAGGATCAACATCAATAGCTGCATTCAGTGTGAACAGCTTCGATTGGATCAATATTGATTGTCTAATGCAGGATCACAGCACCTTGCGTTGTGTCAGCAACAATCTGCACTATAACCCTTCCTGATCAAGTAATCAATAACTTATTTCCAATAATTGCAATGTTCATCTCGAAATCAGGATCAATTTAGCTATGAAACTAAATTGTAGAGCTCTGATACCAATTGTTAAGGATCTAGTTCAACTTGATCCTTAACTAAGTGAAGAGAAAGAGTTGAGAGAGAAGAGAAGTGAAAAGAGATGAGAGATCAGAGAGAATTACGAGTTGAGAAGAAGAATCAATCAAGTTTTCTATTCATGAATGAAACAATACAAGATCTTAACTATTTATACTAAACTAAGATACAATGCAACTAGACAATTCAAAAGCCAACTTATCCACCATTGCTGCCAAAATGGACTCAACTTGACTAGCCTTGACCAAGCTAGACCAACGGCAACTAACTACTAACTACCAACACACATTCATAACACAATCGCTGCCCGCCACATGGCACATGCTGGCGGGACTTGGTTGGTGATCCACGTGCACGTGCCCGAGCTAATCACTAGCCACCACGTGGCACGCAGAAGGAATTAAATAAAACACGTTTTGATCTGTTAATGAAACGGCGTCGTTTTTGCATTTTTCAAGCGAATCCCACATCTATTTTTTGTCAATTTGCCACTCCAGTAACCTACTGTAAATAGGGATTTTCGAGGAAAGGTTTAGCATCTAATTTTGAATTAAAGGTTTCTGAAAGTATTGACTTTCAGAGATCTAATTAGTTTAATATTTTTTGGAGTCCACTCTCTGGGCATTTTGAGGTGATTGCGTAGAAGACTTATGGGTCTTAGCATTTTCGGCGCTCTTTATTATTATTATTATTCCGGTTTTCTGTATTTAGAGCAATTCCATGTATTCCTCTTTCCTTTCTCTTTTAAGTTTCACTTTTCTGTTTATTTATAGTATTCTTGTTATGCTAGTTTTAAATTCATGTTATTATTATGAATGTATTAGAGTATAGACATGTTGATTTAAATTAGAAATTTAAATCTATAGATTTAAAATCAGGAATTTTAAATCAATTTTAGATTTAAAATTAGAAATTTTAAACCCTTATGTTGCGCTAGTTTAAATTAGGAAAAATTTTTAAAATTCATCCCAATAGACAACCCTTTGTGAGCATTGGGCACCTGAGCCACAAAGAGGCCTCGCCATAAGTCACAAGGCGTATGCGTGCCTAGCTGAGAGTAGGACTTGGTTCGGGCCGCATGACCATCAAAGTAGGACTTGGTTCGGGCCGCATGACCATCAAACTCGAAAGAAGAAGGAAATGGAAGGATTACAACAATTGCTTAATTCTTAATTAGGGTTTTAGGGTGTTTAACCACCATGTTATTTATTATTTTATTTTAGGGTCTATTTAGGATTGTCTATAAATAGGCCCCTAAGCTAGGTTAATGGATAACTTTTCAATTTTGCTATTATTTGATGAGTTGAGTGTACTTTAGGGATATAGCCTAGTGGTTGCGAATGCCAATGGCTGTTTGCGCCACCGGGTTCGAATCCGCACTTGGTCAATAGTGACTCCTATTAGGATTTACTAAATTATTTCTTTATCATTATAAAGTAATTGTATTATATTAGGTAATTGTATTATATTAGGTAATTAGTTTACTAGCCCATTATAAAATCATTGAAGGCTTTGACGTCATTTAGGTTACTTAGGGTTTCTTCACTTTGTGTATATAAATGCCTCGATGTGCATCGCCCCTTTGTGTGCTCCACTATAAAGTTGCTCCAATGTTCAATTAATAGTGTTTTTGTTCTTCCATTTCAAGTTAGGGTTTTATTGTGCTGTGATCCTAAATATAACATCGTATTAGAGCCAATTGCTCTTCTGCTGTATTGAAGGCTGGTGCATGCCATCTTCTTGCCGCTCTTTCAAAGATTTGTCCTAGATCAAGCTGATTTATACGTTGGTGTGCATGAATGATAGAGGAAGGTTACATTGGCGAAAATCGGCCATGATACAAAGGAAAGGCTAGATTAAATCACGTTTGTACCACAAATAATGCACAAGCGACAAACACTGATTTAGACCATAATGCTTCTGGTACAACAAGCGCTATCACTTTTAGCAAGGATCAATGTTAGCAATTACTAGCCCTTTTAAGTGGGCATATGTCCAGCCAAACGGCTGGTGCAGCGATTGCAAATCAAGCTCAAATCATCCCCTTCGGTGCTAGTGCTTCAAGTGCCATGATGATGACAGGTATGGCCCATCAAGTCTCTAACTCTTCTTTTGCTATGCATGTAGCTAAAACTATAAATCGTCTAAGCAACTCTTGGATTCTAGATTCTGGTGCAACTCCTCATTTATGTGGTTACAGAGAACTTTTTGGCTCTCTCACACCTTGTGCTAAACTATTTGTTCAAATGCCCAATGGAGATCAAAATTGTGTAACTCACATAGGCTTGGTTAGGGTGTCATCAAACGTAAAACTCGACAATGTTTTATTTGCTCCAGACTTTCAGTTTAATTTGATGTTAGTGGCGCAATTGCTCAAGAATGCAAATTGTGTTTGTGTTTTCTCACAAGATTCTTGTTGGATTTAGGACCACACCAAATTGAAAGTGATTGGAGTGGCTAAGAGAGAAGGAGACTTGTATGTGGTTGGAGGAGAAGAGCATGTTATCGCACCAAAACCTTCACCTTTTAGTTTTTCTGCTAGTAGTGTTAACATTTCTAATCATGAACTTTGGCATATTAGACTTGGTCATCCTTCAGGCCAAAAATTAGATGTTTTATGTTTAGGGAACTCAAATTTTGATTGAGATAAGGGTTCTTGCAGAGTCATTTTGGAAAGCAAAAAGATTGCCCTTCGTTTCTAGAAATAAAATTTCTACTTGTTTGTTTGACATTGTTCATTGTGATATTTGGGGCCCATTTCATGTGGAATCTTCTCATAAACATAGATTCTTTTTAACACTCGTTGAAGATTGTAGTAGGACCACTTGGGTCTATATGATGAGATCCAAAATAGAGGTGTCTATTATAATACATGCATTTTACCAACTGATTTTAAACCAATTCAAGCATAAAATTAAGTGTTTGCATACTGATAACGGGCGAGAATTTTCGCTTACTGAATTTTATCAAAATAATGGTATTACACACCAGTTGTCTTGTGTGGGAACTCCACAACAAAATGCTGTTGTAGAAAGAAAACATTAACATTTATTGAATGTTGCTCATGCATTAAGATTTCAAGCTAATCTTGTATTGAAATTCTGGTCAGATTGTGTTCTTGCGGCGGCCTATTTAATAAATATGTTGCCATCTCCTTTGCTTAAAAAAAAGCCTCCCTATGAGATTCTTTATAAGAGTAAACCTTCTTATGGTCACCTTAGAACTGTTGGATGTTTATGTTTTGCTTCCACTATCAAGGCTCATCGTCATAAATTTGATGCAAGAGCTACCCCATCTATTTTCCTTGGTTATGCTTTTGGCATAAAGGGGTATAAACTTCTTGATTTGAGTACCGGGTGTTAATTTATTTCTAGAAATGTTATTTTTACAAAATTTTTTTGCCCTTTATGCGACACAAGCCTTATCCAGACCCTTTCCATAATATTGTATTGCCCAAATTAATTGACGAGGATAATGGAAATACTGAAGCTTATTCCAGGGGATACCTAACTACGCCTTTTGAATTGAAAGGTTTTGGAAGTGAAAACCCCTACTTCACTGATTATAGTGCTCAACTTGATGAGCATGATTCTACCAAACACCATGACGAGCATGATATTGCTCTAGTAAGAAGAAGTTCCCAGAGAGTCCAAAATGCCTACTTATTTGAAAGACCACCACTGTTTTCTTGCTGGTATTATTGATTCCATGCCCTTAAATCAGCAGGGATGTACTCAACATCCCTTATCTAGCGTGATTGGATACGATAAGCTTTCGGCTTCCCATAAGGCTCTAGCATTGTCCATCTCCACTCACGAAGAGCCCGAGTTCTATCATCAAGCTGTTAGAGATCCTCAATGGAGGGATGCAATGGCTTCTGAAATTGAGGCTTTGTAAACGAATAATACTTGGTCCATCATTCCGTTGCCTCCCGATAAGCGTCCTATTGGATGCAAGTGGGTGTTTAGGATTAAATTCAATTCTGATGGTAGCATAGAAAGGTATAAAGCTTGGTTGGTAGCCAAGGGATTTACCCAACAGGAAGGGGTAGATTCCTTGGATACCTTCTCACCTATCGCTAAATTAAATACTGTTAAGACACTTCTTGCTTGGTAGCCAAGGGATTTACCCAACAGGAAGGGGTAGATTCCTTGGATACCTTCTCACCTATCGCTAAATTAAATACTGTTAAGACACTTCTTGCTATTGCAGCTAGTAGGGATTGGTTTCTAATGCAACTTGATGTCAATAATGCATTTTTACATGGAGATCTTCATGAGGAGGTCTACATGTCTTTACTCTTGGGTTTTAAAATTGAAAATATGGAGTCCTTGTCTGATCGACCATTGGTTTGTAAACTTAATAAACGTTTATATGGGCTATGTCAAGCTAGTAGACAATGGTTTGCTAAATTTTCTAATGCCCTTGTTGAACTTGGCTTCACAAGGGCTGCTTCTAATAGTAGTTTGTATGTTCGTCATGACCGAGGCACCTCCTTGGTCATCCTAGTTTATGTAAATAACATCATTATAGCGGGTGATAATGTTGAAATGGTTAACCAATTGAAGTGTGTGTTGAATGATAGATTTAAATTAAAGATTTAGGTTCTCTCAAATATTTTCTTGGTCTAGAAATAGCTAGAAACAAAGTTGGTTTGACTATATGCCAAAGACAATATACTTTAAAATTGCTCGAGAGTGCAGGCTATCTTGGTTGCAAACCATGCATTTCTCCCATGGATTGCAGCATAAAGTTAAATAAAAAAGATGGGGAGTTACTACAAGATGCTTCAATTTATAGAAGACTTGTTGGAAAGCTTCTGTTCCTAACCATTACAAGACCTGACTTCACATTTGCAATTCACAAGTCGAGTCAATTCATGGCCCAACCCCGCACTGGCCACTTTCAAGCCATTATCATGTCTTACGGTATTTAAAAGGAGCCCCAGCCCAAGGATTATACTACCCCAGATCATCTCCACTACATTTAAAGGCTTATGCTGATGCAGATTGGGGAAATTGCTCGGATTCTCACCATTCCGTCTTGGGATATGCGATTTTTCTTGGAGACTCTCTAATATCAAGGAAAACGAAGAAGCAAAACATGGTTTCTTGGTCCATAACTGAAGCAGAGTATAGGAGTTGGCTGCAGTAACATGTGAAATACTTTGGCTCTTCTATTTACTCAAAGACCTGCATACAAATCATAGCCAACCAGCCTTGGTTTTTTGCCACAACAAGTCCTCAACTTTCTTGGCTGATAATCCAGGACATCATGAGAAAAGCAAACACTTTGCTATTGTATGCTCATTTGTGCGTGAAAAGGTGGAAGCCAAAATTGTGAAAGTGTTGCAGATCAAGTCTGAGTTGCAGTTGGCGGATATGCTCACGAAGCCACTAGCATCTTGTAAATTTCTTCCCGCATTGTCCAAGTTTGGAGCGTGCAATATACCCACTCCAACTTGAGGGTTGTGTTAGGATTTACTAAATTATTTCTTTATTATTGTATTATATTAGGTAATTAGCTTACTAGCCCGTTAGAAATCATTGAGGGTATTTATGTCATTTAGGTTACTTAGGATTTTTTCACTTTGTGTATATAAATGTCTCAATGTGCATCGCCCCTTTGTGTGCTTCACTGTAAAGTTGCTCCAATGTTTAATTAATAGTATTTTTGTTCTTCCATCTCAATGTTCAATTATTTCTTTGTTCTTCCGTCTTGTTCCTCATTTTTTCCTCTTTCTTCATTTCAAATTTTACACATTTGGTATTTCCATAAATCTAGAAAGAAAATGTTCGAGATCCGGTGATAACAAATATAAAACTGCAAAAGTAAACCTCTAGACCAGAAGTCTATATTGCACCATCATCAAACACATGGACGTACTTACAAATATATGGGCTGTAGATTCCATTGACAGCTATTCATTAATACTGGTCAACACAACTGTATTATTTTTTGCCAAATTACGCATTATGTATTAATTTTTTAGTTTATAAACTTTGTAAATAGTATTCTAGTCCAAAAACTATGTGTATTTGATAAAATAGTTCAAATAACTGTGCGTGGGGCGTAAAATATGTCTCTCAACCAACTCTTCTTTATTAGTAAAGTCTCGCCACTGTAGTTTGGGTGTAGGATGAGAGGAATAGCGAGGGGATAGTGGGTTTACTAACAAATAACGATAAGTTTTGTACCCTTTTGCACCGTCATTTGAACTATTTTATTAAATACGTGTAAGTTTTGAACTAAAAAAATATTTTACAAAACTTATGGACCAAAAAATAATGACACTAAATCTCATAGCATGAATATGTAATTTACTCTTGTGTTTTCCCTCGAAAAGTAAGATTTAAATTTCTATTGTTGCCAAAAAAATGAGAGAGTTATTATGAGTTATGCAACACAAATTCACATATATGCTTATTGTCTTGACATTTGTAATTATCCCAAACTGACGAGATAAGAGGTGTGATAGGAGTTTTATTTAAAAAAGAAATACTATAATGTAGGTAATGTTAGCAATATTATAAAATTATTATTATTAGGATAATTTTATAGCCATTTTTCATTATATACCATATTATTGTCTTAATAATAATAATTTTTGCTTTTATAGTAACAACTCCCTATAATGCATCAAAATGAATAATTTTAATTAGTTGTCTATGAAGACAGATTGAGCATTCCAACCACTTATAAAAAAGAATGATCAAGATTAGTAGTCCTCTGGTGCCCTCTTGCAAATTAATAAGCAGAAGATTGGATTCCCGATTAGGGGTATAAATGATTCAAGCCGGCTCACAAGAAAATTCAAAAGGCTCGACTTATTTTGATCTTAGGGTGAGGTGAACTCTAGGCTAGTAAGACTTGAGTTCATAGGCTCTCGAGTCTAAAAAAGCCTACGCAGGTTTATTTTAATATAGTATATTAGTTTAAATATGCCCAACCAAGCCAAGATTGAGCCTAAATGAGCCGAGCCCGAACTTAAACAAGCCCAAATGAGTCTAAGTTAGAGCCTAAATATTTCAAGCTTAGTTAGAAGCTTGCCAAACTCATTACGAGTTCAGCCAAGTTGAGTTGAGCATGAACTGAGCTCAAGATTGAAGCTTCAAAGCTTGGCAAGCATCAAGCCGAGCTCGAGGCAAGTTTAAGCTGAGCCTCAAGCCTGGCCAGCTTAGACTTGATTGGGCGTAAATACACCCCTGCTCCTGATTACGACCATCCTAAGATGAATTAATTGACAAAATTACAACAACAACAACAACAACAACAACAACAACAACAACAACAATCCCAGTGCCTCAAGGGCTCACGCGTAAGCGGGGTCTGGGGGGATAGATGTACGCAGCCTTCCTCCTTCAGGGTGTCAACCTGAAGAGAGGCTGTTTCCGAGGATCCCCAACCTGAGAGGAATGCCTTCATCGCATCATGGTGACCTGTGAGCAATGAGCTGTGGGCAATAGGGCATGAAAGCAAAAGAGTAAGCCATAGCATAAAAACACCCTAGAGGAGACTACCAGGCAAAACCTTCCTTCAAGGAAGCTAGTATAAGCAAATACGACAAATAAACAAATAAACAAATAAGCAAATAAACAAATAAGCCAAAAGGTCGATAGTAGACAGATAGGCGTATAGGTAGATAAGTACAGCCTAATAAGCCTATACGCTTATTAACACATAAATAGCATAATAAGCAGCGGTGTGAGGTCGCTACCTCTGCTACTCCTATGCTAGTCCTCCCTCGAGCTCTAGCTCTATCTAAGGCCATCTCCTTCAGTGGGTTTAGGCGGGTGAGGTCCTGCCGTACAACTGCAATCGTCCCTCCTTTAGCCTGTTTCATTCTCTTCTGCCTGGCGTGGTACGAAGCTGATCGCAATACCTGACTGGAGCAGTGGATGCTCTCCTCCTGGCGTGCCTGAACCACTTCAAGAACAACGTCTTCAATTTTATATTCTATCTTCTATCTAGGCCACGCCCCACTATGCCACATACCACATCCCTGATGGCTGCCCCTGGAACCGCAAGTCCATATGCCCAAGCTTTGGAATAGGCATATCGTAGAGTCGTGGAACTAGATCGGGCTTACGAGTGGACAGATGTTCCTACACCGCTACATCGGGTATGCCTATCCTAGTCCTCCACACAGTTCTGTCTAGAGCCATCTCATCATTTAGGCTGAGATAGGTAAGATCCCGTCGTATTGTCTCCATCCAGCTCTTCTATTGCCGTCCTCTCCCTCTCTTCTCGTCTGCTATGTGGAGTTGTTCGCATCACCTGACAGGTGCAGTGGTGGGTCTCCTTCTAACATGCCCAAACCACCGCAGACGTTGCTCCCTCAACTTATCTTCTATTGGGGAGACACCCAGTTTACTTCTAATGACTTCATTTCGGATCCTGTCCCTCCTTGTGTGTCCGCACATCTACCTTAGCATTCTCATCTCCACCACCCTTATCTTTTGAGTTTGGTGACACTTTACAGGCCGACACTTTGCCCCGTAAGACATAGCTGGCCTCACTACCGTCTTATAGTATTTACCCTTTAATTTTAGCGGGAAGTATCGCCGCTGCCTTTCTCCATTTGTGCCAACCCACTTTAATCCTGTTGTTGACATCTGTGTCCACTTCGCCATCATTCTGCACCATGGAACCCAGGTATTTAAAGTATGCTTTCTGAGGTATGTGCTTTGATCCAATCCGTACAACTTCTGCACTTGGCGTGGTAGAGGTGCTAGACTTAAGTTCCATATATTCTGTCTTAGATCTACTAAGCCTTAGACCTTTCGATTCTAGGGTCAACCTCTAAAGTTCTAGTTTTTCATTCACCTCCACTCTAGACTCACCCACTAGGACTATGTCGTCTGCGAAAAGCATGTATCAAGGTACATCCCTTTGGGCGTGCCTAGTGAGCTCGTCCATCACCAAAATGAACAAAAAGAGACTCAAGGTTGATCCTTGGTGTACTTCTACAGTAATGGGAAAAGCATCTGTCTGCCCTTCCGTAGTGAGCACACTAGTTTGAGCATCTTCGTACATATCCTTGATGACTCGTATGTAGGACTCGTGGATGCCTTTCCTCTCCAGGACCCACCATAGAACTTCTCTCGGCACTCTATCATATGCCTTTTCCAAATCAATGAAAACCATATAAAGGTCCTTCTGTCTGTCTCTGTAGTACTTTATGGACCTCCTCAGGAGATGGATGGCTTCTGTTGTTGATCTACCTGGCATAAATCCAAATTGGCTCTTGGAGACTCCTGCTTGGTGGTGAAGCCTTCCTTCTATGACCCACTCCCATAGTTTCAGAGTGTAGCTTATTAGTTTGATTCCTCTGTAGTTGGCATAACACTGAATGTCGCCTTTGTTCTTATAGACGGGGACAATATGCTCTTCCGTCAATCATCAAGCATCTTTTTTCCCTGGAGGATTTGGTTAAATAATTCAGTCAACCATCTTATACCTGTGGTTGAATAATTCAGAGTGTGGCAAGTCACAGGCCAGGGAGGGGAGGAGAGAGGGTGGGGGGGTGTGCTGCGTTGCGGTGGGGAGGAGAGAGGGTGGTGGGGCGAGTTCGTCGGTGCTGCGGTCGCACCGTCTTGGGGTTGCCGGGGGTCGGACGGTCGGTCGGCGAGGTGGCCGACTGTTGGTGGGGGGCTTGGCTTAGCTAGCCGTTGAGAGGGGGGGGGGGGGGGGGGTTTGCGTGTTTCGGTAGACAAAGACAAAGAAGAGAGAGAGTCCGAAGAGAGAGAAGAGTTGAATAATTAATTGACAAAATTGATTGCAGAAAAATATTATTACTATCATAGAAAGACATAAGAACAAGAACAATAGATGGGTGAGAGTCAAGATCAATGTCGACATTTTCAAATTTACACTTTCTTTACATAATACAAGTTCTATTGTCAATCACTTGACATAATTAATCACATAAACCACCATTATTATTAGCATCAAATTGCGAGAAAACAGAACACCACTAAGAATCATTATTAATCGTCAATAAAAGTTATGAGTGGCTCATAGAGGCTCCTGCTGCGATAGAGTGAAGTCATCATTTTGTCACCCACAAATAACACAAATTATACACAATTATCCCAACTCCCATTAACCCAACTGATCAAATGCGACCGCTAAAATTAACATGTTCATCACCCAAGAGTCTCAAATTCAATATCCAAAATCTAAATTCAAATCAAACAGCCACGAACGGGCAAAGATCGGGTATTCTATTTACTGAAAACAAATGTATCATGTATTTTTGTCATATTAAGTATGCTTTTAACAAAAGTATGTAACATTAAATAACATTAAAAAGACATGTATTTGTTTTTAACTTACTATGACAAAATGCATTATACATTAATTTTTAATGAATGCACCTGATCCTTTACCTACGACTGTGGTGAAAAGTTAACCAAGAAATCGGCTGCGGATCTACCCAACACGGCAGTAAACTCATTAAAACTAATAACACCATCGCCGTTGGTGTCGGCCTCTGCCATCATCTCCGCGAGCTCCTTATACGTAAGCGGCTGGCCCATCTTCGCCATGGACCCCGCGAGCTCAGCCGCTGTGATGTACCCATTTCCATCGCGATCAAATGATCTAAAAACCTCCAGGAGCTGCTCCTGGTTAATCAAGATCTGGGCGTCGAGCTCAGGCAAGAGGGCTTCGATTAACTCGTCGAATTCAATGTAGCCGTTGGCATTGGAGTCGAGTTTGGCGATGAGGGCGCAGAGTTGATCCCCGGTGGGCTTGAGGCCGAGAGAGCGGAGGAGGGCGGCGAGCTCGAGGTGGGTGAGGCTGCCATCGGAGTCCATATCGAAGCGCTTGAAGATGTCGCGGAGTTGCTTTATTTGGTCCGATTGTAGGGACGACATTGTCGTGGGTGCGAACGCGAGAGAACGAGAAAGAGAAAGGGTGGAGAAAAATTGAGGGATTGGGAAAATGAATGAGAAGGGGTTGATATTGTGTTGGTTTTTGTTGAATTGTTCAAAATAAGCTGCATGTAAGAGGAATAGTCCTATTTATAAGGATTTTTCGTTATTAAATTTTTGGGTTTTTTTAGTGGAAATAATTTTGAATAATTATTATTTCTTACTTAATTATACAACTTATAATTCTTTAGAAAATAACCTTTATAAGTCAACAATTTTATAATCAATCACCTCGAATCACACTGATAACTATTATTTAAATATTATATAACATCCATGTAAATTTTAGCTTACTATTTTTATTTTTTGAGTGCATATGAAATATGAGTTGAATAAGTCAAATTGACAATGTATTTAGAGGCCCACTTTCCCCACCCAAGTTTGATCCCGATGGTGTATTACATAGGTCGAATTCGAACGATGGTGATGGAGTGGACAATGATTTGAAAGCTTAAGTACTTTAGGTTAATGCTTGATAGACACTGTAAAAATACATAAAAACTACTAAAGCACCGGATCCTATTAGAGCTCCGAAGTTAAGCGTGCTTGGGCTAGAGTAATACTAGGACGAGTGACCTCCTGAGAAGTCATCGTGTTGCCAATCCTATAAGGTTGGGGGTTCTCGGAAACAGCCTTTTGGTAGGGTTACACCTTAAAGGGGCAAGACTGCATACATCCAACCCTCCCAAACTCCGCTTATGCGGGAGCCCTAGAGGCACTGGGTTTATTGTTGTTTTTATTGTTTGTAACAATTAGAAAGAAGAGAAAAAGTCTCGAACCCAAAACTTTACACTTGTGTTTGGGTAATCTAACTACTTCACGAAATTCAACGACTCGAATTTGGATTATTTATCTTTATTTATTATATTATTTTATTTATTTTACTTTTGTTTGTGCTACGTTTTATATACATAAATTAGCATTTGTAAATGCAGTCCTATTGCAACACTAATATTAAATTAATAACATTCACGTCAAGTTAGATAAAAGTGACTCAACATAAACTCATATGTGAAATTTATTTGTAACCTTACTGTTAAAAATTCAATTTCCAACTTAATATTAGTTTTATTCTAAAATTAAATTAATATGGAGTAGTATGTTAATTAAAATAATAAAATAAACATAAAAATAATATAATAAATAAAGTGGGCAATTAAATTTTTGTTTGTCGGGGTCAAATGTACCTACTGGTCATGTGGGGTGCTGTGAACTTTCTGCGATTGATTGTGAATTCAATTATGGAAAGAAATTGGGAATAAACTCCGGAAATTTAGGGGACTATTATGGGAGACGATGCTGCTGGGAACTTGGCTTGTCAAAATTCAGCATTATTTTGCTAGAGGGACCCGGTTATTCTGTAGAGTCCGACCCATGCAGTAATCCACATATCACAGGAATCAAGTCAAAGATTTCTAAAGAGAGGTTCAAGGAAGAAATCGAACTCTAGATCTTTTGGCCTAAAATAACACTTTATCCTCTTACTTGCCTCCTACCACTGAAACAATGCTCTGGTGGGTCAAAACACAACATTATTATCCTTCATGTTTCTTTTCCTTTGCATTAACGGGTTTTACGCTAGGCTGTAAATGAGCCAAGCGGAGCTAAGCACCGGCTTGTTTAAACTCGAGTTCCATAAGGCTTATCGAGTATGGGTTCGAGTTTGAGCCGAACTTTTATTGAGCTTTTGAATCTTTGTTCGAGCTCGGTTCGATAAGCTTTTAGCATATTCATTACTCGGCTTGACTTAGCTCCTTAAACTAATTGCGCCGTCGAACCCAATTGAGCTCATAACAGCGCCGAGCATGCTAATGAGCCAAGCTCGCTACTAAGTGGAGCTGTTCGAGTTACCATCGAGCTATTATCAAACTATTTTTGAGCTAAAATCAATTGTCAACGAGCCCTTGATGAGCTTTGAACGAGATCTTATCAAGCCCTTGTTAGAATTTTGGACTTAATCGATTGGGTTAGCTTGAGAAGATAATGACGAAAGCCCGGTTTTTTATTTTATAATAGGCTTATATGTAATTATGTGTTGGCCCATTGTTACATGGGCTTGGGGTGGATAAAAGGCCCATTTACAACATATGGGCTTGTGATAGGTAGGCACATGTATGTGTCTATATAAAGGGGCCACCCCTCTCCCCACATGACAATTTTTACAATTATCGTTTTTCTTCTAAACCAAGGGAATAAGGGAATTTCCCTATCTTTTCTCTTTCCTGATTGGTGAATATTGTTGTGGGTGAGAGAAAGTGCGTCTCAGGCTTAATCGCCGGTAATACTTGGTACATAGCAAATATGGATGTGAATGGTATGTTCTAATTCATTTATACTTTTGTTTAATTTGATGTTATAATCTCTTTCATGTTTTAAATATTAATCTTACATGTGGTATCAGAGCCATCATGAATAGAGACTATGACCCGGTTCTCTATAATTATTAACTTGCATGTATTTGAGATTGTAATGGTTGGAAAAACATATATAGAATCATTTGTCACCTTGTAATAATAAACGTTGAAGCGGCCAAAGAGGAAAATCTTGATTTTGGATGGTTGTTGAAACCAAGCGCTGATCTAAAGGCGACCAAAATGGAAAATCCTCATTTGGGTGGTTGTTGAAACCAGAAGCTGAAGTGATCAATATGTAAAATCCTTATTTTGGGTGGTTGTTGAAACCAGGCGCTAAGGCGATGCCAAAAAGGATTTGAGATAAAAGAATCACTAATTCAGTATTGATGTGTGTAATAAAATTAAACATGTTTTAATTATTACAGAATGAAATTATGTCTTAGTGTTAATATGATGAACAATATTGAAAAGAAAATCAATAGTTCTTATTCTTACTATTAAGAAGAAAAGTCGGTTATTTAAAAAAAAAAATCCAAGTAAATTCATGCACTTACTAATCGAACCAGCGTGCTTATGTTTACATGGGCTAACCGCTTGGGATGGGAAGTTATCTTTTGATTTCCTTGCAAAAATAATAATATTTAACATGAAATATTTTATGGTTTATTTTCTAATACCACCCAGCGAGCATTATATTATTATTATTTTTAAGGTATGATATAAATTGTTTCTTTCTTCAATTATAAAATTGTAACTTTGGTCGAAAAATAATTATCCACCCAAAGGAGTTAATTATTTGATTTAACCAAGTTATAAATTTTCTAATGTTAAGTGGATTAGTCCACCCAAAGGGGACTAATTTCTTGACATTAAAATAATATTTTATTGTTCAATGAGAGGAATAGTTACGATTTTAACCCAAAGGGAAAATTGTAATGGAATTAATTAGACTTTCAATAGCGAATCGATAAGAGGAGATGTTTTATTTTCCACCCAAAGGGAAAAATGTAATGCTCGTCTCAGACTCTTATGTTGATTGTAGTAGACTTATATTTTTGCCCAGATATTTTTTGTCTGTCCTAATATATCTTTTATATTTCCTTGTTTTCCTCTGTTTTTCAGTTGTCAATCAGTTGACCAATTAATTATACTCGATTGAAACTTTGACCGGTACCAATTACAATAAAATGAAAACGGGATGTGGAAATAGTCCTTGGATGGATGGATTTGGATATAGCCCTAACTAAAGAAAAACCTGACGATCTTACCCTTGAAAGTACGACTGAAGAAAAAATCAAGTATGAAAAATGGGTGAAGGCTAATAAGTTAAGTCTTATGATTATGAAAAGGTCTGTATCTGATCATATTCTAGGTGCAATTAAAGATGATGGCAGTGCTAAATAGTTCTTAGATGCCATAGGATAGAAATACCTAGAGTCTGACAAAGCCGAAATAGGAGAATTGATTGAAAAACTTACTACAATGAAATATGATCTTGTAGGTAGTGTTAGGGAGCATATTATGAAAATTGTTAACATTGCCTCCAAACTCAACAATTTAGGAGTAACTATTGTTGATGACTTTCTTGTTCACCATGCCCTGAAATCTCTTCCTGAACAATTTGGTCAATTAAAAACCACTTACACTGCACAAAAGGATAAGTGGAGTGTAAATGAACTTATCTCTGTGTGTGTTCAAGAGGAAGAGAGACTTCGTCGTGAGAAGGGTGGAAATAATGTGAATCTTGTTAATCTTTCAAAACATGGAAAAGGAAAATTTCACTACAAATACAACAAATATAAGAAGAAACATGGTCAAAACCATAAGCCGGGTGGTCATCAAGGGCATTTTAACAAGCCTGGTGGTAGTCATGTTCAATCTCACAACTCTCTCAGTCCCCGTGCTGCAATTAAGAAGCAAATCAAGTGCTGGAATTGTGGGGAAAACCACAAAAAGGTTGATTGCCCTAAACCAAGAACTAAAAAAGGAGGTAATTCTTTTGTGTTCGTTTGCTTTGAAACAAGTCTTGTGGATGTTCCCTTTAATTCTTGGTGGTTGGATAGTGGTGCATCTATTCACATTGCCAATAATTTGCAGGACTTCGTAAGCAAGCGGAAACCAAATCAGGATGAGGTCAATGTTTATGTGGGCAATGGAATTAAAGTCAAGGTTGACTTTGTAGGTGCTGTTAAATTATTTTTTAAGAATGGTAATTATATACTCTTGAAAAATACTGTTTTTGTATCGTCTATGAGGCGGAATTTAGTTTCTATAGGACTATTAGATAAGAGTGGTTATCGTTTTGAATTTGAAAGTGGTGGTGTTAAATTAATTTATAATTCTCGTATTATTGGAGATGGTTTTCTAACTGATGGTTTATATCGGTTAAATCTACAACCTTTTGAAAATTTTTCTTTAATGAATGTTGAGGGTATTGCTCACAAAAGGTCCACAATGGATAAGAAATCTTATGTTTTATGGCATAGGCGTCTCGGTCACATCTTTAAAGAAAGAATTGAAAGATTAATAAGAGATAATATTTTATCACAACTTAGTTTTGAAGGGTTTGAAACGTGCATTGATTGTGTTAAAGGAAAAATGATTAAGACAAAAAGAAAATGTTCAAATCGAAGTTCTGATCTTTTAGAAATAATTCACACCGATATAAGTGGGCCATATATAACATCCTTGAATGGGCATAAGTATTTTATATCCTTCATTGATGATTTTTCTCGGTATGGTTATGTGTACCTTATTAAAGAAAAATCTGAAGCACTTGATAAATTTAAAATATATAAGACCGAGGTTGAAAAACAACTTGGAAAAATAATTAAAGTTGTGAGGTCTGATCGTGGTGGTGAATATTATGAAAAGTATGATGAGTCTGATCAATGTAAGGGTCCTTTTGCTAAATACCTAGAGGAATGTGGGATAATTGGTCAATACACCATGCCAGGTACACCTGAGCAGAATGGTGTGGCAGAAAGATGAAATCGCACACTCATGGACATGGTGAGGTGCATGATGTCTGAGACTAATCTTCCTGAATTTTTGTGGAGTGAGGCTTTAAAAATAGCTACCTATATTCTTAACAGGGTTCCTTCTAAATCTGTTCCTAAAACTCCTTTTGAACTTTGGACAGGTAGAAAACCTAGTTTGAATCATTTTCATATTTGGGGTTGTCGAGCTGAAATCAAAATTTACAATCCTATTGAAAAGAAAAATGACCCTAAAACTACAAGTTGTTATTTCATTGGATACCCTGATAATTCTAAAGGCTATAGGTTTTTTTTGTCCTGGGCGTGGCACTAGAATTGTTGAGTCTATTCATGCTAAATTCCTTGAATATGATGTCTGTGATTGTGATTGCTCTTGTAAGAATGAATTGGTATTGGAAGAAAGAGAAGTCATAGTTCCTGTGCCTATTATTCATGAAAAGGTCATTGGTCAACCTTTTCATGGAAATGGGGGTGAAGTCCCACATGAACAACATATACGTGAACAAGTTCAAGAAAGTCAACAAAGACCGCTTATAGATCAGCCTCAACCCTCGAGTAATCCTATTGAACCTGGTCTACGTCGTTCGCATAGAGAACGTAGGTCCGCTATTCCTGATGATTATGTTGTATACTTGACTGAAAATGGTGATATAGGTGATTTTGATGATCCATTATGTTTTAGGGACGCTATTTCCTCATTACAAGCTGAAAAGTGGCATGAAGCAATAAAAGATGAAATGCAATCTATGTCATTGAATAAAGTATGGGATTTGGTAGAATTACCTAGTGGATGTAGACCCATTGGATGTAAGTGGATATTTAAGACTAAAAAAGATCCTAAAGGAAACATAGATCGTTTTAAGGCAAGACTAGTGGCAAAGGGTTATACTCAGAAAAAAGAAATTGATTATAAGGAAACTTTTTCCCAAGTTTATTCAAAAGATGCTTTTAGAATTGTTATGGGTCTTGTTGCACATTTTGATTTAGAGTTACATCAAATGGATGTTAAAACAGCATTTTTAAATGGGAGTTTAGAAGAAGAAGTATACATGTTTCAGCCCGAGGGTTTCATAGAAAAAGGGAAAGAACATTTAGTATGTAAACTTAAGAAATTGATATATGGCTTAAAGCAAGCTTCCCGTCAGTGGTATTTAAAATTTGACGAAGTTATAACTAATCTTGGGTTTATGGAAGATAAGGTTGATGAATGCATATATATTAAGATTAGTGGGAATACATTCATCATTTTGGTGCTATATGTTGATGACATTTTACTTGCTAGTAATGACTTGGGCATATTGTATGAGACAAAGAAACTTTTGTCTAAACATTTTGACATGAAAGATTTGGGGGTTGCTTCTTTTGTAATTGGAATAGAGATACATAGAGATAGGAGGCGTCAATTGTTGGGTTTATCTCAAAGTGCTTATGTTGAACGAGTTTTAAAAGCTTTTGGAATGCAAGATTGTAAGCCTGGAGAATCACCAGTTGTTAAAGGTGATAAACTTAACAAAGACCAATGCCCAAAGAATGGGATTGAGAGAAATTCCATGAAAAATATTCCTTATTCCAATATTGTGGGATGCTTGATGTATATACAAACTTGCACTAGGCCAGATATTGCTTTTGCCGTAAATATGCTTGGGAGATTTTCTTCAAATCCAGGTTGGGCACACTGGGTGGCAGCGAAAAAGGTTATGAGATACCTTCAAAGAACTAAAGATATCATGTTGGTTTATAAACATGTTGAAAATCTTGAAATAGTTGGATATTCAGATTCAGATTTTGCGGGTTGTCAAAATAGCATGAAGTCTACTTCAGGGTATGTATTCACATTAGCTGGTGGTGCGGTATCATGGAAGAGCAAAAAACAGGGTTTAACCACTACATCCACAATGGAAGCAGAATTTGTAGCATGTTTTGCGGCTGCATCACATGCAATTTGGCTAAAAAACTTCCTTTCTAATTTGGAGATGGTAGATTTTATCTCTAAGCCACTCAAAATTTTTTGCGATAATAATGCAGCCGTGTTCTTTTCAAGAAATAACAAGAGGACAAGAGGTTCAAAACATGTTACCCTTAAATTTCTTAGGGTTAGAGACATGGTAAAGGATGGTGATGTTATAATTGAGAAAATTAGTACTGAAACTATGCTTGCAGACCCATTGACAAAAGGATTGCGTCCAATTATTTTCAAACAACATACACAAAACATGGGTGTTTTAGAATCTTTTGATGTAATTAATTAGTAGGAGTCGGTTGTACCTTAATGTACAAATACTTCTATGTAATTTGAATTTCGGATATATGATATATATAGTATTATCTTTGTACTATTTACTTTTATGGATATTGTCTATATGAGGTTCTTATTATTGATATTTTAGCACCAATTTTGGTGGGATGAGCTCATTGTAAAATTCTTGTAATGTTTACTAAGTAAATATTTTTTGTTTCATGGAAACATGATTACTTAAGTAAAGCATAAGGATCTCTAAGGAGATGATTAAATAAAGTTTGTCTAAAGACATGGTATGCTTTTTATTAGGTGTGATTGCCTTGATTAGAAAGTGAATCTTTTCTAGCTGGTGTCTATCATTGATTAGAAAAGTGTAGTAAATTTTGCTGCAGTTGCAAACTATTTAGAACACATGTTTATATTCCATGTTGATGGAGTTTTTAGTTTCTGTGATCATGGATAAGAGTCATATCCTTTGAAAGATGTGATTATTGCCATGGTTCAGAAATTAAAAATTTTATTGGAAACTAATATGGATGTTTTAGGGCTTTTATTATTTTGGCTGTATTGTATAGTTGGCCATGATTAAATTATTTTTGAAACAATTTTAATGATTGTATTGTCATTTAAATGTATAACAAAATTAATTTAGAATAGAATTATTTTTCTATTTTTTAAAAGGGATTGTTATTTTTCTTAAATGTTTTTTTTCTTTCCAATCAATAACGTCCAAGTGGGAGAATGTTAGAATTTTGGGTTTAATCGATTGGTTTAGCCTGAGAAGATAATGACGAAAGCTCGGTTTTTTATTTTATAATAGGCCTATATGTAATTATGTGTTGGCCCATTGTTATATGGGCTTGGGGTGGATAAAAGGCCCATTTACGACACATGGGCTTGTGATAGGTGGGCCCATGTGTGTGTCTATATAAAGGGGCCACCCCTCTCCCCACATGACAATTTTTACAATTATCATTTTTCTCCTCAACCAAGGGAATAAGAGAATTTTCCTATCTTTTCTCTTTCCTGATTGGTGAATATTGTTGTGGGTGAGAGAAAGTGCGTCTCAGGCTTAATTGCCGGTAATACTTGGTACATAGCAACTATGAATGTGAATGGTATGTTCTAATTCACTTATACTTTTGTTTAATTTGGTGTTATAATCTCTTTCATGTTTTAAATATTAATCTTACAGCCCTTACCAAGTCCTTATTGAACTATTTGCGAATAATAATGAGCCGATCATCTCCTTGTTCGAACTTTACTCAGATAACCTATCGAGCTTCTATAACGAGCACGAATGAGTTTAATCGATTTCGTACACAAGTAGTTCATCCAATGTATGTTTCGTTTGCAGCCCTAAAGCTACCACCTTTATAAGGAAAAAAAAAATATCATATAGATCCTCAAATTGTTAATTAAAATTAAAATGATCCTTTGAATTTTCAATTTATAAAAAGCATTTTCAAATTATTGGTCAAAATTAATTTTACCTCCCTAACTTCTAATTTTCTCAAGGATACACTCAAACTATTAATTAAAATTAATTTCATCCTTCAATTTCAAATTTTTTGAAAGTTGTTAAGGAAAATTGAGTGTTAGCCTCAGTCTGTAAGTAGAGGTTAACACTTGCATATGAGATATGCAGAAGATTACAATCTCTTCTCTAGTTTGCATCTTTCACATTTTAATAAAATAAAATATAGTTTGACCTATGGGTTAGTGGTGGTCTAGTTCTGGTCTTTCAGATCTTTGCAAGGTCTAAAAGTGACAATACATGTTGAGTTTTAGATCCTAGGAACGATACGTTGTATATGTAATACACAGGGTTTAACTCAAAGGAGCATGGAAATCATCTTAACAAGAGAGATCTTCATCTTGTTCGGCTCTATTTCATTCAAATTTCAAGATTTTTCACAATGACGATGCCCATGAGAACGACAACCTCGGATTGCAATCTTTGTGTGTGTATTTAGACGTTTGCTATCAAATGCCATACCCACTACTTGACAACAAATTTGTGTAAATTTTCTGTTGATGTTACTCTCACTATCATGTTTTTCATTAATTGTCTACCTAACCTGGTGCTACAAGTGATCGCAGCCCATATGAGCTATTGTATTATCACCTTGATAGACCAATTTGAGGTGTATCTTGAGAATTAGGGGAGAATTAAAGTTTAGAAGTGAGAATAGGAGGGGGGGGGGGGGGGGGGGGGAGGGAGGGAGGGAGAGAGATAGAGGTAGGGTAAGGGATTTGAACACAGAGAGAGAAACGAGAAAGAGAAGAGAAGAGGTAGAGAGAGAATGTTGGTGTTTGTTTCTTATTACTAAAATCAGCCCATACAAGCCTTTTTATAGGCCCACAACAATACAATCAACAATATTATCTATATAAGTGTTGATTATGTACTAATGATCACTAATCATCTTTATTACATGTAACAATACTCCCCCCCCCCCCCCCCCCCCCCCCCCCCCCCCCCCCCCCCCCCCCCCCCCCCAACGAGAACTTCCTTGCCCACAAGGAAGAGAGTCTCTAAATGAAGAGCAAGCTCGTAGAAGTCCTCCGATGGAGCGGCAGTGAGAGCAACATCAAGCGCTGCGCATTGCCTACAATACGGGAGAAGTGACTGCAAACGGTCCAGAACCAGGGTCTAAAAGCAAGTCGCTCGGATCATCATCCCCGGGCTCGTTGACAGTTCCCGAAATCATCCGTAACTGTGGATTCTTAACCTTACAAAATTTCATGCATCCTGGTGTGAAAGTTTCATTACAGAAAAAAACAGAGACCCTTCTCCCGACGTTACTCTATCTCAGCAGCCGAAATAGTGCGTCCCTCATGATGAAGAGACCCAGCCTTGGTACTAGACTCTCCCACTGGACGCGGCACCAACCCCGAAGAACTCAAGGTAGTGTGTGTCGGAGCACGAAACGAGGATGAACTAGTACGCCCAGTGGAGTCGATTGTGAAGTGGAATGTAAATTGGCTTCTTGCAACCTAGATAACCGCATAGCTTGTTTTAGATTTTGTGGTTGCAACATTAATACCGGGTAACGAATCGAGTCTTTATGGCCAGTGATAAAGCACGAGACAAGGTAATCCCCCGACAAACTCAAGTGAGGAACAAGATGATCAAAACACGATTGATACTCAAGAACACTCTCAGTTTGATGTAAGGACATCAATTCGGACATAGGATTCTCATATACCGCACCAAATCGAGACGTCAATAAACATGAATAAGTCGACCCAGACACTTCTTCAATCGGAATTGTTAGGGTTTTAACAAAAGCCCGATGCCACTCCTAGGCGACATCCCCTAAGGGCATCGATGCTTGTTTAACTTTGTAGGTATCCCATGTATTATCAATTGTAAAAAATTGTTCCGATTTCCAAATCAAATTCTTAATGCCATCACCTCCCAAGAAACGTGGAAAGTCTATCTTAGACAATCGAGCATTGAATCAATATGGAGAAGTAGCCGAAGGAATTCACACCAGAGACCGGAACCGAGGGGGTTACCGGTATAATTGGAGGTGGTGCCGGAATCGAGGCGGTGATTGGAGCAACCAGTGGCTGTACCGAAGGATCAGTTGGACGAGAAAGGATACCGGACAACACACGAGTCTGATTTGCATACATTTCATGTAAAAGGTCCATCATTTTGGTCTGAGCGATCTTGAAGGACACGACATCGGCTTGAACTCCTGCAACCGTTTCGAACAACGATTTCCGGTGGTCGTCTTACAATGTGAACCAGTCATCAAGTTGCTGCTTGATGTGTACCTCCAATTCTTCAAATTAAACCTCGAAGCGACGAAACTCTGACAAACTCCAAGTATTATCAGCCATAACCACCAAAATGCAGCACAAAACCTAAATCTGATACCAATTGATACACCAATTTGAGGTGTATCTTGAGAATTAGAGGAGAATTAAGGTTTAGAAGTGAGAATAGGAGAGAGAGAGATATATATAGTTAGGGTCAGGGATTTGAACACAGAGAGAGAAACGAGAAAGAGAAGAGAAGAGGTAGAGAGAGAACTTTGGTGTTTGTTTCTTATTACTAAAATCAGCCCCTACAAGCCTTTTTATAGGCCTAACAACAATACAATCAACAATATTATCTATATAAGTGTTGATTATGTCATAATTGTGCGGAAAAGCGGAAGTCCCAAGTGATGAATTCGAATCAAATACCATGATAAATAATAAGTAAAATAGACTAAAGAGAATCAAAAGTAAGAACATAGCAATTTATGTGGAAACCCCTCCACAATCGAGAGGGGAGAAAACTAGGGGCGAAAATTGGAACTTTTATTATTGAATCGAAAAAGAAGAATTACAATTGCTATTTTTCTATCTCTCTCTCTTTATTTGGTGCGGTGCTGCAAGGGGAAATTCTCTCTGAAGAATTGGATACCCCCGTGAAAACACGGCTCTCGATCAATCGGGGGGTCCCGATCAGGACCAATTGATAGATCACCGATCGATCGGTGGGCTCTCTGCATGCGGGATTGATTTACGTAACATTCCCAATCGATCGGGCCCTTTTGCCCATCGATCGACAGGCACTCGGCTTGCCTCTACTTAGAATTTAGGAATTTGAGGTATAAACTTAACAAATCTCTACCTTGACTCAAATTCGATCACTGAAATAAATTATCTCCACCTTCTCCAATAACACCTCCACACCGGGTTTAACAAATTGAAACTGTAAGTCCAACTAAATTCGAGCAATGCTCAAATTTCCTGCCGGGAAGAACTTTAATGAGCATATCTACTGGATTATCTTCAGTACCAATCTTCTTCAACTCCACCTTCCGCTCATCAATTAGATCTTTAATAAAATGATGCTTGACATCAATGTGCTTCGTTTTTTCATGATGCGTCATCTGATCTTTAGCTAGGTGAATCACTGACTTGCTATCATTCCAATAATCTCATTAATTAAACCTCTCAACCAAACAGCTTCCTTAAACGCTTCTGTAACTGCCATATACTCGGTCTCGGTAGTCGACTGTGCAGTAATTGATTGTAGACAAGCTCTCCAATTGATAGCACTGTCTTCCAAATAAAACACATAATCAGACGTAGATTTCCTTTTATCGAGGTCTTCACCATAGTTTGAGTCAACATACCATACTAAACAGCATTTACTCTTCCCAAATTCCAAACAAACATCAGAAGTGCCGCGTAAGTACCTGAAAATCCATCTGACAGCATGCCAATGCTCATTTCCTGGATTCGCCATGTACATACTCACTTTGCTCACAGCATAAGCAATATGTGGACGAGTACATATCATAACATACATAATACTACCAACAACACTCGAATAAGGGACCTGTAACATGTACCTGACATCCTCCTCAGTCTGAGGTGAATCCAATGCTGAAAGCCTGAAATGAGCTGCTAAGGGAGTGCTAACTGGTTTAGTATCCTTCATGTGAAATCGGTCTAGAACTTTCTCAATGTACTTCTCTTGAGATAAGTACAACTTTTTTGCTTTTCGGTTTCTACTGATTTCCATGCCAAGAATCTTCTTAGCTACTCCTAAGTCCTTCATCTTGAACTCGCTTTTCAACATTGCTTTCAAATCATCAATATCTGTCATATCCTTAGCTGCAATTAACATATCATCAACGTATAACAGAAGATAAACAAAAGAGCCTGAATTTGTCTTCCTGAAATGCACGCAACTGTCATACTTGCTAATGAAGAACCCGTGACTGACTATAAACTGATCAAATCTTTTATACCACTGTCTTGGCGATTGCCTCAAACTATAGAAATATATTTTCAATAAACAAACATGATCGTCCTTACCCTCAACAATGAAGCCTTCAAGCTGATGCATGTAAATACTCTCCTCTAGCTCACCATGCAAAAATATAGTTTTCACATCTAACTGCTCAAGTTCTAAATCATGTATAGCTACTAAAGCAAGTATCGCTCGTATGAAACAATGTCTAACAAAATGTGAGAAAATATCATAAAAATCAACACCGTGTATCTAACTGTAGCCATTAGCTACTATCCAAGCCCTGTACCTTGCATCTTCCACTCCAGGAATGCCTTCTTTTCTTTTGAAGACCCATTTGCACCCAATGACTCCTTTTCCTGTTTGAGGTTTGGCTAACTGCTAAGTCTGGTTCTTCTTCAAGGACTTCATCTCTTCATGCATGGCCATAAGCTACTTATCTGAGTGAGATCTCGATAAAATCTCTAAATATGAAGACGGTTCACTGTCTTCCACTGTTTCAGCTGAAGTAAGGGCATAGGCTATCATCTCCTCATACCCATATCATTGTGGCAGCCTAATCTATCTTCTCTACCTACCACCTGCAATTGTATGCTGTTCGATCTGCTGACCTGTTTCTGTTTCATCATCATCAGAAACTTGTACTGGAGGTGCCCGCATACTCTCAAACTGAACTACTTGCTGCTGATATGAGCTTTCTAACTGTATCTGACTGTCATCAGGCTTCTGCGCCTGAACTGATTCACGAACTAAGGAAGGCGTGTGTGGCGGATGTAGCAGAGCAGACTCATCAAATGTAACATCTCTACTAGTCAGAAATTTATGAGATTTTGGATCCCATAAACGATATCCCTTCACTCCAGACGTATAACTAAGAAAGATACACTTCTTGGCCCTAGGTTCTAACTTTTCATCATTAACATAAGTATATACAGGACAACCAAATATCTTTAAATAAGAATAATCAGCAGGAGAACCAGACCATACCTCTTCTAGAATCTTCAACTAAAGCGATGAATGAGGAGATCGATTCACTAGATAACAAGCCATGTTAACTGCCTCTGCCCACCATTCTCTCCCTAATCCTGCATTTGAAATCATACACCGAGCCTTCTCCAGTAACGTTCTATTCATTCTTTCTATCACTTCGTTTTGTTGAGGTCGACCTGTACAAGTCCTATGTCTGACAATGCCTTAGTTCTCACAGTATTTGAGGAAATCACTCTCAACAAACTCAAGACTATTATCTGTCCTCAACCTCTTTATCTACTTCCCTGTCTGTTTTCCAAGCAGTGTCTTCCACTTCTGGGAGACTTCATAAACTTCGTTCTTTTGCTAAAGAAAATAGACCCAAACTTTACGTGACTAATCATCAATGAATGTTAGTAAGTACCTGGAACCTCCTTTGGAAGCAACTCTAGATGGTCCCCACAAATCTGAATGTATATCCTCCAACGTTCCTTTAGTCTGATGCATTGTCTGTTTGAAGCTGACTCTCTTCTGCTTCTCATATACACAGTGCTCACAGAAATCCATCATTCCAGTTGACTGACCACATAACAGACCCCTCTTACTCAACTCTGACATGTGCCACATCTTAGTGATCTCTGTCTTCTTCATAGACGATGTATAAGCAGCCACTGATCTTATCACGGTAGAACCTACGAGCTCATACAAGGTTCCTAACCCTTCTACCCTTCATCACAATCAATGCACCTTTACCGACCCTTATAGCTCCACCTTCAGCGGTTATTTATACCCATTGGACTCAAGGGTACCCAAAGAGATAAGGTTCTTTTTCAAGCCTGGAACGTGTCTCACGTCGCTAAGTGTCCTAATAGTACCATCAATTATCTTCACACGAACTGTTCCAATACCCATCACCTTACTCGCGGCATTGTTGCCCATCAAGACTACCCCGCCCTGAATTGACTTATAAGTGGCGAACCAGTCTTTGTTAGGATAAACATGGTAAGAACAACCCGAATGCATGATCCACTTATCTCTAGACCTGGTCCATGACTCGGTTACTAGTAGGACATTAGCATCTCCCTCATCTTCAACTACACTGGCCTCAGCGGACTTATGGTCATTCTGTTATCATCTTTCTGCTTATTTTTAAGCCTATAACAATTTTTCTTTATGTGCCCCTTCTTGTGACAGAAGTGACACGACAGGTTCTTATGCTTAGATTTAGACCTAAACTTCTTTCAACCTTTAGACCCTGTAGTCTCAGTCCTACATCTCACAAACAACCCATTACCAGAGTTATTCACAGAGTCAAACAATTCTCTATCAACTCTCTCTTTACTTACTAGATTTCTTTTAACTTCATCTATTATGATAGTTGGCCTACCATCATATATCATACTTTCTACAAAGCCTTTGTAAGAATTAGAGAGTGAACCCGATCTTCGTCCTTAGGGGTATCATCAAATTCTTTTAATTCTTGAATTATATAATTAAATTCACTAAGATGGTTTTTAAGCGATGTACCTTCCGTCATATGAAACGTGAATAACCGACGCTTTACTGCGAGTTTATTGGAGACCAATTTGTGGCGAAACATCTCTTGCAACTTCTCCCACGACTCCTTGGCAGTTTTCATCTGTAAGACTTCTGTCAGTACATCATCTGCTAAACATATCTGTATCGTCGTGAGAGCCTTATCATCCAATTCTTCCCACTATGCCTTTGTTATGTTATCTGGTTTCTTTTATTTTCTATCCAGTGCTTTCTTCAAGCCATTCTGGGCCAGGATTCCTCTAACACGGACTTGCCACAAACTGAAGCTTCCTTGACCTCCGAACTTTTTTACCTCAGATTTGATTGCCGACGTCATTGTACCAACTCAAACAACAAGGGCTCTGATGCCAATTTGTGCGGAGAAGCTGAAATCCCAAGTATTGAATTCGAATCAAATACCACGACAAGCAAGAAGTAAAATAAACTAAAGAGAATCAAACACAAGAACACATCAATTTACGTGGAAACCCCTCTACAATCTAAAGGGGAGAAAACCACGGGCGAAGATTGGAGCTTTTATTATTGAATCAAAAAAGAAGAATTACAATCACTTCTTTTCTCTCTCTCTCTCTCTCTCTCTATTTGGTGCGGCGCCGCAAGGGGAAATTCTCTTTGAAGAATTGGATACTTTTTGATGCAACCCTACGTTTCTATTTATACCCCCGTGAAAACACGGCTCCCGATCGATCGGGGAGTCCCGATCGGGATCGATTAGCCGAGATATTGAACAATGAACAAATTCTCTTCTGCCGATCAATCTACTGACTCTCGGCTTGCCTTCACTTAGAATTTAGGAATTTGAGGCATAAACCTAATACTAAAGATCACTAATCATCATTATTACATGTAACACACTTACCTAACTACTATCTGTGTTTTCGGCAGTGAGTGTTACCCAAATATCACATTGATAGTCCCTCGCAAATTGACCCCTCGAACAACCACTTGTGTCCTTTTAGGGTATTGCGTAACACTATAAGGGGTATCTTTGTCTAACTTCCCACACTAGTTGTATCTACGCAAGTCAAAATATGGTCTTCACAGAAACCTCTTTTCCTTACCATCAACTTAAGGCCCAGTGCCTGATAACGTTGGAAGTTGAGACTTCTTCACTTCTTGGCTTACCAACTGCAGATAACCGTTGCTTACCTCTCAGCAATGACATGGCCTATATGGAATGGTTACAGCCTATTGATAATGCGGTTGGAGGTTCCCCTCCCAATTTGTGTCCCTCATCGCAGTTGTGCCTGTTGTTGCAACAATGTGTCGTCCCCTTGCATGATGTCCACAAAACCATCCCTAGAGTCTTTGAGCCCCATAATGATTGCAACATTAGAAACCCTTACTATATAAAAATAAAGTCGAAGTGCATTCATAGGGACACCTCATAAAGAGTCGCTATAAGCTGCAATAAGCATATGTAAACAAAGTCGAAGTGCACGCTAGTGCCTCTTACTGAGCAAATCGTGATTTTAAGATGCGACTTACCACACAGGTAGTCGCGATCAGCACCAACAATTATCCTTAGCGGTGGTCATTATTTTCGACAACAACTCTTGCCTCCCATAATAGCATATTTGGATATCGGCTTTTCTTCGTTGACCTCAAAGGGGAAATGACCTGATCGATGAGTACCATCTCAGAAATTAAATTTTTTTTTTTTTTTGAAATTACTAAAATGGAAAATATTTTTACGTACACTTTGGGAAATGGCTCAACATACAAAGTGTCAAATATCTTAAATTTTTTTTTTTTTCAGTACATGGGCGGTGGTCTCCCATATCCAAATGAATAGCTATCGAAACATAATATATTTATTGGTTGATGTTGGCTACCTCAATCAACTTGTACTTTATTTTTGTTCCATTGAACTCATTCGTAAATGGTTTCCTTTACTATTTCAAACTTGTTATTAGAATAACAAATTATTTTATCTACTTTTATCTATTCAGTTATATATTTTAGGAAAATTATCACATAGGTGCCTTGAGGTTTCAACTATTTATCATGTAGGTACTCTAACGTTTTAAAATATGCAATGTAGTGCCTTGAAGTTTAAAAATTTTATTACTTAAGTGCCCTTAAGTTTTAAAATTTTATCAATCAAATACTTTTCTTCTAAAATTTGATAGATTTTTATTGGAAAAAAGCTAAAGTAAAACATGATTTTGATAATATATACGTATATTCATTAGAATTTGATTTTTTTTTTTACAAAAAATGCCGACCCAACACATGATTTTAGCAATGTATAGATAATTCACATTGAAGTTCAATGAAAATTTTATATTAAATTTTTGCTCAAAATTTTGGCATGACTTTTATATATATATATAAATCTTGGCATCATGTACCACATCCGTCCGGATTGCGGAGTGCGTTTCAACCCAAGTACCACTTGAAGGGGATGTGCCTGCTCTTCATAATGACCGCTTATGGTTCAAGACTATATTCACCGTTGGGTGATTGTGGGACATGAATGCTCATTAGGTGCCGATTCAAGTCCAATAGACATTGGTGTCATCAAATGTGAGTCTCATTGCTCAGTAACCTCCTTTCTTTCTTCTTTTGTCAAACTTGAATAATGTGGGGGATTGTTGGAATATGGAGTAGTGTGCTTCAATTTTAGAGTCTTGTGTTTTTGCCTCTACCCCACATAGGAAGAGTAGTGAAAGGAAAACTAGCGTATATATCCCCTTTTCCTTATACTTGGTAAAGTCTTGAGGGGCCTAGAGTGGGTTTTGTGTACCCCACACACACGAGTGCGAGGCCTACCCCACCTTGCCGAGACTTAGCGTCAAGGTGTGGTGTGGACCTTTTCAAATCTGAACCTTTGTTTTTACAGACATTACATTTTATTTATCGTAAACGAACTCCAGAGGAGTTCTAGGACTGGTCTTGAGCTCATGTGTTTAAGCTCGAGCTTGAGGTGTCCCTCTGTGTCCAATCTCGAGGCCGCTATGCTCGATTGTATGTCCGTTAGTCCAGGTTCTTGTTCGAGGCTACAAGCCCGAGCTCGAGGTACGCATTTTGACCGCGTATCTGCCTGCTTCCTTCCATAACCGTTTTTGCCTTGGTTATGCCTGGATTTTGCACTCTTCCATATCCACCACTTTCCTAATTGTGGCCGGATTTCTTGCCCACGATCCTTAACTTATTCTTGCACGTTAAGTATTTTTTCCTATAAATACTGTGCTTCGGGGCATTGCTTGATATACAAAAAAATACAGAAATTCTTCTTCTTCTTCTCTCTGAAATTCTCTCTGTTTTACTCTGGTTACTGAGCAAATTGAGGTATACTCCAACCCATCATTCGAGAGTACACTCTTGTGTTGGGTGTCGTGTTAACCCGAAAGTCGAAGTGCCTGACAATCCTATTTGTGCCATAGGGGGCATAAAAGAGTTAGGGCAGTGGTGAACTCCATGGCGCAACTTTCTTCTGTTCATTCTTCTTCTCTTGTCTAAAGTCAATTAGTGTAAGAAGAGGTTTATTGAGTTCAACTTTCTCATTATGTTGTTTAAGTTCTATTGGCCCCCATCTGGAGTTAGTCTTGGTGTCTTGAACTTGAGAATTTGATTGCTCATTTACCCATATTTTCCAACTAGAGCAGCACAAAATAAAATAAAACTTAAACACAAACAAGA
This sequence comes from Simmondsia chinensis, assembly GCA_018398585.1. NCBI lineage: Eukaryota > Viridiplantae > Streptophyta > Magnoliopsida > Caryophyllales > Simmondsiaceae > Simmondsia > Simmondsia chinensis. The sequence continues at coordinate 5,562,048 of JAGTTD010000008.1, read as the reverse complement.
TAAACAATAGAGATGGGGGAAATTTAGATATAACCCTATTTATACTACAAAACTAAGTAACTCAAGTGCCTAGGATTCTATAAATTAAACGTAAAGAAAAAAAAAATATATCTTCTACCTAAGGCCATCAATGTGGCCAGTTACAAGGAAGAGCCAACCAAGAAAAATATATTACTAGTTAATAACTCCCTCATTTGTTCTAATACCTATTGAAAATATTTTGTAATTAAATAATATACTAATAACAAGAAAAATATATTAATATACACTGACCAAGAACTGGTACCAATGTATTAGTCATTGTAGAACTAGACAATAGAATATAACATCATCAAAGTTTAATCATATCAAAAAAACTAACAATTTTTATACAACCAATAATAGACATACATGAAAAACAATTAGATAGAGGAAAGGTTTAGAAAATATATTTTTGAGTTGAGGCACGTGAGAACACTCTCCTTAGAAAGGAAACACCCCTCTAGCACGAGTATTGATTTTAAGTTTAAACGCGCTCCTTTCCCAGGATTCAACAACTCGTCGGACCTCTATTAATATAGCAATGAAAGATCCCCGAACTACAACTAACAAGCTCACAATATTTGGAAAGAGTGGAGGATTGACAAAGTAAAATATTTTCATCTTATACTTCATTTTCCATCATGCACGTGCTTGTATAGATAGAAACCATGTACTTAATATTTTTCCGTGCAAATGACAGTCAAAGCCATTTAAGACTTGTTAAATGTCAATTCCTCCTCAATAGCAACGGTAAAAATGGGTGTTACAAAGTCTTCAAAGGATTTCATACCAATGTAATTTTGAGTATTAAGCACTTTTATAAAAAATGAATAATCAAAAAATTAATAATTTTTAAATCACTAAAGTAAAATACATAATTTTTTTTCAGTAATCTCCCACATGATTAAAAAATTATAAAACCTTGTGAGCATTGTACTCTATTAATACATGTAGGTACCTTTCGGGTTTGAATCTACACTTAATGCAAATGAGTTTCAACTCGAAGAAACCATAGTAGCATAAAGCTTTGAACTACGTCTCCTGTAGGAAGGCCCAAACTCAACACATACACAGAACACTAATAATTGTAAAGTTCTATCGGTGTAGGCGTTACGGTCATGAGCACAAATCCTGTCTCATGAATGTCATTAGGGAATAGCCCATTTCCCATAGTGGCAACCCCACCACCACACTCACGTAGGTGAACCCTCCAAGAATGATATGTGATCATCACCTCGCACATATTATGCCCTCAGGTTCATTTAGAGTTTAAGACTCTTCCTCAAACATCACAATAAAGAGCACCTCATTTTAGGAATGAGACCTGAGAATACTGCGTTATAGATAGTATAATTTATACTCTTTCAACCACCCATCAGTTTTATTTTTACCCATTTAACCTCATTCATGGGATCGCTACACCTCTGAAGACGGGTTTCTACTGTGATGATTAACTTATGGGCTTCAGTCCTACTCCCCTTGATGATTAACTAACTCCTACGCACGTTTGCCTTTTGCAAGTGAATCCAAAATTTGTTTTCTTTTCTTCTGATGATATCAAAAACTCATCATCATTCTCTGTTGCCTAGATAATAGAACGCTCTTTATATGCAGGCAATCTTTTCTTTCTATTATATAGTAGAGCGAGCTTGTCATTCATCATCTCAGTGGAGTTTCACAAGTAGCACTTTCATTGTTAAATAATATCATCTTTGTTCACCTGAATCAAATGTCAATTAGAATGCTACGCCTTTCCTAACATAATAAAAACCACTTGATTATAAGACATTCATCATGCATTTCAAGTATTTAAACAATATGGGCATTTCATATAACACAACCATATAAAGAGACTTGAGGCAAATTTCACAAAGAAATACCACAATTGCATTTCTTAGTGGCATTTCATCTAAGTATAATACCGAGTATTTTGTCTCCACATTGCACTAATATATCAAGTGCTTTCCCTTCCTTTAATTGCTTTCTGTTTTTGGTCATTCAATGCATCTATTAAAACAATCCATGCATTCATTTTAGTAGTGATTTTGAACAAATTTCACATAGAAACATGAAACAGCCATTACTCACCGTTGGTCATATCGGTTCAAATCAAATATAAACCTGAGTTGAGTTCACAACATAAACTCGACCATGAATTCTATCAAGTGGTTTCAAAGTATACGCAAAACAATAATCATAATTCATAGTTCAAGAACCAAATAAAGAACCAACCAACATTATTTGAACCAAATCAAAATTGAACCAAAGTAGAACTTCTCAAAACATCCAACCAACTCATTGTGCCTATTTGTATCTTTTTCGAAATACAATATAATAGGGACCTGAATATTTTAATAATCCCAAGTATTCATAAATGTATATCAAATCTTTCGCTATTGACTCGAATTTTAAATAAAATTCTTATAGTCAATTACTTGGCCATCAAAATTAAATTTGCCAAATATTTTCAAAAATTTCCAAATGCAATTGTTAAGACTTTCCCTTAATCAAAATCCATATTTTCTGAACTTTAAATGCAAACCATATTCAACATGCAAAATGAAGTCCAAAGACTCCAAACAACCATTATATAATGGCTTAAAGCACAATATGCAGTGGATAGCAAACTCACATTAAGCAATTGAGCTCAATTGTACAACTTGTCTAAGTACTTATAATAAACACGACATATATGATCCCACTAGATGCAATATAGATAATACAATTGCTCCTCTTTCTTTTAAGTGGAGCACCCCCAAACTTCACTAGTCCAATTGAGATTCACTTGAACATTAGACTAGTTTTGACTATATATAATATTGCATGCCACTCGTATCACTTTTTTTTCTTTTATTTTTTTCGGATTCTATAATCAAACTACTCATACTTGCATAGACATGGCTAATAGATTTGATTAAGTGATACTCATAAATTAAATAATATATCCATGTGGTGAATTAGGCACCAAGTAACTTCTAATAAATACATTATTAGCTCAATACAAGTTCATGTTCAAGCAAAAATATGGGAACATTTTACTCAAACAATGACAACGAAATGTAGATAGCTAAATCTATAAATTATATAATTAAAATTTCGCCACAAATCAAAACAAAAAATTGTTTCGACAGCATGCAACCATATAGGTCGTGCATTGAAGTCCGCATGTTCTCAACTCCTGTACAGTGAGTATGATCATTTTGAGATTCTATTTCAGTGATTTCAGGATCTTTAGATACCCCCCTACTTGTATCGACTATCCGGGCTATAGTCGTTAGCTGTTTAATAGAAGAAACAAATAGTAGAATATGTTTTTAATATTAATTTTTAAATGTACAAGAATAAAGTAAAAATACTTACAGGAATACTCTTCATTTGACTGAATCTGAAGACAGCTGTCTCATGGATATTCAGTAGGAGGGGTTATCTTCAACCATTTGATGTGCAGGTATCATGACATGTATGGGTTGTCGGGCTATGATAAGAGGAGAGAATACTACATACTCCGCCCGTCTACCCCATATTAACACATATATTTCATGATGTCTCGCCGAATCAACCCTATATTTACCGCGTCGATCAATAGCATGTAAATCAACAGAGGGACTGGTGTTCATCGGGATACATTGTTGCATTCCAAACTGGCACATTACACGATCCAAAAAATGCCACTCAGTGATGTCAAAACAAATGAGTGTCACTATATTGCGCCAAATATGCTGACCATGGCGGAATATGGCTGGAAGCAATGTAATTATCGGAGTCCATACAATCTAGAATAAAATATGAAAGATTGTGATACATAATGAATAAAAATGCAAACATAAACATAAAAACAAATACAATTTTTGCCTGATCATTGTTTTGTAAATCAAAGGCTCTCCCATAGTAAGTAAGGTTTCTCTGTGCATCTATACGAGAAATATCATGTATCCACCTAACCAACAAAAAATTAATTTGATAAGTACATAAATTCAAACACTATTACTCAAATTTATTAAATTATAAAAATAGCTGCATCCAAGTAGATCATCATTATCTTTACGGAAACAGGGAGCTTGGTCTGGACGACCTATAGGAATCCACTCCCACGCCCATAACTACATTTATATGAAAAGATAATAGAAATCACAAACATGATCATATAAAAAATAGAATTTTACAGAAGAATATATAACAAATATGTACTAAAGTAAGAGAGCCAACAATCTCTTGTACTCCTCACCGTGATGCCCGACATAGTTGTCGGTACATGAAAGCTAACGTCGCACTTTCCCCAACTATATCGTCCTGCTGTATCCCAAACACTAAGCAACTGTGGACATAAGAGTTGTATTTCATTGCCCAATTAATGTAAAAATATATGCCGTGACAATATATTTAATCTAAATATCTGTGGCATGAGTAGGCAAGTGGTAGAAGTGCTAATGAAGCCAAGTGAATATAATAAAGGAGTCACGCAAGCATCAGGGGCAGGCTAGACCCCAAGTAGCTCCTCTGCCAACGCGGCCTAACCTACGTCACTACTACTAGTGATGGGAATCCCATCTACCTTGAACCCCAGCAAGATAGAAACATCTTGTAGGGTGATTGTTGCCTTCCCAATCGTTAGGTGAAAGGTGTGGGTCTCCTGCCGCCACCTCTCAAAGAATGCAGTGATGAGAAAATGATCTAGAGACACACTAATTAGTCTGTGGACTCCAAAAAATCCAACATGCCTAACATAGTCTAGAATTGATAATCCTCCCTCCATTGACCTAATAATCAGGTGACATGGTGCCGACAATTGAGAACACCCATATCCTGTAACAATAAGCAAACAAAAGTCAGTTTATTTATAAATAAGAATAAGATAAAAAATGTGACCAGTAGAATATCAAACTCACCTTGCCATCCCATATGGCAGCACTCCTATGCTGAGGCTGTAGCTGTAGGAGGCAGGGGTCAACTGGACCAGGCTCCTTCTCTGCTGCCGCACAATAACAAAATTAATATATACATATATATATATATATATATATATAAAATAAAATATTAGATAAAAATAATTATAAATAAAACATAAATAATTATTGCCATCCTATATTTCACTATTATTAGCTGCTAACTGAACCTCATGCTCCTTTTTCTACTTGTATGTCAGTACATCATGACCTTTTGTCTTACAAAACTCACATGTGACCCTCCTTGTAACTTAATTCTTATCCATCTCATTTTGAACTCGTTTTGAGGATGGCCGGCCTTGACTTCGCTTCATTCTAGGATTCAGGATTATTTTAGGTCTAGTATGTGGCTCCCAATATCCCTTGTCTGGAATTGGATTGAACTTTAGTTTGTAAGAATCACAATATATAGGAAGGGAATAATATAGGATCATGAATGATAAAGGGTCATAAATTCTACTGTGGCATGTGGTAAGAACATGGGAATACGGAATAACATACAATTGAAGTTTCTGGCAGGAGCAAATCTTTTCTTCGAGGTTAATGATTTGTTTATGTCCTCCTTTTCCGCTTTCCCTATCACCCCATACAGTGATGACCTCATATATGCCCCTTTGGTAATCAACCACTTCAACGCGATGATATCGCACCTTAGCCTTGTTGGCCTCCAATACCTCATTGATTTTTTGGGCGACAAGTTTTCTCTCCAACAAGAAGTTCACCTGCAATCCTCGCCTTCGAACAAACCATTTATTTGCCCAATAGAAGGTCAACTCTACAAGTGTAGCGACAGGAAGTCTATGAACTACCTTTAACACAACACTCATGACTTTAGCCATACTAGTAGTCGTGAACCCATATCATTTCCCTTGGTCATGGTAAAGAGCCCACTTGTTCAAGCCAATTTCACCAAGATATCTGCGGACATATATATTCAACTCGTCGATTTTATCAAACGTAGAGTTGAATTTCATAGGTTGAACCTGTTTTACAGCATATTTTGTCAAATTTCTCAAAGTTATATTTGAAAACCATACATTCGCATTAGAAGCAAGGTGTCTTGAACAAATCTTATGATAGGCATTTGGCTCACCCCAATCTCTTCCACTCATTGCATCATTATTCCAATGTGACGATCCGAAATCAAACAGATTTCTCTATCTTCTATTACATGCCTATTCAAGTACTTCATAAACCATGACGAGCTTACTCTCTCCTTCTATGAGGGCAAATTCTAAGGAAACACTTGATTATTAGCATAAGAAGCAATAGCAATTAACAATGCTCCCTTATACCTGCCATAAAGATGGGTACCATCGTTTGAGATGACAAGGCGACTATACTGAAACCCGTGTATGGCTGCCCCGAGCGACCAAAAGCTTTGTCGAAAAAGTGGACAGAATGGTCTGAAGTTCTGATACTTCTAACTACAGTTTTTGTACTAGGATTTATCTTTCGATGGCTCTCAAAAATTGGGGAAGCTTTGCATATGAGTCCTCAAAGGTGCCAAATATATCGTCATTTGCTCTTTGTTTTTCTAACCAAGCCATTATCTATGTAATATTTAATAAAAAATAATCGAAGATAACTTGAGCAATAGAACTTGCAAAAATTGACACTTGTGTTCTAATAAGCTCCATCACATGTGGGACAATGAAGGAGGAGTCTACCAAGCGATGGTTCTGGTTAAACACATCACTGACACATGTGCGAGGACATTTGCACTTTATAACTGTGAAGTGAGGGAATTGCAAATCTATGACTCGTACCCTAACCACCTTGGACAAGAACTCTTCTTATTTCAACACTAACTTTAACATATTTGATTCAACTATCTTATTAAATGGATTTTTTCTTATAGAATACTATTTCACAGCATCTATCAAATCTTTTTTGGTGTGAAAAGTTACCCCACTGCAAACTCTTCCGCAAGATCAAAGTGAAAATTAAAATCATCAGGCTAAATAGAGGGATTTTCATTAATACGAGCAAATTTAAAGACGGGAACACAAGAACTAACTAGATCTTCATTCAATTTGTCATGTTCAAACTCCCTTTCAATTTCATCAATTCGCTCATCAACGAGATCGTCATCCCCGTCGTCATGTTCAAGCTCCCTTTCGATTTCATCGAGTTGCTCATTGTTTTCATCTTCGGTCGAATAGCTCTAATCACTATCATCATAAGCTGTACTAACAAATACTCACAGCTTTCCTAGTATGGGTACTTGATGCACCAGCTTGACCCATGTTAAAATTACATGGAATTAAATTATTGGCAAGACATTCCAATAATAGAGTTGGATGAACTGGAATACGATCTTACCCAGTATGGCTACTTGACACACCAACTTGACCCATTATGCAATTACATGAAATTGCATCATTAGCAGGACATTCCAATAATAGAGTTGGACGAATTGGAATGCTAGTATTAGTCACATGATTTTTGGGGGATACTTAGACCAACCCCCATACCCATGTTAAGACATAGAATAATGTATCATTATCTGCCAGTAAGATTAGAAATCAACAGACGACAACAAATTTGAATAAGGTGCTGGATAAATATAAGTTGCATGATATTCAGGTAGGCGATTTCTTGTATAAACATTTGGATTTTCTGGCTCAACTTTTGTATAAAAGTCTGTTGTGGGCTGCTTTTATAGTTGTATGTATGACCACACAACTTCCAATGAATCATTTTGAGAGGATCAACCATTTTTTTTTTTTTGATAAGTCAATTGTATATATTAAGAAAGAAAGTCGTACATGAGTACAAGGGGCATACCCCAAGACACGGCCGAGGCCTACAAAGTATTCCAAAAGAAAGCAAAACACGCAAAAGCAAACAAAGAGGAAATACAAAGATACATCAAAGAAACACCTAAGTACAAGCCTCTAACAGAGGAAATACAATGTGAACATTAGAGTAGCAAAATAGATCCTAAAACATGGGAGATAAAGGCATTCGCTCAAGTCATGGAAGAAGAATGAGATGCTGGACTTCTTCTTCGAAGCCATTCATGAGTCTTTGTACTCAACAAAGGATGGGCAGCTGATGGGAGCACGCAATAACTCCAACACACCAACAAGCACCTCATAGCGGCATCAGTTGAAGAGAAATTCGGAACTGAAACAGCGAAGCCCAAGTCAGAGACAGGCCTTTAGCCCAAATCAGCGTTGGCTAGGGGGAGAAGAGGCCCATGTGGGCCTATAGTGGAAACAAGCCCAACACGGGCCCAAAGGACAAGCGGCCAGCATGTGACAGGATTGGGCCAAAAGGCTCGGTAAGGTGAGGCCCAGTAGCAGGGGGGGTAGGAGGACTGGGCCTTGAGGCCCAGATGCCACTGAGCAACATCCAACACCATAGAGGGTGCTGGGCCTTGGGCCCAATGCAGAGAAGAACCAGGTCTAGTGTTTCTCAAGTGAGATGAGGAAAGTCGAGGCTCAGTCTGTGGCCATGCATTTGAGAGCAGTCCAAGTGGAAATAGACGGGGCCAGCCCAGCTTCCATGGGCCAGCCTTATCACCAGCCCTACGATTGGTCCGCAGCCCAGCACCACTTGACCCCATTTGAAGCCCCTCGTATCCATCAAATTCGCCTAAGAACCGAACCCAAAACACGTAGCCCATTAGCGACCCAAGCAGGTGTAAGCACAAGAGGCCCACACACCCAAAGTCATGAGCTACAAACCCAAACAAAGCATAAGGTGGGCCCTTGGTGGCTAGCCCATGCAAGGTACTCCCATCCATACTAGGACCCGAAGGCCCATCCCCATGACCCGAAGCCCAACCACTCGTGCACAAACCCTAGCATCCCCATAGCACCACCACACACACCCAATGCCACAGGCTCCACCACCCAACATTGCTGGAGAAACGCCAACAACTGGTCACCAAGAACTCGAAGTCAGGGGGGTGAGGAGAGATAAACAAGACACGCAATACTGACCTATTATGATATCAACAAGCCTCGAGAGACAACGACCATCCTCCTCAACAAACACATTCACGCCCAAAGAGGCCATGCACATAGTTCCCGAGAAAACCCACACTATTGTAAGTAGAGGATACAAACCCTTCTCCCAACTCTTAAGATAGAGATGAAGGTGAAGCATCCATGCATATAGAAGCAAGAACAACCCATTGTAAAAAAGGGAGGACAGAGAATCAAAACCCCCACCCCCATAATCTTCAAACAATGGCACAACAGCCAGCCACATCGAGCATCAAGATGACAAGACGAGAAAAAAATAGGGTGGAAAGGAGAAATTCCAATTTTTTACACTGGATATCACCGCGCCAGCCACCCCAGCCTCGCCAGAAACACCAACCGCCCAATCCCAGTTGAAAAAAATTCAAAAAAACCACCAGATATGGAAGGTGTGAGATTTTAGGGATGAGATCCATGAAATCCAGACTTGTGATAACTGAAAAGATTAAGGGAGATCTTTTGTTTTCTTACCTTATTTGAAGGAAAACCCGAGGCCCCAAGGATGAGAGAGAAAGAGACGGGAGTCTCCCATCCAAGAATCAATAGCCGTACCATAGCTCGGATGGAGCAAACATGAAGGAGGAGGATGAAGGGGTAGCCTCTGGAGTTTCTGATGAGAAACTCCCCAGAAAATGCATCCTACCCAAGCCACAACCACCACCATCAACCACCCTCACTCACATGTGTTTCACCCTCAATCAAAGTACTTGAAATTGATAAATGACTATTCCTCGTGAAAGAGCTTGAGACGAGGAGCCCAGAACTGCAATCGACGACCCCTTTTGACCCTCCATGCACCCTCACGCACTGGAGAAATGCCTGCGGATGTTTCCCACGTGCCCCATGCGCCGCCCTCACACAGCGGCCGGAAATCACCCGAAAGTCACCTAGTTGAGAGAATCTCTCTCTAGAAGTTTACAAATGAGATCCCCTGATCAACCATTTGATGCCCGTGTGCAGAAAGAATACCCCATTTCACTTTAAAATTAACAATATTTCGGTTACTATTACAATGCTCATGCAACAAATTGATCAATCCACTAAAATTGACGTCTTTTATAAAAAAACACCATATTGCTATAAACCCCAATACAATTGATATGCTCTCAACTTTTCTTAGCGTTTCCACCCCAATAACATACTATAGGATGCAAAAATTCATATTCTAAGAAAATAATAATTACAAAAAGTTTAATGTAGGTGAACAAATAACATTTAAACAATACTCAACTAAGTAAAACATATTAAACACAAAGATTAACTTAATAAAAGTAAAATAAATCTATAAAACTAAATGAATACTGTTCTAATATAATATAACCATAAATATTTTTAGGATTAGAGAAAACAATATTTCAAAAATAAAAAAATAAAAATTACCGTAGTTATGAACTCCGGTGAAGAAATACAATAGTGGTCAAATGACTCCGGCAATGGTGACTTGCTAGGACCACCGGCGTGCGAAGAGATTGGACGGCAGCAACGGGTGACGTTATGGCGACAACAATGTGAGTACGAGCAGCGGCTGCTGCGAGGTTTTTGTGAGAGAAGTGAGTGGTCAAAGAAAAAAGGGGGTTTTTTGTGTCAGGTTTAAACGCGTCCCAGAGACACGATTTACAATTTATAAAAAAAAAGTCCCTATGACTCAGTTTTATTAGTAAACCACGTCACGAGGACGCGATTTCCCTTCAAAATAACCGTGTCTACTTGACACAGTTCACTCTTATTTAAACTGCGTTTTTGGAACGCGATTTACTTTAAGGTCAAACGTGTTTTAGGAACGCATTTAACAGCTACCCAGCCATGTCAACGGCTTTGCACATGTGGACCCCATCAAAGTCACAAATTCTTTTCAAGCATTATTTTTTATTTTTTTTATTTTTCAACATTATTTCCCGAACCGACTCAAAATTCTACCGTATAGTATTTTTGTTTCTATAAAATTCATGCAACAAGTTTTTTTTTTTTGGATAATTAGGAACATAGTCGCGGTACAAAGCAGGTAAGTTGAACAAGCGAACCCTGGGTCAACCCATAAAAACAGGGAACAAAACAACAAAACCATGCTAACAAGAAAACAAGCAACAACAGGTAGCACACAATGAGTCTGAAACACCACTCGAGAAGACACAGCAACAAGACGACCCAGAAGACAGGAAAATAGGACACCAAAGCCAGAAACCTATCAAAGCAAGGCACTCAGTGTAAGCGGGTTATAACCATCAAAATTCAGCCCCAGTCTATTCCCCATGGCCAAAGTGCGCTCTGCGGCAAGGATCTTGCTGGCATCTTTAACGCTATCTCCCCTTTTCACCATTCCTCTTTTTTTTTTGGCCAAAGGCCTTCGCAGGTCTCTTCCCGCTATTCCAAGGCGACTTGTCTTTTAGGAAATCCCTCTTGTGCTCTTTTAACTTTCGCTTTAATGCTCTCTACCCCTTTTTGTTGCACCTGACTTATGGATCTGACGTCCTGCCAACACTTTTTTCCTTTTCTACCCAACTATTCTGGACTCCTCCATAAACGGCATTGGCACCCAAAAATTCTTTGGCATACTCTCCTCTATGTGTGAGGGACTTGTCAAAGCAGGGGGCACGAAGCCCGGAGGAAACTCAAGCCCAGAGGACCCTGAGTCATTTTCACTTATGATGTCTTAGGCTTCGTCTTCCTGAGACGATGTATGAACATAAGGTTAGATTGTTTTGGCTATATTATTCTTGACCCACGAAAGGGGGAGAGAAAAGTATTGGTTTACTTGCACTTCCTGGATTGGTAGTTGAGCGACATGCTGGGGGATGGTAGGGAGAAAAGCTGCACATGGGTAATGGCAATCCAAGGCCCATCTCCTGATATACTGACCATGCAACAAGTCGCCAACCCATCACAAAGAGTTTCTATTACAGTGATGGCATGCACAATACTAGAACTTTTTATGAAGATACCATTAGCAACAATTTTTACAATATATGATTCCCTCGAGATGATAATTATAACGTTATTATAAAATAATGATCCACGTATATTCGCAGTCCTCTAGTTCATTTATTAATTCCAGAATAGCACATCTATAAAAAATACAGCTTTGTCTTGAGAAGAAAAAGTGTGAAATTACAAAACTTATATAAACATTTTCTTCATCTTTTTTATTAAGTCAACAATTCAAACATAGTAGTTTTTTTAGATCTAATGAATTTTCATCCACCTCGTACATTGAGATCTAAAGATGAAGCGAAACGTTTTATCATTTACAATCAAGGTTATTCTAGCACACATATTGTTTCAAAATAAATTGAGCAGGTGGGCCCGACCCAATTTATCCCTAACAAGAAAGTAGGCTCTTTAGGATGAGAGCCACACTCAAGCTTTGGATGAGAAGTCAATCGCTGGCGCATTTGATTTGGGCTTTCCTACAAAACGAGTAAGTATATAAAATAGATATGAGGTGGTCCCTAAGGAGCTGGAAGAGAGAGTTGGGTAGAAAATGGGGGTGTTAGGAGAGAGAGAGGCCTCCGGGTGGAGACGTGCGTTGAATGAGGGGAGAGTGGTGGGTATTTATAGGGAGTAATGGTCGGTGGTGTTGGCGGTACCGCGATCCTAAGGGTGGCGGTGGCCTTAAGTGTGCGGGCTTGCTTAATTTGGGGGGTGAAAGTAGGTGATTAGTTGAGTGGGAGGTAGATGGTGATTGGCGGGGCAAGAGGTGGACGGTGATTGGATGAGTGGGTGGTGGCTCCGTGGTGGGTATGCACATGGCAGAGTGGTATTGGCGACAGCGGCGTTCCGTGGTAAGGGGAGGGTGTCTTGGTCGTGCCGTGATGTGTGTGTGTTCGAGAAGAAGGTAAGGATGCGGTGATGAGCGTACCCGCGGTAGAGCAAGGTGATTGTACACTGTGTGTGGATGGTTGGCGGCACTGGACATACCGCCAAGGGTTCCTACCGCAGTGAGGGGTGTGTGAGCTGCCTTAAGTGTCCTGTAATGGTTGTGCTGCCGCTAAGTTTATTATCGTTGTTGACCTGACTTGCTTGCTTATATCCCCAACAAGTAGCCCCCCACTCCATGGGCTAATATGAGCGGGTTCACGTTCGGCTATTGGGAAATGTGGATTTGGTCATATTCGACAGTGGAGTGTATAACATCTAAAGACTGCCACCTTGCTTCTACCCCTTTTTACGTTGACGGGTTGGCGAGTGGTGACGCCAAGTGACAACTTGTGCCAGATGAATGTGCACTCCATATTGAGGAGTAGATTACCTAGCCAAGTAGGTCTTGGCAAGCGAGGATCCTTGGTAGAAGAGAAGGAGAATGGCCCTACGAGGCTGGCATTTTGTACATGGCTCACCCTATGTGTTGGCGAGTACTCGAAACGCCCTCCAGTAAATCCGAATGTTGGCGAGAGCTGGCGGGTGAAGGGTATTAGCGGTAGTGGAGGTGAAGAGCCTTTGTTGGGAACCGGTGTCATTAATGTGCTGACGGTCTTGATGCGACGCGTGGCAGGGGCGGTCAGCTTTAGGTGAGATCTGGGCCATCCTTTTAAGGGTAGATTTGGGCCGTGTATTTCAAAGTAACTTAAGCCCTGTCTTTCCCATTTCTTCTTATTCCTCGTTTCTTCTTCTTCTTCTTCTTCTTCTTCTTCTTCTTCTTCTTCTTCGCTTTTCTTGTCTTAAAGCCCCGGAATTCAAATCACGTTTTCCTCCCCTTTGTTCATGGTTTTCACTTTTGCTTACTTCAAATCTTGACTTGAGGTGGGTAAGGACCTTGATTCCGAGCTTACAATCACTTCTTCACTTAATCTTCAAGAACTGCGGCTATGGCTGATGTTACCGAATCTCATGAGATTGGGTCAGTGCCGAGCATTCTATTGGGCAAAATTGTGGTTTACACCGGTAATCCTACTAGTGGAGAAGGCAATGTTCCTAGGGCACACGAAGAAACCTCGACTTTGGGGCAACCGTCTGGTTACAGGGCCACTTCAGAGCCTATTCCAGAGCGTCTTCCCGTTGCACAGTGGATGCCGGAGCAAGCTTAACTTGAGTAGGAATTTCCGGAAGCGTTTAAGGCTCATCCTTCCTAGGCTTTCATTTTAGAGACATTAAGCAAGGCGGGTGTAGTACTGCTGCATTTCTAGATACAATTTCCTTGACGCTTACGAGATTCGTGGCCCGAAGGAGGATGAATGTCCGCTATACTCACCAAGGGGGTTTTTTTGTAGTCACCACAGACACTCTAGACACCAGTTTGTGGTTCCTGGTTCCTCTCTTTATTTCCAATATTTTATATACATATATGGTTTGCCCTTCCTAGGTAACCCTAAATGCTTATAGGGGTATATACGGGTTTTTATTAGGTTGCTTCGTCAATGGGTTTCAACATATTTTGTTCTTAGCAAAAAAGATTAATAGTGGGACTACTTTTGAACGACGAGGAGGTGCAACTATTATCAAAACTAATCCCTCGAACTTACAAGATTGGTTGTGTAAATTTTTTTGGGTTAAACCGCCAACACAACCCCGTTATCCTATGGGTTGGCGATCCGTTAATAAGCTGACTCGGATTGAGTCAGAGTCCTTGAGCCCGGAGGAACGCCAGGTGTATGATTATTTCACTGGGGACTTCGAAGAGGGTAAATTTTTTGGCTACTCGCGAAATCTTGGAACAAGAAATACTTATGTGTGCTTAGTTGGTTTTGGTTATGTTATGTGATCCTAACTTTGTTTTTCCTTTCTTTTTAGTTGAGGAGCTTGAGGCATTGGATATTCAGAGCCTCTCGTCCCCTCCCACTGGTAAGAGGGGGTAAAAGAGGCATCCTGCTCCTGAAGGAAGAAAGACAGCGAAAAGGTCGCACCAACAATCCTCTTCATCCTTGGAGAAGGCGCCTCGACGTAGCCGTCACCATTTGGCAAGTGGGGAGGCTTCCATGTCCCCAGGCAATCACACCACCGAGGCTGAGCTTGACTTGGCGGGAATGGCTAATTCCCCTTTGGCGGCACAGGATCCACCTCAAGAGGCTCCCGAGAGGACTATCATCACAGGGTTGCTTAGCGAGAGGGCTGAAGTGAGGGGTACAGCGGCATCTATTTCGTCCACTGTGCCAGGTGACTTGGAGTATGTGGTCCGCCAACTAAGAGGATTTGCTCCTTTGGGGGATAGCGGAATGGTGAGTAGAGTTTCAAGCGAAGAAATGGCAGAGCATTTGTTTCAGGTATTGGCATTTAGTATTTACATTTATGTCTTTGTTTAATCTGCCTTTATTCATTGTAGTTATTGATCGCAGGGCCTAGGCATAATTGGGCTTCTATGTTCCGAGTTTTTAGACAAAGAGTCTCGGATTCAGCGCTTACAGGAAGAGAACACCTCGCTCTTAGCTTCCCTAAGGGAGCTACGGGACATAGAAGAGTGCAAGTCTAAGGAACTCGAGGAACTCCAGAGCAGGGCTAATGAATTTCAAAACAGGGTTGGCAATCTTAAGGTGTCTCTTTTGGAGAAGTAGCGTACCGTCCAAGAATCCAAGAGCAAGGTTGATAATCTTCTTGCCGAGTTGCCAGCTTGTGTGGCGGTAGCCAAGGAGGGCAGTAGAGGATTACCTAGCCAGTTCTAACTTTTCCGAAGTGCAGGCCCAACGGTAATGAGATGGGGTAGACAAGGCCTTAGCCAAATTTCGAGAAAAAGCTTAAGGTCTCACTCCTCAACTTGACACCACTTTGCTTCAAAGGGTGGCCAAGGAAGTCAGTAAGGAGGTGGAGGATGAAGGGGAGTGTGGGTCTAGTACTGAAAAGGATGAAGAAGACTAGAGCGCAATTCTTACGTTTTGTGTAAATGTATATTAGTGATTCCTTTGAAATGAATACCCCCTTTGTTTTTTGTTTGCACTCTTATTGTTGCGGGCATGTGCATGAGTTGAGAAGGTGTTATCTCATATCTATTAGGGTTTATTTTTAACTTGTATCAGTGTCATGTATAGAAGTTAAGGACACAACGGCAAGAAATTATCTTGGCATGCCAAGGGAAGGTGAATAGTATCAGTTACCTTGTACTTGCTCAAGGAGTACCTTACCTTGCATTGGCATGTTGGTAGCCCGTTAGCCGGTAGTTTACATTGGGGTGGAATGTATCATACATAGTAACTATTAGTCCCCCATCCTCCGCCGTGAGCCGAGGTCGAGCGTAACATACATAGCGATCGTCAGCCCCCCGTCCTCAGTCGTGAGCCGAGGTGGAGCGTAACATACATAGCAGGCGTCAGCCCCCCGTCCTCAACCGTGAGCCAAGGTGGAGCATAACATACATAACAAACTGAGTATGCCTTTGCCTGTCTAAGAAGGGCTTACAGCTACAAGTGTATCTGTGCTTGCCTGATAAGGGCCTACAGTGTAGATGTATATCGCCTGCCTGAGAAAGGCTTATGGCGCGAATGTATTCGTGCTTGCCTGAGAAGGGCCTACAACATAAATGTATATTGCCTGCCTAAGAAGGGCTTATGGAGCGAATGTATATTATAGCCCAACATCCCTGAGTGACGAGTAACACACGTCGTTATTGAGCAGTTGTCAGTGCAATGATGCCACCAATCGTCATTGGTAGATGGTGAACCCCGTAGGTGCCAAAAAGGCACCTTGCAGGACAAAAATGCAGAGAGCATCAAGCAAAACCCCTAATGAGTTTATTTAATTTTTCCATGGGAATCGCTTGGAGCGGGTGTGCCTAGTTAGGTATTGGTGGACACCCCATTCAGGCGTGTTAAACCGCCAATAGGAATGCAATTTCGTGCATTTATTAATGAGCGTTTGCTTTTTCCATTAGGAGTAGAAGCCTTTGTCAGTGTTAGGAGGTGCTTGGCAGACCTATGTCAAGTGAAGAACAAAGTGACACACCCCTTAGATTGTGCTAACAAGGGGTCTTTTGCTCAAGGGTGCCAGCTTCCCATTAGAGAGATGATGAGCCGATTAGTGCCATGAAGAGCGTATTAAGCCTATTGGCAAGCCTATCATCGCTCTTGTAGGTGGCAATACATGGGCGGACTTATTGGCGGTAATATCTTTACTAGCAAGGGGTAGCGCCAAGGCGGTTGGCGGTAACGTTTAGCCAAGCAAGTTAGCTGTAACTCTTAGACAAACGTGTTGGTGGTCATTTTTGTCCAAACTTGGATTAGTCAAACTTGTTGGCGGTAATTTCTAGACTTAGTTAAACTTGATGTTTGGTGTTATCTTTATAATGAAATGACTGGAAATAATATCGCCAATATTGTTGGCGCCCACCCGTATGTTTTCGGGCCTTCTATTAAACTTGTTAACGATGATAACCCTCTTAATAGGTTGGCGGTAACACTTGCCTTATATGGCAGCGCTAGCACGGTTATTTGGGGAGCCCCCCATCATATACGCTAGCGGTAGCCCCGATATAATTAGTTGGCGACAGTGTCTTGCAAAGCCTAGCCCTTAGTTTATTGTACACAAATATTTTAGGTCTATGAGTCTTTGGTCACTCTTAACAATTTTACAAGTAGTAATATTTCAAATAACCCAAATACTTATCATTTAAAGGACACGTAGGTAACGACAGTACTTTCATTGGGGAGCCCTCTGCCAGACTCATTGGCAGGCACACCCAGCTCTTTGGTTTGGCGGAGACTCATTTATTCGCTGACGTTTTGCCAGAGCCTGATGACGGTGGCTCTTGTCTTAGCTGATTGGCGAGGTACGCTTAATGGTTAGTGCCCGACCAAATTTGTTGGCGGATGCTCAAGTCGGTTTGTTGGTTGGCGGTGACTCTTTGCCAAATTTTTACGTTAATTTATACTGGTTAAATCTTTGGCCGTAGTGGCCCATAACTTTAAAACCATCTTTAATTTTTGGGCCTTTAGGAATGTTATATTTACAGAGTGGTTCAATAAATGAATTAACATTTAAAACTAAACTTTACATTTAAAACTAACTCTACATGCCCAGCCCCCATCTGGAGGACCTGGCGTAACCTTCTTAGGTAAAAAATAAACCTGGTTTTGGGGTAGATGCAGTAAGAAGGAGTTAAAAGTCCAACTTACTCGAGTGGCCTTGATGCCCTTATTGGTAGGCCCACTCGAAAATTGCTGGCGGTAATTCAAGATTCGACTTGTTGGCAGTGATGCCTTTATTGGCGAGCCAACGCCAAGATTGTTGGCGGAGGTGCTCAGCTAAGTTGATTGGCCACAACAGGCTTGTTGGCGAGATTCTTTCCACGTGTTGGCATCAGTGCCCCTCTTAATTGATTAGCTGGGATATTCGCCTCGGTTGTTGGTGATAATATGGCTATTGGGTAGGCCGCCGCCCACGTTGTTGACAAAAAATTAATTTAACTGGTGAAAGGTATGTAAGCCTTTAGTGAGTATGGATCGGGATTTTTAAAGTTTAAGGACGTAAGGTGCAGTAAGTAGTTAGGGGACATAATTAGATTTTTGTGCCCAGCCCCCGTCTTGACAGAAGGATCGAGTGCCACCTTCTTAGGCAAAAAGAAACTTGGTTTTGGGGAGACGCAGCAAGAAGAAGTTGAAAGTACCAAGCCGACTTCACTGGGTGGCCTTTGGGTCCAACATCAGCTTAAGGTGAGCATCCAAGCCCCCCAGCCAAAACTTGGCCCGAGTTGGACGCCCGTGCTCCCTCACCAAGAACTTTAGTTGAGGCAAACACCATACCCCCCAGCCTAGAGGGGGACCTGGGTGTTTTATACAAAATACCAAACCAAATGCTAGCAAGCTATCTTTCCCACAGATGGTGCCACTTGTTTTGGAACAAATTGAGCAGGTGGGCCCGACCCAATTTATCCCTAACAAGAAAGTAGGTTCTTTATGATGAAAACCACACTCAAGCTCTCGCCGAGCTAGCGTTTGGCTTGGGTTTCCTACAAAATGAGCAAGGCGGTTAGAGGGGCCCGCGGTGCCTAAGCAGTAGGGGCCGCGGTATTAACAAATAGATATATATAAAATAGATATGAGGTGGTCCTAAGGAGCTGGAAGAGAGAGAGTTGGGTGGAAAATTGGGGGGGGGGGGGGGGGGGGGGGGGAATGTGGTTGTTAGGGGAGAGAGAGAGGCCTTCGTGTGGAGGGCTTAGCCTCCTGGTGTAGAGGTGTGTCGAATGAGGGGAGAGTGGTGGGCATTTATAGGGAGTAATGGTCGGTGGTGATGGTGGTACTGTGATCCTAAGGGTGACAGTGGCCTTAACTGTGCAGGCTTGCTTAATATGGGATATCAAGATAGGTGGTTGAGTGGGAGGTAGATGGTGATTGGCTAGGCAAGAGGTGGATGGTGAATTGATGAGTGGGTGGTGGCCCCGTGGTGGGTATGCACACGGTCGAGTGGCATTGGCGGCAGTGGAGTTCCATGGTAACGGGAGGGCGTCCTGGTCATGCCGTGATGTGTGTGTGTTCGCGGAGAAGGCAAGGATAGCGTACCCGCGGTGGAGTAGGATGGTTGTACATTGTGTGTGGATGGTTAGCGGCATTGGACATACCGCCAAGGGTTCCTACCATGGTGAGGGGTGTGTGACCCGCCTTGGGTTTCTTGTAATGGCTTCACGGTAATGCATGTGCTGCCGCCAAGATTATTACTGTTGTTAATCGTTGACTTGCTAGCTTATATCCCAACACATATGTTCCCATACAATAGTATAACAAATTAAATTGCATGTATGACTTGTTGACATTACTAGGAACTTAAACCCTGAATGCATGCAATGGTATAATGCCTACTAGATCAAGGACTTAAATTTTTAGCGTATTAGCATATTGGTAAATCGAATTTCCTTTCTAAGACTGTTGAAATATTTTGTAATATTTATCAAATAATACACTAATAACATGAAAAATATATTAACTTATACCAACCAAGAACTAGTACCAATATATCAATAATTGTAGAATTAGACAATAGAATTTAACATCATGAAAATTAAATCATATCAAAAACCAACAATTTTGATATGGTCAACAATAGACATATACATGAAAAACAATTAAATAGAGAAAAGGTTTAGAAAACATATCTTTAGGTTAAGGCACTTGAGTACGCTTTCTGTTGAAATTGAAGTTTTTTAGTATTTTCGTATTACTGAATTTTGTATGTTTTAGATTGTATTTTACTTGTATTCCTTTAATGCTAGGCATAGTCTTTATTTACCTAGTTATTATAGCAATTAGTGTTTTTGGCCATGTGATTCAAAGAGGACATTCAAGGAGGCATTCATGGTGGCTTTCTCCCTCCCATAACCGGTCATAATAGAGAAGGAAGACTAGGGTAAGTTATAGTTGTTTTTACTTCATACAATTATTCTAGCATAGGATTATATTCTTTTCATTTTCACATGCTCGTATTATAAATAGGTTTGATTTTGTGAATAATATTTATCCAAGTTTTGGATTAAAATGAATGGCTATTCAAATTCTTTCTAAGTATTTCATTTCTTTTATATTGTTTTTCCAAGTGTTTGGTTCAAGAGAAATATTTATCTAAGTTTTGGAAATTTTGATCCAAGTCTCATTCTATTTTGTTATTTCTTGTCTTTGTTTAATTCAAGATGTTATTGAATTGTTTCATTTTGTGTTTTGTCTATAGTTTTGTTCAAGATGTTTATATTTTTAACATGGTATCAAAGTAGAACTCGATCCATTGAGTTTTTCACTTGATTTTTTTGGCACAAAATGTGCATTAATTTATTGCCACCAGTCATTTGCTATGTCTACTTTTGGCCAACAGTGTCCTTTCTCGAATTTTGGCCAACATGCTTGCTACCTAACAGTGGCTTTCTTCTGGTTTGGTTTTCATTTCTGTCTTAGAATTTGTTTCATTTTTAAAATGTCCACAGCTATGTCCGGTCGAAGTCCTGTTTCTATGACGGGGAAGCGGTTTCATTTTTATGTCTTACTTGTGTGAGTTAAATCATGTTTAATCTTACTTTTGGTATAAGTTTTGTTGTCCCACGATAGGGGGAGTCATTGATACTCACTCCTTGTTTTACCTTTATCCAGGTATGAATTTTGTTATAAATGTTTTCTATGACAGTGTGAAGATTTTATGTTCTAAACTATCCAAATTTCCATCTCCAAAGAGTTTCTTTTAACTGGTCTTGTTTTATTCAAGTTGTTCTTGAATATTTTATTTTTGAGTTGTTTTCCTTCTCACTGTAGGATTTTAGGCCATGCATTTTGATCCTCCGTATTAGGTTCAAGCAAGAGTTTTGAAATAATCATTTCAAGTCAAAAGTTTGATATGCTTAGTTCTTATTTTAGGCTTGTTTTTGGCCGTTTGTACCTATGGTTTTGGTATTAAAATTTGTCTTGAATTTAGTTCTTGACGTTCAACTTTGTTCGATTATCTAAGATTTATTTTGGGAGTCTATTGTTATTTTCTATGTCTGAGACTTTGGATCAAAATTTTTATTCTTCACTTGGTGGTTTTGTTCCACTTAAATTATTGTTTGTTATGTGAGCCTAGCGTTTCGGAATTCAAACTTTCAATCCTCTTTTTGGGGTATGTTAACAATGTTTAATAATGTCATATGTTTTGAGGTTGGTTTTGAGGTTTGTTTCAATCCTCAGTTTTAGTCCCCTTCACTTGGATTAAAATTTGGGATTATTTTTGGTGTGTGTGTTATACCATGTCTAACACTACTTTTGATCAAGATTTAGTAGTGGTTTCTATGACGGAGGGAGTAGTTGATACACTTTCCCAGTTTTGTCTTCATTCTTCAGGTCATTTGGAGGATGAATTTTTGTTACAAGTTTTCACTGGATTTAGGGTTTAGGCGGGTTGTCTATCACTAGAAGGTTAATTACTAGTTTTGAGGTGTTTTTTTTTGGGGGGGCCACACATTACTCGGCGTTTCAAGAAGTAGTCTGTTGTTTCCTGTTCTTCCACTGAAGCAGAATATCATGCTATAGCAACAATGACTAGTGAATTAGTGTGGTTGCAACATCTATTTTGGATATTTGTGTATTTATTACTAAACCTACTGTTATGTTCTGTGATAATTAGTAGTTTTTTATATCACCTCCAATCTGGTGTTTCATGAGACGACTAATACAAACAAATTGATTGTCATTTTGTTTGAGAAAAGTTGATAGCCAAGAAGAACATGACTTCCTTTTTTTAAGTCTTCGGGTCAACTTACCGACATTCTTAATAAAGCTTTGGATTATCTTTCCTTTTTTTTTTCCCTCCTTTGCAAGTTGGACATCATAAATTTACATGCTTCAACTTAAGGGGGAGTGTTGAAATTGAAGATTTTTAGTACTTTTGTATTATTGAATTTTGTATTTTTTACATTATATTTTACTTGTATTCCTTTAAAACTAGGCAGAGACTTTATTTACCTAGTTATTATTGCAATCAATATTTTTGGTCATGTGATTCAAAGACGACATTCAAGGAGGAATTTATGGTGGCTTTCTCCCTCTCATAACCCTTCATAATGGAGGAGGAAGACTAGGGTAAGTTTTGATTGTTTTTACTTCTTGTAATTATTCTACTAGTCTTTTCATTTTCAGATAATTTTATTACAAATAGGTTTGATTTTGTGAATAATATTTATCCAAGTTTTGGATTAAAATAAATGACTATCTAAAGTATATATTCTTTCTAAGTATTTTATTTCTTTTATATTGGTGATCCAAGTTTTTGGTTCAAGAGAAATATTTATCTCAGTCTTGTTAATTTTGATCCAAGTCTCATTCTATTTTTATTATTTCTTGTCTTTATTTAATTCAAGATGTTCTCGAATTATTTTAGTTTGTGTTTTGTCTAAAGTTTTATTCAAGATGTTCTTTTTTTTCCAATAATTATTGGCAAAGCCGTAGTACATACAGGACCTCGACAACACGAGTCCTCAACCACCCCACAAAATATTCAAGATGTTCTTGAATTATTTTATTTTGGACTTTATATTTTTTAACACTCTCCTTAGAAAGTAAACTCCTTCCTACACGAATATTGTTATTAAGTTTAAACGCGCTCTTTTCTCAGGATTCAACAAGCTGTTAGACCTCTGTCAATGTAGTAATGAAAGATCTCCGAACTATAACTACCAAGCTCACAATATTTAGAAAGAGTGGAGGAATCACAAAATAAAATATTTTCATCTTGTGCTTCATTTTCCATCATAACATGCTTATATAGATAGAATGCACTTAATATTTTTCCTTGCACATGATGGTCAAATCATTTAAGACTTGTTAAATGTCAATTCCTCCTTAATACCAACAGTAAAAATGGGTGTTAAGAAGTCTTTAAAAGATCTAATACCAATTTAATTTGAGTATTACGTACTCTTACAAAAAAAAAAAAAAAAGTAATAATAATAAAAAAAACAATAATAATTTTTAAATCACTAAAGTAAAATTCATAAATTTTCCAACAAATACCTAATTACTTCACTACTAAATACAAGATAAATTATAATATACAGTAGAAAATACTAAGGAAATATAAAGATAATTTCTACAGGGACCGTAGCCTAACCAGGATCTCCAAATGAGGGTGCAAGAGGCTTCAGTATGGACCCCATTTGCCACGGCGTATTTTAGGGTGTCTATGTATTGGTCTTCTATTTATATTACTGTAGGACATCTATCTAGTTTTCTGAGCAAAAAGACAGAGACAAAAGAACTTCTAATCCTTCATTCCAGATCTAGTGAAGATTTCATCTTCCATATTTGGTTTTTCCTTTATTTGAGAGATTTTCACGTAAATTCTGGTGCCTTTGTTTTTGTTTCTCTCCCTTATTTTTCATTTAATATTCAGATTTGATTTTTGTGCTTAAATCGAATCCAATACTTGTGGTGTTTTGCTTAACAATCTATGAGTTTTCTATAAATTAATCAACTACGTTATTTTATAATTTATTATTTTAGAATGTAAGAAGGTATAATATTACCGTAAGAAAGGCCACTACAACTGGGAGAACAAACTTTGAACCTAGGACCTTATGCTTATGGGTGCGTAGTCTAATCACTATACTCAAGAAAATAGCTTATTAATACCTTACACTCACCAGATCGACACTTATGAAGCCTTGTGTCCTATATCCTTTGCGAGTGTTTCGGAGCTAAACCCTTTGTCAAAAATCACTCCTTGAAGCAGCAAAACTTCACACTCACTAAGGTAGACTCCACTGATCATGTCCCTGCGATGCGGCATTCAGTAATTATTGTGTGCACTGGGTCCATTAAGAGCATGCGCTCATCCTCTTAGAAACTCTGACGCAGGTTACCAAGCACTACCCACATGGAATGGAAAATTCTTTTGTGCTTGCAGTCACACTGATGATAAATCTCACTCATTTAACCCGAGACCTAGTGTCATAGTAGGCGTCGAGTTGAGGGCCTGTCATGGGCGACTCAAAATGATACGTTTCAACCCCATCCCTTCGCTAGTTTTCAGAACCAAGTCTCTAGCTAGGCCTTTTGTTAACGGATCCACTAGATTCTGACTGGTTGTCACAAAGTCCATAGTAATGACACATTCTCTAATAAGTTGTCTCAAAATACTATATCGTACACCAATATGTCTGGACTTTCCATTGTACACCTCACTATACGCCTTTGAAAGCGTAGCCTGACTATCACAGTGGATAGATATCGGTGAGATCGGCTTATGCTATAAAGGAATCTCATACCAGAGATCCTTTAACCAATCGGCTTCTTTAGCCGCACAGGCAAGAGCTATGAACTCTGACGTCATTGTTGAATCAGCTATACAAGTTTGTTTCTTGGAACCCCAAGAAACAGCACCCCCACCAAGCAGAAATATCCATCTGCTTATGGATGCATGATCTTCCACATTGGAGATCCAACTGGCATCACAGTATCCTTCCAAAGTGGGAGGATACCATATATAAGAAGTACCATAATTCATGGTACTCTTAAGGTACTTAAGTACTCTATACATCGCATGCCAATGTAGTTTGCTCGGACTGCAAGTATATCTACTTAGCTTCCCCATAGCATAGGCTATATCAGGCCTAGTTCTAGTCATGGCGTATATAAGACATCCAATGACTTGGGCATACTCTAACTGCGATATAGGAGTGCCCACATTCGGTACTAGTTTCACACTAGGGTCCATCGGAGTGGACACCGGTGCACACGCACCATAGTTGAATCTATTCAACACATCTTCAATGTAGTGAGACTGTGTCAAGGAGATGGTATCACCACTCCTTACAATTCTTATACAGAGAATCACTTCTACCTCAACCATGTCTTTCATAGCAAAGTTCACCAAGAAAAATTGTTTAGTTTTCTCTACTAGTTCCAAATCAACAACAACAACAACAACAAACCTAGTGTCACCAAGGGCTCACGCCAAAAGTAGGGTTTGGGAAGGGTAGATGTACGCAGCCTTCCCCCTTTAGGCTGCTACCCTGAAGAGAGGCTGTTTCCTAGGACCCCCAGCCTAAGAAGATGGTCTTGCATCCATCAGTCAAAGACTTGGCACAGGAGAAACATCAGAAAGCATAAGTATGGCCCACAACAAAAAAACAAAAAGAAAAAAAAAGAAAGAGAATGAGATAGGGATAGAAAGATAGATATAAAGATTACCCTACTCTAACCGGGTCATCTAATACCCCTATGCTAGCCCTCCATTGGGCCCTATCTAAGGCCATCTTCTCCTGAAGGTTTAGGTGGGTAAGGTCTTGTCTGATCGTCTCAAGCCATCTCTTCTTCGGTCTACCTCTGCCTCTTCTGCCTAATGTAGTAATAGGCTGTTCGCATCTTCTGACTGGAGCTTCGTCCGATCTCCTTCTGACATGTCTGAACCACCTTAAACGTTGCTCCCTTAATTTATCTTCAATGGGAGCTACGCCTAAATTGCCTCTTATGATGTCGTTTCTGATCCTATCCTTCCTTGTGTGTCCACACATCCACCTTAGCATTCGCATCTCCGCCACCTTCATCTTTTGAGTGTGCTGTTGTTTCATCGCCCTGCACTACGCCCCATACGTCATGGCTGGCCGCACCACCGTCTTATAGTATCTTCCCTTTAGCTTCAAGGGGAATTTCCTATCACAAAGTACCGCAGAGGCCATCCTCCACTTATGCCAACCCGCTTTGATCCTATAGCTGACATCCTCGTCCACTTCACCGTTGTGTTGTATCGTGGACCCTAAGTACCTGAATCTCTCCTTCTTCAAAATGGCCTCGTGTCCAATCTTGACGTCTTCTCAATTGGCACATCCACTAGTTCCAAATCAGTACCGAAAATTAACATGTCATCGACATATAAACAGATCATGACACCTTGGTGATTCTCGAACTTGCTATAGACACACTTATTCGATTCATTTATAATGAATTCATTGTTTAGAACAACTTGATCAAATTTCTGGTGCCATTGTTTCGGGGCTTGCTTTAGCCCATATAGAGAGCATGTAAAATAGAGAGCGTATGAGTTTACATACCTTTCTCTCTTGACCCAGAACAACAAAACTTTTCGGTTGTTTCATATATACCTCCTCTTCTAGTTCACCATTCAGGAATGCCGTTTTGACATCCATTTCGTGAATCCCTAGTTTATAAATAGAGGCAAGAGTAATTAATACTCTTATCATCGATATTCTTGCCACCGGGGCATAAGTATCGAAGTAGTCTAACCCATGTGGAAGATCCACTAAAGTCCATGTATTGTTGCCCATGATGGATTCCATCTTAGCATTTATTGCCTCTCTCCAAAAGGAGCCATCATGAGACTTAATAGCCTCATCAAATGTCATGGGGTCAGCCTCCATGACACAACAGTGTGGAGTCACACTATCCACACCATTTCTCGAACCTTCTACCAAAAATGTGTAGAAGTCCGAACCGAAAGATTTCTCTTTCCTTACTCTCTTACTCCTTTGGAGTTCTAGAGCAAGATCAGGGACTTGTTCCCTCTCCTGACGATCATCATCACCATATAACACTAGTGGGTCATTTTCAATCGGTGCATAGTCCCTAGGTCTAGGGATAGAGGTAAATCGATTCTCGTCAAAGATGGCATCGCTTGATTTTGTTATCATGTTAACATTGATATAATCATTAGGCTTAATTATATAGAATCGATATGCCTTACTATGTGATGCATATCCAACAAATATGCCTCTCTCACCTAACTTCTTACGTTTAGGTTTATAGACTTTAACAACTGCCCTACATCCCCACACTTTAAGATAATTTAATTTCGGGGGTCATCTGTTCCAATGTTCATATGGGGTCATTTTACTTTTCTTGTTTGGAACACAATTTAAAATATGACAGGCCATTAACATAGCCTCACCCCAAAAGCCATCGCTTAGACCGGAATATGACAACATGGAATTAATCATTTTAGTAAGAGTCCGGTTTTTCCTCTCAGCCACACCATTCTGTTGTAGCATGTAAAGTGTGGTGACCTCATGAACTATACCGGTGGTTTCGAAGTACTTGGGATCATCGTATTCACCACCATGGCCCGACCTAAGTCGTTTAAGGAAGGTTTCACAAAGTAGTTTTGTTTCTGCTTTATATGCCTTAAATCTCTCTAGTGATTCATCTTTATGATTGATTAGATACACATAACAAAACCTTGAACAATCATCAATAAATGTTATAAAATATCCTTTTCCTCCTATGATAGGAGTACTTTTAAAGTCACATAAATCTCTATGTACCAAATCAAGCAAGTTCGTTTCTCTTTATACTGATGGAAATGGTAACTTTGTTATTTTCATTAGCATAATGTTTTGCATTTATCATCCACTTTATCAACATGTGGTATCAACAACGAATTAGCCATTTTATGCATCCTATACAATAATTCACATGTCCTAGTCTTTGATCCTATAAATAAGTAGAGTCAAGCATATAAACAGACCTATTAATTTTATTATCAACATTGAGTTTGAACGTCCTATTACACAGGTATCCCTTGCCCACAAATACACCCCCTTCGACAAAACAAACTTGTCGGCCTCGAAAACCAACTTAAAACTGAACCTGTTCAGTAGGCCACCAGACACAAGGTTCTTCTTAACATCCGGGGCATAGCATACATCAGTTAGGATAAGGGTTTCTCCATAAGTGAAAAGTAAGTCAACTTTTCCCTTGCCCTTAACTGGTGCACTTGCTCCATTACCCATAAATAACATAGTTCCGTTATCTACGGGTTCTAAATCTTTGAAGAAACCCTTGTCTTTACAAACATGTTTGTGGCCCCCAAGTCCACCCACCAAGAGTCATCACTCTCAACTAGGTTGATCTCCAATATTATCACCACGAACCTATTGTTCAAATTTTTGTTGCAATGATCAAGCCCCTTGCCCTTCTTATTCTTTAGGCGAAAACAGTCCCTCCTCAGGTGACCGGGCTTCTAGCACTCCCAACAGACCATTTTGACCTTCTTCTCATTTTGTTTCTTTTGGGAATGTCCTGTTCTTTTGGTTCCTTAACTCGATTGGCCTTCTTCTGTAACATTGATTTTCCCAATGTCACCGGGGCGATCTTTGTGGTCATCTTATAACCTGTAACCTTCCTCAATTCGTAAATCGTTAGCCAATTCTTCGATTGACATGTCTTCCTTTTTGTGTTTGAGAGATTTCTCAATATCTCTCCACGAAGGGGGAAGTTTTTCAATCAAAGAAGACACAATGACAGTATCGTCCATATTCATGCTATGTTGTTTAAAGTTATATAAAATTCTTTCAATTTCATGGAATTGCTCCATGATCGAACGTTCATCAACCATCATGTAATTATTAAACTGACTAACTAAAAATTTCTTACTTGTGGCATCCTCAGCCATGTAGCGTGCCTCTAGAGTATCCCACAATTCCTTTGCGGTAGGCACATTGGAGTAGATGTCAAAGAGGGCATTCGTCATCCCGTTCAGTATGTGCCCTCTTCAGATGTAATCATCATTCTCCCATTTCAACCGGGCTCGCTGCTCGGCCAGCATCTCCTTCTCCTCAGTAGCGGATTCAGGGGTTGGTGTATTCAGGACATAGTTCAGGGTAGTGATCAGGAAGTGCATTTTCCTCTGCCAATGGCGGAAATTACCGCCATCAAAATGGTCCAACTTCAAAAAATTCGCTGTCATCTCCCTCAGTGATGACGCTATATCAAACCAAGATCACAATACAGGAATATAAGTCTTAAGATTGTTGGAGTAAACACTTTAAATTTGCAAGTAACGGGTAACCAAGAGATCTATAAGTTTCGAGGCGTGTGAATACTTTCCTTAAGACTTATTTCAAAGTAGGAAATAGTCTTGGAGATACAGCGATAACTAAGACGGATAAAGGAGAAAATATGTATGAGGAGAGATAGTAGAGACAAATGAGAATGATGTTTTAATATCTCAATTCTTACAAGTGCATTCACTTTTTATATATTAATCATCCAAACAAGTAAAGACCAAGAGGATATAAATAGAAAAATTGTGAAAAAAGATGTCCCAAAACACATCCCTAAAAGAGGCGCCAAAAGCCAAAAGTTATCGTGCAAAAATCAGTTAAAAAACTGTCCTGTGTGTCGACACACAGCTCTGCGCCACGGGTTCTGTAAGTTTGTGTGTCGACACACGGGCTCTGTGTGTTGACACACACCTCTACAGCACTTTCTGTAGGATTGTGTGTCGACATACATCCCAATACACATTAAAACACTTAGAATAAAGTTTGGGACCAACTTTAAACACTTCATTCACAATTCTTATTGTCACATTTTGAAAATACATCAACAATTAGTTTATAGTTTTTGGAAGCTTTTGATGAATTGAATAATTTTATGAATTGTTTTGTTTTAGTTGATCATTTTAGTTTTTATTTTAGAATAGTTCAATAAAAATTACATAGATCTTCTTTTAGGTTATTGCTCAGGTATTCGCAGAATTAACAAGTTTTAGCCGATCCCTCGTAATCCAGCATCTTTTGGTACGATCAACTGGTTAGAGGTTCCTAATCCCAAGATTCTCATTTACACACTGTATCATTTTTAGGATACTTAGTTAGTAGGTTATAGATAATTGATAATATTTATTTGTATATATCTTTAAATCTTTTATTTATCTTTTATCGTTTAAGTCTTTTGGGTTAAGTAAGTTTTCTCCTCTATTTAAACAAGAGGAAGACGAGGATTAATTTAGCTTTCATATTTTTCAGATTTAATTATCAATTTTCTAGGGTTTTCTCTTTTTTTGGGGTTGTGAGAAATTGAGTGACTTTTTTTCCCCTTGTTTTTATTATTTTCATAGTAAAAGTTAAAGGGAATTCCGTTGAACCTTCCCGTTCCCAAATCCCACTTTTACGTGTTGCATTAGATAGTTCATGGAAAAAAGTTATCAAATTTTAGATTATCATAAAAAGATTTTAACATGATACCTGTAAAGTATATTACAAAATTTTAGGAACTCTGAATCAACCTTTTTTGAATTTTTTGAATTATTTCGGATGTCTTTGGTATAATTTTTGAAGTTGGGAGATCAAATTGATTTTAGTTAATAGTTCGGCAGTGTTTTTGATGAATTAGAATTTGGAGGGGTCACGTTAATATTGGCTAATAGTTAAGGGGCTTCGTTGATGAAACTAAAAGTTGGGGCTCACAATGATTTTGACCAACAACGAAAGAATGAGGAGTGTGCATAGAGCAGTGGCCCTCTTGTATATTTATAGAATATTGAATGGGATATAAAGTCATGCAAGGAAGGCCCAATGGGCTCAGTACATACAATATTGAACCTGTACAATATAGTCTAAGATCCCCCTTCAGCCGAAGTAGGAGGTAACCGAATATGAAGGTTGGACTTGAAAAGCAGAAAGAGATGTCACGGAAGACTTTTTGTGAAGATATCTGCAATTTGTTGAGACGAAGGTACATGAAGAACTCAAACAAGACCCATTTGAACACGCTATCTTATGAAATGGACGTCAACCTCGATATGCTTCGTGTGAACATGCTAGATAGGATTTGTAGACAAGTACATGGCAGAGACATTGTCACAATAGACAAAAGTAGCCTGAGGAAGAAGAAGACTGAGCTCACTAAGAAGAGAATGGAGCCAACAACATTCTGAAACGGCATGGGTAATGGCACGATATTCAACCTCTACACTGGAACAGGAGACTGTGGGCTGTGGTTTGGAGGATCAGGAGATAATGTTGCCCCCGAGAAAAAAAAAACAGAATCCAGATGTAGAACGGCGAGTATCGGGGCATCCAGCCTAATCAAGCATCGGAGTATGCCTTGAGTTGGTCCAAATGAGTAGAGGAGATAGTTAAACCATGGTCAAGTGTGCCCTTGATATATCGAAGAATGCGTTTAACAGCCGTCCAGTGAGACAAGCGCGGAGCATGCATAAATAGTCTAGTAGGTCATGAGCATAGTTGGATTGGGACAAGAAGAGTCTTGTAGATAAGTGAGACACTAAAATGCCAAGAAAGTAATTAAGGCACCCCAAATCTGTCATATTTAACTCAGTGCGAAGAGAATGAAGCAGGTCTTCAAGCACCGCGTTAGAGGAAGCAGTAAGAACTATATCATCGACATAAACCAGTAATATAACCATGTCATGTCCTCGACGTAACACAAATAAGGAGGAATCAGACTTACAGCTGCGGAAGCCTAACTGATGTAGAAAGGTAGCAAAACTAGTGTACCAAGCACGAGGAGCCTACTTGAGACCATAAAGAGACTTAAGCTTACAGACATGATCACGATATTAAAAGCTGATAAAACTCAGTGGTTGCTTCACATAGACCTCTCCATTAAGGGTGCCATTGAGAAATGCATTCTTGACATCAAACTGGTGAATGGGCCAGTGCTGAGAAGTGGCAATAATCAAGATAATACGAACAGTAGCAAGTTTAATAACAGGACTAACGGTTTCACCGTAGTCTATGCCATACCTCTATGTGAATCCCTGAGCAACTAACCGAGCTTTATACCATTTAACTTGACCAGTAGATGTCTGCTTTATGCGATAAACCCACTTGGAACCAACAATGTTACCATGAGAGGGTGGAGGAACAAGATCCCATGTCTTATTACGAATAAGAGCATTAAATTCTTCGAGCATTGCATTCTTCCAATTGTCATCAGTAAGAGCCTGCTTATAGAAAAAGGGAACCTTGGGAGACAAATTATGAGCAATCATAGAAGGTTTGAGAAGAGGTTTCACAATACCAGCTCGAGCAGGTGTGACCATGGGATAAGTTGAACCGAATGGAGGGACTGGAGGCTGGGCCGGTGCAGCTGCAGGTGTAGCGGGAGCTGGTGCGGGTGTGGTGGGAGCAGCTGGGATCGGAGCTATGGCATCGATCGGAGCTACAGTGGTAGCTGGAGCGATAGCGGGCGCATCAGCCAGTAGAGGTGATAGGGGGAAGCAAGTGAAGGGAGATAATGCAAGCAGCGGGGGAAAAACTTGGTGAAGACTGTCCATTGTAGACTGAGAAATGGTACCCAATCGTGCAAAGGGAAAGTCTGCTTCATCAAAAACAACATGCCTCGAGATAATGCCTTTATTAGAGGAGAGATCCAAACATGTATAACCTTTATGACTCGATGGATATCCCCAGAAAACACACAAGGTAGAGCGCGGAGCAAGCTTGTGTAGAGTGGTTGCACTCAAATTTGGATAACAGGCACTGCTGAAAACTCGAAGGTGATCATAATTAACTTTCTTTTTATATAGGCATTGAAAAGGAATTATTTTCTTAATGGACGTGGATGTTAGTAAGTTTATAATATGAGCTGCAATTGAAACTGCTTCAACCAAAAATTCTAATGGCATGTAGGCTTAGAAGAGGAGTGAACGCATGATGTTACCAATGGTCCCTTGCATGCGTTCAGCCTTCCCATTTTGTTGGGAGGTGTGAAAAAAAAAGATCCTATTGAGAATACCCCGTTGCAGAAAAAGGCCATTAAAGTCTTGATTGATGTACTCAATACCATTATCGTACTGAAAATGTTTGATTTCCACACCAAACTAATTTAACACGAGATTATGAAACTGAACAAACAAGTCAAAAATCTTAGATTTGGCACGCATTGGGTAAATCCACACAAAATAAAAGTAATCATCCAATAATAACAAATAATACAAAAAACCACTAAAACTAATAACAGGTAATGTCCATACATCGGAATGAACAATATCAAAAGGACGCGTAGTATTGGTAACAGACTTTTAAAAAGGTAAACAACTATGCTTACCTAGTTGGCAAGCATGACACAAATTGGACTCTGAAGAACTAGAACAGGAAATAAATTTTGCTTAACTGAAGTGGACAAAACTGGTTCTCTTGAATGGCCCAAGCGATGGTGCCAAAGAGAAGAGGAGACTCGAGACGCAACGAACGATGTATGGATGGGGGATGATCTTGGTACAGTAAAGATAGGCCCCGGACTGACACAGTAGATGATGATGGACTTCGATTTAGGATCCTTGACAAAAAAAAACCAAAACAGTCAAATTCAAGAAGATAATTATTATATGAACAAAATTGACGATAGAGATTAAATTTTTGGAGAGACCGGGGATAAATAATACTTTATTTAAAGTAAATAACCCGCAGGGGTAGAAATAAAACATGACCTAATGCCTGCAATAGAAAGAGATACACCATTGCCCACTAAAATTCTGTCAAATCTAATATATGGAGATAAGGATGTTAGAATACTTGGGTTATTTGTCATGTGGGAGGAAGCCCCGCTATCCATGACCCAGGGCGAGTCAAGAATGGGGGTGGAATAGGACTGTGAGGGGAACTGACTTGCATCAAAACCTGGGTAAAAACCATAGCTAGTGGTATAAGCATTATTTGCAGGATGAACTGTGGATAAGAAGGTACGTTACCACCTTGAGGAGCAAAACCAAAATGAGACGGTAAATACAGCATGTAAAAAGGAGGCATAAGCTACGACATCCCCTTGTAATTCAGGCTCCACATGTTCTACATCTATGAATTTCCATAACGACAATCGTTACGTCCATGACCACGGCCATTACCTCAGACCCCCATGACCTCGGCCATTTCCATGACCATTGGAAAACTGATTACCATGACCGGGCAGATGTGATGTTTAATGAGCGGGAAGAAAAACGGGCTGCTCCAAGGCAGCCGCTAGCAATTGTTGCTGCGGGTTCACGGCGCCAACCGTGGGTGGCGGCTGGGCCACCTTGGTGGTGCCGATAGCCATAAGAACAGTAGGGGCACTGGTTTAGCATTTTTTAGACGAGATTCTTCATTTGTTTACATAGATTGAGCCTCAATAAATGACGAAAAAGCGATTGTAGATGTAATAGA
The DNA here is from genome assembly GCA_018398585.1 of Simmondsia chinensis. NCBI lineage: Eukaryota > Viridiplantae > Streptophyta > Magnoliopsida > Caryophyllales > Simmondsiaceae > Simmondsia > Simmondsia chinensis. Next base: position 5,527,816 of record JAGTTD010000008.1, on the reverse strand, counting down.
GGTATAAACAGCGTGAAATTCTTTATCATCAAAAAAACCATCCAGAGCAGCTAAAACCATATCAACATCGGTAATAGAGGCATGTACCGATCTGAGATTATCAGCCAAGGATTTGATTTTTGTAAGATATGCTAAAATGGAGAGATTGCCTTTCTTAATTTTGGTTAATTCTCGTTTATATTGCAATTGGCGTGATTGGGCAAAATCAATAAAGAATCTAGGGATGGAATTCCAAAGAAATGCAACAGTTAAATCATCATTATGACCACAAACAACACTAGTAACAACAACAACAACAACAGTCCCAGTGCCTTGCGGCTCCCACATAACGCAGGGTCTGGGGGGGGGGGGGGTGATGTACGCAGCCTTACCCCTTCCGGCAGGAAAGGAGACTGTTTTCGGGGACCCCCAACCTGAAGTGGTTGAGTTCCTGCAGATAAACCATCAATCAATAACCGTGCATAAAAAAAAATAAAAAAAATTAAAAAGGAGAAGGAGAAGGGAGGAAGAGGAGGAAGAAGAAGAAGGAGGATGGGCAAAGTCATGGGCTAAGCTAGCCTAAAAGTGCTACACTACAGGTTATGCTCACCTACGGAACTTAGGCTACAAGCCACTCCCCGCCCTACTCTACTCTGCCATCTCCGCTACTCTAATACAAGCCCTCCAACGTGTCCTATCTAAGGCCATCTCCTCGCTTAGGTTTAGGTGGGTTAGGTCTTGACGAATCGTCTCCGGCTAGCTCTTCTTTGGTCTACCCCTCCCTCTTTTGCTTATCGCTGTGTTGAGTTGTTCACACCTCCTGACTGGGGCTGAAATCGGTCTTCTGCTGACATGTCCAAACCATCTTAGGCGTTGCTCCCTCAATTTATCCTCTATCGAGGCTACACCCTGCTTACCTCGTATCACATCATTCCTAATCCTATCCTTTCTTGTGTGGCCACACACCCAACGTAGCATCCTCATCTCTGCCACCTTCATCCTTTGTGTTTGATTTTGTTTCATTGGTCGACACTCTGCCCCATACACCATAGCCGGTCTTACTACCGTCTTCTAGTATTTTCCCTTTAACTTTAGCGGGAACTTTCTATCACACAGCACCCCAGATGCCATCCTCCACTTCTGCCAGCCTACTTTAATCCTATTGCTGACATCCTCATCCACTTCACTATTCTGGTGTATCATGGATCCCAGATATTTGAAGTTCTCCTTGCTTGATATGGCTTCTGCTCTAATCTTAACCTCCTCGGTGTTGTTCATGGTGGAACGGTCGAATTTGAATTCCACATACTCGGTCTTAGATCTGCTAATCCTTATACCCCTCGATTCTAATGCTCCTCTCCATAGCTCCAGCTCCTCGTTTATGTCCGCCCGGGATTCCCCTACTAGAACTATGTCGTTTGCAAAAGCATGCACCAAGGTACCTCCCCTTGGATATGTCTAGTGAGCTCATCCATCACTAGAATGAACAGGAAGGGACTCAAGGCAGAACCCTGGTGGACCCCTACGGTAATAGGGAAACTGTATGTCTCTCCTTCCCCTGTACGCACATTAGTATGTGCCTCCTCATACATGTCCCTAATGACCCGAATGTAAGGCATCGGGATGCCTCTCCTTCCCAACACTCTCCACAGTACCTCTCTTGGCACTCTATCATATGCCTTCTCCAGATCGATGAAGACCATGTGGAGGTTCTTTTGTCCCTCCCTGTATTGCTCTATCGTCCGCTGTAAGAGATGAATGGCTTCTATTATTGATCTCCCAGGTATGAACCCAAACTGGTTTACGGTCACTTCCGTCTGTTGTCATAGTCTCTTTTCTATGACTCTCTCCCACAACTTGAGGGTGTGACTCATCAATTTGATTCCCTGGTAATTGGCGCAGCTTTGGATATCACCCTTGTTCTTGTAGATTGGGACCAGTGTGCTCTTCCGCCATTCTTCCGGCATCTTGTTCCCCATCAAGATTTGGTTAAAGAGTTTTGCTAGCCAGCTGTAACCCCTCTGTCCAAGGCATTTCCATGCCCCAATAGGTATCCCATCTAGACCAACTGCTCTTCCCCTACCCATATGTTTTAGGGCTTCCTTGATCTCCTCTGGGGTGATTCGCTTACAATAGCATTCGTTCTGATCCTCTTCCGTAGTCTGGAGCTCCCCTAAATCTATCTCTACGCTTCCTTGGTTGTTGAACAGATCATGGAAGTAGGCTTTCCACCTAGCTCTAATTTGATGACCTTCCACTAGCACCTGCCCATCCTCTCCTTTAATGTATTTTACTTACCCCAGGTCCCTCGTCTTCCTCTCTCTTGCTCTGGCTATCTTGTATATATCCCTGGCTCCCTCCTTGGTATCTAGCCTCTTGTAAAACTCTTCATATGCTCTTGATTTTGCCTCACTAAGTGCTTTCTTCGCTTCTTTCTTAGCTTGCTGATATTCTTGTCTCTTTTCCTCTTCTCTACTACGCTCCCACTCCTTAAACCAGTCTCGTTTTGCTTTAATCTTCTGTTGGACTTCTTCTCCCCACCACCATGACTCTCTGTAGGTGATTGTCCCACCTTTTGATTCTCCCAAAACTTCGTGTGCCAAACTCCTGATTTTCTGGGCCAATTCATTCCACTTTCGATTAATATCTCCCTCCTTGCTCCAGTCGAGCTCTAAATCCGCTCTTTCCTTAGAGGCTCTAAGTTTTTCCCCCTTCAGGTCTCTCCAACGGGTACGTCTCTGCACGGGTTTCCTGCTTCTTCTGACCCACTTCTTGACCTTTACATCAGCGCACACCACCCGATGTTGTTTGGATAGGTCCTCTTCTCGAATGACCTTGCAGTCCCTGCATTGTCTTTGTGCCCTCTTCCTTAGTAGTATGTAGTCGATCAGAGTCTTCGCCTCTCCGCTTTGATACATGATGAGATGCTCGTCACGCTTTTTGAAAAAGGTGTTGGCAATTGTTAGCTCATAAATGACCGCGAAGTCCAGAAGGGATTTCCCCTCTGCATTCCTAGTTCCAAATCCGAAACCCCCATGGTGTGTCGCGTATCCATCCTCTTTCTCGCCAACATGCCCATTGAAGTCCCCACCAATCACCACTTGTTCCTCTTGTGGTATGCTTTGCATCGTTCTGTCTAGGTCCTCCCAAAATGCTGCCTTCTCGTTCTCTGGTAGTCCAGTCTGTGGTGCATAAGCACTGATCACGTTCATTATCTCCCCATCTACGATCATCTTGATGCCTATGATCCTATCCCCAGTTCTTGACACTTCAACTACTTTATCCTTAAGACTGTTGTCGACTAGGATTCCTACACCATTACTCCCTCTGGTTTTCCCTGAGTACCACAGTTTATGTCCTAACATCTCCCTTGCCTTCGTGCCCACCCATTTAGTCTCCTGTAGGCAAAGGATATTGATTTTTCTTTTCATCATCATTTGGACTATCTCATTGCCCTTTTGTTTCAATGTCCCAATATTTAGTGTCCCTATTCTTAGATTTCCCTCCCTCTTTGGCCTCTCTCTCCCCCTCCCCACCCCCTATAAAGATGGCCTCATGTCTTGAGTTCCATGTCTAGTCACGTTCATACACTTCTATCACTATAGATATGTACACTCTCAAGTCAAGGTAAACAATGCAAAATAAAAAGGGTTTAAAGATTCGCACTATTACTAGAAGTTAAAAGACGAGAAATCGAAGTACAAGGATGGGGATTCAAACCTTGGGCCGACCGATTTTACTTACCTGGGCCGGTCGGCTGACCGTTTGACCTTTGGGTGCAACTAGGCGGTGGTTGGGCTCAAGACCGGCTTGGCTGTGCGTTGGTGATGGTGGGTGTGGGAAATGTTTCGATGTCTGGTGGTGGGGGAGGTTCGGTGTCAGTGTCGGTGGGGTGGGTCGGGGTTGGTGCGGTGCTGGGTGGGTCGGATTGGGGGGTCAGAGGTAAGTCTTCGGTGCGGTGGGGTGGGTCAGAGGTGGTGGTGGGGTGCGAATCGGTGGTTGGAGGTCGCGGTGGTGGTGGGTCGGGTCGGTCGAGGTGGTGGTGGGTTATGGAGGGTGGTTCGGGGTGGGTTATGTTTTGATTCGACCAGGTGGTGTCCGGTGCAATGGCCGCGGCGGGTGTGGTCGCTCGGCGTCAGTGGCGGTGTCCGTGCGGTGGATCGTCGCGGGTGCGATGTCAGGGGGTGGTCGTCGTGGTGAGGTGGGTCAGAGGTGGTGGGTGGGTCGTCGTGGGTGCGATGTGAGGGGGTGGGTTGTGGTCGTCGGTGGGTACGCTTGTCCGGCGGTGAGTCGTTGCCGTCGCGGTCGCGTCACCGGTGGAAGAGATCGGGTAGGCGAGGTGGCCGACTAGTGTCAATTAACGTTGGAGAATGCAGAGAGAGAGCAGACAAACAACACTAGTAAGATCAGAGGAAATAGTACCAAGTATCCAAGAGATAAGGAGATTCTCAACCCGTCTCCAGCAGCAGTAGGTTGGATCGGAAGCGGCGGGTAGAAGGGATGAACCATCAAGATGGTCATCAATAGCATAACCCTGACAAGCGGAGATAAAAGAGTGGCACTATACTAAGTAGGTTGACGGATCGTTTAAATCAAGTGTAGACGATATGTGCTGTCGGACATTGGAGATGTTGAAGGGTGTGGGAAGAGATGGAGCACCACCAGCAGCGGGTGTTGCCATGAGCCACGCTGGTGGCCGGAGAAGCGGTGAAAGATGTTGCGTCTGCCATAGGGAGCAACAGACAGGGGAAAGAGAGAGAGAAGGGGAGTGCGGTGGCACCTGGTGCTGGTGGCGGAAGCTAGGGTTCGGGCTAGGGTTTCGTCCCTTTTTTTTTGTTTTGGAAAGAATTAAGAAAAAAAAGGGAGGCTAGGGTTTGCCCTTACAAGAGGGCTCAGGATAGCTCTGATACCATGAAAGAATAAGTAGCGTGCATTTATAGAATAATGAACGGGCTATACAAGTCATACAAGGAAGGCCCAATGAGCTTAGTATATACAATATTGACACTTATGTAATATAGTCTAACAAATAGTTCGGGGGTATTTTTGATAAAATTAAAAGTTTGAATGTTATTTTAATTTTGACTAATACTTTGGGAGTCTTTTTCAATATTATCCAAATAAAAATTATGCAACCTTCAATATAAGTACTACTTGCAGTAATTATAATGCCAGAATTATCCACTATTAAGATGCATAATCAATTGTCACTCGTCAGATTACCATGATTCAATCAGAATTATATTTGATGTGTAAATGAGCCAGACCAACTTGGTATATTGTTTGTATAACTCGATTATCATGAATGGACCCGACTTGAATTTGCTCATTAAGCCTAATAAGTGGATCCTAAACCATATAAAATACAGGCTCAGAATCTTGAGCGACGTTAATTATTAGAAGAAAAGCTGTCCATAACCCAACCCCAAGCGAAAGACCAAAACTCAACCCAAAATCATTTTATTATACATGTTATTGGTTTACATCTGAAAATTTTGGGTCGAATAGAGCCAGCTGAGCTCAAGCAATGAGGTTGCCAAGCTTATGTAAAACTAGCCTAGACTTGAGCGCATGGAGGTTGAATCTGGGTCTTGAACTTGCAAGCTCTGACTCAACTTGATTTATTTACACCGAGCTAAGATCTATTTAACCAAGTTTTTTTTTTTTTTTTTTCTCAAGATTTAATGATATTTGGCCTGAAAAAAATACTTTTAAATAGGAGTATAAATTGTTGTTTTGCTTTTCAGAAGAAGTAAAAATAAAATTAAAAATTAAAAATTCTCTTTCACAAATAACCCTATTGAAAGAGCACTTTTCACAAAAATACTTATGTAAAAAGTACTTCTAAAAAGCAATTTTTCGTAACTTGGCCAGTTGTATCGAAAGGAAGAAATAAACATGGCAAACAAGAAAAATCCAATAATTGGGCTAACATGGAGAGAAGGTAAGAGGGCCAATGACTTCAATCAAATGATAATTTACAAAGTGACTCTCAAATTCCTCAAAGCAATCTCCTTTTCTTTCATCACTTCCACAAAAACTCCCAAATCCAAACTCCCCCTTTACATAAAGCTCCCACATCACTTTCTCAACCTCATCCATGCAATTCTCTACATCATCAAACATACTTATAGACTCAATTCTCATAGACCCACTTTCCATTTCTGACATCTCTTCTCGATGTCGAACCGGGCTTGTCCACGTACGTGCTCTCTCTTTTCTCCTCCTTCGACGCTCCAGCTTCCTCTGGACATACTTTCTTGTTTTCCTGGCCATTTTGTAGGGGAGCTTGAGCAAGATGATGATGACCTGCAAGACCAAGCACTGACAGCAGCATGATATGACAATACAATCTGCCACGAGCGCATTCGGATTCTCCATATCCGACACGGGTATGTGTTCAATAGGTCAAATTCGACTATTTTCTATACTGAATATCAATATTGACGTTTAAATACCCTTATCCAACACGGGTATTTGAGGGCAGAATCGAGCATTTGTGTAACATAGAATACATCAAGGAAGAAAGGAGGAGAGAGAGAAGGGGAAATACTAAAAAGACAAGGCATTGCCTGTAAAGAAAGGAAGATGTTGCTTCTTGTCCTGGAGAGAGTATCAAAGCAAAAGGAGAAAGAAGGCAAATAATTGTGTGATGAGTAATTTGACTTATAAGACATCTAGTTGGTTGCATTGCTTAAGAGACAAACACTGGCCAGCGAATAGGGGACTTTGCATCATAATTAAACTACTAGAAGCCAAGCAAGCACAAAGCTGTCAATGTGTTGTTGCTTGGTGTCTACTTCTCAGTTGCCATCACATACATGATCTTTGTAGGAGTAAAGAGAGTCTAGGTATGGATATGGAGCTTTTCTGTCGAATAAATATCTTTTGAAATAAAAGATAAAAGCAAAAAAAAAAAAAAAAAGCAATATTTCCAGTGTCCGGGGGATCCCGCCTAAGCAGGATCAGGGGGTGAATGTACGCAGCCTTTTCCTTTAAGGTGCTACCTTGAAGGAAAGTTGTTTTTGAGAACCCCCAACCTGAGGGGTGCAACACAAGAATTTTCTAGGAGGCCATCCATTTTGGTACTACTCTCGCTCAAGCACGTTTAACTTCAAAATTCTAATGGGATTCAGTGCTTTCGTGCTTATCTTTTGAAATAATCAGCTAGAAATAATTACATTTATCTTTTATCTTATTTGCTTTTAATATGTGTACATGACAATGAAAAGAAAGCGAATTTCGCGTCAGTTGAGTTGGAATTCGCTAGAATTTGAGGGTGGGGCCTGGGTCAATTAGAAAGTTGTTTTATCATGATCGGGGGTCACATGTTTAGGTTTCAGAAAAACGGTTGACAAAATTGAGGATAAGAGTACATACATCTAACTTTTTATGATGTAGGACGAATAGTAGAAGTGTCTCTGGAGTAGCTTGATCGCCGGAATCCAAACGGGTGCGCCGGAAGCACTAATTTGTGCGGCTAACTTCAAACAATCATAACTTTTGATTTGTAAGGTGTTAAAGGCCCGTAACTTGTCAAAACGAAGTTATTGGACTAAACCATGCAACCCTAGATGCTCTGCCTGTGGCCCCACCCTTTTTTTTTTCCTCCCCAAATTCGGCCTCTAAACGTTTTTTCAGGCCACTTTTATGTTTATGGCATAGTTTGGGGGACATTTTCGTAATTTCGTATTTAGGGTATTTATGTAATTTTGTATATTGGGGTTTCTTCTTGTTTGCTTATAAATAGTAACTATGGATGGCTTTAATCTTCATTCTTTAGTTTTGATAAAATACAAACCGCAGTTTTCATGAATTATAATTTTAATGTTTCAATTGATTTTACGTTTCCGTTTCGCATTAGTCTAAGATGCGGAACTACCCTTTTCAATGATGTTGACTTGGTGGATTTTCTTCTTTGTATTTTCATTGAAACTGAGAGGTTGCAGGCTCATAAGGGCACAACTAATTGTCACATTGAAACTTAAAATCTACTAGAATGTTGTATATTTGACTCAGAAGTGTAAGAAGATACTGACAAGGGAATCATTTGCTGCCACAACTTTTGTGCCCAGATGATATACAATTTTTCTGCTATGAGTACCAAAAATGATATTTTGTTATCAACACTACCTCAAAGGGAGGGTTGGAGAAAAGACTAGAAAAAGAATACACAAGAGGACAACATTGTGATACAGATCAAAAGAGATTCTATTCTAAAATTAATTGGTAAGGGATAGAGTAGCTACTTTGATATAAATTGGTATTTGTTTAGCTAACCCACCTATGTGGGACTAGCTTTTTGCCTATATTAGACCACCACACTCTGCATCTCGAGTCCACGCTAGTTGCTTATGCACTGGATTTCTGAATACTGCAATTCTTGCGTCACCACTATGCAATGGACTTGGCTTTGCACTAAAGTTACTCTACTCCCGAGCGGACGCTGCAATACCGGCGTCACCATTTGAGACTCGGGATGAGAGATTGAACAGCACGTCAACCAAGGCCCAAAACTTTACCAGGCCGAGATCAACTCCTGAGCAAACCCAGGGACTTCTATGAGACCAAGAATGAGCTCCTTAAAATGTGGCGATCAAATTTACAACACATCACGCATAGGCCCCCATAAGACAATTGAATGACATTGGCCCCCATATGACTAGTGAACGGCATCGGCCCACCATATGACTGGCAATCCACAACGCAAGATCGACGGCTCTGATACCAATAGTACTGACCAAGGAGGTTCCATCCCAAAACTAATTGACAATACGTGGATTAGCTCCTTTGACATATAAATTGGTATTTTTTTCAGATAACCCACATATGTGGCACTAGCTTTTTGCCTGTATCGCATTGGAAAAAGGGAAATAGTAAAACACATTGACAGCAATGAACTTGCAAGGTCCCTTAGGACATAACTTGGTGGCAGAGAGCACCGGAAATTAGAGAAACTACTCAGATTCTTTCTCCACCAAGGACATGTTACTTCTCATTTACGGGGATTCCCCCCAAGGCCTTACCGATAAAAAAAAAAAGAAAAAGAACTTGCGACAAATGAAAATTGTGCATGTGTTGCCCGTCTCCAGAGTTTTTGGGCATTGAATACGTACTTAAAATGGGACTTTCTATAGATTGTACACCTTTTTTTTTTTTTTTTGATAACATAAATATATTAAAAGTGTTGATAAAAAATATATGAAAAGTCAAAATATTAATTAAGGAATTTATCGTTTAAATATCTTGAAATTTTAATATTTCTCACTTAAATATCTTAATATTTTAATATATAAAGCGAGATATTATGCTAGAACTCGATGAATGTGACAATAGATCCAAATTTTCACGAGAAAATCATGAGTGGTCATATTTAAAAAATTGCAAGTGGGTCCAAGAAGAGATTTAAGGCAAAGAAAGTAATTAACTAAGTCCAAGTCAACCCAAATAACAAAAAGCCCAAAAAAGTTATCAAATTTGGGACCAACTCAAGGAGTACTAAGTCAAATGCAGACACAAAAAGAATATCAAGGCTAGGCCCAAGCGCAGAACAACTTTAAAGTTTGAGTCCAAAAATGACTATCAAATCCAACTCTGAAAATAACTTTCAAGTTCAAGTCACCTAATGAGTCTACAGTCAAGTGTGAAAGCCCGTGTGACTTTTAAAGTCGAACTAAAGCCTAAATGACTTCCGAATCTAAGTCTAAGCCTAAGTTCAAATGACTTTTAAGTTGAACATAAGCTCAAAAGCTTCCATATATGTTCAAGTTTAAGCCCAAATGATTATTAAATCAAACTTAAAGCGGAAGTGACTCTCAAGTCAAACATGAAGCGCAAATGACTATCAAGTTGGACTTGAAGCCAAAATAATTTTTAAGTCAATCCTAAAGTCTAAATGACTTTCAAGCCAAAGCTAAACCTAAATGACTCCCAAGTCCAATTTGGGCCCAAATGAATTCCAAGTCAAAGGCCAAAATCCATGCGGGTATAACCTCCATTTCTTTTTGAATTTTTCTTCTTTTGCGCATTAATTGAACCTAATAAAGCGAGATCCTAATGCATGCACAACCCTCGAATGAAAGCTATAGATTTGGAACTCTTATTCTTGATCAATAATAAATATACAAGATTTTGCTCCAAAAGCCATACAAATTACACCCATGACAAATACCGCATATACAGAGAGTAAAGTACATAATTTATATGGAATCATACATATTAAAACACCTTATCACATACATAATTTACATAATTTTCTTCCTCAATTTCCATATATCTAATATTTTTTAGCATTAGTTACTCCCACTTGTACCTTTTTTTTTTTATAATAATTAGCAACAAAGTTGCAGATAGAAACGAAACCTGAGTCAATCCACATAGAGACAAGGAATCAAAAGAGACAAAAATAGTACAACAATATAATCTGAGAAAACATGATTATAGGAAAAAAAAGGCAAAATAAACGTATACTAGATGACTAACAGCCATTGAAATGGACTTAAAATAAACCGGGAATAAGAAAGAAACGAACCAAAAAACAGGATTACTCACTCCCACTTGTACCTAATCTTTTCAGTGTGCTTAAAATCATATGTTAGAACAAAACTCCCATCTTTGCTCTTCAAAATGAACCTCTCAACCAACACATAACACCCAAATCTTGCCCACCATCCTATTCCTCCATACTCTTCAACCCTAAACAATCTAACTTGTTTCTCCTTCTCATTAACCCACCCACCTCTTTCTTCCTCCCATTTCATCCTCTCAATAACCATCTTACTCACCCCGATCGTCTCTTCGTCCCTCGCGTTGCCTATTTTCGTAAACCACACCATTTTATCATTCCCAATTTCCTCATAGCTAACACAATCCCGACCGTTAACTCTCACTTCTTCTGTTGCAACAATAACATCCATGACAACAGTGTTTCCTTGATCAGAGTTTCTCTCACAAAAGAAAACTCTATCCCATCTTTGCTCTAGCCTTATCTCATAGAACACTGACTTCTTCACTTGATCCTTCAACTTCCCATCTTTGACAAACATGAAAGGACAATACCATTTACCCACATTCAAGGGGATTGAGAACTCGCGTGACAAGGGAAACTCAAAGGGAGGAAGGCGAGTGTGAAGTGCGGAGTCGAGCCCTAGGGCTTCACTCTCTATAAGGTCTTTGGTTCTTCTAACTGATGTCTTTATGTTTAAGGGGTGTCTCCTTAAGAAGTATGGAGGGTGGCCATATTGGGCAACAGATTTTATAGTAAACTGTTTGGTAGTTGAATTTGTGCATGTTGTTGTTGTAGTGGTGAAGAACTCAAATTGTTGGTGTATGTCATCTGCGTCTAAGGGTCTTGGCTTGACATCTTTGATGTAGTATCCACAGCAGCCAATGCCCTTGTCTTCTTCCTTGGAACATACATATGCTTCCCTATATATATGCAAGAAAAGAAGGGTTTTTTAGCACATCAAATTAGTTTACCGAGAAGCAGGGCCGGTCCCGATATTTTTGGGGCCTCAAGAGAAAATTTTGGATGGAGATCTTTATATACAACAAATTAAAAAAATTGTAATTATATAACTTATTAATATTAACACTATATAATTTAAAAACTAAACAACAACAACAACAACAATCCCAGTGTCTCGCGGCTCCCGCAGGAAACAGGGTCTGGGGGGGTGATGTACGCAGCCTTACCCCTTCCGGGTGGAAAGGGACTGTTTCCTGGGACCCCCAGCCTATATAATTTAAAAACTACAATCCAAAAAATTTGAGAGCCCCAAACTGTTGCTTGGATTATTTTAGGCTATATCTGGCCCTACAAAGAACCAAAGTGTGCTTTTTTGGGGGGAAAAAACATAGTGTATGGCCAATAAGTAAAAGTGCTTTTAATTTGATAAAATAATCTACTTTTTATTTTTAGAGAAAAATTTTTTTAACACAAAACATATCCTTATTTTTAATTTGAAAAACATAATTGAAAGAAAAAAAGATTATGAAAAGAGTAAAAATATCATTGCATGACCAAATAGGCCCTTAGAATTTTACATAGTAGTTTTAGTACTTCAAAAGTTCATGTGCAATAGAACAACAACATAAAAATGGAGAGCTTTAATTAGACATGGACTCGGTAATTCTTGACCCGATTTAGTAGGTAACCCAAATCCAATCTGAAAAATTAGGTTGGGACTGAAAGGATTGATGAACCTACACTAGATACAACCCAAATCATATAACCCTTAAATTTTTGAGTCTAGTCAAGTCGAGTTGGGTTTACCCACGAGGTCAAGAGGCCTTACCTAGTGCTTTGCTGCAGAGCGCTCAACCTATAAGATTTTATGAATGTCGTGAAGATTTATTACTCTTTTTCAAACCTCGAATTACCTTTGATTTTGTGGAACTATAAAAGAAGAACCTTGGGGGATGTGCTTAACACTCACATCGAGATTTCGGCAAATACGTGTGGAGCCTAAGACTTTCTGCAGTATTTCCGGTCGTATAGTTGTCATTTTGGATATTTTTCGTTATCTTTGTTTCCGTCCTATTTGCTGTGTTGTCTTAAGGCATCTGTTAAGATTGGGAGTTCTTGTAAGTAGCTAGTTGTTGTCGTGTTGTGGGTTGTCTTAGATGTTTTGACTTGAAGTAGCTTGGTTGGTTATTTATCGTCAGGGGTATCCTTGCCATGTTTTTCGTGTTTAGATGTTTTCGCATTTTGTGGGTTAGAGTTTGGTATGCGAGCAATCTACTGCCTTGAATGTTCTGGAGTTATGATTGTTTGCCTCTTGGACTTATACTCTAATAATTGAAAAAGAAAGTTTTAACAGAGTGGTTCTGACTTATCAACAAAATCTATTTTTCTACTTAAAAACAAAAAAAAAAAGAAAAATTAATTTCTCCAGTGTTAGAAGCAAAACTCAAGAACACAATTGCAAGCACTCATAATAGACCCAAAACTAAGCGTTAATCTACATTATGTGATACTTAACCAAAAACCTAATGTTTAGAACATGACCTAAAAATAGTAAATTTACTGCATAAGTAAGGGCTTCTTTGACCAAGTTTAATTTTACACCGAAAAAAGCACTATATTAAGGTTTTTCACAATATTTAGCCAAAATACGACATTAAAGTCAAAAATACTCTACATATTTAAAAAATTAACTCTAAAAAGGCGACTTTGGGGAAACTGTTACTTTTATCGATCAAATATGTAAGAGTATAAAATCAATACTAAGCTTTCATTGATCAGTTTAAACTTTTGGGCTAGTTAGTTCCTTGACATTATATCAGAGTCGTGTTGACCAATAGTAACACTATCCAAGCTTCAACTCCAATGGGCATTTGTCTGAGGCTACACATGGAGTATAAAACCAATTTTAGATCTTCACTTATCAACTTAAACATTTGAAACAGTTGATTCCTCGACAAAACACACACAATTATTGAAAACAAATCAAAACGGACTAGCGAAAGACTCACCCTTTATGATTCCCAGATATTTTGATAGCATAATACTGATTAGAAGAGAGCGGCTGATCAACAACAGGAATGAAAATGGCCTCATTATCATCATCAGAATCATAATTGATATTGAGTACTTTGTTAGATGGAAGTGGGAGATCTTCAATGTCAAGGCTCTCACATGAACCCCAGCAACAGCCGGCAGTGCTGTCTATGGATTCTTTGTCTCTCACCACTAGGTACCCGGAACTCGGGCCTTCCGGGGGTGGCTCCGATATCAACTCCGGCGAGTTCTTGTACTCAGATAAGCGTCTAGTTACGTACATTTTTCACCTCTAACTTCTCTCTCGCGTTTTGACCCGTTGTTTAGTTAGTTTCTTGGTCAGAAGTTGGATGTTTCTTCTATTGATAATTTGAAAGGCATCTTAAGAATGGAAGATATTGTTTTTAATTTAATAAATTAAAGGGTTATTTATATTAAATATCTTTTTATTTTTTTATTGTATTAATTTAGTTCTTGTATTTTTAGTTGTGTCAATTTAGTTTTTGTATAACTTGTGTCGTGTTAATTTAGTATTTTGGTCAAACTTAAGTTTAGAATTTTTTACACAAAAATTGGGTAAGCTTTTGTTAAAAGAAGAAAGAAAAAAATATACAATTTAAAATTAAATCTGCAACCTTGTATAATGAATGTATATTCAAAATACAAGATAAATATTTGTTAAGGACATTATGTATATAATTAATATCAGGTCGGATCGGGAATTTGGAAATTTTCTGAAATGATACCCATATCCGAACTGATATTCATATTTTAACAGGTCGGATATACCCTAATTGGAGATTTTCGGGTTGGTTACCCTAATTTTTTGGATCAAAACGTACTAGGTAAAGTCTCGTTACGTACATTTTTTACCTCTAACTTCTCTCTCGGCTTTTCCCTTCTTGTTGCTCAGTTTAGTTCTTCGTCAGGAAAGAGAAGTTCCTTGCATTTATAATTTTAGAGGTGTATCCGGAAGGAAGCCTTTAGCTACTCAATTTTCATATAATTAATAACATATAGGAGATTTATTACTAGGTATTGTTATTATCAGAAAATTGTTATTGTTGGGGCAAATTTATAAAATTTTATGACTATTATTCATTGGGAGCCACATCACTGTTACAATAATAGTATTTTTTGCCTTATAACTAACACCACCCTTTGTTATTGGGTAATGTCATTGCTAGCAAACATAGCAAACATATTATTATTACAGCAAATTTAGTGAAATTTTGTGGCTATTGTTTACTACGAGCTATATCATTAAGTTATTAGCATTTTTACCTTCATAATAATAATACTCTTACTATTTAGGAAGTATAAGATATGAGGATTTACCATTACATTTTCTTATATTTTAATATGCATATTGAGGTACTTGTAGTTTAAAAATTATCACTTAATAATTATCATATGGTTTAAAATTTTTCCTTTTTTTAGATATTTTTCTTCTACAATATGAGAAATTATTAGTCAAAAAAATATAGCTTTAACACATGATCATTACAGTATTTGGATATCTTTTGAAGCAATCTTGTTAAATTTCCACCGGCCCCACGAAGTTGGCACACAAGATCTACATATAAGTTCAAGTGGGGTTCTATCCTGAAACCAATTAGCAATGAGTAGAGTAACTCATTAGACTTATAAATTAATCTCTTTACTCCCACAATTTCAATGTGAGTTTTTTATAGTAGACTCACATGAAGAGTCTTCGTTCAACAAATCTAATATGTTTTTGCTCAAAAATGTTGACATACAACAGAATTTCAACACTATAAACATATCTTTCGCTATAATTTGATGACTTTTTTGATGGAATTCGGTAAATTTAAGATGAAAAAATGCTAACTGGACTCATGTATTCATAATATATAATTGATCTATAATTTCTTAATATAAAATAGTGCTCAATATTTGATTTTCTGACATATTATATTCTATATTTGAAGACTAAGTATAGGTAAAAATAAAAAAAAATATGAAATAATTTTATCACAAAATAGTTTTATCATTTCATTGACCTGGCACGCTGCGTCTGCGCTTTAAGAGAAAAATGACATATTGACTTCAATTTTTATTTATTTGAAATTGAAGTGATTTATTGCTTCGCTTGTAAGATATTGGATACTTGCAATTTATCCACTTGACTTTTGAAATCTATCCCTTAAATGTCTTAATTTTTTAACAGATCATATGTTAAAGAATATTTATTACACTTATATTTATTAAATTTTTACTAAATTATCTAAATATTAAAAGAGAAAAATATTATTATTTTTGTATAGACCATTAAAATATAAGAATTTAATTTAATAAATATTCCTTAACATGTGCCTTTAGAAAAATCAATTTTTTAATATATAAGGAAATATTTTTAGATTTAAACATTTATAATCTAATATCCTGAAATTCAAAAAAAAAAAAATTCATTATCATTATCCAAAATTTGGTTGGAAAGGAGAAAATGTTGACAAAGCAAAAAAAATAGGGGAAAGTGATTTTCCCGCATTTGGAAATACATGAAAAATATGAAAAAAAAAAAAAATCCAATGAAAAATTTTAAAAACTGTACAATAGGATTTGAGAAAAAACAATTTTCCTCTTGAAAAGGAGAGGAAAATGGAAAAAAAAATGAATCTCGGCCCAAACTATCTCAACTCCCTATGTATTAGACTTGATCTCAACTTTATGTTTAATCAACAAGGTTTGAATTTTTATCGTAGAATGCTAATATGATGCATTATTTTGCTAATACACAGATATCTTCCGTCATAGTTCAGCAAATTTTTTTCCATAATCTGCTAGATTTTCATTGATAACATTGATATAACTCATACATATGGTTGTAATCATGTACTATATTAACATTCCCGCATAAGGTACTTAAGTGATAAAATTTTGAAAGTTCGGGGTACCTCATTGTGTATATTAAATGTCACGGCATTTAAATAATAAATGTTCAAACCTTGGGATATTCAAGTAAAAAATTTCCTTATATTTATAATAATTAAAAATTTTATAATATTTTCAAATTTAAAAATATTTAAATCCTTAAAAATATTTCAAATATATAAATTTTATATATTTCAAAAATACGCGGATTTACCCCATGTGGTGTGCTCATGTGCTTATGTGCGTATGCGTATGTGTGTATGGATGTGGTCTATTTGCCTTAATATGTGCCATGGATGTGTCTTTGACATGATCTAACTCTTTTTCGGGATGCCTTGCTTCAGGGACGGCAAGATCTTCAGGTTAGGGGTCCTCAAAAACAGCCTCTCTTCCACTCGGAAGTGGTAAGGCTGCGTACATTCACCCCCCCAAACCCTGCTTTTGCGGGAGCCCGTGAGGCACTGAAAATGTTGTTGTTGTATATATTTAAAACATATTTTAAACTCATGTACATGAACCAAATTTTTTATGAAAATTTTAAATCTCAAGATATCTAATAGTATGTCTTGAAATGTCAAGTACATAGGTAATAATTAAACTCAGGGTACCTAAATAAAAAATTCTCAAAGGAACAATATCAAGAATGGTCACCAAATACATCACACGCTTAAATGATATAAAGAGAATATAGCTTATTAAGTGAGACAATAATTATATTTTTCAATTTCATTTTCTATCAATGAAACAATGGGGAAAACAAAAATAATCATTAAAACATATATTTTTTTTTCCTTGTTTTTCCTTGACTTCCAAACAATTAAAAAAAAAAAAAAAAATCATTTTTCTTTATTTTCTTTTCCATCAACTGTTATTCCCTACTGGAATCAGCCCAATGATATTTTGTTGGAAAATGATAACACATATTGGTAATATATACGCAACTTTTGTTGGGCTATTTTTTTTTTTATTTTGTCAAATTCTCCAAACAAATATTAACATAGTGTATATATATTATCGTAGTCATATATCGCATTAGTATTTTCTGATAAAAATTGGATGAATTTTGATGGAGATTCATCATATTTTGGGGTAGGGTGCCTAGGTGTGAAAATTTTCATACTTTGGAATTAAAAAAATTTGAATGACAAAAAAAATATGAACAAAAAGTTAAAGGGAAAGAAAATAAGGGAAACCGACTTTTTTCCCCTTGTTTGGAAGATAAAGAAAAATAAGGAAAAAATTAGTTCCCAAGATTAAATTTTTTCCTCTTTGTTTGGTTCGGAGAAAATAAAATGGAAAAAAAAAACTTTTGCATAACGTAATAAGTTATATTTTTCTTCTATCCTTTAGGTCATAAGAAGTTTCATGGTTAACTTTCTTGATAGTTTTCCATTGGAAATTTATTATTTAGGAACTCTGAGTTTAATCTTTTTATTATTTAAATATCTAATATTTTAATATATATACAATGAACATTTAAAAATATTTAAATCTATAAAAACATTTTAAATATTTAATAAAGTATTTAAATACTAAAAGGTTTGTAAATATTTAAAATATATATTTAATATTTAAAAACTATCTTTGCTTTTTCCTTTTTCGGATAGGGGACTGTCAGAAATAGTAAGACTATACGCCTTTTATCCCCTAGATCTCGCCCTGGTGGGAGCCTTTTAGGCACTGAATTTATTATTTTTTTTTTTGTATTAATATTTAGAAAGTATTTGACATGTTTATAAAATATTTATGTATTTAAAAGATATGTTATAGGTTAGGTAAAAAACTTTTGTTTTTGAAAAAGATTTTGAAAGTTTGAATACCTTAAAAATATTTCAAAATTTTAACTAATTTAGGTACTTTAAGTTTAATCTTTTATTACTTAAATATCTATATATATTTTAATATATATTTCAGTCTAGAGTATCTCAAAATCATTTTAACTCCTATAGTACTTAAAAAATACATTAAAAAACTTCAAACACTTTAACTAAATTTTCTCAAATTTTTTCATTCGAGTACCATGAAGATTATATTATATTAATCATGTATCTATAAGGGATAAATACTATACTTAATATATATTTTATATGAACTGAACATACTTAAAAATATATCAATGAACTTATGTGACAAACAAAATGGACCATCAAATCTGCTACGTAACATTTACGGACTTATGTCATTCAGGATGAGATTTATTTTTTTTTCCCCCCCATTTTCCTTCAAATTTTAATAGGAAAATGGTTTTCCTCAAAACCTATTGTAAATTTTCTAAATTTTTTATTCAATTTTTTTCCTTCATATTTTCCCTGCACTCCAAACACTAAAAAAGTGCTTTCTTTTTTCCCCTCTTGTGCAACATTTTCCGCATTCCGAATATATATATATATATGTATATATATATATATATATATATATATATGTATGTATGTATGTATATATATATATATATATATATATATATATATATATATATATATATATATATATGTATGTATGCATGTATATATGTTAAAATATCTATAAGCTTAGATGGTAAATGTTTAAATCATGAGGTAAGTTTGAGATAATTTTGTCATGATTGTAATATGTTGGCTAGTAGTGATAATCCATTAGTTAGTCAATTAGTATATTTCATTAGTAGTAATCAATAGTCTAAGTACTTATATTAGGATGAACTAGTAAGTAGTTAGTAGTTGAATGTGTTGGTAAGAGAGTTGGTTAGAGTTAGTTAGGATATTTGAGATATTTTTCATTAGTTTAGCAAGTATAAGTAATAGATACCTCATTTGTATTCATCATTCAAATGTTAATTCAAGTGTTATACTTTCTCCCTCAATTCTATTCTCTCTACTTCTCCCTCTAATTCTCTTCTCTTCCTCATCTCTTTCTAATTCTTTCTCTATCCCAAACTTTCATTCTTCATAAATTTCTAAGTCATGATCCAAGGCCATCCCGGGATCATGACAAATTTCTTTATGTGCGCCTATTTAAGCTCTGTTTAGGGTTTGACAGAGAAATGTGAATATGAAAAACTCTCTATAAAATTTAAATAGATAAAATAACCTTGCAACTCAATAAATGTAGGCAATTTTGATCGAAATATGTAAATCTTGTATGTTTGATATCATTTTCTTGTTAAATAGTTGTTGCATTGCTCCACATTTACGTGGATTCCCCCCAAGCCCTTACCAATCAAAAAAAAGAACTTGTGAGATATGAAAATTGTGCACCTGTTGTCCATCGCAAGAGTTTTAAGGTATTCAATATGTATTTAAAATGGGGCCTTTTGTAGATATGCACATTTTTTTGATAACATAAATATTAATAACAAAATTTACCATTTAGGTATTGTTGCTCAGAGCATCGACCCTCTTGACTGTAGGATAGCTCAAAAAAAAAAAAAAAAATTCCTCATTATCTCCAGCACCGATCATCTCGCTGCTGCCATCATCGTTTCGTCGCCGCTACTGGAATCAGCCCTCATCACCATCAGCCAACATCCCTAGCTGAACAGAGAGTAGAACCTTCGGTTGTACCCGATCATCATCACCGCCGCCGAAGTTCGAGGTCTATCATCCCTGATCACCTTCCCCACCGATTGTCACTGTCATCAGTTATCGAGTACCATCACCGTTTGCTGGGATTAGCTGCTGCTACCATTAGTGGAGGTCACATCCCAAACCCGCACACCAGGTGTTCGACAAAATGCCTCAATGAATTGATCGAGGAAAGGTAACGAATCTTACTCAATTAAGTTGGAGAAATGGAATTACCTCTGTTTTATGGAAGAGATGTGAATAATTGGGTGAATGAGTGTGAGAAATTCGCTCTTAGTCATCAAATATATGGATTGGATAAGGTTGACTTAGCTTCTAATCACATGAGAGGGTTAGCTCTGCAATGGCACCAAAATTTCATGCGAATTAGGGGAGATAGGGGTAAACCGAGTTGGAATGAATATATGAATGCCCTCAATGTAAGTTTTGGAAATGAGTGTGAGGAACCTTTGTATAAGTTGTTGAAATTGAGGCGAAATGGACGAGTTAGGGAATATCAAGCTGAATTCTATGCACTCGCAGCTCGGACCAACCTAAATGAACATCAACTCATTAGCACTTTCATAGGTGGTTTGAGGGTAGAGATTGCCGTAGAAATGCGATTCATGCAACCCACCCTTCTCTACCATGCATTATGTTTAGCTAAATTAGAAGAATCTAAAATTGAATTCTTAGCTAAACAACTCAGTAACTCAAAGCTCCCTCTTCTTCCAACACCTACTGCTCACAAAACTACTGTCAACCCTCACAAATCACCGTACCCCATTCAAAACCACCAACCATTTACTGATTCAAACTCACCTGAATTCCAAGAAAGTGTTACTAAAGCTAGGAGGGAATTAGTTCAACAAAACATAGAAGATGAGATGGGAGAAGGGGGTGAAACCGAGAATATAAGCATGATTGAAGATAAACAAGTTATGAGTTGCCAACCTGAATTGCAAGCAATAAGTATGGAGCAACTTGTAGCTACCGCAGCACCCTTTCAACAGGAAGAAAGAGTTGAGACCTTACACTTACAGCTGCAGCTGCAAAACAACCAGAAACATGGCTTACATGATGACCAAGGAGTTGAAATTTACCCTACACCTATGCAACCTTGTGACAACTGTTTGTCCAGCATGAAAATTATCAAGAAGGGAGTCAAAATGCATTGGAAGGCACTGGTGTTGGCAAGGATTTGGTGGCTGAACTCGATGAAACAAGCATCATACAAGCTATTGGGAATTCCAGTGGCTTGGGATCATTGTACTTCAAGGTTGCAAGTCTAGCTATCCTTCAAGACAGTGCTATGCTCTTCCCAAGTGCTGAGCTGCTGCAATTTATAGCAAATTTAGCATCAAATCAGCAAGGTAGAGGGGTTGAATCACTACATCAGCGGCAAGTGATTGCTCTGCAGCAAGTTGAAGGAATGGCAGGGAAAAATGGACTTGATGTTACTGATTTTGCAAGTGTAAAGGCTACTTTATTGGAAGAGGAAGTCGGCTTATGTAATATTGAGACTATTAGAGTCCATACACATCTAGTCCTCTCCTATGACAGTAAAGACCAACCTACAGCCGAAATATTATTGTATGCTACAGATGAAATGAAGCAATTGAGAGACACAGGACAAGAAAACACCAAAGGATGTAGACCCTACCACAAGGTTACATCACATGCTAAGACCTCCTGAAGTGCTGCGATTCAAGGGACATCTGAAATGGGTAAATTCAGCAGCACAAAGGCATCTGCAGCAGAAAATTGTGTATGGGGAAATAGAAGCTGGTCTTAAAGGAGCATGTAGGAATGCTGGAAGGGTGGCTGCTCAAGTGGAGTGCAAGTATCAAGGAATTTTGTTCCAAGGTAAAGTAAGATATGAGTTTATCATATTAATGACTGAAGCCCCGTTACTGCAAGCCACGTTGCTGCAGCCACATTGTCACCGGTCTACAGCGGGTATTCGTTACAAGTTGTTGCACTTGAGTGGCTCTGGTTACTCCTACAAGTTGACCAGAGAAGTTAAGAAAGATACTCGAGCAACGTAGTATTGAGCGGGAAATCAAACAACGGCAACATCGGGTTCAAAATTCTGTTAATTTCGGTTTTTGAATCTGGCGGGAGGCAATTTGGCACGCGAGTAGCATGTGACTTAACTACCTTTCTATTTTCGTAATTTTAATTAAATTCTTTAATTTCGTTTTATCCTTTTTCCTCTTCATATATAAGCCTAGTGAGATTGTAATGAGGGTTATGATTTTGATGAATGAAACTTCTCTTGCTCCCTCAAGAACTCTCTCTTCTCCCTCTTGATTCTACTTCTTTCTCTCTCTAAATCTCTATTTCTAGTTCGAGAATTGTGATCAGGGCTTATTGAATTAGGATCCTGTATCATTGGTATCAGAGCCACCGATCTTGAGCCGTGGATTGCCGGTCATATGGGGGGCCGATGCCGTTCCCCAGTCATATGGGGGGCCGATGTCACTCAATAGTCTTATGGGGGCCTATGCGTGACATGTCTCAAGGTCGATTGCCAACTTTAAAAAAGAACCGATGTAGCTTTCCGAATCTCAAATGGTGACTTCGGTATTGCAGTGTTCGCCCGGGGCTAGAATAACTCTAGTGCAAAGCCATGTCCATCGCGTGGTGGTGACGTCGGAATTGCAGTGTTCGCCCGAGACTAGAAATCTAGTGCAAAGCCAACTCGCGAGGACGTGAGATGCGGAAGCGTGGTGGTTTGATACAGGAAAAAGACGCCATCCCACATCGGTGGTTTATGAAAGGGTGGGCCAATATATATGCCAAGGAGTTACTCCACTCATTGCCAATTGGTTTTGGGATGGAACCTCTTTCGGTCTGTATCATGGTCCCATGAAATTCGATATCCACTATAGGATGTAACTGAGTTATGTAAGTTCATCAGTAATAACAGGCTGGAGCGTCTTGACTAAATGAAGGGTTAAAATTGTCGGAGATTTCTATTCGGGAAATTAGGATGTCGTTTGCCGGTTTTAGCCACCCGCCTTGTTTAGGCTCGTTGGAGGCAAACTTGTATAATTATATCATAATTTGGGGAATAGAAATTATAGACAATTTTATTGATCTGAAATTGGGTTTTAAAATGGGTTAAAAGATTTGGAAAATATATTGTATTTTCTTTTGGGTAATAAATAATACCAGGTTTGTTTTAATTACCCGGTGGTTATTTCCCGGGTACCCGTGCCCAGCCAACTGTTACCCGTACCTCAGGATCGTGCCACGTGTTTTGTTAGCAGCCGTTGATTTGAGCTGCCTTGCCTGTGCATTATTTACCCTTTTGGTTAGTGTTTTGTTAAAAGGGTCATTTACAGTAAAAAAAAAAAGGATGAAAAATGAAGAGGGGTTGCTTTTACAGAGAGAGAGAGAGCAATGGTGAAAACCCATTTCTATGGGGTTTTCTGTAAAGAAAACGCAGAGGAGAGAGAGGAGAAAACATGGAGGAGAAAGACGGCTTTTCTAGTGTGAGAAAGGTCGAGGAGCGAGAGAAAGGGTGAAGTCCGAGGTTGGAGGGCTGAAGATTAAGGAGAAGAAGACGGTGGTGAACCTTGGAGCTCGGGATGCTCAGTTCAAGGCGATGCGTAGTCCCAAACGAGGTCTTCTTCAACGATTCTGGCTAGGGCTTGGGTCCCTAGGCTGGTCTTCGCCCGTATTCGCTCGGTGATGGCTTTCATCTTGTTCTTTCTTGTTTTCTTGCTTTAATCTCTGTTATGGTTTTCATTTTAGACTTGATACTTGGTCTGTGTTTGTAACCCTAATTACTGATAGTGGATTTGACTCCTTTGAAAACGGAGGCCCGTGGACTAGGACCTCGCTGAGGTGCCAACC
This sequence comes from Simmondsia chinensis, assembly GCA_018398585.1. Lineage (NCBI taxonomy): Eukaryota > Viridiplantae > Streptophyta > Magnoliopsida > Caryophyllales > Simmondsiaceae > Simmondsia > Simmondsia chinensis. The sequence goes on along the minus strand of JAGTTD010000008.1, from coordinate 5,504,038 downwards.
ACATATATCGCGTGTTCTTTGTTGTGTTGTTTCTGGTTTAATTTCCATATTGTTTCGTTTGTGGGTTTTTCGTTGCTTAGTGCTCGGACAAGATCCTGTTTTCGAGTTGAATTCGGGTCTGATTTATGGCCCGAATTCACAACAAGTGGTATCAGAGCCTTGGTTCGTTGTCTAGTTGCACGGTGAGCAAGAAAACACGAACGAAATAGAACCAGAAAGTGGTTTTGTGTTGGATTGTCTTGATTTTCAGATCTAGGGTTTTCTTGAAAAATTGGGATGTTCTTTGTTTCTTGGAGAGGAATGAAAGAACCAAGAAAATGTTTACAGAAATAGGGTCTGAAATATTTCCTTTTTTTGTGAAATTTTTTGAGTCAAAATTTCCAAATTGGTTTTAACAAGTACACTTGTTTTGAGATGATCAATGGGCTTTTGTTTCTTCGAAAAAATTTGAGCGTTATTTTCGGCTATTACTGTGTACGTGGTAGTATGATAAAAGTCCGAAAAAGGAAGAACATATGTGCGGTATGAAAGAAAAAGGAAAATGTTTAATCACTATCAGAAATTTAGGTTTGGCTTTACAATTAGAACTAGGTGCTGGTTTAGGTGTTGGATGCTTTGTTTTGACCTAGATTGAGGACTTTTACTACCTGTTTTGGATTTAATAGGTGGTGGGATGTTTCTTGAGAGATGGTTGGAGGACAACTATCATGGGTGTAGAACATTGGATATCCCTGAATGGTTGAGAAAACTTAGTTTTCTTTTGGAACCTTAGAAGTGTCTAATTGGTTAGGACCTTCTTGAAGTCCTTAGTTGTTTCTAGTCGGGTTGGACTCGTATCGGAGATGGGTCATTTGGTTTGAGCGTCAGACTGCGTCTAAAGCCCTGATTTGTCTCCTACGTGGTAGTTGAGACGTGTTTTAAGTATCTTGGTTTTGGACACTCGATTAGGTGGCCTAGGTAGCATGGATTTCTTGTTGTTGTTCGAACATCCTGTGGTTTCTTGTTGTGGAAAAGATGCTTATGCCTTGAGACTAATGATTTGTCTTGAAGTGAGAAAGCTCTAGGTGCATCTAATCGGTGGAGCGGTTCGGTGTTAATCGCTTGTTCGGCCTCGTGTATGGTCGGTTGAGAATCTTGTGTAGATTCTTGTTCTGGTGGAGCGATTTCGGAGGTAAATTGCTCGAGCCTAACCTAGTTGCTGGTTGGATGGGAGTCCTTGGTTTGGATTCTATTTTGGTGTTAGTTTTGAACACCCTGGCATGGTGTTGGTGCTGCTATTGTGTGGCTAACTGTGCTGTTCAGAACTTGAATTATGTGCCTTTTTCAATGTTCTATGTGATTGTAGTGGTTAACATGTGTTTAATGCTTGAGGTTGATTGTGAACTTGTTGGAATGGAAGCCTTGAACCTAGGATTGACAACTCTTAGGTTAGGCATGTCTAGTTGCACAATCTTGGACCCGTGTGTGGATAGAGCATTGCATGTTTTTTGAGTTTAATCACGGATTAGACTTTGTATGCGAGAATTGGTGTTTCTTGCAAATGTTTGAGTGAACTAAGTGAAATAGTTGATCATTGTAAAAGGTTTAGAGAACTTGTGAGTTCTTATGGAAAATCGATGTGTGATTGAGTGTCTTGGTCTCCATGTTGACGTCTCATGTATTTCCCAAAGCTATGTTGGAATCAAGTTGAATATATTGGTACTTGTTGTTTGAAGTGATGATAAACATGTTGTTTATGGACTGTTTCAAGTTGAATGAATTTGTTGCTGTTTTGGACTGCTACATGTTGGTATGCTGTCTTTAGTGCTGCTCATACTAATTTTACCGCATTTTTGGCTGATTGCTGCTAGAATATGCTACAAGCTGCTGAATTTTCTGCATATTATTATGTATTTGAGCTATTTTACTGAATTTTAGCCAAGAATTTGGAAAACATGATATGTTTAAGTCATATGTGGACATGGTGTTGTCTTTGGAAACTTGTATGCCCTTAGGATCATTGTTTCATACCTTCTTTTCTAGTTTTGGGAAAAGTGTAAGGTATAGGTCTTATGTGAACCTTGGATGGAGCATTTGTTTGGTAAGGTTATGTTTAGATACCTTTGGTTTGGGTTAATGGTTCACAAGTTGTTTGCTCATGTTGGGTTATTTTTTGGATATCGTTCATGGTAGAGTCTTGTGATGCAATATATGAATTGATTTGGCTAACTTGAATTCTAGGTGAATTGCATGTTTAGCTTGGTTTTCGTGTTGATATTGTGATAGACTTGATCACCATGATTGTGCCCATGTTGTTGTGTGAGCATGTTTGGTTTCTTGGTGTGAAACTTGTTTTCGAAATGGCCTCTATTTTCGGAGGAGCGTTGTGAGTTAATTTCGTGAGACCATGGTGGAGTTTGTTGGATTATGGTCCCATGAAATTCGATATCCACTATAGGATGTAACTGAGTTATGAAAGTTCATCAATAATAATAGGCTGGAGTGACTTGACTAAATGAAAAGTTAAAATTGTCGGAGAAATTCTATTCGGGAAATTAGGATGTCATTTGACAGTTTTAGCCACCCGCTTTGTTTAGGCTCGTTGGAGGCAAACTTGTATAATTATATCCTAATTTGGGGAATAGAAATTATAGACAATTTTATTGATTTGAAATTGGGTTTCAAAATGGGTTAAAAGATTTGAAAAATATATTGTATTTTCTTTTGGGTAATAAATAATACCAGGTTTGTTTTAATTACCCGGTGGTTATTTCCCGGGTACCCGTGCCCAGCCAACTGTTACCCGTACCTCAGGATCGTGCCACGTGTTTTGTTAGCAGCCGTTGATTTGAGCTGCCTTGCCTGTGCATTATTTACCCTTTTGGTTAAGGTTTTGTTAAAAGGGTCATTTACAGTAAAAAAAGGATGAAAAATAAAGAGGGGTTGCTTTTACAGAGAGAGAGGGAGCAATGGTGAAAACCCATTTCTATGGGGTTTTCTATAAAGAAAACGCAGAGGAGAGAGAGGAGAAAACATGGAGGAGCTAGTGTGAGGAAGGTCGAGGAGCAAGAGAAAGCATGAAGTCCGAGGTTGAAGGGCTGAAGATTAAGGAGAAGAAGACGGTGGTGAACCTTGGAGCTCGGGATGCTCGGTTCAAGGCGATGCGTCGTCCCAAACGAGGTCTTCTTCAACGATTTCGGCTAGGACTTGGGTCCCTCGGCTGTTCTTCGCCCGTATTCGCTCGGTGATGGCTTTCATCTTGTTCTTTCTCGTTTTCTTGCTTTAATCTCTGTTATGGTTTTCGTTTTAGACTTGATGCTCGGTCTGTGTTTGTAACCCTAATTACTGATAGTGGATTTGACTCCTCTGAAAACGGAGGCCCATGGACTAGGACCTCGCTGAGGTGCCGAACCACGTATATCACGTGTTCTTCATTGTTTTCGTTGTTTCTGGTTTAATTTCCGCATTGTTTTGATTGTGGATTTTTCATTGCTTAGTGCTCGGACAAGATCCTGTTTTCGAGTTGAGTTCGGGTCTGATTTAGGGCCTGAATTCACAACAGGTATCTTAAGATTGAATATTTATCACTTTAATATCTTAATATTTTAATATATAGAATGAGATAATGTAAGATTTAAAAGTAATATTACCTAAGTATATTATGCTAGAACTCGATGAATGTTTGCCAAAATACACCCAAAATTTCACCAGAAAATTATGAATCGTCATGTTTAGGAAATTGTAGGTGGGTCCAAGAAGAAATTTATGGCAGTGAAATTATTAAATAAGTCCAAGTTAACCCAAATAATAAAAAGCCTAAAAAAGTTACCAAATTCAAGACCAAGTCATCAAGAAATACTAAAGGCTTGTTTGGAATTGCTTATTTTGGAAAAATATATGTCTTTTTTTTTTTTTTTGAAAAAAAAGCACTTTTTTGAAACATTGATGCTTTTTTTTTTTAAAGCAGAAGCTGTTTTTCTGCTTATGATTATAAGCAAAAGTAGAATCAAAAACTTAAAATTTTTAGGGCAAAAATACCCCTACGCAAACATTAAAATTACATTATACCCAATCATCTTTCAAAACCCTAACCTTCTACCCAACCAATTTGGTCCCTTTCGGCAATTTGACCAAAAATAAAAAGCACTTTTCTTAAACACTGGCTAAACACTAATAATAATACGCTTCGGACTGGTTGAGCCAAACACAAACTGCTTCTTTAAAACAACACTTTTCACATAAGTGCTTTTACAAAAAGTGCTTACGAAATAAGCAGTTTTTTCACAATAATTCCAAACAGGCCCTTAGTATTCCCTGAAGTTTGAGGCTAGGCCCAAGCGCAAAGCAACTTTGAAGTTTGAGCTTTTACAGAAAGTGCAAGACCCAAAAAAGACTATTGAGGCTAGGCCCAAGCGCAAAGCAACTTTGAAGTTTGAGCTCAAAAGTGACTATCAAGTCCAACTGTAAAAATGACTTTCAAGTCCAAGTTACCAAAGGAGTCTAAAGTCTAATTGAAAGTCCAAGTATCTTTTTTTAACTGAAGCCTAAATGACTTCGGAATCTAATTCTAAGCCTAAGTCCAAATGACTTTTAAGTTGAACCAAAGCGTAAATTGACTTTCAAAACCTAAGCCAAAATAATTTCTAAGTCAACCCAAGCTCAAATGAATTCTACGTATGTACAAGTTTAAATCCCAATTGACTCTCAAGTCAAACATGAAGCCCATATGACTCTCAATTCAGACTTGAAGCTGCAATGCGAAAATGCCTAGGATCTGGGTTTGATTTAGATAATAAAATAAAATCTGAAAAGCGAACAACAAGGTAAAAGGAGAATAAGTAACGAAGGCAATGGTATTTACATGGAAAACCCTCAAAGAGAGGGAAAAACTACGAGTGGAGGTAGAGAATTTTTATTAATCGAAATTGTGGAGTATTTCTCAAACCTTAATAAAAGGGAAGAAGAGACCATATATATAATATAAGAGAGAAACCCTAAAAAACTAAGAAACTGGGTACAACCCGACCTAGATAAAAAGGTCTGTACCGTGGGAGGCTTTGGCCACTACAATCCCCTTTGGAGGTCAGTATTGGGCTACGGTTCTGATCCCTCCGCTCCACCATATACCTCTATTCGAAATCTGGACAAAAAATTTGAGACATAACCCAACAAATCTCCACCTTCCCCCCCCCCCCCCCCCCCCCCCCCCCCCCCCCAAAAAAAAACCCCTTTAACGGGTTATCTCAATATGAATGTGAACCAATCTAGTCCAAGCAATGCTTGAACTGGCTGCTAGGAAGAACCTTAGAGACCATGTCAGCAGGATTATCAGCTGTACAATTCTTCTTCAATCTGACCTTGACCTCATCTATCATATCTCGAATGAAGTGATGTTTCACATTTATGTGTTTGTCCTATTATGATCGGTCATCTAGTCCTTAGCCAAATGAATGGTAGATTGGCTATCGCAATGACTAACAACTGCACCCCGATCAACACTGAGATCACCCATTAGGCCCTTTAGCCACACAACTTCTTTAAATGCTTTTGTTACAGCCATATATTTTGCCTCTGTAGTTGACAATGAGATAATTGACTATAGGCTCACTCTCCAACTTATAGCACAGCCCCCTGTGGTAGATCTCCTCTTATCAAGGTCACCACTATAACCAACCAAACAGCCACTGATCCTCCCAAACTCCAAGCATTTATTTGTAATGCTAAGCAAATATCTTATAATCCATTTAACTGCTTGCCAATGCTCTTTTCCTAGATTCGCCATGTACTCACTCTGCTAACATCGTGTGAGATATTTGGACTTGTGCACACCATAACATACATGATGCTATCCACTAAACTGGAGTACGGGACATGTGACATATACCTGATCTCTTCCTCTGTCTGTGGCAAAACTGAAACCGAAAGCTTGAAGTGAACTGCAAAAGGAGTGTTAACTGGTTTGGCATCTTTCATATGAAAGAGCTTCAAGACCATCTCAATATACTTTTCCAAAGTCAAGTAAAACTTTTCAGCTTTTCCGTCCCTATGAATCTCCATACCAAGTATCTTCTTGGCTGCTCCAAATCTTTCATTTCAAATTCATCCTTTAACAAAGCTTTCAAATTGTTGATCTCAGACATATCTCTAGCTGCAATCAGCATGTCATCAACATATAATAGAAGATAAATGTATGAATCTGTACTTGTTTGTTTGAAATAGACACAACTATCACATCAGCTTTTGTAGAACCCATGATTGGTCATGAACTGATCAAATCTCTTGTACCACTGTCTTGGTGATTGCTCCAAACCAGAAAAAGACCTCTTCAACAAGCAAACATGGTCTTCTTTTCCCTCAATAACAAAACCCTCAAGTTGATGCATGTAGATACTCTCTTCTAGCTCACCATGCAAGAATATAGTTTTCACATCAAGTTGCTATAGCTCTAAGTCATGCATGGAAACTAGGGCAAGTAGTACTCAAATGGAACTATGCTTTACAATAGGTGAGAAAACATTATTAAAATCAATTCCATGTACCTGATTTTAACCTTGGCCACCAATCGTGCCTTGTACCTAGAATCTTCAACCCTTGGAATGCCTTCCTTTCTTTTGAAGACCCATTTGCATCCAATGATCTTCTTCCCAATTTGTGGTTTTACAAGCTGTCAAGTCTGGTTCTTCTGCAAAGATTCCTTCTCTTCATGCATAGGCATCAACCATTTTTCTAATTCAGCTCTAGACGTAACTTCTGAGTAGGTGGAAGGCTCACTATCATCTAGTGTCATAGCCATAGTAAGAGCATAAGCAACCATTTCTTCATAACCGTAAAGTTGTGGTAGTCTGGCTTGTCTTCTCTATCTTCCCCTAGTTATAGTATACTGCTCCACCTACTGATCGGAATCATCTTCTTCATTTCTATCAGAAATCTGTGGTGAAGGTGCTTGTATATTTTCTGTGGGATCATTCTGCTGTTGAGTTGTGCTACCCAACGGTAACTGAACTTTCTCTGGCATCTGTATCTAACTGGAGTCACATGTAACAAAGGGTGCCTTGTCTGGATGAAGTACTGTAGACTCATCGAATGTAACATGTGTCAAAAATTTATAGGATTTGGGATCCCATAAATAGAATCCTTTCACACCTGAGGTATAGCTAAGAAAGATGCATTTCTTGGCTCTAGGCTAGAGCTTTCCTTCATTCACATAAGCATATGCACGGCAACCAAAAATTCTTAAGTGAGAATAGTTTGCAGGGGATTCTGACTATACCTCCTCTAAAGTCTTCAACTGAAGAGATGTATGAGGTGACCGATTCACCAAGTGGCACGCCATGTTTATAGCCTTTGCCCAAAATTCTCTTCCCAAACCTGCATTTGACAACATACAATGAGCCTTCGCTAGTAACTTTTTGTTCAATCTTTCTATAACCCCCATTTTTTGGGGTCTCCCTATACAAGTCCGACGTCTGACAATGCCCTGATACTCACAAAATTTTGTGAAGTCACCCTCAACATATTCCAGGCCATTATTTATCCTCAACTTTTTTATCTGCTTTCATGTTTGCTTCTCAAGTAAAGACTTCCACTGTTTTAGGAAGTAGACCCAAACTTTCCTTGAGAAATCATATGTGAATGTCAAAAGGTATTTGGAACCACCTTTGGATGCAACCATGGAAGATCCTCACAAATCTGAATGTATGTAGCCTAATGTCCCCTTTGTCTTATGCACTGCTAGTTTGAAGCTAACCCTTTTCTGCTTCCCAAATACACAATGCTCACAAAAGTTGATCGGCCCGTGTAATCTGACAACACAACAAGCCCCTTATACTGAGTTTTGACAATCCCTTATCACCCATATGACCAAGTCTCATGTGCCAAAGCTTGGTGATATCTAATTCTGCCAATGATGATGAAGATATAACCATTAACCCTATTAGTGTGGAACCAACAAGCTCATACAAAGTCCCAACCCGTTTTCCTTTCATCACAATTAGAGCACCTGTACGGACCTTTATAGCTCCACCTTGAGCCGTGTAGTCTTACCCATGAGAATCAAAGATGCCTAGAGAGTGAGATTTTTCATCAAGTCAGGAACATGTCGTCACAGCACCATCAAACATCTTTACTCAGATTTTTCCTATACCTGAAGCTTTGCATGCTGCATCATTGCCTATCAAAACAACTCCACCCTGAATTGACTCATATGTGATGAACCAGTCTCTATTTGGACATAAATGATGGGAGCAATCCGAATCTAGGATCCATTTGTATTTTGATTTGGATTGAGATTCGGTCAACAAAAGGACATCAGCATCACTCTCATCTTCAACAACACTAGCTTCAGCAGGTTTTTCATTTCTTTTTTTGGTATTTTTTGTCATCATCTTTTTTTTTTCCCCCCTTAAGCTTGAAACAATTCTTCTTAATATGCTCTTTCTTATGACAATAGTTACATGTAAGATTTTTATGTCTAGATTTTGACCTGGACTTTTTTCCTCCACCATCAGATCCTCTCGTTTCAGTTCTTCCTCTAACAAATAGACCGCTTCCTAAGTCAATAACAGAGTCAAGAAACTCTTTATCAACCTTTTCTTTACTTAGCAAGTTTTTCTTAACCTCATCAATAGTGATAGATTTTCTACCACCATAAATCATACTTTCAACAAAACCCTTATAAGAGGTTGAGAGAGAACAACATAGCCTAATCTTCATCTTATGGAGCATCATCAAGTTCTTTTAACTCTTGAATGATAATAAGAGATGTACCTTTCGACAAATGAAAGGTAAACAACCTTCGCTTGATAGCAAGTTTGTTGGAGACAGATTTTCCACATAACATCTCCTGCAAGGTTTCCACAACTCTTTGGCGGTTATTACTTCCAACACCTCAGTTAGAACGTCATTTATAAGACACATTTAAATAGTAGTGAGAGCCTTTTCGTCTAACTCCTCCCATTGGCCTTCTAACATGCTCTCTGGCTTCTTCTCTTTCTCGTCCAAGGTTTCAACCCATTCTAAGTCAAGAGGCCCTTCATCCGGACCTGTCATAAACTGAAACTCCCTTGACTAAAAACTTCTCAACTTTAGACTTCACAACGGATGTTATAGCACTAAATCGAACAACTAGGGCTCTTATACCAATTGTGAGGCGAAAATACCCAAGATTTGAGTTCGATTTAAATACTAAAATATAATCTGGAAAGCAAACATAAGGTAAACGGAGAATAAGTAATGAAGACAATAGTATTTACGTGGAAAACCCTCAAAGAGCGGGAAAAATCACGGGCGAAGGTATAGAACTTTTATTGATCGAAATTGTGGAGTATTACAAGAGGATTCTTCACTCCCTCCCTCTGTCTCTCTCTCTCTGTCTTTGAAAAAAACGGCTTTTACCCTAAGAAAATAGAAGAAGAGAATATATATAGCACAAGAGAGAAACCCTAAAAAAATAAGAAACCAGGAACAACCCGACCCAGATAAAAAGGTTCGTACCGTGGGGAGTTTCGCCCTCCTCCCTTTGGAGGTCAGTGTCGGTAAATGTTTAAATCGTGAGGTAAGTTAGAGATAATTTCTTTATGTGCGCCTATTTATTTCTTGTTTAGGGTTTGAGAGAGAAGTTTGAATAAGAAAAAAAAAACTCTCTATAAAAGTTAAATAAATAAAATATCCGTGCAACTTAGTGGACGTTGGCAATTTTGATAGAACTATGTAAATCTTGTGTGTTTGATATCATTTTCTTGTTTAATCTTTCATTGTATTTTAGTTGTTGCATTTCTTAAAGTTGCTTACGTGGATTTCCTACAAGCCCTTACCAAAAAAAAAAAAAACTTGCACGATATGAAAATTGTGCACCTGTTGTCCATCGCTAGAGTTTTAAGGTATCCAATATGTATTTAAAATGGGGCATTTTGTAGATATACACATTTTCTTGATAACATAAATATTACTAAAAATCATAAATATCAATTAAGGAATTTATCATTTAGGTATCTTAAAATTTAATATTTAACATTAAATATCTTGATATTTCAATATATATAATAAAATACCATAAGATTTGAAAAATATTATTACCTAAGTATACTATGCTAGAACTCGATGAATGAATGTCAAAATACACCCAAAATTTCACTAGAAAATCATGAATCGACATATTTAAAAATATTTAGGTGGGTCCAAGAAGAAATTTAAGGTAGTGAAGTCATTAACTAAGTGTAAATTGACCCAAATAACAAAAAGCCCAAAAAGATTACCAAATTCAAGAACAAGTCAAGGAATACAAGTCTAGTGCAAGACACAAAAAGACCACCGAGACTAGGCCCAAGCACAAAGAAACTCCGAAGTTTGAGCCTAAAAGTGACTATCAAGTCTAATTGTAAAAGTGACTTTCAAGTCCAAGTCACCAAATGAGTTTAAAGTCTAACTGAAAGCCCAAGTGACTTTTTTGAACCGAAGCCTAAATGACTTCCAAATCTAAGTCTAAAACCTAAGTCCAAATGACTTTCAAGTCAAACCAAAGCCCAAATAATTTCCACATATATACAAGTTTAAGCCTAAATAATTCGAGTCAAAGTTGAATCGCGAATGACTTTCAAGTCAAATATGAAGCCCAAATGAGTCTCAAGTTGGACTTGAAGCCAACATGGGTCTCAAGTTGAACTTGAAGCCAAAATGACTCTCAAGCCAATCCTCAAGCGCAAATGAATTTAAAGTCAAACCCAAGTCAAATGATTTCAAAGTTAATCCAAAAGTGCAAATAACTCCACGCTTGAGGGAGCAGGATGATGACATGTCACAAGGAGGAGCGTCCTTTAGGTGGCTTCCAGAGCAAGCTTCGGGCAGCCAAGAGGGACAGGGCAGCGGAAAACATGGAACGGGCAAGGGGAGGGAAAGGGAAAAATTGTAATAGATCAAACGTGCACAAAACCCATTTTCATATTAGTTTAGACCCAAAATGTCACTTTATTTATGAAAATTCCATTTGCCTAACTTAGTGTTAAAATGCAGCGTTTTAAAATGTAACCTAGATTTAACGTTTTGGTCTTTCATTAATTCATAATTAGCATATATAGGAATCAAATATCAACAAAAGCTATCAATTTATAGTTCTTACTCTTCAGCAATAGTAAATATACAAGATTTTGCTCAAAAAATCATATAAGTTACACTCATGACAAACTCCTCAGACAGAGAGTTAAGTTTATAGTTTATATAAATCCATACATATTAATACCTTAAAATATGCATAATTTACATAATTTCCTTCATAAATTTCCATTTATCTAACATATAGTTTGAGTATTACTTACTCCCACTTGCAACTAATCTTTCCGATGTGCTTAAAATCATATGTTAGAACAAAACTCCCATCTTTACTTCTCAATATAAACCTCTCAACCATCACATAACACCCAAATCTTGCCCACCATCCTATTCCTCCATACTCTTCAACCCTAAACAATCTAACTTGTTTCTCCTTCTCATTAACCCACCCACCTCTTTCTTCCTCCCATTTCATCCTTTCAATAACCATCTTACTCACCCCGATCGTCTCTTCGTCCCTCGCGTCGCCTATTTTCGTAAACCACACCATTTTATCATTCCCAATTCCCTCATAACTAACACAATCCCGACCGTTAACTCTCACTTCTTCTGTTGCAACAATAACATCGATGGTGACAGTGTTTCCTTGATCAGAGTTTCTCTCACAAAAGAAAACTCTATCCCATCTTTGCTCTAGCCGTATCTCGTGGAACACTGACTTCTTCACTTGATCCTTCAACTTCCCATCTTTGACAAACATGAAAGGACAATACCATTTACCCATATTCACAGGGACTGAGAACTCGCGTGACAAGGGAAACTCAAAGGGAGGAAGATGAGTGCGAAGTGCAGAGTCGAGCCCTAGGGCGTCACTCTCTATAAGGTCTTTGGTTCTTCTAACTGATGTCCTTATGTTTAAGGGGTGTCTCCTTAAGAAGTATGGAGGGTGACCGTATTGGGCAGCAGATTTTACAGTGAACTGTTTGGTAGTCGAATTTGTGCATGTTGTTGTTGTGGTGGTGAAGAACTCAAATTGTTGGTAGATGTCATCCGCGTCTAAGGGTCTTGGCTTCACATCTTTGATGTAGGATCCACAGCAGCCAATGCCCTTGTCTTCTTCCTTGGAACATACATATGCTTCCCTATATATATGCAAGAAAAGAAGGGCTTTTTAGCCCATCAAATTAGTTTATAGAGAAGCAGGGCCGATCTCGATATTTTTGGGGCCTCAAGAGAAAATTTTAGATGGAGCACTCTATATACAACAAATTAAAAAAAATTGTAATTATAAAACTTATTAATATTAACACTATATACTGTAAAAGCCACAATATAAAAAATTCGAGGGCTCCAAACTATTGCTTGGATCATTTTAGGTTATATCTAGCCCTACAAAGAACTAAAACATACACTTTTTTTTTTTTTGGCGGGGGGGGGGGGGGGGGGGGGGGGGGGGGGGGGGGGGGGGGGGGGGGGAACATGTTGCGTAAGCCAACAAGTAAAAGTGCTTTTAAATTCATAAAATAATCTACTTTTTATTTTAGAGAAAAGAAATTTTAACACGAAAAATATCCTTATTTTAATCTAAAAAACATAATTTAAAGAAAAAAGATTATGAAAAGAGCAAAAATATCACTGCATGACCAAAAAACCCCATAGAACTTACATAGTAGTTTTAGTACTTCAGAAGTTCATGTGCAATAGAACAACAACGTAAAAATAAAGAGCTTTAATTAGACATGGACTTGGTAATTATTGGCCCGATTTAAAGGGTAACCCAAATCCAACATGAAAAATTCAGTTGGGGATGAATGGATTGATGAGCCTAAATCTGATACGACCCAAATCATATAACTCTAAAATTTTGGAATCTAGTCAGGTCGAGTCGGGTTCCCTCATGGGCTCAAGAGGCCTTATCTAATGCTATGCTGCGGAGTGTGAAAGTAGAGAATAATAGAGTTTGATGGATAATAAGGAGATTACATGGGTGCCTATTTATAAGCAAATTATAGAGCAACAATTATACTAATTGCCCTTGAAATTAACCTACCACAAGGGATAAAAGAGTATAATCATAAAGGTATCTAATATGGCATATTCTTATATCATGAATGGTGAGGATATCTAAAATATTCTTGTAATATATGAGATATGAGGATATCTAGAATATTCCTCTAATAGGCCCCCCTCAATCTGAGCGGGGATTTGCATTGGAGGAAGCTATCTGCAGTTAGACCCTTGGGGAAGATGATGGCGACTTGTTTGGCTGTGGGAGTATAACAGACTTGAATGTCACCCTTGAAAACCTTTTCATCGACACAGTGGAAGTCAACATCGATGTGTTTGCTTCATTTGAGAAGGGATTCGCAGCCAGGTAGGATGCAGAGACATTGTCACAGTAGACGATGATAGGGCCTAGATGGTGGAAGCTAAGATCCATCATTAAGTATCGGACCCAGCCACTTTGAGTGACAACTTGTGCTACTGCCCTATATTCAGACTCTGCGGTGGATTTGGATACCGTGGATTGCTTCTTCGCTCTCCAAGAGATGAGGTTTGGCCCAAGATAGACAACGTAGCCAGTTGTACAATAGCATGTGTCAGGATAGCCACCCCAATCAGCGTCAACGAAAACAGGAACAGTGGGGGAGATGGTCAGTGTAATCAATAGGCCATGGTCTGGAGTGGACTTGAGACAACGAAGGATGCGTGTGATGGCTTGCCAATGGCGGGAACGTGGAGCATGCATGAATTGGGATACATGATTGACGACGTAGCAGATGTCAGGACGGGTCATCGTGAGGTACTGCAGGGCCCCAACAGCACTCGTATACTCAATAGGATCATCCAGAGGTCTCCTTCACTCAAGGAGAGATGTGCTTGAGTGGCTAGGGGGGTTTTGATAGGTTTTGCGTCCTGAAGATTGTGTTTGGTGAGAAGGTCCACAGTATATTTGTGTTGGGAGAGAAACAGACTTTGGGGTTGGTGTTTAGCTTCAATGCCAAGGAAGAATTGCAAGGGTCCTAGATCTGTTATTGCAAACTATTGGGAGAGGGAGCGTATGAGAAGGTTGAGTTGAGAGGTATCCGTGCCTGTTAAGAAAATATCATCCACATACAACGGAAGACATGTGAGGTGAGTGTTGGTTTTGAGGATGAAGAGAGAGGGGTCAACTTGACAGCAGATGAAACCAAGACTATGTAAGAAGGCACTGAATCGTTGAAACCAGGCTTGAGCTGGTTGTTTTAGTCCATACAACGCTTTCTTTAGACGGCACACATGGTTAGGGTATTTAAGGTGAATAAAGCCTTGATATTGCTTCATGTAAACTTCTTCCTTTAAATGACCATGTACGAATGCATTTTTAAAATCCAATTGCCTTAAAGGCCAATTATATGTAATAGCCAGTGTAAATATAAAGCATATGGTCGAGGGTTTGGCAACTGGGCTAAAAGTCTCCTCGTAGTCAAGATCTTCACATTGGTAAAAGCCTTGAGCTATGAGGGGAGCCTTGAACCGTTCAACAGAACCATCTACCTTATACATAACATTGTATTTCCAAGTGCTTTCTACATGGTTTTTAGTGGGGTCATAAGGGACAAGGTCCCAAGTGTTGTTTAGTATTAGAGCATTGGACTCATTCTCAAGTCTGTGAGCAGCATGTGCATTCTTGTACTCCCATGACGGACGAAAGGGAGAGAGGGTACTTAGTCTTTCGTATACCGGCCTTAAGTCTAGTTTGCATAGGATGGGTGTTGTGATTGGCTGAGGGTGGGACTACAGGAGGACTTGGAGGCGTGGGGTTGGTGCTGTCGGCTGCCACGGTTGGGCCCCGGTGCAGCGATAGCAAGGGAGGGAGGGGTTATAGTGAGCACAGCCGGGGGGGGGGGGGGGGGGGGGGGGGGAGGAGGCATGAGTATCGGGTGGTAGGGCCTGGGCGAACTGTAGGTTGGGGCTGGACACCGGGGGGAGGGGGGATTGGGTGAGGGATAGCGATGCCTTCGGGTCTGGTTCTAGACACAGGTTAGGTGGGTCAGGCCCGGGGCTGCAGCCAACGCCATCACTGACAGCCGGGCCAGGCAGCGAGCGAGGCACGATCGATTGGGATGCAAGGGAAATCCTTGTCCTACGAGGCTGGGGGAGACCTGAACTATAGGTGGTTGAGAGTGTGTGACATCGAGACTAGTCATCGAGGGGGAGGTAAGTTCAGTGTGGGGAAAACGAGATTCATCACATACTATGTGACAACTAATATACATTCGGTTGTTTTTAGGGTCAAAGCACTTGTATCCTTTATAACGAGAAGCATATCCAAGGAAAACACATTGTACCGAGCGAGGGGCAAGTTTATGAGGGGTACGAGATGTGAGGTTCGAGTAACATGCACATCCAAAGACCCGAAAGCGGTTATAATGCGGATTTGAATTAAAGAGTTTTGAAAGGGTGAAGTATTAGAAAGTGTTGGAGGGGGGAGATGATTTATAATAAAACAAGCAGTGTAAAAAGCGCCATCCCAAAATTCGTAAGGCATTTTCGAGTGAAGTAAAAGCATCCGTGCCATTTCAAATAAATGTTGATGTTTGCGCTTCGCCACCCCATTTTGATCGGGGGTATCAGGACATGATAGGCGAAAGTGAATACCAACCTCTCGACATAGGGTATTTATGCATCGGTGATCATATTCACCTCCCCCATCACTTTGAAAAAAATTAATTTTTAAGTTAAACTGGTTTTCTACAAAGTTTTAAATGAAGTGAAAATATCAAAGACTTCAGATTTGTGCTGCATTGGGTAGAACCATGTGAAGAGTGAAAAATCATCAATGAATAAAACATAATATTTATCTGTGGATTTAGAATAAACAGGTGATTACCAAACATTCGATTGTATAAGTTGAAGGGGCATGGTAGTATTATGATGAACATGCTCAAAAGGAAGCTTTTTGGACTTCCCTAAACAACAAGATAAACATTTATTCGAAAGTTTAATAGTATAGACATAATGTTTATTACATAAAAATTCAAGTATTGGGCTACCTAGATGACCTAGTCTTTGATGCCATAATTCTCCAATTTTGGTATGAGCAATGAGGTTGATGTCATGCAGTGAGAAACTAGAGAGTGGACCATTATTGGGTACTTGAATAAGTGGCATCCTTGTAGCCTTGTCCTTAACACAAAAGAGGTTAGAGTCAAATTCAACCGTACAATTATTGTCTTGATACAATTTCTTGATGGATAATAGATTGTGTGTTAGTTTAGGAACAAGCATGACATTGGATAGTTTAAGTGGGTTAGTGTAATACCTAGTTTATTCAAATTAGACTAGGTAATATAATATGTGAAATTCGGAATAATTGAACTGGGTTAGGTATTATAATAATACTAAAATTCACTACTATTCTGATTAAAATAAATAAATTAATGGATTAAAAGGATTAAATATCCAATTTAATTAAGTTAGATTAGGTATTGAAATATAATTAAGTTAAGAGACTAATTATTATTAAGGTATTCTCTAATAATACCAAAATAATTAAAGTATGTATATATGTAATAGTAATAGTAGTAGTAATAGTTGTAGTAGTAGTAGTAGTAGTAGTAATAATAATAATAATAATAATAATAATAATAATAATAAATAAAAAAAAAGGAAAAGAAAAAAGAAAAATAAAAATAAATAAAGTACAATCCCACCCCACACACTTTCCTCTTTCTCTCTCCCGTACACAATTCCCCCACCCCACACTCTCTCTCTCCTCCTTACCATCTCCCTCACTCCCTCACCGTCTTTCTCTCTCCCTCGTGTCTCTCTCTCTCCCTCACACCGCCACCCTCCTACCGCTGGTACGACTCCGACTACCACGGTACCGTCTAACCACCACGGTACTACCTGACCCACATGGTACGACTCCGACCACCACGGTACCGCCTGACCCACGCGGTATGACTCTGACCCACCACCGTACCATGCACGACCTCAGTGCCGCCTCGCACCCACACGGCTCCTTTCACCTCCGTACCGCCTGACCCATGCGAAACGACCACGGTACCTCTACCGCCTCCCACCACTACGGTACCGCCTCCCACCCCCATACCGCCTGACCTCCAGGAGCCTACAAATACCTCTAACCCTCAACCCCTCAACTTCACACCACCACCCAGCTCTCTCTCTCTTCTCTCGGTTTTCTCTCTCTAACACCCCCACAACTCTCTCCTCTCCTCCCACCGTTGTCACCTAGCCGGTACAACTCCGGTCTTCTCTCCGGTGCCGCCACCTCGCGGGCACAACTCTGGCCGTTCCTCCGGTGCCGCCACCTCGCCGGGACATCTCCGGCCACCTTGCCGGTACGCCATCTCATCAATTTAAAAGCTAATCAACTATAAGAACTGGGTTTTTGGATTAAAAGCTAGTAAAAGTTAGTATACCACTTCCCCTACTTGTTTGTAAAGTATGAAAATTGCTTTAGATGACTTGATTTGTGAGATTTATATGTTGAATGATTTATTGGTTTGATAAAATAGGATTGGGCATATGTGTTTATATGATTATGTGATTTATACTTTTTTGAGTTGAATTACATTGGTTTATATGTTGATTTAACATGTGAATTTCAAAGAAATTTGTACGAATATGTGAATTTTGAAGGAGTTTTTACGAATATGTGAATTTCGAAGGAAATTATTGTGAACTTGTGATTTGAATTTGAAAAGGTTTTATAGAGCTTACAGATAACTACGTTGACCCTCCGTGGTCTATCGACTATAGAATACGAAATACGAACTACGAAATATGAAAGTCGATTACGACCCTGTCACGGGAATAATACCGGCACGTAGTCTTCGATTGTCTGTTAGTTCTTCTGAACTAACAGATACTACGTTTTGATCCTAGCGGATCTGTCGACTTGGAACCGGTTCGAATACGAAATACGAACGTCGATTATGACCCTGCTGCGGGAATAATACTGGCCGTAGTTTTCGATGCGTTTGTAAGTTTACCAAAAAGCTCTTGTAAAATGAACTGAGTTATGAAACAATGGTTGGTGATATCTTAACATGATTTTCCAAAGATAATTGTTTTTACTGGTTTTGATTGGGAGTTTATTCGTTTTTAATAATATGCCTGATCCGGGTAGGGAGTGTGTTATACTTATTGAGCGCGTTGTTTGCTCACCCAATTCGTTAATTTCTCTTTTTTCCAAATTAGTAACCCATGGCAAGTTCCTGAAGGAAGAAAAGGTGGAACAGCTTACTCTAGAATTAGTTATTTCGTATAGTTGAATAATATCTGAATTTTGTTGTAGCATATCAGTGACCGTCTAGGATGTTGTATTTCAAGCTTTCCGCGCTGCTTTGATGTATCTGGGGACTATGTTGTATATATATTATAAGAACGGTGTATGAATTTTGAGAAATTTTGATTGAAAGATTTCGGGCTTCGTACTATGATGAGGGATTTCATTATAGTACGGCCATGTAGCACCCTTTTAACTTAAGCCTATTCGGTATTACAGTTGGGGGTGTTACAGTTAGCGTGTGTGGGTATGGACGTATGACCAATGTGTGTTACACGAAACAATGCTCCATTACCAACCAGTACACATTTATGATCGTAATAAGGGAGAAGATTACGAAGCATACCTGAGTTTGACGTCATATGGTTAGAAGCACCTGAGTCAGAGTACCAGTTGTAGTCGTGCCGTACTCCAATAGTCATGGCAGCCAGAGACTGAGATGGGTCAGGGAAGGAGTGGCTGTTGAGATGGGTTAGGGAAGGAGTTGCTGTCAAACCAGTGCAGGCAAGTTATTGCGGCATGACCAAGTTGTGTGCAAATCTGGCAAAGCGGCGAGACTGAGCACACCCGCACTAGAGTTAAAAGGAGGCCCAAAAGAGGGCTGAACCAAGGTAGGGGCGTTGTGTGGGTGCTGATCATGGGGCTGCGGGTGGCCTGAGGGCCCTTTTTGCCACCACGGTGGCCTCTTTTGCTATGCCGCCGCCTCGACTTGGTTGAGAACCGGAACTTTGTTGACCTGTGATGATGAGAGCATGTGATTGATTGGGTTGAGTTCATCCAGGATAGCGATTTAGGGCTGCCTCCTCATTAAGAAGGGCTGTTTTAAGCTCCTCATAGGTATATGTTTTGGAAGTTTTTTGTGTAAAAGTTAAAAAAGCGGCATACTCGGGTGGTAACCCATAAAGAGCATAATGTGTGAATTCTCTATTCGAAACAGGTAAATCAATGGTAGCTAAGTCATTGGTGATTGATTTTAATTCGGGAAGATAAACGTCCATTCTTTTGCCATATTTGCGATGGTTTATGAGTTGGGTTTGGAGATAAAACTCCTTGGCCATGGAGTGATCTCAAAAACGTTTAGTCAGGGCATCCCACATTGCCTTTGAAGTTGGGTGGCGAACAATGTCGTTAATGAGGGGATAAGAGAGAGTGGCGGCAATAAAAGACCTGAGACTTTGATTTGTGCGGACCCACGTTATATGGTCAGGATTAGAGTAAGATGACCCATTTGGAAGTGTTATGTGAGCGGGGGGCAGGGATAAGTATAGTCAATAAACCCTAATAGTTGATGGGCTAGAAGTAACATGTTAAACTGTTCATGCCAAGTGGGGTAGTCCGATGTTGTTTCAAGTTTGATCGTCACTATGTTTATGATATTAGAGAGGGGTATAACTATGGGAGAGGTGACGGAATTCTAATTAGGGAAATTAGGGTTTATAGTATTGTAATTAGGGAGAGGGGGTAATTTGCCATCAATCCTCCGTCACCGACGCTAGGTAGCATCGATGGGAGGGGAGGGAGGACACCACAGCCACCAGTGCTGGTGGCGTCGCCAGGGGGCAGTAGACTAGATAGCTCGGTGTTGATGGTCGAGGAGAGAGGGGAAGGAGGAGGAAGATAGGATGCCGAGGTTAAACGCTAAGGTCACTGTTGGCCTCCCGAGTAGTGATGGAGTACCGGAGATGGTGACACCGATATAAACCAACCGAGGGAGAGGGAGAGAGAGAGAGAGAAGTGATGGAGGAGGTGGACTCGACATGAGGAGCGGTTGACACCCGAACCCGTGCCATGGTGGGCAAGACAGGCTGTCGAGGTGGGGTTCCGGCACTGGTTATGCCGGACTCCGCTTGGGCCCTTGTGTTGCCGCCGTTAGAGGGAGGAGAGGGGGAAAGAGCGTTAGCATAGGTCCAACTAAGGTTAGATGCCATTGAAATTTAAAACAAGTAACTTGAAAAAAAAAAAACAAAAAGAAAGATAGCAATTGAGAATTCAAGATAATGCAAGATTAATATTAGCAGAAGTGAAAAAATAAAATAGAGAAAAGAAAAAAAATCAGAGTTTGTGCTCTGATACCATATGAAAGTAGAGAATAATGGAGTTTGATTGATAATAAAGGAGGTTATATGGGTGCCTATTTATCGGCAAAGTACAAAGCAACAATTACAGCAATTGTCCTCGCAATTAACCTAGCACAAGGGATAAAAGAGTAAAAGCATACAGGTATTAATGAGGATATCTAGAATATTCTTGTAATATATGAGATATGAGGTTATCTAGAATATTTCTCTAATATGGAGGGCTACAACCTATAAGATTTTGTGAATGTTGTGAAGATTTATTACTCATTTTCAAACCTTACCTAATTACCTATGATTTTTTGGAACATTGATGGAAGAACCTTGTGGGATGTGCTTAACACTCACATCAAGATTTCGACAAATACGTGTGGTGCCTAAGACTTTTTACAATATTTCGGGTCGTATAGTTGTCATTTTGGGTGTTTTTTGTTATCTTTGTTTTTCTCCTATTTGCTGTGTTGTCTAAGGCTTCTGTTAAGATTTGGAGTTCTTGTAAGTAGCTAGTTGTCATTGTGTTACAGGTTATCTTAGATGTTTAGGGTATTCTTGTTGGGTTTGTCGTTTTAGATGTTCGGGTGCTTCGTGGGTTAGAGTCTGGTGTTTTGGGTACAGGTTCCTCTTATGGAAGGTCAAATTCAAACCTTTATTTTATTGACTAACGGATTTGATACAAGAGTATTTGATTGAGTACAAAAGTAGTAGAGCAGAAACAGAAGGTGATTGACGATCCTACTCTTGGGTTTCTCCAACTATTTTTGAAGAGGGAGTAATGATCTACCTTTCTGTAGGGCCTTGGGCCATATTTATAGCATTCTCCTTCAGGAGGTAGCTGGAAAGCCGTGCTTCGATAGGGGATGTATTTCGCCCAATGCCCAATGTTGGGCAAGATGCCCCTAGTATTTGGGTCCGTGGTTTCGGGTAGTCGTCTGTTTAAGTCAAGGTGGCAGGTAGTCGCTGTTGGCTATTCCTCAGGCGGGTCGGCATTTCGGGGCGCGATTCCCTTTCGGGTTCGAGATGCGTATTGTCTTGAGGCGTCATTACGAGACCTATCCGGGGTTCATAATGCATTCCGATAGCAAGACGCGTTCATTCCTTCTCAGCCGGGTTTTATTGCTCCAAAGATGCCTCCCATAGGAGCATCTCGGGCCGAGATGCACTTTGGTCCCTAAGGCCTCGTATACTTGTACGAGTATTGCTTTATTGATACTTATCAGTTAGTCCCCTGCAATTTCGCAAATGATTCTCATTTGTGGCTTGGTTTGTGTGCTTTGCTTATATATATATGGATGTGTTGGTTTGTTTTGGGGATATCCCATTTTGTTCCCAAGTCTTCACTACCATTTTATAATCTCAAGTTATTTCGCCCTCTTTCAACTTGTTTGGTCAAGCAATGGCTGACTTGGAGGACATGACCTTTGAGATTTTCTCCTATCTCTCGGCAAAGTCTCTTTTACGATTCTGTACCCTGCCTTGTTCTCAGTCTCACCTTATAAGCACTCATCGCTTCATAAATGCCCAAGCATTTTGTTCATTTAGATCGTTATATTGATGGTGTGCTCATCCAATCTCGTTGTTACATAGACCCGAACCATATTACTGTATTCCCTGGCACGCCTACGACTGGGACGATCATTCCTCAGTCTTCGATGGAGTTTCTTTCTAGTCATCGGAGGATTCTGGGATCTCACGGGTGGTTGGTTATGTGTAGGGAGTTTAACTTGGTCGACCCCTCTCGCCTTTCGATTTTTAATCCAACCCTTCGCTTTTACCTTCCGCTGGGCTCCTTGGTCGAGGGGGTTCTAGCCATGTTCGTTCAGTGCCCCATGACAGCCATTCTGGGGTGCCAGGGTCCTGTTGAGTTATTCGGCTTCCTTGTTCTTTTGTTGGTTTATGATCACATCTCGGGGTCTAATATAGGGGAATGGACAAACACTCACAAAGTGTTTGCCTGGGAGGACGAATGGGTTTACAAGGGCGAGCTTTACGCCGGGGGGGGGGGGGGGGGGGGGGGGGGGGAATTTGCCTGCCATGTTCCCGCCTGTGTTGATGATGTGATTTTTCTAATGTCTTACTGGGGTCCTTTTATTTCGGACTAGTAACCCTTCTCTTGTACTTATGCTGTTTGGTGGAACTTGGTGTCAAATACAGCGGAGTTTCTATTTTTACAGTCACAGGTTCATCGGGGTATTGCACAGAGTGATGATGCAGGTATATTCCTTTGGGACAATCCCTGGACTTTTAGCACCTTGTTGTATCTAGTCCTGCTTCGCGGCACCCTCTTCAAAGTGTGGTTACTGCGTGATTGCGGCAACTTCTCCTCCTTGTTCTTTTACAAGAGCGTCGAGTACTGGTTTCTGGCCCCCAGGGCATTTGGGTTTCCAAGTCGCCGGCTTCTCCATCTCGAGCCATTACTGAACCATGGCTTGTGCGGGAGGGATATATCGATGTTGTTTGGACGGGCCTGAACATGGGCACTTGGAGCGTCTGGCATGATATCCTTATCAGGGTCTTCTTTCGCTGTTTCCGTATGTGGGACTCTTTATCCTGAGTTGCTAGGCCTCGCCTTGCTATTTTAGGGCGATGTGCCAGTCTTTTGTTGTTTTCTTTCCTTAGTATTTTACTGCTTTTTGTTGTCTCCAATGTTGGGATGTATATGCCAATCCGGGGCGTACTGATGTAGTGGTGACTATGTTTCCATCTTCAATGAACATGATATTTTTTGTACTTCCATTGTTGCTGTTTTTGGTATTTTGGTATGTCTTGACTGGTTGCGTATTATTCGTTTGTTGTGAAGGGATTTGACTGTTTTGAATTCTAGTCCGAATTGTCCGATGTTGGTTCTGCTTATTGACGCATCTCTGACCGAGATACATCTCGGCCCGTTATGCTTCATCTCGCATTATTTTATTTTTTTATTTATTTTACTTTATTTCTTTTATTTATCATTGTTATTATATTTTTTAATTTAAATTTATTTATTATATATGGGTATGTTGGAGTTTAAAAAAGGTGTTTGGCTCCCATTTTTCTTTTGTTTGTTTCTAGGTCGGTTTCATCGTTCGTTAATTTTTGGCGCGTTTTCTTAGTTTTTGGATGTTCCATCCTTTTTTTGATGTATCTTGTGTGTTTTGGAAGGAAACGATTGTTATGGGATGGCTTGCTTTGTTTTGATTTATTGTGGGTGTTTGCCCCAAGTGAATTCCTCCCAATTATAGTTAGGTTTTGATGTCTGGGAAATGGATTCCGATTTTAAAATGGATTTTCACGAAAGATTCCTTGCCATGCTTCTCGTTTTGAGAAAGTTTTCGGTGTCTCGCCCGCCTCAAAGGAGCTTACGACTTACGCATCTCGCCTGCCTCGGACGGGCTTACAGCTTTATGTATCGGCGTCTCTCCTACCTCGTGCGGGCTTATGGCTTTATGTATTGGCATCTCACTTGCCTCGTGATGGCTTATAGCTTAGGCATGTCGCCTGCCTCAAACGGTCTTATGGCTTTATGTGTTGGCGTCTCACCTGCCTCGTGCGGTCTTACGGCTTACGCATCTCGCCTACCTTAGACGGGCTTACGGCTTTATGTGTTGGCTTCCCACCTGCCTCTTGCGGGCTTACGGCTTATGCATCTCGCCTGCATCAGATGGGCTTACGGCGTTATGTGTTGGCGTCTCACCTGCCTCGTGCGGGCTTATGGCTTACGCATCTCGCCTGCCTCAGATGGGCTTATGGCTTTATGTATAGGGGTCTTACCTGCCTCATGCGGGCTTACGGCTTACGCTTCTTGCCTGCCTTAGACGGGCTTACAACTTTATGTATTGGCGTCTCACCTGCCTTGTGAGGGCTTATGGCTTACGCATCTCACTTGCCTCATACAGGCTTATGACTTTATGTGTTGGCATCTCACTTGCCTCGTGCGGGCTTATGGCTTAAGCATCTCGCCTGCTTTAGACAGGCTTACGGCTTTATGTGTGGCGTCTCACCTGCCTTGTGCGGACTTACGGCTTACGCATCTCGCCTGCCTCAAATGGGCTTACGGCTTTATGTATTGGTGTCTCACCTGCCTCATGCGGGCTTACGGCTTATGCATCTCACCGGCTTCAGACGGCCCTACGGCTTAGATATTTGCATCTCGCTTGCCTCGGAGGAGCTTATGGCTTATGCATTCGATATTTTTCCTGGCTTGGAAGGGCTTATGGTCTAAATATTTACATCCTCGCCTGCCTCGGAAGGGCTTACGGCTTAGATATTTGCATCTCGCCAGCCTTGAAGGGGCTTACGGCTTATGCATTCAGTATTTTGCCCGCCTAGGAAGGGCCTACGGCCGGGCTTACGGTTTAGACATTTGCATCTCGCTCGCCTCGGAGGGACTTATGGCTTAGATATTTGCATCTCGCCCACCTTGAAGGGGCTTATGACTTATGCATTCGGTATTTTGCCCGCTTCGGAAGGGCTTACGGCCTAAATACTTACATTCTCGCCTGCCTCGGAAGGGCTTATGGCTTAGATATTTGCATTCGATTATTATTTATTATTTTTATATTCTTCTTGTTGTTATTATTATTATTATTATTATTGTATATTTATGTATTTACTATTATTATTGCCCTCCCCCTCCCCCTCCCCCTCTTTTTTGAGAGTTAGAGTCCTTATAGAAGATAGGGTACTTTTATTCTTATCGGGGCCTCATACATAATATTTTCTTAAATTTAAAATGTTCCATGTTCTTGGGATCAGGGTTCCGTCCACTTTTTACAGATGATTCGTCCCCTCTCCGGTTGTTCGAGAGACTATAGGGTCCTTCCCAGTTAGCGGACAATTTTTCGTGGTGATGCCCCGAAGACTCCGTTCGTCTTAGCACTAACTCCCCTTCTTGAAAGGTTCTTTTTCTCATTTTGGAGTTAAAGTACTTTTCCATCCTTTTTTTTTAGTGATCATTCTGATTAACGCGTTTTTGCGCATTTCCTCGACCTCGTCTAACGACTGCCTCAATGCTTCTTCATTGTGCTCCTGGCTATATTCTGGAATTTGAAGGCTAGACTCTCCTATTTCTGCTGACAGTGCCACCTTTATACTGTACACCAGGTTGTACGGGGTTTCTTTTGTAGCGTTTCGCATCATTGTTACGTGGGTTCATAATACGCTAGGCTATTCGTCTACCTAGTTTCCCTCTGCCTGATCCAACCGTCGCTTTAGGCTAGAAAGTATGTGCTTGTTTGCGGATTCCACCTAACCATTACTTTGTGAGTGTGCCATCGGAAGCGTAGTTTATTTTGATTCCGAAGTTTTCACAGTAATTGCGGAACCTTTGTGAGCTGAATTGAGTACCTTTGTCAGCGACTAGGACGCGTGGGATTCCGTAACGAGTTATGATTCCTTTCCAAAGGAAGTGTTGGATGGCGTGGTCTATGATTCAGGCCACAAGTTCGGCCTCTATCCATTTGCTAAAATAGTCTATGGCCAAAATGAGGTATTTCTTTTGTCCGGTTGCTTTAAGGTATGGACCCAAGATATCCATCCCCCACTGGGCGTAGGGAATGGGGCTGAGTAGGGGCGGGAGTAAGGATGCAGGCATGTGGATTATTGGAGTGTGTTTATGACATTTCTCCATTTTTGGACGAGATCTAGTGCGTCTTTTTTCAAGGTGGGCCAATAATAACCCGGTCGCAGTGCTTTGTTGGTCAAAGCTCTGTGGCTGAGGTGTTGCTCGCAAATGCAGTCATGAATTTCCCACAGGACGTACTTCCCCTCTTCTTCTACAACACACTTTAACAAAGGATGCACGAAGGATCTTTTGTATAAGTCCCCTTCGACCAGCACAAACTGTGAGGCTCATTTTCGGATTTGCTTCGCCTCAAGTTAGGCTTCGGGGAGGGTCCTGTCTCTTATGAACTCGACAAGGGGGGTGTCGCCAGTCGTTCATGGTTTGAACTTGGACGACTCACTCTTGCAGGGGTGAACTTCGGCATGACGTCTGGATTTCTTCTATCCGAATGGGCGGGGTCTAGACCTTTCTCCTCTGTCTCTGAGCTGGCGACTTGGCTTAACTCATCCGCTTTGACATTCTCGGTTAGTGGTATGAGGTGAATTTTGAAGGAGGAAAATGTCTTTGCTACCTCATTCACCATTCCCAGATACTCTATCACGATGGTGCTTTTTGCTCCATAAATCCCCTGGACCTGCTTGATGACCAGTTGAGAGTCATTGAATACCTCTACTTGGCATGCCCCTGCCTTTTGCACCATTCTCAGCCCGTGGAAGAGTGCTGCATATTCGACTTCATTGTTACTGGTCTTGAACTTGAATCTCAGTGTGTACGAGAAGTGTTGATTCTCTAGCGAGATGAGCAGAATGCCCGCCCTGCTCTCTTAGTTATTGGAAGATCCATCAATGTATAGTTTCCACGATCTTTTTGAGATATCTGTTTGTCCCGGGTTTGGTGAAACTTGGTTGGTGAATGAGCATTCCGCTAGGAAGTTGGCCAAAGCCTGTGCCTTGATCGCGATTCATGATTCGAACAGAATGTCGTATTCGAAGAGTTCGACTGCCCAGGACAACATTCTCCCCTAACATTCCAATCGTTGGAGTGATTTTTGTAAAGGCTGGCTGGTCTGTATTTGGATACGGTGTGCCTGAAAGTAGGGTCAAAGTTTTCATGCAGCCATGACGACGACATAGGCAAGCTTCTCGATGCGGGGATATTGCGTCTCGGTGTTCCTTAATATTTGACTTACAAAGTAGATTGGCATTTGGAGGCTCTCTTCTAACACTGCGCTTATCGTGTCGTCTGATGCTAAAACATAAAAGATCAAGTCTTCACCCGAGACAGGTTTTGACATGACCGGGAGCATCGTCAGACCCTCTTTAAGTTCTCGGAGGGCTAGTTTACAGGTCTCATCCCAGTTGAAAACCTCTCTTCTCCACAGTATCCTTAAAAAGGGGAGGGATCGATCTGCCAATCGGCTAATGAATCTGTTCAGGGCAGCCAAGTAGCCAATTAGCTTTTAGATATCCCTTAATGTTTTGGGGGTTTCCAACCTTAGTATGGCATCTATCTTGGCGGGGTTGGCCTCTATCCCTCTCGCGCTTACAATGAAGCCTAAAAATTTTCCTTCAAGAACGATGAAAGTGCATTCGCTCGGATTTAGGCGTATTCCATGAGATTTAAGTGTTTCAAAATTTTCCCTTGGGTCGCTCATGTGATTTGAGGCTTCCTTTCTTTTTATTATCATATCATCGACGTATACCTCCAAGTTCTTCCCTATTTACTACCGGAAGACATGATTCACTAGACGCTGGTATGTGGCTCTTGCGTTTTTCAATCCGAACGGCATGACTTGGAAGCACTATGTGCCTTCGTGGGTGATGAAGGACATTTTTTCCTCGTCCTCTGGTCGCTTGCAATGTGGTGGTACCCAGAGAAGGCATCAAGGAAGCTGAACAGCGCGTTTCCTACCATAGAGTCGACTAGCTGATCTATCTTAGGGAGGGGGAATGAGTACTTTGGGCAAGCCTTATTCAGATCGGTAAAATCTACGCACATTCGCCAGTTTTCGTTTGTCTTCTTTACCAGAACTACATTCGCCAGCCAATCTGGGTATAGAACCTCTCGTATAAAATTGGCCTTCCTGAGCTTTCTCACTTCCTCGCTTATAATCTTATTCCATATTGTGTAGAAGTTGAATTTTTTCTGTTTTACAGGTCTTTTTTTGGGCGAGACGTTTAGGTGGTAACAGATGATCCGGCTATCTATCCCTGGCATTTGTCTACTAAATACACGAAAACCTCCTGGTATTGTTGGAGTACTTGCTGGATTTGGTCACGTACGTCCACGCCTAATTGTGTCCCAATTTGGACCGACTTTCCCGATACCAGTTCGACCTTGATGGTTTCCTCCGGTTCTCAGCCTTACTTCTCTTCACCTTCAATCTCCCTTGCTTTGGGCGTGTCTTGGGCGTAGCAGCTACTGCGAGCCATTTGCTGACAACCCCTTAAGGTTAGGATGCGCCCTTCATCTGTTTCGAATTTCATGGCGAGGTGATAAGTTGACACCACTGCCTGTAATAAGTGTAGTACCGTGCGTCTTAGGATGGTGTTGAATGCCGAGTTTGCCGCCACAACGTGAAATTCGGCCCTCAGCATATGTCCCTTTTCTGCTTCTCTTAAGAGGATATCGAGGCACACGGTTCCTAATGGACTAACCACTTCACTAGAGAATCCCGTGAGGGGTCTGCTCATGGGGTTCAGTCTTTCTAGCGAGATTTTCATGTGCTCGAAACAATGAAGGAAAAGGATGTTGAACGAACTCCCTTGGTCCACCCGAACTCTTTGGACGAAGTAGTCGCCAATTTCCATAATGATGACCATGGGATCCTCGTGAGGAGTCCTGACATTTTTAAGATCGTCTTGCCCAAAGGTCAAAGGCTGGCATTTTCTGGCTTTGTTGTCATCCCTCCCTGGAGTATTGATGCTTGCACCTTTCCGTTTTTGCTTTATTGTTGCAATCACATGTCTTGGAGCATTTGTCGTAATGTTTTGTCCTTCACGAGAGGGTTTAGAGGTTCTGGGCTTGATTTTTCTTATATCCATGAATTTCTTGAGATCGCCTTTTTTTTCCAATTCGTCCATCCGGTATCTGAGCACCCGACAGTCTTTGGTATCATGTCCCTGCGCTTCGTGGTATTCACACCACTAATTCTGGTTCGTCCTGGTCATAGGGTCCGCGAGGGCCCGGTCCCTTTCCGCCTCTAGTTTCTTAACTTCCAAGAGTAGCCTGCGGGCCCTCCTCCAACCAGGATTGCGTACTCTCTTCACGTCTCTTACTGCTCTCTTAGACATTGAGCTAAGGCCAAGGGCATGCATCCTAAACTCTCTGTGCTCGTGCCTTGGCTGTTCGGTTTTGGTCATCACGTCTTCAGCGATGATGTATTTGTCGGCTTTTTCCTAGAGTGTGTCTATGGTTGTGGGTAAAGCCTTTGCGAGGGCGAACTTGAAGTCGCTGTTCCGGAGCCCATTGATGAAAGCGGTGATGGTTGCCTCATCTGCAAGGTTTGGGATGCTAATCATCACTTTATAGAATTGGTCAAACGAACGCCCTTAAGGACTCGTCGTTGGTTTGTCTGAGCCGGTTTAGTTGGGCGGTGGTCTTTTTCCTTCTTTTGTTGCTGAGGAAGTGGCGGGTAAATTTCTCCGAAAGCTCCTTAAAGCTTCGTATGGAACCGTTAGTGGAGGGAGGCAAACCAGGCCTGGGCCATGCCTGTTAGGGTGGCCGAGAACCATTTACACCATACGTCCTCGGATGCGTCTTGTATGTACATGTACATTCATACCGTGAATCCTGAGATGTGGTTGTCTGGGTCTTGTGTCTCGTTGAATAACTCTAAGGATGGCACCTTCAGCTTCCCCAAGGGGGCGGTGAGTATCTGAGGTGTGAAGGGCGTGTGCGTGACGGGAATTCTTCCTAAGATCTCGTGTGCTGCTCCCTCGAAACCAGTGTTGGTGTCCGCCTCGAGTGGGAGAGGGACCCTGGCTGGCGTGTTTCCTGTCTTGTAGGGGTGGCGATGTGTCTTGTTTCCCTCCATCTCTTGCTGGCTTCGCTTGCCTCCATGCTCCGTCGAAGTGAAGGACTCGATGACCACGTCCAAGTTCGATTTTGGGGGATGCGGAGGGGTCTTGCTTGAGTGGTTATGATCAACGAGTTGCATTATTAGAGTGCGGAGCTCGTGGAGTTGACTTTGAGTAACATATTAATCTCCCGACTTGCTAGGCGAGGAGGGAGATTCCATGAATTTGTTATGGGGAAAATTTTCCATTTCCCATAGACGGCGCGACCTATTTTGGATACAGGTTTTTTTTATAGAAGATCAAACTCAAACCTTTATTTTATTGACTAACGGATTTGATACAATAGTATTTGATAGAGTACAAGAGTAGTAGAGCAGAAACAGAAGGTGACTAAAGATCTTACTCTTGGATTTCTCCAACTATTTTTAGAGAGGGAGCAATGATCTGCCTTTCTTTAGGAAATTGGGCCATATTTATAGCTTTTTCCTTTAGGAGGTAGCTAGAAAGCCGTGCTTCGGTAGGGGATGTATTTCGCCCAATACCCAACGTGGGGAGAGATGCCCCTGGTATTTGGGTCCGTGGTTTCGAGCAGTCGTCTGTTTAAGTCAAGGTGGCGGGTAGTTGCTGTTGGCTGTTCCTTGGGTGGGTCGGCATCTCGGGGCGTGATTGCCTTTCGGGTCTGAGATGCATAATGTCTTGAGGTGTCATTACGAGACCTATCCGGGGTTCATAATGCATTCCGATAGCAAGATGCGTTCATTGCTTCTCAGTAGAGTTTTATTGCTCCAAAGATGTGTCCCCTAGGAGCATCTCGGGCCTAGATTCACTTTGGTCCCTAAGGCTTCATATTCTTGTACGGGTATTGCTTTGTCGATAGTAATCATCTGGTATGCGGGCAATCTGTTGCCTTGGATGTTCTAGTTTTGTGGTTTGTTTGCCTTCGAACCTAACCTGTATTACTATGCTTTCTTGGACTTGTACTCTAATAATTGGAGGGGGGTGGGGTAACATAGTGGTTCTAACTTATCAGCAAAATCCACTTTTCTACTTAAAAAGAAAAAAAAAACCATAAAAATTAATTTCTTCAGAGTTAGAAGCAAAACTTAAGATCACAATTGGCAACACTCATAATAGAACCAAAACTAAACGTTAATCTTATATTATATAATCCTTAACCAAAAACGTGATGTTTAAAACACGACCTAAAAACCATAAATTTACTAAGGGCCTATTTGACCAAGTTTTTGGGAAGCAAAAAGTTAATTTTGCACAAAAAAAAGCATTATGTTAAGTTTTTACAGTATTCAGCCAAAATACAAAAAACGACTGTAGATAAAAGTAAAAGGTTTTCTAGTTTTAAGAAGGAAAAAATTGTGTTTCTATTTAAAGTAGGAACACAGTTAAAGATTTTAAAGACAAAAATACTCTCCTACATATTTAAAAAAAAATTAACTCTAAAAAGGCAACTTTGGGGAATCAGTTACTTTTATCAAACAAATATTTAGGAGTACAAAACTAATCCTAAGTTTTTACTCATTAGCTTAAACTTTTAGGCTAATTTGTTCATTGATGTAATCAGAGCCTTGTTGGCCAATATTAACACTATCCACGCTTCAACTCCAATGGGCACTTACGTGAGGCTACACATAGAGTATAAAACCAATCTCGAACCCTCACTTATCAACTTAAACATTTGAAACCATTGAGGACTCCACATGTGAGTCTTGTGGAATCCTATATTGGAGTTGAGAGAAAGAAGAGATCATCTTATAAGCCTAGTGGGTTACTCCAACTATTGCCAATTGGTTTTAGGATGGAATTCCACTTGAGCTTATATCTGGATCTTGTATGTTCTAACTCCGTTGATCAAACCTAAAAGGCCCGGTGAAATTTAATATGGTATCTGAGCGGGTTGATGATCCCGATTTCTTATTTGTCGCACCATGTCCTCATGAAGAGGGATGCATTTGTGTTTGGTGCGCTGAGAGCGTCTCCAGTATGTTGGATCCAGTTGGATCGAAAAAGGCGAGGGGTGCGTTTGTCGTAGACTCATTGTGAGACGAAGTGTTGAGAACTCCACATGTGAGTCTTGTGGAATCCCACATTTGAGTTGAGAGAAAGAAGAGATCATCTTATAAGCGTAGCGTGTTACTCCAATTATTGCCAATTCGTTTTAGGATAGAACCCTACTGAGGCTTATATGTGGATCTTGTATGTTTTAACTCCGTTGGTAGAGCCTAAAAGGCCTGGTGAAATTTAACAGAAACAGTTGATTCCTCCGCAAAATACATAGAATTCCTGAAAACAAATCAAAACATGCTAACTAAATACTCACCCTTTATGATTCCCAGATACTTTGATAGCATAATACCGATTAGAAGAGAGTGGCTGATCAACAACAGGAATGAAAATGGCCTCGTCATCATCAGAACCATAATTGATATCGAGTACTTTGTTAGATGAGAGAGGGAGATCTTCAATGTCAAGGCTCTCACATGAACCCCAGCAACAGCCGGCAGCGCTGTCTATGGATTCTTTGTCTCTCACCACTAGGTACCCGGAACTCGGGCCTTCCGGGGGCGGCTCCGATATCAGCTCCGGTGAGTTCTTGTAGTCAGATAGGCGTCTCGTTACGTACATTTTTCACCTCTAACTTCTCTCTCGCGTTTTGACCCGTTGTTTAGTTTATTTCTCGGTCAGAACTTGGATGTTTCTTCTATTGATAATTTGAAACGCATCTTTAGTGTGGAAGATATTGTTTTTAATTTAATAAATTAAAGGGTTATTTATATTAAAGATTTTTTTATTTTTTTATTGTATTAATTTAGTTGTATTTTTAGTTGTGTTAATTTAGGTTCTGTATAACTTGTGTTGTGTCAATTTAGTATTTTGGTCAAACTTAAGTTAAATTATTGATGTAATTTTTAATGTATAATCACGTTAGATAAAGTAACCCATTACAAACTCACCATTTGATTTAATTTGACCTATCATGTAGAAGAATCATTAAAGTTTTATTTTCAACTTAATAAAAATTTTATTTTAATAACCAAATTAACGCAACATCATTTGTAGAGGAATGAAATTGATACAATCAAAAGTATATAAACTGAATAAATATAATAAACTAAATAACCCTAAAAATAATAACTATTTTTTTAATGATTTTCATAATTTCAATGATTTTTTTGTAATATTATTAAGTATACAAATTGAATTTCTAAATTAGTTACATTCAGCATTTTGCTTTCAACCTTCCACAAATTGAGGAACAACAAAATTAAAAGCGCCCCCTAATTGATTCGAGGAACTGTAAAATAAAATGAAGGAAAATGTTACGTGATAAAATGAAAATTTTTAAGCAACCATTACTAGTATAAATTAAAATACCTTATTGCTTCAATTCACAGATGGGTCAACCTACTTAGGCCGCATATATGGATAAGTTGATAGGTGATTAGACACACCTTTTTTCTTGAATAATTGAGTACAACCTCAAAATCGGCAAGTTGTGGGGACCAAGAAGAAAAGAAATTAGGGTTAGATGCACCTAGAATAGGATTGATCATAGCGGGATATGGAGAAACGTCCCAAAACCCCACTCAAGCCCGTGAAACAAATCTCAGCCAGGTCAAGTCAACTTAGATCACAAATCTAACATGGACAAATCTCATATGGGTTTAAGCAAGTTAGGTCTAAACGAGTTAAACTCGAGTTTGACTCATACATGTTAAATATATTTTTTTCGTTTTTATTGGCTGAAATAATAGTGTTTTGTATGATTTCTACCAAAAATTACATTATTTAATATATTATTATAAAAAAAACATTAATTTTCTTTTTTAATTTTGTTTAACATTATTTAAAATAAATTTAATTTCTTGTGGTGGTGAAAGGGCGCACAAATGAGATGGAAAAATAAAAAGTTGTTATTGTTCAATTATGTACCATCAATCGCAATCTTGTGAATTTTTATAAAAAAATGCAAACATAGAGTACATTTACAGCGATATATAGTTGCGATCCACTAAAATTTTTTATACTCTGTAAGTGAATTTTGATGTGTAGAATATTCTTTAGGTACTATTACAGAAGGGTCAAGAATTTTTTCTATGAATTCATTAAAAATACTAATATATCGTATATATTACTAACTTTGTCACTTCTCCTCCGGAGCCGAACTCGGGAGAGGAACGAAACCCGGATGTTTATGGAACACAAAAAAGCACAATATTTCGATATTAGTTTATTATGAATAAAAACCTCACTCAAGGTGATTGTAGGATGTCTATTTAGAGTTGTTTTAATCACAAAACAATGCCTTGTAACATAGTTACCTTTTGTCATAACCTTGTATAATAGAAAATCGAGAAATTCGAATACAATTTGGCTCAATCTAGCAAATTATTTCATCATATCAATATTTTTTTTCTTTTGTTCAAAATTGTCCATAATTTTTATAAGTTTATTCGTCTTTTACTTTTTTAGTTAAATTAGTTTCTCATATCTTATTATACAACAAAATTGGTACTATATGAGGTAATTAGTAATAGTAAAAGCTAAAAAATGATGATAATTCAACTACTAACTAAAATATTTAATTTAATTACTAAATTAAATTGAAAACTATTTTAAATAAAAACTAAGATAATAATTTAAATGAACTTTTAAAATCACAAACTACTTCAAATGTCAAAAATTTAATTTAAAAGCGTTTGTACAATTGGAAGCAACGGGACAAATAGCTCATGGGTCCCAGTTTACAGGTCATTTGATTGACTTGGCCTGCCGTGTCGGCGCTGCTTGTATTAGTATCCATAAAGGAATGGCCTGCTTTCATACTTGTTATGTCCTTCGGACTTTTCATGTTTTTCTCGTTTTTTAGGTTGGAAGTTTTCAAAAATAGCATTTAATTAGCGTATTTTCTTAATGGGGTAAGACTGCCTATATCTTATCCCTTTCAGACCCCGCTCATGCAGAATCCCTTATGGCACTAGGCCTGTTGTTATTGTTGTTGTTGTTGTGTACAAGGAATGGACTATTTTATCAAATTAACACCATTTAAAAAAAGAAATTAAAAATTTAGCATATTAAAAATTTTTTTTAATGAAATGGCACATCTGTACGGTACTCCTTTTTGGTACTGCATTTGAAATGACATGCAAAGCAGATATGACTTATATAATCCATTTGAAATGGCATGCATAAAGTAGACCCCATTTCAAATGGCACGCATGCAAACATACATGGCTTATGGACTCCATTGGAAATGGAGTGTATAAAGTGGATGCCATTTCAAATAGCGTGCTTTGCAAAACAGACTGGCCTTATGTACTAAATGGAGTGCATAAAGTGGGCGCCGCTTAAAATGGTGTGCTTTTTTAACTGCGCCATTTCAAATGCCGTCTCTAACTTTTCAGCCATACAGTGTGCCATTTCACTAAATTTTTTTGCAAATATTTTTTTTCAAAATGTGCCAGTTTGATAAATTAGTCCAGGGAACGCAAGGTAATCATAAAAAAAAAAGGTATTTTACATTTCAATATCCGATATTTTTTAAAATAATAAAAATAATTTTTAGCTTTTTAAATTAATAAAAAGTCTTAAGTTTTTGTAATATTAATAAAACGGCCCCTTACAAGTGTGATGACGTCATTTTGATTAACAAAGCTGACGTGGCAACGGCCTTTTGTTAATTCTACAATAAAATGACAAAAAAGTGCTCTTCAACAATCTTATTCTTACTTTACAAGTACAGAATTCGAAATATTGTATTATGTAGAAACTATATGTTCTCACTTAATTCATTTCAAAATATCATTATTGAATGGTATTTTTGTCATTTTATTGTAGTATTAATAAAAAAAACAGCTGTCACATTAGTTCTGTCAACTAAAAATGACATCATCATGTCAGAGATGGAGCTTTCATTAACGCAAAAAAAACTTAAAAGTCCTTTTATTAATTCAAAAGTGTCATAGTCCTTTTTGTTATTTCTAAAAATGCCGAGGGTAATAAAATGTAAATAAGGTATATCGCGTACCAAATATTAATGTTAGAATAAGGCCCTTTTTGGTTACAACATGAATTGATTTCCTACGAAAAATTGTATTTCCTGAGAATTTAATTCGTATTTCAACCTCTTAAGAAGTAGGTAAAAACTATTTGGTTATTAGGATAGAAAATATAACATCCTTGGAGAGGCTAGTTAAAACAGAGAAATTAAAGCTTACTTGGTGTAAGACCCTTGACACTGGCATGCCGCGTGCAGGGTGATGCCTGGCGTTAAGCATATGTCCCGATCATTGCTTTGACATAGTCCCTTGGTATGCAAGCCTCTAGTATAGGGTTAGATGTCAGCGCCTAGATGTGGGCTGTGACATGGGACATAACGGACTTTGACCCAAGCATGACTTAGTTAGGGCATGCGCACTTGAAGCAGCGGATTGTCATAGTAAAGGACCACTAGCTAAGCGCATGATCATGCTCACGCGGGCGCACATTAGTTGTGCCGCATTAGTTAGAGACGGACCCTTGACTAAGTGTTACGCACTCGTCATGCTGATATGAGACGGACATTAATTAGGAACAAGTGTATACCCAATGCGCATCTTTTGTATGGATGAACCAAGCCTAGCAGAAATGAGCCTGAGCATGGCATTGTCGGGCCAAGGGCCATGCACTTGCTATAGAGCGTTGACCTAATGCAGGCAGGTTAGGCGCATCACGTGCACAAGCAAGGGCAAGGCATGAAATGCAAAGTCCAAGAGCACAAGATTGGAGGCGCTACGCTAGTGTGACATTGGACCTTCACCTAGACGCGATACGGCACCAACTCAAGATAGACCTTTGAGTGTGCCAAGGTATTGATGTTAACTTGGAGCAGGACAACGGACCTTAGCTTGAGCAAGGGACTAAGGGGGAGCCAAGACGGATGCAGGCCCTAAGTGATGTCAAGGACATAGGCAAAGGCCTAGCCCTAGGCGCTGGCCCAACCCAGGCACATGCAGGAGTACGCAGGCCCAGCACTAGGCGTTGCCCACAGGCCCGGGCCCACCCAGACCTGCGAAGGCATGCGTGGACCTTACTCAGACATGCGCAGACCCAGAGCACAAATGCGCAGGGCCCGGCCCAACCCAGGCCTGCCTGTGCCTTGCGTAGACATGCGTAGGCCCAGAACAAGCATGTGCAGGGCCTGGTCCAGCCCAGGCCTACGTGGGCCTTGCGCGGGCATGCGCAGGCCCAACAAGGCCCAAGTGGACCCAAAACACGGATGGACTTTTGAGGAGCATGTGGAGCACGTGAGGGACGGTTACCAGGGATAAAAAGGCAGGAATGAGCATTGACCAATTCAAAGGGGATTTGAGAGTGAAACGAAGAACTGGGGCTGAGCATGGGATAACCGCCAGTTCAAATTAGGCGCCCAAAATGAGAGCAGGAGATTTGACCAGCCTTGACCCATAACCGCTAATGGGCACTTATAGAGATCATGGGCGCGGTTGGCAGCAACAGGACGTGCCACCTCTCCCGGCAGTTACCCACGGCCTATAAATATATGCTATTCCTATCAGTTTGGGATGTTATGTAATTCTAGAAATTAAATAATGAAAATTGTCCCTTTTGTCCCTATATTTACGTGTTCTCCCTCCTGTGTTCAATTCGTGTGTTCTTGTGTGTGTCTCTCAGCTGGGTGGGTGAACCTCACCGCCATCACAGCTAGTTTATAAATTAACTATGACAATTTTGGTATTAGAGCTAGGCTTGCTTGAACCGTGCTTTCCAGACCTTGTCCTGGTTGCAGTCTGGTCATGTGTGCTTGCTATGGAAATTTGTCGCTGAGCATAAAATCAGGTTTGCCCATTGTATTCAGATTTTAAATTTGAAATTCTAGTCAAGATTTAAATTTTGGATTTTGGCCTTGGCTGGTACTCGAGGGCTGTCCTTAGTGTTATTAGTGTCTTTGCTTGGCTACAAAAATTGTGGGCCTGCCCTATTGTGCATTTTTTGTGTCAAAACCTGGTGGCTTATGTGTGGTTTGTCTTTAATTGTGTGAAATTGTGCGTAGGCTAGGATGTCTTGACCCGTTAGGACTGAAATTTGGCTTGGGCTTGTGAGTCTAGTCCTTGTGAGGGTAGAGTTGGTGGTGGTTGCTTGAATTGTTGTGTTGATTAGTAGTCACCATGGCTCAAAATCATCAAGAACTAGGGAAACGTCTTAAGACTAATGAACGCTTGAACCGAATTGAGGAAATCTTAGGTTCTGAGTATAATGTTCATGACCTTCCTCTGGGAACGGTTTTTGGGTGCGATGACGTATTTGTCCTGCGAAATTGGTTCTCTTAAGGAGATGATTGAGTCCTTAGTTGCTGCCTAAAGAACCCCGTCTCCATCCCCTACTCCCCTTACTAATGTATTTCTTAGGTTGGGTCCTAACGGTGTCGGTAGTAGTTCCCCTAATGTACCACCTGTTGGGGAAACTTCCATCCCTACGATGGAACGTTTACAGAAAGAAATCTTGGTGCTGCGTAAGACGCTTGATGCAGGCACTTTTGGGCTTGACAAGGGTAGTATTAAAGTTCCTACTCCAAAAGCCTTTTGGGGTGAATGTGAAGCTAAGACATTGGAGAACTTCCTTTGGGACATGGAACAGTATTTTATGGTTGCCCATGTCCGGGAGGAAGACAGGGTTGTCATGGCATCCATGCACTTGATGGGTGATGCTAAGTTGTGGTGGAGGACTCGTGTGTCAGAGGACCGTGCTGGTGGACGTGCTGGGGCTAGTTCGTTGGAGATCTTAAAGACTGACCTTCGTGACCAATTCTTCTCAAATAATGTTTGGTTGGCCCTTAAGTCATTGAAGGAACTCAAACAAAATGGTTCCGTTCATGAGTATGTTAATGCTTTTAGTTCTGTAATTTTAGAAATTAAAGATATGTCGGATGAGGATAAGCTCTTTAATTTTATTTCGGGTCTTAAACCATGGGCTCAACTAGAGTTGAGGCGCCAAAAGGTCCAAGACCTTGCCTCTGCTTTGGCTGCGGCTAAATCTTTGGTGGACTTTAATGTTGGCCATGACTTTAGTAGGAAGGACCACTTCAAGCAAGGAAAGAAATTTAACCTTAAGTCCTTTAAAAATGATAAGGTCCTTCCACTAAACCTAACAACATTAAGATTTTAGCAAAGACAAATGGGAATGACAAAGGGAAGGGTCCTAAGTCTATTGCTTGTTTCATATGTGATGGTCATCACTTTGCAAGGAATTGCCCTAGCAAACAACCCTTGAGTGCTGTTGTTCAGCAGGACGAAGTTGAGGATGAGAATCAAGAGCCATCTCCTTGTCATATGAGAATGAGCTCGCTGAAGTTAAAGGACAAAATAGTTTCTGAATGATGCGCAGGTGGCTAGACATCCTGGCAGGCTGGTGGGCTGCTGTTTTTTTCGATGTTTCACATTTATGCTTATGGTTATGTTTTGTTTTGGGCTCCGTTGTTTTGGAGGCTTTTGATGTAATTCTCATTTTGTTTCGATGGCTTTCATTTTATGTTGTTTCGATGATCGTTTATAATGGTTTTATGTGCTGTACATATATGTTGATTATACATGCTTTGATGGATTATCGGATGTGTGGTTTGGGTGCATCTAAGGGGACTTAAATGCACCCTATACCTAAATGAGCCTTGAAACGAATGCATGTTTAATGGTACACCTAACG
The DNA here is from genome assembly GCA_018398585.1 of Simmondsia chinensis. Taxonomy (NCBI): domain Eukaryota; kingdom Viridiplantae; phylum Streptophyta; class Magnoliopsida; order Caryophyllales; family Simmondsiaceae; genus Simmondsia; species Simmondsia chinensis. The sequence continues at coordinate 5,464,375 of JAGTTD010000008.1, read as the reverse complement.
GCATAGTATGTGACCTAAAATGAGTTAAGACTAAAAGACAAAAAGAGACTATGTTAAAACACCTAACGGACTTGTGTGCAAAAGGACTTGTGTTAGCCTGGTTGGTGCGTGTGAACCTTCGATTAGTGTTAGGCATGATTGAAATGGGATGTTATTGGTAGCCAAGGAACGACTAGGCAACAGACAACCTAAGTTGGTTTCTTGGGGTACTTACACTTCCTGTTGAGGACGTCGGGTTCTTTTGGTTGGGGAGGTTTGTAAGACCCTTGACATTGGCATGCCGTGAGCAGGGTGATTCCTGGCGTTAAGAATATGTCCCAATCATTGCGTTGACATAGTCCCTTGGTGCGCACGCCTCTAGTACTTTGTTGGATGTCAGTGCCTAGATGTTGGTTGTGACACGAGACATAACAGACTTTGACCTAAGCATGACTCAGGTAGGGCAAGCACGCTTGAAGCAGCGCATTGGCATAGTAAAGGACAACTAGTTAAGCGCATGATCATGCTCAAACAGGAGCACGTTAGTTGCGCCGTACTTGTTAGAGATGAACCCTTCACTAAGTGCTACGCACGCGTCGTGCAGATATGAGACGGACATCAATCAGGAACAAGTATATATGCAATGCGCATCCTTTGTATGGATGAACCAGGCCTAGTGGAAATGAGCCTGAGCATGGCATTGACGATCCAAGGGCCATGCGTTTGATGCACAGTGTTGACCCAATGCGTGCAGGTCAGGCGCATCTCGTGCACAAGTAATGGCAAGGCATGAAATGCAAAGTCCAAGCGCACAAGATTGGAGGCGCTGCGCTAGCGTGACAATGGACCTTCACCTAGACGCGATATGGCACCAACTCAAGATAGACCTTCGAGTGTGCCAAGGTATTGTTGTTAACTTAGAGTGGGACAATGGACCTTAGCCTGAGCAACGGACTAAGGGGGAGCCAAGACGGATGCATGCCTTAAGTGATGTCAAGGACACGGGCAGTGGCCCAACCCAAGCACGCGCAGGAGTACACGGGCCCAGCGCTAGGTGCTGCCCTCGGGCCCAGGCCCGGCCCCAACCTGCGAAGGCATGTGTGGCCCTTATGCAGATAGGCGCAAGCCCAACGCACCCAAGCGCAGGGCCTGGCCCGGCCCAGGCCTGCGTGGGCCTTGCGTAGACATGCTTAAGCCTAGTGCACGCATGAGCTGGGCCCGGCCCAGCCCAGGCCTACGTGGGCCTTGTGAAGGCATGCGCAGGCCCAAGTGAACCCAAAACACGTGAGGGACAGTTACCATGGATACAAAAGCGGGAATGAGCATTGACCAATTCGAAGGGGATTTGAGCGGGAAACGAAGTAGTGGGGCTGAGCATGGGATAACCGCCAGTTAAAATTAGGAGCCCAAAATGAGAGTAGGAGTTTTGACCAGCCTTGACTCATAATCGCTGATGGGCACTTCTAGAGATCATTGGCGCAGTTGGCAGCAGCAGGACGCGCCACCTGTCCCGACAGTTACCCACGGCCTTGGGGTTTTTAAGGCCTATAAATATGTGCTATTTGTATCAGTTTGGGATGTTATATAATTCCAGAAATTAATTAATGAAAATTGTCCCTTTTGTCCCTTTATTTTTGTGTTCTCTCTCCTGTGTTCAATTCGTGTGTTCTTGTGTGTGTCTCTTGGCTGGGTGGGTGATCCTCACCGCCATCACAGCTAGTTCATAAATTAACTGTGACACTTTGCATAGTTAAGTAATTTACTTTCTGTATTTTGAAAGAATGAAAAATTGCTTTGTCTATCCTGCATTCTGCCAACTTTCTGTCAACAAACAAGAGCCAAAATCCGTAAGTCTTAAGAGCTTCTACATCCTACTAACCAAATAGGGCCTAAATCTATGAAAATGTATGACTATTATTTACTCTAAGTTAAATTCTTACTTTAATAACAATATTTTTTGTTCCGACAATATCAATGCAAAAAAAGGGAATGCAAGATGGAAATGACAAATCGACATGGGTAGTTGGCTTGCTATATAAACTCGAATGATTTATTTCTTACTTTGTAAGATATTGGATATTTTGACAATGTCAATTTCTTTGATTTATTTGTCAGATATTTTTTTAATTTTATTTTGGGAATATTCCGTTATTCTCATGGCCAAAAAAGAAAAAGAAAAGGAAGAAAGTTCTATTATGAATGTCACAGTCATATATGTGAGGTGTAAGATCGATCTTGACCTTTTGAAAACCTTAAGTGTAAACTTCAAATGAAACCCTTCATACATGATAACTTAATTAAGAAATTTACTAATATTAACAATGGATAGTGGGACTCTTTTCATTTTTGTTAGTTCCGCCTGCAGTTGAGAAACTATAACAATAGAATGCATACCATGTGCCTGTTAAGAACTACGCATGTGAGTTTAGTTGAATCCCATATTGGAGGTGTAAGAGTCAAGGGATTAATATACAAGCTTAATAGATTACTCCAGCTTATATTAATTAGTTTTAAGATGAAACCTTATTTAGTTTTATATATGGACCTTATCTATTTCAACTTCGTGGGTGTGACCTAAGGTCCGGCGAAGTTTAGCAGTTAACATGGAACCCATTATCTTCAATCTCTTTTTTGACTCCCAAAACTTCAAACATTAGATAATGTGAACAAATGCAGTTTACTTATGTTTGACCAAATGTAATAATATGCCATACAATTATTTATAAAGAAGCCCTTAGTGTAGTAGAGAAGGAATGGAGTAGGGCAATCCATGCTATTAACACACAATTGTAGGGATTCCCTTACATGGGTACTAGTCTTCCCCCATGTCATGTACGGTTGATATTTATGTTTTAAATAATTTTAATTCATGTATTATTACTGTTTGAAGTTGAAGATAACAAAATTCTAATTAAATTTGTGTTACATACTATAGCAATTTTGTTTGGGGTCATAATTCTAGGCAATTTTTATTGAGGTGGTAGTGAATTTATTTTAATATTTTTTATATAAAATGTAGTAAGGTATCATAATCACTCATTTGTGTGTATATTAGATAATGTTTGTCAGTGTTTGTTTTTTCATCATAGATTTAGGGCTCAAACCATCTTAGCTTCAAATCAATTGGGTTACGTCATTTTCCGTTCTGGGTTATCTCGACTGGGTCAAATTTAGGACAAATTGAATAGTGTCACAACATGTTTAGCTTTAGTAATCTCTATATTTCTAGTCAATTAGGTTGGATTATATTAGCTTAACTGAGTCTCGTTCAAGTCAGAACTGAGTAAGGTAAGTTCATTTCTGGTCGAAAAAATATTGAGGAACCCACCTACTAGGGTCAACCGTCTCGTATATTTATAGACAAATGATACAATGTTGGGTATACAAGCTAAGGCTCATACTGGCCCAATATAGAAATATTAGTATCCTATGCAATATATTCTAACATCCCTTCTCAATCGAAGTAGGAGGTAACCAAATGCGAAGATTGTGTCTAAATAACAAAAATAAATGACATGGAAGACTCTTAGTGAAATTATCTGCAATTTACTGTGAAGAAGGAGCATGAAGAACTCGAACAAGGCCCATCTAAACTCGCTCACGAACAAAGTAAATGTCAGTCTCAATGTGTTTGGTATGTACATGCTGCACATGATTAGTAGACAAGTATGTGGCAGAAACATTCTCACAATAAACTAAAGTTGCCTTGGCAATGAAAACGCCAAGTTCACCTAACAGAGAACATATCCAACAACATTCCGAAACTGCATTAGAAATAGCCTGATATTTTGCTTCAGCACTGGAGCGAGAGATAGTAGGCTAGTGCTTGGAAGACTAGGAGATGATATTTCCACCTAGAAAAACATAGAAACCAAAGGTGGAATAGAGTGTGAGTACATCCAGCCCATTCAGTGTCAGAGTAAGCCACAAGATGATCTATGGAAGTAGGAAAAATTGTCAAACCATGATCAATTGTACCTTTGATATTCTAAAGAATGCATTTTATAGTGACCCAATGAGTCTGACAAGGAGCATGCATGAAGAGACACAACTATTGCACTGCATAAAAAATACGAAGATGTGTAAAAGTGAGATATTGCAAAGCACCAACAATAGATCGATACAAGGTGTGATCAGGCATGGTGTCCCCATCGTATAGTGAGAGTTTTGCCTTGGAATCAGTGGGAGTGACAACAAGCTTGCAAGATAGCATATCTATCTTATCAATGGATGCCAAGAAAATAGTTAAGCCATCCATATCTATCATATCTGACATGTTAAACTCACAACAAAGAGAATGAAGTAAAATGTAAAGCAAGCAATTAGAAGAAGTTGTAAGAACAATGTTGTCATATAGACTAGTAAAAGGTCCACGTTAGCCCCATGATGGAAAGTAAATAACAAAGAATTAGACTTACAGCTGACAAAGCCAAGACGATGAGAAAGATAGAAAACCGATTATACCATACACGAGGTGCCTGCTTAAGTTCATAGAGAGACTTATTTAACTTGCAAACATGATCAGGAAACTGTGAATCCACAAAACCAGTCAGTTGCTTCATATAAACCTCTTCATTGAGAGTCCCATTGAGAAACGCATTCTTGACATTGAGTTGATGCATGGGCCACTACGTGAAGTGGCAATAGTCAATACAATATGAACTATAGCTGGTATTACAATGGGACTGAAGGTTTCGTCACAATGAATCCCATATCACTGCATGAACCCCTGTGCTACTAACTGAGCTTTGTATAGTTCAACCTGTCTAGTTGGAGTTTGCTTAATTTGGAAAACCCACTTTGAGCTAACTACATTAGCATAAGTGGGTCTCGACACAATAGTCCAAGTATTGTTATGCTAAAGAGCATTATATTCTTCAAGAATTGCATGTTGGCAGTTATCATTAGTAAGACCATGCTTATATGAATATGGAACATCGGGCAATATATCATGAGCAATCATAGAAGGCTTGAGAAGAGACTTCACAATACCAGTTTTGGAGCTAGTAATTGTGGGCTGAGCCGAGGTGATGGAAGTTGGTGGTGCCGCGACAGCCACGTGTTCGGACGGGGTGATGTCATTGACGTCACTAGCCGGAAGAACCAGTGTAGCACAAGGCGGGCTCGTGGCAACCATGGCAGTTGCACGACTTTCATGGGGCATAGGAGTGAGATCATTTTGGAAAATGGGAGGAAACGGCTCGAAAAACGGAGATGAAGCAAGCGGGGGCGAAAGACTTGGTGAAGTTGTGGCTATGTAGTCTGCAAGAAGGCACCAGTTCGTGCAAACAGAAAATCCATTTCATAAAAAATAACATGTCTAAAAATAAACACTTTATTAGGTAGTGTTTACCCTATGAAAATACTAACAAATAAAAGGGGCGCACCAGTCCTGACCCAAATCTTATCAAAACCACTATAAGGAGACATGGATGTGATGATACTTGGGTTGTTAGTCATGTGGGATGACGCCCCACTATCCATGACCCAAGAGGAATTAAGGATAGGGGTTAAGTAAGACTGAGAGGGAAACTAGGAAGCATCAAAACCTGGATAAAGGGCATAACCAATGTAAAAGCATTAGTAGCTAGATGAAATTTCGGATATGAAGAAACGTTACTACCCTGAGGAGCAGTGCCAAAATGAGGAGCACAATAAGGTAGTTAATTAGGAGGCATGGGCCATGGCATGCCTTAATAGTTTAGACCCCACATATTCTGATTCCATATGTTACCAAAACCACAACCATTATGTCCAGGCCACTACTGCGATCACCATGGCCTTTATAATTACCCTGACCATTACCATACTGTGTTCCATAACCTGATTGCTGTGGGATCTATTGAATAGTAAACGTAACCGAAGGCTCAGCTGGCTTGTGTTGCCCCTGTGTGAGAGCGGGAGCCGGGGTGTCATTACAATTATCCAAGGAGGATCCTATAGAAACTAACACAATAGAAGAACCGGAAGTATCAGACTTGAGGTGAGATTCTTGATTCATTAGCATAAATTGGGTGTCAATAAAAGTAGGAAAAGGAACACGGGAAGTGATAGCGGTACAACAACACTAAACTCATTATTATTAGAAAGTCCATCCACAGTAGCTGAAACCATGGCTGACCCTAGTCGCTCCCCTCTCACTCAAATAAAACCCTAGCACCAACCCCAGCCGTGCAACCCGCTCGCTGCAATTGCAACCCTTATCGCACGACGTAGCCGCCACTGCAACAGCAACCATGGCTGACACATCTTCAACAACATCACTGCCCACCGGTGGAACCTCGCCGATCCTCTTGACGCCGGCCACCACAACCGATGGTGCTCATGCCCTTCCTAGACCGTTTAATGTTTCTAACATTTGTCATCAAATCTCATCGACTGTAGATCTGAATGATTCTTCTACCTATCTTGTTTGGCGTAGATCCTTTCTCTTTGCCTGCCGAGGTTATCCTATTAATGATCATCTTGATGGTTCTACGACGTCACCCGCTCTGACCGATCCCAATTATTTTTATTGGAGACAAATCAATAATCTTCTCATCTATTGAATATTTGGTACTATCTCTCCTGATCTTGCGTGTTGTATATAGCGATGATGACAATTTAACTACTGCTTCTTTGTGGTGTTCAATTTCTCGCCTTTTTACTGACTTTGCATAATTGCCACAATTGCAATTTAAATGAGAGACAACTAATATAAAGAAAGGAAATCTAGCAATGCTTGCTTATCTTACAAAAATCATGTCATTATCTAATAAGCTTCTATTTGTGAATGCCTCTAATAGTGATGTTGACCTGGTATCAGAGCCTTGTGACCAAGTCAAAAGTTCGAATTTCAACATCTCCCACTTTAATATTAACATAATTTAAGCACAGGGTATGAGGTTGGCCTATACAGCCTTCATGTTTCAAGCCCAAACGGGCATTTGCATGAGAGGGCACGTTAGAATATAAAACCAATCATGGGCCTTCACCTATCAGCTTAAAATTTTGGGACAATTGGTTCCATGACACTAGTTTAAGCCATTTTGAATTTTGGCTCCATCAGTTTGAGTTAGATTGGGTTAAGTTCAAACGGGGTTAGATCAATTTGAGCTCTTGTTATTTAGGTAGGGTCTTTTCTTGAGTTTCAGGTCAAATTTAGGTTAAGTTGTGTGTTTTAGTTTTGAGCCATTTTAAGTTTTGAGTTATTATGTTGGATCATATTAGGTTACAAAGTCAGTAGAGTTAATATAATATTATGACTTCTTACCATCACCCCAAGAAACTAAAATGTATGATTTTTAGTTAAAACCCAAATCCATGAATGTGGACACTGAAATTATAATTCTAATTCCAACACATAAATCAAACAACATAATTAAAATTTTGGACCCTAATTTTAGTCTTACTCCTAATTCTGGGCTCCAATTCCTTACGCCAAACATGACATAATGAAATTTACAGAGCAACTTTTTAACAAATTAACGTGGCTTAATTTTAATGTACATATTACTAAAACACATCATAAACTTATTAAATTATAATAACTAAAAATAAATTAATATGTGCGTAGGAGTCGACAATGGTATTTAATATAATGGCATTTAATAAAAATAAAAAAATTTAAGAGTCGAAAAATAAAAAAGGATGAATAAAATAAACTATTTTAGGAAAAAAAACAAAAGAAAAATATAAATATGCATAAATATAGACCTATTTTGCCCTTTTTATTATTTATAAGTTTTGCTCATAAAAAAAAAAAATAATATGCATAAATTAGGAATAAACAAAACCATAAACATACAATAGAAAACACAGAGAATAGAATAATTTTTTTTCAAAATTTTCAAGTAAATATCAATATTCTGTTTGAACAATTTGTAGAAAATACACAAATTTGTTAGGAAAATTATAGAACATGTATCTAAATCAGTCACTGACTTCAAGACATATAGCAAACCATTTTCCTTAAGACTTATTTCTGGGATACTGAAATAGTTTAAGGGATACAAAGAAACCCACCAGCAAAGTGAGAGTAAGAGCTTAGAGGAAGGAAGATGACCGAGACTTTAAAGATAAAGAGAAAATAAACTTTTTCAAGTCCTTTGCAAAACAAAAATGGTAGACTATTTATAGAGATTGATGTGTCTCTTACACATCCTCCATAATTATCCTTAAGCAAGGGACACATCCCTTTAAAATTACCAAATTGAATTTCCAAAAATCAACAAAAAATCGCGCAAGGTAACAACCATAACTGCCCTGTGTGCCAAACTGAGTGTCGACACACAGGGCTGTCTATCAATACACAAAACCTGTGTGCCGACACTCAAACCCAGTCCTTGGGTTCTGTACATCTTTGTGTCGACACGCAGGCCTATGTGTTGACACACAGATCAAAACTTTGATTTATGCATGTTTAAGCAAAAATATATTAACATGTAAACATTCAAAACACTTCATTTTGAAAATACACCAAAATTCCCCCACCATTTTCAAAATATGTCCATTCTCATATAATTTAAACAACATCTTCGTGTTAAAGGAAGTCTTTATGCATAAATAAGAGTGTCTTTTGATTGAAACCTCACTTAGCGAAGACACGTTACGATTAGTCGGAGCGTAATGGTGGACTAACCTTTGAACCATATGAGTCCATTTTGACTAACCACACGTCTCCACACACAAGATTTACTCCGCACAATATACCTCAACTTTGACTGACACATTTAAGGCCTTATGTCTTGTACCCTTCAAGAGTGTAGCAGAGTCAAACCCATGTGAAGAAAACACTCATTGAAGTGGCCAAACTTCACTCTTATTTAGGTAGACCCCATTGATCATGTCCCTGCAACACGACATTTAATACTTTTCTCGGGTCCATTAGGAGCATATACTTAACCACTTTTTCCCTTTGTAATAGGTTACCAAGCACTATACCCGAAATGAATTTTTACTTTTAGTGCTTGCAATCACACGAATGATGGAACTCTCTCATTGAACGCAAACCTGGCATTGTACCAGGCGCTGGTTGAGGGTCCATCATGGGTGATTCAAAATAACGGGTTTTACCCATCCCTTTACTCGCATTTATTACCAAGTCTCTAGCAATATTTTCCAATACGGGATCCGCTAGATTCTGACTTATATTTTCAAAGTCCATAGTGATCACTCAATCTGTGATGAGTTGTTTCATATAACTATGTCTCACACTAATGTGTCCGGACTTTCAATAAGGGATGATCTTTTTCTCTCTCTCTCTCTCTCTCACAATTGCAACATCTCCCCCCCTCATGCTCTCTCTCTCCTCCCCACCCCTAATCGGCACACTCACCCACTTAAGACACCACCACCCTGGCGCTGCCTCCAAGACGGCGACACCGCTACATCGGCCAAAGCGACACCGCCGACACCAACACCTCCACCACTTCACCTCTCTCCCTCCCTCTCTCTCTCGCCCTTTCTCTCCCTTTCCCGGCCAGCCCCTCCCTCCTAGGCCCTGGTTTTGACCCACCACCGCCACCACGAACACCTCCACACCCCTTGTCCACCACCACCACCTCCATACCCTCCCCCCCGCCTGACCACTCCACCAACACATCCTTTCCTCCTCTCTCTCCCCTGCCACCCCTCTCTCCCCTACACCACGACCCCTGACCGCCACCTTCACCTTTAGTGGCAACCTCACCCCACTCCACCAACGAACACCTACTCCATGACCCCTAACCACCACCACTGACACCAACACCGGCACCCCTGACCACCAGCACCAGCACCACCTCACGAACCCCACCTCAAGGAAGTCCCCGACCACCACCTCCTCTCGCAGTCGACCGGCCCTGGTAAGCAAAAATCGTCCGACCCCAGGTGAGAATTCTACCCCTCTCTCTTTTATTTGGTCCCTCATTGCTGTGATATTACTTGTGTTGTGGCTACTGTATCCTTGTATTTGGTGATTCTGTGAGTGTCTAATCGTGATTGGTGATAGATAGTTTATGAGGTTGGGGAAGGGATGGAATAGCGGACGCGGTGAGGGGAGCTTGTGATTTAGGACATTAAATGTTGGTACACTAATGAGAAAGAGCTTTGAGGTGGCCTAAATGATGATGAGGAGAAATATCAACATCATGTGCCTCCAAGAGACTAGGTGGGTGGGCACAAAAGTAAGGGACGTGCTAGGATATAAACTGTGGGCCAAGTCAGGGGGAGGAATGGAGTGGTTATTATTGTGGATAGCTTCTTTAGGGACAAAGTAATAGGGATCACTAGGACTAGTAATAGGATCATTAGAATTAGGTTAATTCTAGATAGGGAGATATTGATCGTTACAAGTGCCAACGCCCCACAGGTTGGGTAGACAGAACAGGAGAAGGCAAGATTTTAGGAGGACTTAGACCAAACAATGCAAGGCATACCCTAGAGCGAACAAGTTGTTATTAGGGGTGACTTCAATGAGCATGTGGGAGTGAACACAGAAGGTCATGGATTCCACCGTGGAGGCTTTGGTTTTGGAATGAGGAACAATGAGAGTAAGTCTCTGTTAGACTTTGCTGTCACTTATGAGTTAACAGTGGCCAACGCTTTCTTCAGAAAGCGTGAAGACCACGTCATCACGTATCGGAGCGGTGGTGCAATGACCTAGATTGACTACATACTACTAAGGAAGATAATTCAAAAAGATTGCAAGGATTGCAAGGTCATCCTTAGGGAAGAACTCTCAACACAACACAGGGTAGTGTGTGCTGAAGGTCAAGACCTAGAGAAGGGGTAAGAAAACCATGAAACCATCACAGCCACGCACACGTTGGAGGGATCTACGGGGGGAAAAAGGCTCGAGCCTTTAAGGAAAGAGTCGAGCCTGAGCTTGGAGGGGTGTGTGAGGGAGATGTAAACCTTTTGTGACACCAAGTAGTCCAAAAGATTAGAGATGAGGCACGCGAAGTCCTAGGCATATCAAAAAGTGGGGCACCAAACAATAGAGAGACTTGGTGGTGGTGGTGCAGGGAGGTCCAAGAAAGGGTTAAGGAGAAACGAGATTGCTTCAAAGAGTGGGACCGAAGTGGAGATGAGGAAAAGAGACAATAGTACAAACACGTTAAGAAGGAAGCTATGATAACAGTAAGAGACGCACAATCTAAAGCCTTCGAGGATTTCTATAAAAGGCTGGACACAATTGAGGGAGTTAGGGACCTCTATAGAATTGCAAAAGCAAGAGAGAAGAGGACTAGAGACCTGGACCAAGTAAGGTGCATAAAGGGGGTTGATGGATGAGTCTTCGTGGACGAGCAACAAATTAAATCTAGGTAAAAATCCTATTTCCATGAGCTGTTCAATGAAAAGGGAGATAAAAATGTATCCCCAACAAGCACCGACGGAGCAAAGGATAGACTACTATTGCACAAGAATTAGACCCGAGCAAGTTAGGGAAGCATTGAAGAAGATGGCTAGGGATAAAGCAATCGGCCCATATGAAATATTCCATTGAGGCATGGAAATGCACTGGAGAAATGGGTGTCAAATGGCTGACCCAATTATTCAACCAAATCCTCCAAGGGAAGAAGATGCCTGATGAATGGTGGAAGAGTACACTGGTTCCCGTGTATAAGACTAAAGGCGACATTAAGAGTTGTGCCAACTACAGAGGAATCAAACTAATGAGCCACACCTTGAAGCTCTGAGAGTGGGTTATAGAAAGAAGGCTGCGACAAAGAGCATGGGTCTCAGAGATTCAACTTCAGCAGGTTGATGACAGAAGCCATCCATCTCTTGATGAGGTGAATAGAGTACTACAGAGATAGACAAAAGGACCTCCATATGGTTTTTATTGATTTGGAGAGGCATATGATAGAGTACCGAGACAGCTCCTATGGAGGGTATTGGAGGAGAAAGTCATCTTCCTGCCCTATATACGAGTCATCAAAGACATGTACGAAGACCCCCAAACCAATGTGCGCACAACGAAAGGGGATACAGACGATTTTTGTATTACAGTTGGGGTACACCAAGGATCAGCTTTAAGCCCCTTTCTGTTCGTTTTGGTTAAGGATGAGCTCACAAGGCACATCCAAGGGGACATGCCCTGGTGCGTGCTCTTCACGGACGATATAGTCTCGGTGGGAGAATCCAGAGAGGAGGTGAATGAGAAACTTGAACTTTGGAGGATGGCCTTAGAATCGAAAGGTCTAAGACTCAGTCGATCTAAGACCGAGTATATGAAACTCAAGTTTTGCACCTCTACCATGCCAAGCACAGAAGTTGTCAAGATTGGATAAGAGTGTATACCACAGAAAGCATGCTTTAAAAACTTGGGTTCCATGGTTCAACAAAATGGGGAAGTGGACACAGATGTTAACAATAGGATTAAAGTGGGGTGGCATAAATGGAGGATGGCCTTTACGATACTAAGTGATAGGAAGTTCCTGTTATAGTTAAAAGGTAAATATTATAAGACAGTAGTGAGACCGGCTATGTCCTACTGGGTAGAATGCTGGCCAATTAAGTGTCATCACACGCAGAAGTTGAAAGTGGCCAAGACGAGGATGCTGAGATAGACGTGTGGACACACAAGGAAGGACATGCTCAGAAATGACAATATAAGTAGTAAATTAGGCATCGCCCCAATAAGGGATAAGTTAAGGGGGCAACGTCTGCGGTGGTTTGGATGTTAGGAGGAGATCCACCGCTACCCCTGTCAGGAGATGCGAACAACTCCATATTACAGATAGGAAAAGAGGGAGAGGCAGCCCAAAGAAGAGTTGGGCGGAGACGATTCGACATGACCTCGCCTATCTCAAACTAAATGAAGAGATGTCCCTAGATAGAGCTCAGTGGAGGATTAGTGTAGGTGTAACTGATGTAGCAGTGTAGGAGCATTGACCAATCGTTAGCTCGCTCTAATACCATAAGGATGCTTGTATGCATGGTTGTATAGACGCACTTCTAGCATCTATTGGTCGCTTAGTGTTCCTAGGGTTGGATGGAGACAATTCGATAGAAGAGAAGAAAGGAAGAGGCCGGCCAAAGAAGAGTTGCCCCAGTAAGAAGAGTTGCCCCAGTAACTCTATATTATAGATGGGAAGAGAGGAATAGGCCCGCCATATAAGAGTTGAATGAAGACAATTCGACAAGACCTCGCCTACCTCAACCTAAATGAAGAGATGACCCTAGATAGAGTTCAGTTGAGGATCGGTATAGGGGTAGTATAGGGGTCACCGATTTAGCTGGGTAGGACCATCGAGTGCTTGTAAGCTAGGTCTAGTACCACGAGGCTACTTATATGCTCGTTTATGCTTCTTTACTTTTACCTTTTGCTCTGATTGCTGTGCTCCCATGCATACATGCTTATATGCATACATGCTTCGCATAACATCTATGCCTTATATGCTCTTCATACAGGCTCTTCATAACTATCATTTATCAGGTTGGGAGTCCTCGAAAATAGCCTCTCGTCAGGGTCTCACTCTAATGGGGTAAGGCTGCGTTCTTCCTACCCCTCCCAGACCCTGCGCAAGGGGGAGCCTTTGAGGCATTGGGACTGTTGTTGTGTTATTGTGTACTCTTATGTATTTGAAAGCATAGCCTCACTATTATAATGGATATAAATAGGCAATATTGGCTCATGCCATAAAGGAATCTTAAACAAAAGATCTTTTAATCATTTTGCTTCTTTGTTAGCAAAAACAAGAGCATTAAACTCTACATTCATTGTGGAACTAATACATGTCTGTGTCTCGAACAACAAGAGACAACATCTCTATAATGTAGTAATACCCATTAGCTTGTGGACGCGTAGTCTTCCTTATTGAGGATACAACTAGCATCCGAGTATCCTTCTAAGTAGAAGAATACCTATTAAAATAATATCATAATCCATGGTCACTTCAATACTTTTTATACCACATGCCAGTAAATTTTACTTCAATTGCTAGTATATCCACTTAGCTTTTCGGCAACAAAGGCTACATTAGCCCTTTTCATTCTCCAATTGTACTAATGGAGTACATTCATTCGATACAAAATATCCATACCAATTATCAACATATAATCAACATACAGAAATATAATGACTCATTTATCATTGTTAAACTTGCTATATATGCATTCATCCAATTCATTTACTGCCTCTTTCAAAAAGCAACATCACAAACTTCATAGCCGCATCATAAGATCATATTCTATGACACAACAATATCGAACTTTACATTCATTCCATTAGAAATTCATAAAATTCTGAATTGAAAGATTTCTATTCTTGCATTTTACTTCTTCTAAGTTCTAGAGCTTTTCAGTGATTTCTTCCCTCACTACATGATTTTCATCATATGACAAAAACATGTCATTCTTCATCGAAATTCAAACTTTCGATCTATGAATAGAACAAAATCTATTTCATCTTAATATATTATACTTTACATTAACATAATGCATCATCATTTCATCTCAATAAAAGATTCAAAATCACTTTTGCAAACTCATCCTTATTTACCAAAGAGGGCACCAACACGCCGTCATCGGATCCCATTAGAACTCCGAAGCTAAGCGTGCTTGGGCGAGAGTAGTACTAGGATGGGTGACCTCTTGGGAAGTCCTTACCCTCAGGTTGGGGGCACTGGGAAATAGCCTCTCTTCAGGTTAACACCCTAAAGGGGGAAGGCTGCGTACATCCGCCCCCCCCCCCCCCCCCCCCCCCCCCCCCCCCCCTCCCCCGACCCTGCGTAGGCGGGAGCCCTTGAGGCACTGGGTATGTTCCTTATGGTCCTATCCTTATTCACATTCATGAAATTCAATTTATCCACTATTAAATCATATGAATCATCATTCCATATGTAAGCATCAAACCTTATGGATAACATATGAATCATCATAATCAATATTCATATACTCTTAATTTGCCGCTTTGATGACTAATACCATCATAACACACGAGTATGGAATCATATAATAGAATTATTATCCATGCAATAATTATACTTATATTGTACTCAATTTGAATATCTTTATATAACTTACATTAGGGATCAACATTTGTTAAATAATCATATAATATTAACCTTTCATGATCCACTAATTTTAATTCCATTCAAATTCTCATTACTTTCGTTTTTACCACGTAAACAAAAGGCATAATTTAAATCACAAAAATTCATGACTACATTATCCTGCATAATTGCATTAATCACATAATCGCATTAATATACATGCTTATACGTAAATTGTAATTCATATTTATGAACACGCGTGTATTAATTACATTAATTGTACATTTATTAACCTTAGAACTCTATTATCATATATACATACTTATACTCAAATTATTTTCCATAAATATTAACATATATGGATTAAACCTCAATTTAGTAACTCTTCATATTTTAAATTCTTGAGATTTACCATGCATTCATAATATAAATTATGTTGTGATAAATATTTACCAATAATCTATATACTTTATTTTGTTTCAACCTTTATAATTCTATGAGAATTAAATACCGGTTCTATACTTGTACCAATTTATAACAATCATGTATCCACGATTTGATGTCTCTTGGAAGTAAAATAAGTCACTATTAATTAATTATTACGAACATGTATCATCGACCACACACATGTGTTTGACATTAGTGTCAGCATTTACGCATGCAATATTCAGTGAAGCATTATATTGTACAGTGAATATGCGGTTCACAATAATAAAAATCAAAAATTTTATTGTCACTAGTTTACCTTTAATTTCCTTCACTCAATTACATATTCATATTAAGAAATTAAACTATGAATATGTTATATATTTCATGAAAAAACCATTTGTTCTTTTCAACCTATAATTGTATACCCAAAGTTTCATAATGATATGATATAAAATACACCAGAAACTAAGGCATGAATAAGTTCATCTTCACATACACACATATATAAGATGTGTTCTTATAGATATGAAATATTTCACAAGATATCTTCCTTTACATATATATGGTTCCGAATCCCCCTTGAAATAACCCAACTTTTTACAAAATTGGAAACCACCATAATGTTTGCGGCTTTAATGAATTTAACCACCAGATTTTAAATAACATTATATTTATTTCCCTTGTTAGATTATATAGAAGATGCATTGTGGTTCAATAGCAAAGTGTCCCTATTGCAATGTATGGGAGGATGAGGGTTCAAAACCATTACAAAACAACATTGCATTCTCTTTACACCACATTAAATTGCAAACATCTTGATTTAAGATTGCTTCCGGTTTCAATTAGCAAAACAAATAACCTTTATCATATTACCAATTCATAAAAATTCAACAACAGCGTGTTCATAATTCATGATTTGGCAATATTAATCTCATCAAATTTATTATCTATACATCCACATTATAATAAACACATGTCCACAATTTATACAAGTTTTATTATTTGTTTTGGAATCACTTCGACGTCTGGTTTTAACAACCATTCAATAAGGTTTTTCTTTTGACATTGCCTCAATGCCTGGTTTTAACAACCACACAATAATCGGAATTACATATTAACAATTTAAAACAAGCATATCTTTATGATTTATTAATTTTCCAATTTAATTAAAATGGTCAGAAATAATAGGTTTTACATGACTTTAATTTGCTATAATTCAAAATTCATATTTCAACTGGCATAACACAGTTGCGGTTGTCAATGAATACATGCAAAGTCATAGAGTAATTCTTGGTCAAAAGAAGAATAAGAATACATGTGGTGATGCAGCGCATAGTGGGATAAAATGGGGACGGGAAGATTCGACGGCTTTTCCTTTGATTTTTATTAAAGCTGATAATAAAAATGGAAAAGAGAGGTAGATAGCTTACTCACTCACAACCCGAGGAGTCGAGGAATCTCCACAAGATAATTCAAATTTTCTAAAAATCAACTCTCCAAAAACCAAGAACCGGGCCCTATTTATAGAGGGGTTTAAAATTCAAAAATCAAATCTAGATCTAACTACTTAAGGAGATAAATTAGAAACAAACGGATAAATCTCAAAATAAGGACAGGGATAAACTTCTGGACAGAAATCAGCTCAACCGCTCGCAGATCTCGTCCATGAATCACGCACACGTGTTAACCCCCTGGTGACTCCAACTATGTCTCTCGCCAAGTCTTGATGACGCCATGATTCTCTTCTCCTATGATTCCCGCGTGCCACCTACGCCAATGCCACATTCTTCCATTGCATCAAGCCATAAGGTACGCCATCCTTGTGCATACATCCTCCCATTAGTGCTGAGCCACCAGTGGCGTGATGCTCGCTGCATCATCCTCTCCGCCCTAGAGAGAGTTCGTCCTCAAATTCTGAGTGGGGTCTTCTTGATTAGCGTTGTGACAAGGAGCTTCCCCGTCAGCCTTTTTGAGCCCTTAGTCGTCAAATTCAACTTGGCGCTTGGTCCCACATCCTTTGGTCTACCTTGCTTTGTTTTAAGCTCCATCATCCTTCCCGGATGAGGGAGAATTCGTCCTTGAATTGCCAACTCAACAGTTGTAGCCACTTGTACCTCAGCGCATGTGTGCTTGAGCTTCACGGTGCCGCCAAAATGTAGGCCACCTGATGCACTTTTTTCTTTGAGCAATGATTTAGTCCCCCTTGGTAGCTCTTTGCCAAACCTCAAGTTGCCTTCCTGAAAACACTTTTGTATCGTGACCTAGCCCCTGTTTCTATTGTTCCTTCTTCTTCTCGGTGTGTGCCTCCTACCGCCAAGGTTGAGGTCTTAAAGTCATGAACACCTCTGACCAGCAATGTATTAGTTGATGACTTCACATCTTGTCTCTTTGCCGGCAGTGGTGCTAGGCCCTTCTTTGAAAGAAAAACGATCTTAGTGTTTCCAAATAAGAAACTATTGGTGTTTCTTCTTCCGTTATGATTGGCGCCTCGATCAAACTGCCACGATCTACCCAATAGTGGGTGATAGGCGTCCATAGCAAGCACATCACACCATACGTCGTCTTCGTACTTGCCACCAATCGAAAAGTGAACTAGACATCGCTTGGAGACAGTTTCCTGATTCTTCTCCTTGATCCAAGATAAGTTATACGGTTGAGGATAGTCTTCTATCTTTAAGCTAAGTTTCTATACGGCCTCCTCGGAGATGACATTCTCGTAGCAACTCGAGTCAATTACCACACAGCAAATCCTTCCGCCAATAGTGCAAGTGGTTTGAAAGATGTTGCTTTGAAGAAAATGGTCACCGTGCTCTTCTTTTGGCATCAAGAATGTGCGCCTTACCACCAGCAAAGGGCCTTCTTCCCCCGTCAGGTGCACCTCATGTCCTGGAGCCAACTCTTCACCCATCTCTTCTATAATGGTGCCGCCATTTTCCCCTTATGTCCCTCCCCAAATACAAAATGGTACAGTTATTGCATCTTTATCTCGGGATGACGTTGCACAGAGTTATGCTCAGTGGGGCCGTTGTCTTACTGGCTGTTTTGTTGGTGGACGGGTTTCTTTCTCGGTTTGCCCCGCTATTGCCCATTCCCTTTGGGACTCGATGGGGTTAGAGTGTATCATCCCCTCGAAAGAGGGATATTTCTTCCGGTTCCACTCTTATGATGATGCCTGTAAGGTCTTGGAACGAGGGCCGTGGTTTTTTAAGGGGCAATATTTGTCTCTTCATCATTGGTGTGGCACTGATTTTCGATCTGGGACCGATCCATCTATCCTTCCTGTCTGGATACAGTTGCATAATCTACCAGATACACTATGCTCTGACAAAGGCCTTAGCATTGTTGCTAGCGGGGTTGGGAAGCCTTTGTTCATGGATGCTTCCACTCTTGATTGCACTAGGACTGAATACGCTCGGATTTGTGTTGAGGTCAGTGCTTGCAACCTTCCTCCGTCTAGCGTGATGGTCCATGTGGATATGCATCGCATTCAGGTTAATGTCAAATACGAAGGTTTGCCTCCTATTTGTCACAAGTGCCCGGATTTTGGTCACTCATGCTCTAGCTCGGATCTTCCTCCTCCTCCTACCCTTGATATTATCTCCGGTATGCAGGCTCGTCGGAAAAATTACCGAAAAAAGGCGGTTGGGAAGGATGGCATGGTAACTGGGTCGGGGGTCACAGTTGGAGAGAAGATTGGGCCGGTTCCTCAAATTGGGTTTGCTAGAGAGGAGCAAATCGGGTCCCTTTCACAAGCCCTTCAATCCATTGGGCCGCTTGGGGGGAGCCCGGGCCACCATGGGCCGTCATTTTCTCGGGCCCAGGGCCATGCAGGCACTGGGTCCCCTTCTGGGCCCGGCGTGGGCCGCCCAGCCGCCTCGGGCAAAACCGGTGTTGGGCCTTCTCGGCCCATCTCTTTTGAAGGGGGCGCTGGGCCCCCTTCTACTGCTGCTGCAGGCCCAATTGGGCCCGCCCCTCTTTTTTCGTCCATGTCAGGAGGCGGGAGGCCTCCCGACGTTACTGTAGCAGGCCCAATTAGGCCTGCCCCTTCTCCACCCTTGGGCCATGTTTCACTTGCAAGGATCACATGCCCTCCTGGTACTACACGTGATTCTACGTCTTTGGCTCAGGCTGAGATCGCAGCTTCTGACCCGGGTTCTAATGGAGGCCGTCAAGTACCTTCTTCTATGGCTCAACCTCACTCTGTTAGGTGGGGGTGAGCCTTTTCACTACGCTTCTGATCAGGACTCGACTGCCTCATCTGCCGGCTCGATCCCCTGTTCTCAGTCTATCCCAGCTACCTCTGGTGTAGTCGCTCATGTATGGACTACTGTTACTTCCTCCCGTCAATCTCACTGTGCTGAGCGTCGGATGACTCGAGCTACTACTGTCACATCCGTGGCGAAGTGAGCTTTCTCTTGTTTTTTCTGTTCTTTTTTCTTCCTTTTTTGTTTTCTTTTTCTTTTTCTTATCTTTATTTGTAGGAGATTTTCTCCTTTTTTCTTGGGTCTTTTTTTTGCCCTGTTTCTCATCTGTTTGAGTTGCTTTGAGTGTTCTTTTTCTTCGCCTTGTCCCGCCTGTATGTAGGCTATTTTGACTTGTTGGGGGTATGCCCCTGTACTCTTGTACTTTGCTCTTTTTGGTAATAAAAAATAAAAAAACTGACTTACCAAAAAAAAAAAAACATATTCCCCTTGTGCTCCTTCAGTGAGGAGGTTCTTTCCCAGTCTGTCTCCTTTATGGAACTCAGTAGCTCGATGCCCTACCTCCCCACACCTGAAGCAATGGATGTGGGAACTACTCGCCAAGTTTGCTTCATTGGAGACAGTAACTAGTTTTGCAAGCGGAGCTGAGTTGGGTCGCGGTTGAACTTGGTCATGCCTAGTTTCTAGATTGTTTACAGTGCCGCCAACATTGGGATGCCGTTGCTGCCTCTCTACTGCTAAGGCTCTCTGACTTGCCTCCGCCACGGTAAAGATGTCAAATATGTTAAGAACATCTTGGATTGACTCCCTCAGACCCCTGATGTATCTGTCAACTATTTGCTCTTGAGACTCCACCAAATTGTTTCTGGCAATTAAGGCGTAGAAGTTAGCGGTGTATTCCTCCACTGTCCTTGAGCCTTGTCGCAAACTCTGAAGTCATTGGTACAAGATCTTGGCATAATTATGAGGCAAAAAGGATCCTCGTAGATGCCTTCTTAACTTCTCCCAAGTCTCGATCCTAAACTTCCCTTGGCGAAGCCATGAGTGCTTCGTTTGTTGCCACCAGGCAGCAGCTCTCCCTCGGAAATTTGTTTCTACTAGTGACGCCTGCTTATGCACCGGGACCCTCTTGAACTTATGGATCTCTTCCATTAATGCCAACCAATCCCACACCTCGTCTGGGTTCCTTCCGCCATCAAACTCCGATATGTCCACCCGAAGTCCTAATTCCCACCTCCGAACATCCCAATCATCAATGTAGTCGGTGATGACATTCCTCTGCCTAGGTCAAAGATTCGTTATCTCCTCATCCAATAATGGATCTTGAACGCCTTCCTCCATTTCTTCTTGGATAGCACCCACTGCTAATGGGCATTGAGGTAGGGATCCCGGTGTAAGGTCGAGATTTGCCCCGAGTTGAATCAAGCATCACTCGATTAGCCAGAATTTCTCTCCCAGTGCCTCGAATCTCCTCTCGTGTTGTTGATTTCGGTCAAGATCAGTAGCGTCCTCGGCGGTGGCTTTTCTCTGACATCTCGGGGCCATCGCAGGAAGCATTATGTACTCTGGTACCAACTGATGCAGCGTGTAGTGGGATAAAAGGGGGATGGGAAGGTTCAACGGCCTTCCCTTTGATTTTTATTAAAGCTGATAATAAAAATGGCAAAGAGGTGTAGATAGCTTGCTCACTCACAACCCGAGGAGTCAAGGAATCTCCACAAGATAATTCAAATTCTCTAAAAATCAGCTCCCGCAAAAACCTAAATATGGGGTTTAAAATTCAAAAATCAAATCTAGATCTGACTAATTAAAGAGATAAATCAGCAATAAAGGGATAAATCTCAAAATAAGGAAAGGGATGAACTTCTAAACGGAAATCAGCTCAACCGCCCGTAGATCTCGCCCATGAATCACGCACACGCGTTAACCCCCCTGGTGATGCCAATTATGTCTCTCGTCATCTCCCGGTGACGCCATGATTTTCTTCTCCTTTGATTTCCGCATACCACCTACACCAATGCCACGTTCTTCCATTGCTTCAAGCCATAAGGTACACCATCCTTGCGCATACATCCTCCCGCTTGTGCTGAGCCACCAATGGCGTGATGCCCGCTGCATTATGTGGATCAACTGTTCGAAATCTTCTGGAAACAATAACTCATCTTTTTGCGTCATTTTTTTTATTTAGATTTTCGATCTTGCAGTTTCAAATTTCTTTTCCTTTTCAATTTTAATATTAAATTATCATGCACTTGTTAGAAAAATTGTCTAATCATAGTGAAAAATTTCAGTAAGTAATTTTGCTAAAAATAGTTGGAAATCTGGAGCGAAATTCCAGTAAAATAACAGTAAAAATTATCTAAGCATAGCAATCAAATAATCATTAGAAGATTGATATATATTTGGTCATAGCAACGAAAAGAGAGAGTAATTAGAAAAATCTCACAAATGATGATATCACGCAGTAGTAAATGCCACTGTCCTAAAAGGCGGTTTTGCGGGTGCTCCGATGCACATAGTATAACCGGCGTCCGTCCTCCAGGATCAACGCATTCCGACTCTTAACGTGTACTCGTTAATTGCCAGGTAGGAGAGCCTTGAACTTTGCCCAAATTAAGACGGAGAAGTAAGAGGAGAAGGGAGGAAGCGAGCTTCATCAAAAATGGAAGAATAGGGAAGAGAGAGAGAGGAAGGTTAGAAGTGTCTCCATGGCTAATTGAGAGAGAGAGATTAAATAAGACTGTATGGGGTTGGTGGGGTTTTAATTACGACGGTAAAATAACGGACATAATAAATTACAACGGCTATAAACGACTACAAGAATAAATTCCAACAGCCATATTATTAATTAACTCCAACAGTCATAGTTAATGACATTAGACGGCTATGGGTAATCGGCTAGCAACGGGTCTTGGAAAGTTATTCCCCGAAAAATAAATATACCCGTCAAGAAAAAGATCACCCACACAATTTTCTGATGTTATGGGATACAACTCTCCCATAAAACTAAAGGTTAGTTTGTATCATTTTTTCAACAAACCCCCACAAAGGATACAAGCGAAAGAGGACAAAGAAGAATAGATTGGGTAAAGGGAGTTCAGTTTTTCAGTGCCGATATCTTGCGATTTGAATCGTCATCTAGTGCAACCCAAGTTTATGACCAATTGCTTGGAAGGTGACTTTCGTCTTGAACCTCACAAGTGGTTGTATAGTCTGCCACTCGGACACATACCTCACTCCATATCTCGGCAACTCCAGCAGATTGGTACGTTTTATTGACTATGTGCTTGTCCTAGATATTCATAAGCACTCTAGAAGGCAAGTCTTATACCTTTATAGGAAGCGGCCTCACTCCCACACCTACATAGGTAGATTCCATCAAGTGTGTGCTACCGCACACTACCTAATATATGGATATGGGTCCATTAAGAGCTAAAGCTCCACCTTACTCCTTGGTAACATAATGACAACTCATGCGGTTCGGCGCGTTTTATCGGCCAAGCGCTCGTCCTGTATATTCATAGGAGCTCTAGAAGGCAAGTCTTGAACCTTCATGGGGAGCGGCCAGACTCCTACACTTACATAGGTGGATTCCATCAAGTGTGTGTTACCGCACACCACCAAACATATGGATATGGGTCCATTAAGAGCTAAAGCTCAACCTCAGCCCTGGTAACATACAGACAGTGTCCATTAAGTGCAAACCTTGCTTACACTACCAAACATATGGTTATGGACCTATCTCCGCACTGTCATACCATAGGGAGGGACAACATAAAACACAGTGCATTCCTTAAATGAAACTATGACTTTTAACATTGAACTTATTAAGACCACGTTGGATACATCATACTTTATTCATGTATAGACTTTAGTCCCATTCCCCACGATGTTTCCACAATCAGTGGATCCACAAGGTTCTTTTTAGACCTTACACAATTTAGTGATATCACTTTCCTTTGAGTAGATCGTTTACGATCTTATGCTGAGACGAATAGGTCTCCTTTTGCCAAACCCATCAAGTGTGCAGTGTCCACACCACCTGTCAAGGACTATGGGTTAGATTAAAGCATCAAGCTCAACCGTCATATATGACATTTCACACTGTATTGCAACAAAGCAGTACTTGAGAGTTAACCATTGCCAACGTCAATCATGAGTTGTTCTTACCCCCATATTGAGGTATCTGCAACGAACTATTAAACAACTAGCTCCATCGCCAAGTTGCTCTCACCCCCACATTGAGGTATCTACAACAAGCTGTCAAACAACTAGCTCCATCGCCTGCCAACTTCAACAAAAGTCAGTATAACACAATAGTGGAGCAGATATTATATCAATAAAGTCATATCTCCACCCTAAGTACTCAAATAGTACACATAGTACGTATATCGTGCATACAGTTGGCACAAAAAACATATACCGCAAATTTGTCAATTTCACATATCATCATAATTGTGAAACATTATCATTTCAAATCAATTGGATCACCGCCAGTTTAGGTCACAAAAGACCATATACCCATTTTCATCGTACTTAAGGTACGTGCATTATCACTATTAAGGGTAGGCCTTATGTTACTAATGTTGTATCAAATTTTGGTGATACTAAGAGAAAGAGGCACAGAAGACCATAATTCACAAGATACCTTTTACAATTCAACCTAAGGCAACCCGAGCCCTTGCAAGGCTTTGAAGCCAAGTACTAGCATCATCAAGCTATTCTCACTGACTTTGGATAGTCACCAAAATAATATTTCTACCATAATCAATTTTCATAAGCTAGCTATAGCTAGCAAACATCGGCAAAAACACAATGATCAGACAACATATCTCATAAGCTCTAATGTGCTCTTCCAGCACCCACAATAGAATGTCTCATACTACATTCCTGAGCCATTTAATTTTTCTACCTGCCAACTCAATCTTTAAGGACAATTAAACAATGCAAGTTTTAGAAGAATGTCACAAAATATAGCTCACTAATGAGCCTAAATACATTGTCATTAGTAAAATATCTCTCATTGATATCAGACACCCAACACGACAAGGAGTCTGTTACAACGTAAACCCCATTTATAGTACTATACTAGTACCTCAACAATTTAATTAGAGCACTTCAATATTCATTATTTGGATCAATGCATGTAGATTAGGTCTACCATTTACATATAAAATAGTAGGATGAATGTTGTGTTTTTCATCAAACCATAATGCTATCAATCACCTTAGCGTATTTAGCTTGTGACGCGATACCAATTTTTTTTCATCAAGTGAACACTAGGGTTATATAGTATGTCATCCAAATGAATAGCATGAGCATAAAACATATGACAATAACCCCAAAAAAGGTATATAGACACAAGCTAAATACCAAGCCTATGATCAATCAAGGTTCTCATATGACCTGCACTTTACCCTTTTTCCAAAACTAGGAAAAAAGGCATGAAATAATGATCCTATGGGCATAATAGTCTCCAAAGACAACATAAGTCCATATATGACTCAAATATATCATATTTTCCCCAACTACAAGCTGAAATTCAGCAAAGCCATAGCAAGTTCGGCATGTAAAGACAATAAAACAGCAGCAAACATCCTATAATATGTTTATAAGCAATAATGACAGCAACTTATAGCAGCTACCAATCATAATATGCAGTATGTACACAATATACAGCCCAAAACCAACATAGATAGTGCCAAATTTAGTATTGAACATCAAAATTCAGCAGCAAACCAACATGCAGCAGCAACATAAAGCCTCAACTAAATGCGTAGCAGCATATTCAGCTTGAAAGAGACATGTTTCAACAC
This sequence comes from Simmondsia chinensis, assembly GCA_018398585.1. Lineage (NCBI taxonomy): Eukaryota > Viridiplantae > Streptophyta > Magnoliopsida > Caryophyllales > Simmondsiaceae > Simmondsia > Simmondsia chinensis. Next base: position 5,438,989 of record JAGTTD010000008.1, on the reverse strand, counting down.
TTAAAACAATATGCTTTTCATCATTTCAAGTAACATGTAACAACATATTCACAATACTTCAAACATAGTCATGGGAAACACATGAGACACATCAACATGGAGACTAATACACAAAACCATACATAGATTTTTCACAAGAGCTCACAAGTCCTATTAGCTCTTTACAATGATCAATAGGTCACTCAAAACATGCAAGAAAATCCAATTCTCATATACAAGATCTAAACTCATGGTTAAAACTCAAACATGCAATACTCGATCAATACACATTCAAATGTTACCATAAACATATTCATATTTGACTAAGGACAATAGAATTGCGACGGCACTATCTAGGGGTTTAATAAAGATCATACAACGAGTTTCAAACATGTAAACTTTATTTTTAATTCAGAAACCTCAAAACCACTCTGGTTGTTCCATAAATGTCTCTCCCTATATATCATAATTCAAGAATTTGTTTTTCCTTTCAAACCCTAAGAAAACCCACTAGCACCCACTCATAATCGAGTCTGTCTCACTATCAATGAAATCTCTCGATATAGGTGCATTTATGTTTTAATAATGTCATCATGGGTTTTAGGTTTTTTCTGTACTAGCCACATGATTGCCTAAAAACAAAGTGTTCATGAGAAAGGAAGAAACTTACTTCAGCTAAGGATCCCAAATTTATAGGTAGTGGATATTAGAAGTATAACCTTTCTACCTTAAGGTATTTTATCTAACCTTTAAATTAGATTCTCTTTAAGGTAGGTAGCAACAACAAAGGGGCTTCTACCACAACCTCAAGGGTAACTTAGGGCCAATAAGCATCACATTCATCATGTCCTCAAGGTGGTAAAACATTCAACACCTCTATTTGACCTAATCCCTTTGATTTATGGCGTAGTTAATTTTTAACTTTTATTTATTTTACCATAATACATTCCACACAAGCTAGTAGCAACTAGCAAATATTAGTAGACTTACAAAAATTAGAAAAAGATTATGATCAAAATAGTTCTTATGCAACATAGGAATTTTTGTCTCATATAAGAGCACTACCCCTACATTTCACTAACTTATATTAGGATTCATGTGAAAATGGGTCTAACTTCCATTGATAAAGGGCAAGTAATACATGTACGTTCAATCACAAGAAGAACATCATTATTTTAAAGACCTTACTCTATGCAGGGCTCCCCTTACTTTAAAAGTTCCATGCACTTTAAAGTAAGGGGTACATGCTCAAACGATGTACGAAATGCCAAAGCTTTTACTACTTATCATGTAGGCACAGTGAACATTCATCAAAATCATCCTGCCGCAATCATTGATAATCATATGGCAACTATTTAATTCAATTCCCAACAACCTTTAATACATATAACCTTTCTCACACTTGCCTAGATAAACATAATGGCCAATTTTTCCAAAGCCATCTATAACCAAATGCCAATTATTAGATGAAATTGTCAGCAATATCACCAAAACACAAAATTATCGTAAAGTATATCATAACCGCATCCCATCGATGCTTAAACACTAAAAAATTTAAGTTTGGATAATTATCAAATGTTGTCACATGATGAACATTATATTTTAGACCCAGTGCATCAAAATCAATTTTACCCGAATCTACAGACAAGGAACTTTATATTATTTACATTTTGATATTTACAATATACCGATAGCTTTTCTTATTATCCGATTTTTCAATTTTCAAATTGACCATTTTTCAATTTTTACAATGCATCATATAAGTTCAACTTTTAATTTTAGCAAAAATGTAATATATAATCTGTTGATTATCTTTTCAAGTCCAAGCAAATATAAAAATTCCAATTACTCATGATTGATTGACAAAGTTGTCTTTTAGATTGTTAGAAAAATTGTCTAATCGCAGTGAAAGATTTTAGTAAGCAATTTTGCTAAAAATAGCTGAAAATCTGCAGCGAAATTCCAATAAAATAACAATAAAAATTATCTAAACATAGCAATTAAATAATCACTAGAAGATTGATATATATTTGGTCATAGCAACGAAAAAAGAGAGTAATTAGAAAAATCTCACAAATGATGATATCGCGTCGTGGCAAATGCCACTGTCCTAAAAGACGATTTCGCCGCTGCTCCGATGCACACAGTATAACCGGCGGCCGTCCTCTAGGATTAACCTGATCCGACTCTTAACGTGCACTCGTTAATTGCCAGGTAGGAGAGCCTTGAACTTTGCCTAAATTAAGATGGAAAAGTAAGAGGAGAAGGGAGGAAGAGAGCTTCATCAAAAATGGAAGAATAGGGAGAGAGAGAGAGAGGAAGGTTAGAAGTGTCTCCATGGCTAATTGGGAGAGAGAGATTAAATAAGAAATTATGGGGTTGGTGGGGTTTTAATTACGATGGTAAAATAATGGACCTAATAAATTACAACAGCTATAATTGAATGCAAGAATAAATTCCAACAACCATATTGTTAATTAACTCCAACAGTCATATTTAATGACATTAGACGGCTACGTGTAATCGGCTAGCAACGGGTCTTAGAAAATTATTCCCCAAAAAATAAATATACCCATCAAAAAAAAGATCACCTACACAATTTTCTAATGTTATGGGATACAACTCTCCCATAAAACTAAAGGTTAGCTTGTATCATTTTTCCAACAGCACTCATCATTGATGAAAAACCATGTATGATGGAAAAGTACTTGGATAAAATTCGTGAAGCATAACACATCAAAACGATGCCTAAATGCAAAATCAAGATCACTTAACTTTTGGTTTTAATACCACATGAAAACTTACTTTCATGTATAAACAACAATGAATTAAGAACTTCATGATTTCCATGATTTTTAAATCAAATAACATACCTTAATCCTTTTAATTTGTATACAAGAAGAATCCAAGAGGACATCGCATTTCTCTCTTAATTTCTTTCTCCAATTTGACAAAGTTTGCCACCAAATCACGCAAAGTGAAGAAACCAGTTCAGTTAATGAAAACAAGTCTTGAGATTGTTTTAACAATTTGTAAAAAACACACAAATTTGTTAGGAAAATTATAGAATAGGTATCTAAATCAGCCACTGGCTTTAAGGTACGTAGTGAACCGTTTTCCTTAAGACTTATCTCTTGGGTACCGAAATAGTCAAAGGAAAACAATAAAACACACCAACGAAAGAAAAGTAAGAGCATAGAGAGAGGAAGATGACCAAAACTTTTTAAGAGAAAAATAGAATGAACTTTGTCAAGTCCTTTGCAAAACAAAAATGGTGAGCTATTCATAGAAATTGCTTGTCTCGTAGGAAGAGACACATCCTCCATAGTTATCCTTAAGCAAGGGACACATCCCTTTAAAATTACCAAATTAATTGCCAAAAATCCACAAAAAACCACGCAAGGTAACCACTATAACTGCCCTGTGTGTTGACACTCAGAACCAGTCCCTGGGTTCTATACGTCAGTATGTCGACACACAGGCCTATGTGTCAACACACAGATCCAAACTTTGGTTTCTGCATATTTAAGCCAAAATATATTAACATGTAAATACACTTTATTTTAAAAATACATCAACATATTCCTTAAATATACAACTACTTATTCTATAAAAGAAATAACTTATGATTTTTCAAAAAAGCTATTTATTTGATTTAAGGATTTTGTGAGTATTATACTAAAAAAATATGCTCTTACAAATAAGGAATTGAATTTTTTTCCTTAAATCAGTGGCGGATTTAGAATTGTTGTTAAGGATGGGCTTGTGTTATAAACTTTTCTTTTCGATGCACTCTTAATTAAATAAAGAATGCTTAATAAATATTAAATTTAACAAAATTGTAATTGGACACATTATTATTTGTTTTTGTCTTGAGTATAAGAACTGCATGGTAGTGGCGTCAATTTTTAATATGTTGACTGCATTTGTTCTACTAGAAATGTTAAATGGCATGTGTTGGTGTTTTACTCTTCCGCTCATCAATATCTCCTTTAATTTCGTAAGACCTCACCATTTAAAATACAATATCTAGTGAAGTTAGATTAGATATGAAATAACAACAACAATAGCCTGCTGCCTAGAACAGGCTTCCGCCAAGGCAAAGTCTGAGACTGTAAAATGTATATATCTTTACTGCTACAAGGGTGGTATTCTACAAAGAGGTTGTTTATAAAGGGTCTCCAATTAGATAGACTTAAAAGTTCGAAAAAATATACAAGTACTAATCTAAAGTGAGCTGCTAAAAGCGCTCAGTCTAACTTTAATATTCTTAGCAATATACATGACATAAAGTTATTGGAACTTAACTAAGAATTAGGGCATGGACTTAGTTATGTGATTTGGATGTAACTTCTCTCTCTCCCAATCTCTTCTATGTCTCCCTCCCCTTTCATTCCTTAGTTTTACTTATAAATTGAAGCTCATACTTATAAACAAATTAGACAAATGGGACAGCCATTTAATGCCCCGTAAGCCTTTGAATTCCATGTTTGTGATTTGATTTGATTGATTGTGTTGATTGTTGATCCAAGTTCATATCAATTGGTATCAGAACATTTATTCCTTAGCCCAGATTCTTGGTTTGGTCGATCGGTAGTCACAATTGCTAAGGGTCTCAAGTATCGTTGAGGGAAATGGATGAATCTAATGATTGACGCTTCAATTCGCTTGAAAGGTCCTTCATTGAGCTCCGAAAAGAGCCTCGAGAAGTCGTCAATGGAATCTCTGGGCAAGTAGCTTGACCTAAAGATGTTTACATTTCATGGGAGCTTTATGCACCATTAATTCGAGCCAGATTCCAACCTTCTCACCGAATTAATGAAATTACGACAATTGGTACCGCGGACGAATATTTGAGTAAGTTTGAGGCCTTGGTGAATAGGTGTGGGTTAAATGAGGATCAAAAGATTAGCATTCTTTTGGGTGGATTGCGGGACGAAATTTTAGGAAGCGTTCATATGTTTAGGCCCCATTCACTACATGACGCGGTGATACTTACGAAATGAACATAATTGTGCAAATATAGAGTGAGTAATGGGGAAGAATCCCATGAAAACAGCAGCGTTACTACCCTTATCGTGCCCTCCGAGGGTTACGCCAGCCCTCCAACCCCCTCGACCACTGCGGCGTCTCCTCCCTGCACCTGGTGCGTCATTCTGGGGCCCATGCATCGGGTCATTTGAGCTTAACCCCTGTTGAATTTGATGATCTTCGGGCTCGCGACTTGTGTTTTTTTTTGTTATCCGGGTCATCAATGTGCTATATGCAACCAAGCTTGGGGTTTTTTTTGCTTAACCCCTTGACCACTGCTTCTTGATCCGAACCTTGATCATATTCCGGATCCCCATATTTTGCTCCACGCGTTGGAAGGTATATTACTTGGTGTTAGACTATGCGCATGAGAGGTCAGTGTGGGCACTGTTCATTGAGCATTCTCATTAGTAGTGGTAGCACCCACAACTTTCTCGATGTACATCTTGCTCCGCTTTTGGGTTGTTCCGTGGATACTTCTATTCGACCATCCCTCACTATCACTGATGGGAAACCCGTCTTTTCATCTGGTATTTGCCATAATTTCAGTTGGGTACTTCAAGATGCCTCTTTTTGCTCTGATGTGCTTTTTATTCCCTCTCAGGTTATGATATTGCCTTGGGCATTCAGTGGCTCCTAACATTAGGCAAGGTCACTTGGGATTTTTCTTACTGGCTGAAGGAGTTTACTCTTCATGATCGTTGTTATTATCTACGAGGCATCTGAAATTCGCCGCTCATGACTATCACCGATGGCACCCTCGCGGCTTTGTTATCCATGCCCGCATCATTTTTTGCTATTTCGGTGTCGGCTAAACATGACCCTCCCACCACCTTGCTGCAGTGTTCTTGGTTTCTACAGAATCCGAGCCTTTCTTGGCTGTAGTGGGCACTTCAGCATGTTTTAAGTGATTTTGTGGATGTGTTCAAACCATTATAGTGTCTCCCTCCATTTCATCCACTTTTTGATCACCGTGCACCTCTAGGGAAGGTAGCAATCCGGTCAACTTACGGCCTTAGCACTACCCTTTATTTCGGAAGGACATCATTAATGCTTTGCTCAAGGAAATGCTACAAACTGGGGTCATTCGTAATAGCAATTCTTTATTTGCCTCCCCTGTTGCTCTTGTCAAGAAAAAAAAAAAATGGTTTGTGGCACCTCCGTGTCCATTATCGTGCTCTCAACAAGATGACGGTGAAGGATAAATTTCCTATTCTTATAGTGGAGGAATTACTTGACGAGTTGCGCAGGGTTTCCTTCTTCTCCAAATTGGACCTTAAATCCTGATATTATAAAATACGTATGGCACCCAATGATGTTCATAAGACGGCATTTAGAACCGACTTTGGCCATTATGAGGTTACCGTAATGACAACCTCTGATACGGTATATTTTCGGTCTTCCGTCTTCCTCTTTTCAGAGTCCCATGAATGATCTACTCCGGCATTTTATTCAGCGCTTCGTCTTGATCTTTTTCAACGATATTCTCGTTTATAGCACTACAAGGTCAACTCGCTTGTATCATCTCCATTGTGTGATTTGTGTCCTTCTATCCAATCACCTCACCACAAACTGTGAGAAATGCACGTTTGGCCCTTGCCATATTGAGTACTTGGGCAACTTCGTTTAGGGGGCCAGGGTTGATGCCGATCCACATAAACAAGCCACTGTTGCTAGTTGGTTGCGGCCCACGTCATTAAAGCAACTTCGGGGCTTCCTCAAGCTTTCGAACTATTGGCTCCCATTATCGCTTACTATGGTCTTATCGCCTGTCCTCTCATCGATCTCCTCAAAAAGGACAATTTTGTTTGGAATCTGGCTACCAAGATCACCTTTAAGCGACTCAAGTGCGCTCTCACATCCGCTTCTGTTTTAGCTCTTCCAGATTTTCCCAAGTCATTCATAATTGAGAATGACGCCTCGGGCACGAGTATCAGGACTGTTCTTATGCAAGAGGGTAGACCGCTTGCTTACATTAGCTGGACACTTGCGCCCTGACATCAGGGTCTTTCAGTCTATGAGCTTGACTTGTTTGCTGTCTTGTTTGCCATCGAGAAGTCGGAACAGTACCTCACGGGTCGACATTTTATTATTTTTGCCGACCAATAGAGCCTCAAGTTTCTTCTTGAGCAACGCCTTTCCACTTCTCTTCAACACTTACGGCTCTCGGGATTGAATGGTTTCAATTATGATATAGTTCATAAGAAGGGATCTGATAACAAAGCCGCGGATTCCCTCTCTCGGCTTTCCAATTCCAAAGTTCTTTATATGGTTTTATTGTCAATCGCATATGATATCCTTGATCGCCTTTAGCTCCTATGAACCACAGATCCGACACTTGAGTATCATAGCCTTCAAGGTTTTGGATTTCTTTTCTCATCCGCATTACTCATGGCATCAAGGGCATTTGCGTTACCACAACTGCTTGGTCATCAGTTACGACACCGACCTTCGATGTTCTATTTCCTTATGGCTCCACTACTCGGCTCAGGGGTGTCACTCTAGGGTCAAAGCCACTTACCGCCGCATCCATACTTTGTTCTATTGGAAGGGCCTCCGACGTGACATACATACTTACATCCGGCATTGCTTGGTTTGCCAACAAAACAAGTACAACACCTTGGCACTGGCCTGCTTCTACATCTGCTTCCTATTCCTATGACTGTTTGGAGCAGCATCTCTATGGATTTTATCAAGGTGTTACCTTTGTCAAGAGGACACTTAGTGATTCTCATCATTGTTGACCGGCTTATGAAGTATGCTAACTTCCTCTCTTTGGCCAACCCTTATTTGGCAGCTGGGGTCACCAATTATCATTGGACTAGGTATGGCATTTGCATGGTCTTTAGATAGCATCATCAATGACCGTGACGTGGTCTTCACGAGCATTTTTTTGGGCACTCATCTCAACCTGTTCCCTTCTTACCACCCATTGTCCGATGGTTAGACTAACATTCTTAGCCACTGCCTCGAGACTTATTAGTGATGCATGGTGAGCGACGATCCCCATCATTGGCACTGTTAGCTTTCATTGGCGGAATGGTGGTATAATACCACTTTTTAGTCTGCCGCTCAGTCCACTCCTTTCAAGCTTCTCTACAGTCATCCCCTTCTGATTCATTTGCCTTGTTTGCTAAGCGAGTCTGCCATAGAAGTTTTGGATCGCAGTTTGACAGTCCGCAAAGACACCATTCATCATCTCCATCATAATTTATTCCGGGTCCAGAATATAATGAAGAAACAGGTCGACTGCCACTGTGTTAACCGTGAGTTTTAGGTCGGAGACTACGTTTAGTTAAAGTTGCAGTCGCATCGACAATAGAGTGTTGCCACTCCTTGGTCACACAAGCTCACACCTCTCTTACTATGGTCCTTTTTGTATTCTTGACCGAGCTGGGCTCGTTTCCTACTATCTTGAGTCGCGCACACGCTTCCATTCATCACACTGTTCATGTCTCCCTCTTGAAGTGAAGTCTCATAGTACCGGCCACTAGCATTCCTCTACCCGATGTTTGGCCCTCAGTTGTTGTGCCTCCACAACCACTGGCCATCCTCGACTTTCGGGTCATCAAGCGTTGCTGCCACTCAGGTCTTATTTCATTGGTTCTGCCAGCCATCGGAGGACACTACATGAGAATTTCTACTCGAATTCTAGCTCCACTTTCCTTCTTTTGACCCTCGAGGACAAGGGTCGTGTCATGGGGGTGGTATTGATACAAACATCTGCAGGTCTAACTCCAAGCCTCTCATTTCGACTCAGTTGCGTGGTTTTTGCCACGTCATCTTGCCAGGTCATTGCTAAGGTGGCATGCTTAGTCACCTATTCTTAGATATTTCCATTACATAAATAAGGATTAGTGCATATGGAGTTAGTTATGTGATTATGATGTAACTTCTCTCTCTTCCCCAATCTTTTTTATGTCTCCCTCCCTTTTCATACTATAGTTTTACTTGTAAATTGAAGCCCTACTTGCACATATACAAATTGTACAAACATGGCAGCCATTTACGGCCCCATAGTCCTGTGAATTTGTTGTTTGTGATTTGATTTGATTGATTATGTTGATCGTTGATCCAAGGTCATATCAAAATACCTCTAGTGATTTATGCTATGGTGAATAATATAGTTAGTAAATAATATTTACCTCAAACTAAGCACCAAAAATTATTTATAGATTATTTTCTTTTTTAGAAAATAATTTCTTTTGATATATGCACTTAAGTACCTTACGTTTGATAATTTATCACCTAGGCACATAGCATTTAAATTCATATAATGAGATACCTTGAAGTTTAAACATTTTATTACTTAAGTATCCAAAAGTTAAAATTTTATCAATCAGTTGCCTTTGTTGAAATTTGATGGATTCTCGATAGAGAATGATAGAACATAATTCTGACAGTATAGGTATTCTCATTAAAATTTAATTAATTTTTGCTAAAACGTGCTAAAGCGACATGTGATTTCCGGCATATTTAGTAGTTTTCTTGATCTGAGGCCATATTTAGTAGTTTACATCAACATACAGTGAACGTTCTATCGTAATTTGGTGAAAACATTAAGATGGCTTGTAAGTATTATCATAATTATGTATTATATTAGCACTTTTATGTTTGGTTAGATTTTTACAAAAATTCATCAAATTTTGATATATGGTACTTGAGCGAGAAAATATCATGAACTTCAAGGTATCTCAATGTATATATCGAAATGTTAGCATAGGTGATAAATGCTCAAACCTTAGAGTACCTTAGTAATAATCTTACAACCACACAAAGTCTAGATAATTTTAAATATAATGTATTGTTACTTATATTGTCCTCTGGCTAGGTATAAGATGATTGATAAAACATAATTCCTTTAAAACAAACAAAGAAAATCGCAATGGCAGGATGTGTTTTTCGTAAAAACAAACAACAGAAAAACTCAACGGGAATTGCCTTTTCCATAAAAGCCTTTTCCAAAGCAAAAATATTTTTTTTGGGGGGGGGGGGGGGGGGGGGGGGGGGGGGAAGAGTATTTCTCTCGAAACAAATGAAGTTTAAATTAAGATATATGATATTAACATTTCAGAAAGTAAGGGTGGGCGACAACATGCATCCACTGCTGCCTTAAATTAAAAAACTGTTAAAAATATTGGATATTTATCGTAAGTCAAAACATGATGAGCATGAATTGATGTACAGATGCTCAAAAGATTTTTTTTTTTTTTGGTAAGTCAGTGATAAATACTATATATGAAAAACTATATGTACAAATCTACGAGGTGCATACCTCAAGTCATGGCCGGAGTGGCCTACATCAATGAATCAAAGTATGAAACAAAATAAAGCAAAAAGCATCAAAGGTCAACATGACCAATCAAAAGAAAACAAAGTTGAAAGCCAAACAAACACTAATGCTCGATCTCCCATTCCTGTAGAAGCTGAGAGTGATGATGAGCACCCCAGAGCATAGGAGCAGCGATGAGACGGTTGCGAACCAATCCTATGATCTCCTCGATGACAGCAGCAGAAGGTCTAGACTGAAAATGCTGAATCCTCGAGTTACGCTCATACCAAAGGATGTAGACTATCGCAGAGAAGCAAAGGCGGGGGAGGATGTAGTCCACCCCGCGGCCACGAAGCTAATAGAAGCCCACCCAACAAGCTCAGGCCAAGGAAGCGCAAGCCAAGCCATGGAGGTGTGCGATGACACCCGAGACCAAAAAGAAGGAAAGAAGCTGCACGCCAAGAAAAGATGGCTATGCAATTCATCATCCGAACCACACAGCACACATGAAGACTGGACGCCTGGAACTTAATGTCTGAGCAATCTGTCACGGGTCCAAAGTCACTCGTAATAGGCAAGCCAAAGCATGAAGGAATGCCTCGGAATGTGCAACCAGAACCAAAGGAAATGGTGGATGGAGTACTCCTCCCTCCTACTCTGAATCATCTCCCAAGCTGATCTGGGGGTGAATACGCTGAATCGATCACACATCCACCCGACACTATCTGCAACACCCGGTTGAGGCCTGAAATCCACAGTCATCCAGAAAGGCAGAAGCTCAACCCTGTCTTAAGGAATCCTCCACTAATTATCCTCAATAATAAATGATACTCGAGAGCCCCAGAGATGACCAATGGAGTGCAAAATGCGGTGTGAGAACCGCCCTACGAGTCGCCCGCACAGAAGCCAATAATCAGCCTAAAGAGCAGTATATCAACCATCTCCGATGATGTGCCTGAAAGAGAGGCCGAACATCGAGGATACTCCTCCAAGACCAAGGAATAGATCCCTTAGCCTCAATCTCCCAGAAGTTCCTCCCCTAAAGTTGGTTGGCATGAATCCACCGAGGCCAGAGGGAACCACGATCTGTGAGCAGGACCCAGATGTGCTTCATAAGAGAAGCCTAGTTCCACTAAGTCAAGCACCAAATCCCGAGACCACCTTCTCTACGAGAATAACATAAGTGCCTCCAAGCCACCTTTAGCCCCCCTCCCGGGGGCCAGCGAAGTGCCCTTCCGGAGGAAGGCAGCAAGAGTTGACTCAATCTTCTGGATAATCGCCTTTGGTAGAAAGAAGACAGATGTCCAGAAGACCTGGATAGAGATGAGGATTTATCTGATAAGTTGCAGGCTCCCAGCATAAAATAAAATAAAGCTCGAAAAGTCTAGAGTTGGATGCGAGAAAGGACGCGGTCCAAAAGAGGCTCACAGTGAATGAACTGAATCCTTGACGATAAAAGCAACAACCAGGATATCTGACCAGACACTGCCCCAATCTGAACCCCAGACTGTCTGCAATAGACTGTTAAAACTCAGGATCAACCCCAGACACGAAGACGGTGATCTTAGCGGCATTCGAGGACAACCACGAAAGTACAGCAAAATGATCCTATGTCTCACGGATGACTGAGACCCTATCCTCATTAGCCTCACTAAAGATCATCAGGTCGTCGACAAAGCATAGGTGAGTTAGGAGAGTGCGATCACAGCAGTGGTGAAAACGAAATCGCGAATTAATAGTGGCACTATGAAGCAGGCCCCGAAGGCCCTCCATGGTGATGACGAAAAGATAGGGAGAGAGAGGATCCCCCTATTTGATACCCCGGCTCATGCTAAAGAAACCCTAAAGCTTGTTGTTAATGGCGACTGAAAATATTGCTGTGGAAAGACGCTCTTGCACCCATCGAATCATAACCTCGAGGATACCCATACAGCACATAGCAGAGAGGATGAAGTCCCACAACACCATGTCGAAGGCCTTGCGAATATCGACCTTCAAAGCGCACTGAGGCGCCCCTGTCTGAAGGTGATAGTCATGCACAAGCTCCTAACCCAATAAAATGCTGCCTAAGATCCTCCTACCAGGCACGAAAGCTGACTGCGAGTCATCAATCAGGAAAGGGAGAACCCCTTTCACTCTGTTTGCAATGATCTTAGTGATATACTTATAGATCACATTGCAATAGGGGATTGGGCGATAGTCAGCGAAGGTGGAGGGATTGTCAACCTTCAGGAGCAAGCTAATATGGGTGGAGTTCAGAGCGCCCAGCATACGCCTTGGCTGGAAGAACGAATGAACAGCTCGAACCACATCTCGACCCACCACATCCCAGGCCCTCTTAAAGAAGACGGAGGTATAACCAACGGGATCTGGCGCTTTGTCATCACCAGTAGAGAAGAGAGCATCTCTGACCTCAGCATTAAAAATTGGAAGAGTCAGCAGCCTAGCCTGATCCTCAGAAAGATGAGTCTGAAATAGCGCCGAAATATCCCACGAAGAGGCCCACTCAGCTCAGTCAACACCTCCTGAAAATAAGAGACCCCGGTCGCCAAAACCACCCTGTCATCGTAAGTCCTCCTACTTTTAGGACTCATAGTAGAAGAGATCCGATTCCTAGCCTGTCGATGGGCGACAGACTTATGGAAGAACTGGGTACCCTGATCTCCTAAAGAGAGCCACTGGACGTGAGACTTATGACGATAGAAAGCTTCCTCATCCCGACATAACATCGAATACTCCCGAGAAAGGCGACGCTCCTCAGCACCATGGTCCACACTCTCAGGATCACCATCTAAAGCCCTCTGGACTACGGTCCAGGCATCCCTCACCACCACCACTTGAGCTAAAATATGACTAAAGTGCCTAGTATTAAGGGTCTTTAGCTCACCCTTCAGCTTCTGAGTGAGCTGAAACATAGCAGTGCCCTTAATACTAGTCTGCCAAACTTTCTGCACTGTAGGAATGTACTCCTCATGGTCAGCCCAGAAGTTAAAGAACTTGAAAGGGAGCCGCAGGGTGCGGCACTCTCCAAGTCCTTTAACTATAAAAAGACAATGATCGGAACATAACTCCCATGGAAGATGCTCAACAGATGAAGCAGAGAAAGAGCGGAGCCAATACTTGCTCGCCAACACTAATCAAGGTGCTTCAGGACGAGAGAGCCTCCAGCAGACGTGCCAGACCACGTAAAACGGAGCCCCGAGTACGGAAGGACTATGAGCTCAGAGTAATAGATGTAGTCTCGAAAGTCGTCCATATGCCCAGGCCAAGTGTCCTGACCACCACTCCTATCACCAAGATTGAGGATAGCATTAAAGTCACCCAAGAGTATCCAAGGCTCCCCCCGGAGACCCACGCTGGCTTCCTGAATATACTACCAAAGATCTCGACATGGTCCCGGCTCGTTAAAGCCGTAGACAAATGTAGCAACGAAGTCCACATCCCTTCAAATGTCAGTCACACTGTAGGTGAGATGCTGATCCCCACCCTATATTCTCACTACACGGTAGAACCTCGGATCCCAGAGAACAATTATGTGGCATCACTGCCCCGCACCGTGCTATACATATACTGCCACCCCTCAGCATAGCGGGCAACAGCGGACTCAATCAGCAGGGTTAGTCTTGGTCTCAACCAAGCCAACCAAACTCAAACGGTTAGAAGAAATCCAACCACGAACTGCAGCGATAGAATTGGGGTTATTAAACCCCCTCACGTTCCAGCATCCGATCATCAGAAACTGGAAACTAGTGTAACCCATGGCCTCCACGCCCCCACTGGCGGCGGTGGAGCGTGTAAGATGACGACCAATAGGGGCAAAAGATGACTAAGCTTTGTCTCCAAATACATATAAATATGGGGTTTCACTGTTGTACGAAGGGTGCAAGAAAAGCAGTTAAAAATAGTGACTTGAGAGAATAAGAGGAAAAATATTAAGTAATAAAATATTAAGGGAGTATTTTGAGTAGAAGAAAAACTTCTCTGGTTCTGTAGTTCTGATATGAAATACTCGCTATTTTCCTTTAATCGTATTTGAATTTGTATTTTTATGCTCTTTTTTTTTTACTAAGTTTTATAACATATTATCAGCACGAGTCTTTAGCCAGCCAAGGATTATCATAAGCTTAAGGTAAAGTTTTTATTTTCTAACCTTTGTAATTTTCAATGGCTAACCTAAGTAAGCTTGAGTTTACTGCTCTTGACATAAGTGGCAAAAATTATTTTCCTTGGACTCTTGATGTCGAGATTCACCTTGATGCTATGAATCTCGGAGATACAACTAAAAGGGGTAATAGCGCATCTTTGCAGAATCGCGCAAAAGCAATGACATTTTGAAAGCATCATATCCACGAAGGATTGAAAGCTGAGTATCTTACTGTGAAGGACCCGCTTTTCCTTAGATTAATTTAAAAGGAGAGGTTTGATCACCAAAAATATGTGATCCTCCCTAAAGCTCGCTATGAATGGATTCACCTGCGGTTGGATTTTAAAACTATCATTTCATATAACTGTGCGGTGTTTAGTATTACCTCCCGACATTATCGTGAGAGAAATTTCAAAAAATACTCAGAGTTAATTTCATGTCTTTTTGTTGCTGAACAAAACAACGAATTGTTAACGAAAAATCATCGACGACCAACTTGTCGAAGCCATTCCCTGAAGTGAATGCTACTTCCCACAAAAATGATACATATTGTCGTGGCCATGGTCATGGTTGCAGATGTGGCCGTATTTGTGGATGCGGTTATTGTCGTAGATGAGGTTATAGCCGTGGTCATAATAATTGGCACCATGGTAGTCAAAATGGTCCAAAGTTTAAGAAGTCTGGCAACAATGAAAAAAACATAAACGGGAGAAAACCTATCAGCAAAACTCGTCAAAAGATGCGGAAACATATTGCTACCACTATGGTACAAAAGGTTACTGGTCGCGTACCTGTCGTACGACCAAACACCTAGTGAACCTATATCAAGCATCACTGAAAGGAAAAGAAAAGCTCCCTGAAACAAATTTTGCTGAAGATCATTCTTCACTTGATGTGATGCATCTTTATGTTTCTAATTTCTTTGAGGATGCTAGTGAGAGAATTGATCATTTGATAGGCGATGGAAGGATTAAACTAGACTGAAGTTTTTTATTTTTCAATCATGTCTTTTGTACTAATGTTTTTCTCACTTTTAATGAAATAATGTCATTTTGGCGTGTGTTTGTAATTTAATACAATATTATATTTTTGATGTTATTTCTAATAAAATAAGGCTTCATCAACTATATTTATCAAGTAAAATTTAAAATTATTATTATAGTCACTTTGAAATACTTTACTTGTTACACTTTTGTAATTTTATTAATTGATAACATAGAATTCTACTAATACATATGTATTTTATGTTTGAAGAAACATGAATTTAATCAAAGATGGAGATTTATATTTAGCAGATAGTGTAACAACACACACTATCCTCAAAAGTAAAATATATTTTTTTCAACTACGATTAGCTAAAGTGAATGTTAATACAATATCCGGTGTTTCAAATTTAGTTGAAAGCTCCGGAAAAGCACATATTATATTTCCTAAAGGAACAAAGCAAAACATAAGTCATGCTCTATTTTACAGCAGATCATAGCGAAACTTGATCAGTTTTTTGAGATATTCGTCGCAATGGTTATCACATTGAGACAACAAATGAAGGCGATAAAGAATACCTTTATATCACATCGCTTACCTCAAGAAGAAAGAATATAGTGAAAAAATTGTCTGCACTTTCTTCCGGGTTATATTATACTTATATAAACCTAATTGAATCAAATATAGAGGTTAACTTGAAGTTAATGGATTATAAAACATTCACCCTATAACATGACCGTCTAGGCCATCCACGTGTAACAATGATGGGAAAAATCATTGAAAGTTCTCATGGGCACTCATTAAAGAATTAGAAGATTCTTTCATCTGATGAAATTTCATGTGGTGCATGTACTCAAGGTAAAACGATTACTAGGTTATCCCCAACTAAAACTGGGATTGAATCTTCTACATTTTTGGAAAGAAGACAAGGAGACATATGTGGACCTATTATTCCATCATGTGGGCCATTTAGATATTTTATGGTGTTGATAGATGCCTCAACATGTTGGTCTCATGTATGTCTATTATCTACTCGCAATGTAGCATTTGCGAGATTCCTTGCACAAATAATCCAATTACAAGCTCAATTTTCGGATTACACGATCAAAAAGATCCGTCTTGATAATGCAGAAGAATTTACATCCCAAGCTTTTAATGACTATTATATGTCAATTAGGATTACGATTGAGCTGTGGCTCACTAGCATACACAAAATGGTCTTGCAAAATTGTTGATCAAATGTCTGCAACTAATTGCTAGACCATTGCTTATGAAAACAAAATTGCCTGGTTCTGCATAGGAACATGCTATATTACATGCTATGGCGCCAATTCATGCTAGGCCAACTACTTATCATAAATACTCCCCACTGCAACTTATTTATGGTCAAGGACCAAATATATCCCATATACGAATTTTCGCCTGTGCTGTATATGTTCCAATTGCTCCATCCCAATGTACAAAGATGGGTCCACAAAGAAGACTGAGAATTTATATTGAGTTTGAAACCGCGTCAATTATAAAATATCTTGAACCCTTGACAGGAGATATTTTTATTTCATAGTTTGCAGATTTTAAGTTTGATGAAACAATGTTCCCAGAATTAGAGAGAGAAAAATTAATGCTGGAAAAGTGTAAAATTGTGTGGAATACGTCATCAATATCACATTTTGATCAACATACGAATCAATGTGAATTAGAAGTTCAGGAAATTATCCGTTTACAAAATATTGTAAACCAATTACCAGATGCATTTGTTGATACAAAAAGAATGACCAAGTTACATGTTCTAGTTATGAATGTTCCTATTTGAATTGATATTCCCAAAAAATAGTCTTCTAAGATATTGGCAAGTACATCTACTGTATGCCAGAAGCGTGATAGACCTATTGGTTCTAAAGATAAGAATCCAAGAAAGAAAAGAGAGCAAAATAAATAAGTCGGCTCCTCTATTAAAACTCCTGAAGAGAAAAATCCCGAAGAGGTACAAATGCAAATTCAAGAAAAAGATACGAAGGACGAAATGGCTCCTTAAGGGTATCAAGTACTCAAGAATTGTGAAAATGTTGAGAATGAGGAAATTTCGATAAACTATGCTATTATTGGCATATGATGGAATCGAAATAAAGCGATTATTGATCGAGTGTTTACATACACTGTGGCTACTAATTTGACCATAGAAGTTGAAGATCTTGAACCTAAATCTGTTCAAGAATGTCAAAGAAAAATGATTGGCAAAAATGGAAAGAAGCAATTAAGGCGAAATTTAATTCACTTGCGAATCGTGCAATTTTTGGACCTGTAGTCTAAACGCCTGAAAATATGAAACTCGTAGGCTACAAGTGGGTATTTGTGAGAAAAAGAAATGAAAAGAATGAAGTGGTCAGATATAAAGCCCGACTTGTAACTCAAGGTTTCTCACAGTGGCCAGGAATTGATTATGAAGAGACATATTCACAAGTAATGGATGCAATTATATTTAGATTCTTAGTAAGTCTGTCAGTCTCTGAAAGACTCCACATGTGTCTTCTAGATGTGGTAATGGCCTATCTATATGGATCACTTGATAATGATATCTATTTGAAAGATCTCGGAAAGACAAAATATTGTCCATAAATCTGCTTATGCAGAAAAAGTACTAAAACGTTTTTATATGGATAGGGCACATCTGTTAAGCACCCCAATGGTCGTCCGATCCCTTGATGTAAATAAGGACCCTTTTCGACCTCGAGGCAATAACGAACAAATTCTTAGACTTGAAGTGCAATATTTAAGTTTAAACGGTGCACTGATGTATCTTGCAAACTACACGAGGCCAGATATAGCCTTTTTGGTTAACTTATTAGCAAGGCATGGCTCAAATCCTACCCGAAGACATTGGAATGGGATTAAACATATATTTCGGTATCTCTGTGGTACATCTGATATGGAATTATTCTATCTGAGACAACCACGTCCAAGATTGGTCGGATATGCTGATGCTGGATATTTGTCTGATCTGCATAAAAGTTTATTCACAAACAGGATATTTATTTACTTATGGTGACATTGCTATATCTTGGCGATCCACCAAACAAACAATATCAGCAACTTCTTTAAATCATGCTGAGACACTTGCACTTCATGAAACAAGTAGGGAATGTTTATGGCAGAGATCTCTTATTTAACATGTTCAACAGGAATGCAGTCTTCTAAAGATGAGGGGGAGTCCAACGATACTATATGAAGATAATGCTGCATGTATTACTCAGATCAAAGGTGGATGCATCAAATAACTAAACATATCTCACCTAAGTTCTTTACACACGAGCTCTAGAAGATGGGTGAAATAGATGTTCATCAATTTTGCTCAAGTGAGAACTTAGCAGATTTGTTCAAGAAACCATTTCCAACATCAACTTTTGAGAAATTAATTGATAAGATTGGTATGCGTCGACTCCGAATGCCCCTTACTAATATGTTTATATGAGGGGGAGTTAAATACGCATTGTACTCTTTTTCCCTTCACTATGGTTTTTGTCCCACTGGGTTGTTCCTGGCAAGGTTTTTATAGAGGCAAGTGTGTCTAACTCGGACACTATACACTTCCAGGTGTGTTATGTGCCCTAATGTTATAACGAAATATATCCAAAGGGGGAGTGCTAAAAAGATTGGATATTTATCTTAAGTCCAAACACAATGAGCATGAATTGATGAGTCACCAAAAGTTTAGCCCATAGAATGACAGTTATTGATGTGTAGATGCTCAAAGGATGACTAAGCTTTGTCTCCAAATACATATAAATATGAGGTTTCACTGTTGTATGAAGGGTGCAAGAAAAATAGTGAAAAATAGTGAGTTGGGAGAATAAGAGAAAAAATATTAAGTAATAAAATATTGAAAGAGTTATTTGAATAGAATAAAAAATATCTGGTTCTTTAGCTCTGATATGAAATACTTGCTATTTTTTTTCAAGCATACTTGAGTTTGTATTTTTATTCTCTTCCTTTTAACTAAGTTTTATTCTTGCTTCTATGTATAGTCCTCTCTCTCTCCCCCTTTTTTTTTTTTTGAACAAGTATATATATATATATATATATATATATATATATATAGAACAATTTTTAATTTTGTATATTTTTTAGTTTAAATTTATTAACCTATTATTAATCTTTTAAATTAGATTAATAAATTTAAAATTAATAAAATATGAGAAATAAAAATTTGAAAATAAATTATTTTTATCCCCTTTCTTTTAAAAATTAATCATTTACCCTCGAAAAGGAGATATTAAATGTTTGATTTTATTATTAGAAGATATCTTATGTTTTTGGATAAAAGGTAGGATTATATATTTCTAGGAAAAAGATATGAGGTTTTTTATATTTTTGAAAAATAAGTGCTGAATAGTAATAACATCATCATAAATTTAGAAGATTATAAAATATTTTTAGAATTTAAAAAAAAATATGCGATAGAATAAAATAACTTCTTATTAAAAATATATTTAAATTTTATATTAATAAATTTAAAATTAAAAAAAAACAAGAAATTAAAATTTTGAGAATAAATTACGGAAAAATATTTTTTGAAATTCTTTCTCAAAAGTATTAATCCATAATTTAAAAAAAAATTAATTTTTTAATTTTTAAAATTTTAAATTTATTAATCTAATTAAAAAAATATTATATATTATCTTATAATATTTTTTATGAATTTTCAAACTTTTTTATCTTCTAAATGTATAATGTCATTCTATAACTATTTAAAATAATTATTATTGTGTACATGAAGAAAACCCTCTCTTTTTGTTTTTTTTGTTATTTTTTTGCTAAAAACATAAAAATTTTGATTTTTTTTTTCTCTAAAAACATAATATCTCCTTTTAAAAATAAATCCAAACACTTAATCTCTTCACTTTTGGGGGACAAAATGGTTATAAAAGTTATTAACTAATGATTATTCTTTTATTTTATTTTTTTTCCTTTTCATGATAGCCTGAAAATTTTGCATTGTGGGAGAGAAAGCATATGGAATAAGAAGTATAAGATACATAGGAGAATAGGCACTTTGCAATAAAGTATAAGATAGATTGGTGCAATATATGATATGACTGTATTATTACGCCTCCTCAACTTGTAAAGTGCAAATTGAACTTGTGGAATAAGAAGTGACAGATGGAGAGTCTTTTGGGGAAGATGTGATGCAGCCCGCCTTTCACAGTTGGCAGGATTCTTGGCGGGACAATCTTAGCGAGTTGCTCGAGTTGGCGGGGATGGAGGCAACACCGTTGGAAGCTAACATTAGTGGAATTTCGCTTTAATTAGGAAAGCTTAGATTAGATTAGTTAATTTTTATTATTTATCTTTGTATTTTTTTAAGATGATCACCCGGATTGCTAGATGATGCACACAGATTACAATCTCCACCATTAATCTCAATTAGGAATTTAGTTTAAAATTTGTATTAGTTTGAGTCTACTTAGGAAAGCTCCTCTATTTAAAGAGGGGGTTAGTTAGGATCTTAGGAATTCAATTTTCAAATTTTATAATTATTTTCTAGAATTCTTTCTCTTTGTCAGGTGTGTGAGAATTTGAGTACTTTTCCCCCTTGTTGTATTATTTTTACAATAAAATTTAAGGGAAGTCTGTTGAATCTTCCTGTTCCCTAAATTTCTGCCTATGTGCTGCATCAGTTGGTATAAAAGCTCAGAAGGATATCTGAGATGGCCCGTGGGCGATAGAGGTACGCCGCCGTCAAAGACGATGATGAACGTGATGACCAGCGATAGTGCGCGAGGAGAATCGAGGACTTGGAAGAGAAATTCTGGCGCATTGAGCAGTGCTTGATTCAATTGGGAGCGAGTCTTGACTAAGCACCGGAAGCTTAGCCTCAATACTCTCCGGTAGGCGGTGCCGAGGATGATACGGACAATAGCTTCCACACCCCTTTCCTTAAGGTTGAGGTACCGGATCAGTGCATGAGGAGAGATTGGCCCAATACCAGGCATACCACCGATGTTGATGAGCGGAGGTGGGAATCCGGTCTCCAGATCAAGATTCCGGAGTTTAACGGAGGAGGCCGCCCAAAGGACTTTTTGGATTGGCTTGTTGCAGTGGAGGAAGTCCTTGAGTTCAAGGAGGTTTCGAAGAGGAAGCAGGAGCGATTGGTTGCTCCCCGATTATAGGGTAGGGCCGCCGCCTGGTGGTAGCAGCTAAAGCACACACGGCTTCGTCAAGGGAAGACAAAGATAGAGACACGGGAGGAGATGAAGAAACACATGAGTGGCTCCTTCCTGCCTCACAATCACACCAAGGTGATGTATCTGCACCTACAGAGCTTACATCATGGTTCCATGACAGTGGAGGTGTACATGGCAAAATTCTACTCCTCAGTCACTTGGAATGACTTGGCGGATTCGAAGGAGCAGTTGGCAGATCAATATGTTGGCGGGTTCAAGGATTCGATACAGGAGGTGTTGAACATGTTCGACATCTTTTCGGTCTCAGAAGTGAGTCAGAGGTTAATGAACATCACGAAGCAATAGAAGCATCGTCAAATTTGTGGTATTGTGAGCACCCATACCCGGTATGACTATCAATCAACTCGGATGCGTAAGTGAAGTTGGTTGTCGCCAACCTTGGAAAGGAATTGGTGAGTGGCTCAAGAACCCGTTGTTTCAAGTGTGGAGAGATGGGACATTGTGCCGCTGAGTGTTGGAAGAGTGAAAGACTGGGCAAGGGATTGTACCTCAAAGGTCCCCAAGCTGAAGATAGCGTGGTAGTTGAGGAAGAGGCTAGCGATGAGTTGGCGCCATGAGGCGAAGAAGTAGTTGTAGGCAATAAGGGCCATCTACTTATGGTGAGACGAGTCTGCTTTGCATAAAAGGAAGAAGAGGGAGAAAATTGGCTGATGAGTAACAACTTCCAGATGACGTGCACCATTAGCGAGAGGTTATGTCGCTTATTGGTTGACTCGGGAAGCTGTGAGAATATCATCTCCAAAGAAGCTATTCAAAATCTTGGGTTGAAGACGAAGGATCATTGGAACCCATATAAGTTGTCTTGGCTCAAGAAAAGAAACCCATATCAAAAGTCTGGTTAACTTTTCCATTGGGTCGAAGTATTGGGACAAAGTGTTGTCTGATGTGGTAGTCATGGATGCATTTTATTTGCTATTGGTGTGACCCTGGAAATTTGATATAGGTGCCATCCATGACGGACGACGAAATTCTTTTAGCTTTGCGTTTGAGGACACAAGGATAGTCTTGTTGCCTAAAAAGGATGAAGCCTCACGACAGAAGAAAATCATGGATCCTAAGTCCCTGGTTAGAGCCTTGCTTTCCAAAGATGTTGGCAGTAGCAAGGAAGCAATTGCGCCGATAATTGGAAGACGCTAAGCAGAACAGGTTGAAGAGCCGGAAGAGGTATTAGATGTTGTGTGGACGATAGGGAAATATCCATAGTGGAAGGATGAAGCACCAAGAGGAAAGTTACTTGGTAGGCTCCAACACTAAATGAACCTTATGAAGCTTCAAGAGTTCACGGCACTTTTGTCACTTAAGAAGGATGAGACATGGCGGGAGAATGTTGGCGGCAGGGCAATCAACTACATCACTGTGTACTATAGGCTTTCAGCACTATTGGCGGATGGTCTAGCAAAGGTGGCAAGAAGAATGTTGGATGTCCATATGCAACGTTTTATTACTGAGCATGTGAAAAGGCAAGCAAACGGGACGTTGTGTCCATGGGAGAATGCGGTGCACTTCCCTTTCAACCATCAGGTCGAATGTGGGAAGATCCGAAGGTAATTGCTTGAAGCCCGCGCTAAGCATAATGAGAGTAGTCCAACAAAGTCCATATCGCATTCAGGGGCGAAGTCTCTCAAACCTAGGGAGGATTATGCCGTTCACACCTTGGCAGGACAAAGCACAACCCGTATCTTGGCAGAGTGGGTCAATAATCCACATCAAGGGCAAGCATGGCGGGGGAAGCTGGCATGAGGAGACGCAACTTGGCAAGAATAGCCCAAAAGGACCATTGACGAGATCGAGGGCGAATTCTCTCCAGGCTGGAGAGGATGAGGCAGCCCGCCTTTCACAGTTGGCGAGATTCTTGCGGGACAATCTTGGTAAGTTGCTCGAGCTAGCGAGGATGGTGGCGACGTGGCTAGAAGCTGACATTCGTGGAATTTTGCTTTAATTAGAAAAGCTTAGATTAGATTAGTTAATTTTTATTATTTATCTTTGTATTTTTTTCTAGGATAATCACACGGATTGCTAGATGAAGCACACGGATTGCAATCTCCACCATTGATCTCAATTAGGGATTTAATTAAAATTCGTATTAGTTTCAATCTAGTTTGTAAAGCTCCTCTATTTAAAGAGAGGGCTAGTTAGAGTCTTAGGCATTCAATTTTTAGATTTTATAATTATTTTTTAGAGTTTTCTCTCTTTCTAGGGTGTAAGAATTTGAGTACTTTTTCCCCTATTTTATTAATATCGTAATAAAATTTGAGGGAAGGGTGTTGAACCTTCCCGTTTCATAAATTTCCTTCTATGCGATGCATCAAGATGTTTGCAACTCACTTCGTTGTATGAGTGTATTGAATCTGTAGGACACCATTTAAAACCTTCTCGAGGACAACGACAACAACAACAACAGGCCCAGTGCCAAAAGGGCTCCTGCATGAGCAGGGATAAAGTGGTAGTAAAGATATATATTGATGTGTTTGATGCTGTTGTGTGAGACTAGCTAGTTGCTAGATAGTGTTAGGAAATGCAACAACTAAACACAACCAAAGATTCAAAGAAAAAAAATTAAAATCAAGCATACAAGATTTACTTGGTTTGGTCTAAAATGCTTACGTCTACGGAGTTGTAGGGATATTTTATTGATTTAGTAGTTTTACAAAGAGTTCTTCTGGATTCACTATCTTAAACCCTAGGGCTTAAATAGGTGCACATACGGAATACATAATTTCTCTAGATCCGGCCTATCGGCCAGATCCTCCACTCTATAGACTTGGCCAATAACAATATAAAACTAAGCTCCACATGGGAAACCCAACAAATCTCCCACTAGGAGACCAGTGTGCCAGCACCCAAGACCTTATGCCTCCAAAACACAATCAATCGCCCCATCCCTGCAACTCAAGCAACAGTTTTCGAACTCGAAGACCCATTGAAGTCGCACATAGCTCCAGTTTGTCAAGTGTTGACACTTTCATTAACATGTTTGCGGGTTTCTTGCTTTTGCATATCTTTTCAATGTTGATGTATTTTCAAATTATGTAATGCAATTTGTGAATGAATTATGAAGTTGGTCCCAAATGTGTGTTCCATGTGGTTTGATGGGTTTTGATATGTTTTAAAGTGTATTGGGATGCGTGTCGACACACATTCTTATAGAAATAGGGATGCAGAGGTGTGTGTCGACACACAAGGCCCGTGTGTCGACACACAGATCAACAGTACCGGGACTGCGGAACTGTGTGTCAACACACAGAGCTGTGTGTTGACACACAGGAGTAGTTTTTTGCTCGGTTCAGCACGTTAACTTCCCGGGTTTTGCACCTTTTTTTGGATATGTTTTTGGGACATCTTCTTTCACTTGTTTTGCTATATATATCCCTCCATTAATGTTGATAATGGATGATGAAAACAAGTTCTTGTATGTGAAAAACAGTCATTCTCTTACATCTCCCTGTATCTCCTCTTACATACTTTCACTTCATATTTTTGGTTATCGTTGTATCTCCAAGACTATTTCATACACTGAAATAAGTCTTAAGGAAAGTAACTTCACGCCTCAAAACTTGAAGATCGAAAAGTTACCCATTTACTTGATTTTTGAGTATTTACACCAACAATCTTAAGACGTAAATTCACGTTTGGGATCTTGGGTTTGACATGGCTTCGTCACTGAGAGAGATGACCGCAAATTTTGTGAAACTGGACCATTTTGAGGGCGGGAATTTTCGCCGTTGGCAGAGGAAGATGCACTTCCTGATCACGACGCTCAACGTGGTGTATGTCCTGAATACACCATACCCTGCACCCCCCGCTGCTGAGGAGGAGGAGACACTGGCCGACCAACAAGCCCAGTTGAAGTGGGAGAATGATGACTACATATGTCGAGGTCACATACTTAATGGGATGACTGACGCCCTCTTCGACATCTACTCCAACGTTTCGACCACTAAGGAACTGTGGGAGGCGCTCGAGGCTCAGTACATGGCAGACAATGCCACAAATAAGAAATTTTTAGTTAGTCAATTTAATAACTATAAAATGGTGGATGGTCGTACGGTCATGGAGCAATTCCATGAAATTGAACGAATATTGAATCATTTGAAACAACATAATATGAACATGGATGACACCATTGTTGTTTCGTCTTTGATTGACAAACTTCCCCCTTCTTGGAGAGACATTAAAAAGTCTCTCAAGCACAAGAAGGAAGACATGTCAATCGAAGAGTTGGCTAACCATTTGAGAATCGAGGAAGGATACAGGTTATAGGATGACAATAAAGACCGCCCCGGTGACATTGGAAAAATCAATGTTACAGAAGAAGGCCAGACGAGTAAGGGGACCAAACGAACCGGACACTTTCACAAGAAACGCAACAAAAAGAAAACAAAGTTGGTTTGTTGGGAGTGTCATATGCCCGGTCACCTGAGGAGAGACTGCATCCACCTTAAGAACAATAAGGGGAAGGGGCAGGATCATCCAAACAAAAATTCGAACAATAGGTTCATGGCGATGATCTCGGAGATCAACCTAGTCGAGAGTGATGACTCTTGGTGGGTTGACTCGGGGGCCACAAAGCACGTATGTAAAGACAAAGGTTTCTTTACAGAATTGGAACCCGTGAACAATGGTACTGTGTTGTTCAAGGGCAGTGGAGCGAGTATACCGGTAAAGGGGAAGGGAAAAGTTGATTTACTTTTCACATCTGGAAAAACCCTTACCCTTACCAATGTATACTATGCCCCGGATGTAAAGAAGAATCTTGTGTCTGGTGGCCTACTCAATAGGTTCGGGTTTAAACTGGTCTTCGAGTCTGACAAGGTTGTACCGTCAAAGGGGGGGTGTTTGTCAGGAAGGGGTATCTTTGAAACTGTATGTTTAAGTTGAATATCGATAATAAAAGTGCTAGTTCTGTTTATTTGCTTGACTCTACTTATTTATGGCATCATAGATTAGGGCATGTGAATTATCGTAAAATGCGTGAAATGGCTTCTTCGATGTTAATTCCACATGTTGGAAAAGTAGATGATAAATGCAAGACTTGTATGCTAACGAAAATAACTAAGTTACCGTTTCCATCGGTACAAAGAGAAACAAATATTCTTGACTTGGTACATGGCGACTTGTGTGACTTCAAAAATACTCCTACTATACGGGGAAAACGATATTTTATCACTTTCATTGATGATTACTCGAGATATTGCTATGTATATTTGATTAATTATAAAGATGAGTCGTTAGAAAGATTTAAAGCATATAAGACCGAAACAGAACTACATTGTGAAACCTTCCTGAAACGACTTAGGTCGGACCGTGGTGGAGGATACTATGACCCCACGTATTTCGAGTCCACCGGTATAGTGCATGAAATTACTGCACTGTATACCCCACAACAGAATGGCGTGGCTGAGAGGAAAATCCGGACTCTTACTGAAAAGGTTAATTCCATGCTGTCATATTCCGGTCTCAACGATGGTTTTTGGGGTGAGGCGATGTTAATAGCCTGTCACATTTTGAACCGTGTTCCAAATAAGAAAACCAAATTGACCCCATATAAACATTGGAATGGTAGACCCCCTAAGTTAAGTTATCTTAAAGTGTGGGGGTGTAGGGCCGTAGTTAGAGTCCCTGAACTTAAACGTAAAAATTTAGGTGAAAGAGGCATCGATAGCATATTTGTTGGGTATGCGCCGCATAGTAAAGCGTATCGATTCTATATAATTGAGCCAAATGATTATGTTGGTGTTAATACTATAATAGAGTCGAGAGATGCCATCTTTGATGAGAATCGGTTCACTTCTATCCCTAGACCGAGGGATTATGCACCGGTTGATAACGACACACCAGTGTCGTATGGTGATGATGATGTTCACCATGAGAGGGAACAAACCTCTAATTCTACTCCAGAACTCCGAAAGAGTAAGAGAGTAAGGAAAGAAAAATCTTTCGGATCGGACTTCTATACCTTTTTGGTAGAAGGCTCGAGAAATGATGTGGTATCTGTTGTACCACGTTGTCATGTCATGGAGGCTGACGCCATGACGTTTGATGAGGCAATGAGGTCTCATGATGCCGGCTTTTGGAAAGAGGCGATTAATGATGAGATGGATTCCATCATGGGCAATAATACCTGAATATTGGTGTATCTTCCACAAGGTAGTAAGCCGATCGGGTGTAAATGGATCTTCAAGAAGAAGATGAAAGTCGATGAGATTATTGGTACGTTCAGGGCCCGATTGGTGGCTAAAGGGTTTACCCAGAAACATGGGTTAGACTACTTTGACACTTATGCCCCCGCGGCGAGGATATCGACTATAAGAGTATTGATTGCTCTTGCT
Source organism: Simmondsia chinensis (assembly GCA_018398585.1). NCBI lineage: Eukaryota > Viridiplantae > Streptophyta > Magnoliopsida > Caryophyllales > Simmondsiaceae > Simmondsia > Simmondsia chinensis. The sequence goes on along the minus strand of JAGTTD010000008.1, from coordinate 5,411,008 downwards.
TCAATGTATAAACTCGTAACTCACCAAATGGATGTGAAAACGGCCTTTCTGAATGGTGAATTGGAAGAGGAAGTGTACATGAAACAACCTGAAGGGTTTGTTGTACCTGGCCAAGAGAGGAAGGTATGTAAACTCATAAGCTCTCTGTATGGGCTGAAGCAAGCTCCAAAACAATGGCATCAAAAATTTGATGAGGTTGTACTAAACAATGGGTTCATGATAAATGAATCGGATAAATGTGTATATAGCAAATTTGAGAAAGGCAAAGGTGTCATAATTTGCTTGTATGTGGATGACATGCTGATATTCGGTACGGATCTAGAGCAAGTAGAGAGGACTAAAAGGTTTCTCTCTATGAACTTTGCTATGAAAGACATGGGTCATGCTGAAGTAATCCTTGGTATAAGGATTGTAAGGAATGGGGATTCCATATCCTTGACTCAGTCCCACTATATGGAGAATGTGTTGAAGAGGTTCAACTGTGGTGCTAGTGCACCTGTTCTCACACCCATGGACCCAAGTATGAAATTGGTACCGAATAGGGGCCCACCTGTTCATCAGTTGGATTATGCCCAAGTCATTGGGTGTCTAATGTACGCAATGACGAGCACTAGGCCTGACATAGCCTATGCTGTTGGAAGGCTTAGTAGATATACTAGCAATCTGAGTAAGCTACATTGGCAAGCGATCTATAGAGTACTGAAGCACCTGAAGAGTACCATAGATTATGGTATTTCGTATGTGGGGTATCCCCCGATTTTGGAGAGATACTCGGATGCCAGTTGGATCTCCCATGGGGAGGATCATGCATCAACGAGTGGATGGGTTTACTTACTCAGTGAAGGTGCAGTTTCTTGGGGTTCCAAGAAACAGACCTGTATAGCTGACTCTACGATGGCAGCAGAGTTTATAGCTCTTGCTTCCACCGCTAAAGAAGCCGAATGGTTAAAGGATCTCTTGTACTAGATACCTTTGTGGCCTAAGCCGATCTCACCGATTTCTATCCAATGTGATAGTCAAGCTACGCTTTCTAAATCGTACAGTGAGGTGTACAATGGGAAGTCTCGACACATTGGTATGAGACACAGTATAGTGAGGCATCTAATTCAATAAGGTGTCATCACTGTGGATTTTGTGAGGACAAGTCAGAATCTAGCGGATTCATTCACAAAAGGCCTTGCTAGAGACTTGGTCCTGAAAACATGCACAGGGATGGGGTTGAAACCTGTCGTTTTTAGTCACCCATGATTGGCCCTCAACTCAACGCCTAGTCAGACGCTAGGTCTCGGGTTCAATGAGTGAGTTTTATCATCCGTGTGGCTGCAAGCACAAGATAATTTTGCCATCCCATGTGTGAAGTGCTTGGTACTGCGTCAGAGATTTAAAAGATGAGCGTATGCTCTTAATGGACTCGGCTTTGATAACGTTGTAACAGAATGTCGATCGCAGGACATGATCTGTTGGGGTCCACCTTAGTGAGTGTGAAGTTTGGCTGCTTCAAGGGGTGATTTTTGACCAAGGGTTTGGCCTTGATACACTCGCGAAGGGTACAGGACACACGGCGTCATATGTATCGATCTGGGAGGTGTAAGGTTTGTAAGAGGAGTAGAATGCCTAGCGCGTGGTGGTGTGTTCAGTTAGTCAAAAGGGTTGAGTGGTTCAAAGCTTAGTCTACCATCTTTGATCCGATTAATTGTAAACATGTCATCACTAGCTGAGGGTTCAATTGATAGACACTCACATTGATGCGCCACATGGCCTCCTTTAACTTAGAGATGTCGTTTATAAGAATGACTGTACTTTGAAAATAGTGGGGGAATGTTGATGTATTTTTAAATTATGTAATGAAATTTGTGAATGAAGTGTTATGAAGTTGGTCCCAAATGTGTGTTCCTTGTGGTTTGATGTGTTTTGATATGTTTTGAAGTGCATTGGGATGTGTGTCGACACACAGGATTGTGTGTCGACACACATTCTTATAGAAACAGGGATGCAGAGGTGTGTATCGACACACAGGGCCCGTGTGTCGACACACAGATCAACAGTACCGAGACTGCGGAACTGTGTGTTGACACACAGGGCCAGTTTTTCGCTCGGTTTCGCGTGTTAACTTCCCAGGTTTTGTACCCCTTTTTGGATATGTTTTTGGGATTGTTTTACTATATATATCCCTCCATTAATGTTGATAAAGAATGATGAAAACAAGTTCTTGTATGTGAAAAACGGTCATTCTCTTACATCTTCCTATATCTCCTCTTACATACTTTCACTCCATATTTTTGGTCATCGTTGTATCCCCGAGACTATTTCATACGTTGAAATAAGTCTTAAGGAAACCGACTTCATGCCTCGAAACCTAAAGATCGAAAAGTTACCCGTTTACTTGATTTGTGAGTATTTACATCAACATTCAAGCTTCAAATGCCCTTCTTCAAGAAGGTCACAAATGCATTGATATCTTCTATTGACATGTTTGGTTCTAAAGTGAAATGCTGAATTTCTAATGAGGAAGATTGCACTCTTACTTGTTAAGTTTACACTTGGGGATCTAAGATCAGGCCTAAGTAAGGCCAAGAGCTGTTGATATAGTGTCACTGACAAGCCAACCACTAGACTGCTGCCAAGCGACTGTTGTTCTGTTTTCACCACTGCTGCACTGGCCGAATGGTTAATTGGCGGTTGTATTTGGAATTAGGAAATATGAAATATGAAGGAATAAAAACAAAAAGAAAAGTATTCAAGGATTTTCATTTTCTTTCATCTATTTAGAGGTAATGGAAAGTTGAAGGAAAACAAAATATAATCAAAATGTATAAAAGAAGAAAGAAATCGAGTAGGGGTCATTGAATTACGATCTAGGGCTAAGTTAGATTTACAATTAAAGTGGTCATTTACTATCGAGACTAAAATCTCGCTATTTAACTCTTTAATTTGGACCTTCGCTATCGTTTGTTCCAGTTTGAGATTAAAGTCATAAACATATGTAAAATATTAATTATTGGCAAAACGAATGTGAGATCGAACTAGAAACTTTATCAAACTAGATCGAAATGGTTATTGTTTGGCCTATTCCGATATTTGATGTAATGAACAATTTAAAAAGTCAAAAATATGGGGTTAATACAAAATTTGTTCGTCTTTTTAAAATAGTGTTCTATAAATTTTTTGGCCTTGGAATGGTATGTGTTGATACATACCTTGGTGTGTGTCGAGACACATATTCAATTAAGGCTCATTGGATTGTGTATGTCAACACTCGACTAACAGAAATCAACAAATCTAAGAAAACGAAGTTGTGTGTTGACAAACAGGGGAAATTTACTCATTAATTGGCACAACATTTTGTGCCACTTAGAAGAGATTTTGGGTTCCTTTGGAAAATGTAAAGGAATGGAATTGATTCAATTGAATGAATAATATAAGGAGAAGTCATGCTTTATTTATAGAGTTCAATACAAGGCGAGAATGACAAGAGTACCCTTTCTAGATACATGAGAACTAAGAGTGAAAATGACAAAAAAAAGGAGGGGGGGGGGGGGGGGGGGGGGGGGGGGGGAGAAGACACCCTAGTTGACTATCCTCTAATAGGCCCCTTAATCTGAATGTGGAGCTGCTATGTGAAGATTCTTCTTGAGATACCAGAAGAGGTCATTTCCTAGTTCTTTTATGAAGACGTTGGTGACTTGATGTCTTGTGGGAGTGCAACAAACTTGAAGGTTGCCTTTGAGAACTTTTTCTTGAACATAGTGAAAGTCAATGTCAACACGTTTGCTACAATAATTGGAAGTAGGGTTGGCAGCAAAGTAAGAAACGGAGACGTTGTCAAAGTAGATGATGATCGGACCTGAGTGTTTGAGGTTCTTTGTTGCGCATTAGGTAATGGACCCAGTCGGCTTCAGTTGCGGCTTGGGCAAACGGCACGATATTCAAATTCCATGGAGGATTTGGAGACACATGCCTATTTCTTTGTGTGCCAGGAGATGAAGCTGGGTCCAAGGAAAAAGGTGTAAATGGTGGTGGAGCATCGAGTGTCTAGGCAACCACCCCAATCAACATCCGCATAGACCACTACAGATATGCATGATCGGGAAGGATGGTTAACCCGTGGTTTGGGATGCTTTTGAGGTATCTAAGAATGCACTTCATAACCTGCCAATGACCAGTCCTAGGGGCATGCATAAACTAGAGAAACAAGATTAACATCATAGCATATGTGGGGACATGTCATGGTGAGATAATGAAGTGCCCCAACTGCACTCCTACACTCAGTGAGGTCAGGTAGTAAATCGCCATCGTTTAATGATAAATGGGCATGGGTTGGGAGGGGAGTTTTCAGGTAGTAAATCGCCATCGTTTAATGATAAATGGGCATGGGTTGGGAGGGGAGTTTTAACGGTTTGGTTTTATGCATGTTGCGTTTTGTAAGGAGATCAATGGTGTATCGATGTTGGGATAGAAAAAGTCAGTTGTGGTGCAATATGCTTCATGCCTAAAAATTAGTGGAGAGGGCCAAGGTCTTTCATGGAAAATTGGGTTGAGTAGGTGTAAATGAGGGCATCTAGATATTTAGGGTTGGAACCGGCTAGAATTATGTAATTGACATAGAATAACAGGCAGATGATGTCCTTGTTTTTGTGAAAAAGGAAGAGAGATGGGTCAGCCAGGCAATAGATAAATCCTAGGCTGTAGAGAAAGTTCTAAAGCAATGAAACCTGCCATGGGGGCTTGTTCAAGTCTATATAGTGCCTTGCAAAGTCAACAAACATGGTTTGGAAATTTGGGGTGAGCAAAGCCATAGGGTACTTCATATGCACTTTTCCTTTAAGGTAGCCATGTAGGAAAGCATTTTTAACATCTAACTGTTTGATGGGCCATTTGTTAGTGATGGCGAGTGTAAGAATAAAATGGATGATGGAAGGTTTGACCATAAGACTAAAAGTTTCCTTGAAGTCAATACCTTTGTGTTGGTGAAAGCCTTGTCTGATAAGGCGGGTCTTGAATTGGTTAACCGAGCCGTCCACTTTATACTTAACTTGGTATTTCCAAGTGCTTCCAATAATGTTTTTAGTTGGATTTGAGGGAACTAGTTCCCAAGTGTTGTTTTGAATTAAAAAGTTAAATTCATCTGCCATAACTTCTTGCAATTTTGGATTTTTAACTACCTGAGAGTAACATGTGGGTTCTTGTATCATTGTTATAGAGGAAAGAGAGAGGGGTATTTTATTTTTTGCATACCATCCTTGAGTCGAGTTCGCATTTTATGATTGTTGAGGGATAGTGATGGGGGTGCAGCACTGTGCGACTCAATTTTTTTTTTTTGGGGGGGGGGGGGGGGGGGGGGGGGGAGGGGAGGGGTGGTCTAGGGGATAGTTGCGTGCAAGCCTCAGTGAAGCTCAACTGTAGGGATTCAGAGGGAAGGGTTGGTTTGGGTGCTTAGCGGCCCAATGTATCAGATAGGCTAGTGGTTCCGAAGGGGTAGCTATGTCAATGCTGGTCGAGGGTGGTTTCGGTGGGTTGTGGGGCTCCGTAGTTGGGGTTTCACCACTAAGATGGCTTGGCGTGTTATGCCGGGTTTTGCAAGGTGACCAAGAGGGGGAGGGGTGACCGAGACTATGTTAGGGAGGTACTACGGGGTGGCTGCCCAGGGCGGCGTGCCCAAACCGAGGGTTATCACTAGGGGAATGAGGAGTAGGAGCTCAACTAGTAGCGGAAGTACCGAGACATGGGAACCTGCGATTGGTTTACCAATTCCAGGTATGGGAAACTAGTTTCATTGAACCTAACATGTCGATTTATGTAAATTTTGCTCGTTTGGGGGCAATATAATGGTAACCCTTATAGCGTGCAGTATATCCTATAAAAATGCATGGTACGGACCTTGGGGCCAATTTATGGTGGGCATAGGGTGTGACATTTGAATAACAAGCACACCTAAAAATGTGAAAACTAGAGCAGTTAGGGCATCCTTGGAAGAGTTTTTCAAAGAGGGGGGGGGGGGGGGGGGTGAGTTTTTATGGATGGGGACCGAGAGACCATTTTTTATGAAACATGCAGTGCAAGCTACACCATTCCAATAAGTAAAAGGCAAGCAAGATTGAATGAGTAGCACTCGTGCCATTTCAATAATGTGTTGGTGCTTTCTTTCTGGCACCTCATTTGGTTGTGCGGTATCAAGACATGAAAGACGGAAGTGAATACCACATTGGTAACATTTCATACAATGTTGGTCGAATTATCATCCACCATCCCTTTGGAAATTTTTGGTTTGTCATGGTAAACTAGTCTTCAACAAATATTTTGAAAGTTTCAGAATTTTCAAACTCCTTAGATTTATGTTTCATTGGATAAAACCATATAAAACGGGTGTAACCATCAATTGATGTGACATAACACTTATGTCATGAGTTCGTTCAGAAAGGAGATTTCCATACATCGGAATGAATTAAATGTATGGGAGAATTAACTAAGTGCAAAACACATTGAAAAGGTAACCAATGTGATTTGCTCAAGTTATAAGTCTAACAAAATTCAGTAGTATGAGAACTAGGTATGAGTTTATGAGAACATAAAACATATAGCATAGGTCACCTAAGTGTCCTAAGCGACAATGCCATAAGTCCCCAGATAGTGTATGTGCCATGTGTCCAATGCAGTGAGGCGAGAAGCTGTATAGCTGTCCGTTATTGCAAACTTGAAGTAGAGGAGTCCCCATAGCCCTGTCCTTTACAGAGAAGAAGTTAGAGTTAAATTCAACAGTGCATCCGTTATCTTAATATAGTTTCTTTATAGATAAAACGTTATGATTAATTGAGGTACCAACATAACATTGTTAAGTTTAAGTTGTCAGGTTTTAGTTTTTAATGTTGTTGAATCCACTTGTGTGACAAGTAGTAGAGCCCCATCCCTATCTAAAACTTGTTTGTGACTATGGTACATAAGGAGTGAACGAAGCATACCTGAGTTAGGTTTCACGTTGTTGGATACATCAGAGTCTAGGTACCAATTGTAGTCTTGCGTGTCATTGATGGACATAGAGACAAGGGAGTGGGAGGGATTAGGAAAGGTAGCTTGATCAAAGTAGTGGGGCAGGAATCAACCCTATGACCTATTTTGTCGCAGATTTGCAATGTTAGGGTCCGGGTTTGAGGATTCCATTATTGTTAAACGAGGCATTACCTCTGGGCCAAGGGTGATGCGGTTGGGGAGGTCAAGCTTGAGGTCCCAATTGGTGCTGTTGATTTTTTCCTCTCGAGTGGCCCCTTCGTTTTCCACTTCGGCCATTATTGCATCATTCATTACCTCTACCACTTTCCCCATGATTGGGGTTAGATTCTTGCGTATTGCACCTGAAACAGATAAAGCATGTTGTTGATCAATAGAGGGGAGTCCTTGATACTGAGATTGGGCGCATTCTTTATGTAGAAGACCCCTTTTTAGTTTTTCAAAAGTGGGAGTTCGTTAGGTGTTTCGTGTGAGGGTAGCGAAGGTGGCATATTTGATTGGAAGCCCATGGAGAAGTGAATTAGTTCTGTATTTGAAATTGGTGAGTCTATGGCAACTAGGTCATCAGCTATGGATTTCAACTTAGAGAGGCAATTTTCCATTTTTTGCCATCTTTTCTCAGATTTATAATTTGAGATCTCGGGTCAAATTCCTCGGCAATCGAATTATCTCGAAACCTCTTGACAAGGGCATCCCACATGGATTTGCATGTGGGGTGATGGACAATGTCATTTAGGAGGGGTCAGGAAAGAGCGGCAGCAATGCATGGGCAAAGGCTTTGATCAGTTCTAGACCAGTTTATGTGCTTGGGATTGGGAATAGAAGTCCCATTAGTATTCGTTAGGTAAATTGGGGGACAGGGAAAAGTACTGTCATTATAACCCAAGAGTTAGTGTGGCATTAAAAGCATGTAAATTGCTCTCTCTAGGTAGGGTAGTTGTATTTTTCAATTTAATTGTTATTATGTTGGAAATGCTGGATAGTGGAAGTAATAAGGGAGTATTTGTGGTACGGGTGAAATTAGGGTTTACATTGATTAAAGGATAGGTTGTGCTACTGCCGCAACCGAGGGGCTAGGCCAGTTCACCATCAGTACGGATGGGAGGCATAGCTATGGATCCTCCTAGGGCATCAACTGAGGGCGGCAGACCACAAGGGAGGGGAGCAAAAGCTGTGCATTTCGTATGATGAAAGGGGTCCGATTGGCAGCCAGTAACCACCAGCAAGGGTGGTGGTTGTACCGACAGTCAACAGTAAGGGAAAGGGGGGAGGGAGGTGGGGATGCTCGAACTAAGAAATTGAAAATTTTGTGGCCTTGTGGTAGCTAACGGAGTACAGGAGATGGCGACACAGGTATTCATTTGACCATTGAGGAATAGACTCGAGGATATAGAGCCAATATAGGGAAGATTGGATGCAGTCAAGGGTTGTCTTGCCACCCGTAGCTTAGCCGAAGGGCCAGTATCAAGAGAGGTGTCTCAACCGCCAGGATGGTAGCGGGGATCAAGGGAGAAGAGGGGTGGAGGGGAGTTAAGGTTAGAGTTATGTGCCGCCATACTAAAATTAAAGAAATACTGAGATTAAATAAATTCAAATAGAGAACTACAAATTAAGGATAGAAAAATAAAGAGAAGGGAGAGAGAAGAATCTCTTATTGAGACTCTTATACCATGTGAAGAAATAGAGTTGATTCAATTGAATGAATAATACAAGGTGAAGTCATGCTCTATTTATAGAGCTGTGTTGGTGCTCTGATATCACTGATTGTGAATTCAGACCTTAAATCCAACCTGAGCCCAACTCGAAAACAGGATCTTGTCCAAGCACTAAACAACAAAAACTTGCAACTGAAACCAATATGGAAATAAACCAGAAACAACGAAGAACAAGCAATATATGTGGTTCAGAACCTCAACGAAGTCCTAGTCCACGGACCTCCCTTTTTAAAGGAGTCAAATCCACCATCAGTAATTTAGGGTTACAAACACATACTAAGCATCACATCTAAAAACAAAAACATTATAGAGATTAAGGCAAGAAAATGAGAAAGAACAAGAGAAAAATCATAACCAAGCGATATGAGTGAAGAACAGCCTAGAGATTAAAACCCTAGATGTATCCTTTAAGAAGACCTCATATGGGACTCCGCCTTCGAGTCACCGCCTTGAACCAAGCATCCTTAGCTCAAAGGCTTACCACCGTCTTCTTCTTCTTCTTCATTAGCCCTCTATCCTCAATTTACAAGCTTTCTCTCTCCTCATACAACCTTTCTCTCACTAGAAAGCCATTCTCTCTCCTCCATTTCAATATTTTGCTCACTATAAAAGACATGAACGAAACCAAAGCTAAAAAGGGTGATATAAAGCTACAACGGCACATCTCATCTAACGCAGCAACTGGGACACGTGGCAAATCTAACGGCACAGGCAGCTGGCAGGGCACAGGAAACGAGGCAAATTGCGTAATACCGAACAAGAATAATAATAAACCATATATTATTTTATCAAAAAATAATACAAGATATTTTTCAAAACTTATTACCCAATTTAAAATCGATTAGAAAATCAACAAAATCGTCTATAGTTTCTATTCCCCAAATTAGAATATAATCATCCAAGTTTGTCTCCAATAAGCCTAAATAAGACGGTTAGCTAAAACCGGCAAATGACATCCTAATTTCTAGAAAAGAAATTCTCAGAAAAATTTCAACTTTATTTTAGTCATGATGCTCCAGTCTATTACAACTGATAAACTTACGAAACTAAGTTACATCCTAGAGTGGATATTGAATTTCATGAAACCATAATCCAACAATCTCTACCATGGTCTCATGAAATTAGCTCATAACGCTCCTTCGAAAATAGAGGTCATTTCGAAAACAAAACGTAACATGGGCACAATTATGGTAATCAAGTCTACACAATATAAACATGAAATCCAAGCAAAACATGCATTTCACCTAGATTTTAAGTTAGCCAAATCATTTCATATATTGCATCACAAGACTCCACCGTGAACAACATCCACCACAACCTAAACAAGGTATCCAGACACAAGCTAAATACCAACCATATGGTCAATCAAAGTTCTCCTATTAGACCCATATCTTACCATTTTCTCAAAACTAGAGAAGAAGGCATGAAACAATAATCCCAAGGGTATATAAGTCTCCAAAGACAACACCAAGTCAACATATAACTCAATCATATCACATTTTCTCCAACTCTTGGCTAAAATTCAGCAAAATAGATTAATGACATACCAATATGCAGAAAATTCAGTAGCTACCAATCAAAAAACTGCAGTAAAATCAATATGAGCATCAATTTTAACAACACACCAAAATGTAGCAGCAACATACAACAGCTAGCAGCCCATAACAACATGCTTTTCATCATTTCAAGCAACATGTACTACATATTCACAATGCTTCAAACATAGCCATGGGAAATATATGAAACAGATTAACATGGAGACTAATACACTAAATTACACATAGATTTTCACAAGAACTTACAAGTTCTCTAAGCCCTTTTTAAGAATCAACTATTTCACTTAGGTCACTCAAACAAGCAAGAAAATCCAATTCTCACATATAAGATCTAAACTCATGGTTAGAACACCCGAACATTCAATGCTCTACCCACACATTGGGTTCAAGATTGTGCAACTAGACATGCCTAAACCTAAGAGTTGGCCAATTCTAGGTTCAAGGATCCATTCTAACAAGCTCATAATCAACCTTAAGCATCAAACACGTATTAACCACAAAAATCACACATAAAATTGAAAAAGCACACAATTCATTTTCCGAACAGCACAGTAAGCCACACAATAGCAGCACCAGCACCATGCATAGGTGTTCAAAACAACACCAAAATATAATCCAAACCAAGGACTCTCCTTCAAACACCAACCAGGTCAGGCTTGAGCAATTTAACTCCGAAATCACTCCACCAAAACAAGAAACTACACCAGATTCTCAATCGACCATACACGAGGCCGAACAAGTGATTAACACCAAACCGCTCCACCGATCAGATGCACCTAGAGCATTCTCACTTCAAGACTAACTACTAGTCTCAAGCATAAACATCTTTTCAATGAACAGGAAACCAGAGGATGTTCAAAAAATAGTGAGAAATCCATACTACCTAGGCCACCTAATCAAGCGCCCAAAAGCAGCACTCTTCAACTCATTTCAACTACTACATATGACGCAAACCAGGGTTTTAGATGCAGTCCAACACTCAAGCAGTAATGACCCATAGTCCAACCCGACTAAAAACAACGAAGGACTTCGAGAAGGTCTTAACCAATTAGACACTTCTTAGGTTCTAAAAGAAAATCAAGTTTTCTTAACCATTTAGGGATATCTAATGTTCTAGAACCATGATAGTTATCCTTTCACCATCTTTAGAGAAACATCTTTCCCAAGCACCCCACCATCCATTTAAATCCAAAATAGGCAGTAAAAGTCCTCAATTTAGGTCAAAAGAAAGCATCCAACACTTAAACCAACCCCAAATTCTGATTGTAAAGCCAAACCTAAATTTCTGATAATGATTAAACATTTTCCTTTTCTTTTTTATTGATGTATGTTCTTTTTTAATTTCCATATGTTCTTCTTTTTTCATACTTTTATCATAGTACCACAAACATAACAGTAGCCAAAAAATAACACTCAGATTTTTCAAAAATCCAAAAATTCACTAATCATCTCAAAATAACTATTCTTGTTAAACCCATTTAGATATTTTGACTCAAAAAATTTCACAAAAAACAAGAAACGATTCAAACCTTATTTGTATAAACATTTTCGTTTCAAGAAAATTCCTGATCTGAAAAACAAGACAATCAAACTTAAACTCTCATTTTGGTTCTGTTTCGTTGTGTTTTCGTTCTCATCGTGCAATGGACTACAAAACCAAAAGTTCTGGCTCTAATACCAATTGTTGGGGCTTTGATACCAATTGATAGTGCTCTGATACCACTTGTTGTGAATTCGGGCCCTAAGTCCAACTCGAACCCAATTCGAAAACAGAATCTTGTTCAAGCACTGAGCAACGAAAACACACAATCGGAACCAATGCTGAAATAAACCAGAAACAATGAAAAATGATGAAAAGCACGAGATATACGTGGTTCGGCACCTTAACAAAGTCCTACTCCATGGGCCTCCATTTCTAAAGGAGTCAAATCCACTATCAGTAATTTAGGGTTACAAACACAGACTGAGCATCAAGACTAAAAATGAAAACATTACAGAGATTAAGGCAAAAAAATGAGAAAGAACAAGAGAAAAGCCATAACCGAGCGATATGAGCGAACCACAGCCTAGATATCCAAACACTAGCTGTATCTTTGAAGAAGACCTCATCTGGGACTACGCCTTCGAGTCACTGTCTTGAATAGAGCAGCCTGAGCTCCAAAGGTTCACTACCATCTTCTTCTTCTTCTTCATCAGCCCTCCATCCTCATTCTAGAAGCTTTCTCTCTGCACATATAGGATTTCTCTCACTAGAAAGCCATTTGGTATCAGAGTACCAACAATTGGTATTAGAGCACCAACAAGCTGAATACAAGGTGAGAATAACACAAGTGCCCTTCCTAGACATATGAGAACTAAGGGGAAAAAGAAAAAAAGCAGAAACCCTAGTTGACTATCCTCTAATAGAAAAGAACACTTGGGCCTTTCTACATGCACTTTCACTTTGTAATAAGGTTTCATTGTACTTGGGAGAAAATCCCCATAAGGACAAAATAAGCCATAGTAAAAGTGGTTTGCTACACGTCTTGAGGTTGTTTTGTTGTACTAGATATTTGATTCTAAATTACTAATTCCCTTAAAAAATTAGGATTAGATCGACTAAAAATATATATTTGATTCAATTTTTTGTTCTTGATTCAAACAATTACAAATGTTCAGTTAGGCTTTGTCTTGGTTGAATCAATGACATATTTAAAATTTAAAATATTGGTTGAGATAAAAAATTGAGTGAACAAAAAGAGAACGACAAAGCAACTACATAGGAATGACACATCAAATTTTTGTTTCCCCTTGTTAGGGTTAGGGTTCTAAACTAGATCGTGAAAAAACATTGGTCTAAAACTACTAATTTTAAGGTTCACGTTCGATATCTAGTTACACACGACGATAGAAGAAACAAGTCAATGAACAATGAGAGAATCAACACGGAATTTACGTGAGTCAGCCCTAAATGGCCTATATCAACGATCCCCCCTACCACTAGTACTTATATTATTACAAAACAAAAACTGGATTACAAATTAAAAGCCATTTTTCTCAACCTAAGCTATTAATTACAACCACCTTTCTTTTCCAGCTACTAGGATACGAAACCTAAACCAAAGAAAGAGGAAATTACCTCTCATGGATTGCATAGCAACAACTTGAATCTGCCATGGATGAACCCTAAAAGGGCTTATTTTGAGAGAAAGAACTGTGAGGGAGCAGGGAAAAAGAAGAGGTTCTCTACACTCCTCTTTGCACATGAAAAAGTGGACTAAAAATAGGGATAAAAACACATTCCAAGTGCTTTTATTCAACTATTCAAAGCACTATATCAATGGCTCAAGACAATCCAAACAAACACAAAAAAAGGTACCTTTAGATCAAGACACATGGCACAAATCTCACCCTTAATTCAAAAAACCTTCAAAAGGGAAGCTTCCACGAGAAGCTTTAAGGTTAGGTACAGCTAGGGAGCAAAAAAGGACATGGGCAGCTGATTTTGCCGTATGGGCAACGCAAGCATGGTAATTTAGTCATTCTAGGTTACGATATTAAAGACCCATTTTTTACATACACTTTTAACCTCGGATTTTTAACTAAATTTCCAAAAAAAAAAAAAAGCAATTTATAAAATCTGATTTCTTTTACCCATTTTATAAAATTTTGTTTTAAATTAATTAATAACTTAGATTAGACACTTTGCTTTTAAATCAGGCATAATTAATATATATATATATATATATATATATATATATATATATATATATATGAACCAAATATCAAGAATTCTCCACTTGGTTACTATATAAACTAACTACTGGGCCCACTCTAGTAATAGGGGGATAACCTACGATCTTATCATCCTCTAGGATCCCAAAGGCTCCGAACTAAGTTGATGCACTTCACCAACTTAATTAGAAGCACAACCTTAGTTCTCATAGCAGCAAGATTGTTATCAGTCGAAATCTTCAGCTGTTTAACCGTTTAAAATTCAAGCTTTTCATTTACGAAATCTCTCCTTGAAGCTCAATGCTTCATCCTATCATGATAAACTGGGTTTTTTCTATGTGCTAAGGCATATTGGCTATCAGCATATATCTTTGGTACCCCTTCATCCAATCTAAGCTCAGTTAATAGCCCATTCAACCAAATACCCTTCTTAATCACATCCGTCAGCTCTAAGAACTCTGCTTCAGCTATTGACAATGCTGTCACTGACTGAAGTTTTGATCTCCAACCAACAGCCTTGCCATTCAAGGTGTAAATATATGAGCTAGTAGACTTTCACTTGTCTAAGTCTCCATTGAAGGCACTATCAATGTAACCTAAAAATTTCGGGCCTGTCTCTTCTCTATCTAACGTAAGTCCTAAGCTGATCATCCTTTTAATGTGCCTAAGCAACCATTTTGCCCCTTTCATATGTTCCTTCCCTAGATTCCCCATGAACCTAGATAGAACACTAATATGGTAAAGCTAAATTGGGTCTTTACATGTCATTGCATACATGATCAATCCTATAGCATTTGCATATGGTATATTAAACATTTCAGCTTGTTCTTGCTCATTTTTAGGACTCTGATCTACTGAAAATTTGTGATGTAGTGCTATGGGAACCCTGATTGGTTTTGAATCAGTCATATTAAAATGTTTAACAACCTTTTCCAAATAGCTGGCCTGAGATAAGTGGACTGTTTTTAAAACCCTGTTCTTACTTATATCCATTCCCAAAATCTTCTTAGCTTGACTCAAGTATTTCATGTCAAAATTCTGTTTCAGTTGTTCTTTCAATTTAAAGATTTCATTCATGTATTAACTAGCAATTAACATGTCATCAACATAAATAAGCAGATACATCACATCATTTTCACCAACATTTTTCATAAAAAAGCACGCATCATGTATTGATCTAGTAAATCCACTCTTGGTCATGAACTTGTCAAAATGCCCCGTATAGGAACTTCCTCAACCTACACACTTGGTCTTACTTTCCAGGTTCTACAAAACCCTCAGGTCGGGCCATATATATCTTCTCTTCTAATTCCCCATGTAAGAAAGCCATGTTATGTCTAGTTGTTCTAAGTTCAATTCATACTTGGCAGTTAAAGCCATCAGGGCCCTAATGGTTTTGCACTTTACTACTGGTGAATATATTGAGTCAAGCCCTTAGCTACCAACCTCACTTTAAACCTAGGATTCTCCAATGGTGTATTGGGCTCCTTGACCTTAAATACCCACTTAGATCGCACTAGTTTCTTTCCTACTGGTTTAGGTACTAGAGTCCAGGTCTGATTTTTCCTCAAAGATTCCATCTTTGTTATTATAGATTTCAACCAATCTGTTGAGTGCTGGCTCTTTACAACCTCTCTAAAGGTCAAAGGTCCGGATTCAATATACTCTAAGGCAGTGTTCAAGGCATATGCAATGTAATCGGCATATCCCAATTTGTTAGTTGGTCTAATTTCTCTCCTAACTCTGTCTCTAGCTAACTGATAGTTATCTGGGTCATTTTCAGTTATGATTTCCTCATCAAGGTTCCTATCTGCTTGTTGATTAGGTTTTACTTGTTCATTTTGGCACCATTTTTTGTTTGCTTGTTAGGTCTTGTATGATAAACATAATCATGTGGATTAATCTCAATTTCATATTTTTTGGTGTCAAAAGTCCTCGTTTTAGGTATCTGGTTTATCTTGAGTTAAGTAGGGCATATCCGTTTCATTAAAGGTGACATCTGTACTTATAATAACCTTGGTCTGAATACCATCCGTGATACCTATCCTATAGCCCGCAACACAATTAGGGTAACCTAAAAAGATTCCTTTGAAAGCTCTGGGTCCTAAATTTCCCTTGGATTGGCATACGCAGAACAACCTAAAACTCTAAGGTTCAAGTAGTTCCCCGGTTTCCCGACCACATTTTTTCAGGGGTCATGAAGTTTATACCAGTTGAGGGTATTATGTTAATTATGTAACATGTTGTTTTGACAGCTTTCCCCCGAAACTGTTTTCTGAAGCCCGACGCAAACAACATACACCTAACCCTATCCAATAAGGTTCGATTCATGCACTCAACAACCCCGTTTTGCTATGGCGTCCTCCTAACAATGTTATAGCGTTTTATACCATTTTTGGCACATATTTCATTGAACTCAAAATTTATGTATTCCAGTACATTACCCATTCTTAAGAATTCGATTTTTCTTGCTGTTTGATTTTCTATGAAAAATTTTCACTTCAGAAAAGTTTGAAAACAATCATCTTTGTTTCTCATTAAGAAAATCAAGAACTTTTGGGAAAAACCATCAACAATGGACAAAAATTATGAAGCTTCACTTAATGTAGTGACCCTAGCTAGTTCCCACAAATCTGAATGTATATAATTCAGTGGCCCGTTAGTTGTGTGTTTTCCGGTTTTAGATGCCAATGACGATGTTTACCAAAAATACAAGATTCAAAGAAATCTAATTTCGAAACAACATCACTACACAACAAACCATGCTTAGAAATATCACACAATCCACATTCAAACATATGTCCTAAGTGTTTAGGCCACAAATTTGTTGGATCTAGTTTAACAGTAGCATAAGATTCACCCGAGACAATCTAACCTTTCAACACATATAACCCAATTTTGATTTCACCCTTTAAGACTATTAAAGACCCTTTCATTGTCTTTAGTTCACCCTTGACATCCCTAAAGGTCAATCCATTAAGGTTCAACTAACCTAAAGAAATTAGGTTTCTGCGTAAGTCAGGTACATGTGTAACATTCTTAAGCACATACACTGTCCCATTGGTTAGTCTAACCCTCATTGATCCAATTCTTGCAACTCTACATCCTCTGTTATCTCCTAACAGCAATCTTCCCTCATTTAATGACGCGTAGTAAATAAAGATGGCCTGGATTTAGGTAATGTGAAGACCACATTGGGAATCCAATACCAACTCATGTTCTAATTCATCAGACTTAACATGTAACATACTAGTATGCTCAGACTCATCACATATAGTACTCACATCATTCAAATCAGATGAAACTAGAAGAACTTCAGCATGATCAGTATCAAATGACACAACATTATCAGCTAACCCTTGAGTTTTATTCTTTTCTGGGCAGTCATGTTTCATGTCACCTAACTTGTTGCGTTCATAACATTTAACCTTAGTTAGGTCCTTACCTCTAGACGTTGAATGGTATTTACTCATAGATAGTCTTTTGTTACCATTTTTCTCCCTATTGTTTGCTCTATCCATAACATTCAAGCCACCACCATTACTACTGTGGTTCTGGTTCTTTCCCTCTCTTTTTAACTCAACTATCTTATTTCTTAAGACCTAGGCTTATCTTCTGTCTACCTTACCTAAGTGTGTTCATAAAGACCCTCAAGTATTTAGGTAAGGCACATAACAAGATAACCGCCTAAACCTCGTTCTCTAAGGTCATGTTCACATTTTTCAGGTCCTGAAGTATTCTGTTCAATTCGTCTAAAGAGTCTTTAGAGGTTTATGTTCATTCATCCTAAATGTGAAGAACTTCTCCATAGATAGTATCTTATTAGATAAAGATTATGTTATATATATCTCTTCTATCTTAGGCCAAATTTTAGCAACAGTGGTTTCAGCAGAAGTAAGGGGTAAAACATTATTATTAATACACATAACCAAAGAACCATAAGCAAGTTGCTCGATTTCTACCTTATCCTTCTTAATCAGATAAGAGGGCTGCTTATCTTCTAGTAGTAGTTTGTTACCATGCCTTGGGACATCAGGAGAGCTTTGGTCTTCACTTTCGAAAGAGCAAAGTCGTTGTTCTAGTCAAATTTCTCGACATCGTACTTAGGGCCTGTTTGGCTTTGCTTTTTTCTGGGGAATAAGTGCTTTTTTCTGAAAAAAGCACTTCTCTGGAATTTGCAGCGTGTTTGGCAAACTGCAAAAAACGCTTTTTATTAAAAGCAAAAGCAGTTTTTCTACTTATAAGCAGAAGCAGAAATTTGGTGCTTCTGCTCAGAATAAAAACCTTAAAATTTTTAAGACAATAATATCCCTACTCAAACATTAAAATTACATTATCCCTATCATCTTTCAAAACCCTAACCCTCTACCCAACCCATTTCTATCTCGACCTCCACCCACAAAACCCTTGGCACAGCCACACCGCAGCCACGCCGCCACTGCCGCCACCCTTTAACTGGCAAACTCCAAGATCGTCACACATCAACCGCCTCCATCACCGTCGAACGTTAGCCGTCGCACCACTGCACCGCTGCTGTCACGCTGCCGCCTCCATCACCGTTGCATATTATCCTAATCATCTTTCAAAACGCTACCCCCTACCCAAACTTATTTGTAGTCATTGTGTTTATTTTACTTATTAATAATAATAATATTATTAATATTAATAAATAGCAACAACAACAACAATAATAATAGTCATTTTAGGTTTTTAAGTTTTAAGTAATAATATCAAATTATGAACAAAATAAATAAGAACATTATTTTTACTTTACAATTCATTATTATTTTATAAAATTTAAAAACCTAAAATTATCAATATATACTTTAAAAAACTATTTGAAATCAATTCTACATCCAAACACTATTAATCACAAAAGCAATCCTACCCATGTCCTTTTTGGTAATTTTGACATAAAAAAAATTTTTCTTAAATACTGGTCAAATACTAATAATAATAAAATAAGCGCTTCTAACTGGTTTAACCAAACACAAACTGCTTTTTCAAAATAACATTTTTTACATAAGTGCTTTTATGGAAAGTGCTTTTGAAAAAAGCAGTTTTTTCACAACAATCCCAAACTGGCCCTTAGTCGACATTTTAAAGTATTTTACTTAACCAGTAGCTCTGATACCACCTATTAGGGTTAGGGTTTTAAATTGGATCGTGAAAAAAAGTTGTTTTAAAACTACTTATTTTAAGGCTCAATTTCAATATCAATTTACACGCGACGATAGAAGAAACAAATCAACGAAAATTGAAAGAATCAACATGAGATTTACGTGGTTTAGCCCTAAATGACCTACATCCACTATCCCCTACCACTAGAGAGGCCTACTTGTATTATAACAAAACCAAAATCGGATTCCAAAATACAAGCCATTTTTCTCAACCCAGGCTATTAATTACAACTACCTTTCTTTTCTAGCTACTAGGATACAAAACCTAAAGCAAAGAAAAAGATTTAAAAAAAATAATAAAAACGATTAATCCTTCCTCCAGTTAGGTATTGCAGTCGACATGGCTGCCATCAAGGTAAACTCGATTACCTCCATGGATTGCAATGCACTCACAACTGAAATCTGCTATGGATGAAGCTTGGATGAACACTAAAAGGGCCCTTTTTCTGTCGGGGGCGAGGGGGGAGCCGTCAGGGAGAAGGGAAAAGAAGAGGTTCTCTACACTGCACTTTGCACATGAAAAAGTGGACTATAAATAGAGATAAAAGCATAATCCATGCGCTCTAAATCTCAACCATCGAAAGCACTAGATCACTGGCTCAAAATAACACAAAAAAAGATGCCTTTAGATCAAGATGCGTAGCACAAATCTTACCCTTATTTCAAAAAACCTTCAAACGGTTGAAAGGGATTCTTCCTCAAGAAGCTTTTAGGTGAGGTACAGCTGGGGGGACAAAAAGGCACATGGGCAGCTGATTTTTTACTTAAACTTTTGACCTCAGATTTTTTTACTAAATTACCCAAAAAAAAAAAGCCATTTATATAATCTATTTTGTTTTACCCATTTTAAAACATTTTGTTTAACTTAATTAATAACTTAGATTAAACAATTTACTTGTAAATCGAGCATTTAGATTAAACAATTTACTTGTAAATCGAGCATAATTAGTGTATATAGGAACCAAATATCAACATCCCTCTTCTCTTTAGTTTCTAGAGGAGAAATGAAAATTCTCAATTTTTTTTTAGAGAGGTAAGGACAATGTTAAATTTCCTCCTCAAAGTTAGGAAGGTCTAATGGTTCATGTTGAATTATCCAATGAAGCTGTATACGAGTTCTCTCTTTAGAGACCCTTACACTTCGCCAAGTCGAACCCAACGCAGCCACCATCTACTGCTTCGTTTCCTTTATGAAACACATGGATACTCTATACTCCACCAAGGACTATAGCATATTCCAAATGCTCTCAATTATGGTTCTGACTTGCCAAAGGGCACTGGTATTCCCATCTTACTTTATTTGTTTCTTTTAATTTCTTCTTTTTCGACAAAAAAAAAAAAAAAAATACTTGCTTTATTTTTATTTTTTTTTCTCTCTTCCTTGATTTTATCTAAAGCTCAAACAGATCCAAAATTGTTCTTTTCTAGACATGTGATTTTCACCACTAATCGAGTTAGAATCACTTCCATTCTCATCTTCCAAGTACAAACTTATTTTGTTCATTGAGTTTTTCAATTTTAAAACTCAAAGTAGACATTTTGACCAGAAAACCTTTATCTAAGGCTCTAGTACCAATTGTTGTGGATGTTGCTATGAATTTCAACCTTGAAGCTACAAGATCAGGTGATTATAGTAGCAAAGCGAAAAAAGGGTGATCATAAGAAAGAAAATGAAAGAGTACAATGAAAAAAAGATCTCAGTAATGGACACCGAATCTAGGACCCTAAAAAAATGGTCCTTAACAACCCCCTAAAACTAGCGGAAAGTGCTCCA
The DNA here is from genome assembly GCA_018398585.1 of Simmondsia chinensis. Lineage (NCBI taxonomy): Eukaryota > Viridiplantae > Streptophyta > Magnoliopsida > Caryophyllales > Simmondsiaceae > Simmondsia > Simmondsia chinensis. The sequence continues at coordinate 5,390,067 of JAGTTD010000008.1, read as the reverse complement.
CTATAAACAGATTTATTACACATATATATAACATGACCTCTGTATTTAGGTATAGAACCTCATGGCTCCCAATGTGGAAACCTCCGAATGCGTAATGGGTGCTTAATCTTTCAACAATGTTGACTCTTGTTCGTGATTTAGGGATTCCTAGAGGGGAGGAAGGCTGATGGAAGAGGGATAGGGATTGAAAAATATTGATTCATTCTCTCTGGTTGAGCAAAAACAGATTTTAAATACCTAAGTCCACGCAATCTGCATCAAATGTCATCTAGCCATCTCAACTGTCTAATTAATTTTGATTCAGAGCTAGTGGAGGTGTCCAAAGAAACACAATCTAGGCCAATGAATATATGGCATGCATGATGCAAGATCATGTAGGGGCAAATAGTTGTCCCGAATAGTTCTTTGTGATTCACAAGGACATGTAACACAATGTGTAAGGCTTTGATACCACTTTTCATGATTCTCAACTGTTACAACTCATGTGTGTATATAGAGCTTCCCAAACTAAAACCTTAGTCTTTTATGGGCTTAAATAGTATTTACCTAATCATGTACCTTATAATTAAGGCACAATACAACCAGGCTCCTTAACACACAAATACGGAAAAATCAGAAAGGTGGGAGGTGGCAAAATAGATATTGCCTAATTTCAAATGTTAGAGCAGAACTGCCTCTCAAGGCTTGGTTAATTACAACCATGCCATTAACCTTTGTAATCGGTACTAAGAGGGTATTCAAAAATAACTAAAACAAATTTCTTTTTAAGCAACACAGACAATTAGTATGTATTGATGTGTTTCATTTTATATGCCTTTTACCTTCACTCATAATGATATTCTTGACTAATACAATTTTTTTGGTATTAGCGAACGGTCGCAATACAAAAGGGGCAGATCGTAAAGATAAGGCCGCAAACAACGTGCATAAAAATGAGAATCAGGAAACAAAGACAAAAACAGCCAAAAAAAGGGAAAACATGACAAAACAAAAACACACACACAAAAAAAAAAAAAAAAAACCAAACAAGCACTACATGGAAACATCACCGCTAGATGAGACGGGCTAGGAATAGTGGGAAACGGTAAACCATACCAAAACTAGAGATATGTCTTGATGTGAATTTTTTTTTAACATGACAAGAATGTTTTGGGATGGAGCATACTTGAAAAGCATCTAAGAACTCGTAAAACAAGAATTTTGGGAGATCTCGTTTAGAAAACCCAACAATGTGCATGCAAAAGGTCACAGTGGGTCAAGTACACAATGATAGATTAACGTCCGGCTAAGAAAAGCCTCCTCCCTGGTCAAAAAAGGGGAATCCACAATCCGATATTATATCGGACCAGTTGCGACGACACTACTATCACATAGATCTCTTTAAGAGTTTTGTTTTGATATATAACTTGCATGATGCCTTAAGGATCACAATTTACACGACATAAGTTGTATATCCACCGACAATCCAATCGGTCAGCTAGTGGCCTGTGATAGAAGTAACCCGTCTCTATACAAAAATCCTACTTGCCTAGGGTTTTATGGATCTTTTTTCTTCTAAATTTTCTTTCATTCCCAAGGCACCTTGGAGGCGGAGTGTCTCCAAGAAGGTTGAAGTGCCCAAGAAGGGGAAGAGAAGGGCCGAAGAAGGGATTGCTGCATCATCAATTTAGGGAGTTGATATCTCTATGATTTTCTTTTTCTTTATTTCAAGTTTATTTCTTGTTTTTGAGGATCCAACAAAGGAATAAATGTATAGCTTAGGCATTCAGATCTCAAGCTTTACGTTTTCGTTCGATAACAACTATAGTCATACTTTTTCCGCATGCTTGTTTGGAGTTTTAATTATTTGATTGGTTTTTCTTTTGTATGCTTGTAGTCACCACTTGAATTTCAAATTTAATTTGCATGATGTCTTCTTCTTGTAACTTAGACTTTGGTGTAATAAGTTTTCACAAGCAATGGAGGGTTGTGGTTGTACCCAACCTCATGTGCAAATCTTCATAGTATATTAATATTGAATTAGGAGTTATAAAGGAATTAATTGGTATTATTGAGTAACCCATGCAACATCGAGTTGTTAGATGGGATATGCACAGAAACTAACTCATTACCCTACACCTAATCTATCTTATATTTTATAAATTATTACCAAGTATCCCAACCCTAAGAAGCCTTCAATGCCCAATCTATCTTACGTAAGGGAGGTGCCTTAATCCAATTAATTATAAGCGAATGATATTTAATATTTTAGATCGTAAAAAAAAAAACAAGAAATTCAAGGCTTTTACCCCCTCATTTTGCAAAGTATATTTTTGTATCCAACAAAATTTAATTAAATTTGAATATGATAATATATAAAAGAATATTTTATAATTTTATAAAATAAAAAAATTCTTCATACATCGTACGAGATAGCACTAGTTTAATATTATTCTAAGTTCTTAAAGTCATTGATGTAATGAGATGTATTGCTTGGATCCTAGATTGGCTAACCCAAAATCATTTTGTAAACTACTTGATTCATTCATTGTCTTTTCTATTTATTCACTTTATATATAGACTAAATTGAATATACAAACCCAAAACCGCCAATAGCTACGACAAACTGCTTGCGCATACATGGTCTTTTCATTCACATTAAAACGAGCTATTGCTCAAAATGGTCCAAAATAAAAAAATATTACCTAAAATGGCCCATTTCAAAAAATATTTTCCTAAATGGCATCCACGTTACCAAATTTTTAAAAAAATTATTTTGGGATACCTGACACTTAAAAACTTTTTTTTATTTAATTTTTAATAAATTGTTAATTATTAATTAAATTAAATATATTAATTATATTTTTATTATCATGTTATAATTAGTTTTATAATATAAGTTTTAGTTAAATTTTATATGTTATAAATTAAGTTATTTGTTAAATATTAAATAATATTATCTATACATAATTTTTAAATTTACTCATTATTATAGTTATCTAATAATAGTAGTTTGTTACATAACATTTAATAAAAATTATTATCTTTAAAATTATTATCACGGGAAGGAAGGTACCCCAAAACAAAAAACAAAAAAAAAATAATAAATAAATAAAATTTTTAAATTTGTTGACGTGGAGGCCATTGTCCATTAAAACCACATTAAGTATGGAGCCCAATTATACAGCCACGTGTTTTGAACTAAGCTTGCCAACATTTTGATTGACTCGCGATGAACTTGAAAGTTTCTCAAGCGGATTGACTTTCAGCTCAAGCTTAGTAGGATTCAATTCAATTCAAAAAGTGCTTGATAAGCTTTAAGTGAGCTCATTAATGCACATTTAAACTCGATCTAGGACTGTTTCGCTTGATTAGGCTAAACTCTTGGCTCATTTGGGCTCGAATTCAATAAACCATATCATAACCATTGGCTGATTTTGGTCTAAACGTTTTGAGCTTGAGGCTTACTGCGTCCAAGCTTAGGTCATCTGCCTAAATAGAGCCAACTTCGAGATCTAAGAGCCATTAAAGGAGAATAGTAAGATAGACAACTTTCTTAAATGAGATAGTGCCTAAAACTAACTTCCAATGAAAACTATTTCCCCAAATGATGCATCCATACCATCTTTTGGCATTTTTTTTTAATTCTTTTATTGTTTCTTTTTACTTTTTTCAAACGAACTGAATATCTCCCCATAGAGCAAGATACTCAATGCATAATTTTCAATACATACATGTTTTTTTTCTTAAATTTATAATATTTTATTAAAAATAATAAATAAATAAAACTAAATTATTTATTAGATTTTTAAATTAAGTTATTTATAAAAAAATTTAATTTATATATTCAATAAAAAATTTATTTTAATTTATTTTTGAATAATTAATAAAATATTGTAAATTTTTTAAAAAAATAAAATATAAATGGATGCATATGCATGCTTGTATTGAAAACTTTGCACTAAAACTTAGTTTTTATTTTTTTTGAAAAAATAAAAAAAAAAGTCAAAGATGATGTAGATGTTATTTGAGTAAATAGTTTTCTTTTGATGTTAATTTTGAAATTATTTTTCTTTTATTTTTGTTTTAGACACTGACTTTCCTGAATTTTTTATCAAACTAGCACTATTTTGAAAAGTATTTACCAAAATAGCATATTTTGAAAAATAAATACCAAATTAGCACCTTTTACTGTAGCAACATCAAGAAACACTGTCGAAAATGGCTTTTCAAAGGTGGACATCGTACGGACGCCGTCCATGATGGCGTTCGAAAGGGAGGCCTTTCGAACGCCGGTGTGGATGGTGTCCGTACGCCGTCCACATCCCTCCCCTTATTCCCCCTACCCCTGCATTATTCCCCCTACCCACACCCCCTCCCCTGCAAGATTCCTTTACCCCTTTCAAATTTTGAACCATGAACCTCAACACTCATACCCTTTCATCTTCATCCTCTTCATCTTCCTCTTCTTCTTATCCTCTTTCTCACTTCTTCAACTCTATAAATACCATATATATTTTCTATATTTTTCATAGCACTCATAACTTAAATGCATCTTTAAACCTATTATTCTCTCAAACAAAGTGAAGTATCTTCCCTTCATTTTTAAAGTTATGTAAGTCGTCATTATTTATTTTTATATATTTATAACACTTTTACATTGTATGTTAATATCAAATAATATGAATTTGTTATTATAATAATGTTATTAGGTTGTTTCAATAATAATAATATAATAATCATGATATATACAATAGTATATTTCAAAATTTATTTGTTAATATAGTACCGAATAATATGATGCTAGAAAAATTATTAGTTGTATAATTTTATGTTGTATTTTAATATATTCATGATTTTGGTAGCTCATTTAATATTAATATTATATTTTAATTAGTATATTCTGCTAGATAAATTATTTGTTGTATGGTTTTATGTTATATTTCAAATTGTTCATATAAAATAATATGGATTTGTTATTAGGTTGTTTTAGTAATACTAATATAATAATCATGATATGTACAATAGTATATTTCAAATAGTTCATATAAAGTAATATGAATTTGTTATTAGGTTATTTTAGTAATAATAATATAATAATCATGATATATATAATAGTATATTTCAAATAGTTCATATAAAATAATATGAATTTGTTATTAGGTTATTTTAGTAATAATAATATAATAATCATGATATATACAATAGTATATTTCAAAATTTATTTATTAATATAATACAGAATAATATGATGCTAGAAAAATTATTAGTTGTATGGTTTTATATTGTATTTTAATATCTTTATGATTTTGGTAGCTCATTTAATATTAATATTGTATTTTAATATATTCTGCTAGATAAATTATTAGTTGTATGGTTTTATGTTATATTTCAAATTGTTCATATAAAATAATATAGATTTGTAATCATGATATATATAATGGTGTATTATAAAATTTGTTTGTTGCACTGTAATATAACAACATTAATATTAATAAAGTACCGGGTTAAATCCTTTAAAGGGCTAGTATTGTCATGGTCCAAGGTCATTTTGAGAGTATAATTAAGTGATAAAGACATAATTGACCTGCTAGATTTGGATTTGGATAATAATAATAATAATTAATTGACTGGACCTTAATAGACTAATAATAATTAGTGAATAGGGCCTGTAGTATGCTAATAATAATAATTGGTTAATATATATTTGATTCAGTGTAAGAATTGTATATTATATGAATAGTTCATAGTTAGTTAATATTTGTAATTTTTTGTTTGATAAAATATTGTTAGATACTTTGTTGAATAATTACATTAATATTATATTGTATGTTTTTATGAGCTTCAGTTTAGAAATTATGGCATGCAACATAGTCACACTGTTGTGTCATTATGATGGAGGTATTGTACAAACTGTTGATGGTGTTAATTATACGGGTGGAAGACAGTTTATACTCAGGGTACAATACGGAATTTCTTTTCTGGAGTTGAAGGGAATGATGTATGAATTTACTGAATGGGATAGTAACACATTTGATATTGTGATTACATGGAGAATGTTGTTGTCCCAGAATCCTATGCGATACGCACCTGTTGAGATCGCTTGTGCAATGGCATTGAGGTCTATGTTCGACATGGCATTAGAAAATAGGGCGACATACATAGAACTGTATATAACTGCTGTAAATGTTCAGGGAAGAGCTCAAAATCGTGTGCCGCATAGTCAAGTTGAGGCATCAGGTCTGTCTAGAGGTCTAACAGTGGGCGTTTCACTGGTTGCTAGAATGATTGCGCACGAGAGCACAGCTATGTTTGATAGGGCTTTTGCCAACAATGATTCTGAGGCATCTGATGAAGATGCAGATGTGGGGTTTGACGAGGAGGGAAATGAACTAGATGATGATGATGATGCCGGGCCTTCATTTGCCCAGGCTCCTGTCCCTGAATTCGAAGACGTTTCATAGGCAGGCCAGGCAGTATGTTCTGATTGGGAGGAAAGTAGAAGAATTGGGTCAACAGGATCTGTCTTGGAGGAGGGACAAGTGTTCCAAACGAAGGACGAATTAGTCAGTGCAGTTAAGGTATGGCATATAAAAAACAAGTTAGAATACGTAGTGCACAGGTTGAATCCTAATTACGTAGCCCTAAGGTGTGTGCAAGCACCACAATGCAAGTGGTATCTGCGTGGGGCGTTCAAAAAAAGATTAGGGCCGTTTGAGATTTCGGTTTTGAGGGGGCCACATACTTGTTCTACCACTGTATTAGCGGAAGACCACCGTGCCTTGACCTCAAATTTTGTTACAACTATAGTGTCACCTATTGTGACTGCTGATCTTAAAATGAATATTGCAACAATACGAGCAGCAGTACAATAGATACATGGGTACACTATTTCATATCGGAAAGCATGGAAAGCAAAGCAGGAAGTGATTGAGCGTTGTTTGGCTTCCATGAGGATGCATTTCCGATGCTACCTAAGCTGTTCACTGCATTGCAACAGTCAAATCCAGGCACTATTGCTGACTGGAAATATAAAAGCACGGTGGGAGACGAGGTAATCTGTCGCGGAGTTTTTTAGGCATTCGATGCATCTATTGAGGGATTCAAGTGTTGCCGCCCACTGATCAGTATTGATGGTACCCATTTATATGGGAAATATACGGGGAAGCTGCTGGTAACTGTCGTATTTGACGCTAACAATGGTCTATACCCATTGTGTTTTGCTCTTGTGGATCAGGAGGACGTATGGAGTTGGGGTTGGTTCCTATTTTGTCTACGTTCATATGTGACAGGCGATCGCTAACCGATATGTATTATATCTGATCGACATGCTAGCATCAAGAATGGAATGTCAATCATTTGGCCTGCACCTGAAGGGCAGCATCGTTACTGCACTCGCCACCTTGTTAGTAACTTCAATCACAGATTCAAAAATGCTACAATGAAGAAGAAGTTGAGTGAGATGGTGAGGGAATCTTCCAGAAGGAAGTTTGATGCTTTGTATTACCATTTCATACACGCCAATGATGATATCAGAGAGTGGATTGAACGAGAGTCTAAAGAACGTTGGGCACTTTCGTATGATGGTGGTTATTGCTATGGCAACATGACCACTAATATGTCGGAAGTATTCAACAACGTTTTGAAAGTGGGACGAGCCCTCTCAATAACTGCCCTTGTGGAGATGACGTTTTATCGATGCAATAAATATTTCGTCAATCGTAGGGATGTAGCCGGGGCATATTTTTCACAGGGTCTTTTATGGCCACCGAAAGTATTTGCTGAAATAGAACGTGCCACCTTGAAATCAAGGACACACACAGTGACGTTGTTTGATCGAAACACTATAGAGTTCCAGATAACAACTCCGAGTAGGCAGACTGAATCAGGATACAGGAGGGAGACTCACCATACTGTAACGCTGAACGAATGGAGTTGCACTTGTGGTACATGGCAACTGTTTCATCGTCCATGCTCACATGTGATGGCATGTTGTACCGCATCTCACCTCGAGTACGGACAGTATGTTGATCCATTTTTAAGCCTAACCATGTACGCAAGTAGGTATGCTCCATTATTTCACCCACTTCCTGATCAGTCTCTATAGCCGGAGTACATTAGACCTGTAGTGGTTGCAGATCATACAAGGTGAAGGCATGGTAGAGGACGGCCATGCTCAACCCGACTACATAACGAAATGGACGCAAGGGAGGGCTCGTCCAAAAATAAATGTAGCATATGCAATGTAAGGGGGCACAATAAAAAAAACATGTCCTAATAGATAATAATAATGTTGTACTTAGGTTTATATCTTCATTTCATTCATTTTTTACTGTAATTACATAATAATAATAAATGTATTATCATTTTTGTGTTATGCTCGATACAGAGGCCGTAATATGTGTAATTTTATTGTTATCCCATGGATATTGGTTACTATTTTTAATTTTTCTAGAGAGATGGTAAGAACACGAGGAGGACATACTACGACTTCGACTACTCAGTATGGTGAGCAGGATCCGGGTCTGGATGACAGATCTGTGTTGCATCTTCAGGAGCATCGTCGGTCGGAGGATGTTTGGAATGGAACAGTATGTCAATAATCAATACTTATCCTATAATTTTGAGTTCTAATTATTCAAATAGTTGATTAATATATTTAGTATCTTTGTGTTACAGGGCAACAGCGAGATCAGGATGAGGATTCACCAACTGTCGAACCTTCACCCATTAGTACGACCATATGTTGTACAGGCTGGACTCATTGGAGTGGCTCAAGTAGGTCACATCCAGATTGATAACGCATTGATTGGTGCTTTGTTGGAGAGGTGGAGGCGGGAGACCCATACATTCCATCTACGTGTTGGTGAGATGACGCCAACACTACAGGATGTTGCCGTCTTACGAGGTCTACGAATAGACGGTCGGGCAGTTGCTGGTAGCACTAACCACAATTGGCAGAACCTCTGTCACTCTTTATTGGGTGCAGTCCCCCCAAACCGAGTAATAAAGGGTAGCCTGTTAAGAAGTATATGGTTAGGGGAACTGTGTGCACAGGACCCCCCAGCGCACGCTGATGAGCAAGTGTTGCTTCAGCACGCTAGACGCTACATCCTTAATATGTTTGGCTCCCTATTGTTCACCAACAGCATTGGTAGTTGGACATCGATGATCTACCTTCCACTGCTTGAAACGATGGAGGGGTGTAGTGAGTACAGCTAGGGGTCAGCAGTTCTTGCCAACCTGTACATACAAATGTGCCAGTGTTGCATGGCGGGCCACGCTCATATTGGCGGGTGTGTTTTATTGCTCCAGGTATGGACGGCAAATGATATTCATATTTAATTCTTTAATGTGTTAAATCCCTGATTCCTACGTGCCTTTACATGTGTAGTTGTGGTCATGGGAGCATTTACACATCGGTCGATCGTTTATAACCGCGCCCCGTCCAATTGCACATGGATTCAATGATCCGTTGCCGCCTTTGGGATCTCAGTAAGAGAATATACTTTCTACATCTTGATTTAATGTACATGTAATATTATACCTGTATTCAAATAATTTACTTTGTACTTGATCAGCTGGGTTGCCGCCCTAACATTCAGCGAGAATCCTAGGCAATGCCAGTCCTTCTATAGGGACCAACTTGATGTCCAAGAACCACATCAGGTATATATACGAAAATAGACATAATTCTTTATCGTTAAATATTTAATGTAATAACTAAGTTATTTTATCTGTGCTTAGGTTGAATGGATGCCTTACAGGCAATCTCGGTTAAACACCTTGCCTGCGATTTGTGTAGAGGGTCGTCATAACTGGCGATATCAGGGACCAATGATATGCTTTAGCATTGTAGAGCTACATTGCCCTGACAGAGTGTTGCGCCAGTTTGGATTTACGCAGCATATCCCAGATCAAATTGATACTCTCGACTCCTTGCACAATACATCGCATTCGGGCAGGTCTGACGAGAACTGGGATCACTATCATTCAAACTGGATCGCGGTGTGGAACAGACGGATGGATTATATCACCAACGTACGTCATCCTATATAGCTTATAAAGTACATGCAATGGTACTCCTCTATCACTAGGCATTTCATAGTACGGCGTAAAGTGCATGTTCCGCACTGAACCCGACTTCGTTATGAGCCAAGTGGCAACCAAGTTCAACGAGTAGTAAGTACTTTGAAAATATTTGTCTCGTTACTTATTCCACAATATGTTTCGTTAACATTTGAATGTACTATTTGCTAGGTCGATCTTCTTAAAAAGCATGCTAAAAGGGCAGTTCAGAGGCTACGTAATACTGTTGGCCACACTGTAGAGTATGTCTCCACAGAATGGCTGACTACTTGCAGTAGTGTAATTGATGCTTTTGGGGAGGGACATCAATTTGATCAGGCTATGCAAGAAGAAGAGTTTGACTATCGTTCATTTCGTACTGCAGAAGGAAGTAGACGTGAACGTCCACAACATAGTTTTTCAGTTCACATGGAGTTTTCACCCTCAGGGCATCGTGGTGAACCTAGTCGTAGATCCACGTCACGTTTTATACCATAATTTACATTATTTTTATGTAACTTATTATTACAAAGTATTTTTTGCTTCTTCATTACTCTATACATTAAATAAAGTGATTTCGCTAAATTTATTTTGATACTTCACTTTGTTTGAGAGGATAACAGGTTGAAAGATGTATTTAAATGATGAGTGTTGTAAAAAAATATAGAAAATATATGTTGTATTAATAGAGTTGAAGAAGTGAAAAAGAGAATGGAGAGGAAGGGGTAGGGGTGTTAGGGTTCACGGGGAGGGAGTTGCGGGTGTGGGAGGGGAAGGTGGACGGCGTACGGCATGCCTGCCGATGTGGAGGGTTGTAGGTAGGCCTTTCGGACGGCGTACGGACGGCGTTCGAAAGGAAGGGATGTGGGCGGACGCCATCCACACCGGAGTTCGAAAGGCCTCCACTTTCGAATGCCATCACGGACGGCGTCCGTACGCCGTCCACCTTTGTAATGCCATTTCCGACGGCGTTTCTTGATGATGCTACTGTAAAAGGTGCTAGTTTGGTAATTATTTTTCAAACTATGCTATTTTGGTAAATACTTTTCAAAATAATACTAGTTTGGTAAAAAATTCAACTTTCCTTAAATATCATAGTGTTGTACTTGTTTCACTCCAAGGATAAATAGTTCATAACTAGGCTTCACGCCTACCAATAATGCACATACAAGTGACTCCCACTATCCATATGAACAAGACTATAGTAAGATAGATGCCGGCAAAAAGCCATTTATTTTTCGCATCAAGAGCGAGGCTACCCTTACATGATTGGCAGTTATAGCAAAGTTTCTTAGGGTCATTATCCCATGCATAGCAATCGGAGTTGGAGTAGGTCGTTCCATTTTTCGGCTTCTTCCAGATCGTCGGGCCACTGTAGTTGAAGTTGCACTCATTCGGCGGCTTGCAGCATCCTGACTGCAAAGCGCCAAATTATTCTAAGATAAAACTAAATCCAAAACTGAAAATCGAAATGAAAACTTGTCAATCAAATCAAATAAACTGGGTAATTGGTAACTCAAATGAACCAGATTTGACACCAATCTCTACAAAACTTGTTCAATCAGCTAGCGACGATGCTCTTAAAATTGGAGCCCCAAACTAGGGGTTGTAGATGAGTGGAGTTGAGCCCAAGCTCGTCGAATTCAAAACTTATCTCGAAAACATTCAACTTGGTTCAGACTTGACTTCAAGCACGCTAAGCTTGAAAACCTAAAGCTCAAGCTTAGGCTTAGCTTATCATAGGTTTGGATTTGGTTTGGTTGAGCTTCAATCTTACATTAGTAACCTTCAAGCTAAGGTCACCTTGTTTAGGTTCATTTAATTTAAATCTAGGCTTATTTAGGCATATATAGAGCACTGTACTCTCAACTTCATTAAAATTTTGTCCAACATGGTTTTTCCTAATAAGGTTATAATGTGGTAATGTTTTAAAGGTAAGAATATCCAAGGAGAAGTGTTATATTGGATATTTTTTATGTTCAATTTTATGTGGATAGAAACCGAACTCAAGAAAAAATAGGACTCTAAACAAACCAAAATAGTGCGGCATTAGATATTTTATATATTTACCATATATTATTCCACTATTACAGCCAATGGTTTCTCCCTCCTTAGGGAGTTAGGATTGGAGAAGCATTGAGTTTTTTGCTTATAAATAGATCTAATTACAAATGAATATCTTTTTAGAGTCACTGTGTCCAACTTTAGATTTTGGTAATAACGTGGAAAGCTAGAGAACTCTACTAGCATCTATTCCTATGCCATTTATCAAGACGATCTCTAGAAGGCTGCAGACAAGTTCAAGTCTAATTCTAGAATTGAGATATTTCGTAAGCTGATATTTACCAATAATTTCCTATTATAAATATCATGGACAAACCTCAAGGGGAGAAAACTGTCGGGAAAAGAACTGAAGAGGAGAATCCCCACCATACTTGAGCTGAAAATGGGAACAAACTTGAGTTTCATAAATACAATGCTTGATATCCCTCCAATGCTGCGTTTCATTCACCGTCTCGTTCACCCACTTGGCATACGCGCTGCCATGTTTGGCGCCCACCGTTAGCGCCAATATGGCGACGAACACTAGAATTATAATGATCTGTGTATGAAATATAAAATATCAAATAATTGGACTATAGCATATATAACTATACCAACCTCCAGCAATTTGGAGTGCCAAAAATTGCACACGTGAGTCAAACATGGAACCTAAGTTAGAATTGTGAGAAAGGAGAAATAACATGTAAACTTAGTGGGTTACTCCACCTAATGCCAATTAGTTTTAGGATCTATGGAAACCCATTTAGACTATATGTTGATTGCATGCATGGTATTAAACTCCCAATCCGGATCTTAGAATCTTATGATTCTACGATCCCACATTCGGTGATTGATCTGGATCATAAGTATAATCTTAATTTTGTAGAATTTTATGATCCATTGATTTTAAATGAAACTAACGGGTATGATCATAATACATATTTAGGATTCTACCGATCCTACCAACGCGTACAAATAAAAAGTAAAAAAGTAAATAATTAAGTCATATATTATACACAAACGTACTTTCTTGCCCTAAAGTAAGAGAAAGTAAATTAAGTCTTTGTATCACAAAACTCAAGCTTTATTTTAAATTGTAACCTTGAAGTTTGATTAGCAACATATATATATCTTGAAAGTTCTCATGATCATTTGAGCATGCATATAGTAACGGATTTATATTATATGATAATGTATAATTATATTTGATTATATTTCTTATAGTACATACCCTTGTAAGTTAAGGACTTATATAAAACTTTTGTGAACCATGTAACTAATTTTAAGAAAATAATTATGGTATACATTTAGTAGAAGCTTATAATTTTCAATACGATCCTACGAATCCAATTCCGCGAGTCTCTAATGATCCTAAGTAGAGTCTCGATGCTAACAACCTTAATTGCATGTATGCCAGCTCCATGAGTCCATCTTAAAGATCCAGTGAAATTTAATATAGAAAATTGTTTCACCGTGAAATACCACTCAAGAAATACATATGTCAAATTTTGTTTTCATTTCTAAGTAGGACAAAGTATACAGCTTGTCAAAAGACTCCGACTCACATAATTAACATATTTGATGTCTGTATATGAGTCTAAATGAGATTCAACTTTAAAATCAATTAGTATTAGAGAAATAGTCCACTAAATTTACATGATCTTTTTCTTTTCGAAACTTTGGTGTAAAATTTATTACTAGACTCAAATATTGTCGACAAACCAATTATAATAGAAGTTTAAATCATAAATATGGGTGGAGGCATAGGAATTGTATACTCTAACATATCCCCCATGTATAAATTTTAATTTTATTATTAGTTTGTTTCTACCATATACTGTTAGCTATATAGTAAATGAGAGCACAGGTGTAACTATTTGGGATCAAGCTCCCTCACGCTGTCTCCTCCATCTCTCGGGTTGAAGCTTTGGGATTTCCTTTCTTAAGAGGATGTCCATAAGGTGCTACAACCCTGTCTTTACCTTTTTAAAAATAAAATACCCACGTGTACGTCCGTTGGAAATTGAAATATAGATAGTGTACATTCTCATCTCATAACATGAGCTCATGAATTCATATCAATCTTAAAAGTAGGGACTATCGAGATTGAAACTTGTAACCTCTCAGTCAGCAAGATGTTAATAACAAAACTATCCCAAAAACTTAAACTATTCAAGAATTATTCTAAATGAAGGGTAAAAACCTGGACCATGCCGCAGAAGCTAACAAGAATCAACTGTTTCCCGTATTTGGAGTCGGGGCACCGGAGGAGTGTGGCGGTGAGGGCGGCCGTAAGGACAATCATGCCCACGCCACCGCAAAACACGGGATTAGTGATGTCAGCTAGGCATAAGGTGGTCGGATGGTTGAGCAGCCACGCTCCGATCCCCACCATGAGGAGTGGCACCGCCAGCATCTGGGCGGCACAGGTGATCGCTATCCATCTATATATGTCCATTAATAATGTGTAATCTCAAGGAGAAATACGGAGGGATTAAAAGTGCAAGAGAGAATGAGCCACAAATATAAAAAACTAAGCCGGTAAGACATAACTCGAAGCAATTTAGGCAATCGCTTTGGTCCCCGAGTTATACGTGTCCCAGAGGTGATTACATGTAGGTTTACTGGTTTTACTTTTGTAGTGATGTTAAAACGTTGTTGTCTAAAGTATTAATAAGTTTTATGATTGGGATTTTATAAGATTAATATTCGTAAAGACTGTCCAAACTATTAGCCGGAATTAAAGTGAGCCTCTAAACATTAATTTTATTCGACACTCTCAAACTGTTGGTCAAAATTAATGTGACCCCTCAACTTCCAATTTCATAAAAGACACCCCCAAACTATTACTTAAAATTAATTTGTTCCCCACCTTCAAAAATTATATCAAAGACATCCAACATAAAAGCAACATTCCCAATGCCCCAAGGACTCCCTCCTAAGCAGGGTTTGGGGGGTAGATGTACACAGTCTTTCCCCTTCAAGGTGCCATCCTAAAGAGAGGCTGTTTTCGATAACCCCCAACCTGAGGGGTGTAACACCAGGACTTTCCAGGAGGTCACCCATCTTGGTACTACTCTTATCCAAGCACACTTAACTTTGAAGTTCTAATGGGATCCCGTTCTTACATCTTGGTACCCTCTTTGGTCAAAGTCATCCAACATAATTAGAGAATTTTGATTCAAGTATCTTAAACTTTGATAATATACTTTTTAGATGCCTTCAGGTCTTAAAATAATTGTATGACCACCTCAATTTTGATAACTTTTTTCTCCACGTATCATCACGTAACTTTATTAGGATTCAATTAATTTAAGCTAACTTGACGGGTGAAAAATAATATAACTGTGGAAAGAAAATGCCATTTATACCTACAACAATATCAAATATCAAAACAATATTTAAAATAATTTTATAAATAAAAAATTCAAAAAATCAAAAATTTTCTTTGTTTGTTGATAAAAGTTTCATATTTTTAAATTTTAATATTATTATTAAGTATTTGTAAATTATTTTAATGATAGCTAAATTATGTTTTTTTCTTTTTATTATTTGTGTCGTGTAAGCATAGTTTAATGTAATATTCATGGATATTGGAAAATAAAGTTAGGAAGTTTAAGGTAACTCAAGAATATTTTAAAATTTGGGGATCTATAAAATATATTAACAAATGTAGGGTATTTAAACCAATTTTTTTACTTTTCAATATTTTTAAATGTCTATAATAAAATTTAAATTTATTGGATTAAATATATTTTAGTTAATAGTTCGAAGGATGTCCCAGATACATTGCAGGATTTGAGGGGCCTAAATTAATTTTCACTCATAGTTTGCGGGGTGTCTTTGATATAATTTAGAAATTAACATGGTTATATTAATTTTCACCAATAATTTAAAGGGGTCTTTAATTAAATTATAAGGGGCTGCTTTGATTTTCACCAATAATTCAAGAGGTCTTTACAAATATTATCATATTTATTATTTGTTATATTAGTGTTTATGTTTTCAAGAGAAATGGTTTTATATATATATAAAGGGTGGCTTCCATGGTGCAACAAGACGGTGAAGATTGATGCAGATGTCAACAACCTAATTAAAGTAGAGGTTTGTGATACTATGCGATAGGAAGTTTCCATTAAAGTTAAAGGAAAAATACTATAAGACAGCAGTGATACTGGCTATGTCTTATGGGGCGGAGTGCTAGCCAATTAAACACCGTCATATGCAGAAGTTGCAGGTGGAGGAGATGAGGATGTTCAGATAGATGTGTGGACACACAAGGAAGGATAAGATTAGAAATGACGTTATAAAAAGTAAGCTGGGCGTTGCCCCATCGTGGATAAGCTAAGGGAGCAATGCTTGTGGTAGTTTGGGCATGTTAGGAGGAGACCAATCATGGCCCCTATTCGAAGATACAAACAACTCCATATTACATATGGGAAAAGAGGGAGAGGCCAAAGAAGAGCTGGATGGAGACAATTCGACAAGACTTCACTTATCTCAACCTCAATGAAAAGTTGGCCCTAGACAGAGCTGAGTGGAGGGTTAGCTGATATACCGATTTAAGATCGAGGAACACTTCTAAGCTAGTACTAGTACCCCAAGTCTTATGTATGCCTATTTGATTATACGCACTTTTGTTGTGTGTTGACTGCTTATTATTCTTCGCTTTATCGCATTATTGCTTATTTGCTACTTTATATTCTCTAATCTTTATATTATCTATGTGCTTGCTATGTGCAATTGTTGTTATGCTCTTGCACTTACACTTAGATACTTGTTTGCTTTATGCTTTTTATGCTTCTCAGGATAGGGAAGCTCGAACACAGCCTCCCTTTAAGGTTACACCCAGAAGGGGTAAGGCTGTATAAATCCCATCCCTCTCAAACCCTGCTTATGCAGGAGCCTTTTAGGCACTGGATTTGTTATTATTGTTGTTGTAGGTTTTATATATAAAGGGACCAATTCAAAATATTCGCTTTGGCCCTCCAAAAATATCAGGACTGGCTCTAAGACGAAGCCTAAATGGATTCATTTATAATGAGTTTTTAAAATTGGTTTAAGGGTTAAATTTTTATCCTTTATGTGGGATATGAGGTCAACGCTCATCCGTCGCTTTCTTCAGGTTGTTATATAAGAAAATAAACTAACTTTTTTTTTTATATGGTCAAAGGAAAATAAACCAACTTGTGCACCTAATGTAGAGTCATTGACATACGAAAGGATGAAAACATAGTTATTTCTATCTTATTACTAGGGATACAAATAGAGTACATATAATAATTTTCAAATATAATAAAATACATTAGCAATTACAAGGCCTTTACCGGTTCAAACTTAGTTTTTGTCACAGACTGGAGTTTCTATTAGAAAACACATAAGCTAATCTTTGACCAAGATAGAGTGGGAAGTGGGGTTTAGTTGTGTTAAATTTCACCCAACTTTAAGTTCGACCCACGAAATTGGTATATATAAGGTCCATAATATAAATTTAAGGGAGGGGTTACTAAAAGTAACCTCCATTGAGAGTAGCACTCTATAAGGATAAGGACGCATACATTTCATCTTAAACCCCACCTTACAGTGAGCCTTTCAGCCACTAAGTTTGTTGTTGTTGTTGAGGTTTTATCCTATAACTAATACCTCCCCCCCCCCCCCCCCCGCCCGCGAGGGGGGGGGGGGGTTTGCGCCAAATGCGTCAAATAAGAGCATGAGATCATCCACCTGAATTGATACCATGTTAAATGTCACCAGTCTTTTAGATTCGATCGAAGGAATTAACATATATTTTTTCTTCAATAATTAGCGATAAAGTCACAATATAAAATAGGTGACTTGAACAAGTTAGGCGTAAGAGAACCCAAATAAATTTGAAAAATAGAAACTCAAAACAATAGGCACCCAAGAAAACAAGAAAGTAAGGAAAAAAACCAAAAAGGAACCAAAATAGGCACTACATTGCTCAATCCCCACTGGGAGATACGGGCTCGGAGTAGGGGACTGTGACAGAGCTGGAGAGAGATTAACAGGGGAACTGATCAAAATACTGCCCTACTTCAACCTTACAAAAGGCTATCATATCCTATTTATCGCCATCTTATGCCAAACCCAGCCTTTTCCCGATCTCCCACCTACGCTTCGCATCGCAAAGCTTACCAACATCCACGACATTATCATCCCTCCTTACCAACTTCCCCATTTTTTTGTTTCTCAGAGGGTTTGGTCAGTTTCTCCACACTGCTCCCTAGAGACGTATCTTTTATGAATTCCTTGCAGTCCTGTTTTGCTTGTTGTTTCATCATACGCTTTTGAGCTCTTCGGCTTTTCTTTGCCAGCACAAAGCTAGTAACCTGATGGCCCACCACCCTCTTCCTTCTCTGCTTCCCTGTCTCACTGGACTCAGTGACATGTGGCATCACTACCAGAGGCAGTTCAAAACCCAGCAGGTACTTGGGTCCAGAAGACTCAGAATCAACATCAATAGTGGCATCCTAGACCTCGCTGATTCATTCAGGTTGACATCGATCCACGGTAAGGCAAGAGAAGATTGAGAAGCCAGAACTGGAAGTTAGGGATTTGACTGAAGAAAGGTAGATAGAATGGCCGAGCGTAGGCATATAAGATCCGAGATCCATCTACCGATCAACTGACCACCAACATGAATGTCGAACTGGAACCTACCACACTCCACACACCTTACAATAATTGTGGCCAAATTTGAATGTGGACCCAAAGATACTTGACAACCATCCAAGCCAACCAACTGGAGCTCATGCGTGGATGGACCAATGGAGGGTGTGACTCCCTGCTCTACTAACAATACCATATTGAGGAGGTGAGGCCATCTCCTAGGAAAGCTTGGTAGAGACAATGAGAGTGATTATCTCCGAGGAGCAATTGGGGATCAATTCAAAGCTATCCTCTTTGACAAAAATCTTGCGAGTTCCCGCATTGAACTATACTTGGACCATTTGATGAATCAATGATAGGAAGCATGTTTCAATAAGTATACGTGCAACATCAATGCACTTCAATGCAGACGCTCTGGAGTCAACCCGAATAAACTTGCACCAGATATTAGCAAACTCAGTGAAGCATTCCTTCGACCAACAATGAACAAGCAATCCATGGACTTCAATCCAAACTCTTTTTTGCGTTGAACCTAGAATCTGACCTGAGTATCTAGCCACATTCTTGAACTTATGGAGTAGCACCTGTTCCCAAGGCCCGAGATATGACTCCAAGGTTTTGGCCAAGTCATACGTCAAAATGAAGGTGCTTGGGCTAAACCCTCAAGGAATAAACTTAGAGGGTTATTCTCGGTGATACACACAAGGATACTATCAAGAGTATCCTCCTCGAAAGATTGCGCAATAATTGACCTGTTAATCCAATGCTCCACATGCTTGTTTGAATTTGTCACGACCATCCTGCAACTGGACTGATCCAAAGCAGCCCCATTCTGAGATCTAAAGGGACATCATCCCTAACATAACTGACATCAAAATCATCGGATCCATGGAGAGAACCTAATTGAGGTTGGGCCCGATGAGGTGAAGGAGATACTCTTCTGCTAGACTTTGCCCAGTCAACTCTGATAACGAAACTCGGAATTTATCTTCCATTCATGCTTTCAATTACCTTGGCAGCTTCACTTCTTATACAGAACCTAACAAAGTCATAGAAAAATCTTGACCTAACTCTTCGTTTCTAAGGAACAAAGATATCATAAATTGACCCAAAATCACGAAACACGCCACTAAGCCATGAGTCTATCGCTCGCTCAAGTAGGCTATCAACAAAGATGCATACGGCATCATTATAGATCGACATTACTACTCATTAGAATGATGCAGTGGCGATTACAGTAGATAGCGCACAATCGGGAGGATGGAGGAGGCAAAGGAGGCGGTGGTCAAGCCGGCAGTGAGAGCGAATGCTAGTGTTGGAATACAGAAGGTTAGCGCAATACAAAACCTACCTAGAGCAGACGTAAAATTGTTGGCACCAGCTTTATATTAGAATGTTTACATATAAACTTAAATGAGGTCCACAACCAGAATTAAACCTCCAATATTTTGAGTCTTCATTTCATTATAATTTTACTCGTCTCATTTTAATTAAGATTTGAGAGGACATTTTACTTTGGCCAAGTTTACTATTGCTCAAGTCTTTTTTTATTGAAACTTGAGAGAATATGTTTCCCAAGGAAGATTTCTGTCATAACAAGAAATTTCCATACGTCTTCTCGCATCCGCCGCCATTTTTGAAAGTTGGTGATTTTTTTTAATATTGGTAATACCTTGGGGTGCCAAGTTGGAACCCCATGTCTTGAAATTGGCTAAGTGCCACCCTAGCTATTAAAATAGAGCAATAATACGATTGGTGGTTATGTTTACAGAATGGGCGTTTGCATTATTTCTTTTTGAAAAGAAAAATTGAACGCAATTGATTGCTTGGGAAATGCAATTAGTCAAATTTTGATGTTCAACACTAAAAAGTTGGATAAATTAGAATTTTTTTTTTAGAGTGAATTACAGAAAATTTTTCTAATTTTTATTTTAATAATAGAAAATTTTTCTCACAAATAAAACTAGTCACTAAACTTTCATATTTTTAAAAATTTTTCTCTTTGCCTTGAAATAATTTTTTTTGATTATTTTGTCCCTCAAAATAAAATGGTTAAGTCTTTGATTTTATTTTTATGTAGGAATTTTATATTTTAAAAAAATAAGGATTTTTTTATATTTTTAAAAAGGGGGGTTTTCTATATTTATAACAATAATTATTTTAACTAATTATTGTAATGACATTATAATATCAACAAAAAATATTATATTTTATCTCATAATATTTTTTATGAAAATTTTAAAAATAGTTTTTATCTTCTTAACTTATAATAATATTGTTATAATTAATTAAAATAATTATATTTTCATAAATATAGAAAATCTCCTTAATTCTTTTTGCTAAAAACGTAAAATTTTTAATTTTGTCTAATAATATAAAACCGGGGGCTCTAAAAACAAAATTAAACAGCAGGGGTAAAATGGTCAAAAATAAGTTGCATGGAGGTTAAGTGATAAATTTTTAAAAGTGAGGAGGTTTTGTGAATGGTTTTATTTGTGAAAGATATTTTCTATTTTTGAAGCAAAAGACATGAAGTATTTTGTAATTTACCCTTTTTTATAAAAATGGCACACTTTTAAAAAATTTACCAAAATAGCATAATTGCAAAATATTTACCAAACTGACATATTTTACTATTCTTTTGTCAACGTACGCCATTTCAAATGGCGAATAATGAACAGTAACTTTTTTACGGAAGTACAGCTAATTTATATTTTTTTAAATTATTATATTAAAACTATTTTACATAAATAATTTAAAATTTAAACAATTTTTTAAATGCAATAAATTTTAAATTTTATTTTTTAAGAAAGTACATTAACTTTATCGTAACATTGTAGGTGTCATCTTTTTTATTGTCATATCATCTACCACATATTCGTTGGGTTGTCATGTTATTTTTTTGAGTAATTATCCTGGTCACTTATAAATAGTTTATACCTTTTCTATTGCTCTTTTAAATAATATTTTTCTTCTTGGTCGTTTTTTGCAAAATATGTTTCCCTTACTGTGTATAATATCATTTTTGAAAACTTTCACCTTTTATGTTTTCCTCCAAAAAGTAATACATAATTTTTATGTATATAATATTAGTTCAACAAAAATTTTACTCAGTACGTAAATGATAAAATGACCTGTATCTATTCTCATTATTATTCACTATATTAAATATAGTAAATAGAAAGCAGCATACATTCCCAGTACCTTAAGGGCTCCTGTCTATGCATGGTCTAGAACAGCCTTCTCCCTTCAGGGTGCGACCCTGAAGAGAGGCTATTTCCGAGTACCTCCAGACTCCGCATAGGTGGGTGAAGGCTACGTATATCCACCCTCTCAAGCCCTGCATAGGCGGGAGCCCTTAGGACACTAGGAATGTATGTTGCTTCATATTTACTATATTTAATATAGTAAATAATAGCGATAATATATACAAGTTATTTCATCATTTAGGTACTCGTTAAATTTTTGTTATATACATGGAAATTATGCATTACGTTTTGGATAAAAACATAAATGGTAAAAGTTTTGAAAGATGATATTATACACATTAAGGGCAACATACTTTGCAAAAACGATCAAGAAGAAAAAATATTATTTAGAAAAGTACCAGGAAATGTATCAACTATTCATAAGTGACCAAAAAAATTACTAAAAAATTAACATGACAACCAAAAAAAATATGTGGTTGACGACGTGATAATTAAAAAGATAACACATTCAATATTATGATGAAGTTAATGTACTTTCTTAAAAAATAAATTGTAAAATTTATTGTATTTAAAAAATTATTAAAATTTTAAATTATTTATGTAAAATAGTTTTAGTACAATAACTTTTAAAATAGAAATTAGTTGTGCTTCCATAAAAAAAATTATTGTTCATTGTACGCCGTTTGAAAGGGCGCACATTGACAAATAAACAGTAAAATATACCAGTTTGGTAAATATTTATGCAATTCTGCCATTTTGGTAAATTTTTTTTTTAAGTGTGCCACTTTGGTAAAAAACTCGATGAATTACAAAGTAATATCCTGAGATTTGGTGCAATTGTTTTTCATAGTCCAAAAGCTCTGGGAAACTATATTTTGATCCAAAAGTTATAGGTGTTGGGAAAAGATATGAATTTTGTTGGAAAATAAACTCTGATGCCGATTATTGCATTCACAATTCTCAACTATGGCCACAACAATAGGCACCTATTAGAGCATTTAGAGTAGGAGACTCTTCACTCTACCTAAGCCCGGGGGCATAAGAGTCACGCTTCGTGACACCTCACGTGCGAGAGTTTCTGGCAATAGGTTTATCCCAATAAACCCTTTGCCCTAATACCGGTTGCTGGGATGAATTTCAAAAATTCTCTCTAAAGTTTATAAAGTTAACGCAGCTAAACGGGTTTAAAATTCATAATTCTAAACCTAGGGTTGATTTAAAATTCCTAATTTTAAATCTACTGACTTAAATTCATCATTTAAATCAACAGATCTAAATTTCTTAATTTAGATTTACAGGCTTTTTACTTTAATACATTCATAATAATACACAAACTTGTACAAGCATAATAACGAATACTATAAATAAATAGAAAAGCGAAAAAGAATAAAGAAAGAAGAACATACCTAGAATTGCACCAATAATAAAGATAACCAAGAAAATCGAGACCCCGCGATCTTTTACGCAATGACCTTGAACTGCCCGGAGGGTGGGCTCCAAAAAATATAAAACTGAGGAAAGAAAATTTTCAACGGAAATTTTTCTCTCCAGTTAGGTCTCCGAAACTATTTTCAGAAACCCTAAAACTTGTTTCAAAACTCAATCCCAAACCTCGGAATAAGCAACTCTATTTATAGGAGTATACCGGAGGGAAAAATTCAATTTTATTCGATGTGGGATTGCTCAGTTTAAATCAAAACGCAGCGTATCAGTCGAAAACAAAAACAAAACGACGCGTTTCAACTACTGTTCATCTTATGAATAATGTTTGGCAAAATTAATTTACCCATCTTATGTATAAATAATTCATCTCATGAATTCTTTAATATTTTTTCAATGGCAATAAACTACAGAGGCTTGAGTTGGGACCTTCATGACAATTTAAATCTAGCTCCAAATGGGTTAAATTAATCATCTCATGAAATAATTTATTTACCATTTAATGAGACTTAATTCCACTAAATAAATCTCACTGCACTCCAAACTTAAATTATTTATTCGATATCTCCCTAATAGACGGTAATGATGACAATAACCCCTCCACTAGATATCCATGACAAAGGATAAATATAACCACTACCATTATTCTTCTCACAGCTTCTCCATTAGTTACCGACTCGTCCTTCACTGAATAATTCATTTATACTTGAACATATTCACACTATAAATTCCAAATGTCAAACACTTGGAATACTTTGGCCAAAGTTTCCGAACTATTCCAATATTTGCGAATCAACTAAGGGTACATATGTATCTTATAAGAGACTGTAGATTCTCTATTGAATACCTGATCCTTGTTACACTTTACGCCACTATCCAGTGTTCGTGGGATTTCAGTCATTCGTTTAGACCTTACTTATAGTACCCCAAAGTAACTAACGCTCCATGCACAAGTCAAAAATACCCTCAGGATTTAGAGTCATCGTTCAAATAGTACAACGTGAATCACTCATTTCCGATAGTAGTCTAGAAATAAGTAATCCACATGGTCCAACTCAGTGTGTCAATCTTATTAAATATACTAACCTAACACTTTTGGATCTCCATCCACATGACCAAGATAAGTCATCTAGTGTCACGTTATAGTCTTAACATAGAAGTGGTCCAAACTTGTCTTCGAATATGAGTCTTTCAAACAACAATCCATACTATTTGTTCTAACTCTATATGTGGCTTAGTCTCATAAACCACTTAGAACAAACATGTAAATTATAGTCTGAGGACTACACCCATCCCATGGATGTCTCCCAAAAGAAAATCGCATGCAGTATAAATGCTCACATACACAAATTTAACTAGAAAACGATTGGAACTTCAATTTTATTTATTAATTAAAATAATATATCCAGAATAAATTTAAATTTCAGGACACTGTTCCTTACAATAGGTATTTAATAAAATAGCCTGAATGATAGCGTATAAGGGTGTAAAATAGACACTTCATCCAATTTTTCTTCATTGGTGGCGTCATATTGCGGTTCGTTAACATGGGAGGAGGGGAATAGCGAGGAGATTTCAGTTTACCAATAAATTATGGTAAGTTCTACACTATTTTACACTATCATCTTAGACTATTACATTAAATAAATATAATTTTTAGTTTAAAAATTATTTTACAGAGTTCGTAAATTAAAAAATTAATGTCCAAAATATCATAATGCTAATATGTAATTTACCGTAGAAAGTAATAACAGGGGAGAAAATTATGCATCTAAACTACATTACGTTACTACCAATTCATAGCATAGCATAAAGAGTGACTATCAACTATGATATAAATAAATAATGCACACAGTATATAAAAATATAAAGTGTTACTTACACTAAATGTTTCTATGCATGCTGTCATACATATTTTTTTGATTACCTGTGATTAGGGGTGCACATAGTCCGATTTGGCAGTTTATGGTTACCAAACCGTAAAAATACGGTTTGACAAATTTCTAAGCTAAAACCGAACCGTAACCAAACCAGACCAAACCGTAATTATGGTCATGTCCGGTCCGGTTTATGGTTTTTAACATTATAATAGAAAAATTGTTATTAACATTAATATAAACATAATTTGATCAATATTAAAATCATCATTAACTACAAAAGCATCAAAAAATACGAAAATTTTACTTCTTTTTCTAACTCATAGTATAAAACATGTTTATACTATATGCTACATAAAAAAAACTACGAACAATACATAAAATTAGTTTGTTAAATTCAATAGTAACGATTTTTGGACAAATTCAGCAGTAACATTGGGTCTGTTAAAATATTTATTAAATTATTAATGAAATATTTAGTGGTTCAGTCACAAATTGGGTTAAATTGAATCAACGAGTGGATTTTACTTGCATCTAATATGATTCTGTAGTTAAAAATTACATGATTACCTTAAGTTAAATTTGACCAAATGACTAAATTGGAATAATATAAATTATAAAGAGACTAAATTGACATAAATAAAAGTATAAGGTCTAAGTTGACACGATCAGAAAAGTACAAAAACCTTTGGTGTAAATAACCCTTTTTTCGATAAATGTCAGCAAAGCCGGAGAACAAACTAGGGACCTTAACAAGCGAGCCCTAAACACTTATCGGGTTATTAAGTAAATTTTTGCCGCTAACATAACTTATTATGATTTGGATGATATGAATAATCATTGGATTCTTTACTTTATAGTTTTTATGGTTTGTGGTTTAAGTTTGGTTTTAAACCAAACCTAAATCGTAAATCTTAATAACCAAAGTTTTCTAAACCACACCATAATTTTTCAAACCATAAACCAAATTAACCAAACCAAACCACAATTTACTGTTTGGTCCGGTTTGGATTACGGTTTAAACCGTTTTTTGTGCACCCCTACATGTGATGGCATTGAGGTTACGCCTCAATCAGCCTAAACAAATGAAAGCATACACTAGCATAGCCTAATTTAACCATAAACGAGTATAAACATAAGTAATGGAATACAAGACATAAGGGACAACTTTTATTACTTGGGCACTTTTTTAGTTACAATGGAAAACCTTCAAGGCATACTTAAATTCGTATACAATATAATCTTTTTTGCCTAAGGACTGAAAAACAACCGAGTGCCCCCAAACAGCCTTATTTATAGAAGCTCTAGTTGTTTCCAGCATTCTCCCCATGATCTGCAATGAGGTAACTGCCTTTGGACAGCTGGCAGCGCCTCATGAAGCCTAGTTCCCCACTTCCTTTGAGTGGCGCCTCTTCAAGGGGGTGGTTAGTGGGTCAAATCCCAGTCAGCACATGCCCCTTGCTGCTTTTCCCGCCCAAAGGAGTGGTTACTACTCAAAGGCGTGCCCAGGATACCCGTTCAAGTTTCTCTCCAATTGTGGGGCAGTTACTTGGTCAAGATCGGGTCAAGTCATACTTCCAATCAAGGGTCCTCCTCCAAAGATTCCATGTCTCAAGCTCAATAACCGTCAAGTCACGTGACCGGCACATGCCAAGCACCTTTCCGTATGTGCAAGGCTTCCCGAGTGTTCATGCGTCTCAGAGTAGGCGAGTGTCGCGACGCGCGCACCTAGTACCGAGCCTAGCCAAGGCTCGCGCATGACTCCCCAAGGTCGTGCACGCTACACGCTGCCACTGCCACACCCGCCTGCTCCCAGCGCTTGGCGTTGGCTACTTCGTGAGTGCGCTGTAGGCACACATGGGTACGCAACTAGTGGTGGCCACGGGCCGGGTCGGGCCGGGCCGGGACCGGCCATGGCCCAGGCCCAGGCCCAGGCCCACTACAGAGGCCCGGCCTTTTTAACTAAATTAAAAAAAAAATTTTAAAAATACATAGTCGTTTTGTACTAAAATTATTGTAATTCATTGATAAATAATATGAGATACAAATATATTTTTTTCCAAGTATACATGTTAAAAAAAATAATACTAAATATATGTAATAAATAAAATAAAATATACAATAAGTAATTATCAAAAAATATCAGTAAATAAATAACTTATCAAATACAAATACAAAGTTGGGCGTAATATTTAAAAATACAAATTTATTTATCAAAAAATATAAAGTTTGACATATGGAGTGTGCGGTCATCTTTTGACGTAAATATTTGAAAGTAAATAATTAACATACAAAAGTCTTGAATCTTGATATCAGTCATATCGGGGGGTTTCTACGCCATCATTTGACGTATCAGTTGTGCGGTCGTCTTCTTCATCGCTCGATGAATCCAGCTTCATTCTCTGTTGATCTCTTGCCTCAGCTAGCAGCCAATCCTTCAAGCACCTGGACATCTCCAAGCTCGACGGCGATAATTTGCCCTCTTCGTTCCAAGCAACCTGCCACCAAGACTAAAAGCACACTCCGATGCTACTGAAGACACCGGACAACTTAGTATATCACGTGTCATGGTGGAAAGCATGGAATATTGGGTTTGGTTTGTGTTCCACCAATGTAAAAGGTCAAAATGTGGGTTGGTCGGCGGCCCGAAAATATGGACCAACGGTGTCTGCAAGTAATAATCTAGATCGTCACATGACGTGGGGGCTACTGCGGGCGTAAATTGCTCCAACAGCTTCCACGAATATGACATGTGTGAACTACTTCCACTAGATGTGGAAGATCCTACTGCAGTAGTACTAGGATTATTAAATGATAATTTACTAGAATACTCAGAAAATAAATTATGCAAGTCGTTATCGACATCAGCAATGAAAGTGTCGACATTAAGAGTAGGATGCAAACATTTAAAAAAATGTTGGCAAAACAAGTTGAAACCCCCGCGTTTACAACGAGGATCTAAAATAGTTGCAAAGCAATAAGTAAGAGGTAGTTCGGAAAAATATTTGGCAAACTTTTCTTTCATTGTCGTAATCGATCTGAACAAAATGGGGTTGGATTCATTATCCATCATCCAATTTACAATATCAAGCAATGTTAATATTGCTTGAGGCATGGACGGATAGTAGCAACCTGAAAAAAATGTTGTCGCGTCTTTAAACATACTAAAAAATTTACAAATTTCATCTATTGTCTTCCAATGTATACCGTCCAGGTTGTAATCGCGCCATTCTACACGATTTTCCTGGGCGAATTTCATCAGAGCGTCTTTGTATGGTAGAATGCACTCTAACATTACTACCGTAGACGACCACCTAGTTTTGGAGTCTAATTTAAATTGTTTATATTCTATGTTATGCAACCTACATACATTTTTAAATCTTTTTTTCCTAGCGACGGATGATTTAATTGATATTATTACAGATCTTAAGGTGGCAAGGGATACGTCTATAAGATTTAAACCATCCATTACCATTAAATGCAAAATGTGACAGATGCATCGAATATGAAAACACTTCCCACCTAACATGTAATACTGAAGATACGTTATTCTATGCCCTAATCGCGACTGCCGACATAATCACACCCGTAATTACCTCGGCAATGTGGGGGCAATCTAAAAGCCCAAAATGAATTATTCTCTTCTGGATGATGAAGGATTCATCGGTCCAGTATGCCGTTATGCACATATAAGGTTGGCCGGGTTCGGACGTCCATACGTCCGACATCAACGAGAACATGCTCGTGTTCGTCGCAAAAAGTGTATGTAACCAATTTTAATATTGTGGTACAACGTAAAAGCGTCCCACTTTACGGTGTTCCGAGGAATCCTCACAATAGCAGGGTTCACATTTCGTTGGAGGTAATCGACGAAATGTGGGTTTTTGCCGGTAATAAAAGGCCTTTCACTCAAAATTACATATTTAGCTAGCCCCCTATGGTTGCTCTCCTGGGAGAACCTAAAATTAGCAAGTGCACCGGTCACTTGCTGTACTAAACGTTGTTGGCTATTTCCGGGAATTGCTCGGAGTGGCACCTAAGTATATGTCTATTTAGTGTGCCCGTCCCACTACCGGGTTGATGGCTAAAATTCTTAGGTGGGTCACATAATTTACAGGTTGCTTTATTGGTTGTCTTATTAAGGGTAAAGTGCTTCCGTACCCCACTAGTTGTACGCCTACTAGTCAAGGTACTAGTTTCAGGCTGGGCTTCGGTGGTGGGGGTGGGTTCCTCATCAGTTTGTGAGTCTCCAACCCCACCACTACCTGACTCATGATAATCTTGTGGTTATGAAAAGTTATAATCTATGCTATCATCAGTGTATTGGGGTGTTGGGTCTGGTTGTATAAAAGCTCGTTCTTCAGTATCAAGTAAGACAATTCTAGTCCTTTTAGGGATTCTGGGTGGCCGAGAAGAGCTAGAACTAGCACCACCGGCTCCAGATGATGATGAAGAGTTTGTGTGCCATATTAGTATAAATGATTATTATTTATAAAATACAAGTAGTAATACAAATTAAATAACTAAAAATGCGAATCAAAAAAAATTACGATACTAAAATTACCGAAACGAGAGAACAATGAAAATCACACTTCAGCCAAATACTTTACGAACTTCTAACTTTAGAGCATAATTTTGCAATTAGCAAATTAGAGAAGATGGGAGATGATGAATGTATAGAGAGAGAAGAGAGAATTGAAGATTTTGTGAGAAAATGAGTTGGGGAGGTTTAAGTATTTATAGAAAAAAAAAAAAAAAAAAATATATATATATATATATATATATATATATATATATATATATATATATATATATATATATATATATATTTGTAAAAAAAGAGCCATTGGCTCTATACAACAAAAGAGCCAACGGCTCTTTTGGGCAGGGCCGGGTCCAGGCCCCTGAAAAAATCAGGCCAGAGGCCCAGCACGGGGGAGCTCGGGCCTAGGCCCGACCCGGCTTGCTACAGTGCCATCCGGGCAGGGCCAAGCCGGTTTTCGGGCAGGCCCGACCCGTTGGCCACCTCTATACGCAACATGGCACATCGAGTGCGCGTGCTTGCGCATCCCATGCATCCTAGCGCATGCAATGCGCCTCACTAAGCCTAGCTACGCACCTGCGGAACGTACTTTGACAGCCAGCGCGCCCAGCTCCTGGCACCCTCTGCACGCTCCTGTGCACAGTCCCTGTGTACTGTATGTTCGTGCCGCACCTTGCTTACGCAAGCCTTAGACCCATCTGTTGGTCAAGGCCCTAACATAAGGGTGTCCGTTGGCCCACTTCAAGTTAATGTCAATGCTCTGGCACACTCAAGGTCTGCCTTGAGTTGGTGCCATATTGCGTCTAGGTGAAGGTCCCCTATCATGCTAGCGCAGCGCATCCAATCTTGTGCGCTTGGACTTAGCTTCTCATGCCTTGTGCTTGCTTGTGCACATAATGCGCCTGACTTGCGTCTTGCGCATCGGATCAGCACAATGCAACAAGTGCATGGCCCTCAGTCCATCGATGTCATGCTCAGGCTCATTTCCGTTAGGCCCGGTTCACCATTCAAAGGATGCGCACCGCGTATACACTTGTTCCTGATCGATCTTCGTCACGTATCAGCACAATGCATGCTTGTCTTTACTTGTTCACGTACTGCACCTGACCTGCGCGCATTAGGTCAACGCTGTGCAACAAGCGCATAGCCCTCGGTCCGTCGATGCCATGCTCAAGCTCATTTTTGTTAGGCCCAGTTCATCCATACAAAGGATGCGCACTACGTATATACTTGTGCCTGATTAATGTCCGTCTCATATCGTCACAACAGGTGCATTGCACTTAGTCAACGGTCCGTCCTTAACTAGTGCGGTGCAACTAATGTGCTCCCGCTTGAGTATGATCATGCACTTGACTAGTGGTCCATAACTAGATGAATGTGTTGTTTCAAGCTCGCATGCCCTCTATGGGTCATGCTTGGGTCAAGGTCCGTTATGTCTTGTGTCGCAGCCAAAACCTAGGCACCAACGTTTGACCAAGCACTAGAGGTTTGTGCACCAAGTGACTATGTCAACGTAATGATCAGGATATGATGCACCTAACGCCAGGCATCACCTTGCGCATGGCGTCCCAATGTCAAGGGTCTTACACTTGTCCACTATATCGATTTAGTTTTTATAATTTTTGTTGTGTTGATTTAACTCTTATATAATTGATATTGTTTTAATTTGTTCCATAGAGTAAAATTTATGTTGAGTTTTTGATAAAAATTTTAATAGTTCGACTGTGGGTTGGATTAAATTGAGTCAGCGGTTAGAATTATAGCGAGTTACTTAAATCAAATGTGATTTATCATTAAAAATTATGCCAATAACTTAACTTGAATTTGATTGAAGGACAAAATTGTCACAAATAATTATAGATGGACTAAATTGATATTGTTAAAAGTTCAAGGACTAAATTAATACAGCATGAAAAGTACAAGGACCTTTGAAGTGAATAACACAAATACAAAATAAGATAAATTACAATATACATGATTCATGCACTTTCAAATATTCGAAAGCGCTTTCCTTTGGTAAAATACTAGTAACATTTTGGCATATTGTTTACCCTACAAAATGTTGGTGTAGATACTTGCAAAACTCGCAAGAACGGGTATCCTAGAGATCTCAGTTGTCGAGGCATTGTAGTCACTTTCCTTAAGACTTATTTCAGCGTAAGAAATAGTCTCAGGAATACAACGACAACCAATACGATGAAGTGAAAGTGTGTAAAGGGAGAGATAGAAGAGATGAATGAGAATGCCGTTTTCAAGAACTTTCAACACTCTTGTACAATTTCTTTCTCAAAGTTCTTCTCAAACTTTTGATCAATCAATTCAAGTATCCATAAATCCGACAAATGGACGAAATATATATGTAAATAATGAAGACATCTCAAGAAAATGCCCTAAAAGAGGTGCCAAAAACCAGAAAAGGTTGTGCAAATTAACTGTCAAAAAACGCCCTATGTGTCGACACAGAGATCTGTTTCATGTGCTTCTGTAAGATTGTGTGTCAACACACGGGCTCTGTGTGTTGACACACAACTCTGTATTTTAGTTCTGTAGGATTGGGTGTCAACACAAGAGCCCTGTGTGTCGACACACCCCCAATACAACTAAAAAACACTTTAAAAAATATCGAGACTAATCTCAAACACTTCATTAACATATCCAATTTTGAAAATACATCAACAATCCCCCCACCATTTTCAAAATACAACCATTCTTACAAACATCTCTAAATTAAAGGAGACCTTATTGTGTATCAATGAGGGTGGCTCTCGATTGAACCCCCAGCTCGTGAAGACACGTTTACAGTTAATCAGATCAAAAATGGTAGACTATGCATTGAACCATACAACCCATTTGACTAACAAAACACATCAACACAAGACGTACTCCTTATTGACACCCTACAACTCCCAAATCGACACATATAAAGCCTTCTGTCATGTACCCTTCGCGAGTGTTTCAGGGCTAAACCCTTTGTCAAAAATCACCCCTTGAAGTAGCCAAACTTCAGACTCACTAAGGTGGACCCCACTAATTATGTCCCTGCTACTCGACATTCAGTAATAATATAAAACCAGGTCCATTAAGAGCATATGCTCATACTCTTAGATTCTCTGACATAGGTAACCAAGCACTTCTCACGCGGGGATGAAAAAATTCTCTTTTAGTGCTTGCAGTCACACGGATGATAAGTCTCACTCATTGAACCCGAGACTTGACATCATACCGGGCGTCGAGTTGAGGGCCTATCATGGGTGACTAATAATGACATGTTTCAACCCCATCCCTTCACTAGTTTTCAGAACCAAGTCTCTAGATAAGCCTTTCCTAAACGGATCCACTAGATTCTGACTAGTTCTCACAAAGTCCATAGTGATGACACCTTCTCGAATAAGTTGTCTTACTATACTGTGTCTTACACCTATGTGTCTGGACTTTCTGTTGTACACCTCACTGTACGCTTTTGATAGTGTAGCCTGACTATCACAATAGATAGACATCGGTGAGATCGGCTTTGGTCACAAAGGAATCTCATACAAGAAATCGTTTAACCACTCAGCTTCTTTAGCCGTAGAAGCAAGAGCTATGAACTCTGCCGCCATTGTAGAATCAAATATACAAGTCTGTTTCTTGGAACCCTAAGAAATCGCACCCCCACCAAGCAGAAATACCCATCCGCTTGAGGATGGATGATCTTCCACATCGGAGATCCAACTGGCATCGGAGTATCCTTCCAAAATGAGAGGATACCCTACATAAGAAATACCATAATTCATGGTACTCTTAAGGTGCTTCAGTACACTATGCACCGCATGCCAATGCAGTTTACTCGGACTGCTAGTATATCTACTTAGTTTTCCCACAGCATAGGCTATATCAAGCCTAGTGCCAGTCATGGCGTACATAAGACATTCAATGACTCGGGCATACTCCAACTGCGATATAGGAGTGCCCATATTTAGTACTAGTTTTACACTAGGATCCATTGATGTGGACACCGGTGCACAAGCACCATAGTTGAATCTATTCAACACATTTTCAATGTAGTGAGACGGTGTCAAGGAAATCTTATCTCCATTCCTTACGATCCTTATACCATGGATTACTTTAGCCTCACCCATGTCTTTTATAGTAAAGTTCATCAGGAGAAACTGTTTTGTTTTCTCCACTTGGTCCATATTAGTACCAAAAATCAGCATGTCATCGACATACAAACATATAATGACCCTTTGCCATTATCGAACTTGCTGTAGACACACTTATCTGATTCATTTATAATGAATCCGTTGTTTAGAACAACTTGATCAAATTTCTGGTGCCACTACTTTGGGGCTCCCTTTAGTCCATACAGAGAATGCATGAGCTTATATACTTTTCTCTCTTAGCCAGGAGCAACAAACCCTTCTGGTTGTTCCATATACACCTCCTCCTCTAGCTCACCATTCAAGAATGTTGTTTTGACATCCATTTAGTGAATCACTAGCTTATAAATCGAGGCAAGAGATAGTCGATATTCTTGCCACAGAGGCATACATGTCAAAGTAGTCTAACCCATGTTTCTGGGTAAACCCTTTCGCCACAAATCGGGTTTTGAGCTTGCCTGTAGTTCCATCGACTTTTATCTTCTTTTTGAAGATCCATTTACATCCGGTAGGCTTATTGCCTTGTGAAAGATCGACAAATATCCAGGTCTTATTACCCATGATGGAGTCCATCTTATCATTCACAGCCTCTCGCCAAAAAGAGGCATCATGAGACCTCATGGCCTCATCAAACGTTATGGGATTCGCCTCTATGACACAACAATATGGAGTTATAGTGTCCATATCATTACTCGAACCTTCTACCAAAAACGTATAGAAGTCCAGCCCGAAAGATTTTTGTTTCCTCGCTCACTTGCTCCTTCGGAGCTCTAGAGCATTCTCAGGGACTTGGTCCCTCTCATGGTGATCACCACCATACGACACTGAAGTGTCATTCCCAATCGGTACATAACCCCTTGGTCTAGGAATAGAGGTAAACTGACTCTCATCGAAAATGGCATTCCTCAATTCTATTATCGTATTAACATTGATATAATCATTTGGCTCAATTACATAGAATTGATACGCCTTACTATGTGGGGCATGACCAACAAATATACTAGCGATGCCTCTCTCACCCTACGTTTTACGTTTAGGTTCAAGGACTTTAACGACTGTCCTACACCCCCACACTTTAAGATAACCCAGCTTCGGGGGTCACTTGTTCCAATGTTCATATGGGGCTATTTTACTTTTCTTATTTGTAACACGATTTAATATATGACAGGCCGTCAACATAGCCTCACCCTAAAACCCATCGCTGAGACCAAAGTAGGATAACATGGAATTAACCATTTCAGTTAAAGTCCGATTTTTCCTCTCAGCCATGCTATTCTGTTGTGACGTACAAGGTACTGTGGCCTCATGCACTACACCCGTGGTTTCGAAATATTTGGGATCATAGTATTCCCCACCACGGTTCGATCTAAGCCGTTTGAGGAAGGTTTCACAGTGTAGTTCGGTTTCTTCTTTATATGCTTTAAATCTCTCTAGTGACTCGTCTTTATGATTGATTATATACACATAGCAAATCTCAAACAATCACCATTGAAAGTTATAAAATATCTTTTTCCTCCTATGGTCAGAGTACTTTTAAAGTCACACAAATCGCTATGTACTAAATCAAGTAAGTTCGTTTCTCTTTGAACCGATGGAAATGGCAACTTCGTTATTTTCGTTAACATGCACATTTTACACTTATCATCCACTTTATCAGTATGTGGTATCAACGACGAATTAACCATTTCATGCATTCTACGGAATTTCACATGTCCTAATCTATGATGCCTTAAATAGGAAGAATCAAGAATATAAACCGAATTAGCAATTTTATTATCAACGCTTAATTTAAACATTCCATTACACAGGTATCCATTGCCAACAAAGACACCCCCCCCCCCCTCGACACAACGACCTTGTCGGCCTCGAAAACCAACTTGAGCCCGAGCCTATTCAGTTAGCCACCAGACACGAGGTTCTTTTTAACATCTAGGGCATAGCATACATCGGTTAAGGTAAGGGTTTTCCCAGAAGTAAAAAGTAAGGAAACTTTTCCCCTTACCCTTAACCGGCACACTCGCTCCATTGCCTGTAAACAACACAATTCCGTTGTTTATGGGTTCAAAATCTTTGAAAACCCCCTCGTCTTTACAAACATGTTTTGTGGCCCCCGAGTCAACCCACCAAAAGTCATCACTCTCAACTAGGTTGATCTCTGATATCATCGTCACGAACTTATCGTTCGAATTTTGGTTGCGAGGATCAAGCCGCTTGCCTTTCTTGTTCTTTAGGCAAAAGCAGTCCCTCCTAAGGTGATCGGGCTTTTGACACTCCCAACAGACCAGCTTGGCCTTCTTGTCGTTTCGTTTCTTATGGAAGTGTCTGGTTCTCTTGGTTCCTCTACTTAATTGGCCTTCTTCTGGAACATTGATTTTCCCAATGTCATCGGGGCGATCCTTGTGGTCATCCTAGAACCTGTAACCTTCCTCAATTCGTAAATGGTTAGCCAACTCTTCGATTGACATGTCTTCCTTCTTGTGTTTGAAAGATTTCTTAATATCTCTCCATGAAAGGGGAAGTTTGTCAATCAAAAAAGACACGACAATGGTATCGTCAATATTCATGGTATGTTGTTTAAAGTTATTTAAAATTCTTTTAATTTCATGGAATTGCTCCATGACCAGACATTCATCAACCATCTTGTAAATATCAAACTGACTAACTAAGAATTTCTTACTTGTGGCATCCTCAGCCATGTAGCATGCCTCTAGAGCGTCCCATAATTCCTTTGAGTAGGCATGTTGGAGTAGATGTCAAAGAGGGCATCTGTCATCCCATTCAGTATGTGCCATCTACAAGTGTAATCATCATTCTCCCATTTCAACCGGGCTCGTTGCTCGGCAAGCGTCTCCGCCTCCTCAGTAGTGGGGGTAGGGAATGGTGTATTCAGAATATACACCGCATTCAGGGTAGTGACCAAAAAGTGCATCTTCCTCCTGCCAATGGCAAAAACTGCCACCATTAAAATGGTCCAACTTCACAAAATTCGCTGTTATTTCCCTCAGTGATAAAGACATAACAAACCAAGATCACAAAACAAAATAAGTCTTAAGATTGTTGGTGTAGATACTTGCAAAACTCGGAAAAACGGGTATCCTAGAAATCTCAGGTGTCGAGGCCGTATAGTCACTTTCCTTAAGACTTATTTCGGCGTAGGATATAGACTGGGAGATACAATGACAACCAATACGATGAAGTGAAACTGTGTAAAGGGAGAGATCGAAGAGATGAATGAGAATGGAGTTTTCAAGAACTTTCAACACTCTTGTACAATTTCTTTCTCAAAGTTCTTCTCAAACTTTTGATCAATCAATTCAAGTGTCCATAAATCTAAAAAATGGAGGAAATATATATGAAAACAATGAAGAGAGACGTCCCAAGAAAATACCCCAAAAGAGGCACCAAAAACAGAAAAGGTCGCACAAATTAATTGTCAAAAAACGCCCTGTGTGTTGACACACAGATCTGTTCCGTGCCCTTCTGTAAGATTGTGTATCGACACCCCATACAACTAAAGAACACTTTAAACAATATCGAGACTAATCTCAAACACTTTATTAACATATATAACTTTGAAAATACATCAACACAAAATAATGGGCTAGAAATGATATCAATTTTATTCAAC
This sequence comes from Simmondsia chinensis, assembly GCA_018398585.1. Lineage (NCBI taxonomy): Eukaryota > Viridiplantae > Streptophyta > Magnoliopsida > Caryophyllales > Simmondsiaceae > Simmondsia > Simmondsia chinensis. Next base: position 5,352,511 of record JAGTTD010000008.1, on the reverse strand, counting down.
GGTTTCATGTGCTTGACATGTGATAAGGAGCACGCTAAAGGACAATATTGCCTCAGTAATACAAAAGCTGAAGCTCGAGACAATTACCAGGGATGTTAAAGCAAACATGGACCTTGAGGAGAATTACGCAACAGGTGGACACATGGAGAAGGAAGATGTTGTCGCTCAACAAACTCCACTTTCAGTGGAAAGTTAGCAGAGCTGGAGAATTCGAACCCTTGGACAGATGGAGCATACTTGCAAATTATAGAAGAATTAGTTATTTTATAAAATTTGTAAATAGGGAAACTGCAAATTTAGGTAGGGTTTCAAAAGCACATCACAATTTATTCTAAGTCATTTCTCTTTCCTCTTAATAAGGATGCAAATTGGGGTGAGTTTGCTGTTGGTATTTTTTGGTGCTCGGTTGGCTGCCTACCAACTAAGTCCTTTGGTATCCCTCTCGGAGCCAATCTAGAAAAGGTGTCCACGTGGAAGCTGATCATCAAGCGCATTGAGGAAAGGTTGTAGGGTTGCGAGGCAATACTGCTATCAAGAGGTGGAAGATTAACACTAATTAAGGTAGTTTTGTCTAATCTACTAATGTATTATATCTCCCTGTTTAAAATACCCAAAAAGGTTATAAAGAAGATTATTGAATCACAGAGAGTTTGGGGATGGTCAGGATTCTCATAAGAAGTTAGTAAAATGGGAGATTATCCAAAAGCCGAGATCCTTGGGAGGTTTGGGTGTACGTGACATTCTTCAAAAAAAATGCATGACTTCTTTTCAAATGGTGGTGGAAATTCTCTGGCAATTGCTAGACTCTACAGAAGAAGGTTATTGTCAGCATCTATTACACTTTGGTTTGTCCAGTGTGGTTAGTCTGCTCCAGATGAGAAGAGGCGGACCATGGGCACGTATTTGCAATTTGAGGAGCTTCAGTCCGGAAGTAATGGAGGTTATCTACAAAGGAATGGCAATGAGGGTGGGTAACGAGTTGAAAACCAGATTTTAGGTGGATACTTGGATTGGTCAGAAACCATTGAAACTAATTTTTTTGAGGCTCTTTTCGATCACCAGCCAAAAGGATGCCACAATTGCAAATGTGGCTGTGTGGGATGGCTTAAAATGGATTTGGAACTTCACCTGGAGGAGAGTTTTGTTTGAATTTGAAGCGAAGATGGTGCATAACTTGCTTAATATTCTTGACTATTGTTCTTATGCCAGGATGTGTCAGATAGTACAAGAAGTTTTGAGGTTAAGAGTGAGTACTCAGTTAAACCATTTTGCAAAGTGATAATGAATAAAAAATATCCAAATGATGCTAATTATTTTAAAGGGTTGTAGAAAGGGCTTGTTCCCCTGAAGATCGAGTTGTGTACTTTACTTGAACTCCTTAAAAGGGTCAATATGAGGTATAGATTGGCACAACTTGGCATTACTCAAATTAATGTTACTTCTAGTCCACTTTGCTCGTTGGTTGTCGAGACAGCCGAGCACCTCTTCCTTTTTTGCAAAGTCGCTTGGGAGCTTTGGATGAGTGTTTGTCATTGGTGGGATAGATTGTTAGTTGTTCCGCAGGACTTTTGGAATTGGTTTCAAAGGTTACAGGGGGTTGTCACATAAAGCTTTTAGAAAAATGTGTGGTTACGTGTTTTTTCTTAGTAGCATGGACCGTGTGGGGTTGAAGAAATGACATGGTATTTAGGATGAAAACCGTATGCAGAGAGGACTTGTTTTAAGTAATTAAGTACACCTTTGGGTGACATCTTGGCCTGAAGGGTGCCCATACACGACTCCACATATCACTTCAATGGTCAAATGTGCAGGCTACTATAGCACTGGTGTTGTGGTATGCTTCATCAGAGGGTTTGCTTAAATAGAATACAGATGGATCTGCGCTTGGGAAACCAAGCCCTGCAGGAATCGGAGAAGTGCTACATGATCAACAAGGAAGATTTGTTGGGCTACTCTTACTGGTGGGCATGAAAGAATCAAACAAGGCAGAAATGGAAGCAATTTTATTGGCTATACATTTTTTTGGTTAGAAGCAGGCTCTCGTAAAGATCCTTAATCATTGAATCGGATTCTTCAAATGTAGTTAAGTAGTGTTCCTCAAGTGATAATGTGCCTTGGAGTTTGGGTTACCTACATAATTGAATTACGCGTCTCTCAAAGTACTTCTCATTAGTTAGTTTTAGTCATGTAAGGAGGGAAGCAAATAATTATGTAGATACCTCAGCAAAAAATAGTGTGTTTAGGAGTCTTCCTTCCTATGTGTGATGGGGCTAAAGAGAGAATATTTGTATCATTGCTTAGATTTTTGTCTTCTGTATTCGTATGTTGCTTGATAATTTTTGAATAAATTTATTTATGAAAAAAAATAATTTCTTCTATATTTTAATGCATGCTTGTGTCTTTTCTTTCCTTTTTTGTAGAAGTAGTGGTAGTGTAATTCAATGTTACTTTTGCAATACAAATAAAGTGTTAGTAATGATGTTCAACAAGGTATACTTTGCATGATTTCTATCATATAATTTAACTTGTACAATTAGTCTAAGGTTTTGACTGTCAATCGTAGAGCATAATTGTGTTTATCTTGGATCGATAACTCTAAGGCTTTGTTTGGACCATGGAATTGGGATTGAACTGTGGAATTGCAACTCCAATTCTAATTTTGATGGAATTAAAATTCCATTATTTGATTCATCAAAGGAATTGTAGGTCGGAATTATAATTACATAGGGATTCGAATCATCATTCTTGTTTACGTACTCCTTACTCGTTACTTTCACTTTTTACTTTTCTTACTTTTCTTACTTTTTTTCCTTACTTTCGTACTTTACACTTACTTTTTTTCCTTACTTTCGTTAGAACTTTTCACTTTCTCGGATTGTTTAGTTAATCCAGTTGGGTCTTTTCAGAATTTAGACCAGTTATGATTGGGTTTGAGTTCACTTAGGCTATTTCGGCTTGAGTCATCTTAGTTTTGGGATAAATGAGTTGTATTATTTCAAATTTTGAGTCATCTTAGACTGAGTTTAAGACGAGTCAGGTAATTTTGGGTAATTTTGGTTTGGTCATTTCCATTTGGGCTCAGCTTGTTTTACCACATTTAGGTTGGGTAGTTTCATTTTTGGATTTGAGTCATATCGAGTTTTGCGTCAATTAAGTTGGGTCACTTCAAACTTTGAGGTATAGTGATTTCGCTCATTTCAAGTTCATGTCATTCAAGTTGGATGATTTCAAGGTTCAGGTTAAATTTTAGGTTGTATCTAAGTCTTTTTAAATTTTGAGTCATCTTGGATTTGGGTTAATCAAGTGGGATCATTTTGAGTTTTAGGTCAATGGAGTTAACATAGAATTGCAATTTCTTACCCCCACCCCAAGGAATTGAAAAGTATGACTTTCAGTTAAAATCCAATTCCATGAAATTAAATAGTGGAATGGTAATTTCAATTATAGCAGGTGAACAAAATTGGAATTTTGGGCCCCAAATCTAGCCTCAGCCCCAATTAAGGCTCCAATTCCATACTCCAAACAAAGCCTAATTGGTTCACTCAATCTTAATATTACTTTATTTGAATAGTTTTTGCACCCAGTACCTAAGTGAATCGAATTCAAGATAGACTACGCAGCTGTCATGCATATCCCCATCTCTATTCTCAAAACCTGAGCATTCAAGTTAAGGAGTCGGAGGAGTACTTCACAATGCCCCATCCCATCCAACGCTCAAGTTACGTTTATATCCTTTATTTTTGCTTAAATATAACATAATAGTCGAAATCTCCTTAACTGAAACATTGGTGGAATACACATCAATTGCAATGGAAAGTTAGATACGCCAATAATACAAAAGAACACAACAAGAGATTGGTTAAGGTCAATCACATCCATTTTAACTTGATTTGTCCCTTAGATGTAAAAAATCCATTTCGGAGTTTGCCTTTAAGCGGAAATCTTGAGCACCAACACATATATCTACCACATATAAAAACGAGATAGACAAATTTTCTTTTTCTCTTTTTTTTTTTGGGAACAAAACTTGATAGATAAAATAGGCAGCTATGGCATTGCCCTTTTTATAATTAGTTGAGTATTTCTTCTTTTTCTTTGATTGAAACATTAGAGAATGTTACTTGGGAAAGTTCTAACGAAGCTGGAAAGAGCAATGCATTGTTTCTGTTGAGTGATGACTTGCTCAGCCAAAATTTTCTTTTAAATTCGAAGCAAAAATGACTACCTATGCAATTTTTTGTTGAACAATGGACTATCTATGCATTTATAATTACTTACTATTTATTATTATTATTATTATTATTATTATTATTATTATTATTATTACTATTATTATTATTATTATTATTATTATATATATATATATATATATATATATATGTATGTATGTATGTATGTAAATGTATGTATGTATGTGTGTATAGACACACACAAATTACATAATTTTTGACCACAAACTTAATGTGCCTTCTCTCAAATTACCCTTTTGTATAACAAAGTTAGATATGTAATTTCAATGTCTGATACAAGCATCAAATTTTTTTTTTTTTTTTTTCTGTTGTGGCAAATCATAATGATAATTGACTATATTTGAGGCCTTCTGGATATGTGTTGAGAGTTCAAGGTGGGCATGTTTCTCATGATGGTAATAGAGCAGCTGATTGAATAGCAATTAGGGGTCTTCTAATATATCAAGATGGTGACAAAATGCTTAAGATCCGACACGACCTTAGCAAGGTCATTATTTTCGAAATGTTAGGGTGTCCGAGTCGTAATTAGGTTTCTTAATGTTCTCCTTAACTTTCTATAAAAACCTACACCTGGATTTTGTACTAATTGTCAAGACAAAAGATGTTGGATCGGCAGGATATTTTTTTTTTTGGTTAATCGGATACAATTTCAACACTACAAATACACTAAAAATTTAAACCTGACATTAACCCAAAAAAAAAAAAATTTCCAATAACAGTAATCTAACATAACATACTTATTTGAATTTATGGTATTGATCAATTTTAATTGATTTAGAGTCTATTTGGTCATAGGTAAATAAGTGCTTTCTTCATAGTCGTCTATCTACATATTGTCAAGTTCCTTCCTTTCCCAAATGCCTTTGTACTTCTAATCCAATAATACTAGGGCTGCAAATTAGCCGAGCCGAGCCACAGCTTGCTCGGCTTGGCTCATTAACAAAATGAAACCGGCTCGGTATCGGTATTATTTATCTAATCAAGCCGCATATCTGTGCTCGGCTCAGCTCGTTTACTAAATGAGACCGGCTCGTTAACTAAATGAGACCAGCTATGTATCGGTATCATTTATGCTTGATTATTTGGCAAGCTAGCTCGTTGAGCTTTGTTAGCTCATTTGTTAGGCTTGTTAAGCTCATTTATTAGGCTTGTTAAACTTATTTATGATTATTGTTACTTGGATTGTCAAAAAAGGGTAATAAAATAAATTATTCATTGAAATTGAACATTACAAAAAATATATGTTATTCGATTCTGCAAGCTAGACATGCGAGTCAATAATTGAGCCAACTCGTGAGCCTTTCAAGCCGAGTCGGCCTCGGTTTGATTTGACTCGTTTATTTAAACGAGCCGACCCGGCTCTCGAGTCTGCTTAGACGAACCCGAGCCACACCCTTAACAAGCCGAGTCAAACCTGCTCGCGAGCCGGCTTGGCTGATTTGCAGCCCTAAGTAATACTAAGGTAATACCTTTTTCAATTACTTAACATCTTACTTTTAGTAAGTTCATCAATAACGCAATGATAATAACGTTATCGCAAATTTTTGATAGAATAAAAAACTACTACAATGTGTAATACGAATTCAAATAATCACTTGGTCAAAAAACATTAAGATAATCATATTATTTCTTTTATCTTAAATAATGACAATACATAAACTAAAATTAATTAAAATATAAATATTATTTGTGCAACGCACGGTAAGAAATTATTAAAGTTAGTGTTATCTCGTGCCATACACAGAGAACTTTTATATTATAAAAATATGATCTATGAATTATTACATTGGAATTTTATTAAATTGTATAGAAAATACAAGAGTATATACTCTGCAAAATGATGTAATAAATAACCTAAATGTCTAGTTTTTCATTTTCTATTCCCCGGAGTGTTATATGATAGAGCATTAAATAATTCTACTTTAGAATTGCTTAAATTAGAGTTTAGACTTTTAGTTTTAGCTTTTTACAATTGTTTTGATTGAGATTTAGATCTTTTTGGAGTGGAAATACATGACAATAATATATAGAAGATTTACACTAACCCTTGCGCCCTACTAAACATGTGAAATATAAAGTTTCTCTATCACCAACCGATCCTTAAACAAAGACCAATTTAAAGTCCTCTAGAAAAAACTAAATATGTAATTATCATAAATGACTTTAACGAATTAAGATACATTAAACAAATTTAAATAATAATATTTATTTTTGTTAAAATAATTGATTGTGCTAAGAACATAAGTTGAAGACTAAAACATGATTTATAGATTTATATACTCAGCTAAACGTCCACTAAACTTGAAACATGAACGCCATACACAAGCTTAATAAAATATATAATTTATACTCTATTGATAAATGCTATATACACCCAATTTAAGGCTCCGTTTGTTTCGAAGGAAAAAGAGATTACCGGAAATGTTTTTCCTAATTTCCATTCTTTGATGTGCACTTTTTGATAGAAAACGTTTCCGAAGGAAAAGGTTTTCCACCCGAATGGGAAAATGTTTTCCTTTGTAAAAGAAGAGAAATCAATATTCCAAATTGTTTAAAAAGCTTTGGGGTATACTGTTGGGAAAAGATATAAATTTTTGTTGAAAAAATAAACTCTGATGCCTACTATTGGGTTCACAGTTCTCAACTATGGTCACAACAATAGGCATCTATTAGAGCACTTAGAATAGGAGACTCTTCTCTCTACCTAAGCCCCCGGTCGGAGAGTCACGCTTCGTGACACCTCACGTGCGAGAGTTCCCGGGAATAGGTTTATCTTTATAAACCCTTTGCCCAAATACCGGTTATTGGGATGAATTTCAAAGATTTTTCCTAAAGATTACGCAACGGAATAGGTTTAGAATTCATAACTCTAAACCTAGGGTCGATTTAAAATTCCTATTTTTAAATCTACTAACTTAAATTCATAATTTAAATCAACAGATCTAAATTCTTAATTTAGATCTACATGCCTTTTACTCTAATATATTCATAACAATACATAAACTTAAACAGGTATAATAACGAATACTGTAAATAAATAGAAAAGCGAAACTAAAAGAAGAAGGAAAGAAAAACATAACTGGAAATGCTACAATAAAAGAAAAACCAGAAAGACAATAATATTCTTCAAAATCGAGACGCCGAGACCTTCTGCACAATGGCCTCGAACTGCCCGGAGAGTGGGCTCCGAAAAATATTAAATTGAGGAAAGAAAAATTTCAACGGAAATTTTTCTCTCCAATTGTGTCTCCGAAACAATTCCAGAAACCGTTAAGAAATATTTTAACTTGAATGCCAAACCTCGGAATATACCCCTCTATTTATAGGAATATACGGGAGCGAAAAATCTAATTTTAATCGAAGTGGGATTCACAGTTATTAAAGCCGAAACGCAGCGTTTTATTTAAAAAATGATTCAAAATGCATCGTTTCAATTTCAGGAAAAATCACGCTTTTTTTTATTTTAAATAACGCGTGACATGTGGTGACGTATGATTCATCCCCGAGCGGGGACACGGATAGCCCAAGTGGGCGTTCGAGCTCACGACACGTGTCGCGCGCTGGTTCATCTGATCCGGTTCACTGGAATCGGGAGTTGTACAGTTTTTCTTCGTATTTTTTTTATTTTGCTTTGTTTCCCACATGTAAAAATTCATCCTATGAATTTTAATCTTCCAAAATTATTTTATTTTATAATTTTCAACTTTTATTCATCGCATGAATAATATTTGGCAAAATTAATTATGGATAAATAATTCATCTTATAAATTCTTTAATATTTTTCCAATGGCAATAAAATACAGAGGCTTGCACAGGGACCTCAGGGACAATTTAAATCTAGCTCCAAATGGGTTAAATTAAACCATCTCAGGATAATAATTTAATTACCACTTAATGAGACTTAATTCCACTAAATAAATCTCACTACACTCTAGACTTCAATTATTTTTTTGATATCTCCCTAGTAGACTGTATTGATAACAATAACCCCTCTACTAGATGTCTATGACAAAGGATAAATATAACAATTACCATTATCCTTCTCACAGCTTCTCCATTAGTTACCGACTCGCCCTTCACTGAATAATTCATTTATGCTTGAACATATTCACAGTATAAATTTCAAATGTCAAACACTTGGAATACTTTAGCCAAAGTTTCCAAACTATTCAAATATTTGCGAATCAAGTAAGGGGACACCTGTATCTGATAAGAGACTATAGATTCCCTATTGAATACCTGATCCTTGTCACACTTCACGCCGCTACCCACTGTACGTGGAATTTCAGTCATTCATTTAGACCTTACTTCTAGAACACCAAGTAACTAACGCTCCATACACAAGTCCAGAATACCCTCAGGATTTAGAGTCGTCGTTCAAATAGTACGACGTGAATCACTCATTTCCGATAGGAGTCTAGAAATAAGTAACCCACATGGTCTAACTCAATGTATCAATCTTATTAAACACACTAACCTAACACTTTTGGATCTCCATCCACATGACCAAGACAAGTTATCTAAAGTGTCACGTTATAGTCTTAACATACAAGTGGTCCAAACTTGTCTTCGACTGCGAGTCTTTCAAACAACAATCAATACCATTTGTTCCAAGTCTATCTGTGGCTTAGTCTCATAAATCTCTTAGAACAAATATGTAAATTGTAGTCTGAGGACTGCACCCATCTCATGGATGTCTCCCAAAAGAAAATCACATGTAGTATAAATGCTCACATACACAAATTTAACTAGGAAATGACTGGAACTTCAATTTTATTTATTACTTAAAGTAATATATCTAGAATAAATCTGAATTTCAGGACACTGCTCTTAACAATCTCCCACTTGTCCTCAATCCAATTTATGACAAAGTCCATACTCACCCCATTTAAGTTTGAACCAAAAATCTACTGAGTCTAACCCTTAGTGAGCACAATTGCTCTATTGTGAAGTCAGCAATACAATATTGCTTGACATTTTCCCCACTAATGGCTCCCACTCTAAGGGCAAGGACATGCTTAGACACCGAACATCTATCACTTTAATCTGACTGGAAGTCTTAAATCAGTATAGCCAATTGGAGCCAGCTCGTCACTTTGAAATATTAGCATAGGATCTCTAGTTCTTCTCAAGAACTAGAGAAAACACTTCACTGTCGCCTAGTCCATTGGACCCAGGTTAGACTAATATCTGCTTACTATATCATAGTATAGCAGACATCAAATCTCATGCATAACATGGCATACCTAAGGCTCCCACTGCCAAAGCATATGGAATATTCCTCAATTGCTCCTCCTCTTGAGGTGTCCTAGAACACTACTCAAAAAAGAGAGGGACTCAATGCTATACCTTAACAACATCTTGACAATATAAGTGGCTGGAGAGAGATCCAACATCCTACTCTTACAACCTCGCAGAAGCTTAATCCTAAGAGTAGAGCTGTCTTCTCCTATGTCTTTCATATTGAGCTATCATGGCAACCAAGTCTTTACAGCTAATGATACCCCTACATCATTCTCAATGAGTAGTATATCGTTGCCATACAATACTAAGAAAGTCACTACTTTCTCTTAATGTAATTTGTACACGCATGGTTCGTTTAACCAATTGCTCAAAAACTATAAGACTTAACTGCTTCATGGTGGCTAAAAGGATCAGATTCAATACCACGGTCAACCACTAAGGCTCCCATTATGAACCTGTCAAGTGTCTTGACAATCCTCCCACCACACCTAAGCTTTCGTGTACCTGGAACATTCTCCTTCCTTTTATTTGCAACACCATTCCACTGCGGTGTACCTAAAGCAGAAAGCTGAGATCATATCTCATTTACAGTTAGGAATCCCAAAAACTCACCCAAAAAATATTCACCACCTCGATCTGATCGAAGTGACTTAACTTGTTTACCTAATTGCTTTTCAACTTCAACCTTGTACTCTTTGAACTTTTCAAAAGAGTCCGACTAATGCCTAATTAGGTAAACATATCCATGCCTCGAGTAATCATCACTAAATGTGGTTAAGTACTTATACCCACCTCTCGCCTAAACATGTATTGGTCCACATACATCTATGTGAACCAGCTCAAGCACGCCACCAACCCTATTGCCTTTACTCTTAAAGACAAAATTGGTCACCTTTCAATCTATGCAGAATTCACAAACTGGTAATGACCTTAAGTCTAAAACCTCTATCAGTCCATCTTTCACCAGTCTTTGGATCCTGTTCGAATTAGTGTGACCTAAACGTTGGTGCCATGTGTAGGCAATATCCCTTTCAAGGTGTTTTCTTTTAGAAGATTGAACAAGTGAACTTACGTTAAATTCATTTAAACAATTACAATAGTTTTGATAAGGAAATAACATAAATAAACAATTCATTCATGTACATTTGCAAATAAATAATTTATTTCTCATATTAAAATCTCCATTATCAAAATCAATTGAATAATAATTATTCATAAAACAAGACATAGAAATCAAATTCCTGTGCAGAGAAGGTTTAACTAATCAATCACTTCAAACAAAACTCTATCACTAAGGTCTAAGCTAACATCTCCTACACTTAAGACTACTATTATTGTATTGTCCCTGACCATCCAGTACAACATCCATCGTGTAGCCTTTAGCCTAGCCTGAGCTCCTGTAACGTATTACAGATATGGTCAGTTGAACCTGAGTCCACTTACCAGGAAACTGGTGGACTCTCAACTACGCATGACTCAACTAAGTGAGATATCAACATACCTTCACCAGATGGCTTAGCAGTTTTTTAGGAATAGTAGCTATGTACTTAGTGTAGCTTCTCCTCCAGTGGCCTAGTTTTCTTGCAAAAGGAACACTTTTCTTTTATTGACTTCCTTATGGACTTGGTTGTTACAATAACAACCTTGCCCTTTCCTTTCTTTCTAGTAGGTCCCTTGTGAGTAATAATCAAGTCTAACTTATTTTTCACGGCAAAGTAATTTGGTTCAGTGAGTACATTGTGTATTCGAAATCAAGTGAAGTTCACAAGCCGTATCCATATCAAAAACACTGTAAATACAAACAATCGTGTAACTACCTTATATAAGTCATGTATAATCCAGTGATATATAGTCTTTCAATTGAGCATACACAATAAGTCAGATATCCACCAAACTGTACTATCATGCATACAATGATGACCCAAACACACCACTCCTTACTCCCCGGCAGTGGGGTCGCACGAAGCTAGTTCAGGTGAGAACTATTCTCAATTAACTTGTTTTCTTGTAACTCTTACTAAACACGATTAACTCACCACTTTACCTTAGTCTCTAACATGACACAACAGAGCTCCTCGGGGAGGCTAATGCATCATGCAAGTCAAGTGTAAACCATTGCATAAACCTCCAAACAAATACACGAAATACTTCACAGCAGCGTGGTCACATCACTTCTTTGCACTTTGGTCTATCCTAAAGAAGTCTAACCCTATAATCTGCAAACCGGCATCCTCCGCAGGGAGGTCTATCGATCTACTATACTGGTTGATTTTTTTAACCAATGGTTTTTAATTATCTTGCATTTACAACCTGGAATTATCTCATAATCCCTTTTAGAATCTCATTCTAAGATTAACCAAAATTAATTTATTTATTTATTCAAAAATACTATCCTTTTCAAACATGGATTATCTTATAATCTCGCATTAGAATCTCATTCTAAAACCAATCAATAAAATTAATTAATTAATTTTAATTAAAATAATACCAACATCTAATTTAGATTATCACATAATCTGCTTTTAAAATTCTAATTTCAAAATTAAATGAAAGAATAATTTTATTTAAAATCAACAGCGATTTTATGCTTAGACTATCACATAGTCTATTTTTAGAATCTTATTCTAAAATTAAACAAGTTTCGACTATCCAATAGTCTCCTTTAGAATCTTATTCTAAAATGATATAAAACAACTTTTATTTTAAAGTATACTAATTCACAACTTAGATTATTATATAATCTAATTTAGAATCTAATTCTAAAAGAAAATTAATTAATAAAATAATTAATTTATAATTATTATGTAAATCAGTACAGACGTCTACACGTCTTAAAAATAAAAATAATAAAATAAATTTTTTTATTAAAAAATTCTGACGTGATGATGTCAGCGTCGGGCTGATGCTGACGTCATCATATTTTTTTTATTTCCTTTTTTTAAAATTAAAATAATTAATTTAAAATAAATTGAATCTAATCTCATTAGATTAATTTTATCTGATTTCATATAAAATAATTAAATCTAATGTCATTAGATTAATTTATCCAATTTTATAAAAATTAATTGAATCTAATCTCATTAGATCAATTTTATCTATTATTAAAAAATATTTGAATCTAATCTTATTAGATCAATTTTGTCCGATTTCGTAAATCATAACAGATAACGTACAATCGCATTATACGAACAACATAATCGCAAATTTATGGGTTATTCCAAATCAACGATTAACTAATTAATGATTTAAACAATTTAAATCGTTACTATAAACAACCTAGTTAACTATTAAATCTTTTAATCGATTTAAAAAATTTAAATCGACACTTTAAAACAATCTAATTAACAATTAATAATTAATTACTTTAATGATTCAAACAATTTAAATCACAAATACAAACAATCATCTCAATTAATTATTAATTCTTTATTGATCTAAACAATTTAAATTGAACCTTTAAATTAAACTAACTTTCCTTCTTAATAAAATCTCTATTTTATTAAATCGCAAATCTATTTATTTCGATCTTATTATACCTAGTCATGTATATTATGAATGTAATCAGACACTGGCTCTGATACCAATTGTTGGGAAAAAGATATGAATTTTTGTTGAAAAAATAAACTCTGATGCCTACTATTGGGTTCACAGTTCTCAACTATGGTCACAACAATAGGCATCTATTAGAGCACTTAGAATAGGAGACTCTTCTCTCTACCTAAGCCCCTGGTCGGAGAGTCACGCTTCGTGACACCTCACGTGCCAGAGTTCCCAGGAATAGGTTTATCTCTATAAACCCTTTGCCCTAATACCGGTTATTGGAATGAATTTCAAAGACTTTCCCTAAAGATTACGCAGCGGAATAGGTTTAGAATTCATAACTCTAAACCTAGGGTCGATTTAAAATTCCTAATTTTAAATCTAATAACTTAAATTCATAATTTAAATCAACAGATTTAAATTCTTAATTTAGATCTACATGCCTTATACTCTAATACATTCATAACAATACATAAACTTAAACATGTATAATAACGAATACTGTAAATAAATAGAAAAGTGAAACTAAAAGAAGAAGAAAAGAAAAACATAACTGAAAATGCTGCAATAAAAGAAAAACCAGAAAGACAATAATATTCTTCAAATCGAGACCCCGAGACCTTCTACGCAATGACCTCGAACTGCCCGGAGGGTGGGCTCCGAAAAATATTAAATTGAGGAAAGAAAAATTTTAACGGAAATTTTTCTCTCCAATTGTGTCTCCGAAACAATTCCAGAAACCGTAAAGAAATATTTTAACTTGAATGCCAAACCTTGAAATAAATCCCTCTTTTTATAGGAATATACGGGAGCGAAAAATCTAATTTTAATCGAAATGGGATTCACAGTTATTAAAGCCAAAACGCAACGTTTTATTTAAAAAATGATTCCAAATGCATCGTTTCAATTTCAGGAAAAATCGCGCTTTTTTTATTTTAAATAACGCGTGACATGTGGTGATGTATGATTCGTCCCCTAGCGGGGACACGGATAACCCAAGTGGGCGTCCCAGCTCCCGACAAATGTCGCGCGCTGGTTTGTCTGATCCGGTTCACGCGGATCGGGAGTTGTACATTTTTTTTTTGTATTTTTTTTTATTTCGCTTTGTTTCCCACATGTAAAAATTCTCCCTATGAATTTTAATATTCCAAAATTATTTTATTTTATAATTTTTAACTTTTATTCATCGCATGAATAATATTTGGCAAAATTAATTTACCATCTTATGGATAAATAATTCATCTTATAAATTCTTTAATATTTTTTCAATGGCAATAAAATACAGAGGCTTGCACAGGGACCTCAGGGACAATTTAAATCTAGCTCCAAATGAGTTAAATTAAACCATCTCATGATAATAATTTAATTACCACTTAATAAGACTTAATTTCACTAAATAAATTTCACTGCACTCTAGACTTAAATTATTTTTTTGATATCTCTCTAATAGACTGTATTGATAACAACAACCCCTCTACTAAATGTCCATGACAAAGGATAAATATAACCACTACCATTATCCTTCTCATAGCTTCTCCATTAGTTACCGACTCGCCCTTCACTGAATAATTCATTTATGCTTAAAAATATTCACAGTATAAACTCCAAATGTCAAACACTTGGAATACTTTGGCCAAAGTTTTCAAACTATTCAAATATTTGCGAATCAACTAAGGGGACACCTGTATTTGATAAGAGACTGTAGATTCCCTATTGAATACCTGATCCTTGTCACACTTCACGCCGCTGCCCAGTGTACGTGGGATTTCAGTCATTCGTTTAGACCTTACTTATAGTACACCAAAGTAACTAACGCTCCATACACAAGTCCAGAATACCCTCAGGATTTAGAGTCGTCGTTCAAATAGTACAACGTGAATCACTGATTTCCGATAGTAGTCTAGAGATAAGTAACCCACATGGTCCAACTCAGTGTGTCAATCTTATTAAACGCACTAACCTAACACTTTTGGATCTCCATCCACATGACCAAGACAAGTTATCTAAAGTGTCACGTTATAGTCTTAACATACAAGTGGTTCAAACTTGTCTTCGACTGCGAGTCTTTCAAACAACAATCTATACCATTTGTTCCAAGTCTATCTGTGGCTTAGTCTCATAAACCACTTAAAACAAACATGTAAATTATAGTCTGAGGACTACACCCATCTCATGGATGTCTCCCAAAAGAAAATCACATGCAGTATAAATGCTCACATACACAAATTTAACTAGGAAACGATTGGAACTTCAATTTATTTATTAATTAAAATAATATATCCAGAATATATTTGAATTTCAGAACACTGTTCCTAACATATACGTCGATGGTAATATGTATCATACCAAAATAAATTAAACAGGATCATAGATCGCTAGAGTAATAGTGTGGGATAAGGACAGGAAAAATAATGATAAGTTAGGTCTAATCTTGGACAAAATTATGTGATCCAATTTGATTTTCATTCCTGACTTCTATTTTATATTTTAAAGGTCAGTACATGATATGGTGAATATAATCAATCCAAGCACAAGAAAACTATTTATACATTTTACCTCTTCTTCCCCTTCTTCTTCTTCTTTCTCTTTTTTCTTTTTCTTCTTCTTCTTTTTCCTCATAATTCATGGGTAATTAATTGGTGGTTTATTTGCAGGCACTCAATTACTTCAGGTTGGGGGTCCTCGGAAACAGCCTCCTTTCCACCCGGAAGGGGTAAGGCTGCGTACACCACCCTCCCCAGACCCTGCTTTCTGCGGGAGCCGCAAGGCACTGGGACTGTTGTTGTTATACTTTTTCTTGGAAATACTTTTTCTTTCTAATATATATTTTTGACAATCTATTAAAAAGATACGTTGAAGTTTGATAATTTATCACATAAATATCTTAACTTTTCAATATATACAATGAGGTACCCGAAAGGTTCAAGACTTTGTAACTGGGGCACCTTGAAGTTTAAGAATTCTATTAATTAGGTACCCTTTGCCAAAAATCGATAGATTTTTATTGGAAATTGTTATTGCGGAATAACAATATATGTGTCATCTTTGATAGATTTTTATTAGAAATTGTTATTATGGAACAAAGTTATAACCATATATGTGTCATTTGTCATAATAATAGGATTTTTAATTGTAAAATGCTAATATGACACTTTATTGTACTAATATGTAGATATATTCTATCATAGTTCGGCGAATTTTTTCCGTAATCTATTGGATTTTTGTTAAAAATATTGATATAATTATATATATAATGGTAATCATTTAACATTTTATGATAAAAATTGATAAGATTTTGATAAAAATTCATCAAGCTCGGTACCTGAATAATAAAATTTTGAAACATCAAGGGGCCTTATTATATATTTTAAATTATATGGGTTATCTAGGTGATAAATGGTCAAACCTTAGGTCCCTAAGTGATAAATTTCCCATATTTTTCATTAAAAAATAACTTCTTCACAACCAAAGGAAGCCTATATAATTTATAATATATAGTTTCGCTAATTTATATTATCTTATAACAATGTATAGTATAATTTATAGAAGATTATTTCTTTTAAAATAAATAAGCAATATTATGAGGTGGAAGCATGTTTTCCGTCAAAAGAAACAACAAAAAACATGAATCGGAATTTGTTTTTCCTTGTAAAACCTTTTCGTAAGGAAAATGTTTTCCGGAGCCTAAATTTGTGATTGAATTTGAGCTTGCATACCTCGCCGAATTTCGAGCTCCCACCTTTGCAAGACCCCCACGTATGGATGAAAGTTTGTCTAGAAATATCCCGGTGCCGGTGCCATTTATGGAGGAGTCCAGCAAGGCAGGATAGAGAAGGAAAAAGGTCATGGCGGGACGACAAGTCCCTAATTTAGGCGTGTCAAAAATGGGTAGGAGAGTGCTCAAGGTAGGATGAAAGAGCAAACTAAGCAAGACCTACAAGATTTTCTAAAAGATATGTTACCCGAGAACAGCGTGAAGAGATCAGCTAAGGCCACTAGCCAAAAAAAAAAGAAAAAAAAAGAGGAATTTGTTAAAAAGGGGCTATAATGTTAAGAAGGTTGGTAAGCTTCTTATTGCGGAGTGCACATGGGAGCTTGGAAAAGGCTAGGGCTGAAATTTGATGGTGATGAATCGATTATGATTGAGCATATTGCTTCGAGGCTTGGCTATTTTGTTTTCTTATCTTTTGGTTTATTCCTACCTCCAAATTCTCTCTAGTGATGGTTGAGACTTTTAGCGTGTACTGACTTTGCCTGTTTTTGCTTGTAACCATGTTTTTTGGTTTCGAATATTGTCCTATATTTGTCATTTTTTATATTCCCGTTTATATATGGGGTTGACTTAGGGCTCATCTGTACAAATTGCATGTTTTATATTGCGACTATATCACTAATTATCAAAAAAAAAAAAAAAAAAATCTAATTGTGCGTCACAATATAGTTGGATGGTAAAAGTTAATATCAAATAATTACTTTTCCTTGTAAGTCCAAAAGGTTATACAATGTAATGAAATTTGTATGCATAACTATAAACACAATTTAGGTAAATGTAGCAGAGTTTAATAATATCTTGACATGTGTTACCTATATAAATTGAATTAATTTGTTTGGATGCTATTTTATCAAAGATCCTTTTATTCCATCAAGTACATCAATTTAGTATTTTACTTTTAATTATACAAACCAAAACTATAATTACTATAATAAGAATAACATAGAGTGAGTTATCGGATATCTTGCTTTGATCATGGTGCTCAATTTCTTTGAAGCTTAATTTCTGTTACATGCAGTTCGGAAATGCCCAATGTGACACAAATTATGTCACATACTATTTTACAAAGCAAGAAATTTCAAGATTGGATACTCTCATTGATTACGGTGCTGAACATACAATCTTCGGGATCCATGTAGTTCTTTAATTTGTATTCCGAATTTATCTTTTTCTAGTTCTTATTCTTTTTACTTTTATTACATTACCATTTTGCACCTTGAGGTGACATATCACTACAACAAAAGGTACATATTGCAACATCGAATTTCTCCTCTTTCAAGAGTAAGTTATAGCAAAATAACATTATTTTCTTAGGAAAATCATCAGCTAGGGACCTTACAATTTGACCATTTATCAATTAGGTATCATAACCTTTTAATATATATAATGAGGTACTTTAAGGATTGAATATTTTATCATCTAGGTACCTATGTCAAAATTTAATAATTTAATAAGAGTCTAACTAATTATATATACATAATGCAAATATTATACATAATTAGGCTAATATATACAAACTATGCAAATGTTTTTTGCAACTTATCAAACTAGGACAAGAAAATTTACTTAATGTTGATGTAAACTACCTACATATTGCTAAAATCATGTTTCATGCTAGCATCATTTCGCAAAGAAATTGTTAAATTCCAATAAAGATACCAATATATTGTCAAAATCATATTCCATTTTAGTATTCTCCAACGAGAATCTATTGAATATGGACAAAATGTTACTTAACTGATAAAATTTTAAAATTTTAGAGTATCTAGGTGATAAAATATTTAAATCGACATGAGTCATAATTTCTATTTTCTTATCCAATAAGGTCTCGCCTCAATGAGGCAAAGTAAGGAGATAAAGTATTGTTTTAGCCCAAAAGGTTTAGAGTTTGATTTCCCCCTTGAATCTCTTCTTGAGGAATCCTAGGCTTAACTGGCTCCTATAGTGTATGAGTCGTTGCATGGGCCGGGGTTTAACAGATAACTGGGTTCCTCGTTAACAAAGATAATTTTCCTTCTTTTTTTTTTGGTATATGGGGGCATTAATTGCTCTTTAATATATATTTTCCTAAACGTCAAAAACCAATTCAAAGTCAATTTCCTTTTATAAAAAGCAATGCATCTTGGTTCTCTCCGACTTAGCCTCAAGTAAGCCAAGAAAATTGACACACCGGCTAGGATGGCTAGCGTTAGTCCACGTTGGAATCGGCACAGGAGGGCCGACTTTTCGTGCGCTCGGATTTCGATCTTCATATTTTACATCTCATCCTACGGCCTCAGCTGGTTCATAATTGGCACCGGTGGATGGCTCTCGATTCAGGTATCCACCGGGAGCCTTGCCCTCCTCAACATGCCTTTGGTCGCAATTGGCGTCGCTCTTTTGTTGCTCTTCTTCTCTTTTTGTTGTCTTCGCCTGGAAGACAACAGGTGGTCCCTATGCGCCAACTATTGTATAATGGTGCCTCTTCTACTCGCTGTCGTGGGCTTGGCGATCTTCGCACTCGTGGTGAGTAGCAAGGGCAGTGGGCATTCGCTGCCTGGGAGAGCATACAAGGAGTATCGGATCTATGATTACTCAAAGTGGCTGCAAAAAAAGGTGAATAACACCGAAGAGTGGGACAAGTTCAAAAGGCATATGATAAACAGGGATGTGTGCTCGAAATTCACCGATGAGTATCAACTTGACACGCTTGATGAGTTCCATTCTAGAGATTTGTCTCCCATTGAGGTAATTCTGTGGTACTCATAATATTTATAATGCTACCTGAGATACTGGGATATGTTTGGATGAGTGTTTAGACTTCGAAATAGGGGTGTAATCGAGTCGAGTCAAGTCGAGCATCTTAGTACTCGAACTCGATTAACTTTGTTAGTACTCGAACTCGAGTCAAGTATTTAATTTTGCTCAAACTCGTACTTGGCTAATTATTCAGTACTCGGCTCGACTCGACCACTTGTTTATTGCGTACATAAATGGTCAACGTATACACTCCATTATAATTTTAGAGTATAAGTGTATTAATTTTGGATTAAAAATAATTTTGCCTATTTTACTTATTTAACCTTTATATGATTTTGTCTATTTCCCTTTTAATTTATATAATTTCATGTATACTAAATTCCTCAATTTATACAAACTATGTTTGAGTACATCATATGAGTAATTATTGAGTGCAATTCGAGTATAATCAAGTCCAACATCAAGTCAAGCATCTATTCGAGCATCCAGTCGAATAAATAATCAAGTATCAAGTCGTGTATTGAACTACTCGGCTCGTACTCATTTATTAGTCGAGTACTTTTTGATACTCGAACTCTGTTAATTTGAGTTCGAGTCGAGCTTGATCCTAGCTACTCGCAAGCTACTCAAGAGCGACTCGGATCATTTACACCCCTACTTTGAAGTGATCGATCTAGATTTCCTAGACATATATATATTAGAGATTTATTTGCATTGATTTGAGCAATTTGTTAAGTTAAATTGAGAAAAGGAGATGAATCTAAGCTAAAGCACCGAAATTGAAGAAGGGAAAATCAGAAACCCTTTACTTCATGCATAATTTTTTTTTAATTAGCGACAAAGTCACAATACATAACAGGTGACTTAAACAAGCAAGGTCTAAGAAAACCCGAATGAAATAGGGAAATAGAAACACAAAACAATAGACACCCAAGAAAACAGGAAAGCAAGTAAAAAATAATGAACATGCAAAAAGGAAAAAATAAATAAATAAATCTAGCACTACATGGCAATGTCAGCACTGGGAGAAACGAGCTCAGTGTAAGGGAAGACGTCCGTGACAGAGCTGGAGAGAGATTGACAAGGGACTGGTCAAAATGAAGCCATAATCCAACCTTGAAAAAAGCTCAATCATATCTAGTTCATCGCCATCATATGCCAAACCAAGCCTTTTCCCAAATACCCACCTACGCTTCGCATCAAAAAGCTTACCAACATCCTTAATATTCTCATCATTCCTTACCAACTTCCCCATTTTTTGTTTCCTAGAGGGTATGGTCAGTTTCTTCGCACTGCTCCTTAGAGACATATATTTCATGAATTCCTGCAAGTCCCGCTTCGCTTGCTATTTCATCTTACGCTTTTAAGCTCTTCTACTTTTCTTCGACAACACAAAGCTAGTAGCATGATGGTCCACCACCCTCTTGCTTCTCTGCTTCCCTGTCTCACTAGACTCAACGACATGCGGCATCATTACTTGAGGCGGTTCAAAACCGGCGAGTACTCTAGTCCAGAAGACTCAGAGTCAATATAACTACTAGCATCCTGGACCTGGTTAACAAGAATAAATATAGGACCTTGGGTCCCGACTAAATGGTCTAGGCCGACATCGATCCTCGGTAGGAAAGAGGAGATTGATAAGCCAAAACTAGAAATTAAGGATTAGACTAGAGAAAGGTAGATAGAATGGTCGAACATAGGCGTATATGATCATAGATCCATCTATCGATACCGACGTGAATGTCAAACTGGCCCCAATCATGCTCCACACACCTCACGATAATTGTGGCCAAACTTGAGTGTGGACCCAAAGAAACCCGACAACCACCCCAACCAACCAACGGGAGCTCGTGTGTGGAGGACCAACTAAAAAAACAGGCCTTTGAATAAAAAGAGCCTATCGACTTAAAGAAAAATAGAAAATATCTTTAAAAAAATAAATAAATATACATAATATGATAAATAATATGAGCATTATGCTCCTAGATTAATTTGCACAATTTTGAGTAAAAAGTATTAGAATTATTGTATTTCTATTCTTCTTTGTGAGTTTCTCTTTGTTGATGTAATTGGGCGCTCATTTATAAGAAAGGGCACATAATGATGCTCCTAGAGCAAGGCGGAAATCAATCAAGTTGAAGACAGATTCTCTGAGCCTTCCTCTAATAAAGCAATGAAAATGGGAGATGATTAAAAGGGAAAGATGATGTAGACAGAGAGCTAAAGGGGCAAACTCGCCAAGTGACTTAGTGAGTAGGGACTATTGGGAAATATTGAGACAGAGGTAAGAAGGAGAGTGTGACTTTTAGAAGCATAGACCTAATTATGCTCTAGATTTGGCTTGTATTTTAGGCATCTTTTTAGTTCTTTCTGGAAGATAAATTCCTAGCAGGAGTTGGTTGTTCTTTCTTTTCCCTCTTTATTTTTATATTGAAACTCTTATTTTATCCTAATTAGGAACGAAGTCTATAAAAAGTGTTGTAACTAGCGAGAGTTCCCATTATATAAAATTTGATACTTTATTTCTTGTCTAGATTCTATACATAGAGATCCAAGTTTGAGCTTTTCTCTACATTCATCTTTGCTTTAATAATTTGAATCAAAGGAAGGCTATGAGAATTCTTCCTTCCATCCTTACTTGAATAGGTGACTGCATTAGTTCGGTATCGGAGCCAAAACATCTTGCCATGGTCGGAGGAAGCAAATACGTTCATAGTGGTGAGGTATATGAGAAGGATAATTCTCATCAAGTAAATAAGAGATACGATGAGACGGAGGCTTGATCCTGGGCACTAGAGTTGGCTATGAAACAACTTTTCATAGCATTTTGTTAAGCCATTAGGTCTCAAAATGCACAAGCCATGGGTCAAGACTTTCAATAATCTCTTCGACGAGCCTGACATTCATGTGTGCAACAAAATGGAAGAGGCTCTCCTATAAAACATCCGAGTATTCAGAAGACAAGCCTTGAGAGTTAGTAATCAAGATTGTGATATTGGAATTCCATGGAGGAAGGCATCCAGAGAAGCTACTTGTCAGTTGAAGAAGGACTTAAGTGAAAGGAGGTTATGAAGCACAATGGGGTTCTTTTGGTGGTGACTAGACTTCATGAAGGGCCGTTGTCTAATGGAAGCAACTCAAGTGCTCGAGATTATGGAAAGATAGGAATAAGTCGTAACTTGGGGAAAGATGAAGAAGCACATGCATAGTGCCTTCTTATCCCTCAATCATGCCTAAATGATATTCTAGAAGCTCTGGAGTCTACTTTTGCGCTTTCGGTTTATTGAGGACTGCACTGTGAAGTTTTAAGCATTGGTGGTGAGAAGCGACTTAGAAGATATGGAAGAACATCGGTGGACTAGTACATTAGAGGACTGTGCAAGTCCCGCTATTAAACATGTTCAACATATTTTATGTTTTAAAAGCTTGCGAGAGAGCCTTGTAGGTTAAGAGGCCACCAAGGTGGTGTCTAAACAATAGTTCTTGGAGTGACTAGTCGAGTAACCAAGAACCTATCTAAGCGAGACCATCTAGCAACGTAGGCATAAGGACCATATAGGAAACCAACTGGGGCAAGTACGAGCATCCCACAGTAGCAGCTTAGGCCTGCAATTTGAGAACACGATGCTTCAAGCGTTGTGAGACCAAGCACCATGCAGTTGATTGGTACAAAGGACAGAAGTGTGGTAAGGGCCTCTACATTAAGGGCACCAGAGCCTACGACTGTAAGTTAGCTATTGAGTAAGTAGAGGCAGGTGAAGAACAAGTAATCAAGGACAAAGAGGCTGGAGATTAGTGACATCTTCTAGTTGTGAGTTAGTTGCCTCACTCTTCTTGAGACTGAGGAAGATGATTGGTTGAGGTATAACTTTGTCTAGATGACTTATATTATTGATGCAAAGGATGCCACCTAGTTATCAATTCAGATAGTTGTGAGACCATGATATGTAAGGAGACTATTAAGAAGTTACGATTGAAGACACAAGCTCATCTAGGTTTGTATGAGCTTTTTTGGGATGATGAAGGGTAATCAGATAACAGTTTTCCAATGTCGCTTAGTTATTTTTTTTATTGGGCAGAAGTACCAAGACGAAGTATGGTGTGATGTTGTTACGATGGATACTAGTCATCTTCTACTTGGATGCCCATGTAAATATGACAAATGAGCAGCCTTTGATGGGTCTTAAAACACCAATAGCTTCTTATTTGAGGGAAGAATATTGTAATGTTGCCAATGAAGAATGAGCACCCGAAGTGACCTTGAACCAGAACCCTAACCTGCTTTCCAGAGCCATGTTTGCCAATGATGTAGGTATTACCCGAATTGTATATGTCTTGTCAACAAGGAGAGTTCGAAAAGGTAGGGAGAGATGTCAAATGAACTGAGTTCCCTGTTGGAAGAGTTTGTTGGCTTCTCTTCAGAGGGGAAATTGAGTTCCTTACCACCATTAAGATATACGCAAAAGGAGAGTTCAGAAAGGCAGGGAGAGATGTCAAATGAAATGAGGTCCCTGTTGGAAGAGCTTGTTGGCTTCTCTTTAGAGGGGTAATTGAGTTCCTTACCACCACTAAGATATATACAACACACGATTGATCTTGTTTTAGGGGAAACCTTACGGAATAGGCCACTCGACTAGATATGTCCAGTAAAACACGAGGAACTTATGTGCTAAGTAGAGGAATTATTCGCAAGGGATTTGTAAAAAAAAGTTTGAGCCCATCTAAAGTCTCAACCCTCTTAACACCAAAGGTTGATACTTGACCAATGTGTGTTGATAGTCAGGCCATCAAAAATATCATGATACTTCATCAATTTCCAAAACGATTCTTGATGATTTACTTGATCAATTGAGTAGTACAACAGTATTTAACAAGTTGTATACGAAGAGCTTATACAATTACATTCGGATTTCACAAATGAATGAATAAAAGACAACATCCAAAATTTAGGATGGAGTGTACAAGTGAATGGTTATGTAATTTGGTTTATCTGATGCACCGAGCACATTCATGCTATTTATGAAACTGAAATTGTGGCCATATATTGTGAAGTCCATGGTAGGGTACTAGATGTCATACTAGTCTACACTCCAAGTAGGGAGAAGCATTTGGGGACTTTGAGGGAGAAACATCCATTTATCTCAATGAAGAGGTATGCTTTCATGATTGATTGAGTTGTGTTCCTTAGCATTGAGGTTTTAAGGATATCATCATTACAGATGAGAACATGGTGGCAGAAGTCCAGGATTGGCTAAAAGGTTCACATTTTTCGGGGACTTAAATCTTTCTATTGAAGGTTCATATCGATGCTTTAGCATGATCATGGTACCAATCATAGACTGCATGAAGGCTAGGAGTTTCAAGCTCTAGAAGCAATAAGTGCCTTTAAGTCAATCAAGTATAAGTTTTTTATAGCACCGTACTAGCCTTGACGGATTTTTAAAAGGCGTTCAAGTTGTATACGGGTGCTCTAAAGGTGGGAATTGACCCAGCGCTTAGCCAAGAGGGATGGTTGGTTTCCGATTTTAATAATAACCTTAATGGGAGTAAGTTGTAGCATTCAAGGTTTGCTGTGGAGTTCTATGTTGTAGTATGATCACATGAGCACTAGAAATTGTATCTAGCTAGTCATGAGTTTGTTCTTTATTTTAATAACGTAGCAGTTAAGTACATTAATAGTCGACAAGTATTTCGATAGGCATGCCACGTGTGCAAGATTCACTCATCTATTTCACTTTTTCTTTAAGCAGGAATAGGAGTCTAGAAAAAAGATATCAGATGCCTTGAGCAAGAGGACAGTGATTTTAGTCAGCAACAAGACCATAGTACTAAAGAGGATCATGATTCTAGTCACCTTGTACTACACGGTACATGAGCGGGTCCTCTTTTGTGCATGCCATCCTTTAGTCCAGGTCTCAAGATATTTCTAGAGAAGTATAATGAGGGACGTATGAGGCAAGAAAAGACTTACAAGCTAGTGGTCAGTTCGTATTATTTGGCAAGCCTCAAGAAAGACGTTAACCAATTTGTTCGATATTGAAAAGGACCGCAATTGAGGTTGGCTTATACATGCCATTTCCTATTTCAAGTCAACCTTGGATAGATATGAGTGTGGATTTTATAGAGGGCCTACTCAAGATATAGCGCAGTGTTGACTCTATACTTGATGTTAGTGACTTATTTTTGAACAAGGACCATTTCTTAGCACGTAAGTAAGTTGCGAATATTGTTTATGTCACCCAGCTGAACTTTCAAGAGGCCACCAAGTTCATGGATTTATACCTTCCATTATTTCTGATAGGGATGTCCGTCTTGTCAATCACTACTAAAGGAGGTTTTTTGTTTTTTTTTCCTTTAGCAAATACCTCATTGGACTTCATCATCGTCACACGTCCATAGACAAACGTCCAAATGGAGATAACTAAACGGTCTTTGGGTAACTTGTGGAGATGTCTTGTAGCCAAGAGCATGAATAATTGCCATCATAACTTGTACCAGGATTAATTCACCTACAATTACTCTGTCAATCCTAGTACAAGGTTCCCACCTTTCCTCATTGTTTATGGTTTTGTTATCCATTCCACTACTTGACCTTGCCTCCATCCCATACTTCACACACACACGCGATATGTTGAAGCCTTCATCACCAATATCCAACACATTCACCAGCAGTCTCATCAGTAACTTTAGCAGGAAAATGCGAAGAACAAGGTGACAGCATGTAAGAGGTGGAGATTAGTCGAGTTTAATGTGAGTGATCAAGTAGAGGGAATTCTAACTCATGATAGGTATCTAGTAGGCGAGTATAACAAGTCATCAACATGGAAGATTGAACCTTTGTGAATGATCAAGAAGATCAACCCTAACACCAACCACATTCAGCTACCAGGTGGCATCAAGATCTCAAACATCTTCATTGTGATGCATCTTGTTCCTTAGTTTTTCCACAACAAACAAGACAAAGCTGCTTTGAATTTGAGGGTGAATTCTTTTCAAGCCAAGGGGATAAAGCAGATTGAGATACGATTAAAGCAGAAAACTTGCCAACTGACTTGGCAAGTAGGGACTACTGGTGAGTGCGTAGACAAAGGTTACAAATAGAGCACAACTACTAGAAGAAAGAATATGATCACATTAAAAAATAGTTTACAGAGGTTTCATAACGTTTCTCTTCTCTCTCCTCTGCCCAGCCACCCACGACCTCCTCCCAGCCGCACGTGACGGCGCGTGCAGGGGCTCCGATCACCTCTGACTCGTGTTCTGGAGTCAGCAACCCAAGATCTACCCACCAGTACCGCCATTTTTATATTAGAAGATAAAAACAGTACCCCAACATCTTTGTTTTCTCTCCTCTGCCAATACAACCACCACCCCTCCCAGTCACCCGTGTGGGCGCTTGCAGCGTGCCAAGCAGCCCCTGATTGGTGTTCTAGAGTCACCAACCCACGTTCTACCACTGGTACCATCAATTTTATGTTTGAGGTACGTTACCTCTTCGTCCTTTTGGTGGCCCATCTCTGTCCGGGGTTCGGATTTTGCGCCGGCCAACCACTACCTCCTTGGTGGCCCATTCTCCACCTCTTTTAATGCCGATCTATGATGAGGCGGTATCCATCTTCATTGATGGCCTACCGAAGATAACGAAAAATTCATGGCTTAGAGCCGTGTTTCGTGACTTCGGCTCGATATATGACACCTTTGTTCCTCAGAAAATAAGAGCAAGGTCGAGGCTTTCTGATGGCTTTGTTAGGTTCTATATTAGAAGTGATGCTGCCAAGGCAATTGCAAGCATGAATGAAAGATAGGTTGTGGGGTTCATTATCAGGGTGGATTGGGCAAAGTCTAGCAGAAGGGTTTCACCTCCACCTCTCCGGGCCCGGCATCATCAAGCTTCTTTCCATGGATCCAATAATTTTGAGAACAACTCTGTTGGGGATGGTGCTCCCGCTTGCTTTCCAAATGGGACAGCTGTGGATCAGTCCAGTTGCAAGATGGTCGTGGCAAATTCAAACAAACATGTGGAGGATTGGCTTAGCAGATCAATTATTGTGCAATCTTTCGAGGAGGATACGCTTGATAGTATCCTCACGTATATTACCGAGAATAACCTTATGGGTTTGGTCCCTAGAGGTCTAAGCCCAAGCACATTTATTCTGACGTGTGACTCTTCTGAAACTTTGAAGTCATAACTTGGGCCTCTAAAATAGGTGTTGCTCCATAAGCTCAAGACTGTGGCTAGATACTCAGGTCAAACTCTGGGTTCATTACGCTGAAGAGTGTGGATCAAAGTTCATGGATTGCCTATTCAATGTTGGTCGAAGGAATGCTTCATAAATTTTGCCAATATATGGGGCAAGTTTATCCTGGTTGACTCCAGAACGTTAGCGATGAGGTGTGTTAATGTTGCTCTGATACTTTGATCCCCTTCTCTAATTCATCAAATCATCCAAGTTCAGTTTAATGGGGGAATTAGCCTAGTTTTTGTCAAAGAGGGTAATTTCGAGCTGGTCCCTAATTGCTCTCCAGAGATTATCACCTTCACCATCTCTACCAGGCTTTTCAAGGAATTGGCCTCTTCTCCTCAATTTGGTATGACCGCCATAGCGTGCTCCACTGAAGAATCAAGCCCTCCAGATGGCCTATCCATGCAAGACCTCCAACTAGCTAGCTTGGGTGGTGGTTTGGTATCTTTGATTCTCATTTAAGATGGACCACAATTATCGTGAGGAGTGAGGAGCGTAATAGGGGCCAGTTTGACTTTCTCGCTGGTGGTCAGTTGATTGGTAGGTGCTCCTCGTATCTTATTTGTCTATGCTCGGTCATTTCATCTACCTTTCTACAGTCAAATTCCCAACTTCCAGTTATGGCTTCTCAATCTCCTCTCGCCCTATCATGGATCGACATTGGCCTGGATGACTTAGCGGGGTCCCAAAACTCTCTTTCGTTTCCTGTTAACTAGGTCCGGGATGCCGGTACTGATAGCAACTCTGAGTCTTCTAGACCCGAGTACCCGCCAGGTTTTGAGTACCTGCCAGGTTTTGAGCCGCCTCCGGTAGCAATGCCGCATTGTCACCGAGTCTAGTGGGAAAGGGAAGCAAAGAAGAAAGAGGGTAGCGGACCTTCAGGTTACGAGCTTCTTGCCGTCAAAGAAGAGCCGAAGAGCTCAAAAGCGTAAGATGAAACAGAAAGCAAGGCAGGATTGGCAAGAATTCATGAAAGATATGTCTCCTGATAGCAGCGCAAAGAAACTGACCAAACCTTTTAGGAGACAAAAAAGGGAAAATGACAAGGAAAGACGATAATGCTAAGGATGTTGGTATATATTATGTTGCAAAGTGTAGGTAGGAGCTCAGAAAAAGGCTTGGTTTGACATATAGTGGCGATGAAGCGGATATGATTAAGCTTTTTGTAAGAATGGAGTAGGGTTTTAGTTTGTCCAGTCCCCTGTCAATCTCTCTCCAGCTCTGTCATGACTCGCCGTCTTCTTCGAGCGCGTCTCACCCAGTGCTTTTCTAACCATGTGGTACCTATTTTTGCTCTTGTTGTTTTTGCTTTACTTTCCTATCTTCTTGGATGTTTTCTAGTTTGTGATTCTATTTTCCCATATTTTTTGGGTTCTCTTAGGCCTCGCTTGTTCGAATGGCCTATTTTATACTGCAACTCTGTAGCTAATTATCAAAAAAAAATTGATCACGTTCCAAATTTGGCTCGTAATTTTTATATTTTTTCTTGTTTCTTTCTAAATATTAGAATTATAGTGGGAGTGCGCATTTCCATGTTAAAACTCTTGTTCTATTCTAATTAGGGATGATGCCTGTATATAGGCTTATAACTTGCCAAAGCTAACAGTTTGGCCCTTTATAAAATTTGGTATTCTATTGCCGCTCTTGTTATCTTTCCAAGAAGATCAAGTTTGACACAACCTCATTTGTACCCTCGTGTCCCATGCAATGTGCCTAAAGCCCTCGATATAGAGCGCTGCCTTAGATCTAGCCACTTAGAAAATTGATTTTCCAGATCTAGGGTTGGACACCGCGTGCACGAGAGTGGAATTGCCATGTCTCACCTCGCCGAGGATGGGAAGATGACGTTGATTTTTGGTCTTAGTGGGAGGCAACAACGCTGCTCAATGGTTAGTAGTCATGATGGCCAAATTTGGGTTTAGGAGGAAAAGGGGTAGCTGGCACTAGGGTTGCAGTTGGGAAGATATTGTTGGAGTTGGAGGCTAAGGCTAGTCGATATTAGGGTTCGGGGGCTAGGGTTGGTTAGGGTTTGTGATGGCAGGCAAGGGTGGTGGGTGGAGCCTTAGATGAGGAGTTGATAGTGGTGGTGTTATTGGTTGAACCAAGGGCGACTGCCAGTGGGTCGCAATTTGGAGGGTTTCCTCATTTTTCAAAATTATTTTTACGTAAATAAATATTTTTACTGTTTTGAGTATTTTCTTTTTATTCAGCGGTCCAAAGATTATATTTTTCAAAGTCGTTATATGAAGGACTTCAGAAAAGGAGTTACAAAAATTTCGATTACCTATGAAATAATTTAAAATGGCGAATCACTCAAAATATATTATCAAATCTCAAGATATCTATATCAAATTTTCACAAAACTAATGGATGAAGCAATTTCTTTTCTATAAAGTTCGACGAATGGTACTCAAAATAATTATGGCATAAGATTGTTACCTTATGAGATAGTAATTATTGACTATATTAATCATTATATGCAGTTATTCATTGTTTGACATACTACATATATAGTTATTTAAAATTGAGTGCACAAACAAGATATCACGTCTGTTTCTCTCTTTCTATGTGTATTTAAAGTAATTGAGGTTATAGAGGCAAATGTAGTGGCAAATAGTACTCCTACTTGGGAGTGGCGTCGGGTAGTACCTTGTCTTCCATCTCTATTGTAAGATGTTGTAGATTGCTTCCGTTTAAGAAAACATTTCAAAAATCTTTTCTTACTCTCGTACGAAGAACATAGTCATAAGTTGTTAATGAAATGCAGTCAGGATGTTGCAAACCGGCAGATGAGTGCAACTTTAACTATACAAATCCAGCTGTGTGGGTCAAGCCAGCTGAAAAAGGCAGCGAAGCATTTGCCAATAACAACACCGATTGTGATACATGGAGTAATGATAGACATACGCTTTGTTTTGATTGTCAGTCATGCAAGGGTGCTTTCATTCAAGACGTAAAAAATAGTTGGAGGTTTGCTGGTCTTTTGCTCATTGTAGTCTTTTCCAAGTACATCTTAGTACTAAGCATCTTATTATGTTGTTTCTGTTGTAATTCTGATGTTCCATTGTCTTGATGAGAGTTTAGCTATGTGTTACGTGTTGTGATATGTCGTCTTTCATCTTCTATAATTTATATTTTGATATCATATATTGTATATTGTATATCGTCTTTTTAATTAGTGATATGTTACAAATATTTAGTATGATATTATTTATAATGGGTATGTTTAGTATGATATTATCACGTGATGATAATTTGCTTTGATTCATTTGTAACTAGATTTAAATTATCTATAAAGTCTCTTTGCAACCCGCGTTTATAATGGACCTGGGAGGTGGCGCATGTAGCCCAGACACCCCCGTCCAGGTCATTGACATCATGTTGATGTCAACTGAGAGAGCTATGCGCTTTTATTTCCCTAGCTCACATATAAGTAGGGGTGAACAAAAATCACCGGTCCGGACTGGATCAGTCATTTCAGTCAAAGGTTGGACCAGATCGACCATATATCGGTCCGATCTTCTATCCTAGTATATGGGCTTCAAAGGCCATCGATTTGGTCCAGTCCAAGACCGGGTGACCTGAAGACCGAACCGAAGATCGATCAACATCAATTACGCATTAAATCTTTTAGGTAAATAATTTTAATAAATAATTAATATATAATGTATGTATCTAAAAATATTAAATCTCAAAAAATAAATATTTATTTTTTTACTACATAATAATTATATAAATATCCCGTATGATTAACCTTAAATTATATATATTCTGTAAATTGTACTGTTATCGTGATTTTCTATTTTTTAACTTTTGTATGAAAATATTTTTCTTTTTATAATTGCACTTGTTAGATAAAATCAGTCCAAATCGGTTCAGTCTGGTCCGAACCGGTTTCTAACCGGTCCTAGACCGGATCGGCCCGGCCCGGTTTTAATCGGTCCAGTCCCCGGTCTCATGATTTGACGTACTTCAGTCTTCGATCCGGTCTTTGACCAATGTGCACCCCTATATATAAGTATCTTGTTAACATATCTATCTGCTATCCTATTATAAATAGGGATTTTGAGAGAAAAAGTTTTTAAGTTTAGAATTATTAGCAAAAAATTTAAGAATATTTCTTTATAAACTTTTTTTAAATTAAATAATTCCAGAGCTCGTACTCACTGCAACAAAAAGAGCTTATTGCCGCAAACTTGGGACACTTTCTAGAGAAATAAATTGTTAAATTAGGCTTGTGACACTTTTCTATGAGTGTAAAAGCCCATTTAAAAGAAATATGTGAATTGGACTTTGTTTTTGGGTGTCGTGGGACTAAGGGCCTGTTTGAGATTATTTATTTTGGAAAAATAAATATTTTTTTCAAAAAAAATATTTTTCTAAAATTTGGAGGGTATTTGGCAAATATCAAAAAACGCTTTGTATTAAAAGCAGAAGCTATTTTTCTGCTTATAAACAGAAGTAGAAATTTGAAGCTTGTAATTATAAGCAGAAACATAATCAAAAACTTAAAATTTTTAAGACAAAAATACCCCTACTCAAATATTAAAATTACGTCATATACCCTCTCATCTTTCAAAACCCTAACCTTTTACCCAAACAATTTGGTCCTTTTCGGTAATTCCAAAAAAAAGGCACTTTTCTTAAACACAGGCCAATCACTAACAATAATAAAATAAGCGCTTCTGATTGGTTGAGCCAAACACAAAGTGCTTCTTCAAAACAACACTTTTCATATAAATGCTTTTGAAATAAGTAGTTTTTTCACAACTATCCCAAACAGGCCCTAAGCCCACTTATTTTTAACATACTTCTATTTTAAGCCCACTGATCTCTTTCATTAAATCTCCATTTAGGCCTTGTTTTTGGGTGTCGGGTGACTAATGTTGAGAAATTCAAAAGTTGTACTATTTGAAAAATATAAACTTCCACATTAGATGTCTAATATGATTAGAAG
This sequence comes from Simmondsia chinensis, assembly GCA_018398585.1. NCBI lineage: Eukaryota > Viridiplantae > Streptophyta > Magnoliopsida > Caryophyllales > Simmondsiaceae > Simmondsia > Simmondsia chinensis. Next base: position 5,319,766 of record JAGTTD010000008.1, on the reverse strand, counting down.
TTGATGATTTCCTAATTTTTAGAACCTTATGAGATTAGGATATTATTCATTTATTTTAAATATAAATAAATAAATGAATAGAAAAGTTATGCATGTGTAATGTTATTCAAACTTGTTTACTAGCAAGGTGTCTATCAAATATTGTTCGCATGTTTGATGTTATTTAAAGTAGTTAAATATCATGTTTGATATAAATGTGGTTTGGCACTAGTTTAAATTATCCAGTCCCTATGAAATATTTTCGTTGATTGAATGAAATTATTTTCCAAAGAGCTCTAATACGATTAGAAATCTAATGGTTAAATTTGGAAAAATGTAGTTTTTTATAGAATATATTTTTTTTTTTGATAAATAGCGACACAGTCGCATTACAAAACAGCAACTCATAAAAACGAGGCTACAATCAACCCACATAAAAGCGGGGAACATGTAGCAAATACATAAAAGGTAAGACAAAACATGAAAATAGGACAAAGACAAAACACAAAAATAGACAGACTGAAAAGAATCAAACAGGCACTACAGGTATACAACATTTTACCTGAGACGTGCCATAGATAGGGGAAATGACCAATCTCATCAAAACTGGAGCTGAGATTGATAGGGTCCGAATACCTAAAACTCTATTCCAACCTTGCAAACAACTCAACCATATCCAACTCATCACCGCTATAAGATAAACTAAGATTTTTCCAATACCCCCACTTGCGCCTCGCACTAGTAAGCTTCGCATCCTCTATAGGACTGTCACCCCTCCTCGCCAACCTCCATTTTTTTTCTTTCAGCAGAGGGTTTGTCTTTTAGGAATTCCTGCAGATCTCGCTTTGCTTGTCCTTTAATCGTGCGCTTTTATGCTTTACAACTCCTCTTCGAAGAAACAAAGCTAGTACTCTAAAGACCTGCCACCGTCTTCGCTCTTCTCTCCCTTGGCATACTAGATTCCACCACTAGTGGATCCATCGCCAATGGGGGTTGAAAACCTGGTGGATACTCAGGTCCAGAAGACCCAAAATCAATATCACTAGCAGCACCCCGAGCCTGATTTGAATATTTTGTAAATGATCTTAGGACCCTACGGAGTCTTCCAAGCCAACATCTTTCCCGGGTAAGGCAAGAGGAGACTGAGTTTCCTGGGCTGCTGCTCGCAAATTTGACTGGATAAAAGTGGGCAAGATAGTCAAACATGGTTGATGAACATCCCAAGCCCATCTACCAATAAATTGGCCATCAATGTGAATGTCAAAACTGCCAATGAAAAGCTCCACGAACCTCAAGATATCTAAACTGCCAATGCCACGCTCCACGAACCTCAAGATATCTTTGACCGACCTAGACAAAGGACCCATGGAATCTCCACAACCTCCCATGCCAACATTGGAGAACTCATGCAAGGAAGGACCAATTGGACGGCGGGTTCTCCAAATGATGCACGCTCTGAAGTTAGTATCAACCTGAGAAGATTATTCCATTTCCCTAGAGAGCCTAGCAGAGGCAACAAGAGCAATTTCTTTCGAGAAGGAATTAGGGATAATTTCAAAAATACCTTCTTTCCCATACACCAAATGGGATCCCCGATGAACCTGCACTTGGACCATTTCACGTATACTGGATTGGAGGCATGTATCAATAGTATCCTCACAACATCAGTGCATCTCATCATAGACAGTAAAATACGGTACGGGAATAAAACAGAGTTTAATACATGCGTGTATTATTCGTCCTTTTTATTAAAAATCCGGTCAAAATTTTGGCCAAACATATTGACTCTTAAAAAACGTGTTTTCGTACATTTGTGTTTAAAACGGCTACATTCTCAAATATACGGTTCAAAAATTCGGATAAATTTTTACAAAATTTAAGTCCATGTAGACACTAAAACAATTCAATGTCCACTTATGCATCATTAGAGTATGTTCAAGCCAAAAATAACTATATGTAGACTTAATCCAAAATGAAAGTTTCTAATTCAAAAATAGACCAAGTACTATAACTGAAATAGAAATTACAAGCCAATTGCCATAGTCCAAATAACTTACATACCAAAATACATAACTACATACCAAACTTGAAAATTAATCAATTCTACAAGTGGATTATTCATCCTCACTGTCAACATAAGTCACACAAACAAAGGAAGAAATACTATCATACATACTTTCCTCACTAATAAGCTCACGTCTTCTTGCAAATTTCCTTGATTTTCCTCCACAAGTGTTGACGCATGAGGTTCAACTTCTTCTCCATACTCAGGCCATTCATTAAGTCCACTCAAGTCAATTGGTTCCATGTCTTGTAGTTGTTTTCCCTTAAAATTCTCCGTCATCATCGTATTCATCCTACAATAAATATGAAGCCCCAACATGTCAGGAGTAAGCCTATTTCTCTTCTTTGTTTGAGCAGCTTCAAATGCACTCCAATTGCGTTCACATGATGAAGAACTACAAGGTTAGCTCAAAATAGGAATGGCCCACTTTTGAAGCACATGTATAACATCGCCATTGTAATCCCACCAAATGCCTTCAAGAAAAGATAAAGTATATAAGAAAAAGTATAATTAAATACTACTTGACTAAGTAAGAATTAAAATATTATATGAATGTATAAACTTACGTGGATGACTTGTTTTCATCAAACTTATCAAAGATGCAATGAATAAAGTGGGTAGTTACATGCGGTCAAGTTGAACTTCTTGCAAAATCTTTCTTTTACATCATCATCTACCACATTGTCATACAAGTGGCTCAATCCTTGCTTCATTTTCCAAGTCTCTTTGAAGTTAGGACTAGTCATGTAGGCGGGATTTAGAACGGCAGTAGCTGCATGAACTGAATGAATAATATTTTCATTTCTCCTCTTCTCAAACAAAGTTAGTATATGACCATACCTCAAAGCATTTTGATTGGATTTCATTTTTGAATGCGTCCCTTGCCATTTCCATTGCCTCATACAAATATCCCGTCGTAGATAGATCACTATCAACCAACGAAGAACTCGAACTAGAGGTTCCATAACTTGTATGACCTCTTTTCCATTGGACCAAAACTCTGAACTTTGTATAAGATTAGCCACAAGTTTAGCATCTCGTGATTTGCTATAAGACATATCCCTCCATTCAATAGATGCATTGAACAACCTTAGCTCATTTTCAACATCTAATAATGATTGCAACATAAGAAAATTTGAAGCAAACCTGGTGGCACTTGGCTTCTTTAACCCCCTGCCATTCGTGGCTTTTCTCATCAATGCAGTGACCATTGTATGTCTATACGTATATGATTGAATGACTTTCGTTTCACCAATTGTACTTTTCAACCACTGTACTTGCTCGCAGATGTCTTTGAGAAGTAGTTGGACACCATGTGCAACACATTTGGTCTTGTACAGGGTAGGATACTTTCCAACAAGCATGTCACCCGCAGATTCAAAGTTAGAAGCATTATCTATAATAAATTGAATAACATTTGGGGTCCTACCATATCAATCACTCTAGACGATAGCTCTTTGAGAAAAAGCTTAGTCTTCCTCTCAATTGAAATTTCAACTGACTGTAAAAATATCGTGTCACCAGGAGAATATGCAATGAAGTTGATAAAACTCTTGTGCTTCATGTCACTCCAAGTGTCTAACATTATAGTACATCAAGTTTTCTCCCTAGATTTTTTCACCTTATCAACATACTCATCCACTTCATTCTTTGCTTGTGGAATAAGTTTTGTTCTCAAAGTAGAATAACTTGGCAATTTATATGTTGGTCCAAACTCACAAAAAGCTTTCACAAGATCTATGAATGATTTTTGTTGCACAACGTTGAATGAAATGCTGTTGAGAATGAAAAATTTTGTAGGTAACTTATCAACTTCACTTTTGTCCACCTTTTTTACCATGTTAGGCATGTTGGTTTGATGCAAACCTCTTCTACCCATAGATGGTTGTGATGAAGACATACCTCCGGCCATAGATTCGAATGGTCTGATGCCTTCACTTTTATCTACTTGATTGCTACTAGTTTCAGTTCTTGCTCTTTTGTTTCCACTTTTTGAAACAGCAAGATATGCTTTGGCTTGTACATCATTAGGTACTTGTGTGCAAACTTCAATATCGTTGCCTTTAAGTCTAGATAAGTGGAACTTTAATATTGTTATCCCTCCAGAAAATACACGTTGGCAATACCTGCACTTGAATTTGTTGTTCAACTCTTCTACATGCTCCCACAGTGCATCCTTTTTTCTCACCATTTTTTTTTTATATACAAATCCGTAAATCAAAGCACCATAAGACATAATACATATTTATTCAAAACCACATTTTATGAGATATGAGTTACTTCTCTAAAACCCAATTAAATTATCAAAGTGCGTTTGATTAAACACATGTTGATTATTAAACATTTTAAACAAAGTATAAGTAGCAATTGTGTATTTGTGTTTGGACCAAAAAAAAAAAAAAAAAAAAAAAAAAAGCAATTGTGTATTTGTGTGCACTAAAGATATTTCATTGTAATAAAATACACATAATCATTTATCATGTACATTATATATCCAAATAAGTATTTAAATGGAACAAACTAAGTATTTTCAATGCACCCGTGATTTTTTCGAATTTCATTTTGAAACCAAACATCATTATGATAAAAATATTTAAAAACTTGTATATATGAATTAAATAATAAACAAAATGTAAATTAATATTTTGTATCAAAGATTCAAAAGCATGCGTTTTTTCTTTTTGTTTTTCGGGTGGGGCCACGAGTTACCTTACACAAACATCAAATATACAAAGAATGTGCAATCATCAACATGAAAGATAAAAAATATATAAGTAATCTAAAAGACAAAGGAATACTAAAATAAAATACCATTAAATTCAAAGACATATAAAACTTCTGTTGAAAGGCAACAAAACAAAACAAGTACACAACGAACCTTGGTTGAATCGGAGGTCGAAGTCAATGTCGAACAGCTGAAAAGAGAATGCAAGTATGAAATTAGAAGATGAAGGATTGAAAGAGTAAAGAGATTTCAATTTTTAAATGTTTAAATAGTAACAATGTCAACAAAATAAAGCTTATATTGTGTTTTTAAAAAAAAATAAAAAAGAAAGCTTGTGGAGGGAGGGGCATTTTCTGGTGGGGGAAGAAGATGAAGAGACAACAGTTGCCGTACATTAACCCCCTGCCCGCAACATCAGTCTCAAAGTCCCCAAAAAGGACCTTTTTAAAAAGTTACTTTTCAACCCATTTTTTAATTTAAAAAAATTGAATTTTACTTTTTTTTAGCAAAAATAAATAAGTGCTGTTTTTTTTCCAAAAAAGTACGAATTTTTTATAAAATACATGTAATTCGACTTATACTAAAAAACCGCAATTTTTCCGTATTATTAAAAAAATACGTATACGTGAGTATTATATGCCAAAAATTTGTATAAGCATTTCATACGTGTATTATATGTGAATTAACTAACTATGCATCTCATTACAGAAATTCTGACGTCAACCCAAATAAACTTTTCCCATAAATTAGCGAACTCGGTGAAGCTTTCATTCGACCAAGACTGGACCGGCAACCCATAAACCTCAATCAAATCTCTTGTGCACAAGGAACCCAGAGTCTGACCTGAGTACCTATCAGCCTTCTTGAATTTGCGAAGCAGCATCTGTTTTCAAGGCCCGAGGTATGAATCTAAGAATTTAACCGAGTCACATGTCAGAATGAAGGTGTTAAGGCTTAACCCTTTAGAGACCAAACCCTGAAGGTTATTCTCCGTAATAAATGTGAGGACACTATCAAGCATATCCTCCTCAAAAGATTGAGAAATTATAGACCTATTAAGCCATGCCTCCACGCGCTTGTTAATCTATGCCACCATAACCTTGGGAGTGAATTAAGCCTCAGCATCCCTATGCCGTGCCCTTGAAAGAGCATCAACCCTATCAAGATTAGTGGTTGAAACATTGGATCTGAGGTGTAGGGACGGCAATTGGATCCGAACCCATCGGATGTTCATCCAACCAAATCCACTTATGGTAGATTTGGATGTAAAAATTCGTTTTAAATGGATTTGGATTTGGTTGTTGATAAATGGGTTTTGGGTAGGGTTGGATTTGGATGACATGAAACCCAACCCAAACCCGACCCAGATCCGACCTGAAGTTATAGTTGGTCTAGGAAAAATTTTGAAATTACTAAAATTTGAGTTTTCAACATGACAAATCAAATTCCGATATTTTTTATGTGCCAACATTTTAGAGTTTTTCTAACTCTATAATATTCTTTGTAAAACTCATAATGTAATAAATATATGTATAAGGATTATAGGTGAAAAAGTTTTTGAACGGCAGTCTAATAATGTATTATTACTATATTATACGTATTAAATGAAAAAAAGTGTAGCAGTTTGTCCAAATATTTGATTTTAAGTTACTATTGTCACAAATTATTATTACACATATTAATATTAAATTTGAATATTATAATTTGTTCTAGGATTTAAATGGGTTATAAATTTGGGTCAGATATTCATTTTATCCTATGGATTTATATTCGGATTTGGATTGAATTTTTATGGAATAAATGAGTTTTTTTTTTGTTGCCTGATTTGGGTTAGGTCGAGTTTTTCTGGATTGGATTTGGATGAAGATAAATCGATCAAAACCTAACCCATTGCCATCCCTAGGTGAGAAATTAATGAAGACAGTCCCAACAAGATGAAGAGGAAGCCCTTTTGTTAGACGTAGCCCAGTCAACTCTAGTTACGAACCCGGTGACTCGTCTTCCATTCATGGTCGCAATTGCATTGACAACTTCGATCCTAGCACGAAACCTAACACAACTATAGGAAATCCTTGACTCTGCTCTTCTGTTATGAGGAGCATAAGTGTCAAAAATTGATCCAAAATCCTCAAACACGGCTTTAAGCGATGAATTTGATGTCCTCTCTGGAAGTCCGTCAACAAAGATGGAAACCGCTATTGCAACCGCCTAAAAAGAGAGGGAGGGAGAGGAGCGGAGAAAGAGCAAGAAAGTTGACTGGTGGTGGAGTGGCGGTGGTTGTGGAGAGGGTGACGCCTGGAGGTGGTAGGTGGCGATGGTGGTGGGTAGGTAGTGACTGCTAGGTTTTGAGAAGGGGTGGGAAGAGGGAGAGAGATGGGTGGCGGAGACGGTGACGGTGACGGTGGGGTGGAGTGGTGGTGGGTGGGTGGGTGGCTTTGTGACTAGTGGGTTTTGTGATTGGGTAGAGAGAGAGAGAGATGCGTGGAAAGGGAGAGAAAGATAAGTGGCAGGGTGGTTGTGGAGTGGCAGTGGCGATGGTTGTGGGAGGCAGTGGCCGTAGGTGAGAGGGTAAAGTTACCATTGGAGGGGCGAGGGGGATGTCAAAAACTTGCTTTTTGTTTTATGGCGGAGCACTTAGTTGTTCAACTTATAGAATATTTAATATGATTAAAGATTCGTTAGTTGGATATTTATTGGAACCTCATGCGATTAGGACTTGTTTCTTTTAAATAAATTTTAGAATGTATTCTAATAATAATTATGAGGGCGTCTCATTTAAATGATCATGTCAGATGAACACAAACACGAAACAACATGATAAATTCTTTGGATTCATCCATAAACCAGTATTTTATTTTCCAAAATTAATTTACAGAGTTACAATGGCTGACTATCTAGCATCTTGAATTTATTTGGAAACTAAGTAACAAATAAAATACAAGATTGAAAATATCTAAATATAAAAATAATGCACGAGGGTTGATCTGGATCCAACAAAAAGCACCTCTTAGCCACACAAAGTTCTTACACCCAAAAAGCACCTCTTGGCCACACAAAATTCTTACCCCCAAAATTGCCCTAATGTTAAGGCCATGACTCTTATCAAAGGGCAAGAAATGATAGGTGAAAATAATGAATATTAGATCTAAATCAAGGCTCGGATTTCAAAATTATTTTTACAGGTTTCATTATTATCAATGGCCCATCATAAGGACGTCTTAGTTGGTAGCGTCTCCTATTCATGCGGTCATCGCCCAGGGGTCAAGAGTTCGATTCTCACTAAGCATATACTCATGACTTACCTGCTCATGGATTGTGAGCCTCCTCATGGGCCAGGGTTGGATGGGCAACCCGGTCCCTTGTTACCAAAAAATAATTATGAGATAACAAAAAAAAAAAAAAATCAAGTAATTTAAAATTTCAAGTGGGAGCAAGATCTAATAGTGAAATACTCATAGTCTAACAATATAGTAGATATGTGTAACTCTTTGATGAGAGAGAGTGAGTGTGGAATCCAATGTTAAATTTCTCAAGGATGATTTGAAGTGTAAAAAAACAAGTGCGACCATGCCACCGTGGAGTATTTTGCAGACTTTTATGGAGGTCTAGGTTATGCTATACATTTGACTAAGGTGGTAAGTTAGCCTCGCTCAGGTTCTTTGTCATATTACCATAGAGGCGAAGGGAAGAATGGTGATTTAACTATGTCTAGTAAGAGTTACATGAATACATGTTAATTGAGAACAATTATCATCGATACTAACTACTCAATACGATCTCGCTACCAGGAAGTAATGGGTAGATTAGTTAGGCTATCACTAAATGCGTCATATTTTGGGTTGGTGGATTTTGTACTTTATTTATTTGCTAAAAGAAATGAAAAGTCCACATCTCATGTGGGAGCAAGGTTCAATGACTGAATGCTTATGCTCTCTATTACCGGTTTAACAATACAATAGATGGGCGCTACTCTCTTATGAAAGCATTTATTTGCAATGCACAAGATTAGACTTCTTAGTGATGGGTTGAAGTATAAGAAAACGTGCGACCACACCATTCTGGAGTATCTTGTAATCTTGTATGGATGTCTAAGTAATGGTGTATACTTGATGAGGATAATATGTCAGCTTCCTTGAGGAGGTCCTTCGTATTATCTTAGAGGCTGATGGAAGAACAATGAGTTAATTATGTCTAGTATGAGTTACAATAAAATATATTAAGAATAGCTCTCACATGTACTAATAACTCGATGCAACCCTCTACCAAAGAGTAACGGATAGATTGGTTGGGTCATCACTATATGTATCATAGTATGGGTTGGTGGACTCCGTGCTTCATTTCTTTGCTAAAAATAAGAAAGGTAACAATTTTATATGACTTGTTTGTGTTTTTTTTTTTTTTTCCCAAAATTAATCTTGATTTTTATATTGCACCGCAATTAATATTGATAGGTAACTAGTCTAAGTATGCTCACTAAAACAGAACCGATATTGTCTTGAGTTGTGATGGGCACAACTTTTGCTCATGGTCCTCTAATTCTTGCTACTAAAACAGCTATTATAGGGAAATAATATTCTGAACGCTAGTCAAAGCTAATGGGTTAGCTAGATACAACATTTCTGAAAAATGATTTCGGTTGTATTCAGGTATCAGATGCTTGAAATGTCAACTATAGTAGAAATGCTAAAATTTTGAAATAGATGTTCAGTGAGCTGGATAGGGCAGGAGAAAAAATTATGAAAAGGATACTTAACACTTGAATTTGTTAGGAAAATTCGGTTCAAAAGCATGTCGTGTTGATTATGGCTTATTTATTTAATTGAACTAGAAGTTCACAATGCAAAGATTGACAGTCAATCTCAATAGAGTGTGATCTTGAATTCCCTGTCAATCTTATTAACCGAACTGATGAAAGAAATGTAATAGACAAAAAAGGCATCATGAGAACTAAGAGAAGTGGTTAAATAAACCAAGCATCCATCTCAAGCGATATAAAATCTCTACAGGGTAACACTAAAAAACAAAAGAAAAAAGACAAAGTAGAAAATAAGCTTTAAAAAGGTAAAAGAAAGTTGTTTCTTTCACCAAAAAGACTAGCTATATTAAAAAGGGGAATTGCGCAGGGTACCTAGCTACTCTTATTGTCAAGATTGGTAAGCCATCATGAAATAGTATGCAATAACTTCTCTACTTCAGTCATGCTCGAATGTAGTACAAGTGTTCCAATATTGGTGCTAAGCGATAGTATGTTAAGTTTTACAACTAAGTTTTGAATCCCAAGACTATCTTTATTCACTTGTTTTAATTAGAATTTTTTTTTCCTTCAATTTAATTTATATTGTTTTTTCAGTCACTTCTGTAAAATTGGACTAAATATTAAGCAATTTAAAAGGTTCATTTGCAAAAGTACACTCGTAGTTAGTTTATTTATTTCTCATCAAAACTCTGACAGTGGCAATTCTTTATGTTTAATACAAGATATACTATCCTACCATATAAAAGAAAATCTCCCAAAATAGAAATAGCTTATAAGTGGCTTGTTGATTTTAAAAAACGTCTTAAACTTACAAAACTTTCAGATCTGACAAGATCATAGCAAGACGAAGACGGACATGAAAATCAAACAACCAAAACAAATAACATGCAATATTTAAGTAGTTCGGCACTCAAAACTAGGTCCTAATCCACGGCTTCCTTTTTCTAGGAAAGTCTCTTCACTAATATCAAAGTTTAGGGGATTTTAGATCATGATCCAAGTAAAATATCAAAGAATACATCAAGATCCTGGGCTTCTAAGGCAGAAACTACAAATACAAACCAAAGAGAGAAGAGAAATCCTTACGAAGAAGCCATTAAGGCTTCAGAAGCTCCAAAGAAAGTTGAATCAGGCTTGAATGCGTGAACTCACACGGCATCGCCACTGAAACGCCTCAAAATTGCCCTGGGGGGGCGCCAGAACTAAAAACCAAAAAATGAACCAGAAATTAGGGTTTTACAAAGAAACCCTATCTTTTATACCCCTAGCTCTCAATCCGTGGCAACGTACGCATGACCCCATCACAACCATTCATTATCATTACATCCCGCGGACACGATTTAACCAAACAAACACAATCTGGGCTATTGAGAAGATAACACGCGTCCTAGCCAAATCAAAAAGATGAAGATACACAAGAAGGGAGAGGAGTAGCTTCCTTAGGAAGTGTCTTAGTTTAGGCAGCTTGGGTAATGGAATGCGTAAGAAAATAGTACCATCTGGTAGGGGCATAATTGTCAATATCTTTCAGTCCATAATTTAAAAAAGAACCAAAAATAACCATATCTTGAACTAAATTACATACATGCCACTCAATATATTACGTTATACACTTGCCATTAAACACTGCATTTTGATTATTAAAAAAAAAAATCAACACCACCTAGTGTTTTTACATCCTTGGTCCATAATACTAAATATAATACATGATATTAGTAATTACATGACATATTTAGATCATTTAGGGACCAATATTTTAACATGGCACTTACGATTAGGTCATATTAATTCAATTAGGAATTAATAACCCTTGAACACGAGCATTAATTATGCTAAAAATATAGTTTGCACCCAAATGTGATGGCATGACATATCATCTCCATGAATAACCATGTATCAAGGAGAAGGACCGATCAATATGATTATAACTGATAGGAAAAGCACGTCAAGTATAGGTGTTTATGGATTGCCTAACTGTGTAGAAACCTATTTTGGTTCAATTACTCGTAATCAAAATATTCAAATATCTCTAACAATTATCGTCAGTGAAAAGATTGATTAACTAGCTTTCAATAAATCAGTTATTCGGTTCGGCCATGTCAATTAAACGGTAGCTGAAAAATAATACAACACCTCATTCATGTTATGTGATCAATTATCCTTGAAATTTGCAAGTATTCGAAAATATAAAAAGAGGGACCAATACACAGCTAAACTATCAGAAAATAAATAATTATAAAATGTCAAAATTATTATAAAATTATAGAGATATTCTACTCTATAGGAAGAGAATAAAAAGACAAACCCAAATATACTTGAAAAAAATAGCAAGTATTTTGTATCAGAATAAGATTATTTTTATTAAAATTTTTCCCTTCTTCTTTCTCGTCACCTGTTCTTCCTTTTCTTTCTCTTTTCCTTTTCTCTTTTTTCCTTTTGTTTTTGTTGTTGTTGCTGGGTGTGTATGTGCGTGATATATATATACAAAAAGGGGGGTGGATGAGTCATCTTTTGATGGCTCATGTTGGAACATTTGTCACAATAAATACAAATACTCATTTATATATATATGTGTATATATATATATATATGTAAATAGGTGTTTTACATAATTTCTAATATTATATGATATTTAATAATATCTAAACTCAACTCTAAAATTTGTATCCAAAAAATATCCAATATTTACAGCACTCCCTTTGGATATTTTCCGTTATAACGGGACATAGTCTCCAAGCTAAAGACACCTGCCTCATTAAAAACCTTGCTAGGAAAACCCAGTGGGAAAAACCCACAGCGAAGGAAAAAAAGAGTACAGCTCATATTTAGCCGCATTTCTGAGTCAATGCATACCAACCTTATGAACTAATTTCTCAAATGTTGTTGTTGGTAATGCTTTCATAAACAAATCTGTCAGGTTCTCACTTGAGCGAACTTGATGAACATCTATTTCACCCATCTTCTGGAGCTCGTGTGTAAAGAAGAACTTCGGTGAGATATGTTTAGTTCCATCGCTTTTCTTAAAATATGTGTGGGTCATAACACTTTTGAAAGTATATATTGTCCGAGTTATATATGCTTCTTGAACTGCCTCTTTAAAAAAAACCTTTGCTAGGAAAAAATCCAATCAGAAAAACCATAACCAAGGAAAAAGAGTACAATGCGTAATTAACTCCTCTTCAGGGCCGCACATTAATCAAGGATGTCTCGGAATTGGCAAATGCCAATCTTGTGCCGGTTTCTCGAAAATTTGTTGTGGATGCTTTATTGAATAACTCTTCCAGGTTCTTGGATAGACATGTACTTCATCTTTCTTCAGGAAGCTTGAGAGTCGAAAGAACTTCGTTGAAGTGCACTTGGTTCTATGAACTCTCTTTAGCTTGAACAATACAGACTTATCTTCATATAGCACTGTCGGACTCCCCCTAATCGTTGGAAGCTTTACGAAATATGTTGGATCAAGGACCTTGACGTTGCCTATTCTTGACTTGCTCATAAAGTGCAAGTGTCTCGACAATAGCTGCAATTGTTAGTAAATTGCCAAAATATAGCAGTATAGCTATATAACGAAATAGCATTCCTATCACTTACCGTATGCTTGTCAACTAAATAATCAGTACTTGCATACAAAATAGTGCTATATTGGTTGATTCATCAAGATAAACCTTTAACCATATGTCACATATTAGTGACAAGTTGGCCAAATTGTGTGACAACTATATTAATGCGCCAAATATACCAAGGTGTGGTACTTTTAAGACCAATGATTCATTCGTTACCTCATTAAGGACCAAAAGAGCCTTTATTTTTATCAAGGAATTAAAAAAAATTGAGGCATTAAATAACATAATGAAATACTCAAGTACCATTCTGGTATGAGTTGGCCAATAGAGTTACACTCTATCATATTAATGCTCCATCTACAGGTTAAGACAAAATCTTCCCTTTTTTGAGATCCTCAATCTCGAGTTCTCAGTTTAGGTTTATAACAGCTTCTTTAAACTCTTCAAGAGTCATGATGATATTAACCTATCTCTCTTTTAGTAGATATGTACTGCTGTTTTGAATCAAATGCTTCTGGCATCTTTGGTCCTTCAGAGACTTTCATATAAATATCATCATAAGTAATAAATACAAACAAGCTGTTATTCCATCCATAAGACACATACAGAAACCACCAGATTAATTGCATCCATTCGTCATATCTATGTCCCATCAATTTCTAGTTTCTATAATAAACCTTAGGCTACAAATTATGATTTTCACCACCTTATTATTTTCTGCACCAACATTCATATGTAGCATATAGGTTTTATTCTTTAGGCATTTGGACTTCAGGTCCAAAAATTACACATGGCTAATTTAGCCTGAATTGCACCTTTCTATTTTAGCCAATCATTTCTTTGTTGACATTCTTAAACGAACTCTTGTTCCAGATTTCTTTGATCAGATTTGTAGCTACTGTAAATACAAATATTTAATCAATTTTTCATTTCGGTTCTATCTTATCACATATTTCATAGAGATCTTTTTTTCATCATAATTTCAATAGTTTGCCTATTTTAGAAGTCTCAATTTCAGGTAGCTTCGGATACCTGATAATCTTGAGGGATTTCTATTTACACATATTATTATCTCTGCAGAGTTTTTCTCCTCAAGAATTTCATAATAGAGGGGCCAATCGTTTCTATTGCACCTTTTTCTTTCTCGGATTATATCTTTAGAACCGATACATTTGCTACGCTTCTGGCGTGCAATGGATGCATTTATCAATACATTAAAATATCGCTCGATTGGGATATTAATTCGAGCAGGAGCATCTATAGTGGGGACATATTATTTGGTCACCCCCTTTCCATTAGTGAATACATCTGTGAATTGGCTTGTAATAATTTATAAATGAATAATTCCTTGAACTTCTGGTTCAATGATGCATTCTACATAAATTCTTATTTTCCAATTTTCATATTTCTTCCCCTGATTGTGGAAGCCCTATTTTGTCAAATTGACAATCAGCAAACTATGTTGTAAAATATTTTCAGTTAACATCTCCAGATATTTTATTCTTGACGGGAATTCAAATCCGATATAAATTCCAAGTCCCCATATTAGACTCATCTTTAGTATTCATAGATGGGATATGTATCTGGATCTTGTTAGAGACAAGTTATACTGAGGGAATCCATAATTAGTACTGCAACATATATCATAACATGTGCCCATGTAAAAGTTGGCAATAATAATGGTCTAAAAATTCGATGTAGGCATTTAATTACAGATTTTGCAAGACCATTTTGTGTATGCTAGTGAACCACACTGTGCTCAACTGTAATCCCAATTGACATACAATAGTCATTAAAAGCTTAGGACGTAAATTCCCCCGTATTATCAAGACGGATCTTCTAGATCACATAATCCGAAAATTGAGTCCGTAATCAGATTATTTGTGCAAGGAATCTCGCAAATGCCACGTTGCGAGTAGATAATAGGCAAACATGTGACCAAAGTGTTGAAGCATCTATTAACACCATAAAATATCAAAATGGTCCACATATGTCTCCTTGTACTCTTTTAAAAAAAACAGGAGATTCAATCCCAATTTTAGTTGGGGATGGCCTAGTAATCATTTTTCCTTAAGCACATGCAGCATTTGAAATCTCATCAGGAGAAAGAATCTTCAGGTTATTCAATGAGTGCCCATGAGAACTTTCAATAATTTTTCTCATCATCGTTACACCTAGATGGCCCAAACGGTCATGCCACAGGGTAAACATTTTGCAATCAGTTAACTTATGATTAACCACTGTATTTGATTCAATCGGTTTTATGTAAGTATAATATAACCAGAAGAAAGTGCTGGCAATTTTTTTACTATTTTCTTTCTTCCTGAAGTAAGCGATGTAATATAAAGATATTCTTTATCGCCCTCATTTATTGTCTCAATATGAAGACCATTGCGATGAATATCTCAAAAACTGATCAAGTTTCTCTATGATCTACTAGAAAACAGAGCATTGTTTATATTTAGTTTCGTCCCCTCAGTGAACATAACATGTGCTCTTCCAGAGCTTTCAACCAAATTTGAAACCCTTGATTTAAGAATCTTCTAGTTCTTTAATGAGTGCGAGAATTTCAACGATTCTCTTAACCATAGTTATTCCCAGATGACTTAAATAGTCATGTCATAAAATAAAGGCTTTTGGGTCCATTAACTGCTGGTTAATCATCCCGACGCGTATCTCAAAATTAAATATTGTTTCTTCAGTAAATATGATATGTGCTCTTCTAGAGCCTTTAATTAAGTTTCAAACACTCATTGTTACACTGTCTTCCAGACATGAATTTTTTCCATTCATATTCAAACATAAAATACATATAATCATTAACAAAAAATAGGCATATAAATAACTGATGATAAGTAAGCGGCATAGTCGTCCATATGAATAACGAATAATAAGTAGCAGCATAGCCGACCATATTAATGAACGAGTAATAAAAAGTAGGCGGTTTAACCAGCCATGGATATACAAAATAGAAAATATGATAAACTAAAGTTTTTCTCTTTCCTTCATCTCCTCGTAATTAGTGGACTTCTTAAATTTTGGTCCATTTTGGGTACCATAATGTCAGTTATTATGACCGTGACTATAACTTCGTCCGCGACCCTAATGATGTCCACGTTTACGACCTTGACCATATCCCCTATGGTTATATGTCAAAGCATTCACTTCAGAGAATGGTTCGGACCCAGCTGGTCATGTCTGATGATTTTTCATCAATAATTCATTATTTTGTTAAGCAGCGAGGAGGCATGGTATCAACTCTGAGTATTTCTTAAATCCTCGTTCTCGATATTGCTACTGCAGGAGCATATTTGAGACATGAAAGTAGAGAATATTTTCTCTAACATATCCTCCTCGGTAATATTTTCACCGCATAATTGCAATCAGGAGGTAATACTAAACACCACAAAGTTATACACGCTAACAGTTTTAAAATTCTGCTGCCGCAGGTGAATCCATTCATAGCGAGCTTTAGGAGGGATCATAGACATTTGATAATCAAACATCTCCTTTAAATTCAACCAAAGGACATACGGGCCCTTTATAGTAATATACTCAGCTTTCAATCTTTCAGGGATATGATGCCTGAGAAATATCATTGCTTTAACTCGATCCTGCAGGGATGCGCTATTACCCTTTTAATTGTCCAAGATTCACAGCATCCGGGTGAACCTCAACATCAAGGGTCCAAGGCAAATAATTTTTGCCGAATATAGTAAGAGCAGTTGATTCAAGATTAGTAAGATTATAAATCACAAAGATTAGGGAAGGAAAACTTACCTCGAGTATAGAACAATCATCAGCTGGCTAAAGAATCGTGCTCATAACGTGTTATAAAACTATAGAGATATTCTACTCTATAAGAAGAGAATAAAAAGACAAACTCAAATATGTTTGAAGAAAATAACAAGTATTTTGTATCAGAACGAGATTATTTTTGTTAAAATTTTTCCCTTCCTCTTTCTCTTGACTTTTTCTTTCTTTTCTCTCTCTTTTCCTTTTCTCTTTTTTTCCTTTTGTTTTTGTTGTTGGTAGGTGTGTATGTAGGGCTGGCAATATTTAACATGACACGTACACGACACGAAGTTAGAGGGTTCAGGTTGAGGGTTTTAGTGTCGGGTTGAATTTGGGTTGACATGCTTAGCCCGTCTAGATAATTGGGTTGAAATTGGTTTTGGGTCGCGTCAACCTGTTTTCAACACGACTAATTGCAGGTTTACATGGGTCGTGTTCATAGTGGGTTGAACCTGCTTACCATTTACATATGACAATAATTATTTTCAATTTAATTATTTTATATAATTATAACAATTAGTCATATCACATGTTTTCATTAGCCACCCTAGGTTTTTTTTTTTCCTTGTCAATTAGCCACCCTAGTAATAGTAATAGTTACTATAGGCTATGATGAAGAAGAAGCAAATCTTGATTTTCTTTCAATTTTCAAGCAAAAGCAAACCGCAATAGGTGACTCTTAAAGTGACTACAACAACAACAATAACAACAGTCCCAGTGCCTTGCGGCTCCCGCAGAACGCAGGGTTTGGGGGGGGTGATGTACGCAGCCTTACCCCTTCCGGCAGGAAAGGAGACTGTTTCCGAGGACCCCCAACCTGAAGTAGCTGAGTTCCTGCAGATAAACCACCAATCAATAACATGTATATAGAGGCAAAAGTAGAAGAAGGAGAGAAAAAGGAGAAGGACAGGAAGAAGAAGAAGAAGAAGGAGAAGGAGAAGGAGAAGGAGAATGGGCATGATTAGGGACTAAGGTAACCTAAAAGTGCTACACTAGAGGTTATGCTTGCCTAAGAATCTTAGACAACCAGCCACTCCCCGCACTACTCTACTCTTGCCATCTCCGCTACCCTAATGCTAACCCTCCAACGTGTCCTATCTGAGGCCATCTCCTCTCTTAGGTTTACGTGGGTTAGGTCTTGACCAATCGTCTATAGCCAACTCGTCTTTGGTCTGCCCCTCCCTCTTCTGCTTATCGCTGTGTTGAGCTGTTCACACCTCCTGACTGGGGCTGAGGTCGGTCTTCTGCTGACATGTCCAAACCATCTTAGGCGGTGCTCCCTCAATTTATCCTCGATCGAGGCTACACCCAGTTTACCTTGTATCACATCTTGAAGTGACTCTTTAACTTTATTTTTATTTTTATTTAATTTGCTCATCTTAAACAAGTAAACTCATTTCCCTTTCATTCCATCTTCTATCTCACATTCAACATTATTTGTCTTCTGCACTAATTTTAGTACAAGTAAGTTCTCTTTGTATATTTTTGTTTAAATTTGTAGTTACTTATTTGATTTAAAATTTTCTACTTGCTAGTATACAAGTAAGTTTTTTTTTTATTATGTTTAAATTTGTAGCTAATTATTTTATTTATAGTTTTCTACTTTGCTAGTACAAGTAAATTTTCTTTTTTTTTTTTTTTTGCATATTTTTGTTTAAATTAGTAACTAGTTATTTGATTTATAATTCTCTACTTTGCTAGTTCAAGTAATTTTTTTTGTGTATTTTTGTTTAAATTAGTAGCTAATTGTTTTGATTTATAGTTTTCTACTTTGCTAGTACAAGATTTTGTGTATTTTTATTTAAATTAGTTGCTAATTATTTGATTTATAAATTTTTTTATTTTTATTTAAATATTTTGTACCTCAACCCACTCATTAAAAATATTTCTATCTTAGAATGCATACTTAAAATTAAGTAATTAACTATTAAGATTTATGTACAAAATATATGATCAAAAATATGATTACTTATTTATATTTAGTAATACTAAACATGCAAATTAATTTTAAATAGTGTACAAGTATTACTAATAATATATATTATTACACTATACGTTCTTTTACATTTAGGTATAATTTGTAATATAACATATAAAATAATATTTATTAAAGTTGATATATATTTTTATTTATTCTATTATAATCATTTTTTTTTTGAAATAAAATAGGGGCAAGAATTATTCAATTTTGAGGTGAGAACTTGCTATTACAAGTAAGATTTTGTCACATTTAATATTTGAAATGTCTAATAATTTATTATTTGTGTATATTTAGTTACACTAAATAATATGTTCATATAGATATTAATAAAAATTTTGATAGTATCCAAGTATTAAAAATATATATTATAACAATATCTTTATATATGTAAGTATTTCTTTTAATATGACATACAGAATTTAGTCTTTACTAAAGTTAATATATTTTTAGTTATACAATTTAATCATATGATTTTTTAATGTACAAAATAAATGATAAAACTTTTTAATTAGAAATGTCTGTGAGAAAATATAAAAATAAAGTGATGCATGAATGTAAAAGCTTGCTACAATATTAATATATATAAACTATTAAAAAGTTATAAACATTTAAAAGTGGCTTGTTTTAAATTTAAAATTTAAAATTTATATAAAGCTTCTAATATGTTTGAATTTATATGTATTTTGTAGATATATGGCAACCATGATGGATAATTAGAGCATTGAGCAAGGGATGCCAAACTTGCCAATAAATATTGATTTGGATGAGGTGAACCAATAAGGTGACACCCCAGCTGAACCTGACCTAAACCCTACTCCATTATATAAGCCTACAGCTGATGGTGTGGCTGTACGCAAGAGAAAACTCACCTCTTCTTTTTGGGTACGTTTTGAAGTGCTTCCTATAGGTTCTGATAATAAACAAATGTGCAAATGTAAGAAATGTGGACAAGTTTACAATGCCAATAGTAGGTATGGGACCGGTAATCTTAGGCGCCATGCTGATAGTTGTGTGAAAAATGGCACAAATGACCTAAGTCAATTATTGTTGCATTTAGACACACCTGGTTCTTTAAGATCAAGGCCTCCTAGGTTTGAATTTGAAATTTTTCGATAATTGTTGAGTATGGCAATAGTGAGACATAATCTACCATTTCAATTTGTTGAATATGACGGTGTTAGGAGATTGTTGTGCATTTATGTCAGGATGTCACATTTATCTCTAGGAATACTGCCAAAGTAGATGTTTTGAAAATGTACAAGAAAGAAAAGGCAAAATTGAAGACTATTTTAGAGTCTATTCCTAGTAAGATTTGTTTGACATCTGATTGCTGGACTTCGATCACTACTGATGGTTATATTAGTCTCATTGCACATTATATTGATGATAATTGGATGTTGCAGAAAAGGATTTTGACCTTTTCTTTTATGCCCCCTCCTCACACAGTGTTGCTTTAACTGAAAAGATTTACAAGTTATTGACTGATTGGGTGATTGAAAAAAAAGGTTATGGCAATCACTTTGGACAACGCATCGTCGAATGATGTGTTTGTGGATTTTTTGAAAAGTTAATTAAGCATGAAGTCTCCGCTTGTTTCTGGTGGAGATCATTTTCATGTTCGTTGTTGTGCTCATATCTTGAATTTAATTGTTCAAGAAAGATTGAAAGAAATAGACGAGGCTGTTTCTAAAGTTAGAGAGAGTATTAAGTATTGTAGAGGTTAACAAATGAGAAAGTAAAAGTTTCACGAGTGTCACTCATGCAGCTTTAGAACCTATTAGAGGGCTAAGGTAAGATGTTCCCACGAGATGGAACTCTACATACCTTATGCTGGAGAGTGCATTGTACTACAAGCGTGCCTTTTCTCATTTGCAATTGAGTGACTCAAAATACAAGCATTGTCCAACTCCTGATGAATAGAAAAGAATTCATAAACTATTTAGGTTCTTATGTGTTTTTTATGATGCTACTATTGCCTTCTCCGGGACCAAATACTCTACTTACAACTTGTACTTTCCTAATGTTGCTAATGTGAGATTGACATTGAACGAGGGGATGGAAAGTGGTGATGGATTTAATAAGAAAATGGAAACACAAATGTTTGTGAAATTTGAGAAATATTGGTCAGAGTTCAGTACTATAATGGCCATAGCCATCATTTTGGATCCTCGTTTCAAGTTTCAACTTGTAGAGTTGGTTTACAAGAAAATATAAGGTGAAAGCTATACATTGGAGGTAGCAATGATCAAGAGCAAGTTGTTCTCTATGTTTGATGAGTACCTGAATCGCTTTCCACATCTTCCATGGAGAGTGGAGTTCATAATAGCAGCAGTACATTGAATGCTAGTTTTCAAAGTGAGGACGATGTGAAAGAGTCCTTATTGAAGGTAAATTTTAATTCTCAGCAAAATTATATATATTTTTGTATTTTTTATTTAGCACATTATTTAATGATTTCTTTGTTATATTCTTATTCAACGGGAATTTGATATTTAAGAAAGCTTAGAATTTGCTACAGCTGCTAAATCACATTTGAAGTTATATTTGGAGGAGCTAAAAGTCCCACGGCAATCAGAAATTGATGGCCTTCAATATTGGAAGGGAAACCAATATCGATACCCGGAGCTCTCTTAAATGGCTAGAGACATATGGACTATCCCTATTTCTATGGTGGCTTCAGAAGCATCTTTTAGTATTGGTGGAAGAGTTCTTGATCAATTTCGGAGTTCCCTCAAGCCTCAATTTGTTGAAGTACTAATTTGTACAAGAGATTGGATAGTTGGAGAAGAAGGTAAGTACTTAAATTAAAATAGAAAATGTATCGTTCTTTTGAATGTTAATTGTTCAAAACTATTAATGTTTTGTTTCTTTTTAATTTTGTATGTAGAAAATGTGGTCATGACAGAGTTGAATGAATTGTGTGAAGATATCATGAACGTGAAGTTAGCAAATGTTGAAGAAAAGAATGCAACAATTGTTCCTTCGCCGATGAATGCTTAATGCTCTTCGTTTGAAGAATCTTAAAGCTTTTGGAAGAAGACTTCCATTAAGAGGATGTTGTGGTTTTTTGTTGTGTTTTGATGAGGAATCATGTTGGAAAGACTTCTTTTTTTGACTCCTTAGTTAATATGGGTTATTTTTGCTGGAATTAATGGAGCCTAGTTTTTGATTTTTGGAGGCATTTGATGTTGCAAGTCTAAAACTCTATTTTTAGGCTCCCCTGTATGTTGCCTCTTATTGTGATTTAGGCTGATGTACTTGTAGCAATTGGTATTGCATGATTTCGATTATACATCGTTGCTATTTCATGGTTTATTTTTATTAATTATAATATATATTTAATATATGTTGTAAATACATGCTTTTGGCATGTTATCGGTTGGTGGGCTGGCGGGTTGACGGGTTGACAAGTGACCCGATAATGACCATTTAATTAAGTGGGTAACCCGCGGGTTACCCGTTTATTAATTGGGTTGTGTTAGGGTTGGGAGTGCTCAACCCGTATAATAAATGGGTCATGTTTGTGTTGACCCTTTTACTAGAGCCCTTACGTATGACACCACACGAACCCTACCCGACACGACACATTTGCCAACCCTATGTGTGTGTACATATATATATATATATATACAAAAGGGGGGGAGGATGAGTCATTTTTTGATGGCTCATGTTGTGACACTTGCCACAATAAATACAAATACCGATTTATATATATTTATATGTATATATATATATGTAAATAGGTATTTTATATAATTTTTAATTTTCTACAATATTTAATAATATTCAAACTTGACCCTAAAATTTGTATCTAAAAAATATCCAATATTTACAACAAAAATATATATGTTTTATTTTAACTGACTCATGCACAATAACCGGTACAAGACTATAATGAAGTAAATGTTTGATTGACTTTTAAATTAGGTTGGAGTAGGGGTGTATACAAATCGAGTTGCTCGCGAGTAGCTTGTTAGTAGATAGAATAAAACTCAACTCGAACTCGAATTAACCGAGTTCGAGTTCGAGTTCAAGTATCAAAAGATACTTGATTAATAAATGAGTACGAGGCGAGTAGTGAACTACTCTGCTCGATACTCGATTAAATACTCAACTTAATACTCGATTAAATACTCGACTCGTATGACATAGTTCTTGTATATTATTTTCTTTTGAAATGGATGGCTTGTGACATTAATAATAGAATGAAAGAAGGAAGATTGAATTATGTTAGAAAAATGATACAAGCAAAGCTTAAGTATTATAGAAAAATCACTTCCCACATTGGAAAAATGATGAACAATGTTAAGTTCACATCCCACATTGAGAAAATGATAGAAAGTGTTGTAGTTTATATATACCCATTTAACCCTTTTGCTTTCAATTAAGTCATGGGTGAGAGAATAGAAACCACACACGCACCCGCGCCGCCGCCCACCTTCCCGTGCCCGAGTGTGGGTTATCATTTTCTTAACGGGTTATTTATTTTTCGAAAAATATTTTAACCACACCGCACCTATTTACTAGCAGTTGCAGAATCATAATTAATTAAAGAAAATTAGTTGCCGTCATTCATTACTTAAAAACGCTTTTGACCTTTAGTATTTACTTGCTGCAATTCATTACCGTCAGTCATTTACACCGTTGGGATTTCTTCACTGCTAGTATGGCTAGGTACCTTGGCATGATTCAAAATATGATCCAAAAGTAACAGCAATCCTCTTATCCATCTCACCTCTTCTCTTATTCTTCGTTTCTCACTTTCTCTCTCTAAAAATACTTAGGCAAAGTTCAAGGCATTCCTACCAGGCAATTAACAAGTGCATGTTAAGAGGACGACCGCCGATACTACTGTTTGCACCGAAGCAGCGGCGAAATCGTCTTTTAGGACAGTGGTATTTCCCACAACACGGTATCTTTGATATTCTAACCAATCCCTCCACCTTTTCGATATAATTTGATTGCTGTGTTTAGATATTTTTCTCTACGTTTATCACTGCTTTTCGATGCATTTTGTCGCTGTTTCGCTGCTGAATTTTCTTGTAATTTTTACTGCATTTTCACTAAAATTTAACTACAGTATTTTTACTGTATTTTACTATAATTTTCAGTCTAATTTATAGAAATTAACAAATTTATTTTATTGCATTATCACTGCAAATTTCTACTGTATTTTTGCTGATTTTTTTGAAATTTTTGCACGAAATTCTGCTATAATCTTGCTGTTCCCGTTTTAACAATCTAAAAGACGAATTCATTTTACATAGCTATATTTAAACATAGCAACCAAATTACCTCTTCCCGACATGTCGAAGGTTAAACTCCTTGACGGGAAGAATTATAGGAGGTGGCCTCAAAAATTTTATTTTACCTAAAGCAAATCAATATCGATTATGTACTTTATGAGAAAAAGGTATCTAAAGGTGAAAATGAGAAAAAGGCGTATGAAGAAAAATTCACTGCTGATAACCGAACATGTAGGGGTAATTTGTTGCATTACATGAGTGATGGTCTTTTCCATATTTATGTAAAATTAGACTCATCAAAAGAAATTTGGGATTCCCTATAGAAAATATATGAGGGTGATAATGTAGGGACTAGAAAATATGCGGTTAGTAAGTAGAAAGATTTCAAATTCGTGGACAATAAACCAATAATTGATCAAGTCCATGAATATGAAAATATGATAACTATTCTTTTATCAGAAGGCCTTAAAATTTGCGACATTACTGAAGCATATGTTTTAATCGAAAAACTTCCACCTTCTTGGAAGAACTATAGAAATTTGCTTATGCACAAAAGAAGGACCTGACGTTAGAGAAGTTAGTGAACCATGTGAAAATCGAGAAAGAAAATAGGCTTAAGGACATGGGATACTCATATTCAGATTTTTATAAATCTAATATTGCAGAGGCAAAGCCTAGTGCATATGATAGGTTTAAGAACAAGGGAAAAAAGCATCATTCAAACTTCAAATCTGATGGAAAGAATCAAAAGTCAAATAGCAAATTTCTCGGAGATTGCTATCACTACAGAAAATGTGGATGTATGGCCAAAGATTGCAGAAGTAAAGGGAACCAGACTAAGGACGCAAAGCACAAGGCTCACCTTGTAAACACAGAGAACATTGTAGCTGTTGTTTCAGAGGTGAACCTGGTAAAAAACATGATTCAGTGGATCGTGGACACCGGGGCTGCTAGGCACATCTGCACAAACCGAAACATATTCCAGGAATACTAGAAAATGATGAATGGAGAGGTAGTTTACATGAGCAATTCTGCAGTAGCACCTATCCTTAGAAAAGGGAAGATTTCTTTGAAACTCACTTCTGAAAATTTTCTTACTTTAACAAATGTGCTGCATGTGTCTAAATACGTAGGAATCTGATTTCGGGTAGTACTTTGATTAAAGCTGGTCTGAAATTATCCTCTGACTCAAACAAACTAGTCCTAACTAGGAATGGAAAATTTGTGGGCAAAGAATTTTGTAATGATGACCCATTTGTTCTTGACGCTGTTTGCATGAATAATAATGTTGGTACCTCTTCTGCTTATCTTGTTGAATCACTTGAATTGTGGCATGGTCGCCTCGGACACATAAATGTTGAGGCAATCAAACGACTTAAGAAAATGAACAAAATTCCTAACTTTAGTGATACCAACTTTAGTAAGTGTGACGTATGTGTGGAAGCTAAATATGCTAAAAATCCCTTTAAGTCTATCAAGAGACAATCTGAATTTCTTGAGCTAGTTCATAGTAATTTAGGAGACTTCAAAACCAAATAAGTAGAGGAGGAAAAAGATACTACATGACCTTTATAGATGATTACTCTAGATACTCAATGGTATATCTTATAATTACTAAAGATAAAGCGGAAGAAATGTTTTTAAAATGCAAAGCTAAAGTAGAAAATCAGTTAGGAAGGAAAATAAAAAGATTTAAGTTTGATAGAGGAGGAGAATATAACCCAACTTTACTAGAAAATTTTTGTGAAGGAAATGGAATAATACATGAGCGAAGCCCTCCTTACTGTCCACAATCTAACGGTATCGTTGAAAGTAAAAATAGAACTTTAAAGAGCATGATAAATGTTATGCGTATTAGTTCTGGACTACCTGGTAACATGTGGGGGAAGGCTATATTATTTGCTTGTCATGTGCTAAATAGAGTTCCTCATAAAAAAACTAGATTAAACCCCATACGAGATGTGGAAAGGTTATGCACCTAATCTGAAATACTTGAAAGTGTGGGGTGTCTAACCAAGGTTGGATTACCTGACTTTAAATAAAGCAAAATTGGACCTAAGACTGTTGATTCTATTTTTATCGGGTATGCTTATAACAGTGCTGCTTATCGATTTTTAATCAAGGGATTAAATAATTCATATGCATGCAATAGTATCATTGAATCTAGAGATATTGAATTCTTTGAACATATATTTTCCTCGAAATCTAATGATGCACAATCTAATAGTCTGCCTTCTCATACTGTAATGGTTAACCATGATCATACTAACAATATAGACACTCCTAAAATCTGAAGAAATAAAAGAGTCAGGAAAGAAACCAACTTTGGACCCGATTTTGTTACTACTTTCCTAACAGAAGATGACTCCATAAATGAAGAAATAGTGAGTGTCTATATGTTAGAAGAAAACCCCAAAACCTATGATGAGGCTGTGAGATCAATTGACTCGGCCTTTTGGAAAGAGACTATTAATAGCGAACTACAATCAATCCTAAATAATCACACATGGGAACTGGTAGACCTTCTAGAGGATGTAAACCAATAGGTTGTAAGTGGGCCATTAGAAGAAAAATGAAGGCTGATGGGACAATAGATAAGTGTAAGGCAAGATTAGTGGCTACGGGCTATACCCAGAAAAAGGGGATCGATTATTTTGATCCTTATTCACCTATTGCTAAAATAGCCATGATTAGAACCTCAATTACCCTTGCGTCTATTCATGATTTAGTGGTGCATCAAATGGATGTCAAAACTGCATTTCTTAACGGTGACCTAGACGATGAGATTTACATGGAATAACATGAGGGTTTTGCTGTCCCTGGTAATAAAAAGAAAGTCTGTAAACTTGTAAAATTTCTATACGGTCTCAAACAAGCACCTAAACAGTGGCATGAAAAATTTAATAGCATGCTAGTAGCTAATAATTTTCTTGTAAATAATGGTGATTCTTGTGTGTATTCTAAATTTGATTCAAATGGATGTATAATAGTTTGTCTATATGTTGATGATATGCTGATATTTGGCATGAGCTTGAATGTTATCAGTGAAACGAAAAACTTTCTATGCTCTAAATTTGATATTAAAGATATGGGTGAGGCAAACGTGATTTTAGGAGTTAAAATTGTAAGAACTCCCGAAGGCATAAGCCTAAACCAGTCTCATTATGTTGAGAAGATACCTAGAAGGTTTGACATGTTTAATATTGATACTGTAAGAACAACTAATGATCCCAGTGTACATTTAACTAAACATAAATATGTTGCTATGTGCCAATCTGAGTATGCCAAAAATAATTGGTAGTGTTATGTTTCTGATGAACTATACTAGGCCTGACATAGCGTATGCTGTAAGTAGACTCAGTAGATACACACATAATCCTAATTAAGAGCATTGGAATGCATTAAAAAGATTACTTAAATATTTGAAAGGAACAATGGATTGGGGACATCACTTCGGACTGTTTTAGAAGGATATTATGATGCAAATTGGGTGTCTGATAATGATGAAATTAATTTCACTAGTAGATATGTATTCACACTAGCTAGAGGTGCTATATCATGGAAATCGTCTAAGCAATCTTGTACTGCTACGTCTACTATGGAATCTGAGTTCATTGCTCGAGTTCACGGGTCATGAAGCTGAGTGGTTAAGAAGTTTATTGGGAGACGTGCTACTATGGGGGCTTCCAACTCCATCAGTATCACATCACTGCGACAGTCAAGCTGCAAGTGACAAAGAATAAAGTTTATAATGGCAAGAGAAGACACATTTGTCTCAGGCATAAGATCGTGAAGGATCTTTTAGAAAGATATCACTGGAATATATAAAGTCTGAAAAGAATCTTGTGGATCCGTTGACAAAAGGCCTTGTCGTAAAATGAGTGTAGAAACATCGAGGGGGATGTGATTAAAGTTTATACATAAATAAACTGTGATGTATCCAACCCGGTCTTAACAGGTTTAATGTGAAAAGTCATATTTTCATTCAAGGAATGAACTGTATTTTATGTTATCCTATCCTATGGTTTGACAGTGCGGAGATGGGCCTATAGCCATATGTTTGGTGGTATAAGCAAGGCTTGCACTTGATGAATACTGTCTGTATGTTACCAAGGGGTAAAGTTGAGCTTTAGCTCTTAATGGACCCATATCCATATGTTTGGTGGTGTGCATTAACACACATTTGATGTGATCCACCTATGTAGGTGTGGGAGTGTGGTCGCTCCCTATGAAGGTTTAAGACTTGCCTTCTAGAGCACCTAAAAATATCTAGGACGAGCGCATGGCCGATAAAATACGCCAAATCACAGGAGTTGCCGAGATCTGGAGTTTGGTATGTGTCCAAGTGGAAGACCATATAACCCCTTGTGATGTTCAAGACGAAAGTCACCTTGCAAGCTCTTAGTCGTAAACTTGGCTTACACTACGTGACGATTCAAGTCGCAAAACATCGGCACTGAAAAACCAAACTCTCTTTGCCCAATCTATCCTTCTTTGTTCTCTTCCACTTATATCCTTTGTGGGGGATTGTTGAAAAAATAATACAAGCAAAGTTTAAGTATTATAGGAAAATCACTTTCCACATTGGAAAAATGATGAACAATATTTAGTTCACATCGCACATTGAAAGAAATGATAGAAAGTGATATAGTTTATATAGACCCATCTAACCCCTCTACTTTGAATTAAATCATGGGTGAGAGAATGGAAACCACACAAGCACGAGCGCCGCCTGCCCGCCGTGCCGTGCCCGGGTCTGGGTTATCTTTTTCTTAACAGGTTATTTATTTTTCGGAAAATATTTTTACCGCATCGCACTTATTTACTAGCCGTTGCAGAATCGTACTTAATTAAAGAAAATTAGCTATCGTCATTCATTACTAAAAATGTTTTTGACCTTTAGTATTTTCTTGCAGCAATTCACTGCCATCAGCCACTTACACTGTTGGGATTTCTTCACTACCAGTATAGCTAGGTGCCTTGGCATGATTCAAAATATGATCCAAAAGTAACAGCAATCCTCTTATCCATCTCACCTCTTCGCTTATTCTTCGTTTCTCTCTCTCTCTCTGAAAATACTTGGACAAAGTTCAAGACATTCATACTCAGCAATTAACGAGTGCACGTTAAGAGTCGGACCGTGTTAATCCTAGAGAACAGCCTCTTATACTACTGTTTGCACCGGAGCAGCGTCGAAATTGTCTTTTAGGACAGTGGCATTTCCCACGGCACGGTATCTTCAGTATTCTAACCAATCCCTGGACTTTTTCAATATAATTTGATTGCTGTATTTAGATATTTTTTGCTGCATTTTTTCACTGCTTTTCGCTGCATTTTGTCGCTGTTTCGCTGCTTAATTTTCCTATAATTTTTACTAAGAATTAACTGCAGTATTTTTACTACATTTTACTGCAATTTTTAGTTTAATTTACAGCAATTAACAAATTTATTTTACTACATCACTGCGAATTTCTATTGTATTTTTGCTGATTTTTACTGAAATTTTTGTATGAATGTAATCTCGCTGTTGCCGTTGTTTATTTTAACAAATTCCTTATAAAAGATGACAACAACAACAACAACAAACCTAGTGCCTCCAAGGGCTCCCGCAAAAGCAGGGTCTGGGGAGGTTAGGTGTACGCAGCCTTCCCCCTTCAGGAGGCTACCCTGAAGAGAGGCTGTTTCCGAGGACCTCCAGCCTAAACTTGTATTTGGTCTACTTGTATTTTTTAAAACTTAGGTTTTGATGTTTATTAGCTATTAATATATCAGTGATTTATGGTTGTATATGTTAAAATATAGTGTGGACAATAATTGAGTATAACTAATGTTTCAAGTGTACGAAATAATATTATAATGGAGCTAATTTATTGAATCTTCATATGTACAAATAAACGAGTACTCTATTCTAGTCGAGTGCTCAAATAGTTAATCGAGTTCGAGTTCGAGCAAAATTAACTGCTCGAATCGAGTTCGAGTGCCCGAATAGTTAATCGAGTTCTAGTTGAGTGTTGGGATACTCAACTCGACTCAATTACACCCCATGTAGCACTTAAATTATGAAATGGAAGACAAGTTGAATGAAAGATAATGCGCATTCACAACACCTCGTTTATGTGTATTTATGGCTTCTAGGAAAAAATTAATTGTAAATGTGAAGTTTATTTGACAAATACTAGTTCGTATCTCACTTACAAGATATAATCACCAAAAAAAAAAATTGGATAAAATGTATGATTAGGCTCTAATAGGTTTTTTTATATATATATATTAATGTATACATTTACTTATTTTGGTAAATCACTTAACCAAACTAGACACATGCCAGAAATTTGATATGCTTAACCGCAATTTTGGATGGGTATTTCGGTTCACTAATTCGGTTATGGAATTTTTTGAATACTCGTAACGTCAAGGTTATTTTGCACGGTGGTATGCACTACAACATTCAAAAGAGTGTTTATTCAACTTAAAATTACCCAAATTGGACAAATGAACGAAATTTCTATAGCAAAGATGCCCAAGTCTTTGATGCCAACAAACTGACTCCTAGCTCTGAACTACCAAGAGTCGAGCCCTTTTCCATTTCCTGTGATTTTCAGTTAATAGACCCCATTTCCCCGTGTTAAAATTAGAATAAAGAAAAATGGCTCAAGTTTGCGGAGAAAATTATTATCATTTTTATTTGAATGAATAGAATTAATTTTACAAGCCTACTTATAAGCAAGAACAAAATCTTACAGGAATTAAAAAAAGAAATCCTAAAAATAAAGCTGAATAATTTCCTACTCTAGTTGCCAAGATTTGGCCTGATTCAAGGAGGAAATTAAGGTAGATTAACATATTATAAAGATTATTGGAATATTCTATGCCTAGACAAAATTACATAAATACATTTACTAAAAATACCAAAAGAATATTCAACACTCCCCCTCATGTTGGAGCATGGAGATTAATGATGCCCAACTTGCGAAGAAGAGTTCCAAAAATCGAACCCTCAAGGCTTTTGTGAAGACATCCGCCACCTGATCGGTTGAACGAACAAATGAAGTAACAATTTCTTTAGCCAAGAGCTTCTCACGGACAAAGTGGCAATCCAACTCAATATGCTTCGTCCTTTTGTCAAAAACATGATTAGATGCAATGTGTAGAGCTGCTTGGTTACCACAAAACAAAATAGCAAGATTGTTAATAGGAACAAGAAGATCAACAAATAAACGTCGCAACTGTACAATCTCACTTCTTGTTGTAGCCATCGATCGACATTCGGCTTCCGCCGGAGAGCTTGACACCACACTTTGCTTCTTTGAGCCCCATGAAATAGGTGCCCCACCCAAGAAGACGACATACCCCATTGTAGAATGTCTAGTTGGAGGACAACCAGCCCAATCTGCATGACAATACCCTCATAGTTGAAGATCACTGTCAGAAGGCAGGAACACACCCTACCCTGGTGTGCCCTTGAGATAGAGTAAAACTCTAGCCACCGCTTCGAGATGAGGACGACGAGGATCATTCATGAATTGACTCAAAACTTGAACAGCGTAGCAAATGTCAGGGCGAGGGATAGTTAAGTACAAGAGCGGCCCCATTAGTCGTCTGTAACGACCTGCATCATCCACGGGTTCCCCAACCCGGTCTACCGAACCATGATTTTGAACAATCAGTGTAGCATCTAGTTTAGCCCCTAAAAGACCGGCCTCACTGAGGATATCTAACATGTATTTTCTTTGACTCAGCATGATGCCCTTAGGCGAGCGAGCAACTTCGATTCCCAAGAAATATTTAACCTTCCCTAAATCCTTAATCCCAAAAGATCTATCTAACACCATTTTTACTTTGGCAATATGGTTTTCATTGTTTCTTGTGATTATGACATCATCAACATATATATCAAAATTGCAGTGTATGTGGTACCAAGAAAGTAAGTGAAGAGAGAATAGTCGGACTTGGACTGACGAAAACCAAAATTAAGTAAGGTGAGGCTAAATTTTTTATTCCAATTTCGGGATGCCTGTTTAAGTCCATATAAGGACTTTCTAAGACAACAAACTTTACCCTTATGCTAGCGCTCAAACCGTTGGGGCAACTTCATATACACTTTTTTTGTCTAGATCCCCATGAAGAAATTCATTATTAACATCAAGTTGTTGAATGACCCAATTCCTAGCAGCGGCAACTACTAAAACACATTGAACTGTAACCAAATTAGCAACAGGAGCAAATGTGTCATGATAGTCAATACCTTCTACTTGTGTGAAGCCACCAACCGAGCCTTGTACCGTTCTATTGTCCCCTCGAATTTATGCTTCACCTTATACACCCATTTTGAGTCAATGGCCCGCTTTCCCAGAGGAAGTTGTTCCAACGTCCACGTTATATTTCTTTCCAAAGCTTGTATCTCTTGTTCCATAGCATCTCTCTAATGCTTGGACTGTATGTCCTGTTAAAAATTTTTTGGCATATCACAAGATGTGATGGCATTCAAAATTGTTGCGTGAGAGTTAGAAAAACGTACGTTAGAGACAAAATTTGAAATATGCTATACCTGAGTTAGTTGATGAAGTGGGAGGTCCAGTATGGGCTATAGATGAAGGAAAATCACAAACCTAGTCTTGATAATTTACTAGCATGGAGAGAGATCAAGACCACTTCTTCGGTTAACAACCCCTGAATAAGTCGAGGGACCATCTTCCCCTAAGGTTGTCTGCTAGCGGTCAGTACCACCAACGGGCTACTGGTCACCATGCACACTGCCGATTGACTGTACCGGTTCAGCTGACAGTACGTCGATTGAACAGACCATGTCCCGGGTTGGTTCATCTTGAACCAGCATGGTTACTCTTGGGAAATCAACATCAGTTAGCAGAACATGTGCAAATGGATTATCATCATGTGGCAAGCGAGAGTTATCGATTTTAAATCTCGGAAATGAATTTTCATAGAAACGAACGTCTCTTGAAATGACAATTTTATTTTCCTCAGCACTGTAAATTTTATATCACTTTTGTCCTTAAGGATATCCAACAAATATACCCAACGCGGCCCTATTCCCGAATTTGTTTTATTTTGAATGTGATAATAACATAGACAACCAAACACCCTCATGTGATCATAAGAAGGAACTTTCCCCAGGACAATCTCGTAAGGACTTTTATTCCCAAGTAACACAGAAGGCATCAAATTAATGAGATATGTGGCTGTTCAAATGCACTCACCCCAAAATTGCTTTGGTAGCCCAGCTTAAAAATGGAGAGCTTGATTGACCTCCAAAAGATGCCTATGTTTTCACTCAACAACCTTATTTTGTTGAGGTGTCCTGGTCAACAAATTATGGAATTGAATCCTGTGCTCGGCATAGAATTCCAACAACTGTCCATATTTGAATTCCTGCCCATTGTCACTGCGTACTTGTTTCACCTGAAATCCAAGCTGAGTACAAACCATATGACAGAAATCCATAAGTATTTTGTGAGCTTGGGATTTTTCCCGCATTAGATACATCCAAGTACAATGGCTAAAATCATCGACAATGGTAAGGAAATAACGAGCACCCTTCAATGACATAGTACAATAAGGTCCCCAAATATCACAATAAATTAATTCAAAACATGCTTGAGTTTTTGAAACAGACGAGGAAAAGGGTAAACATGCTTGTCTAGCATGGTGACACGGATCATAAACAAAATCAATCTTCGATAAATTAAAATGGGGAAAAACAGACAATCTAGAAAATGGAATATGGCCCAGTCGACGATGTCATAAAATTACTAGCTTGTCGTTGTTGGTAGTAAGAACCGTGGGACCCTTCGATGGTTCTTCCAAGACGTATAGTCCATCTCTCCCTCTACCTGCTCCAGTCAGCGTCCTCGAGTATAGGTCTTGTATGTCACACAAATTAGAGTGAAAAGTTAACATACATTTTTCATCTCGAGTCAACTTACCCACAGACAACAAGTTATAATGAAAACTAGGCACATAAAGCACATCCCTTAAAACCAGGTTCTCAGAAATGCCCACTTTCCCAATATGCGTGACAACTAAAACAGCACCATTGGGTAGCTTAACAGGCCCAACAGACCCATTTTGCTCAACGTCAAACATATTTGACAAACTTGACACCATATGATCCATGGCACCGGTATCAACAATCCAACTACTGAAAGAAATTGAAGCCTAACCTATTAAATTTATACTAGGAGAGGCTGAAGCAAGCCCAAGTAGAGTCAAAAGCTGTTGGTATTGACATGAAGTGAGGCCGGTCACCGGACTGCCACTCGGTGACTGTTCGGTCAGATGAGTTGTGGCTGCCGCAGCCATGCTTTTGCTTCCAGATCCACCCGGTACAGTCAAGATGTTTTGATCAAAAATCAAACCCAGATGGTCCAAGGGGTGAAGATAAAATGGTGAATTAACATCAACTACTCCCCCTGTCATGGGAGTGGCCATGATCGTTTGATTATTGTTGTTGTTTTTATCTGCCATTCTCTAAGTGATTAAAACACAAGCAAACCAAATAACGAGGGGGGGGGGGGGGGGGGAAGCCTACGAAGAGACAGCACAAAGTGACTGCTGAAAGCTGCAGTCGCACTGTTCCACTGGTAGCAACGAATCACGATCAACACAAAAATGCAACCCGCTCTGATACCATGTTAAAATTAGAATAAAGAAAAATGACTCAAGTTTGCAAAGAAAATTATTATCATTTTTATTTGAATGAACATAATCAATCTTACAAGCCTATTTATAGACAAGAACAAAACCTTACAAGAATTACAAGAAGAAATCCCAAAAATAAAGCTAAATAATTTTCTACCCTAATTGCCAAAATTGGCTTGATTTAAGGAGGAAATCAAGGGAAATTAACAAATTACAAAGATTCTAGTAATATTCTACGTCTAGACAAAATTACATAAATATATTTACTAAAAATACAATAAATCAACTGCTTCAAGATGAGGTCCAGAATTAGGAAAAAGTTAGAGCAATATGTCACAATGCAATCTATGTCTTTAGTGAGTTGGCAAATGAAAAAAAGGTTACACATGAATATGAGGGGTTAAAAGGATGTTATTTGAAGTAAGCCTTGAATCACTTTGGCGACACCGACTTGACCTACTTGAATCGTTAATTAAACATAATAATCAACATTGGTTCCTTTAAGCAAGGCAAATTTTCAAATGTGGAGGCATGTGACATCATGTGGTGAATAGCACCGATATCAAGCACCAGCATGAAGTCTGCTTTGAGAATTTCTTTTGGACATTTCTTATGATTGCCTCTCCTTAACATGCAAAAGAGACCGTCTATCTATACTTTAGTGAATCCGGACAGACTAAAACTTCCTTTGTTGTCTACTAACTTATCTGTGGTAACAGTTGATGCATTGTTAGCAAGTATACGGTGCGCAGCAACCCCAAATTGGAGATCCCACATCCTAGTCGTGCATCACAGTGCGAGTTTCCTTATTATAAATGGCTAATCACCCGCTTGATGAACTTGGAGTGCGTTTTTTGGGCATATGTCTCCTCACATTTCTCTGGCCATTTCTACATACGCCATGGTTTCGTGGGGACTCTAATCCAACGTGCTGAACAACCATGCCAACATCGTTGAATTGCAGGTCTCCATGGCACAAAAATTGACGAGGAAGCAATTACTTTTTTAAGGTTCTACCAATGAATGATAACTTATTTTTCAACCTAAGGGCATTAATCACGAGTTGCGACCAAGTTCGATAATCAATAATTCTTACTGTGAGCCGTTCCCAAAAACAGAAAAATATTACCTAAAATGGCCTATTTAAAAAAATATTTACCCAAATGACCTTCATGTCCGCAAATTTTAATTAATTAATTTATTTATTTATTATTCGTTTTTTGGGCCTCCCTCCTTGTGATAATAATTTCAAAGATAATAAATTGTGTTAAATATTATGTAAACAAATAACTATTATCAGATAAGTATAATAATGAGTAAATTAATAAATTATGTATAGATAATATTATTTAATATTTAACAAATAACTTAACTTAAAATTTTTATTATAAATTACATATATAATTTAACTAAAATATATATTATAAAGCTCAATATAATATGATAATAAAAATATAATTAATATATTTAAATTAATTAATAATTAATAATTTATTAAAAATTACATAAAAAATAAAAAATATTTAAAGTGTTAGGTACCCCAAAAAAAAAATTAATTTGTTAACGTAGAGGCCATCTGCTGAAATATTTAGCCATTTTGAATAATATTTTTTTTATTTTAGACTATTTTACGCAACGATTCTCTGACTGTCCAACACATAAGAACTGCGTTTCAACCAAATTGTCGAGCCATTAGGGTAGTAGGATATTGTTGCGGTTTGAGTAGTGACTTTGGCTGACTCCATTATGGGGTTTTTTTTTTTTTTTTTTTTTTTTTTGTCTCTTATACCATATAGAATTAGGAATTGAAGTAAGAGAAAGTGTTAAGAAATTAACTATGCCAACAGATTAAATTAATGAGTGAAGACTCATGAATAATTTTATACTTTAATATTGTTAAAATTAAAGATTTTCGTATTTTCATATTTTGTATTTTTACATCGTATTTTACTTGTATTCTTTTTATATTAGGCTTAGTCTTTATTTACCTAGTTACTATAGCAATTAGTGTTTTAGACCAAGTAATTCAAGACGACATTCGAGGAGGTAATCATTGTGAATTTTACCCGACCATAATTGGTCATTATGGTGGAGGAGGAAGACTAGGGTAGATTATGGAGTGTTTTTACTTCTTGTAATTATTCTAAGCATAGAATTCTATTCTTCAGTGTTTTTAGGCTTTTGAGTTCCCTCTTTATATAATATAAATTGAATACTTTTTGTCAAAAATAATCATCCAAGTATTTTGAATCCAAAGTATCAAGTCTATTGTTTCTAAATATTTTGTTTCTTTTATGTTGTTGATCCAAGTGTTTGGATTAAAATAAATATTTATCAAACTCTCAATATGTTTATCTAAGTTTTGTAAACTTTGATCCAAGTCTCATTTATTGGTTCTTGTCTAGGTTTAATTCAATGTATTATTTGAATTATTTTTATTTTATATTTTGTCTAAAGTTTTATTCAAGATACTATTGAATTATTTTATTTTCGATTTTATATATTTAACATGATATCAGAGCGGGTAGATGATCCTGATCTCATGTTTGTCACACCGTGTCCTCATGAAGATGGGTGCATTTGTGTTTGGTGGGCCGACAG
This sequence comes from Simmondsia chinensis, assembly GCA_018398585.1. Lineage (NCBI taxonomy): Eukaryota > Viridiplantae > Streptophyta > Magnoliopsida > Caryophyllales > Simmondsiaceae > Simmondsia > Simmondsia chinensis. The sequence continues at coordinate 5,282,396 of JAGTTD010000008.1, read as the reverse complement.
TCTCTCCAGTATGTTAGATCCAGTGGGATCGGAGAAGGCGACGGGTGCGTTTGTCATAGACTCACATGTGAGGAAGAGTTTTGATGACTCCACATGTAAGTCTTGTAGAATCTCACATTAGAGTTGTGAGAAATAAGAGATCACCTTATAAGCTTGGTGAGTTACTCCACCTAATGACCCGTTATGGTAAGGTAAAAATCACAATGAGTACCTCCTTGAATGTCTTCTTGAATTACTTGGTCTAAAACACTAATTGCTATTGTAACTAGGTAAATAAAGACTAAGCCTACTATAAAAAGAATACAAGTAAAATTTAATGTAAAAATACGAAATACGAAAATATGAAAATCTTTAATTTCAACACTCCCCCTCAAGTTGGAGCATATAAATTTATGATGCCCAACTCGAGAAGAAAGAAAGGATAGCCCTATTTAACATGGCATCAGAGCAAAACTTGATCCGGTAATTTTGGCTTCCAGTTTTATGGTTGCGCAACAGTACTGTAGGTCATTTCCTTCCATTTGTTTTTGCTCTCCCTCTCGGTTCTCTCAAGGATTACATGATCTTTGATTGTTTTGTTGTGGTTCGATTAGTTTTGGCATCATAAAATTAGTCTGCAAGGCTTTTTTTTTTTTTTTTTTTAATTTTTGGTTTTGATTTTTGATACCCTCATGAGTATCCTCATTTGCAAATTGGTAGAGTTTCTGTCAAGGAACCAACTATCCCAAAAGTTTAAGCTGATGAGTGAAGGTCCATAAATAGTTTTATATTCTAACATGCCCTCTCACACAAATGCCAATTAGGCTTGAAGCGTGTATATTGTACAGGCCCACCTCATACTTTTTGCTTAAATTATTTTAATATTGAAAGTGGGGGCCGTTGAGATTTGAACTCGTAACCTCTAGGTCAACAAGGCTCTGATACCATATCAAGGAACCAACTAACCCAAAGACTTAAGTTGATGGGTGAAGGCACATGAATAGTTTTATACTCTATCAGTTTCAATCCAGACTTTGTCTTGGACTTTTGGCTGCATGTCACTCAAATTTGTTTTACTGCTCAGTTTTGTCTAAGTTTTGCTGATTTTAGTTCATAATGTCGAAGTTTTGTTGTTATTCTCACAATAGGGGGAAGTGGTTGATTCGCACTCTCTGCTTTGTTTTCACCCCTTGAATCATCCGGGGATGAGTTTTGTTACAAATATTTTCCACGTTAGGATGGAGATTTTATAAACAATCTAAACTTCATTCTTCTATTCTTCTATTTTGTCTTTTATTTTCAAGTTGTTATCCAGTAAGTGTTTTTGGGGTTTGAAGTGACCTAGAGGTTCACTTTCACTCCAATCCACTTGTTTTATTTTTGAGTTATTTTTCTTATCAATGTCTAGTTTGAAGCCCTTCATTTTTAGTCCTCCGTATTTGGTTCCAAGAAAGAGTTTCGGAATCGTCATTTCATGTCCAAAGTTTGATTTGTTTTTTATGGGTTTGTTTTGGCCATTTGTACCTACGGCTTTGGTATTAAAAATTGTCTTGAATTTAGTTCTTGGCTTTTAACTTTGTTTGATTACCCAAATTCTATTTGGGAGTCTATTGTCATTTTCTATGTCTGGGACTTTGAATCAAAATTTTAGTCTTCACTTTGTGGTTTTGTTCCATTTAAATTATGTTTTATGATGTGAGCTTGGCACTTCAGGGTTCCAATTTCTAGTCGTCCTTTTGGGGTATGTTTTAAACAATGTTTAACAATATCATGCGTTTTGGGGTTGTTTTGAGATTGTGTTTCAATCCTCATTTTGGGTCCTTTTTTACTTTGATCAAAATTTGGATTTGGTTTGGGGTGTGTGTGTTACATAATGTCCAACAGTACTTTTGTACAAGATTTAGCAGAAGTTTATGTGATAGGGGGAATAATTAATATACTTTCCCGGTTTTGTCTTCATTTTTTGGATGTTTCGGATATGATTTTTGTAACAAGTTTTCACCAATTTCGTGGATTGGGCGGGTTGTCCAACCACTAGAAGGCTAACTATTGGTTTCGAGGTTTTTTTTGGTAGGGCGCATATTGCGTGGCGCTGAAAAAAATAATTGATTGTTTCACGTTCTTCAACTAAAACAGAAGTGGTTATTGTTAAAGGAAATAGATACTTCTTTTGTTTGATCTTCAAGTCAAGTTGTCGACATCTTCACTAAAGCTTTGGGCTATCCTTCCTTTCTTCTCTTCTCTGCAAGTTGGGCATCGTAAATTTACATACTTCAACTTGAGGAAGAGTGTTGAAATTAAAGATTTTCATGTTTTGTATTTTTACATTATATTTTACTTGTATTCTTTTTATATTAGGCTTAGTCTTTATTTACCTAGTTACTATAGCAATTACTGTTTTAGACCAAGTAATTCAAGAGGACATTCAAAGAAGTATTCATTGTGGCTTTTACCCTACCATAACCGGTCATTATGGTGGAGGAGGAAGACTAGGGTGGGTTATGGAGTGTTTTTACTTCATGTAATTCTTCTAAGCTTAGGATTCTTTTCTCTAGTATTTGTAGGCTTTTGAGTTCCCTCTTCATGTATTATAAATTGAATACCTTTTGTCAATAATAATTATCAAAGTATTTTGGATTCAAAGTATCAGTCTTTATTCTTTCTAAATATTTAGTTTCTTTTATGTTGTTGATCCAAGTATTTGAATCAAAATAAATATTCATCAAACTCTCAATATGGTTATCAAAGTTTTGCGAACTTTGATCCGAGTCTCATTTGTTAGTTCTTGTCTTGGTTTAATTCAAGGCGTTCTTTGAATTATTTTATTTTATGTTTTGTCTAAAGTGTTATTCAAGATATTCTTAAATTATTTTATTTTTGATTTTATATTTTTAACAAATATGTCCCTTATGCAAATTTTGTAGATATCAAAATGTACCAAAATTTCTAACTGCCTTTAGTAGGCAATATCTTCCCGTTACTATTATTTTACATTAGAATCCGGTAATTTTTGTCAAGATCATGTCAATTTAAATAAAAAATATTACTGTGATACATGATTAGAATAATAAAATCGTATCAGACTTTGACTAATAGTTTGTGTCTATATATATATATATATATTAATTTTTTTCAAATAAATATTTAATGAGAAAAAAAAAACGAAAATTCAACAAGGCCCAAAACCTTGCGATGATACCATTGGACCTGAAACACATGTGGCCTAGGATAAGGCTGCTCTGCACGCCTCTCTGTGCGCTTGGAGCTCTCCCAAGTGTTGTGCCTAGGCCTGGCAATCGGGTCGGAACGGGTCAGGTCAGGTTTGGGTTGGGTTAATGTCGGGTTGGGTCTATCTCAGGTCAGGTCAAAATCGGGGTGGATTAGGTTTGGGTCGGGTTATCCTCGAGTTGGGTCAGTCTCAAGTTGGGTCGATGTTGGGTCAAGTTAACCTCGAGTTGGTTCATCCTTGGGTCGGATAGGATTTCAGTTTGATTCATCAGAATGTTTTGGGTCTCTGCTTGTTTGTTGATGTTTTCCCGGTCTTTTGGTGTTTGTAGTGCCGTTTCCAATTATGTTTTGTTTCTCCCTATTTGTTTTGGTTTTTTGTCTTTTTGTACCCACTCCGTTTACGGGGTGGTTCAGGGCTCGCTCTGTCGAGTTGCCTGCTTGTACGTCGGCTAGCCGTTAATCATCAAAAGAATAATAATAAGTTGGACTTCTATTTGGATTCGTTTTTTAGTTATATGACATAAGTTACTAGAACTATGTCATTTTTGGACTTATATTATTTAGACAGGCTTGGTTTAGATCTTGGGTCATCAATGGTTTAGTCAAACTTGGGTCAGGTCTAATCCAGGTTGGGTCATTTCGAGTTTCGAGTCAGCTGGAATTGGGTCAAGTTCAGGTTGGGTCAAATTCAGGTAGGTTCATTTTTGGGTTCGCGTCCCAATAAATTTAAAATTTTTCGAGTTAGGGTCGGTTCGGGTTACAGATCAAATAGATCAGGTCATCGGATCGGATCACAGTTTGCCAGCTCTAGTTGCCCGGACCAGCAACCCATTCATGTGCCTAGGTCCCCCTGGATCAATTTCCCAGCTATTTGGCGCATTCAACACTATTTTCTCAGCCTAGTTGCAATTTTGACAATTTTCGGGCTTTGTTTTCTTTTTTTTTTTTTAATCTCAGTCGGGTTATTTTTGGCATATACTTTATTAAAAACTAGTTAAATATATAAGAGTTAGAATTTATTTAAACGGACTAGGTAGTTATCCCTTTCATTTTAAAGGAATTAAAAACTGTTAAGAAATTTATACTTTTATGCATTGTTTATTTTATGGTAATCAAATAAAATAACTGATGCAGCCCCGCTTCCAGTGGCAGACAGGTTGGCAGCATGGACGCTGGGAGTACTGGGGTTGGATGGTAGGAGTGCGCAGCGGAGGTCGAGGAGCTTAGCGGTTGGCATTAGAAAACTCACCGTGGCGGAAATATCCAAGAGGATGACCCTCCGAATTCGAGGACCAAGCTGGAGAGAATAATACAGCGCCAATCTAGGAATTGGTGGGTCAAGATGGGTAGGCCGGGAAAAGGCAGTTTGAGGATGTCAATGTTAGGCAGGCTTCGCGTTCGTCAGTGGTAGAACGCTTGGAGACGAAGACAATTGGCGGAAGTGAAGGCGTAGGGCTTAAGGACACGTGGGACAAAAGCTTGGCACCAGCGGAGGTCCAAAGCGGCTTGGCGTCAGCCAGGTCAAAACAGGGCAACAAGATTCAAGGCGCGATTCGAGGGATTTGGATCTAATTTGAACTTCTTTCTGTTTTCAGCTAGATTTGAATAATATCCCTTTTTAGCTTTATTTTTGAATTTTTAATTTGAATTTCAAATTGCAACCCACTTCTATAAATAAGGGAGCCGGTTCTAGGTTTTAGTAGACTTAGAATTTGAGAAAATTGTTATTGTTTTGTGGAGATTCTTGACTTCTCGGGTTGTGAGAGGGCAAGCTATCTACCCCTCTTTGTTATTTTTATTACCAGTGTTAATAAAAATACAAAGGGAAGGCCGTTAAACCTTCCCGTACCTCCTGTTGCCCTATCACGCGCTGCATCAGTTAGTATCAGAGCTCAAAATATTTTCTGAGATGGCCTGTAGGCGATCAAGTTACGCCGCCATCAGAGATGTTCGTGACCGTAGAGATCAACCACAGATCGAGAGGGAGTTATTGGATATGGAAGAGGCATGCTGGCGAATTGAGCGTTGCTTGATTCAACCCGGGGCAAATCCCGATCTTGAACTGGGATCCCTACCCCAACGCCCCTTAAAATCGGGCGCTATCCAAAAAAAGAGAAGAAAGACGGAAGCAACCTACCTTCTAGATGACGTGCACGATGGGCGAGTGAATTGCACGCCTAGCCATCAATCCCGGAAGACGTGGAAACACCATCTCTAAAGATGCCGTCCAAAAGTTAGGGTTGAAGACGATGAATTATCCAAACCCCTGCACTATGACCAGCAAAGGAGATCAGGTATTCGTATTCCCACGAAAACGTAGTTTGGTTAATTTTTCAATTGGAAAGAAGTATCGAGAGTCGATTTGGTGTGATGTGGTGGCCATGGATGCTTACCATGTGTTGTTGGGGAAGCCATGGATGGACCATAGAGGCACCATCTACGATGAAGAAGAGAACACGTTTGCCTTCATCTGTGAGGGAGTAAAGGCCAGGTTACTACCAAAGAAAGTCGCGGCGTCATGTGTGACAAAGGCTGGGAGTCCGGTTCCGAAAGAGCAAACTGTAAGCTCAGACAGCGATGAAGACTTGGCGGCAGTCTCAGTAGGGATCACCGAGGGGGAGCACCAACCAAAAGAGAGCCAAGACGAGAAGCCCTCAACAGACACGTTGTTGACTATGAGCATTGGCAAAGACCGGAGCGCACCCATTACATCAGAAGACATACACCGCGAAGAACAAGACACCAAAGAACCAAGGACCAGGTTGGTGGTACGAAGGTGCCTTCAAGTGGAAGACCTGAAGCTAAGCAAAGAGTTACCTAAAGTGATGAAGGAGGTAAGGCCTAGCTCACGTTGGAAAAATCAGGTACCGAGAAGATGGTTACTGGGTAGGCTCCATAATCAAATAGGGTTCACAACGTTTTTGTCACCTAAGCAAGACGAGGCATGGCGGGGAGGCCTTGACAGCATATACCATGAGCCTTTCACATCGTTGGCGGACGTCAGGACATTTAGCTCGAAGATGGATTACTTATTCCATTGTTCTAGCGCTCAGCACACTACGATTTCTGACATGTTGACAAGAAGGATTCAAGCAGAGCCGTGGCAAATTCGTGGACGAATTCTCTCCAAGCCGAAGAGAATGATGCAACCTCGCCACCAGTGGCAAATAGCTTGGTGACATGGACGCCGGCGAGTACTGGGGTTGGATGGTAAGTGTGCACAGTGGAGTTCGAGGAGCTTAGCGGTTGGCATGAGAAAACTCACCGTGGCGGAAATATCCAAGAGAATGACCCTCCGAATTCGATGACGAATTCTCTCCAAGCCGGAGAGAATGATGCAGCGCCAATCTGGGAATTGGCAGATCAAGATGGATAGGCCAGGAAGAGGACATTTTTGGACGTCAATATTAGGCAGGCTTTGCGTTCGTCAGTGGCACAACGCTTGGCGACAAAGACAATTGGCGGAACTGAAGGCGCAGGGCTTAAGGACACGTGGGACAAAAGCTTGGCACCAGCGGAGGTTCAAGGCGGCTTGGTGTTAGCCGGGTCAAAACGGGGCAGCAAGATTCAAGGCGCGATTTAAGGGATTTGGATCTGATTTGAACTTCTTTTCGTTTTTAGCCAAATTTGAATATTATCCCTTTTTAGCTTTATTTTTGAATTTTAAATTGTAACCCACTTCTATAAATAGGGGAGCCGGTTCTAGGTTTTAGTAGACTTAGAATTTGAGAAATTTGTTATTGTTTTGTGGAGATTCTTGACTTCTCGGGTTGTGAGAATGCAAGCTATCTACCCCTCTTTGTTATTTTATTATCAATGTTAATAAAAATACAAAGGGAAGGCCGTTGAACCTTCCTGTACCCTCTATTGCCCAATCATGGGCTGCATCAGTTGGTATCAGAGCTCAGAACGTTTTCTGAAATAGTCCGTGGGCGACCGAGTTACGCCACCATCAAAGATGTTCGTGACCGTAGAGATCAACCGTAGATCGAGTGGGAGTTAGTGGATGTGGAGAGGCATGCTAGCGAATCGAGCGTTGCTTGATTCAACCCGGGGCAAATCCCGATCTTGAACTGGGATCCCTACCCTAACACCCCTTAAAACCAAGCGCTATCCAAAAAAAAAAAGAGAAGAAAGGCGGAAGCAACCTACCTTCTAGATGACGTGCACGATGGGCAAGCAAATTGCATGCCTAGCCATCGATCCTGGAAGATGGAGCAACATCATCTCTTAAGAAGCCGTCCAAAAGTTAGGGTTGAAGAATGTGAATTATCCAAACCCTTGCACTATGACCAGAAAAGGCGATCAGGTATTCGTATTCCCACGAAAAAGTTGTTTGCTTATTTTTTCAATTAGAAAGAAGTATCGGGAGTCGGTTTGGTATGATGTGGTGGCCATGGGCGCTTACCATGTGTTGTTGGGGAAGCCATGGATGGACCATAGAGGCGCCATCTATGATGAAGAAGAGAACACGTTTGCCTTCGTCTATGAGGGAGTAAAGACCAGGTTACCACCAAAGAAAGTCGCGGCGTCATGTGCTGGGAGTCCGGTTCTGAAAGAGCAAACGGTAAGCTCAGTCAACGATGAAGAATTGGCAGCAGTCTCAATAGACGTCACCAAGGGGGAGCATGAACCAAAAGAGAACCAAGACGAGAAGCCCTCAACCGACACGTTGTTGACTAAGGGCATTAGCGAAGACCGGAGCTCACCCATTACATCCGAAGACATACACCACGAAGAACAAGGCACCAAAGAACCAAGGACCAGGTTGGCGGTACAAAGGTGCCTTTAGGTGGAAGACCTGAAGCTAGGCGAAGAGTTATCGAAAGTGACGATGGAGGTAAGGCCCAGCTCGCATTGGAAATGTCAGGTACCGAGAAGATGGTTACCGGGTAGGCTCCATAATCAAGTAGGGTTCACGACACTTTTGTCGCCTAAGTAGGACGAGAGATGGCGGGGAGGCCTTGACTGCATATACCGTGAGCCTTTCACATCGTTGGCGGACGTCAGGACATTTAGCCCGAAGATGCATCACTTATTCCACTGTTTTATCGCTCAGCACACCATAGTTTTTGAGACATTGACAAGATGGGTTCAAGCAGAGCCGTGGTGAATTTGTGGACGAATTCTCTCCAAGCTGGAAAGAATGATGCAGCCCCGCCTTCAGTGGCAGACAACTTGGCGGCATGGACGCTGGTGAGTGCTAGGGTTGGATGGTAGGTGTGCGCAGCAGAGTTCAAGTAGCTTAGCAATTGGCATGAGAAAACTCACAGTGGCGGAAATATCCACGAGAATGACCCTCTGAATTCGATGACGAATTCTCTCCAAACCGGAGAGAATGATGCAGTGCCAATCTAGGAATTGGCGGCTCAAGACGTGTAGGCCGAGAAGAGGCAGTTTGAGGACGTCAATGTTAGGCAGGCTTTGCGTCCGTCAGTGGCACAATGCTTGGCGACGAAGACGATTGGCGGAAGTAAAGGCGTAGGGCTTAAGGACGCGTGGGACAAAAGCTTGGCGCCAGCGGAAGTTCAAAGCGGCTTGGCATCAGCCGGGTCAAAGCAGGGCAGCAAGATTCAAGGGATTTGGATCTGATTTGAATTTCTTTCCGTTTTTAGCCAGCTTTGAATATTATCCCTTTTTAGCTTTATTTTGAATTTTGAATTTGAATTTTAAATTGTAACCCACTTCTATAAATAGGGGAGCCGGTTCTAGGTTTTAGTAGACTTAGTTGTTATTGTTTTGCGGAGATTTTTGACTTCTCGAGTTATGAGAATGCAAGTTATCTACCCCTCTTTGTTATTTTATTACCAGTGTCAATAAAAATATAAAGGAAAGATTATTGAATCTTCCTGCACCTACTATTGCCATATCATATGGTGCATCAATAACAAATATCCACTTTTCATCAATTTCAATTTTCGGTGTTTACTTGTGGTTATCGAAATAAACTTGTAGATATTTTATATGCATAGATTATTGCAGTTTTGAAAATTGAAGTTCCTTGCTTGTTTGGGTCCATAGGCGTATTATAGCCTTCACCCAGATGACCGGTCTCTTGAAATTCCACCATTATCGTCTCTCACCTCGCCCACCATTCTTCACCCCACTTTCCCTCACCTCTGCAACCCCATCTTTCTCACTCCTCACCCGCCATTACAATGCCCCTTTTCCTTCACTTTCTTTCTCCTCAAACCTCAACTTCAAACCCCTCTTGGCCTCCACCTTTCATCTTTCTGAGCAGGATGAAGATGAAGATGAAGATGAAGAAGCTGAAACGGGTGATCTTTCTGCAGAGTTTGATGATTTCTCTAGTGGGAGTGGGGTTTATCAGAAGACGCTGAGATTGGTGGAGTGCGCTATGTTTGCTGCTGTTTCTGGGTTGGTGTATTTGCTGAGCAATTCTCTTGCTATTGAGGTTAGGTTTTTAATGGGGTTTTTGAATATGTTGTGTAATTTTTTGAGCTGTGTTCTGATTTTACATGTTCTATATAGTTTCTTGATTTTCTTGGTTCAATTTTGTGCCAGGACTGTCGGAAAAAATAAGAGGAAGAGTAATTAGAATTTATCTGAAAGATATAGATTGTGCCGTGAAATTCGTCACCGCCATAAAGTTGTTTATGCCCGGCGCCGTACAAAGAGGACCAAATACTTTAGTGTACCCTAGAGTTAGCGAACTAGAATATGTCCAGTATTGTCAATTTTATTACAACAACATAGACTGAAGAATAGAGAAGAGTCTTGGGACAGGAAGAGAGATTTCAGGTGTACCAATCAACTAAGAAAAATAGCCATTATATGAGCTTAAATAAGCTTACGTGATGGCTATGGATTAATGGAGGCATTTTAATGACTGCAATCAATAGGCCCTAATTCAATGTTTACAATGGTCTAAACGCAATAAACATTCATATCATCTATATCCCAGAGTTACCAAATTTTACGTGGGACAAACTTCCCATGTTAAAATTGAAGCATATCCAACAGGGATTTCCTGCCATTTATCTGGTTCAGTTGTTTGATACTTGGTTAGAGTAAATGACGAATCCCGTTTGTTGGATTTTTTATGGGTCCTTCTATTTTTATTTTTTTCAAATAACTTGTTAATTTTTCGACCCATGTCCTGATTGTACACATTCTGTCGTTTCTTTTATCTTCTTGGTTGAATTTGATGTTGGAACTTCCTGCAATTTAGTTGGGCTCAATTGTTTGATGTGTGATTTGAATGAGTTGAGATTATGTGGCTAGTGTTGGAATTTGGGGTAGTGTGCTTCAATTTTGATGTCTTGTGAAAGTACCACAATCCTACGTAGGAAATCTAGAGAAAGGGAGCCTTGTTTATATAACCCCTTGTCATTGTACTTGGTAAAGTCATGTGGTCCTAAAATGGGCATCGTGGGCCATACATGCACACGTGTGCCCTGCTGCATTGGGCGGGGCGGGGCGGTGCGGTGCGGTGTGGACTTTTTCTAACCTAGACTTTTATCTTAACGACCATTGTATTTGTTATAAACCAAAGAGGGCACCAACACGCCGTCACCGGATCCCATTAGAACTCCGAAGTTAAGCGTGCTTGGGGGAGAGTAGTACCAGGATGGGTGACCTCCTAGGAAGTCCTTACCCTCAGGTTGGGGGCACTGGGAAACAACCTCTCTTCAGGTTAACACCCTGAAGGGGGAAGGCTGCGTACATCCGCCCCCTCAGACCCTGCGTAGGCGGGAGCCCTTGAGGCACTGGGTATGTTCCTTTGTTATAAACTAACTCAAGATGAGTTCTTGTCTTTGAATAATGTTCAAGGCCTTTGGCTCGAGCTCGAGGTGTCTCTTAGTTGACCTTGAGGGGTTGTCCATACTTCGGGTCTTGAGGCTCGAGGCTCGAGGCTACAAGCTTGATATCTAGTACGCATTTTGATTGCATCAATTACCGCTTTTTCCTTTAACTGTCTTTTGCCTTAGCTGAAGCCAGATTTTTAGGATCTCCCATATCTGTCGCATTCCTTGTTTAAGCCGAATTCTTAGGCATGATCTTTTTCTTAACCTGGAAGGATTTTTATCTATAAATACCGAACCGTAGGACTTTGTAAAAGACACTGAAAATTACAAAAAAAAAAAAAAAACTCTCCTCCTCCTTCACGGTTTTTATTCTCTCTCAATTTAATTCTCTCCTCTATTACTGAGCAAGTTGGTGTATACTCCAACTCATCTTCTTAGAATGCACTGCTGAGGTGGGTGCCGTGTTAACCCTGAGGGTCAGAGTGATGTTCATCCCATTATACTTCTGTGGGGGCATAAATGACTTAGGCTAGTCGATTCGCTGCAATTCTTCGGTCAATTCTTTCTCTTATATTATTTAGTTGGAAGTCATTTCTGTCATCGGCTTTGTAATCCTCGAGATCACTTTGATTGAAATAAGAGTTATATTTTGATTGTTGATTACCCTATTTCTCCAATAGTTAGAATCTTAGTGGGTTTCCCAAATGAAGTGTCTATTTGTAGACCCCAGTCATGATTTTAGATATTTTGTCCTTAAAATTGAGGATCGATTTGCTATGGTTTTATTCTTGCAGTTTTTGATTTTTGGCATATTAAAAGCTAGTTTTCAAAAGGATTGGTTATTGTTTTTACCCGAACTTAGAAAAACTGAAAATAAAAGGCAAAAAATCAGAAAAAAAATTGTTTCTAAACCTTAAGTTTTAGTTTATCACTACAAATAGAAAACCATACCATACTGGAACTTTTTGTGTTCTGGTGTCCTGCAGCTTATATGGATACAATTGTTTGATATGCGGTTTAAAGGAATAGTTAATTCCAAACTTGAGGTATGCCTGAAGTTTTGGCTAATGCAGCCGTTGACTGCTAGCAATTTCTTTGAGTCATCCGTTTAACTGTCAGTCTGGGCTTACTGTTGGACGTATAAGAACTTCTTAGTGGGCAAAGCATGCAACCCGAAATTAGTCGATGTACCCTTAAGCTGACTTGGACACCCCAATTAAGAAAGAAAGAATTCGAAACTTGAGGACTTTCTCATGATGCTACTGAAATCGTGGAACGAGGCAATGCAGACTGCTTATCTAAATCTATTTTATGAATTGAAGTTGTATGCATTTTGTAATAATTTCCAATCGAACGATTTGGTAGTTTAATTGGTAGAAGATTATAAATGGATCAACTCTTTTGATTTCTGCTAGTTATTAAGTTCAACTGGTAGAAGATTATAAATGGATCAAAATTTTTTTATTGCCGCTAGTGATTAGGTGTAGATGGCCATTCTATAGAACCCAATTTACTAACGGGATTCGTAGCTACTTTACTGGCTTGGCCAGTTACTCTAGATTTACGGCTATTCAATTTTTTTGATGTTAGCAATGTACATTGTTCAAATACAGCGATCATCTTTAGACTTTTTTAATTCTTATCATAATGTGGGAATTAGAAAGCTGTAATGACTCTATGAACTGTTTCCAGGTAGCCCAGCTTTCTTATTTCGTTCGGCTTAACTAAAGTGCTCAATATGACAAGTGTTGTGTTTGTTTGTGTTTTCAAGTTTTGAGACAAATTGCAAACCTAAATCGTATAAATTAAGGTTCTGGGCATGCACAGCAAGATAGATATATACAGTTCAACAACAACAACAGTCCCGGTGCTACAAGGGCTCCCGCTTACGCAGGGTCTAGGAGAGGTAGGATGTACGCAGCCTTACTCTATCAGGGTGGGACCCTGACGAGAGACTGTTTCCGAGGAACCCCAACTTGGTAGTAGTTATTTAGGAAGAGCCTGCAAGGAGAGCATGTGAAGCATAGAAATCGTGCGAAGCATGTATGCAAGTGTGGAGGTATGCAAGTGTATGCAAGTGAGTGTGTCGACATACAATCAAATCAAATAATCAGATAGGCATGTAATTGTGTATGTACGCATGGGAGCCGAGGATAGCAATCAGGGTACAAGGTAGTAGCAAGCAAGCATGTACGAGGAAGATCCTGCATGCGATACCACACACACATACAACAGAAACATATAGGGAAGTAGAGCATCTATAGAATAGAGAGAGAGATATAGAGAGGGGGAGGTAGAGGAAGAGAGAGAGAGAGAGAGAGAGGGAGATAGAGAGAGAGAGAGGTGAGCGAGAGAGAGTACAGAGAGTATCAGCATCTTGGGGCCCTAATTAACTTCCATCCATACTGCGTGTATGCACACTGGCATACAAGCAACTTTCGGGTGCTCGAATCTCCTACATCGCTAAATCGGTTACCCCTAACCTTAACCTACATTGAGCTCTAAACTAGGGCCATCTCTTCATTTAGGTTGGAGTTGGCGAGGTCCCGTCAGATTGTCTCTATCTAATTTTATTTTTGTTTTTATTTGTCTTTGTATTTGTATTTGGCCGGCCTCTTCTTCTCTTCCCGTCTATGATATGTGTTGCTCACAGCTCCTTACATGGGCAGTGGTGCGTCGCCAACCAACTCTTCTTTGGCCGACCTCTTCAGCTCTTCCCATCCACCTTACCTGCATATATGCACTAGGCAAATAGGCAACCTCTTGTTATACGAGTGCTGGGTGCTCCTACACTGCTATATCAGTTACACCGATACTAATCCTCCACTGAGGCATCTCTTCGTTTAGGTTAAGATAGGTGAGATCCTGCCGAATCGTCTCCATCCAACTCTTCTTTGGCCGGCCTCTCCCTCTCTTCCCATCTGTAATATGGAGTTGTTCGCATCTCCTGATAGGGGCATCGACGGGTCTCCTCCTAACATGCCCAAACCATCGCAGACATTGCTCCCTCAACTTGCCTTCTATCGGCGCGACGCCCAATTTACTTCTTATAACGTCATTTTTGATCCTGTCCTTCCTTGTGTGCCCATACATCCATCTTAACATCCTCATCTCCGCCACTTTCAGCTTCTGCGTGTGATGACACTTAACTGGCTAGCACTCTGCCCCGTAGGACATAGCCGGCCTAACTACCGTCTTGTATTATTTACCCTTTAACTTTAACGGGAACTTCATATCGCACAATACCGCAGAGGCCAGCCTCTATTTATGCCACCCCACTATAACCCTATTGTTGACATCTGCGTCCACTTTTCCGTCTTGTTGCACCATGGAGCGCAAGTATTTAAAACATGCTTTCTGTGGTATGCACTCTGACCCAATCTTGACGCCTTCTGCGCTTGGCGTGGTAGACGTGCAGAACTTGAATTCCATATATTCGGTTTTAGATCTGTTGAATCTTAAGCCTTTCAATTCTAAGGCCAACCTCCACTGTTCAAGTTTCTTATTCACATCCTCCCTAGTTTCCCCCACCAGGACTATGTCGTTCGCGAAAAGCATGCACCAAGGCACATCCCCTTGGATGTGCCTTGTGTGAACGTCCATTACCAAAATGAACAGAAAGGGACTCAGGGCTGATCCTTGGTGTACTCCCACTGTAATGGGAAAAGCGTATGTATCCCCTTCCTTTGTGCGCACCTTGGTTTGAGCGGCTTCGTACATGTCTTTGATGACTCGTATGTAGGGCTGTGGGATGCCTTTCTCCTCCAGTACCCTCTAGAAGACCTCTCTTGGTACTTTATTATATGCCTTTTCCAAATCAATGAAAATCATGTGGAGATCCTTTTGTCTATCCCTGTATAACTCTATGGTCCTCCTCAGGAGATGGATGGCTTCTATCGTTGATCTACCTGTCATGAATCCAAATTGGTTCTCTGAGACCCCCTGCTCATTGCCGAAGCCTTCTTTCTATGACTTGCTCCCAAAACTTCAGGGTGTGGCCTATTAGTTTGATTCCTCTGTAGTTTGCACAAATCTAAATGTCACCTTTGCTCTTATAGACGGGAATTAATGTGCTCTTCCACCATTCGTCGGGCATTTTCTTCCCTTGGAGAATTTGGTTGAATAATTTGGTTAGCCATCTGGTTCCCACTTCTCCCATACACTTCCATGTTTCAATGGGTATTCTGTCTGGGCTAACTACCTTACCCCTGCCCATCTTCTTTAATGCTTTCCTGACTTCCTCGGGTCTAATTCTAGTGTCATAACAGTAGATCTTGTTCTCTGCCGGTGCTTGTAGTTCTCCTGTGGGTGCAACTGTATCTCCCTTTTCATTGAGCAAATCTTGGAAGTAGGATTTCCACCTATTAATTTGTTACTCGTCTACGAGCACTTGTCCATCTGCCCCCTTTATGCACCTTACTTGGTCTAGGTCTCTAGTCCTCCTTTTTCTTGCCTTTGCAATTCCATAGAGGTCCCTAGCCCCCTCAGCTGTATCCAGCCTTCTATAGAATTCCTCAAAGGCTTTAGATTGTGCCTCTCTTAATGCTGCCTTTGCTTCCTTCGGTAGTCTGTTTATATTGTTGTCTCTTGTCCTCATCTCCGCTTCTCTCCCACTCCTTGAAGTAGTCTCGTTTGGCCTTAATCTTTTCCTGGACCTCCCTGCACCACCACCAAGTCTCTCTGTTGTTTGGTGCCCCACCCTAAGACAGATATATACAGTTAATACAACTTTTCTGCCCTTTATCTTATTTATAAATTTTGAAGATCTAAAATAAATGCATGCATTGATTATCATTTTTTTGTCATTGGATCTTTTCTTATTATCTTTCTCAAAACCAAAATGCTTTTACTGCTTTTCAGTGAGGTAGTCTCTCCCATTTTCTTGAACTGTGGCCGTGGACCTCTTGTTTATGCTACATGCTTCGGTTCACTCACATAGTTGTCAAGGAACCAACCATCCCCAAAGCTTAAGTTGTTAGGTGCACGCCATTGTGGTTTTGTACTCAAACATACTCTTTCACCAGAATATCTATTGGGCTTGAAGTATGGATAATGCACATATCTATGTAGCATCTTGTGCTAGAATTATATGAATATAAAGGGTGTGGGTTATTTAGATTTGAACTTGGGACCCTCTTGGTCAACGGGGCTTTGGTACATTGTTAAGCAATCACTTGTTTGTAAAGCTTGAACGTTTAGGTGAAGTTTTAGGAATGATTTTATACTCTACCGTATCTAATAGTTACGAAAACATGGATATGTTCCTTAACTACTATGATACTATTTTCTTTCAACCATGGGGTCGGTGCTTCTCTATATAAGCTTATTTATCAACTAATTTGATTTGAATTTCGCTTTGAACAGAATTATTTCGCCTGTTTTTTCTCATTGCCAATAGTTATCTCCTCCATGAGGTGGGGTATTGCTGCTGGACGGAAAACTATGGTACGTCCTTAGTGCGTCATTTTTTTTTTTCCAACAATTAATTGTTCATCAGTCTTTGATTGAGACGGGATGGTTTGGATGATGGTTGTCCTTACAGGTA
Organism: Simmondsia chinensis; assembly: GCA_018398585.1. Lineage (NCBI taxonomy): Eukaryota > Viridiplantae > Streptophyta > Magnoliopsida > Caryophyllales > Simmondsiaceae > Simmondsia > Simmondsia chinensis. The sequence continues at coordinate 5,265,875 of JAGTTD010000008.1, read as the reverse complement.
GCGACATCAATACTATTACTCGTATTGTCAGGTCCTGTGAAAGCATTGACGTATATGGTATGCAAATTGAATTACTTATCTTCATTCTCAATCTTTTTTTTTGGTAACTAGGATGTCTAGGACAGCTTTCAATCACCTTGATTGTTCTCTAGGTTATATATGCATTAGCTACTTAGAAATTTTCGTATGTGCAATAGGGTAACTTGGGGCCTAATGATCCATTGGGTGGCCCCAAGGAATTGTTTTCACCTAGTGGCGGGCTTTGAACAACAAACGCTTCGTGAGGCGTTAGGCCCAAGGGAAATTCTCAAGTTTGCAATTTCAAAAAGGTTAGCAGTTATTGTTGTAAAATGACCAAAAATAAAATAAAAGAAGTTATTTACACCAAAGGTCCCTGAACCTTTTTCATCGTATCAATTTAGTCCTTGTATTTTTAATTGTGTCAATTTAGTCACTCTATTATTTAGATAGTGTCAATTTAGTCACTCTATAATTTAGATTGTGTCAATTTAGACCTTTGGTCAAATTTAAATTAAATTATTGATGTAATTTTTAACGGCATAATCACGTTAGATGCAAGTAACACATTACAAATCCATCCGTTGAGTCAATTTAACCTAACCCGTGGATGAACTATTAAAAATTTTATTAAGAATTAACATAAATTTTACTCGAAGGACCAAATTGACGCAATATAAATTGTATAGAGACTAAATTGACACAATTAAAAGCACAAGAACTAAATTGACACAATGTGTAAAGTACAGGACTTTTGGTGTAAATAACTCAAAAGAAACAGTACATGTGACTTGGGAAAATTAACACCAATTACCATTGTTTTCTCAAGTTTGAAATTATCACCAGACTTGATCTGTGTCATTTTCTGCAGCTTATGCATGGATTGGTTGGCTTCACCATGGGATCTTTGTGGAGGTATATATTCTTGTCTTTTGTAGCATTGTTGAGAGTTACGAAATGCCTATGTGATCGTTGTGAGATAACAATCGGTTTTTTCGCTAAGTATGGGAATTGAAAATTTCTTTGGTGTTTAACGTCTTTTTGTTATATGCGGTACCTCTTTGTATCAGTATGTTATTACACCCTTCTCCAACGTGAAGCTAGAGGTGTAAAAGAATTGCAACAAACCGAGCTTCCTTTTATGGAACTTGAGCTTGATAAACCAGAACGAGTTAAAGTTTGAACAGAGCCTTAAACAGGCTTTTGAAGGACTTCATTCCGAACGATATCAATATGCTTGGTACTTAGCCTGACTTGGCTTGTTAGATAATTCAAGTCGAGATCATTTGAGCTACTAACAAACAATCATCCATCTATTCTAATGCTAAGCAATCGACAAGCTCTTGACTCCCATTGATGACTCCTTTAGCAAGCAACTAATGAGCTCTTGGCGAGCCTTTAGTAAACTCTTCATGAACTTATGCGAGGGTGTTTTGATAAGTGTATTGAGCCTACTCCAATTGGGTTCATTTATATATCGAGCACCCAAAACAAACATGAATAAGCCTTTATTGATTTTAAACACGAGCAATTCATCAAAGATTCAGTTTGCTTACACGCCTACACCAAACTACATGGGTATAGAGAGATCTTGGCCTCTTTGCCCCATATGAAGTGTCTCTTGCTGTAAATATCAGAAACATTTTTTTCTTTTATTATTTCCCAATTTGAAGTGTTTCTACATGTCAAACAATGGGACATGATGAGAAAGTTAACATACTATGACGCAAATTGTGGTTCGCAGTTGCTGTGTCACAAAAGCAACATTACATAACATGTCATGGCGGTTTCCCATTCAAAATCCATTACATAACCATCTTATTATGAATAGTAGTTTTGTAAAGGCCTCCAAAATGAATATTTTATGGTTTACTCACGAAAACATTGTAAAAACTATCAAAGAGGTATTACAACTTGTGATCGTATGGTTGTCTATTCAAATTTTGCAAACATACGTTTAAAAGTGACTCATGTTCTTCCCTAATAAGCCTAACATGATTGTCAAAACCCATTACATGACATCCATGACATTGCGACTAGAGCTGTTACTCCGTTCCAGATCGTGATTTAATTCAATGGTACTTAATCACAACATCACAGCTTATTTTTTCTTTATCTTTCATGTGTCTTTGTCATTAACTCAGATTAAGCCTCTGCTCAGGTTACAGGCCAGCTGGAGGCTCTCCATCCTGTTGTGCTCATTGGTACCCTTTTCTTCCTTGACCCAAATACCTCAATCTCTATGCACTCTTACTTTAAAAAAATCTTAAGTTTCGCTGGAGCTGAATAAAGATATGATTCATGATAAAGCATACTAGCATACTCTATTGCAATGTTTTCATATGGTCATAATTCATCCACCATACTTAATTTTATGTCTCCTTAGAACTCAAGGATACAGATTTACGAGTCTATAGAACAGATCATGTATCCTTGAATAGATCTTGTAAAAAAAAAATAGTGGCGTACTTTAGTCCATACAGTTGGCCCCCACGAACTAGGAAACGCTTGGACTGTTCTTGCTGATGTAATTATTTCTTTGCTTGTTCGCTGCGGCTGCATAGGTACGAGCAGTGGGTGCCTTGGGATACGTTCTGACATCGTCGTTCTTGATAAGAGAAAACATACTTGCCTTGGTAAAATCGTGATCGTTCTTGCTGGTATTTCTGTTAAATTCAACATCACATCTGACCGATAATATGCTGTTTCTGTGTTTTGTAGATCACCATCAATGTACATGCATCTCTTACCTTAATATTCAATTCCTTGGGATTTAATACAGTTCCTTCCATGCGTGCGATTTACGCTATCTTTGGTACTCTGGTAAGATACTACCGAACTTCATCTGTTTCGGATTTGGTCAATGGGATTGGCATGTGAAGTTCACATATAATCTCAAGCGAGGTTCTATCTAGACCTCGCAATTGAGTCTGTCAGGTCAAGTCACAAAATGCTTCATTCTGACTTGGCCCTAAATTGTCGGTTTTTTTTTTTTTTTTTTTTTTTTGGGGGGGGGGTGTAGGTACCGTAGGGCCATAATTAAAATTGATTTATGTTCATTCTCACAGACAAAAGACCTTCTATGGTCATTCTCACGGAGAAATAACACTTCTGCTCTTCAAGACTACAAACAATAAGGCTAGGAAGTGAATCCGTCCAACCAAACTAACCTTAAAGTAAATTTGAACAAATCATAAGATTATAATTTTGTTGTTTCAATGTCAGTTGCACTAGAGAAAAAGAGACTTAAAAGCAAAATTGGAGGGTATAAGTCAAATAAAAGCATCCAACAACCGCCCATCATAAGGGCATCTAAGTTAAAAGCTAGAAGAAAGACACGTATAGTAATAAAACATTACCCTTTGGAGATCCATATATCCAATTGCAAATAGTGATTAGAGCCTCTTCATTTTGTGGCAACAAAGAGACTGTCACCTTTTGTTTCAAACCTTGACTTTCATGCTGAAGACGGCGACGTGGTAGTGATAGGAATACTTAATCTCTCTCTTGCCATGTTAACGAAATTTGGGAGGCGTTTTTCACTATGCACCAAGAACGAACATTTAAAGGCTTTGTATGGTCTTCTTTATATTCATCCAAATACTTGTCTAATTGTGGTTTGCTTGAATTAGATTTGTCTTGCTCGAAATAAGAAAATCCCTATGAAAAGAGCAATACATGTGTAAAACAAGACTAATAAAGTGCTCAAATTGCATCTGCAGAAGATAAAATTATCAACGCACTAATAAAATGTTGCATGACTGAAATTAAGAACTCATTGAAAGGTCTTGTGAACAGGGGTGTAAACAAGCCTAGCTAAGCCGAGCAACCCCTTATTTGAAGTCAGGCTCGAGTTCGAGCCGAGCTCTTATTGAGCATTTCCAACTCTTGTTCCAACTCGGTTCGATAAGATTTTAGTGTGTTTGATACTCGACTCGGCTCATCTCATTAGGCTTATTGAGCTGAGTTGAGCTTGTTATCGAGCCGGGTCAAGCTCATTATCAAGTTGAAAACTGAGTCGAGCCTACTATCGAGCCGAACTTTTCAAGTTATTATCGAGCGATTATCGAACCATTTTTGAACCAATGCCAACTGTTAACGAGTTCTTGAAGAGCTTTTAACGAGCTCCTAACCCCTTAACAAGCTTTTTTCAAGCTTTTATCAAACTGTTCGTGAAAGCTAATGAGCTGAGCACCCCCTGTTCGAACTTGGCTCGTTAAGCTTATCAAGCCTGCTCCAACTTGGCTCAGTAAGCTATTGAACCCTCATAATGAACACGAAGAAGCCCTAATTGATTTTGAACACAAATAGTTCATCAAAAGTTGGGTTGGTTGACACCCGTAATCGTGAACATTGGGTTGAGGTCTTTTAAGTGCATCAAGTGACGTAGAGCTTTTTCCAACATACTCTTTAAAGAGTCTATACAGTAGATCATGCTCATGTTTGCATCTTATTTCTAGGGTACGTCTTCATCCATATCTTGAAAACAATACTTCACAAATTGGAACTGATAGTGAGGATCAAGAATGACAGCAAATTAGAGAATCTAGTTGTAAGACTTCAAATACTTATCAAATTTTAATTTCGTTTTCCTCGCAACACCCCTTATGTAAATATTCTCACTATTCACATGATATTTCAAGTACTTTTGAATCCTTCCCACTTCTCTGAAATACAAATTACGCTATCGGATATGTTGTTCCAGATAACAAATTTGTAGTCTCGTCAACAAGTCTCAAAAGTTCCCTAACTTTCACAACACTAAACCATTCTTCGTCTGTGCTATACCACAAAATGTTTTTGTCAACAATCTTTAACCGATTAGAAGTACCCTTATAGGTAATTCTGGATTAGGTTCCAACATCCTGTTACTGTAAACCAAACTCGGAGTGATCCAATCTCATTGACTTAATTGCTAAGTTAAAATCTGTTAGTAGGGATGACAATGGGGTAAAAGCAATCACCCGCGCATCCCTGCCCATTTGGTGCAAGTGAGGCGGTAGTGGGTACAGGTCTGGTACATGCGGCCATACCCGCCACGGATAAGGATGCTAATGTTGTACCTGCCCCACCTAGCCTCATACCCATCTTCCCCTTAATACCTGCTCTAACTAACTTTCAAATTATAAAATACATATTTAAATGCAATTACTGAATTTATCAATTAATATTGTAGCAAAATATAATTTAATTCTAAAATATCGTATTAAATAATTAATTCGAGCGGGTATGCATAACCGTTTGGTATCCATATTGGGGTGGGTATGGGACGAAGATAGTATTAAAGACCCCTAGATACTCGCAGGTAACGGGGCAAGCATGGGTATGGATTTGTAACCGCCAGAACGGATATGGGTATATGTTTCATGCTCATGGTGGGTATGGGTGTGGATTTGGGTGGCAGGTACGGGTATGGAGGAGGCATCCCTCGTACCCACCCTGCTCCATCCCATTGCCATCTCTAGCTATTAAGGCCATTTCCGTTTTAGGTTATCAAACTTTTGACCAAAACTGTAACTTTTCGGGTTGGGTTTGGATAAATGCTTGGGGCCGGGTCAATCATTATCAGGTCTAATTGTATCCTAATACCAATTGGTGTTAAGCGGAGTGGGCCGCTAAGCTTATATGTTGATCTCTTCTTTGTATGACTCCTATGTGGGATTTTATTCCTACAATCACATAAATCGAATTTGTTGTTTGATTATCCAGTTGGATCCATCATTAATATGAGAGGCCATCAGCCCGTCCAAAGAACACGTGCCCCTCGCCTTTAAGGCTCTCAGTGATCAAATAAGAGCTAGGAATCACTAGCTTGCTCTGATACTAAGTGAAGTTTCTTTGGGCCTGGGAGCTATGATAATGATTCGATCTCAAAAACCAATGGGTATTAGGTACAGTAACCAGTAAGTCTACTATTGATCTCTCCTTACTACATTCACATATTGAGTCTTCAACAAACTCATACACAAAAGCACAACCCTCTATCGTCGTGTGTTTTGTTTTATTTTATTTGTACTAAACTCACACGTGTGTTGTTCATTCTCCTGCAGCTTTTACTGAATTGCGGATTCTTCGTGTTCTTGTTGCACGTTCTATACGCATTGTTCTTGAGCAGGCTCGGATTCAAGGCATCAATGAAGCTACCAAGGTGGCTAGAGAATGCATTGTAGCTACACCTCACAGCACATCAAATCATTGTTTCATTTCTTGTCTGTATTCTTCAGTGTGTCGAGTGAGCAAATGTATTTTGTTGGCGTGTAAAACTATTACTGGGCCTTCATCCGTTAGCTTAAGATGCAATGTTGTGCAAATGGTTTCCTGTTGAGAGGTCGATCACGGTCAGCTGTATTGCTTCAGAGGCTCAAACATTCTGTTATAATGCAAAGCAGCGTTATGGTTCGTGGTGTTGTGTGTGTTAATGATTTAATCATGTTGAAATGTTTTTTTTATAAAAATAATTAGTGATAACAGTCGTGGTACAAAATAGACAAATCCGCGAAAGTAAGGCCTTAGCCGTATGCATAAATGCATGCAGTAAAGAAATATAAAATTAGCCAATATCCCATCCGCAAAAAAGTGAAAAGAGAGGAAATTATAAGCAATAGTAACTGTTTCTAGAAGACTACTGGGAACTAGTAACTTAATCATGTTGAAATAGTATGCACTTTAAAACGGGTGAGGATACCCCATCGCATGGAAACAGTGTTTTTGTTTTGTTTTTTTTTTTAAATTTTAGATTATTTTTATATTATATTATTTAATTAAAAATAATACAATTTGATCCAATAAGATGATCTAATGAACAAATCTATAAATAAAAATGCTTTGGTATTGATAATTTAATCTATTCACTGATCCATTAAAAGACATCACAAAATAATTTTCAACAAATTATAATAATAAATCTTTTCGTTTTTTTTTTTTTTCCCTTACATTGATAGGAGTACATTATTCATAAAGAGGCAAACTAATACTTAGGGGTGGGATAATGAGTTTTGAACTTAAGACCTCTTGCTTAGAAGGTTGGAAGACAAACTATTATGCCAACATTCATAATGATTCTAAATTATGGAGTAATGAAGAATCACTAACCCTAAATAGCCTCGTAATAATCACACTTGAGATGTCAAATATACATATATATATATATATATATATATATATATATATATATATATATATACACTAAATAAGTTTATAGAGTACATACACTAAATGTTGTTACACTCGATTCAACCTTTAAAACATCGACCGGTACATACAATAAAGATCTCCCTTATATATACATTTAGTATTTTTTTTTCTCCTTAGTGTATGATACACAAAAGTGTAAATTCTGTACAAAGAAAATAAAGAGCAAATAATTTAGTATAAAACGATAATTCCCACCAACATGCCGTCACCCGGATCCCATTAGAACTTTGAAGTTAAACGTGCTTGGGGCGAGAGTAGTACCATGATGGATGACCTCCTGGAAAGTCCTTACCCTTAGATTAGGGGCACTCGGAAACAGCCTCTCTTCAGGGGTAATAACTTGAAGGGGAAGGCTGCGTACAGCCGCCCCCCCAAAAAAAAACCCTACTTAGGCGAGAGCCCTTAGGACACTGGGTATGTTGCTTCTGCTCCCCCCCCCCCCCCCCCCCCCCCCCCGCGGGCGGTATTGTTTACTTGGAGTACACAATACTTAGGGCGATATATTAAGAAATTTTTAATAAATTAATTATTTTACTCTATATATTATATAAGAAAAAGTACAAAAATATAAATATACACTTGCAACAAATTTTACATTAGGAATTGGGTCATACCCATTGCAACTCCTTAGGAAACAAAGATCCAATGGCAGGGTCTGGGAGGGAGGATATAAGCAGCCTTACAACTATAGGAGCACTACCTTGAGAGGCTGTTTCCAAGTAAGGCAAAAGATTTCATTGACCTTAAATACAAAAGATATCAAGATAGGGATGTCATTGACTATTAACCTTATTTGGGTTTCCTAATGCATTCATATCCTCTAATAGGTCCCCTTAAGCTGAATGTGGTGTAACGACGTAAAGATTCATCTAGTGTGCAATGAAACATATCAGCAGTGAGCCCTTTGGAGATTTTTTTAGTAATCTGCTTGGTGGTAGGGGTGTAAGGGGCTTGGACATCGCCTTTGAGGACTTCTTCCCGGACATAGTGGTAGTCAACATCAACATGCATACTTGCTATGGTCGTTGGAAACTGGGTGGGCCGCGAGGTACGATGCGGAGACATTTTTACAATATATAACTATAGGACTTGAGTGATTCAGAGGCCGCAAAGGTCGCACATGAGGTAGCATACACAATCATTTTTAGTAGTGGCCTGACCAACGACATGATATTCAAACTTGGTAGAAGATTTGGAGACTGTTGGTTGTTTCTTCGCATGCCAAGGGATGATGTTTGTGCCAAGAAACAAGGCGTAGCCGGTAGTTGATCGCCATAGTCAGAGCATCACCCCAATCAGCATCAGCATGCACCACCATCGAGGTACATGAGCTAGTAAAGATGGACAACTTGTGAACAAGGGTGCTTTTGAGGTATCGAATGATGCGCTTCACGACCTGCCAATGGCTAGTCCTGAGGGCATGCATGAATTAGGAAACAAGATCAACAACATAACATATATCAAGAAGTGTCATAGTGAGATATTGGAAAGCCCCAACAGTACTCCTATACTCAGTGGGGTCTAGTAAGAGATCACCCTCATTTAATGAAAGGTAGGTGCAGGCTAGAAGAGAGGTTTTGATAGGTTTGGCATTGTACATTTGGTGCTAATATTCCAATGGTACATTTGTATTGCAAGAGGACTAGTTCGTGGTTGGTCCGTTTTGCCTAAGAAGTAATGTAATGGCCAAGGTCTTTCATGTCAAATTGAGTGGCGAGGTTACAAACAAGGTCATCAAGGGAGCAGGGATAGGAGCTAGTGAGGATAATATTGTCAACATAGAGTAGCAGACAACAATATCCATGGTTTTGCAAAATAAAAATGGGGAGGGATTTGCCCTACAACAAATGAACTCAAGACTATAGAGAAAAGTACTAAAACGTCAGAACCATGCCCGAGGAGCCTACTTGATGCCATATAAGGCCTTGCAAAGCAAAGCAAAGAAAATATTTCCAGTGCCCCAAGGGCTCCCACTTAAGCAGGGATTTTTTTTGGGGGGGGGGGGGGGGGGGGTGGTTAACGTAGCGTCCTCCCTTTAGGGTGCTACTCTGAAGTGAGGCTATTTTTTAGAACCCCCCAACCCGAGGGGTGCAACACGAGGACTTCCCAGGAGGTCACCCATCTTGGTACTACTCTTACCCAAGCACGTTTAACTTCATAGTTCTAATAGGATCCAGTGCTTGCATATACGACAAATGTGATTTGGAAATTTAGGGTGTATGAGATCCGAAGGTTGTCACATATACACTTCTTCCCTAAGGTTGCCATGTAGGAAATCATTTTTGACATCTAACTGCCTGATAGGCCATAGCAAGTGAAAGAATGAAATGGATGGTAGAGGGTTTGACAATAGGGCTGAAGGTTTCTTTGAAGTCAATGCCCTCTCTTTGGTGGAAGCCTTGGGCCACTAGTCGGGCTTTGAAGCGATCCATCGATCCATCCGCTTTATACTTGACTCGATATTTTCATATACTTCCTACAAGGTTTTTGGACAAGTCGGGGGGACAAGCTCCAAAGTGTTACTTAGGATGAGTGCATTAAACTTGTCGCCATGACTTCTTGTCTCCACCCCAACTCTTAATTTTTAAGTGTATAAGGTAAGATGCCTGTGGGCTTTGCTCTGTCTCTCCAATTACCATGGGCGGGTCCATATGCCTTTTTATTTCCCACATTTCATTAACTACAATCACCAAAAATAAAATAACTAAAGTCTCCTTAGTTTGAGCATTGGCTGAATGCACATTTAAATTGCAAATCGAAGTTAGATTCACCAAAAGAATTAACCCTTGCTTCAAAGAGGTTGGTAAGTAGACTTGCTCCCACGTTGTTAAATTTTATCGAGCCTTTTAGGCCCGACCCATAGAGTTGGAACATACGAGATTCACATATAAACCCAATTGGATTCTATCCTAAAACCAATTGGCAATAGGTGGAGTAACCCATTAGTCTTATAAATTGATCCCTTTGCTCTCAACTCTCCTATGTGGGATTCACATTTTAACTCACATGTGGAGTTCTCACTCTTAATACTCCCCCTTACATGTAAGTCTATGACAAATGCACCACTCGCCTTTTCCGATCTAATTGGAATTAGAGAGGCCCTCTGTGCAACAAATTCAAATGCACTCCTCTTTACGAGGACACATTGTGACAAATAAGAGATCAGGATCATTAACCCTCTTTGATACCATGTTAAATTTAACAGGATCTTTTAGGCTCAACCCACGGAGTTGGGACATACGAGATTTACATATAAGCCCAAGTGGGGTTCCATCCTAAAATCAATTAGCTTTAGGTGGAATAACCTATGAGGCTTATAAGGTGATCTCTTTTTTGTCTCTTCTTTCTCTCAACCCATTAGACTGGGGGAAGGAGGTCGAAGCAGCTGGGGATGGGGCCCATGAGGTGAGGGTTGTCATGGGATGGAAGGATTGGCTTGCCATCCCCCCCCCCCCGGGCCCCCGAGGAAAATTGCACTTGTCCCCGTATTTGCAACCTTCTGCAGTGATGAATTTGTTGCAGAGTTTGGTTTTGGCTATTAATGGGGAGAAGCCCTTTAGCGTTGGTGGAGGTGGTTGTAGTGGGCCAGGAGTTTGGGTTATTGAGGGTAGATTCAACAACTGAGCAACAGCTTTGTAGCCCCCCGGGAACGTAAAGCATCAAATGACCGCTGCAAGCATTACAACCAATTTCCCGCCAAAATTGCACTTTCAACCAACTAAAACTTTTCCCCCAAAATTCAAATTAAACTATTTTGAACAGTTTTGAGCAATTATTCTTAAAATGAAATATTCTAAGTATAACAATCATGACAATACCCTTCCCATCAAAAGATTCTTGTCTCAAGAATCAAAGTTAGGGAATTGGCTTTTGAGAAAATGATAATCCTCCGAAGTGGCTTCATCGGGAATCAAGTTAGACCATTGAACTAAAACTTGGGTGACAGCCTTATTATCATGTGGGACCATCCTTTTAGCCAAGATTGCAATTGGCTCAGCAAGAACAGCTCTTGAAGCTGCAGTGAAAGGAGGTTGAAATTGAGGAACAATGTCATCACCAATCTTGCGTTTTAACAAGGAAATATGGAACATAGGGTGGATGGAAGAACCAGGAGGCAGATCCAAACGATAAACAACTTATCCAATCTTCTGCAAGACAATATAAGGACCATAAAATTTTGCAGCAAGCTTTGTAGTCCTTCTAACAACTACAGAGATTTGTCTGTGAGGCTATAATTTCAGGTAAAACAGATCTCCCACCTTCAGCTCACATTCAGATCTGTTGGCATAATCAAAGAACTTCATACGAGCTTAAGCAATTTCCAGTTGGTCTTGCAGTTGCTTATTTATATTGGCTCTGGTTTGAATCAAATCTCTAACTTCTGTTATTAGAGAATGAAGCTCAACTCCTAGGATTAGTAGAGTAGGATGGTAACCATATAATGCAAAGAATGGTGTTGCTTCCAAGGATGTGTGAAATTTGGTGCTATACCAAAATTCAGTAAGAGATTGCTATTTGTGCCAATTCTGAGGGTGCTGAGATGTCATACAACGAAGATATTGCTCCAAGCATTGATTTACCCTCTTGGTTTGGCCATCAGTTTGAGGGTGGAGCTAAAAGCAAGGGAGGATTCCAACAATCTGAACAACTCTTGCCAAAACACACTAGTGAATACCTTATCTCTGTCAGAAACTATAAACTGAGGAAGTCCATGGAGCTTGAAAATTGTGTCAAGGAATAAACGGGCTAGCTAAATATTGCAAAAGGGTGCTACAGGGAAAAGAAATGAGCATACTTGGTGAACCGATCTACCACACCCATATCACATCTTTGCCCTCTGACTTTGGAAGTCCCACTGTGTAGTCCATGCTAATATGCTGCCATGCTTGCTTGGGAATAGATAAAGGCTGAAGGAGACCATAGTGCTCAGCCTTATTTCTTAGACAAACATCACAAGAGCGAACCCAATCAATCATATTCCTCTTCATTCCCTTCCAAACAAACCAAGCCTTCAATCTTTGATACGTGCCTAAGATGCCTGAGTGCCCTTCAACTGCAGAGAAATGTATAGCCAAGAAGACTTGCTGCCTCAACTCAATAGTTGAACCAATGTAGATCCTATTGTGAACACGCAAAATACCATAAGCATACTAGGTATGAGGAGCTGATGCAGTATTCACAGTGACTGCCTGAATGAGATGCTCTGCATAGGGATCTTGTTCATAAGATTTGCTGACATCCTCCATCCAAAGTGGTTTAACAACAGAAATAACATTGAGTTGAGGAGAATTGGAAGTGTTATCCTGCTTAGACAGTGCATCAGCCACCAAATTTTCCCTTCCTTTTATATATTGAACGAGTCCCTTCTTCTGTATCCTTGTTGAAATACGCTGCTCAAGCAAATACTTGAGACTTTCATGGTCAGTTTGAATGATGAAGTGACGACCCTCCAAAAATGCCTCCACTTCTGAACTGCAACCAAAATGACCAAATACTCCTTCTCGTTGGTGGATAGATTCACGTGCTTAGGACTCAGAGCTTGGCTATGGAAGGCAATAGGCCTCTAATGTTGCATTAGCACAGCTCCTACTCCTTGATGGTAGGCATATGTGTCTAAGAAGAAAGCCTCATCAAAACAAGGCATTACGAGGACTGGAGCTGCACGCATAGCCATCTTAAGTCTGTCAATTGCCTCCTGAGATTTTACAGTCGACACAAATGCATCCTTCTTGAGCAATGTATTTAGTGGTTTAGCTATCACACCATATCCTGCTATGAATTTCCTATAATAGTCGGTCAGCCTTAAGAATCCTCTCAAAGATTTCAGGTTAGTTGGATTAGGCCATTGCTCCATAGCTTGCACCTTGCTAGTTTTGGCTGAGACCCCTGCACTTGACACTATATGATCAAGATACTCTACTTAGGATTGGGTAAATGAGCATTTGGTTAGCTTGGCACACAACTTGTGGCATCTCATGGTGTCAAACACAAGCCGTAGGTGATGTAGGTGGGATTCATAGTCTTGGCTATATACTAGAATGTCATCAAAGAAAACTAGTACAAATGTAAGTAAGAAGGGCTTGAAAATAGCATTCATGAGAGCTTGAAAAATTGCTGGTGCATTTGTGAGGCCAAAGGGCATAACAAAAATTCAAAATTCCCATGGCAAGTTCGAAAGGTTGTTTTATGAATGTCATCACCTTTTACTCAAATTTGATGAAAGCCTTGGCGCAAGTCAAATTTAGAATAGAGTTTAGACCCATAGTGATCATCTAAAAGATCATTGATGATAGTTATTGGGAATTTATCTTTGATGTTTTGAGCATTGAGTTGTCTATAGTCAGTACACATCCAAGATGTGCCATCCGTCTTTTTAACCAAGATAACTAGAGCAGCAAAGGGACTATGGCTAGGTCTAATGAAGTTATTTTTGAGCATTTCATCAATCTGCCTTTCAACTTTAGTTTTGTGTGCATGAGGGTGTTTATAGGGTCTTAAATTGATTGTAGAACCTTCAGATTTAAGGAGAATGGAATGGTATAACATTGTTGGAGGAGGTAAAAGTAAAGAGGGATCAGAAACAACTTGAGCCTTGGCAGGATCTGCTTGGATAGATGACAAGTGACCAATTCACTCGCAAGCCCCTTTCTGCATAGCATCCTTCAGCTCCTTGTAGTTTATCAACTTGCAAGCCCATTTCTGCACAGCATCCTATAGCTCCTTGTAGTTTATCAACCTCAAAGCAACCTGCTCCCTAACTCCTTGAAGTTTGACAGTGATGCTTGCTCTCTTAAAAGACATTGATAGGTTTGCCAAATCAAAGACTATGGGACTTATTCGTCCAATCTACCCCAAGTACCATGTCACAACCCAGTAGCTTTAGGTCTTTGAAATCATACACGAACTTTTGGCCTTGCTTTTCCTATGTGAAATGCTTGCATTTAGTCTGTGTGAGCATAGTGTTTCCATCTTCCACCGTGACTGATAAGGGAAAGGACTTAACCAGCACATGTCCAATATTCTTGGCAACTCTGGGATCAATGAAGCTATGGGTACTCCCACTGTCAATTAGAATAAGCAGGGGATTTTGCTTGGTAATTCCCTTGATCTTGATAGTGTTGTGAGCTTCACTACTACTCAAGGCATGTATAGAAATAGCAATCTCTTCATCTGAATCTTCAGCAGTGTCCTCCACCACTTGTTCAGCATCCTCATCTTCAGTATTGGTGAGTTCTTGTTCCACCCCAATTACTGCCAAGAACTGCCTTGGGTTACATTTATAACCAATAAAATATTTCTGATTGCACTTAAAACACAGTCTGTTGGCCTTCTTCTCCTCCATACTCATTGGCTTGTTTGCTTTGCTGTTCACAGAAAATTGAGATGGTATTGTCTGGTGTTTGGCTTTAGGCTAACTGACTTGCTCTTCCCTTTTCCCCAGCTAGACATTCAACAATTCATTCAAATAACTTGGCCTTTAAATAAGCTATGCTCAAACCCTCAAGATTCAAGGCCTTCACTAGATTCTTAACCTTAGGCTTGAGGCCACTAATGAAACTTGAAATATAGTAGCTCTCCCTAGTACCAGGGTTCACCTCCATCATCATGGATTTAAGTTGCTCAAACTTAGTCATATAATCTCTAACAGTTCCTGTCTGAGCTAATTTATTGAATTGATCAACAATATCATTCAAATCATCATCTCCATAACGATCACAAAATTCCTCCACAAATTCAGGCCAAGCGAGCTGAGGTTTGCTGTATATGAGGCTATGAAGCCATGTTTCTTGATCACGTAATAGAAAGACTGTAGCTATTTTGATTTTCTCCTCAACAAAAATGCTATAGAATCGAAAGAACCTCTCACGCCGCATAATCCATGATCGAGGATTGGAGCCATCAAAGTTGATGATTTCTATTTTAGGTTGTCTAAAGGATGAATGTTTAGTTGATTGAGTGACATTTAAGCATTGTTCATTCAATCTAGACATAAGAATTAGAGCTTCAGGAGGTCTTACACTCGGATGCACATTCGGAGCATCACCAGCAGATTTAGAATGGGCATTGTTGTTGAGCTTCTCCTGAACAACGATGAGCTGCTACTACATAGTCTCCTGCGATTGATTTAGATTTCCAATAGCGGACACCAAGTCAATGAGCTGCTACTGGAGCTGAGTCATTTGTTTAGTAGTACCCGATCCACTAGCAGCGCTTGAATTCACCATTAGATTCTGCTTCCTACCTCACACCAACTTGTACGCTCAGTTGCCAGAATTTGAAGCTTTGATACCAATTGTTGTAATCAACTGATCACAACTAGGGTTTGGTTAGTGTAGAATTAGGGATGAGGAAGAATAAGAAAGAGGGATAGAAGAGAGAATTGTGTTTGTTCTCATTCATCAATGATTATTACATAGAAATAGATCCTATTGATATGATTTAAAGCATTAAATAACCGCTGCAAGCATTACAACCAATTTCCTGCCAAAATTGCACTTTCAACCAACTAACTACTTTTCTCGCCATAATTCAAATTAAACTAATTTGAACTATTTTGAACAATTATTCTTAAAATTTAATATTCTAAGTATAACAATCATGGCAGAGGAAGTGGCAGCTATCCCCAAAGTGACACCCAGTTGTGTTGAAGAACTTGGTGCAAGGCTTTGATTTGCTTCCTATACCAGTTGAGCCTTCCTCTCTCTCTCTCTCTCTCTCTCTCTTTCTCTCTATCTCTCTCTTAGGGTTTCTGTCTCTCTCTCTCTACACCTTGAATCTCTAGACAATCAATTTGTACATTTTTTGTCTCTCTCTACTCCTGCGAAGATTGGACTTGTGTTGGAGAAACCGATCAGCAAGTCATCCTTTGTGACGATATCATCAATTTTCTTAGTTGCGGGAGTGTAACAAACTTGGATATCTCCTTTGAGCATCTTTTCCCGAACATAGTGAAAGTCAATATTAACATGTTTACTGCAGTCGTTAGAGATGAGATTGGCTGCAAGATATGAGGCAAAGACATTGCCGCAGTAGAATGTTATTGGTCCTGGGTGTCTAAGGCCCAAATCTCTCATCAGATAGCGAATCTAGTCACTTTCAGCAACGGCTTGAGCTATGGCCCTGTATTAAGATTATGTGATAGATTTGGAGACCGTGGCTTGTTTCTTGGCTTGCCATAAGATAAAATTGGGACCAAGGTAGACGACATATCCCGTGGTGTAGCGACGAGTATTAGGGCACACGCCCCAATCAGTATCTGCGAAGGCAGTGACAGAGAGGGGTGATGAGTAGGCCATGATCGGGTGTGCATTTAAGATACCGAAGGATATGTTTGACTGCTTGCTAGTGAGGGGTGCGAGGGGCATGCATGAACTAGGAGACAAGGTTAACAGTGTAGCATATGTCAGGGCGAATAATAGTCAGGTATTGAAGGGTTCCTACAGTAATCCTATACTCAGTTGGAACCTCAAGAGGTTCCCCATCACTTAGAGAAAGATGTGCTCGAGTTGGAAGGGGAGTTTTGACTAGTTTGGCATCACAAAGATCATGTTCGGTGAGGAGGTCTATTGTGTATTTGTGTTGGCTGAGAAAGAGGCTAGTTTGTTTTCGTTGGGCTTCAATCTCAAGGAAGAAATGAAGAGGGCCAAGGTCTTTTGTTGAAAATTGCGTCGAGAGGGAATTGATGAGAGTGTTGAGATGAGAGGAGTCAGTGTCTGTCAAGGTGACGTCATCAACATATAGAAAGAGGCATGTGAGGTGAGAGTTGGCTTTATGAATAAAGAGTGATGGGTCAGCACGACAACAAATAAAGCCAAGACCAAGTAAGAACGTACTAAACTGTTGGAACCATGCTCGGGGTGCCTGGGTTTGGCGTCATATGATTTGAAGCACCCGTGTCAGGATACCAGTTGTAGTCGTGTGGTTCTCCAGTAGTCATGGCAATAAAGGACTAAGAGGGATCAGGGAAGGTAGAGCCATGAAATCGATGTGGGCAAGCGACAGCAATGTGACCAGTTTGAGAACAGAACTGACAGAAGGGCCGGGTCCAAGTACACCTGCACTAAGATTAGGGAAGAACCAGTCCGGGGACGAACTGTGAGAGGAGTGCCATTTTAGGGGACCCCACCTGGGTTTGGGTGACCATGGGTGCTTAGGTGGCCAGGAGGGCCACCATGGCCACCACGATTTTCGAGCTTGGCAGCTGTGGCCTCCTCTAGTTGATTGTACGCAGGTTTGCGAGTGACCGATGGCAACCATGGCATGAGTTGGTTCAGTCGTGGTTTGTCTACAGTATTGATTTAAAGCAGCTTCCTCATTGAGTAGGGCACTTTTTAGTTCTTCATATGTATAGTGTTTTGAAAATTGATGAGTAAAAGTTGTAAAAGCAACATACTCAGGGGGTAAGCATTAAAGAGCAAAGTGTTAAAATTCTCTTATTCGAAATAGGGGAGTCAATGGCAGGTAATTCTTCTGTAATTGATTTTAGTTGAGAGAGATCATGTCCATTGTTTTCCATCTTTACGATGATTCATGAGTTGGTTACGCAGGTCAAAACTCCTTAGCCAAGGAGTGATCCCTAAAGCTTAGCCAGGGCATCTCACATGGCTTTAGAGGTAGGGTGGCGAACAATGTCATTGATTAGAGATCAAGATAAAGTGGCAGCAATGCAGGATCTAATGCTTTGATCCGTGCTTAGCCAAGTTAGATAGTCGGGATTTGGTTAAATCGATCCATTTGGGTGCGTGATTTGTGTAGGGGGACAGGGGTATGAACTATCAATAAACCCTAACAATTAATGAGCAATTAATAACATTAGAAATGTTCCCAACAAGGGAGGTAATCTGTTGTTGTTTCAAGCTTTATAGTGACAATGCTTGTTATGCTGGAAAGGGTAATTACAAGTGGGGAATTAGGTTTAGTGTAGTGGAGGGGAAAGGGTTAGGAACAGCTGCCGGTACTCGTTCGCCTGAGCTAGGAAGCAAAGATAAGCGGGCGGGGGGGGGGGGGGGGGGGGGGGGGGGGGGGGGGGGGGGGGGGGGGGAGTGGAGGCGTGCTGCCCCTCGTCACCTCTGCCATCGTTTCTCTAGCGTTGACGATGGCTGGCCACCAGTGACTGGTCAAGGCCGACACTTCCCATGTCGTGCCCTTTCCGGTCCGACAGACCAGTCACATACCCTGGTGGGGATCTACTCCTTCTGTGTCGGAATCTCCACCTCGAATCCTTCCCTTTATGGGTTTATAGATATCGGTGTTTCCATCTCCGGTATGTCGTTTCTCACTGTGAGGACAACAGTGACCCAAACCTTAGGCATGGGCATCTCTTCCTCCCCTCTCCCCTCAATGATGGGTCCCCAAATTGGGAACCCCACCACCACCCTGCCACCACTGTCGTAGATCGGGACTCTCCTCCCGACTGCGGCAACAACTCCTCCTCTCCCGATTCTTCTACCTTTACCTAACATCTCAAACATTGTCACTATAAAACTTGAAAATTCAACCGATTATTCGGCATGGAAAGAACAATTTTACATGATTCTTATGGCTCACCAAGTAATTGGATTTATATACGGTACATACCCCTATCCCCCCTCTACATTACACGGGTCTCTACCAAATCCCGAATATATAGCATGGGTCCGTACCAACCAAAGCTTAAGGTCGTGTATTGCCGCTACATTGTCTTTCTCTCTCATAAACGATTTCATTCGCCATCCCACGCCCAAAGCAATGTGGGATGCCCTACCTAAACTGTTTAGGGACCATCCATTGGCCAAAGAGTTTTGACATCTGCTCCCAATTTCAAAAACATACGAAAGATGCCAAAACAGTGGGCCTATATCTCACTGAACTCAAAAACTTGGCTCTGATATCATATAAAAGCATAAAGAATGCAATACAATTATATTCTTTGCATTCTTTATGCTTATAGTTGCAAGTCCCTTTTGCACGTTTGTTTCCTTTTATCTATATGGAGACCACACGGACGCAAAAACAAGCGCAATAGCAGTGTCACGACATGCTGTTAAATTCGTGTGCGGGATAAGGGAAATAGCGAGTGAATGCTGGTTTAACAAATAATGCCAAGTTCTTCACCCTTTACATTGTCATTTATACTATTTTATCAAATATATATAATTTTTGGACGAAAAAATTATTACACCTGGCCTAAATGTACTAAGATATATTGGAAGTTATTTTTGGTAGAGCAAAAATTATTATGATCAGAGTAGTTATGTAACTTACAAAAAATAATAGTCACAAAATTTTCTTAAAACTATAATCTTACTTTGTTACTAATAATTTTATTTTGACAATAACGTTATTACGTATAATTTTTCTAAACTTTATTAAGAAACAAAAAAAAAAGTTATTTACATTTTAGTACCCAACGTTTTTAGAAATAATAAAAATGATCCTCACCATTTTGAATCAATAAAAAGGCCCCTAAATTTTTTTCATATTAATAAAAAAGCCAATGAGTTTTTATCGTATTAATAAAAAGTTCACTTTTTGGCATGATAATGTCATTTTTTGTCGACAGAACTAAAGTGGCAACTGAATTTTTATTATTGCTACAGTAAAGTGACATAAATATGCTTCAATAAACATATTTTTAAACAAATTAAGCGAAAATAACGTAATAATAAGAGTATTAAAGGGTTCTTTTGTCATTTTACTGTAAAATTGACAAAACAACAATTGTCAATTAGCTATGTCGATAAAAAATAGCATCATCATATTAGAGAGGAGCCTTTTATTAATGTGACTAAAACTTAAACGTCTATTTATTAATTCAAAAAAAATTAAAATTATTTTATTATTTTAAAGATATTATAATACTAAAATATAAATAACCTAATAAAAAAACAAAAGTGAAGGTGAGTACATTATGATAGCTGGAAGAGAACCGACAAAGAGTCCGTACAGAGAATCTGGATACGCGGTGGGCAAGGCAGCAGGGCCTGGACCGCCCGGTCAAAAGGCATCTTATCATCACAACAAATATGAATTAATGATTTAAGAAAAAGAAAATAGAAAAGAAATGTTCAAAAAAAAAAAAAAGAAAATAGAAAAGTGAGTCATAATGCCATCTCCAATTTCATCCATATCGAATCTGATTCTCTCTCCTCATTTTGCCTTTTGCCCTCCTCATTTTTGTGGTCGTGAACGCTCTAGATGGGGCCCTCGGGATCGGACATAATTCTAAGTAATTTAAACATCTGCTTAGGGCTCCCAAATTTAAAGGCTTCATATTTTAGATGATTATATTTTTGAAGTTTTAGTTGTTAATATAAATAAGTTTTAATATTATAATTTTTAGAATTTTATTACATATGAAGAGTCCCATTTGAAATGTCCGCTGAAAATCCCGATGATGTCAGTACCGACGCTGGGGGCCCTTATACATAATAATGTACGAACCATATCAATCCACCAATGAATAATCAATTTAGGAAACAAAGTTGTATATTTGTATAAAATTCGTATAAAAGTATAAAGTATTATAAATAAAGATAAGATTTATATAGTAAGAAGAAAGGGATAGGAGATAGAAAGAGAGAAACAAGAGGGAGAGAGAAGGGGAAGGGCGAGACCGACAGCAGGAGAGGGGAGAGGGGGAAAAAAAAAAAAAAAAGCAATGTTTCTAGTGCCCTAAAGGCTCCCACCTAAGTAGGGTCTGGGGAGGTGGATATATGCAGCCTTCCTCCTAAAGGGTACCTTGAAGGAAGGTTGTTTTGAAGAACCCCCAACCTGAGGGGTGCAATACGAGGACTTCTCATGAGGTCACCCATCTTGGTACTACTCTCGCTCAAACATGTTTAACTTCAGAGTTTTAATGAGATCCATATTCTTCCTCTATAAGCCTATTTATAGATTTATTTAGGGGAAGGTTGTAGTTAGTATTAAAGAATTTAACATATTTATTCATATCTATCTATTATATTATTACCTAAGAGGGTACCAACATGCAAGTACCGGATCCCATTAGAACTTCAAAGTTAAGCGTGCTTTGACAAGAGTAGTATCAAGATTGGTGACCTCTTGGGAAGTCCTCGTACATCCCTCGAATTGGGGTTCACGAAAACAGCCTCTCTTTAGGGTGGCACCCTGAAGGGGGAGGGTGGTATACATCAAACCCCACCCCTCCTCCCCAACTACCCTGCTTAGGCGGGAGTCTTTGGGGCATTGGGAATGTTATTGATGCATTGTTGCTATCTATTATATTATTACAAACCCCCACTCTCCATAAACCCTCCTAAAATTCCCCATACTAAGAATCCTACAATTCTATACTATTTCATCACAAAGTGACTTTTAAAACCAAAAAAAAAAAAAAAAAAAAAAAACATAAAGTACCCATTAAGGAAAAAGACATATGTCTTGATAAAAGAACATATTTTTTTTAATAAATAGGTATGTTTTTTAATATATTTCTTAGTAAAGAAATACATTTTTTAGTGAAGAGACGTATCTGTTAAAGAAAAGGCATGTCTATTGATAAAAGACATGTCTATTAATGAATATAAATTATCTCTCACTTAACCACTATACTTTGGATTGTATCAAATGACATATTTTCCTAACGACATGATACTAATACAATAATTATCTGTTGTATGCTTTTACACAAATTGGTTCAGGTTTTGCTCTTGCGAGTGTACGTGTTATTTTATATGGCGACTCCTGTCACTAGTTATTAAAAAAACTAATATAATAGCTAATAAAAATTTTAATCATGAAACTTTTTAGGGCTAACAGTACATATTTAAAATCCTGAATAGATAACACTACTGTCACAATAAAAATGTTCATATTGGAGTAATTTATGAAATTTTACGGGTACTATTCACTATATGTGAAATCATAACTCTGACAACAACATTTCTACCCAACAATAATAATATCATTTTTAATTTAGGATTATTTACCGCATTATTCTTTGTATTTTAGCCAAATTCTTGTCAACTTAGTTATTATATTTTTAGTTATGTCAATTTAATATTTGTGTTTTTTTATATATGTTAATTTAGTCATACATAAAAGTAACATTTATTAGCAATGGGTTTTTTAATGGTAAGTTAGAAAAGATGGAGTAAACTTCGTCTTTGCGTTGCATTGGATAAAGCCAAGAAAAACGAGAGTAGTCATCAATAAAAATCACATAATAACGTAAAGCTGAATTGGATTTAACAAGAGATTGCCAAACATTAGAATGTATTAACTGTAAAGGAGCAATTGTAGTATGTAAAACACGAGTAAACGGTAAACGATGCGACTTACCCAAACAATAAGCCTAACAATGGGAAATAGATCGAGAGCTAGAACTAGAACTAAGTAAGCAACGAGAATGTAAAACATCAAAAACTACGAGACCTAAATGTCCTAGGCACCGATGCCACAAGTCTGCAGGTGCGGTTCGTGCAATAAGTCCAGTAAAGTGCGGAGAGAAGCCATAAAGAGGACCGCTATTGTGCATCTTGAGGAGGGGCATCTCCGTGACCTTGTCCTTGACACAGAAGGAGAAAGAGTCAAACTCAACACAATAGTTATTGTCACGACACAGTTATTTAACAGATAAAAGATTGTAAGTGAGACCAGGCACTAGAATAATATTAGAAAGTTGTAAATCATGCTTGGGACCATGTAATTTGGAGGAGCCAATGTGAGTAACAGGCATCAAAGAGCTATTACCAACTTGAATAGATTTAAAACCAGTATAGAGCAAAATATTTTTCAAAATACCTGGATTAAAAGTCATATGATTAGATATTCTTGAGTCAGGGTACCACATAGGCAGCAGAATCCGCAACCAACATGGCAGAGAGAGAGTGGGAGAGATCAGTTGGAACAAAACGATGTGGACAAAGAGAAGCAGCATGACCAACCTGATGACAAATCTGACAAACAATAGGACCAGCACCGAGTACAACTTCGTGAGGCGGACGAGGAACATAACCAGCATTTTTGAACCAAGTCTGCGGTGGGGTTGGGGCGGCGACCGAGGTGACCGAACCGGTCCCGATAGGTGGCGGTTGACCATATGACCTTCCATGGCCTCCTGTACTTCCTTGGCGATTCGAGTTACACCGATGACCCTTACGCCCACGACCACCACGACCCCGACCATTACCTGAAGAATCCGAGGACGTGTTAGACGCAGTAAGGGCATGTGCGTGATCCAACGAAGACCGTGATTGGATTCGTGAGATAGCAGCCTCTTCATCCAATAGTGTAGTTTTAAGTCGCTCAAAAGGGACATCACAAGAGGACTGACGAGTCAAGGTGTTGAAGGCTGCATATTCCAGTAGGAGACCAAAGAGAGCATAGTGCATTAATTCATGATTCAAGACAGGAGAGTCTATGGCAGCGAGGTTGTCAGCGATGGTCTTAAGTTCGGTGAGATAGGTAGTCATGGATTTGTTATCTTTGCAGAGAGTAACAAGTTGGGAGTGCAGGTCAAACTCTTTGGCGAGGGAGTGGTGACGAAACCGCTTTGCCAGGGCATCCCACATCTCTTTGGAAGTGGAGTGATGGATAACGTCATTAAGGACCGGGCGAGCGAGAGAGACCGAGAGACAAGCTTGAATACTCTGGTCAATACAGAACTAGGTTTGATGGTCAGGGTTAAAGATAAAAGCACCAATTGGTGTTTGAATTTGAGAGAGAGGGCAGGGTAGCGAGCCATCAACAAATCCCATTAAATGATGGGCACGGAGGGGCATGGATACGTGTTCACGCCAGGCATGGTAATCAGTGGGAGTATCAAGTTTCACTGTAACTAGACTTGTTATAGAGGATGTGGGAAGCGGAGCCGAGGGAAAGACCGATTGGTAGTGGGACCCAAAAAAGGGCATAGAAAGAGAGCCAGGAAGAGTGGTGGGGAGGCCAGAAATAAAGAGGAGATAGGATCAATTTCTGGAAGTAGGGAAGGTGAACCAGGAAATATACTGTGAGTATTGTAATTGGAGAAAGATGTACCATGATTATACCTGATAAAGGGAGCAGAGGAGGCGGCGGGTGGTAAAGACTCGAGGTGAGGTGGTGTGGGCAATCGATTAGTGATGGGACGGGGAAAGTCAGATGCCGGTAGGGGGCCCACGGTTGTGGTGACAAGGGAAGGAGAGGAGAGTGACGGGGAAGAAACTTGGTTACTAGCCATATAATCTCCAATCAAGAGGAGAATACACTCATTATGCCTCCTTGGATGATTACGGGAGAGGAGAGGGGTGAAGAGCAGCGGCGGTGGCGGCGCTAGGGGAGAGGCACGGCGCTAGGATTAGGGGTTTTTTTTTTTTTTTTAAGAAGCCGAACGGCGCTAGAGAGAGAGAGAGAGGTATCAAGGGTTAACGCTTTGATATCATGTGAGAATGATATTATGGTAGCATACCCAACACGGTTGCTGAAGTGTATATATATAGAATAACCAAACAATGTAGAATTACAAGAGAGCCCTTAGGCTGATAAATATATAAATAGCTATATTATCCTAATAGTAAGGTTATGGATGGGTTTGCATTGGATGAACATATTATACTAGATTGTTGAAAATTATGTCATTAATTAACTTTAGTTTTATTATAAAACTAAATTGACAAAAAATAGTAAAAAAGATATATATATGTCAATGTGATGAAAAGTAAATGGAGTACAACATCAACAATAATAACAGCAACAGTCCCAGTGCCACAAGGGTTCCTTCATAAATAGGGTCTAGGTGGGGTGGATGTACGCAGTCTTCCCCTTTTAGGGTGCTACTCTGAAGAGAATTTGTTTCCGATGACTCCCAACCTGAAGAACGTGTCATCATGTAATCATAGAGCCTAGGAAAGTAAATGGAGTATAAGCTAAAAATTTTTGGATATTATTATTGTTTAGAATAAAATTATTAATGGCTGAATATTTATGTTTTTTCTTTGAACACAACAGAGTATTTATGTTGTTTACTATAAATTTTTACTAATATGTTGAATACATAAATAGGTAGTATTGTTTTAAGGATGTTATTATCGGAAAATTTTATAAATGAGGTATCCTTAACTAAAGTTCAGTGGTATTTTGCTAAAAAATAATAACGTAACATATAATTCTAACAATATATAAATATGCTCCGTCAAAATATGATATCTTTTGTACGGAAATGTTGACATAAAACATGGTAATTATACGTTTTATTTGTTTAGTTTTAGTAGGGGATAAATTTTACCTTCATAGAGAAACCGGCTAAAGAGGATGCAGAATGAGATGGATATCTTAATAAGTACATCAACTTCAATAGCTCAAAACTATTTTAAATATGGCACGACATTATTAACAAAATAAAAGAATATATAAGAGATTAAATTACTTGAATTTGACTTAAATATGCAATTTTGGCATTTCTTGAGCATGGCCGGTTTTACACTTTTTTTCATTAATTAGCGATAGAGTCATGGTACAGAGTAGTCAACTCGACCAAGCGAGCCCTAAGTCAACCCGTAAAAGAACAGGAACCAAAACAACAAATCATACAAACAGGAAGACAAGCAAAAACAGGCAAAGCACAACGAGCCTCAAGCACCACTAGGTAAGACACATAAACATGACCAACTAAAAGATAGAAAAATAGGACAACAAAGTAACAAATCTATTGAAGCAGGGCACTCAGTGACAGCGGATCAAGACCATCAACATTCAACCCTAGTCTTTTTCCCATCTTCAGAGTGCGCTCCACGGCACGGATCTTGTTGGCATCTTTAATGGTATTGCTCTTTTTCACCAAATTTTTCTTTTTTTGTTTGCCCGAACCTTTCGCAAATCTCTTTGCTATTCCTGGGCGACTCTTATACTATAAGGGCACTAAGCAAATGTTTCAAATTGGGTCCTCCTTGTATAATAAAATTTCTCTTAACAATATGACATTGATATAACAAATTATAAAAATTTAAATCATAAAATTTAGTAATATTAACAATTGAGACTTTAAAAGCATAACCCTAGAGTTTGGAGCCCCTAAATTTTGGGGGCCTTAAGCAAGAGATGATGTGGTGACCCCTTGGTCATTCAATAATTTCTCCTGAAGTAATTACTTGGAATTATGTCCGACCTTGTTCTTGAGCAATTCAACCTAACTAAACGTGTTGCTATTTTTTTTTTTTAAACAAGAGTAAGAAACAGTATTAGAAGTTATTTCTAAAAATGGAGTAATCTAAGGTATATCTGGCATGTTAAGCTGTGCTTGTTCAAAAAAAAAAATTTAAAAATATTTTTTTTTTTATCATTTGAGAGTGTTTGGTATAAAGAAGATGCAAAATAGAAGTCGTTTTTCTTCTTTTAAATAGAAGTAGAAAAATAGTGTTTATCCTTTAAAACAAAAAAAAGAACATATCCAGTGCCTCAAGGGCTCCCGCCTACACAGGGTCTGGGGGGGCGGATGTACACAGCCTTCCCTCTTCAGGGTGTTAAACTGAAGAGAGGTTGTTTCCCAGTGCCCCCAACCTGAGGGTGAGGACTTCCAGGAGGTCACCCATCCTGGTACTACTCTCGCCCAAGCACGCTTAACTTCGGAGTTCTAATGGGATCCGATGAGGCTATTTCTCCTTTAAAACAAAAGCGAAAGCAAAAACTGAAAATTATTCAGACAAAAATACTCCAATTGGAAACACTTTTCATAAAACAGTTATGCAAAAATTACTTTTAGAAAATATAAATTTTATTACAGTTTGACCAAACGACCCCGAGTTTACCATTAGATTGATACTTGTTCTTTTTTGAAATGTCACATGGAACATATAACTATAGTGCCTAAAAGAATAAGGAATCATAACATATTTTAAATGAAAATTATCACAAACCAAAGTTTTGAGTTAGATATGCAGGCCCAAGATCTAGATTTGTTTTATTAATTAAAAAACAAGGTGTTATATCCATGGTATTTCTATTATTTTCATAATATCTAAGTCAATTCCAATCTTTAAATTGTAGGAAATGTTCGTTCATAATAACAAAAATTGCTTTAGATTTAACAATACTCAGAAAATAATTGAAGTGGACGTTGCACAAAATAAACTGTTTTTGATTAAATTAAAACAAACAGTTGGGATGTTATTCTTGTATGATTTAGGCTTTCTTTGTTTTGGCATACAAATTTGCCCTCTTATACTTACTTCATGCATAAAATTCATAGTAAACACTATTTTTATGTAAATATATTTTTTTCGTTGATGAGAAATTAACTTCCCCTCAACAAAAAGATAGAAAAAAATATTTTCATTTTATGTAGGAAAATGATTTTTTTATCATAAGTTCACATCATTCATCCTATTTTGATATCAATTTGTATATTTATAAAATAAAGTTATTATCCTAACTAGAAAAAGGAATATTTTTAAGAAAAAATTTCTTTAATATAGAAAATATTTAGAAAAGTAACGGTTTTCTCGTTTAAACCAAATGAAGCCTTACGATGATGATAACTCCACTAAAATTTTTCTTAGTCAAGCTATATTAAGGCTCTATTTATTTTGATGGAAAAGTTTTCTATCACATTCCTATAGTTTTGTATAAATGAGTATCAATCTTTACTCTTACCGAAAATATTCTCCACCATATAGTAGAAGTCAACTTCCCCTCAAGGGAAAATTGAAAATATTTTCCGTTGTAATATCATGTTATATATCTTATTTCAACCTAAACTGATCAACCATGAATCTCATATAAACTTTGATAATTAAAATATCTTCCTAAGCTAAACAACAAAACTTTTTAAATAAAACATTTATCAAGAAACATATTTAGAGAGAGAAAAATATTTTTCTTTGAAACAAATGGAGCCTAAAGAACCATCTTTTTATACAAAATTACTTCTAAAATAGTGATCAATTTCACTTTACCACCATAAGTTTTATAATTTCTAGAAAATCATATGCTAAAACCTAGATTTTTCAACCAACCATCTTAAGTTAGTGTTGTAGCATTTCGTTATAAAAACGTGTAATATGTATGCGAGTTTTTGAACAAAACTCTAAATAAAAGGGAAAAAATAGATTGGATAATAATATGCACATAAATAACTAAAGAGTGAGGATGTGTAGATTGGTGCTTGAGCCACGAAGATAAACAGTCTTGGCTTAAAGAACCCCCGGTCAGTCAAGACCCATAGTAACTCAAAGCAGTTGCTTGGAGCTCCCGATTTCTTCGAGATCTCTTTTGAAAATTAGTTATATTATAAGTTTGTTTTTACTAAAGCTCATAATTTATAATTAGCTAGAAAAATAACAATATGTGTACAACATTTTATAAATGTATATATAACATGTATTAATGATCCACATATTAACCCGTACGATGCAATTGTTTTAACTACAGTTGTAACCAAAATTCTTATTAAGATAAATTTTAATGATAAATCAAACATAATTAAAATGATATAATAGTTACCTTTATAACTATTAACACCTCTTAACCAATACAAAATACACCACCACCACCACCAACACCAACAACAGAACCACTGTCACAAGGACTCCCGTGTAAGGAGGGTCTAGGAGGGGTGTGAGATGTACGCAACCTTACCCATTTAGCATGATACCCAAATGAGAGGCTGTTTCTGAGCAAACAAAATACACCCTTATCGGTAAATAAAAAAAAGATAGTAGTTCTAAGCAAACAATAAATTTTAATTCAAAGATAAAGTTTATAATTAAATGGAAACCAGATATACATATTTCTAATTATTATTCTTTCAGATAGGACCACTCTTCATATTTTCGGGGCGTCCAGTAAAATTTTTAAATGAGACATTTTATATATAATAATTATTTATCTTAAAACCTATTAATATTATAGATTATTTATATTTTAGTACCCTGAAGTTTTTAAAAATAATAAAAATGACCCTGGATTTTTTGAATTATTAAAAATGCCTCGAGGTTTTTATCGTATTAATAAAAAGGCCCCTCTCAAGTATATGAATGTCATTTTCCATCTACAGAACTAGCATGACAACTATTTTTTGTTAATGCTAAAATAAAATGACCTAAAGTACGCTTCAACATCCATATTTTTACTTTATAACAATGAAATTCAAGATTTTTTATTACATAGAAGCCATATATTTTCACTTAATTTGTTTCAAATTATGGCTATTAAAAGGTATTTTTGTCGTTTTATTGGAGCATTAATAAAACTGGATCTGTCACGTTGGCTCTGTCAACTAAAAATGATGTTATCATGTAGGATAAAGGCCATTTTATTAATACAATAAAAACTTATGGATCTTTTTATTAATACAACAAAAATTTAAAAGCATTTTTAATGATTAGAAAAGATCAGAATCATTTTTATTATTTATAAAAATATCATAATACTAAAATATAAATAACCCTAATATTAATAATTATTATTTAAAAATTGTATCTCTTAAAATTTAAAAGTTCAAAGCAGTCGATTAAGTTGCTTGGACAACAAAAAAAAGGAAAAGTAGAGCTCGCACGAAATTGAATAACAAAGTAGAACAAAAGAAGTTATAACTAAAATAGGAAAATGGACCCCTTTTTTTTTAATTTTTTGATCACGAAGTCTGTCCTTTTAAAACGCGCTATTTTGGCTAACAAATTTCCCCACTTTTCGCGTTGGGTACCGACCTGCCTGTTTCTGCGGCGTGATTAAATTCGAAACTTAATTTTATGATTTCATTTTTTTTTTTAGATCAGTAATGTCCGAGGGAGGGTAAATACCTCTTAAATTCCGCATAAAGGGGAGTCATAAGCATAGTTAGTTAAATATGATATGAAAATAAAACAGAGTTTGATATATATATATATATATATATATATGTATTATTCGGCTTTTCATACTGAAAGTTCGGTAAAAATTTAGTACAAAATGCGTTGACTCATAGAAAATCCATATAAATATGTTCGTGTTTAAAGTGGTTTCATTTTCAAATATACGACTCAAAAATTTGGATCATTTTTTTCCAAAATTAGAGTATGTAGGCGCTAAAATAACGAAAAAATATCACTTAGGTACCATAAGATTGGACTATTTATCATATAGGTATCTTGATATTTTAATATATACAATGAAAAAGTTTCAATAATTTATCACATAGGTACTCTATGTTGTAATTTGATAAATTTTTGTACAAATCTGACCTATTAAATACAAAAAATACAAATTTAATACATGCATACGATAATATATATAAATTATGTCAATATTTTTAACAAAAATTCAACGAATTGTGAAAAAAAATCAAATATAAACCAACTAAGTAATAAAATTTTAAGGCCTTAAGGTACTCTATTGTGTATGTTGAAACTTTATTTTGGCACGGCAGAGCAAGAGAAGTAGTGGGCTGGACTTGACCTAAATTTTATTTCAAAATTCAATTATCAATTTTTAAGTGGCAGGAAATTTTTGGAAAAAATGTGTGTATTTTTCATAAAATACGTATAATACGTTCTAATTAAAAAAAAAAAATACATAAACACAAGTATTATATGGCATTCACATATAATACATGAATTTATTAACTATGATCACAAGTTTCTAGTGAGATTGTTAGGAAAAATCACAATCAAGGACATACGAAAGTGTAAAACAACATAAACATCGAAACAATCAACATCCATAGGTACGTGGAAACCCTCTTTCAAATAGAGAAAAAAATTACGAAATCCAAATGGGTGCCTTATCCACTATGAAATTTAAGAATTACAATCTCAAATTATAACCTCAAATCCCTTAACCAATCATCATTATCATTATTAATGTGAGTATTACATGGCGAGTCACCAATCATCCTACAATGGAATTACCGCATGGCAAGTCATCACCCATCTCACAATGCAGCGT
Source organism: Simmondsia chinensis (assembly GCA_018398585.1). NCBI lineage: Eukaryota > Viridiplantae > Streptophyta > Magnoliopsida > Caryophyllales > Simmondsiaceae > Simmondsia > Simmondsia chinensis. Next base: position 5,234,825 of record JAGTTD010000008.1, on the reverse strand, counting down.
TTGTACGGTGAGCCACCAACCCTACTCAACGTAGCTTTGAAAAGAAACTATACATAAACTATCTTATCAAAACACCTCACAATCAAAACACTCGATCACACTCAAAAGCAAGCTCAAAATAATCTTAAACAAATCTGTTGCTCTCCCCCTGTTTGGATGCGCTTCTAGGCACCCCTTTACAAAACCTTTAAGCCTTCACATTTTCCTCTATTTTCTTTGTGGATCTCAAATATCAATCCTCAACCTCTATTTATAATCGCGTTGCCCAATTATAATTGCAATCAAATCTCAATTAGATTAGTTAACTAAATCATATCAAATATCACCCACATCAAATCTAAATCGTATCAAATTAATATTAATTTTGAGAGAAATAATATTTTAACAGGGATTGAACCCAGATGGTGTGTATAACTACCAACCTTCTCCATTACTAGGTTGTATCCTAAGGGGCTTATGATTTCATAATTGTCGATCAATTATATTTGAGTATAATTCTGATTCAGTATAATATTAAGTTACATTGTGATTAAACAAAGTAAAGTATAGAATTAAAATTATTTGTTATTATTTTTATAATTAGAATTAAAATTATTTTAATACAAATGATATGTATGTATTAAGCATTAAAAACTCAAGTTGCAAATATAAAATATGGTTTTTTTTAAAAAAAAAAAAAACTAAAAATCACATTAGCTTAAGCTAGGATTTTTAAAAAATCACATAAATTTTCTAATTTTAACATACCACACATAAACTTAAGAAAATTTTCAATGTCCTACCTTAATATGAAGTCACTAATATTCATTAATTTCTCAAAAAAACTAATGAAGAATTTTGAAAAAATTAAATTGGACAATAAAAAATTAAAACATCAAGATAATTTTTTAAGTTGCATCTAAAATTTAGGGTTATTTATATTTTAGTATCCCTATATTTTTAAAAATAATAAAAAAGACTATAACATTTCTGAATTATTAAAAAAGCCCCTAAATTTTTATAGTATTAATAAAAAGACCCATCACAAGTGTGATGAAGTCATTTTTTATTGATAAAGTTGATGTAACAATTGCTTTTTATCAATGCTACAAAAAAATGACCTGTATTACGTTTTAACACATTTATTCTTACTTTATAAGCACAAAGTTCGAGATGCTATATTATATAGAAGCTATCTGTTTTCGCTTATTTTTTTCAAAATATGATTATTATAGAGTATTTTTATTATTTTATTATAGTATTAATAAAATCGTAGCTATTATGCTAGATTTGTTGACTAAAAATGACATTATCATGTCGGAGATGGACTTTTTTATTAATGTTACAAAAACTTAGGGTCCTTTTCTTAATATGATCAAAATTTAGGAGCCTTTTAATAATTAAAAAAATTAAAATTTTTTATTATTTTAAAAAATATCAGACTAGTATTAAAGTGTAATTAATTCTAAAATTTATATAATAACTCTAAAATAGTCAATAAAATATAAAACAAATATTCAAAAAGGAGCCAATAATTAGATGGGGGCAAAGGGGTCAATTCACGAAAAAGGCTGAGGGGTAACCACGTAAGACAGAGGGGTAAAGAAGACATTTCATATCCCAGGGGACCGCCTCCCTATAAATACAGCCCACCCCTTCACGGGATTTATTTCATTCCTATTCCTCCGAAAGAATCGCTCTGCTCTCTCTCCTAGGGTTTTGTTTTTCTCTCTATTTCTCTGCCAATCAGCCCCCAATTTGCTGTTCTTCAATTTGATTTCTTAATCGGAGTTCCGCGTTTTTCAATCCATTGTTGAATTGAATCATTGTGAGTTAATTTTCTATATCTTTCTTTATGTGATTGTACTGTATCTTTGTTTAGTTTTTCGAATTTTTAATTTGGTGATTTGTGTACCGGAGATTCGTTGTTTTTGAAATTCATTGTTGAATCATTGTGAGTTAATTTCTTTCTTCCTCTTGTGATTGCATTGTATCTTTGTTTAATCTTTTGGAATTTTTAGTTTGGTGATTTGTGTTTCGGAGATTCGTTGTTTTTAAAGTTCATTGTTGAATCATCATAAGTTAATTTTTGTTTGCAATTCTTATTTGGTGATTTGTGTATCTAGATCTTGAATTTGGAATCATTTGTGTTAGTTTCTTGGTGTGATTTGCATGGTGATTGATGGTCTTTTCGTTATTTTGATGTCGATTCTTTTCTCTAGGTTTTGGTGATTTGCATGATTTCCGAAATTCAAATCTGATTAAGTAATTGGATTATCTTATCAAAATTTCACCTAAATTATATCAATATCTAATTTTGAGGTAAAAATGTCCTGGCATGACTATATTTAAATTGCGATTCTTGGTATTTCTTATTGGATCTTCCAATGGAAAGGCTGAAACTTTCAACTTCCTTTGTGTAATTGTATCTTTATTAGATCTTTTGGTATTCTTCGTTTGATGATTTGTGTATCTCGGTTTTGAATTTGAGATCATTATGTTATTTTTCCGTTGTAAATTTTAGAAAATAATGTGATTTATGTATTAATTGATTATTTAGTTTTTAATCTAACTAATATTTTTTTCTTGATTCTAATCTTTTAGCACCATAACTTGTTTTTCTTGTCTTTTGGTAATTCTTTGTAATTCTATCAATGAATAATTTGTCCATTTTTTGAATCTGGTTTGAATGGATGATTCAAAAATTATTTGGTAATTGATTCTAGAATCTTTTTCTTTTTTTTTTATTTTTATTTTACTTTCGCTCGATTCATTTTGCAATCTAAATACTGGAGTTGGATTTTGATTTGCATGGTGATTGATGCTTGTCTGGTGATTTTGATATCAATGTTTGTATGAAAACTCAAACATGAGATTGATTGGGATCTTGTCTAGATTGCGATTTCTTGAAATTTCTTTTATGTTCTGCGAGTGGAAAGATTGTATTTTCTTTATTTTGAGAGTGGTAGAAACCTGTAACGTGTTGAGAAGAGAGGGACCCTCCAAAAATCCCTAGATTTTTCTCTAGGTTTCAGAAGATAAAGATTAAGGGTTGTTGATGCTTTGTTTGTTGTGTTGATTACAGATGACATGTATTGCCAATTTCTCCATTGTTTTATGGGCCTTATGTTGGGTTTTTTTATGTGAGCCTGCTTTAGAAATCAATTAAGGAAGCCTTCTTTTTCCCAGCGAGCTTACCACCTAATAAGGCTAGGCAAGGTGTTTTGGCCTTGGTGCATGAAGGCGCATGAGGTGACTGGGGTGGGCCTAGTTGCGCCTTGGTGTGCTTCTGTGTTTTTAACCGGATTTGCCATAAATTAAAAGGAAATTATTTCATGTGATTTGTTTACTTCAATGTGATCAATACCATTTATTTTTTGTGCATTTATGTTGCTTGCTATTTTTGTTAAAAAAACATATACTATATTCTGATATATAATATAGAGCAAATTCATAAATATCAATAAATTAGAGCTCCATATTGCATAATCTATTGATTGCATAGCTTACTTTCATAATATATATTATAAATATAGAATATGAATGTAAATTACTGCTTCTCAGGTTGGGGGTTCTTGTAGACAGCCTCTCTTGAGGGTGGCACCGTGAAGGGGTAAGGCTGGGTACATCCCACCCCTCCTAGACCCTGCTTATGCGGGAGCCCTTGAGGCGCTGGGCTTGTTGTTATTGTTGTTGTTGTTGAATGTGGTCGCCTTGAGTTGTATTTGTTGTGCCTTTCTATACACCGCTTTACCTTATACTGCTAGAGTATACTCTTTGTTGATTTTTGCTGCTTGTGGGGTCGCTTGCATGCTGTATCTGTGCTGTGGTGCGATAATCTCTTCTGAAATTAACATAGTTCTGCATATTACCACATTGAATCTTGTTTCTTTGCTTACAAAATACTGTACTCCACACTTAGTATTGAAAAATTGCATCTAACGATGGTTTTTTAATTTAATTTAATTTAATTTTTTTTATCTCAAAGAGACAGGTTGAATGATCTAATGGAGTCAAAGGGTGGTAAAAAGAAGTCTAGTAGTAGTAAATCATTGTTCTACGAAGCTCCCCTTGGTTACAGCATTGAAGACATTCGACCAAACGGTGGCATCAAGAAGTTTCGATCTGCTGCTTACTCCAACGTGAGTTTCCTTTTAACATTGCTCTTATTTATGTTGTTAGAGTTACTTACTATGGTGTCGGAACTCATCTTTTTTATATTTGCCTTGCTTTTGCAGTGCGCTCGCAAGCCATCCTGATATATCCTCCAATTGGCCGCGTGAACCACTTTGAAGTGGTCATTTTTTTTTTTTTTTTTCCTCGCTTTTGCAAATTGTGCTTTGAGTTTCGGCTTTCCTTCTTCATTGGTCCACCTCTTTCCTCTCCTCTTCCTCTTTGCGATTGTAAAACTTCCTTCTAGACGACACAACCATGACAATCTCTGTGACTGGGGACAACCCAGCCGTGACGGTTTCTGCGATTGGGTTTGAAGGGTTTGAAAAGAGGCTAGAAATATCGTTCTTCGAGCCTGCTATCGTTATTGATACTGAACGCAAAGGTCTCCGATCCTTATCCAAGGCCCAGTTGGATGAGATTCTCGGCCCTGCTGAATGTACCATTGTTGATTCACTTGCAAACGCTAGTGTTGACTCTTACGTTCTATCCGAGTCTAGCCTCTTTGTCTACTCGTACAAGATCATCATAAAAACCTGCGGCACAACGAAGTTGCTTCTTTCGATCCCGGCTATTTTGAAGCTTGCGGCTTCCCTTTTCCTCAATGTAAAGTCTGTGAAGTATACCCGTGGGAGTTTCATTTGCCCTGGAGCTCAACCGTATCCACACAGGAGCTTCTCTGAAGAGGTAGCCATTCTCGACGATTACTTCGGTAAGCTTGCTGGGGGAAGCAAAGCCATCATGATGGGCGATTCCGCAAAAACTCAGAAATGGCATGTTTACTCCGCCTCTGCACTAACGAGCTCTGACGATCCAGTTTACACCCTCGAAATGTGCATGACCGGCCTGGACAGAGAAAAGGCCTCGGTTTTCTTTAAGTCTCAATCAAGCTCCGCTGCTTTGATGACCGTCAATTCTGGGATTGCAAATATCCTTCCGGAATCTGAGATATGTGACTTTGACTTCGACCCATGTGGGTATTCCATGAACGCCATCGAAGGCGCTTCAATCTCCAACATCCATATCACCCCAGAAGAGGGTTTCAGCTACGCGAGCTTCGAAGCTGTGGGGTACAACCCCAAGACTGTCGACCCGAACCAGCTGGTGGAGAGGGTTCTAGCCTGCTTTGGGCCGAAAGAGTTCACCGTCGCAGTCCATGCCAACATCGATGCAACAAATCTGAAGAAGGAATACTCTCTGGAAGTGAACGCATACAATCGCGAAGAGGAAAGCGTCGAAGAGCTCGGTGGGGGGGATTCCATCGTTTATCAAAAATTCTGCAAGACCACCAGGCATGGTCGCCCCTGAGCCGACTCTGAAACGCTGCTGAAAAGAGGAGGAAGAAAGAGAGGGCTAGTGCAATACTGCAATGTCCATCTCTATTTAGCATATTATTTGCTTTATTAATATAGTAGTAGTAGTAAATAAGTATATCAGGTGTTGAACCTGATGATTGATGAACGATGATGATTTGCTTTAGTATTTTCTGTGTTTTCCTAGTTCCTGGGAGTGTCTAGGGGACTGATTTGCCTTACTGTTTGTTGAGTTTGGTTTTGAACTTGGTATTTTCTAGTTATATAATAATGTTGTGGGTTTTTGTTAGTATTCATCATGTGTTTTGTTTGAAGTTTTTTATTTCCTTTTACCTAGCTTGGGTATAAACAAATCAAACGTTCGATGAACTGTTTGTATTCAGAATTGGTTGTGGCTTGTTTGTGTTCATTATAGGTGCTCTATGGCTTATCAAGCTGAGGTTAAACAAATAGTGCTCGATGGTTTATCGAGCTAAGGTCAAACAAATAGTCTCGATAGTTTAATATGTTGTTCGAAGGTGCTTGGCTCATTAACGTGCAGGTACAGTTCAATAAGGGTTCAATGGGAACTCTTTAAAAAGGTTAATACTTGATAGTAACTTGAATAACTTGGTTTGATAGTTACTCATGAGCTTGACTCGAGAACAGTTTCGCCGAGTGTTAAACATACTAAAATCTTATTGAATTGAGCTTTGACAAAGGTTCGAAAGCTCAATAAGAGCCTGGTTCAAACTCAAGTTTGATAGCCTTATAGAGCTTAAGTTCGAACAAGAGGATGGTATACTATGCTCGACTCGGTTTATTTACAGCCTTAGGAGTCGTGTTGGCTTGTGAACACTTGGAACCCTCAAGGGTAAAATCTCATGTTTATTGAGAAGATTTGGAATTCAATCAAGTTGAGGTTAAGTTATTGAAGCTTATTGAGCTTCAATGAAAGTTCAAACCAAATAAACTCTGATTTAGCTGGTTTCATTTAAAGGGATTTATTTCATAACTGGGGTAGTTTTTTTGGGGGGGGGGGGGGGGGGGGGGGGGGGGGGGGGAGGGGGACATAACAGTGATATATACAAGAAGAAAAAAAATTTGAACTAATTACATTGTGATTGAAAAAATAAGGTTTGTTTTAATCGAGGCTTTTTAGGCACTGAGTTTATTGTTGTACTTTTTGATGTCGTGAAGTTAATTTGTAGTGTAAAACATTGTATTCAAGACTTCTAATTCATAGGTTGTGAAGGAATAATATTTTTATTCTAGACCGCTGGTGTATCTTTGATTGAAATTTACAAAATAGTTTAAATATTATTATAAAAATATTATATTTTATATATAATATAAAAGAAATGGTAATTAGTAAAACATCGGCACATCATACTCTTATTGTTGCTTTATTGTTTGGTTTTTTGCTTTTTAGGATTGAAGGTCCTCATAAATTGCCTTCTTTTAGGGTAGCACTGTAAGGGGGGTTTTTTTTTGTGGTGATAATTAGCGATATAATCGCGATACATTGCATGCAACTCGAACAAGCGAGCCCTAAGTTAACCCGTATAAGAACGGGAATCAAAACAACGTAAAATAGAATAAACTGGAGAACAAGCAAAGACGTGCAAACACAAAGAGCTACAAACACCACCAGGGAGGACTCAGAAATACCAAAAGACAGGAATATCGAGTAGTTAAGCCCTTAATTTATCGAAGTAAAGCACTCAACATAAGTGGATCATAATGTCAAAACCCAGCCCTGAAGGGATAAAACTGCGTATATCTCGCCCTCCTCGGACTATGTGTTGGTGGGAGTCATTTAAGACATTGTGTATATCTCACGCTCATCACACTGTGCAATCCAAGATAACTCCCGCAACAATGCGAGAAATAGGCTCAATTGTACCTGTACCCTTACCCTCCCGCCCACTATACCTTTGAAGCTTTCGTACTCATCTCCACAGTCCGTTGGTGCCAGGTTCAGCCCCACCACCTTCGAGCCAGGGTCTAACGACTTTGCCGAGGAGAGAGATAGGGTGAGGAGGAGAAAGAGAGAGAAAAAGAACACTGGGGTGTAAAAAAGCTGAGTTGAGCAAATGACCCACTTTTCGAATGAGTATCGAACTCAAGTTCAAGTTGAGCTTATTAAGATTTTGTTTGAACTTGGTTCAATAAGTTATTATGGTGTTTGATATTTCGGCTTGACTCAGTCATTAGCCTAATTGAGCAGATTCATGGTTGTTATTAAGTTGATCCAAGCCCCGTTATTGAGTCAAGTTGAGCTCATAACTCAATCGATCTTGCTTTGAAGTCGAGTCAGTTATCGAATCAAGTTATTCAAGTTACTAACAATCTAATTATCGAAACATTTTTCAAGCTATTATCAACAAGTAATGAGCCACTAAGTGCTTAGAACTAGCGCATACAAAACTATAGTGAATGTTAATGAATCGAGTACCCCCCATTTCGAATTTGGCTCGATTAGCTTATCGAACCTACTTGATGCCATCGAGTACCCAAAACGATTAAGAACAAGCTTTTACTGATCTCAAACACGAGTAATTTATCAGATATTTAGTTGGCTTATATCCCAAAGAAAGAGGAAGTGTTGAGATGAAAAAGGAGGAGAAGGAAGAAGATGAGTATTAGAAGGGGTTGGGACGGACAACGACATTGGGGCCCAGGCAAGTGGGGAAGGGCAGTCCCGGGGTGGGGGGGAGAAGTGGGGATGGGTTCCCTTGATACTACACATTAGCTTCTTGTTGTGAGGGATGACGTCATACATCATGATTTTTGGGCTGAAAAATTATTTCACGATAATCTTATTTTTGCTAGCAAGGAACCCGGTTATCTGGTAAACCCCGACCCACGTGGCGACCCATACACCACATGAACCAGTTAAGTCAAGGATTTCTCAGAAAAAGAGGTTTAAGTGGGGAATCAAAATTCATACCTTTATGGCCTAAAATAATACTCTTTCCCCTTACCTCCACTAAGGCAAGGCCCTGGTGGGCTATTTCACTATAATCGACTGATCTAAAAGTTTAAACTCAAATTATCACTCAAGTATCATGAAGTTTGAACATTTAAGTTTAAACATCACGACATTGCGATATGTACAATGGGTATTCCGAGGTTTAAATATTTTATCACCTAAGTACCACAGGAATTTGATATTTTTTATAAGAATTTGACCAATTTTATATAATAAAATATTAATATAGCATATGATTATAATAATATATAACTCATGCCAATGTTTTCATTAAAAATTTTGTGAATTTTGATAAAATATTCACCTAATTTTCATATAAACTATCTAAATAGGACCACAATCATGTGTCGTTTTTCTCATTTGTAGGCAAAATATTATTAAATTATAATGAAAATACTAATATATATATATATCTCAATTGTATTCAATTTTAGCATTTGCCAATGAACATCTATCGAATTTTGAGAAAAGACTATATGATTGATAAATTTATATGTTCAGGGTGCCTAAATAATAAATACTTGTGTTTAAAACGAGTCTCAACAAATAAATTTCCAAATCTTGTTATGTTAGGTTAAACCGTGACTTATAACTTCGAAAAATTCAGATCTACAATTTATACTCAAGATCTCAGCAAAGTAGGCAAGAATATTAATGAATCAACAAATCAAAGCAAGGACATGCAAGATTTACGTGGTTCAGCACCTTTAAACAAGGTCCTATTCCACAACTCCCTTTTATTAGAGAAGTCTCTCAACTAATATCAAGAATCAAAGTGTTTACAGACCAAATCTAAGCAAAAACATCACAATACATCCAGATCCTAGGATTCTAAGATTGAAACCTAATAAATAAAGCAAGAGATGTGGAAATCTTACAAAGAAGCCTTAAAAGGCTTCGAAATGCTCCAATGAAAGAAGATAGAAGGCCAGCAAGTGTTAACACCCAAGGATCTTGTTAAATAGCCTCCAACTGCCTCAAAATTGCCGAAGAGAGGAGACAGAAACACCAGATAGAAAGAGAGAGAAAATGAACCAACAAATTAGAGTTTTCACTATGAAAATCGAGTATTTATACCCAGTTCTCAATCCATGTCAACACCTCCTTGGCTTGATCATAGCCACTCATTTTCATTGCATCTAACAACTTACCCAAACAAACACAATCTCAACCGTTGGCTGCGTGACACGTGGCAATCTCTTTTCACCAGATGATGACACGCTATTTTGTGTACTGGAAAGAAGAAAGCTTCCTTTGGAAGCTTTATTAATGTTCACAGGTAGGGCATGACAAAAACGGGTAGCAAGGCAGCTTGGCAAAGTTGTAAATAGTACTTCTGGGCAGGGGCAATCTTGCTATTGTCTCAAGTCAAAATTCAAAAATAGAAGCAAATAGGACCTAAACTTACACAATATTACATATATACAAGCCCTTAAACACTACATTTTGTGTCCAAAGACAACAAAACCCAGCGTTTTATAAAATTTGGTCTATAAAACTTAATATACATTTGATATTAATAATTACATTGTCATAGTTAGATCATTTAGGGACCAATATTAACAATTGTCTACCTTGGTACCTATATAAGCTAACTACTGAGCTTTCCCTAATAAAAAGAAGTAAAAATAGTAACTGGATCATCCATGATCCCAATTACTTTCAACCAAGTTGATACACCTTACCAACTTGTCCAAAGAAACATTCTTGGTACCCATATCAATGGGATTGTCTTCAGTACTTATTTTCTGCAAAACAACAACATTAGAATCCAGATATCCTTTACAAAATTCCTCTTGACAGCCAAGTGCGTAGTTCTATCATGGTAAATAGGATTCTTACTAAGAGTTAAAGCAGATTGACTATCAAAAAATAAAGTAGGTGGGCCAAAATCTAGATTTATTTTAGACAAAAGACCTCTCAACCAAATAGCTTCTTTTTTGGCACTAGCTAGGGCTAGAAATTCAGCTTTAGTTGTTGACAAAGCTGTCATTGACTGAAGTTTAGATTTCCAACATTTAGCTCCACCATTAAGAGTAAAAAGATAAGCACTAGTTGATCTTCTCCTAGCCAAATCCCCACCAAAGTCAGAATCCGCATATCCTAATCCGACTAACTTAGGGTCTGATTTAGTCGAACCAAAAGTAAGACCTAATATAACAGTCCCCTTGATGTAATGTAACAACCACTTAACCCCATCCTAATGTTCATAAATCGTGAGAGAAAACTCATAGGAAAAGCTAAGTGAGGCCTAGTACATGTCATCGCATACATTAAGGAACGTATAGCGTTAGCATATGGGATCTTTTCCATTTGTTTCTTCTCTAACTCATTTGAAGGACATTGTGTTATAAAAAACTCACACTGATTAGCTGATGGCAATTTAATAGATTTACATTCAACAATTTCTCCAAGTAACTTTGTTGGGACAAATGTACAGTACTAGGTTCTAAATCTCTACTGATTTTCATGCCAAGTATCTTCCTAGCTTTACCAAGATTTTTCCTGTCAAACACAATAGCCAATTTCTATTTCAAATCATTAATATGATGCAAAGATCTACTAGCCAGAAGCATGTCATAAACATAAATTGGAAAATACAAAGCATCAGCGGTATCAGCATGCTTAAAATAGAAACAAGTATCATGTATTAATCTATGGAAACCCCTATCTATCATGAATTGGTCAAACCTCTTGTACCCTTGCCTAGGGGATTGTTTTGGGCCATACAAAGACCTTTTCAAGAGTCAAACATGATTTTCTTTCTTTGGTTCAACAAATCCCTCAGGTTGGACCATAAAAATCTCTTCATCTAACTCGCCATGTAAAACGCTGCTGTTACATCCAACAACAACAACAACAGTCCCAGTACCACAAGGGCTCCCGCTTGCGCAAGATCTGGGAGGGGTAGGGGTGTAATCGAGTCGAGCCAAGCTGAGTATCTAAGTACTCGAACTCGAACTCGATTAACTACTCGGGTATTCGAACTAGAACTCGAACTCGATTTGAGTAGTAAATTTTGCTCGAACTCGAACTCGATTAACTATTCGAGTACTCGACTCGACTCGAATACTCATTTATTTTGCATAGAAACGTTCTCAAATTAGCTCCTTTATAATATTATTCCATACACTTGAACATTATTAATACTTACCTATACTGTATTTTAATATATACAACCATAAATCACCGATATATTAATAGAAAATACGCATCAAAACCTAAGTTTAAAAAAACATAAGCAAAACAAATACAAGTTCTTTCACTCTACCACAAATAAAACATGTCATCTTTTATAAGGAATTCAATCTTCCTTCTTTCATTCTACTATTAATATCACAAGCCATCTATTTCAAAAGAAAATAATATACAAGAACTACTTTATACGAGTCGAGTATCGAGTCGAGTACTTAATCGAGTATTTAATCGAGTATCGAGTTGAGTATTTATTCAAGTATTGAGTCGAGTATTTAATGGAGTATCGAGCCGAGTAGTTAACTACTCAACTTGTACTTGTTTATTATTCGAGTATCTTTCGATACTCGAACTCGAACTCGAACTCGGTTAACTTGAGTTCGAGTCGAGTTTTATTCGAGCTACTCACGAGTGGCTCGGATCATTTACACCCCTAGATGTACGCAGCCTTACCCCATCAGGGTGGGCCCCTGACGAGAGACAGTTTCCGATGACCCCCAGCCTGGTAGTAGATATTTATGGAGATTCTGCAAGGAGAGCATGCAAAGCCCAAAAAAAAAAAAAAAAAAAAAAAAAAGCCACGTGAAGCATGCATGCATGTATGCAAGTGAGTGTGTAGGCATACAATCAACTACAATAATCCGATAAGCATGTAAGCATGTACTTATGTTTGAATGGATGAGAGCCTAGGTTCATAGCATTCAAGATAAAGGTAGTAGCAAAGAAGCAAGTACGAGGGAGATCCTACATGCGATACAACTCACACATATAGCGCAAACATACGGAGAAGTAGATCATCAAGGGAGTAGAGAGAGAGAGAGGCGCAGAGAGAGAGAAGGTAGAGGAAAGAGTGAGAGAGAGAGAGAGAGAGAAAGAGATAAAGGGAAATGGAGAAATAAGAGAGATAGTACAGGATGCAAGTAAGTACGTACAGAAAGTATGACCAACTACCATCCGTGCTGCGTGTATGCACAAGATCATATCCGCTGCTTATGGGTGCACGAATGTCCTAAATCGCTAAATCAGTTATCCCTGTCCTAAACCTGCACTGAGCTCTACACTAGGGCCATCTCTTCATTTAGGTTGGAGTCGGCGAGAACATTCAATTATAGTCCACTGCATACCAAATTTTGCAGTTAAGGCCATTAGAATCATGGTTGTGGTATGTTTAACAATGGGTGAGAATATTTCATTATAGTCCACTGCCTCTTTTGTAAAAAGCCCTTAGCAACTCATCTATTCATATACTTAGGCTGTTTAGATGATATAGAGGGTTCTTTAATCTTGAAAACCCATTTAGACCCAACTAACTTCCTACCCAAGGGCCTAGGAACTAAAACTGGTTTATTCCTCTTTAGACTCTCCATTTCCTTTGTCATAGCATTCAGCCACTGTTTAGAGAAGGGATCCTTAATAACTTCATTATAGGTGAAAGGCTCTGACTCCACAAACTCTAAGGCTGTATTGAGAGCATAAGCTATGAAATCAGCATCCCAGCCTTGCTGGTGGCCTGACTTCTCTCCTCTCCCTTTCCCTAGCTAATTGGTAGTTTGGTCAGGTCATTATGAACTATTTCTTCTTGAGGTTCAGTGCTCTCATCAGCATTGTTGCCTCCCTCTTTTTCAGTTGCCGGGTCTGATTTTCTTTGGCAAAATGGTTTAGGGGGTTAATCTCAAATTCATACAATTCAGAATCAAATTTCCTAGGCTGATGGTAGTGACTACAGTACCAGCAGCCATCGTTTTGTCCAAATAGGGCATTTCAAGCTCATTAAACATTACATCCCTAATAATTATGACTTTAGTTCTACTACTGTCCCTAATCCTTACTCGATAAACCTTCACTCCATCTGGATAGCATAGAAACATGCCTTTTACAGCCCTAGGATCAAGTTTTCCTTCCGGTTGGTGTGCATAAGCAGCACATCTAAACACTTTAAGGCTAGAATAATCACTAGGTTTTCCAATCTATCTTTCCTCAGGGGTTTTAAAGTCAATAGCTACAGATGGTAATCTATTGATAAAATAACATGCTGTTTTTATGGCTTCCCCCAAAAACTTTTGTTAAGTCTGGATGCAAGTAACATACACCTAACTCTATCCAGCAACGTACGGTTCATTCAATCAGCTAAGCCATTATGTTGGGGTGTTTTTCTAACAATGTAATGTCTCTTAATTCCATCCTTGGCACACAAGCTATCAAAATTAGCATTCACAAATTCTAGGCTATTATTAGTTCTAAGTACTTCAATTTTTCTACTAGTTTGATTTTCAATAAGATTTTTCCATCTAACAAATGCATCAAAACATTCATCTTTTGTTTTCAACAAGTATACCCAAACCTTGCTTGAATAATCATCAACTATAGACAAAAAATAGCCATTGTTCTTATTTTGATAAACAGAACAGAATTTCTTAATATATCCAAGTTTTCCACATTCATAGCACATAACTTTCTTGTAATCTTTTCTTGTTTTAGATGATGATCTATTCTTACCCTTGCTTCTTTATCTTTATTATTGTTGTTGTTATTATCACAAGTTTTGTTCCAAACCTTCGCCATTGTTACTGTTAGGAGGATACTTGTTATCCCTCTTTAAATCAAGAATCTTGGACCTAAGGTCCTTGGTAACATCCTTAAGCGTTAGAGTTTCACATCCATATCTCATTGTGTCTTTAAAAAACCTAAGGTACTTAGGTAAAGCACATAAGAGAACTACAGCCTTAATCTCATCATCAATTGTTAGCTAAACATTAGTCAGATCCTGGCATATTCTATTAAATTCATCTAAGGGTCTAGACTCACTCATTCTAAACGTAAAGAAGGTTTCCATACATAGTATCCTATTAGACAAAGAATCTGACTTATAAATCTCCTCTAACTTGGCCCACAGTTTGGCTACTATTTTTTAGAACGAATCTGACTAATAACTGAGTTATCTAGGCTAAGAAGTAAAGGAACAAAAGCTTTATGTTCAATCTCAAGTTTATCTTTCTCAGTTAATTGAGTAGGTTGTTCATTTGGAGGTAAAATAGTAGTTCTAGCATCTTGAGCCATAAGAATAGCCTTCATCTTTAGTTTCCAAAGATTAAAATCGTTTCTACTATGAAACTTTTCAATCCCAATTCTAGCAGACGCCATTTTTGTTTCTTTAAGACAAAGAATCTAAGGCTTTGATACCACTTGCTGTGTTTAAAATCAGTCTTAAAAATTTCCAAATCTTGTTATGTTAGGTCAAAATCGTTACTTATAATTTCAAAAAATTCATATCTATAATTTATAGTCAAGATCTCGGCAAAGTAAGCAAGAATATGAACAAATCAATAGATCTAAACAAGAACATGCAAGATTTACATGGTTCGGCACCTCTAAACAAGATCCTATTCCACTACTCCCTTTCATCAGGGAAGTCTCTCCATTAGTATCAAGAATCAAATTGTTGACAGACCAAATCTAAGCAAAAACACCACAATACATACAGATCTTAGGATTCTAAGATAGAAACCCAATAAAAAAAACAGATGAGGAAATCTTACAGAGAAGCCTTAAAAGGCTTCAAAATGCTCCAATGAAGGAAGATCAAAGTCCAACAACTGTTAACACCCAAGGATCTTGTGAAATCACCTCGAAACACCTCGAAATCACCGGAGAGAGGTGTCATGACCAGAGGTGGGCTCGGGTTATGACTTAGAAAGAATTAAGAGAATTAGAGTTTGGGGTAGGGAAGAATTAGAAAGAGATGAGGTAGAGAAGAGAATTAGAGGGAGAAGTAGAGAGAATAGAATTGAGGGAGAAAGTATATGATTTGAATTAACATCTTGAATTGAATGATTACATGCTAGAGACTCATTACTTATACTAGCTAGATCCTATAACTAATGTACTAACTAATGGATTAACACCATAACAATCCTAACAACTCAATCTAACTACAAGAATCTCCTAACTAACTAGCTTGTAACTAACATTGCCTTTAATACTAACTAATACAACATATGAACACTTGTACTCATGACTTAATACTAAGCTACCTATTACACTCATGAAATTATAACATATTTCCTATATAGTATTCATGACATTACATCCCCTTTTAGAGATTCTTGTCCTCAAGAATCTTGTTAGAGAGGGTTGAGACTTGAAATTCACTTATTAAGGCTGAAAGATTGCTGAAATTACAGCAATGTCCTCCCATTTAAGAAGTTGATGAATATAATAGCCAATGTCTTGAGCATAAAATTGCTGCTGCAGGAACTAGGAAGACCTTGACAATGTATTACAGCAGCGAAAGAATTGCGCAAACCAAGATTATCCAGCTCACTTCTCAAATCAGGTGGCTTGTTATTAGTGTTCAAGGATGAATACACAAGAGCTCCACTACCTTGTGCCCTTCATTGGTTCTGATTTTGGACACTTGTCATTTGAAATTGAGCACCAGCTAGCACACTTGGGAACAAATCAGTGTTGCTTAGATGTTTCCTTACTGAACTGCCTTTCACCCTTACAGTACCAGCTCGTTTGCTCCCAGATTTAGCACTATTATCCATTGAATTCCTTCTCCTTATTGCCAATTTCATTGTCCTTGTGATCTAAGAATAAGCTTTAAGCCTCTTGAATAACCAATTTACCTTCTTAGGCTGCCTTTGATCCAAGTTCTTGAGCATAGAAAGCTTGTCAAGAACTCCTTTATTATGCTTGAGAAATAGGAAATCAGGGGGTCTCCCATGATAGACCAAGATTGGTTGTGTTCTTGTCCCCCTTTTCTTGCTTAAGTGACATTTCTTGAGATTTAAATGAAGGACCAAACTGATCATGAAACCTTGCTGCATCTTGAACTTCAAACTCAATTTCCTAATACTCATGACTTCAATGCATACTTGATATTCTTCAACTATAACCTGCAGTGGCTCAACAACCTGCAGTGGTTCACCATCATCCCCAATCGTTGCTGCAGAAGCTTGAAAAGGTGTTTTCTCCTTCACCATTTGTTGTTGTGCTTGCATCCTTAGCGGCTCCATTGTTTCCTCATGTTCCAATTGTTTTACTGCAGTGTCAACTTGATTTCTACTAATGTGCTCCTTATGTTGTTGATCTTGCATACTTGAAGGCTCATTTGAAGGATTTCTTTTTGTTTCTCCAATTTTCACCCAAGGATTGAAGAATTGAACATCTAACAAACAACAATTGTCATAGATGTTTCTTCCATGTAGTTGGACAATTGCTAAGGTAGCTTGATTTATTGAAGAATATGTCACATAGGCTTCAATTTCTTGGTTAGTTATTGGGTTGATTTCCATTTCTTCAATATAACCATAGGGATCAAAGACTTGATGGAGGTTATTTTTGGTGATGGGATAAATGGCATTTGAGATTCTTACCAAGAGTGTGGATCCCTTGCCCAATATTGCAGCCTTTCCTTGACCAATAGATCACAAATCTGCTGCAATTAATTCTTGAACAGCTAAGTGCAAACCCACTATGTGTGTAGCAATCTTCTATATTCAGAACTGAAATCTTGATCAATTATAACCTGAATACAACTTGATAGCACTGCAGCACAATTCTTGATTAATGCTTGATTGAAATGTGAAATTTTATAAGCTCAAGATTGAGCTCTGATACCAATTGTCATGACCCGAGGTGGGCTTGGGTTATGACTTAGAAAGAATTAAGAGAATTAGAGTTTGGGGTAGGGAAGAATTAGAAAGAGATGAGGGAGAGAAGAGAATTAGAGGGAGAAGTAGAGAGAATAGAATTGAGGGAGAAAGTATATGATTTGAATTAACATCTTGAATTGAATGATTACATGATAGAGACTCATTATTTATACTAGCTAGATCCTATAACTAATGTACTAACTAATGGGTTAACAACATAACAATCCTAACAACTCAATCTAACTTTAAGAATCTCCCAACTAACTAGCTTGTAACTAACATTGCCTTTAATACTAACTAATACAATATATGAACACTTGTACTCATGACTTAATACTAAGCTACCTATTACAATCATGAAATTAGAACATATTTCCTATATAGTATTCATGACAAGAGGACAGAGAAACACCAGAACGAAAGAGAGAGAAAATGAACCAACAAATTAGGGCTTTCACTGTGAAAAGCAAGTATTTATGCCCCGAGGTCTCAATCCATGCCAACACCTACTTAGCTTGATCCTAGCCACTAATTTTCATTGCATCTAACGGTTCAAACTTACCCAAACAAACACAATCTCAACCGTTGGCTGCAAGACACGTGGCAATCTCTTTTCACCAGATGATGACACACTATTTTGTGTACTGGAAAGAAGAAAGCTCCCTTTGGAAGCTTTATTAATGTTCATAGGCAAGGTAGGACAAAAACGGGCAACAGGGCAGATTGGGAAACTTGTAAATAGTACTTCTAGATAAGGGCAATCTCGTCATTGTCTTCAAATCCATAATTCAAAAACAGAATCAAATAGGTCCTAAACTTATACATTATTACAACACATGCCACTCAATACAAAATAATATATACAAGCCCTTAAACACTGTGTTTTGTGTCCAAAGACAACAATGCCCAGCATTTTTTAAAATTTGGTCCATAAAACTTAATATAAACTTGATATTAGTAATTACATTGTCATAATTAGATCATTTGGGGACCAATATTAACAATACTTGTAACTCATAAACTATGTTGTATATATTAAAATGTAACAGGACCAAAGTGACAAATGCTAAAATATTAGGGTATTTAAGTAATAATTTTTCTAAAATTATTATACTAAACCTTGAGGCATTAAAGTCTAAGTAACTCTAAATAACCCAAAATTTTAGAGTGTGTCACCTGCGCGGCATGAAATTCTAACATGAAAACATATATATTAATCTACGCATATGGCTATTTTAATTAGTATAGATACTTGAATTTTTTTATGTAATGAGATTATTCCTTGATCTTATTGTTGAATTTACTATATTTGTCTTCATATTAGTATGAAGGCTTACTTCATTCATTCTCAATCTTTTGACAGACCCCTATCACGGAATGGCACGTTCACTATATCCAAACCGTGATTGCACTTGACTTCACCCCGATAGTACCTCGTCAAAGTAAGGCAAACCCCAAACCAAAAGTATAATGCCTTGGTTTAAAATTGGAAAATAATGCAAGGGAAAGAAAGAGTAGTATAAGGCACAGTAGAAAGAGAGGGAGAATACTAGAGAATTAAAGTATTTGAATTAAAATTGGATGATTCAAAATACAACCACCACATGCTAATTTATAGAGTTGGGAGGGGGAAGTGCCGGTTGACCCACTTACCCTTGCCAACTACTACATTAATTGCTAACCAAGGTCAAACAAGCAAAATGTACCTAATCTACCTACTACAAGCAAGGGTAACAGGTTTTGGGAAGCAACCGGTACACCCCTCTACCTAATTCCTAATTTAATAATGGATATATTATACATTACATCCTTGTACAAAAATTACAAAAGCAAAAAATGGTTGGGCGTAAATATTGAAAATAGAAGGTGGGTGACATCCTCCCCCACCTAAGCCATTGTCGTCCCCGACAATGTCTAAGCGGTCTTGAATGTCTGGATCGCATCCTTGAACTGCCAAAGATCTTCTTCTTTCTCCGAAGTAGCTTCGGTTTCGGCTTGTC
Source organism: Simmondsia chinensis (assembly GCA_018398585.1). NCBI lineage: Eukaryota > Viridiplantae > Streptophyta > Magnoliopsida > Caryophyllales > Simmondsiaceae > Simmondsia > Simmondsia chinensis. The sequence continues at coordinate 5,215,534 of JAGTTD010000008.1, read as the reverse complement.
CCTTCCAATGCACTAAGTATTCTGTGTACCTAGGCACTCCTCTTCGTCCCACGGTCCTTTCGGCAAGGATGGCTTCAACGTCTTTGTCAAACGGTGTCACCACAGCGGTTGGGGCACGACTCGACTCTGTGCGCTCCGGATCTTCCTTGTATTCATGGAACGGCTTGAGGAAGCTAACATGGAATACCGGATGAATCTTGAGTCTCGGTGGCAGCTCAAGTTTGTAGGACAATTTCCCAACCTTAGCAATGATGGGAAAAGGTCCTTCGTACCTCCGGATGAGGCCTTTGTGCACTTTGCGGTAGGACTTGAATTGTTGCGGAAGGAGCTTCACCATGACCAAATCTCCCACCCAAAACTCTAATGATCTCCTCTTCAAGTCCGCCCACTTCTTCATCTTGCATTGGGCCTTGTCTAAGTAGGCCTTGGCAATGTCAAGATTTTGTTTCCACCCTTGGGCTGCATGGTATGCGACTCGGCTGCTTCCCGTGCACCCGGTTGCTATGGCCTGCGGAAGGTTGCTGTCCAGTCACGAGCTCGAAGGGGCTGTGGCCTGTGGCCTCGGTTCGCTGCAGGTTGTAGCTGAACTGGACGATGTCAAGGAACTTGGCCCAATCTCGTTGATTGGCACCGACATAGTTCCTTAAGTAGAGCTCAAGAAGTGCATTCACCCTCTCGGTTTGGCCATCGGTTTGAGGGTGAAAACTTGTTGAGTAATGCAAGTTGGAGGCCATCAACTTGAAGAGTTCCCTCCAAAATTTCCTGGTAAATTGCGGATCTCGGTCACTAATAATGCTACACGGTAGTCCCCAATATTTAACAACATTCTTGAAGAACAACCGAGCGGCTTCCACGGCATTGCAATCTTTAGGAGCAGCAATGAAAGTCCCATATTTCGAAAATCTGTCCACGACCACCAAAATAGAACCGCAACCCTCGGATCTCAGTAGGGTGGAGATGAAGTCCATGGAAATGCTTTCCCATGGGCGGCTCGGCACTGGTAGGGGCTCTAACAATCCCGCTGGTACATTATGTTCGATCTAGTCTTGTTGGCAAACGAGGCAAGTCTTGACATAAGCTTCAACATCATCTCGCATCCTCGGCCAATAATAATTTTCTTCTAAGAGTGCTGCGGTCCTGTCCATCACTGGATGCCCGGCCCAATGTGAGTCATGACATTCTTTGAGAAGGTCACGCCTCAAATTATCCCATCTCGGAATGAAAATCCAGTTGCCCACCGTGACCAAGAGTCCCTCATCAACCCAAAATCTTCGGGTTTTACCTTCAGCAGCGAGCTTCAACAGGTTCTGAGCTAAGCTGTCCCGTGTCATCCCCTCTCGGACCCTGTCCTGGACTGTCCCGTGCACAGCACTGACATGGGCGAGCATGCCCTTGCTGCTGAGTGCATCGGCCAGGACATTGGTCTTGCCCGGCTTGTACTCCATCCCATAATCAAATTTGTCTAAGAAGTCTTGCCACTGTGCTTGTTTCAGGCTTAGCTTTTTTTGATTCTGAAAATAACTAGTGGCAACGTTGTCCGTTTTAATCACGAACCTCCCTCCAAGCAAGTAATGACTCCGCACCCTAAGGCAATGGATGATGGCCGTCATCTCCTTGTCGTGGGTAGCATAGCAGCGCTCTATGTTATTGAGTTTTCGGGACTCAAAGGCAATGGGGTGCCTTTCTTGCATAAGTACCCCTCCAATAGCAAAGTCAGATGCATCAGTGTGTACCTCAAACGGGAGCCCAAAATTAGGCAGGCGTAGGACCGGTTCCTGCGTGACAGCCCGCTTCAACCCATCAAAAGCGTCTTAACATGCCTTGTCCCAAAGCCATTTGGTCTTTTTCCGTAGCAAGTTCATCAAGGGAGTGGACTTGGCGGAGTATGCTTGGATGAATCTTCGATAATAATTGACTAGGCCCAAAAATGACCTAAGTTCACTCACCCCTTTCGGTACCTCCCAATCTTCAATGGCATGAATTTTTGAGGGATCCATGCTGATTTTCCCACGCCCTATCCGATGACCAAGAAAGGACACTTCCTCTTGAGCAAAATAACACTTTTCTTTCTTCACATAGAGCCAGTTGTCTTTCAAAGTTTGGAAGACCTTCTTCAAGTGCTCCAAATGTTCTTCCAATGTGTCACTGTACACCAAGATGTCATCGAGGTACACTACTACGAACTTGTCTAGAAAAGGCTTGAAGATTTCGTTCATAAGGGTGCAAAATGTGGCAGGGGCATTTGTTAACCCAAACGGCATGACAAGAAATTCATAGGACCCATACCGTGTGACACACATTGTCTTTGGCTCGTCCCCTTCAGCAATTCTCACTTGCCAATAACCGGACCTCAGGTCTAGCTTAGAGAAGTAGCGGCCCTTCCCCAAACGGTCAAATAAATCAGCAACTAAAGGGATCTCAAGGCCCGGTAGTCGATGCACATCCTCAAGGTCCCATCGTGTTTCTTCTGAAACAAAATAGGAGCACCAAAGGGGGCCTTTAAAGGCCTCACAAACCCGGCATCCAATAGTTCTTTGTGCTGCTTCCGTAGTTCCTCTAGCTCGGGCAGGGCCATGCGGTAGGGACCCATGGCGGGCAGCCTAGCGCCTAGCTCCAACTCGATGCGATGATCAACCTCCCTTCTAGGAGGAAGTTGTTTGGGTAATTCTGGTGGCATGACGTCATGAAACTCCTCCAAAACCATGCGTACTTCGTTAGGCACCTTCGTAGGAACGAGACCCTCATCCCCCACTAAAGTGGCAATGAAAGTCTCTTGCTTCTTGCGGATTCCTTTCTTGAATTGCACAGCCGAGATTAACTTGGCCTCCACCTTCTCTCTAAGCAAGGGCACGGTATAACTTCTTCGGTTTTGAGTAATCTCCCTGACATTGTCTCTTGGGAAAGACAATGGCTTTACCGTGTCGAGGAAGTCCATCCCGAGTACCACCTTAAAATCATCCATGGTCACCACTGTTAGTTCCAAGGTGCCGTGCCAATCCCCTAACTGGACGGGCACTGCATGTGCCACCCCAAGAATCGGTTTGGATGAAGCATTAATGGTCTTCATCCATCCCATCTCCCTCGCATGGCTCACATTGAGCCTAGCTGCCTCTTGTTCTGAGATGAAGTTTTGTGTGGCACCGATGTCGACTAGGGCCTTCGTCCTGACTACATTCAGCACAGCATTCAAGAACATTAGTCCCTGTTTCTGGTGCGAAACTCGTGCGCTGCCTGGCCCATCCCCTTGGGCACCCTTTTGACACCGAGGGCCTGTCTGGGTCTGAGCGGGCCCAGCCTTGGCTCCCCTTTCCACACTCGGGCGCCCCTGCGGCCCTGTCCGGGCCTCGGAGCGTCCCAGCGCCTTGGCCCTGTGGTCCTGCGTCCCTGGCTCGCTGTCACGCTTGCTATCGGACCCGATCTCCTGGACCTTCATCCTGGCACCCGGAGCAGGGCGCACCCCTTTGACATGGTCCCAAGGATGCGCATGGCTCCCATGCCCGCACCTTCTGTCTCTTGTTCTTGGGCTACCACCAACGCATTCAAGGCCTTGCATTGAGGGCATTCCCTAACGTAATGAGGGCCTCCACATAGAAAATAGTCCCGGTTCTTGGGCTTGTCCTGCTTGTCATCCCGTCTCTTGCCTTTGTCTATATGTGCAAAGGATTTGTGGGATTTTTCTCCCCCATCCTTTCCCTTGCTCCACTTGGAGTCTTTCTTCTTGGTGAACTCCTTTTTATACTCGACCAAGTTCTCCGCTTCCGCAATAGCGCCCGCAAGGTCATGGACTCCCCTTCTTTTCAACTCCACTTCGGCCCAAGATTGTAGGCCATCCATGAAGTAGAAAAGTCGGATTGTCTCGGGCAACTCCGGAACTTCGAGCATGAGGGATTGAAATTCCGAAACATATTCTCGAATGGACCCCGTGTGTTTCAACCCACGAAGCCTCTTCATAGCTTGATCTTCGGCATTCTTGGGAAAGAATTGCCTCTTGAAATCTTTGATGAATTCTTCCCAAGTATCCATGGTACAAACTCCCTTGGCTATCTCATCATGGCGTCTCCTCCGCCAAAGTGCGGCATCCCCCTCTAAATACATAGTGGCCGTGCTGATTTTAGAGGGTTCGTCTTTAATCCGCAATGCCTCAAAATAACGTTCAAGGCTCCATAGGAAGTTATCAACCTCCTTAGCATTACGCTGCCCTCCGAACCTAGGTGGGTCCGGAACCTTCACCTGTGCCACCCATCCCAAATCCCCCAGCAAGGGCGGTTTTGCCCAGAACTGTGTCGGCCTTGAGCATGTCAAGCTCTTCCCTGAGCCCGGACACCGCGTCTAATAGCCGGTCAAGTTGGTCCTCAATCGTGCTCTTGACAACTTCTTGGATCTTGTCATCCATTCCGGCTACGTTCTCCTCTAATGTGTCAAGGGTGTCCAGCTGCTCGTGGACCTCCCCCATGGCCAACTGCAATCTCGCAACCCGTGTGTCCAAATTAGTAAGGGCCTCCCGTGACTGGGACGGATCCTTAGTTTTGTTGGACTTTTTGGCACGAGTCTCTGGTCTCCCTCGATTCTCCTCCTCTATGTGAGAAGTGCCAACATTCCCTTCTTCCATTGCGTTAATCCCAGCTAAATCGTAAGAGGCTCTGATACCACGTTGTCACGGAATGACACGTTCACTATATCCAAACCGTGATGCCACTTGACTTCAGCCCAATAGTACCTCGTCAAAGTAAGGCAAACCCCAAACCAAAAGTATAATGCCTTGGTTTAAAATTGGAAAATAATGCAAGGGAAAGAAAGAGTAGTATAAGGCACGGTAGAGAGAGAGGGAGAATACTAGAGAATTAAAGTGTTTGAATTAAAATTGGATGATTCAAAATACAACCACCACATGCTAATTTATAGAGTTGGAAGGGGGAAGTGCCGGTTGACCCACTTACCCTTGCCAACTACTACATTAATTGCTAACCAAGGTCAAACAAGTAAAATGTACCTAATCTACCTACAACAAGCAAGGGTAACCGGTTTTGGGAAGCAACCGGTACACCCCTCTACCTAATTCCTAATTTAATAATGGATATATTATACATTACATCCTTGTACAAAAATTACAAAAGCAAAAAATGGTTGGGCGTAAATATTGAAAATAGGCGGTGGGTGACACCCCGCTGACAAAGATTTATTAGTAGGAATAAATCTAGCAATTAGGACTTGAACACTTTACTTTTATTAATACTGGAATCACCAGTCTATTTCTTTCTGTAAATACATTGTTGAGGATATCTACCAAAAAAGGGTACTAAGCCTGTTGTAATCAAGTAAGTATTCATAACTAGTTGGTTCTTGTACTCAAGTAAGTAAGCCCGTAGGGGCGTTTTAACACCTAATACCTTGAGCCAATTGAATTGGGAGCTACTAGGCAAAAGTTTGCTACACAGCCCACGCGTAAAGCTTACGAACAACCAACTTCTACTAGTCATCTGATAAGCACAAGTGCCTCATATGAGTGAAATAGTCCTTTTAAGGTATGTGTTTGTAACAACTTAGTTTGTGATTTTCCGTGACTCGATTCATTAGGTCCGAGGGGTGCTTTTTCATTCAGGGCCTTGAGCCAACTGGATCGGGAGTCATTAACCAAAAACTCACTACATGGATCTTAGAGAGAGATATCTAACCATAGTTACTTTGAAAGAAGGAAAAAAAAAAAAAAGAAAAAAAGGTGAAATTGCTGTCCCATCAAAAAAAAAAAAAAAAGGAAAGAAACGATTTGAGATTTCTATTATTTAGGAGTAAGTGTTAGTGTTATTTATTCCTTTAATTATTTCCGCTATTCTTTTAGATGTGAAAGATTTGGAGTAAGAAAGGGAGGAAAAACTTGTAAACCCATTTACTAGTAGAAAGACTTAATGGTGAAACTCTAGCTAGAAGAAGTGTGCTAATAGCATTACATGATAATTTTTCTTCTTGATTTCTTTCTCAGATTCGTTATAAATATTTCTCTCACAAATTCATGCAACCACATTACTGATTAATTCTTTTCTACTTTCAGCTAGTTTGAAATAAATCTTGCTTGAGGACAAGCAATGTTTGGGTTTTGGGATGTGATGTGTCTCATATTTTATATGTTTTATACCCCATTCGTATGATATTTCAGCAATTGCATTTGTTTTATGACATGATCTGGGTCTATTTAGGCTTGAGATATATTGGAGCAAGGACAACTTGGAAAGCGATGAAGAACGAGCGAAAATGGACAAATTCAAAAACTACATTGAGAAACTCTACCGCGTATGAGAAAAAGACCAATTAGGTCAAATTGGGTAAAGAAAAGTCTCCCCTTGAATGCTTGGACCGATCATCCATGCATTTTGGCAATCCGTCAAGTTTAAAATGGGCAAAAGGTTAAAAGAAGAGTATCCACGATCTAATATTTTCAAATTCCACTGGCATCATGTTTGACTCGTAACTCCTTATGGATTAAAAATTGCGCACGTTTTAAGTAAACTACTCTTCTCGCCAAAATAGGCCAACCGATTAGTCAGTGACTGCACCTGGCTCAGAAGGCTGATCGATCAACGACGACGAGGCATGCCCTCGCCGCCTCTATATAAAAGGAAGCGGGGGACCTATTGTTTCTACGTTTTGCTTCATTCACATCACCTCCTTCTCTGAGTTGCTAAGAGAGATTCGAATTCTCACTAAGGCCAAAGTACAAGTGGCTGCAGTGCCGGGAATCAAGGAAGAGTCAAGTCAACTCCAATCAAGGGAGTCACCAATCCATGAGTTTTCTTTTCCTTTTCTCTTTTGAATTTGTGATTTGTAAAACTTCTATGGAGGAATAGACTCGTAATTTAGGGGTGAAAGAAGGGTAGCCGTTCGGGTCTTGGATATATGTTTTATGTGTGATAATGAGTTTTGTTATACTACTTCCGCACCCTTGTGGGGAGTTTTATATTTTAAGATTGGTTTTCTTATTATGTGTTAGTAGCCATTCTTTGATTTCAAATTTTTTATGCGTGTTGTCTTGTGCTTGTAGTCTAGACTGTAGTATAACATGTTCTTCCCGAGTAGTCAGTGTTGAGGTTATACCCAACCTTGGACACAATCTTTTATATAAGTTAATACTAAATAAGGAGTAAAAATTGAATTTATTAGTGATATTGATATAAGACATGCTTCAAGCCTAAACCTAGAGTGATAAAATGGGTTAATGCCTTTAGACTAGTTTATTACTCTAAACTCTAGCTTAAGTATTACTCTTAAATCTAGAGCTTGTAGCCTAAACCTATAAAGTCATTGTCATGATAAAACCTAATGATAAGATTTGATTTGGGCTAACCCTTATTCATACCGTAACTTCGATTGGTTGACATCTTTAATTTCCCGTTCATTTCCATTAATTTAACCAGATACCCATTCTTCCATAAAAACTGGATTTTAATTGCTTGATAATCAATTAGTTTAATTTATACCGATTCCCTATAGATATGACACCTGTATACTCGCCATAGCTACAATTTGCTTGTATGCTTGCGAGTGAACTGTTTTAAACATTCATTAAAATCACATCAGATTGTCAGTTGCCAAAAATTTGTTTTCGCGTAGTGTTTTGACCAATAGGATAATGATGTCTTTGATCAAATTAGAAGTCTTGGATGTCACACTGATTCTGGCCAAAAGTATAGGGATATCTCTAATAAAACTAATTTTAGCCTTTTTTTTTTTTTACTAAATATAACCTAACTTTTAGGAGCGGTTTTAAAAAATCACCTCGATTTTTTAATTTTTTCAGAATCACACCTAAACTTTTCAATTTTTTTCAATGTTAGACCTTAATGTAACTCCGTTAACATCAGTTAGTTTTTGCTGAAGTGACATTTAAAATATCTTTTTGACTATAAAAATTATCCTTTATATATTTATAAATTTTTTAGATATTTAAAATATTTATTTAAATGTAAATTTGAATTTTTTAAATTATTATTTTTTTTGATCGAAAGCCATATCAGCAAAACCTAATGGATGTTAACGGTATTAACATTAAGGTGCGACACTAAAAAATTTTGAAAATTCTAGGTGTGATTTTAAAAAATTAAAAGATTTAGATAATTCCTTAAAGCTGTACTGATACAATATAAAATATAGTAGTTAAGCGAGAAGTAATTTAAGTATAAATAAATATAAGTTAGGTCCTTAATTATAATAATATCCTTCCCCTAACTCTATATATAGATGTTTAGAGGTAGAAGAGAGGTATGATTATCAATGTGTTAAACACTCTTTCTCTCCCTAATTTCTCTCAAATTCTCCCCTCTCTTTCTATCTTCTGCTTCTCCCCCTTTTCTTATATTATGTATGTAAATCCTCCTTTTTAAGATAATTTACAATATAAATCCAAGTTTTGATGTGTTTGATGGTCTGATACCATCGAATTATCACTCAGCTAACTACTTGCTCTTGAAAATGAAATATATAAATTCTTCAGTAGCATAAACGAATGAAGTGGCTGTAGTTTAGTGGTGAGAATTCCACGTTGTGGCCGTGGAGACCTGGGCTCGAATCCCAGCAGCCACATTTTCTTACCCCTTTTTTTTTTTCCCTATACCAAACCACATTGGCTCGGGATTTTATTTATTTATTTATTTTTAATTTCTAATTTTTAAGCCATCTAAGTTAAACTAAGTATTTTTTTGTTAAATCATATAAAGGGCTTTCATTACCGTACCTAATCCAAGCACCATTTAGTATTTTTGATATTAGATATTTTATACATTTTATTGTATTTTTGGAGCACCTCTAATTAGCAAAGTTTTAGGGTTTAGGTAAGAAATTGAGTTCTTTTTTTAATAAGTGGTTACCCGATCAACAAATCAATTTGGCCCAACCCACAGTTCGAAGACACAAGGTCCTGATATAGTTTTCAACTTCTAATCAAATCAAATACCACAATTCCAACACAAAACACACCCAATTCTCCAATGTAATAGCAATTTAGCTTGTATTGATAATATAACAAATAGCATATAAGCTCTTTACACATATTTGTATGAATTAGAATATAGTATAAAGTAAAGTATAGGATAAATTTGATGAAGAAGGGAGGGAGAAAATAGAGTAGAAAGGTTATGGGGACAGAGAAAACTCACAACTCAATTGCCTACCTAATAACCTCACTAAACAAATCTATTTGTAAATTTTATACTAATAAGAAAACCCTAATATGAATCCTAACATTTTTATAAATTGCAATATATTTATATTAATGAAGATAAACCCTAATATAAATCCTAATATATTTATAGTAATGAGGATAAACTCTAATTGGGTGACGTGTGCGTATCAGGTCTATATATAAACTCAAGTGTAATTCTATCCTAAAACTAATTGGCTTTAAATGGAGTAACCTACTAGGTTTATATATTGGTCTCTTCTTTCCTACAAGGTATATGTGAGATTCTCATTTGACTCACATGTGGAGTTCTTAGCACGCCCTTTACCATGTAAGTTCTCAACAATTGCACCCCTCGTCTTCTCTGCTCCAATTGGAGCCAACATTTACTTCGGTCTCAGCGCAACAAATTTAAATGCACCTCTCTTTTGGAGGACATGGTGCGGCAAATAAGAGAATGGGATCGACAACCTGCCCCTGATACCATATTAAACTCCACTGGGTCTTAAGGCTTGATCCACATAGTTGGTGATGCAGTCCCGCTTTCTCACTTGGTGGATCCTTTGGCGGAAGACCCTTGGCGGGACGGAGCGGATGGCGGCACTAGTGGCACGTGACTGGGAGGACGAGTTGAGATAGAGTTTAACTAGTACTAGAAGTTTAGTTAAATTCTCTAATTTTATATGTGTTTATCTCTTAACTTTTAGTGTTTTATTATGTCATTTAGCTCATGCGTTTAAGCAAGAGGAACCCTAGGCTTTAGATCATTTAAATTTTCCATAAATTTTCTTCTTATTTTGCTCTTTCTTATTCTCGAGTTGTGAGGATCAAGAATTAGACTTATTTTCCTCTTGTTCTTAATTATTTTTGTAATCAGAATTAAGGAAAAGCTGTTGAACCTTCCCATTTTTCGTTAATTTTCATCTACGCACTGCATATATTGGTATTAGAGCTTAGAACGGCAGACCGAGAGGAGAATCGAGGAGTTGGAAGAGAAATTTCGGCGAATCGAGCTGTATTTGATCCAATTGGGGGCGAATCCCAATCAAACTCTCCAAACTCAGCCTCAAAACCCACCGGATGGGGATGGCACGTTAGGGGTAATCAACCAAATACTAGGAATACTGGAAATATTGATGAACAAAGGTGGAAATCTGGCCTTCGAATTGAGATTCTAGTGTTTAGTGGTGGAGAACGTCTAGAAGACTTTTGGAATTCGCTAGCTACGGTGGAGGAGGTCCTTGAATTCAAGGAGGCTCCGGAGTGTAAGCAGGAGCCATTTATAGCTACCTGGCTGAGGGGTAGAGCTGCTTCCACTAGCATACTCGGCTTAGAAAGGAAAGATGAAGATAGAGACGTGGAAGAAGATGAAGAAACACATAAGAGGAACCTTCCTGCCCCTACAATCATGCCAAGGTGATGTACCCGTACCTATAGAGCCTGCGTAAGGGTTCTAGGTCCGTGGAGGAGTACACAGAGGAATTCTACTCTTTCATCACCAGGAAGGACTTGGCAGAGACGGAAGAACAATTGGTGGATCGATATGTTGCGGGATTGAAGGAGTCCATACAGGGGGTGTTGAACATCTTCGGCATCTTTTCAGTCTTGAAGCAAGATAGAGGGCCATGAACTTCGAAAGGCAACAAAGGCGACATTAAGCTAACAGAACTTGAGGCACCCAGGTTAGTGGACATGATCAGGTGCGAGTACCTCCAAACCCAGGTGTACAGATGAATCCGGAAGCTGCCAACACTAGCAATCCGATTATCCAGGACTTGGTGGGTATTTCAAGAACTTGTTGCTTCAAGTGTTGGGAGTTGGGCCACTGTGTTGCTAAGTGCCGAAAGGTGACCGACCTAACAAAGGATTGTACATCGAAGACCTCCACGATGTGGGTGGCGTGGCCACTGAAGAAGAGGTCTAAGATTAGCTAGCGCTAATAGGCGAGGATGCCATTGCAGGTGATGAGCGCCACCTACTTGTAATTAGGCGAGCTTGTTTCGCACCTAAAGAAGAGGAAGGAGATGGTTGGCTGAGGAATAACATCTTTCAAACTACTTACACCACTGGCGGGAAGAGTGTGGTGCACTGTGATTGACTGTTGGAGCTGTGAGATTCTGAATTTCGAAAAGAGGTAGTCCAGAAGTTGGGTTTGAAGACAGAAACACATCTGAATCCTTATAAGCTATCTTGGCTCAAGAAAGGAAACCAGATAACTGTCTCGAAATAATTTTTGGTCAATTTCAAGATTGGGTCGAAGTATCGAAATAGGATATGGTGTGACATAGTCACCGTGGATGCATGCCGCTTGTTGTTGGGGTGTCCATGGTAGTTTGATAGGGGTGCTATGCATGATGGACGAAAGAATACATATATCTTTCTCTTTGAGGGGATAATGATCATCTTGTTGCCCAAAAAGGAGGAGGTGCCCTGAACACTAATAGCTGAGAATCCACACTTGCAAGGCAGGGCTCTGTTTGCCAAAGAGGTAGGTGAAAGCAAAGTTGTCTTTGTGTTGATTGGAAAGGAGAGTTAGGTGGAATACAGGGAGATACTGAGTGAAGTTGACCTTGTCAAAGAAGTTTGCTGACGTCTTTCCAAAAGAGTTACTGGAGACATTGCCGTCTTTGAGGGACATCCAGCACTGGATTGACATAATGTCGGGAGCTACCTTGCCAAATAGACCACATTACCGGATGAGTCTTGCAGAGCATGAGGAGTTCATGTGCCAAGTGGATAAATTACTTGCTAGAGGTTTCATCCTAGAGAGTCCTTGTGCGGTACCTACTTTGTTGATGCCAAAGAAGGATGACAGTTGGCAAATGTGTGTAGATAGCAGACCCATCAACAAAATCACAGTGCGTGACCGATTTCCTATTCCGAGATTGGATGACTTGCTCAATCAGCTACATAATTCGTAGGTATTCAGTAAGTTAGGCCTGAAGAGTGGGTATCATCATGTTTGCATCTAGCTAGCTGATAAGAGGAAGACCATTTTCAAAACACAGGAAGGATTGTATGAGTGGCTTGTCATGCCCTTCGCGTTCTCCAACGCCCTAAGCACGTTTGTACAGTTCATGAATTAGATCCTACGATTGTTCATTGGGGGGTTTATTGTCGTCTACTTTAATGATATATTGATTTACAGTCAAGACCGAGTAGAGCATGTGGAGCATCTCAAGGAAGTCCTGGGCACCTTGGGAGTGTAGCACTTATTCACCGCTTTGAAGAAGTGCGAGTTCATGAAGGAATATGTGACTTCCTTGGATTTGTTGTGTCCAAAGATGGCTGACGAAGGAAAAATTAAGGCAATTCAAGACTGGCCACAACCGAAGATGATAGGCGAGGTGCAAAGTTTTCACAGTTTGGTGTCTTTCTACAGGAGGTTTGTACCGAACTTCAGCTCAATCATGGTGCCCATGGTTATTAAAATCCAATTTGAATATTAGAATCTTACGATTCTACGATTTCACAATTGCCAACCGATTTGAATCTTAAGTAGAATCTTAATTTTGCAGAATCTTACGATTCATTAATATTACATGAAACTAACAGATAGAATCATATTAATTCTACTGATCCGACCTCAATTCTACCAACATATACAAATAACAAGTTAAAATGTAAAAAAATAAAGCACATATTATAAATAAGGTGGCAATCGGGTCATTTGGGTCGGGTTCAAGTGAACCCATTCCGGTTTGGGTCATTTCGGGTTTATAATAAACTCGAGTTGGGTTGGGCTCGGGTCGACCCAATCAAGCTTGGGTCACTTTCGGGTTTTACCTGTACTTAGGTGGGGTTGGGTTTGGATTAAATTATTTCTGGTTCGGGTCACTTTAATTTTGAGTGGTTGAGTTTAGGTCAATTTTGGGTCATGTTGTACAGGTTTTAGGTCTTCTTGATCCTATTATTTAGTGCCTTCAAGGTATGACCTAGTTACAAAAGTTTAAATTATACCAAATAATTTATATTGTTACCGATATATTTATTATATTATCAATATAGGTGCTCAATAATATGTTATGAAGTTCAATTGTACTTCTAACTACTAATAATTCTCATTGAATTTAAAGAATTTGGATAAATTTAGCTTTCAGGTCGGGTTAGGTTTGAGTTCAGGTCAGTTTGGGTCGGGATGGTTCAGGTCAATGGTGGGTTAGGTTAGGTCAGGTTAGGCAAAGAATGGGTCGGGGCTAGTTACAGGTCGGATCATTTCTATTTCGGGTTCAATTATTTATGACATGTTTTCGGCTCGGGACGGATTGGTTTACAGATTTTTCAGGTCGGTTTTTGGGGTCGGGTTGAATTTGCCACCACTAATTATAAATGAATTTACTTTATTAGTTTAAAGTAAAAATATTAATTAAGGCTGTGTTTGGAGTAGGGGTGTAAATGAGCCGAGCTGACTCGCGAGCCCTCGTGAGCTGGCTCGTCAAAAAGCTCAGCCGAGCCGACTCGTTCAGCTTATCGAGCCGAGCCCGAGCCTAGTGAAGCTCGAGCTCGTAAGCTCGCGAGCCTAAATGAGCCCAAATGAGATTTTTTTAATATAATATTTTTGATTAAATATGACCCATGAAGCAAAATAATGAGCCGAGCCCGAGCTTAAATGAGCCCAAACGAGCCTAGGTTGAGCTTAAATGAAGCTTGCCAAGCTTAGATCGAGCCGAGCCGAGCCCGAACCTTTGATGAGCCAAGCTCGAGCTTGAAATTTCAGAGCTCAGCGAGCTTCGAGCTGAGCACGAGCCGAGCTTAATGCAAAAGAGCAGAGCCTCGAGCCTGGCAGGCTCAGGCCAGGCTCAGCTCGGCTCAACTCGGCTCAAATACACCCCTAGTTTGGAGCATAGAATTAAGGTTAAGGCTGGAATTGGGGCCCATAATTCCAATTATGTTGTTTGGTTCACTTGCTGGAATTGGAATTACAATTCCACTACCTTATTCCATAGAATTGGATTTTAATTGAAAATCATACTTTCCAATTCCGTAGGTTGGGGGTAAGGAATTGCAATTCCATTTTAACTGCATTGACCTAAAACTCAAAATGATTCCACTTGATTAATCAAAATACAAGATGGCTCAAGACTTAAACAGAACCTAAAATTTGACCCGAACCTCGAAATCATCCAACTTGAATGACTTAAACCTGAAATGATCGAAATCACCTTAGCTCAAAGTCCGAAATGACCCAACCCAATTGACTCAAAACTCGAGATGACTCAAATTCAGAAAATGAAACTACTTGACTTGAATGCGATGTAAACAAATTGAGCCGAAGTGGAAATGACCCGACCAAATTAACCCAAACCTTAATATGAACCATATCCAAAATGACCAAACCCATTTCAAATTCAGCCTCAGATAACTAAAAAATTGAAATGACACAACTTATTTGTCCCCAAACTAAGATGACTAGAACTTGAATTGACCTAAATGAACTCAAACCCGATCATAACTAGCCTGAAACCCGAAAAGATCCAACCTAATTAACTGAAAATTCTAGATAACTTGAACACCAGAGGATCCAACTCAGCACTCGACCCAATCTGACTCGAGCTCGAATAACTCAAACTCAAAGTGAATCACTCCGACCACAATAACTTGAATGCAATATGAGCTGCTCTGATCAAAATCCAACCGTTGTTGACTTGAAACTAGAAATACTTCAACTCGATGGACCAAAAACCCTTGATGATTTGAATATTTGTGTATAATTTGGACCTTGAATTCCTTTGATGAGCCAAACAATTGAATTTTAATTCCATCGGGATTCGAATTCCACTAGAATTGGAATTGAAATCGTAATTCTATAATCCAATTCTAATTCCATGTACCAAATAGGGCCTAAGTATTATATACTTCCAAGAAACTTAAATTAAGTTTAGTTTTAAGTTTTAACCTTAATCTAAAGTTCGATTTGTGTCATCTATCTTCAAAGCTTTCATGATTATTATAACATAAAATGACACATCTATGTTACATGAGAATATTTTTATCATATTTGATTATATTTCTTATATATACCAATATAAGTCAAGGTCTTATTAATTAATTTTTGAATTATATAATTGATAGGAATACAAAAAATAATTATAATAAACGTTTAGTAGAATTTTATGATTCTCAATTCGATTCTGCGATTCTGATTCTAAAAGCTCCTACCTAAGTAGAATCCTGATTTTAACAATCTTGATGGCACCAATAATAAATTTCATGAAGAGGAGCTCCTTTGATTGGACTTGAGTAGCAGCTGATGCCTTTAACGAGATAAAAATGAAGATTGACCATGACACCGGTATTAGCTTTGCCGGATTTCCAGAAGACTTTTGAGCTACATATCGACACCTCTAAGACCAGCATTGTCGTAGTACTTAGTCAGGAGGGACGCCCAATTGCATACTTCAGCGGGAAAGTTGACAGGAGTAAGTTGATTTACTCTATTTGCGATGTTGAGTTCTATGCAGTGGTGAGGGCATTGCGGCATTGCAATCCTATCTAGCCAACGAGGAATTCATATTATACATAGATAACGTGGCCTTCAAGTATATCAATAGCCAGGACAAGTTATCAGATTGACACGTCAAGTGGGCAAGTTACATCAAGCTTTTCCACTTTGTGATCAAGCATAAGTCTGGCGCATTGAACAAGGTGGCAAATGCATTGAGTAGGCGTACTCTCATAATATCGGGTAGCAGGATCTCCATAGTTGGATTTGATTAGTTAGAGGAGTAGTATGCGGACGATCTTGTCTTTGTAGAGATTTGGGGGGAAGCTCAATCCAGATATATTCCCGGATGCTTAATCCATGTTGGGTTCCTTTTTAAAGGAAACCAAGTATGCATTCCGAATTTGAGTTCGCACCCCCAAGATCATCGAGGAAAAGCACAATGAGGGGCATATGGGCAGAGACAAGATGCTCCAGCTAGTGAGCGCGAATTACTTTTGGTCTTCGTTGAGGAAAGAAGTGGAGAGATTTGTCAAACGATACCGGATTTGTCAGATATGAAAAGGCAGGATGTCCAATGTAGGGTTATACCTACTTTTCTGATCCCGAGTCAACCTTGGATGGATGTTAGCATGGACTTCATGCCGGGGCTACTGAGGACACGAGGAGGTATAGATTCTGTCTTTGTTGTTGTGAATCAGTTCTCCAAACTGGCACATTTTTTATAGGGTGCAAGAAAGTTGCAGACGCTGTATATGTGGCCGAGTTGTATTTCCGGGAAATGTACAAGCTTCATGGGTTGCCAACAAGCATAGGCTTAGATAGGGATATGCGGTTCATGAATCACTTATGGAAAACCTTGTGGAAGATGGCGGATACCTCTCTTGCCTTTAGCATGGTACATCACCCTTAGATAGATGGTCAAACAAAGGTAATGAATCACTCTTTGGGTAATTTACTTCGTTGCCTTATTGCTGAGAATATCAAGGGCTAGGAGCAGATGTTATACCAAGCTGCATTCACATACAACTGCTTAATTAATCGGAGCAAGGGTTTCCCACCATTTAAAATCGTTTATGGATTTGTTACCAGAACCCCGATAGATTTGGCGCCAATCCCATATCTTACTCGTCCTCATGGAAAAGCAGAAGACTTCATATCCAACCTCCAAGACGTACATGAACAGGCCCTAGCACGGCTTCTAAATGCAAGCGCTTGGTATAAGTTAGTGAGCGATAAGCGGTGCCGCACGGTTCAGTTCGGGTAGGAGATTACAGTTGCACGATCTTGACCAAAGAGCACTTTTTGGCTTAGGAGTATAACAAATTGACAGCAAGGAAGATTGGACCTTTGCAGGTTTTGGAGAGGATCAATGACAACGCCTACCGTCTACAGTTGCCAAGTGGAATACAGCCTTCAGATATCTTCACCATCAGGCATCTCGTCCCTTACTTTGGCGAGAATCAAGAATTAGACTTATTTTTCACTTGTTCTTAGTTATTTTAGTAATAAGAATTAAGGAAGGGCTGTTTAACCTTCCCATTTTCCATTAATTGTCATCTACGTGTTGCATCAGTTGGAAGATACAAGGTCCACATATAAACCCAAGTGGAATTCCATCCTAAAAGCCAATAGGTTTTAGGATAGAACCCCACTTGGGTTTATAAGTGGATCTCACGTATGCTAACTCCATGGGTCAGGCCTAAAGGCCCGGTGAAATTTAACAATAACCAATATATTCTAATTAGCCAATTTTAAATGGGTGGTAACAGTTATTGAAATTTTACTAGTTCCTTAATAGTGGACGATCCGATAAGTTAAATGGTATGGTCGATCAATAATGAACACCCCTAATTAAGTAGCGTTTGTTGATGAAGAAAAACTACATGAAAAAAGTTTGATGTCGTAATGATTGTATATATATGTATATTGTTGTAAACATTGGATATTTTTTGGGTAAAATTTTATAGATGAGTTTGAATATTATTAAATATCCTACAAAATTAGAAATTATGTAAAAGACACTTATATATATATATATATACAGCTTTTTTCATGATTAAGAAACCTCCATTGCTTAAATCATTTATAAGCAAGAAAGAAAGGTTGAAAGTGATATTCATAGTGAGATTTTGAGAAAAATTTTAATAATATAATATTAAAAGAATTATTTGAATAGAAAAAAAAAAAAAACTTCTCTGGTTCTCTAGTTCTTATACAAAATACTTGCTATTTTTCTTTGAGTTTATATTTTTATTCTCTTCTTTTTGAGTATAATATGTCTATAGTTTTATAACACATTATCAGCACGAGTCTCTAGCCAACTGAGGATCGTTATATACTCGAGGTAAGTTTTCATTCTCTAATCTTTGTGATTTTAATCATGTCTAATTTTACTGATTTTGTATTTAGTGTTCTTGATATATCTGGCAAAAATTATTTGCTTTGAGCCCTTGATGTTGAGGTTCACCTTGATGCTATGAATCTCGGAGATACAATTAAAGGAGAAAATAATCGCATCCCTGCAGGATCGCGCTAAAACAATGATATTTCTCATGTATCATATCCCCGAAGGATTGAAATCTGAGTATGTTACTGTAAAGGACCCGTATGTCCTTTGGTTGAATTTAAAGGAGAGGTTTGATCATCAAAAGTTTATGATCCTCCCTAAAGCTTACTATGAATGAATTCTCCCGCTGTTGTGGGATTTTAAAACTGTAAGCGAGTATAACTCTGTTGTATTTAGTAATACCTCCTATTTGATCAACCCTGGTGACGTTTCTGGCTTGGGTGGTGCCGTGGCTGGCCGTATCTCTCTCTTCTCCATTGGGGCTCTAGCGTTTCTTCTCTTTTTTGGTAAGTTCTACAAGTGAATCTCCCCAAATTATGTGGAGAATATTATTGAGGAGGATATGGTTAGAGAAAATACTCTCTACTTTTCATATCTCGAATATGCTCCTGCAGCAGCAATATCGAGAACGAAGATTAAAAAAACTACTCAAATATAATGTCTTCTTGTTGCTGAATAAGATAATAAATTGTTGATAAAAAATAATCAGTCACGACCAACTGGGTCCGAACCATTCCTTGAAGTGAATGCTTCGACATACGACCATCATGGACATTGTCGAGTTCGTAAACATGGTCGTAGATGTGGACGTGGTCATGGTCGTGGCTGTAGAGGAGGTTATAGCCCGGTCAGAATAACTGGAACTATGGTACCCATAATGGACCAAAATTTAAGATGTCTACTAATGAGGAGGAGAAAAAGTAAAGAGAAACTTTAGTTTTCATACTTTGTATTTTGCATATTCGTGGCTATGCCGCCTACTTTTTATTACTCAATCATTATTCATATGGTCGGCTATGCCGCCTACTTATTATCAGTTATTCATATGGTCGGCTATGTCGCCTATTTATTATCAATTCTTTGAAGTATTTTGTGATATTATGCTTATGTTTTTGTTAATAATTATGTGTGTATTTTATCTTTGAATATGAATAGTAAAAATTCATGTCTTGATGACAATATAACAATAATGGGTGTTCTAAACTTAATTAAAGGCCCTAGAAGAGCACATATTAGGTTTCCCGAAGAAATAACATTTTTCACAAGTACGACTATCTATTTAGTCTCAAGATACCCTTTGAGATGGTTAACCAGAAGTTAACGGATCCAAAAAGCTTTTATTTTATAGCATGACTATTTTAGTCATTCGGATATGAAAATGATTAAGAGAATTGTTGAAAATTCTCACACCATTGAAGAACCAGAAGATTATTAAATTAGATTAAACATCATGTGCTACTTAAAGGCAAAAGCGATTACTATATACTCAATTGAAATTGAGTTTGAGTCTCATATACTTGAAGAAATACTAAATGGGACACATGCGGGCCAATTATTTAATCACGTGGACCAATTCGGTAGTATATGATATTAAAAGAGGTCTCTACCCGTTGGTCACATGAGTGTGGATAATACAATTATGATGTGATATTTGTGAAACTCCTTGCATAGATAATCCGACTATGAGCTCAAGTCGTGGATTATATTATATGATAATGCAGGAGAATTTATATCCCTAGAATTTAATGACTATGGTATGGGATGAATTGCCACAAAGCCCACATATAGACATATAATGATCTTGCAGTTCTTTCTGATTGAATGCCTGCAGCGAATGGCTAGACCATTATTATTGCCAACTTTTACATGGGTATATGTTATGATACATATTGTAGCACTAATCATGGATCTCCCCAGTATAACTTGTCTCTGACAAGAATCAGATATATATCCCATCTATGGATCTAATTATAAATTGTATGTCCCAATTACTCCACCTCAATGTTGAAAGATGGGTCAAACATGGGGACTTGGAATTTATATTGGGCTTGAATTCTCGTCAAGAATAAAATATCTGAAGATGTTAACTGGAAACATTTGACAGGCATAATTTGTTAATTGTCAATTTAACGAAATAAGGTTTCCAGAATCAGGAGGAGAAAATCGAAAGTTGGAAAATGAGAATTTATGTGAAATGCGTTATTGAACCAGGAGTTTAAAGAATTGTTCACTTGTAAAATATTACAAACCAATTCACAGATGTATTCACTAATGAAAAGAGGGTAACTAAATAATATATCCCCACTATAGATGCTCCTGCTCGAATTAATATCACAATTGAACGATATTTTAATATATTGACAAGTACATCCATTGCACGCTAGAAGCGTGATAGATGTATCAGTTCCAATGATTTGAATCAGAGAAAGAAAAAGGAGTAATAGAAAAGATTGGTCCCTCAATTATGAAACTCTTGAGGAGAAAAACTTTGCAGAGATTATAATATGTGTAAATGAAATTCCTCAAGATTGTCAGGTACCTGAGACTACCTGAGACTATTAAAATTATTTGAATTATGATGATAAAGAGATCTCTATGAAATATGGGATATGATGGAACTGAAATGAAAATTAATCAAATGTTTATATATATAATAGCTACTGAGTTGATCAAAGAAATTAAAAATCTTGAACTAATATTTGTTTAAGAATGCCAACAAAAAAAATGATTGGCTCAAAATAGAAAGACGTAATTCAAACTGAATTATGTATATGATTTTTTTTGGACCAGTAGTCCAAATTCCTAAAAGAGTAAAACATGTAGGCTACATGTGAATGTTGGTGCGAAAAATAATGAGGTGCTGAAAAGCACAATTTGTAGCCCAAGATTCATCATAGAGACCAGAAATTGATGAGACATACGTACATGGATGCAATTAATCTGGTGGTCTCTATATGTGCCTTATAGATGTGATAACAGCTTATTTATATATTTCATTTGAGATGATATTTATATGAAAGTCTTTGAAGGACTAAAGATGCCGGAAGCATTTAGTTCAAAACTGCGGTACATATCTACTAAAAGAGAGATATGTTACTATCATCATGACTCTTAAAGAGTTTGAAAAAGCTGTTACGCATTAAAATTAAGAAATCGAGATAAAAGATCTCGAAAAAAGAAAATATTTTGTCTCGACTTGTAGATCGAGCACTAATATGATGGAGCATTACACTATTGATCAACTTATACCATTGCGGAACTTAATAGTCTAATATGTTATTTAGTGCCTCAATTTTGTTTGATTCATTAATAAAAATAAACGCTCTTTCGGTCCTCAATGAGGTAACAAATGAAGCATTGGTCTTAAAAGTACCACGCCTTGGTATAATTGACGCATTAATATATATAGTCATCACACAATTGGGTATAAGCGTTCTTCGATCAACTTGTTACTAGCATATAATATGTGGTTAAATGTTTATCCTAATGGATCAACCGGTATACATTATTCTGGAATGTCAAGAGTACATTTAATTTTATATGCAAGTACTGATTATATAGCTGACAGGCACCAGGTAAGTGGCAGGCATATGCTATTTCGTATTTAGCTATACTGCTATGTTTTGGCATTCACTAACAATTGCAGTTACGACTGAGACATTTGCACTTTAAGAGCCAATAGAGAATGGATAACGTCAAAGCCCTTGATTCAACATATTTTGTGAACTTCCAGAGATCAGGGGGAGTCCAATAACGCCCTATAAAACTGCATTGTTTAAGCGAAAGAAAGTTCATAGAACTAGTGCACTTCAAACAAGTTCTTTTCACTCTCAAGCTTCTTGAAGAAAGATGAGGTACATGTTCACTCAATAACTTGGAAAAGGTATTCAAGAAAGCATCCACAAAAAACTTTCGAGAAATCGACACAAGATTGGCATTCACCAACCCCAAGACATCCCTTGTTAATGTGCGCCCATGAGGGAGAGTTAAATACGCACTGTACTCTTTTTTCTTTCACTATAGTTTTTCCCACTGGGTTTTTTCTTGGAAAAGTTTTTAATGAGGCAGTTTAGGAAGTGTATACAATTTGGACATTATACACTTTCAAGAATGTTATGACCTGCAATATTATAAGGGAAATCGTACCATTTAGACCCCCGGACCTCGTTTAATCTTTTATAGACCCCTATAGCCTTAAATAGACCCTTTTGGACAAAAATACCCTCCCACTTCACCCCCCCCCCCCCCACCCATCCTCTTTCTCTCTCCTCATTTAATGTTTATAGCAGCCCACCCGTTTACTTTACCCCCCCCCCCCCCCCTCCATTTTCTCTCTCCTCATTTAATGCAAAAGGACATATTTTTTACTTTATGTCATGTAATTTGCTTCTCATTCTCTCCCTCCCTTCTCACTTTCCGCTCATTTTACTCACCTTACCTCTCATTCTCCCTTCTTTGTTCTTTTTATCTCATTCTGAATTCCCCAAGCTCCATTTTCAAGTAATTACTGGTATAATGGTGCAAAATCAACTTATATATGTATGTTTCAAGTAATTAGTGGTGTATGATGGTTCATAATAGTGTAAAATCAACTTATGTAGGTATGTTTCAAGTAATTAGTGGTGTATGACTTATCATACATGGTGTATGAGAGGTTTTAATGGTATAACATCAATGTTTGGAGGTTTTTTCAAGTAATTACTGGTATAATGGTGTAAAATCAACTGTATAGATATGTTTCAAGTGATTAGTGGTGTATGATCAATCATACACGGTGTATGATGGATTATAATATTGTAAAATAAACTCATGTAGGTATGTTTCAAATAAATAGTGGTGTATGACTTATCCTACACGGTGTATGAGAGGGTTTAATGGTATAACATCAACTTTTGGAAGCTTTTTCACTTAATTACTGGTATAATGGTGTAAAATCAACTTGTATAAGTATGTTTCAAGTAATTAGTGGTGTATGATCAATCATATATGGTGTATGTTTGATTATAATAGTGTAAAATCAACTTATGTAGGTATGTTTTAAGTAATTAGTGGTGTATGACTTATCATACACGGTACATGATAGGTTTTAATGGTATAACATCAACTTTTGCAGATTTTTTCAAGTAATTACTGGTATAATGGTGTAAAATCAACTTGTATATGTATGTTTCAAGTAATTAGTGGTGTATGATGGTTTATAATGGTGTAAAATCAACTTATGTAGGTATGTTTCAAGTAATTAGTGGTGTATAACTTATCATACACGGTGTATGAGAGGTTTTAATGATATAACATCAACTTTTGAAGGTTTTTTTAAGTAATTACTGGCATAATGGTGTAAAATCAACTTGTATAGGTATGTTTCAAGTAATTAGTGTTGTATGATAGTTCATAATAGTGTAAAATCAACTTATGTGGGTATGTTTCAAGTAATTAGTGGTGTATAACTTATCATACACGGTGTATGAGAGGTTTTAATGGTATAACATCAACGTTTGGAGGTTTTTTCAAGTAATTACTGGTATAATGGTGTAAAATCAACTTGTATAGGTATGTTTCAGTAATTAGTTGTGTATGATCAATCATACACGGTGTATGATGGATTATAATAGTGTAAAATCAACTTATGTAGGTATGTTTCATGTAATTAGTGGTGTATGACTTATCAAACACGATGCATGATAGGTTTTAATGGTATAACATCAACTTTACAGGTTTTTTCGAGTAATTACTGGTATAATGGTGTAAAATCAACTTGTATAAGTATGTTTCAAGTAATTAGTGGTGTATGATCAATCATATATGGTGTATGTTTGATTATAATAGTGTAAAATCAACTTATGTAGGTATGTTTTAAGTAATTAGTGGTGTATGACTTATCATACACGGTACATGATAGGTTTTAATGGTATAACATCAACTTTTGCAGATTTTTTCAAGTAATTACTGGTATAATGGTGTAAAATCAACTTGTATATGTATGTTTCAAGTAATTAGTGGTGTATGATGGTTTATAATGGTGTAAAATCAACTTATGTAGGTATGTTTCAAGTAATTAGTGGTGTATAACTTATCATACACGGTGTATGAGAGGTTTTAATGATATAACATCAACTTTTGAAGGTTTTTTTAAGTAATTACTGGCATAATGGTGTAAAATCAACTTGTATAGGTATGTTTCAAGTAATTAGTGTTGTATGATAGTTCATAATAGTGTAAAATCAACTTATGTGGGTATGTTTCAAGTAATTAGTGGTGTATAACTTATCATACACGGTGTATGAGAGGTTTTAATGGTATAACATCAACGTTTGGAGGTTTTTTCAAGTAATTACTGGTATAATGGTGTAAAATCAACTTGTATAGGTATGTTTCAGTAATTAGTTGTATATGATCAATCATACACGGTGTATGATGGATTATAATAGTGTAAAATCAACTTATGTAGGTATGTTTCATGTAATTAGTGGTGTATGACTTATCAAACACGATGCATGATAGGTTTTAATGGTATAACATCAACTTTACAGGTTTTTTCGAGTAATTACTGGTATAATGGTGTAAAATCTACTTGTATATGTATGTTTCAAGTAATTAGTGGTGTATGATCAATCATACACGGTGTATGATGGATTATAATAGTGTAAAATCAACTTATGTAGGTATGTTTCGAGTAATTAGTGGTGTATGACTTATCATACACGGTACATGATAGGTTCTAATGGTATAACATCAACTTTTGTAGGTTTTTTCAAGTAATTACTGGTATAATGGTGGTATATGGTTAATCATATACCGTGTATTAATGCTTTAAATACTGTTATTTTATTTTATCTTGGTGTGTCTCATGTAATTAGTGGTGTAATATCATGTTACTTTCGTGTTCACAGTAATGGCAGATGTTGCTATTGTTCGGTACGGTGGACACTTTAACGAGAGGGCGGAGTATGTTGGTGGGAAGTTGGATTTTGTTTTTTTGGATGATAAGACTGGCTTTGCTGGCTTGCAAAGAACTTTGGTGGAGTTGATGGGTGTTCTGGTGGATGCAAGTTCGAAGATGCAATTGCAACTTCGTACCGGCAAACGGGACATCCCATTGTATGATGTCAATAATGATAGATCAGTAATGGTTTTGAAGGCACTGGCAAAAATAGATATGGCTAAGCATACCTTGTACGTCACTGTTGAGTCCACGGTTGATAGGATTCCTTACTTTGGAGGTCAACGGAGTCTTAATCAAACACTACCAGATGGTGACGAGAACAATGGTGGTTTGGACCCTGTGGTGCCTGATAATTTTGGTGGATGTATTAACGCGGGGATGGAAGAAATAGCCCGTGGAGATGCATCTGAACTGGAGTTTGACATACCTACGGCAACAGTGACAGCAACCGGTGTAGATTGGGAAAATTCCAATCAAAGTACGTGCGATCATTTGGATAATATAAATTTATCCCATGTGCAATTGACTGCAACCGACGCATCACCTCCACATGGGCACATTTCTGCCTAGCAGAATATTTTTCCTGAAGTGGGTACATCACCTCCTATTGTCGAACCTGCAGTGGAACCGAATGTCCAACCTGACGTCCAAGCTACTGTTGATCCTCACTGTGATGATGATGTTGGTTCCAGTGATGAGAGTAGCCGGATTGACGGGGTATATGGGCAGGGTATGATGGTTGATGTAATCGAAGAAGGATTTGTTGACTAACCTTGCAGTAATTGCCATGAGGGAAAAATTTGAATTCAAGATCTTCAAGTCTAACAAATCCTTAACGGTTGTTCATTGTATGCAAGAGGGTTGCACATGGAGGGTTCGGGCTATGTGTCTAGCAGATAGTGGGTATTGGATGGTTACAAAAGTTGAAAATAATCATACCCACCCTACCGATCTCACCACTATTAGACACAGGCAGGCAACCAGTTGGGTGGTCGGGGAATGCGTCCTCAAGAAACTTGTCAACCCCGGAAGAGTGTTCAAGCCACGGGATGTCATAGATGACATCCGCAGTTGCTATGGTGTCGATATCAGCTACAGTGTTGCATGGAGGGCGAGAGAGTTTGCATACGACAATGTTAGATTGGGTACCGCCGAAGAGTCATATGCATTCTTGCCTGCTTAGCTGCAAGTTCTCCAATAGACTAACCCCGGTACCACATTTTATTTACAGACAAATTACGAGAGCAGGTTTCAGTACCTCTTCATTGCATTTGATGCTTCACTGAAAGGGTACATGTTTTGCTGGCCTATTGTGAGCATTGACGCAACACATTCGAAGGGCAAATACCGGGGTGTTCTGTTCATTGCCATTTGCCATGATGCCAACCAGCAAATTTTTTCGATTGCTATCAGTATCGGTGATTCAGAGAATGATGCATCATGGCATTGGTTCCTCAGTAGGTTGAAGAAAGTCATTGGGACGCCTATTGGCCATGTCATTGTATCTGATAGACACCGAAGCATCCAACGCACGGTGGAAGAAGTTTTCCGCAACACATTTCACGGGCTGTGTATGTACCACTTGCTGAACAACTTGAAGGCCAAATTTAAGAGCAAAACAAAGTAGTTGGATCAGTACCACTACAAAGCAGCTAAAGCATGCAACATTGAAGAGTTCCATAGTTTTTTTTTCATTTTATGTTGTGTCGTACTTGGGGCTAAAGATTACTTGGAAGATGTGGGACTGGACAAGTGGACTCATTTCCACTCCCCTTGTCGTCGGTACAACATAATGACGACAAATATTTCGGAATCCATGAATGTTGTATTGGTCAAGGTGCATGACTATCCAATTACTGCCTTCGTTGATGAGTTTAGGCTACTATTGCAGAAGTGGTTTCATGACAGAAGAGCCAAGGCTGAAGCTTGCACCAGTACAACGTCCCCTGACGTCCAAAAAAAATTACAAGACATATTCAAATTATCAATCCGTACATTTTGTCATGTTTAATCCCTACTACAAAAAGTACTTAGGGGTGTAAGGCAGGTTTTAATGGTATGCAATATACGATTGCTTAAAATGGTATGAAATCTACCTGTGTTGGTATGTTACAAGTTTGAAACGATGTGAAATCCGCTAATTTTGGTGCGCTTCAAGTGTTTCGTGGCATATGTTTAACCATACCCCATGTATGATATGTTTTAGGGGTGTAAAATCAACTCGTTGCTGTGTGAATCAAATAATCCTTGGACATTTATTGGTGATACGTGCATGTTTTGTTGGTTTTTTATTTTTTTAATATTTTTTGCACCATGGTTGTTTGATGAGCTTGTCTATTCTTTTGGTAATGCAGATTTTGCGAGCTGATGATCATACTTTCAATGTCATCGATGGGGAGAAGAATTTTTGCGTAGATATGTAGCTCTGGACATGTACCTGCCGCAGATTGCAGCTTGAGCAGCTGCCTTGTGAGCATTCGTTAGCCGTCGTACGGCACAGTCCTTATGGTCTGTACGACTTATGCTCACCGTGCTACAGTAAAGGAAATTGGTACGAGTCGTACAGAGGTGTCGTCTACCCGTTGCCGCACATAAGTGACTGGCGTATCCCACGTGATGTAGTTGACATGAATCTTCTTCCACCTGATGTGCGAACCTCTTCTGGGAGGAGGCAGAAGAGGAGGATTCCGTCTGTCGGTGAGAAGCGTGTTCATCAAAGGTGCAGTCGGTGCAAGGAACACGGGCATAACCGATCCACGTGCAAGAATCCAATTGCTCTGCGTCCTAGTGCCGAAGGCACCTCATCCAACTCCGGCAGTCCTTCTTCTCAAGTCCCTCCTCCAAATTAAGTTACATTCTTCATACACCACTAGATGAAAATGTATACAAGTGAATAAAATTTTGTGATGTGTATGTGTTATTGTATATTACTATAGAATTCCCTCCTCCGAATTAAGTTACATTCTTCATACACCACTAGATGAAAATGTATACAAGTGAACAAAATTTTGTGATGTGTATGTGTTATTGTATATTACCAAAGAATTTACACTATAATCATTGTA
This sequence comes from Simmondsia chinensis, assembly GCA_018398585.1. Classification (NCBI taxonomy): domain Eukaryota; kingdom Viridiplantae; phylum Streptophyta; class Magnoliopsida; order Caryophyllales; family Simmondsiaceae; genus Simmondsia; species Simmondsia chinensis. The sequence continues at coordinate 5,187,568 of JAGTTD010000008.1, read as the reverse complement.
CTGAAAATTGTAGAAAAGTTGTGCTATATATGTAATATTGTATATTTCTATATTGTTGTATATTCCTGTTGATGTCTTTTCAAATTGTGTAATAAAAATTGTGAATGAAGTGTTTTTAAGTTGGTCCCAATTGTGTGTTCTAACTGTTTGATGTGTTTTTGAAGTGTGTTATGATATGTGCCGACACACATGGATGGTGTGTTCACACACATTATTACAGAACAGGGATGCAGAGGTGTGCGTCGACACAAGGATTACTTGAAACACACTTATAAAGGTTGATTTTACATCATTATACCACATAACTTGAAAAAACATGCAGAAGTTGATTTTACACTAATATAACGCATCATACACCACTATTTAATTCAACCACACCTATATAACCCATCGTATGTCATGATTCAACTGTAAGCCCGATCAAGTGACGAGGGACAACAGAAAAGGTCCTCATTCTTTTGGTATATCTCAAACAGTTGTAAGTAATATTGCATCGCGAGTTTTCTGCAGTCGTCAGGACCTCTTTCGTCGTATTGCTTTAACTCAGCAACTGACTTCTTCAGTTTTCTGTTCGGATCTCCAGCTATGAGGAATTGAGCCAAAGCAATGCCCCTGAACCAATTACGTATTTGAATGATAAGTTTAAGCTAAACAAGATGTAAATGAAAACTGAGCATCATCATTGGAATGAAATATGGGGCAATAGTTATATTGAATTTCTGATAACACAAAGAATGAACACGTATGATACATTCTTTCAGTCTGATTTGAAGTGTTCGAGTGCTATATTTATAATATGCCCAGGCATCCAAGTAACAACCATAAGTATCCCAAACTACATAACAAATTTGAAACACACTTTTGATAATCACTTTAATTTAGGTGAAAATGGAACTTTGTTGGCCATACCTGAAATCATCACAATCTTTGAATCCTCTGTAACCTGAGATTAAGAGTCTATCCCCCTCGTCCCTCTGCATATGTTGTCTGTAAAGTGCACACACTGCATGCATACGAAGTTTAAGATCCTTATCATGCGGATGCACTTCGCACCATTAAAACTCATCGTACACCCTACACCATGTATGATTGATTATACACCACTATTTACTTGAAACACCCTTGATGAATTATGATCTGTATAAGTGCCCGCAACTCTCCCTGCCTCTCAGCTGTCATTGGCTCACCACCGCCACTGCTAGAACCACTTACATTAGCAATTTCAACGGCTAGATGTAGCACGAGATTGAGGAATCGTGGATGCTTGGCTTCCTGTCCAACTCCTCCATGTATAGGCAAAAGCATATAAGGTACAAATACATGGGGAGAACCGTGGGAGAGGGGTAGGATAAAGCAGGTGGTAGTTGAGGTTATTAATTATCTTGCTTGGGTGTCAATTATGACCACTGAACATTCAATGTTCAACCCCCAACTACCCCAACCGGTCAGCCTATTCCATTTAAAACAACAAAGGCATTTATAATACACAATCGCACACCAGTCAATTAGCTATGGATAATACAAAACTATTGAAAATAATGCACGTATATTGATAGTACACAATTTCATTGATATTAATAGCAATTACATTGTAATAAAAAAAAAATTTTATTGGTATATGATCAATCATACATGATAGTTTTTAATTGTGCGAAATCATATTGTTTTAGGGTGGTTCAAGTAATTAGTGGTGTACGACTTATCATGCACCGTGTATGATGAGTATTAATTGTGTAAAATCAACTTGTACAAATTTGGTTCAAGTAATTAGTGGTGTATGCCTTATCATACACCATGTATGATAAGTATTAATTGTGTAAAATCAACTTGTACAAATGTGGTTGAAGTAATTAGTGGTGTATGACTTATCATACACCGTGTATGATAAGTATTAATTGTGTAAAATCAACTTGTACAAATGTGGTTCAAGTAATTAGTGGTGTATGACTTATCATACACCGTGTATGATAAGTATTAATTGTGTAAAATCAACTTGTACAAATGTGGTTCAAGTAATTAGCGGTGTATGACTTATCATACACCGTGTATGATAAGTTTTAATTATGTAAAATCAACTTGTACAAGTGTTTTTCAAGTAATTAGTGGTGTATGACGCATCATACACCGTGTATGATAAGTTTTAATTGTGTAAAATCAACTTGTATAAGTGTGGCTCAAGTAATTAGTGGTGTACGACTTATCATCCACCATGTATGATAAGGTTTAATTGTATAAATCAACTTGTACAAATGTGGTTCAAGTAATTAGTGGTGTATGACTTATCATACATCGTGTATGATAAGTTTTAATTATGTAAAATCAACTTGTACAAGTGTGTTTCAAGTAATTAGTGGTGTATGACGTATCATACACGGTGTATGATAAGTTTTAATTGTGTAAAATCAACTTGTACAAGTGTGGCTCAAGTAACTAGTGGTGTATGACTTATCATACACGGTGTATGATAAGTTTTAATTGTGTAAAATCAACGTGCATTATTTTCAACAGTTTTGTATTATTCATATCACATTAACTTGTGTGAGGTTGTGTATTATCAAATGCCCTTGTTGTTTTAAATGGAGGAGATTGACCGGTTGGAGTAGTTGGGGGTTGAACATTGAATGTTCAGGGGTCATAATTGACACCCAAGCAAGACATTTAATAACCTCAACTACCACCTACTTTATCCTACCACTCTCCTACGGTTCTCCCCATGTATTTGTACCTTGCATGCTTTTGCCTATAAATGGAGGAGTTGGACAAGAAGCTAAGCATCCACGTTTCCTCAATTTCGTGCTACATATAGCCGTTGAAATTGCTAATGTAAGTGGTTCCTCAATTTGAAGATTCCCCTTCTGTTCCCTTCGGATCAACGAATGGATTTCACTGTTTTGACAGCCACGACAGGTCAATTTTGGTATTGGTTGAAAATCAACGACATCTGGCTTACTAATCAAGGAGGTGCAAGCACTTCCACGGATCAAGGAGAATATCAAGGATGTGATGTTTTACTGCTGAATATAATCGGTTCCTCAGCCATTTTACTGATGAGTGGAGACTTGCTAATTACCTATGATCAGCTTCACCGGCTGATCACGATTCGTTAAGGGTTTTGCTTAAACGTGTTTTAAAGGAATTCTGTGATTAAGCAAAACCCTTTATGATTCATCAACATGTGTAGGTGTGTTTGAAGTATGTCCTTTAAATTGTCTGCAGGATAATTTAAAGTTACATTGCAGGCTAATATCAATACCCTGTATCCCTAGATAATAAACCTTTAAATTATGTATAACGTCAAGAAATGTATAAATGATTTCCTGCAACTGTTCACTATACACGATGTATGATGAGTTTTATGGGTGTAAAATTAACTTTTGCATGTAATTTTCAAGTTCTACTAGTGTAATGGGTAAACTCAACATTTATAAGTGTTTTTCAATTAATAATCGGTGTATGATGAATCATACACGGAGTATGATGGGTTATATTTGTGTAAAATCAACTTATATAGGTGTGTTTGAAGTAAATAGCGGTGTATGATCAATCATTCACGGTGTATGATCAATCATTCACGGTGTATGATGAGTTTTATGGGTGTAAAATCAACTTTTGCATGTAATTTTCAAGTTCTGCTGGTGTAATGGTGTAAACTCAACCTTTATAAGTGTTTTTCAATTAATAATTGGAGTATGATGAATCATACACAGTGTATGATGGGTTATATTTGTGTAAAATCAACTTATATAGGTGTGTTTGAAGTAAATAGAGGTGTATGATTAATCATATACGGTGTATGATAAGTTTTATGGGTGTAAAATCAACTTTTGCATGCAATTTTCAAGTTCTGCTAGTGTAATGGTGTAAACTCAATCTTTATAAGTGTTTTTCAATTAATAATTAGTGTACGATGAATTATATTGGTGTAAAATCAACCTATACAGGTGTGTTTGAAGTAAATAGCGGTGTATGATCAATCATACACGGTGTATGAGGAGTTTTATGGGTGTAAAATCAACTTTTGCATGTATTTTTCAAGTTTTGCTGGTGTAATGGTGTAAACTCAACCTTTATAAGTGTTTTTCAATTATTAATTGGTGTAGGATGGGTTATATTGGGTTAATATGAACTTATATAGGTGTAAAATGAACTTATATAGGTGTGGTTGACGTAAATATTTGGGGGGATATATCACTGTTCTGTAAGAATGTGTATCGACACACCATCCCTGTGTGTCGACACACAACTATGCATCCCTGTTCTGTAAGAATGTGTGTCGACACACCATCCCTATATGTCGACACACAACTCCGCATCCCTGTTCTGTAAGAATGTGTGCCGACACACCATCCATGTGTGTCAACACACATCATAACATACTTCAACAACACATCAAACACTTAGAACACACAATTGGGACCAACTTCAAAATACTTCATTCACAGCTCTCATTACACAATTTGAAGATACGTCAACAATATGGAAATATACACTATTACATATCCATCACAGCCTTTCTACAATTTTCAGTGCAATGATTACAATATAAATCCTACGGTAATATACAATAACATATACACTTCATAGAATTTTATTCACTTGTATACATTTTCATATGTTTCATTCTTCCATGCCTGTACAGGTATACGCAGGTGTTCATTCGCAACTTCCCCATCTGCCCTTGCATGCATTGGGAGATGCTGAGTCCATTTGTAAGCAAAAATTCAACAAACTTTACAACAAATATGCCACAATCTGACCTGTAGTTCATAATAATACAGATGACACACTAAGAAATTAGGCATCATTGTAAGTAAGGACTATTTTCATCCACTTAATAACCAAAAAAAATATACATAGTAAAACAGCAATGGAAGTAGATGTCACACCTCATCTGTTGTGGACATGAATCCCGGTCGTAAGTCATCACGAAAGGTTTGCCTTTGAGATGTATGAGGTCCTTTCGGACGTCCCAAAAGTTAACCATATCTAGAGCATGTGGAAGCAATTTTACAATTGGCTCCACATGCTCTAATCTTGATTCCTTGGCTGTGGTGAAGTACAAGGAATCAATTACCTCTATTCGCCAATCTTTAAAATTGATGGCAGCAAGGAACCAATGTTGATTAGGTTGATTGATGGGCATGTATATCCGATCCACGTCGTGGCAGCGGACCACATATTTAACATCCCCGGCAAGAAACTTCATAATCAACGAATCAAAATAGGCAAAAGCTGATTTGATGGGAATTTCCCTGTTTTGAATGCGTTTCAATAGGGGTCCAAATAGAATAGAAACCGACGTATTTTCGCATGTTTCCCTGTGGTCGAAATGCTCTGGCCACTTTTGTTTCTTCTGCATGATGTAGTGCAGAACCACATCCATTTCCTGCAATATGAGACAAATTACTTCAAACACAACACACACCACTAATCACTTGGAACATAGCAACACAATAACATAAGTCGATTTACACCATTAAACCATATCGTACACGATGTATGATTGATCATACACCACTTATTACTTGAAACACACCTATACAAGTTGATTTTATACATTTAAAACTCATCATTCACCGTGTATGATGAGTCATATGCCACTAATTACTTGAACCATAACTATATAACTTGATTTAAACAATTCAAACTCATAATACACCGTGTATGATAAGTCATACACCACTAATTACTTGAACACACTTATACAAGTTGATTTTACACATTTAAAACTTATCATACACCGTGTATGATAAGTCATACACCACTACTTACTTGAAACATAACTATATAAGTTAATTTTACACATTTAAAACATATCATACACTGTGTATGATAAGTGAAACACCACTAATTACTTGAAACATAACTATATAAGTTGATTTTATACAATTAAAACTTAACATACACAGTGTATGATAAGTCATACATCACTAATTACTTGAAACACACTTATACCACTTGATTTTACACATTTAATACCAATCATACACGGTGTATGATAGATCATACATCGCTTATTTCTGAAAACATACCTATACAAGTTGATTTCACACTCTTAAAACCTATCATACACCGTGTATTGTTCATCATACACTAGTAATTAGTTGACACACCAACAAAAAATAATGGGATCCACTTACAGTAATCACACACCAAATTGATCATGATGGGGAACATACCTCATCCGCAAGCCGGGCGTCGTCGTTTTTCAACCGATACCAAAACTGACCCATGCTGGCAGTCAAAACAGAGAAATCCATTCGTTGATCCTCAGGTAACTCGAAGGGAGTCTTTAGATTTCTGTAATATACAATAAGAAGCATGATATATAAGCATCCCATAAGAAAATTGCAATCTGGATACATTTCCATACTGATAATCAAAAAGCACAGTGTAAAATTACACTTACTTCTTAACCTTTGCGTGGAAACTTTTGTAGAAATCTTCAAACTCTGTTTTTTCTTCCTTGGAAGGAGGTTGGAATGGATCGAAGGGTAGAACCAGTTCCGGTCCAGGATGGGTCATTCTTGCCCGTTTGCTCTTACCCTCCGCGGTCCATTCTTCACCTTTGTTCTTGGGATTTGGCTTGGGGTCCCTCCTCTCTTGCCCCAATCTCAAAATTGTCTCGGACAATGTCATGAAGTTTTCAACGCCATCCATATGCATTTATGATGGTTCCTTGTAGACATTTTCCTCGTCCCCGGTTGGCAGAGCAAATACCAAAGTCAATAAACCTCAACATGCATGATAACATACCAAATTAACACATATCTTCCAGTTAAGGATCCGCCCAAGAGGCTGTTGCCAACCCTCACCACCCCAACCTTAGCAAGTTCTATAAGGGTTTCCATGGCAAATATGGAAACCACATCATAGAACCCGTGGACAGAGTAGGTCCTTTCTAAACCATGTTGCATTTTTGCCACGAAATCTTTGAGCTTCTGCACCAAGAATTTCTAGCTCACGGATCCCAAGCAACACTCTTAAAAGAGTCCACGTCGTCCACGAGGGCCAGGATGTTCGGGTCAATGGCTGTTCTCTTATGTTTGGAGAACAGTAGACCCTCAACCAAGTAGGCAACATCAAGCTTAACCTGGTCCTCCATAATGGAGCAGGTTCTGCATGCTTCAAGCAGCTGTTGCCTACTCATCCTCCCCCTCATGCCGTACTTGGCAATCAACCTGTTGGAACCACCGCGTACATCTTCCACACCGGCATATCTCAAGCCGGTTAGAATGCAAAATTTCCTCCTCTCGAGGTGCACTAACTTCCCACCAAATGAGAATGATAACTCCTCGGGATTTGGGTTGGCCACCTGGTGAAGAAGGACAACGTGAATTAGACTATGCAAGAAGCTGACATTAGTCTCACGCAGCTCAAGCAGGTGTCCGACATTGTATTGTGAAACAAGGGCAAGCTGTAATGCAAAATGCTTTTAGTTAATAAGGGATCATAAATGTAATAGTAAAAAGTCAACATAATTCATATGGATACTGAGTCAAACCTTGGCTTCGTCGTCCTTCAAGATTTTCCTAATCTCCGTCACAGCTTTGGTTGAAACTCCCATCTGGTTAACTTGCAGGAATTTCCAGCAACTCCTTGGGAAAATGTAATCAACCTCCACTTCTGAACGGCTCTTCCTGCGTGTGTAAAATGCCATTTGAAATAAAAGAAAAACATCACAAAATCAAAGATTAAACCTATGATACACCATTAAAACAAACCATGCAAGGTGTATGATTAAGCATACACCACTAATGACTTGAAACACACCCAAACAAATTGATTTCACACCATTAAAACCTACCATACACGGTGTATGATTGATCATACACGGTGTATGATTGATCATACACCATTAATTACAGTAAATAGTTAATTTTGCACCGTTAAAACCTATTATACACGGTGTACGGTTAAACATACACCACTAATCGGTAGAAACACGCATAAACTAGCTGGTTTTACACCATTAAAAGTAATCATACACGATGTATGATCAACCATACACGGTGTATGATCAACCACACACCACTGTTTACATCAAACACACTAAGACAAGTTGGTTTTACACCAATACAACCTATCATACACGGTATATGATCAATCATATACCATTGTTTACTTGATACACACCTAGATAAGTTTGTTTTACAGCATTAAAAGCAATCATACATGGTGTATGATTAATCATACACCACTAATGACTTGAAACACACTAACACAAATAGATTTTACACCATTAAAACCTGTCATACATAGTGTATGATTGATCATACACCACCGTTTACTTAATACACACCTAGATAAATTCGTTTTACAGCATTAAAAGCGAGCACACAAGGTGTATGATTAATCATACACCACTGTTTACTTGAAACATACCAAGACAAGTTGGTTTTACACCATTACAACCTATCATACACCGTGTATGATTGATCATACACCACTGTTTACTTGAAACACACTAACACAAGTTGATTTCACACCATTAATACCTATTATACACGGTGTATGATTGATCATACTCCAATATTACTTGAAACACACCTAAACAAGTTGATTTCATACCATTAAAACCTATCATACACGGTGTATGATTGATCCTACACCAATAATTACTTGAAACACACCTAAACTAGTTAATTTCACACCCTTAAAACCAACCATACATGGTGTATGATTGATCATACACCACTGTTTACTTGATACACACTTAGATAAGTTCATTTTATAGCATTAAACGCAATTATACACGGTGTATGATTAATCATACACCAGTAATGACTCAAAACAAACTAACACAAGTTGATTTCACACCACCAAACCCTATCAGACATGGTGTATGATTAATCATACACCACTGTTTACTTCAAACATACCAAGACAAGTTGGTTTTACACTAATACAACCTATCATGCATATGATTGATCATACACCACTGTTTACTTGATACACACCTAGATAAGTTCGTTTTACAACATTAAAAGCAACCATACACGGTGTATGATTAATCATACACCACTGTTTACTTCAAACATACCAAGACAAGTTGGTTTTACCCCAATGCAACCTATCATACACGTTGTACAATTGATCATACACCATTGTTTACTTGATACACACCTAGATAAGTTCGTTTTACAGCATTAAAAGCAACCATACATGGTGTATGATTAATCATATACAACTGATGACTTGAAACACACTAACACAAATTGATTTCACACCAGTAAAACCTATCATACACGGTGTATGATTGATCATACACCACTAATGACTTGAAACACACTAACCCAAATTGATTTCACACCGTTAAAACCTATCATACACGGTGTATGATTGATCCTATATCACTAATTACTTGAAACACACCTGAACAACTTAATTTCACACCCTTAAAACCAACCATACACGGTATATGATTGATCATACACCACTGTTTACTTGATACACACCTAGATAAGTTCATTTTACAGCATTAAATGCAATCATATATGGTGTATGATTAATCATACACCACTAATGACTCAAAACAAACTAACACAAGTTGATTTTAATCCATCAAAACCTATTATACATGGTGTATGATTAATCATACACTACTGTTTACTTCAAACACACCAAGACAAGTTGGTTTTACACCAATACAACCTATCATACACGGTCTATGATTGATCATACACCACTGTTTACTTGATGCACACCTAGATAAGTTCGTTTTACAGCATTAAAAGCAACCATACACGGTGTATGATTAATCATGCACCACTGTTTACTTCAAACACACCAAGTCAAGTTGGTTTTACACCAATACAACCTATCCTACACGGTGTATGATTAATCATACACCACTAATGACTTGAAACACACTAACACAAATTGATTTCACACCACTAAAACCTATCATACACGGTGTATGATTGATCCTACACCACTAATTACTTGAAACACACCTGAACAAGTTAATTTTACACCCTTAAAACCAACCATACTTGGTGTATGATTGATCATACACCACTGTTTACTTGATACACCCCTAGATAAGTTCAACCCAATCATACACGGTGTATGATTAATCATACACCACTAATGACTCAAAACAAACTAACACAAGTTGATTTCATACCATCGAAACCTATCATACACGTGTATAATTGATCATACACCACTAATCAGTAGAAACACACACAATCTAGTTTGTTTTACACCATTAAAACCATTCATACACGGTGTATGATTTATCATACACCATTAATTACTTAAAACACACCTGAAAAACTTGGTTTTACACTATCAAAACCAATCATACACCGTGTATGATTGATCATACACCACTAATGACTTAAAACACAAGCCGTTAATCATCAATCATCCACCATTTGTGCTTCACCGTCAATATCTGTTTTCCACCCCCAAAATCCACACAACTTAGAGAGAACTATCAATAAAAACCGATTCAACCACCACACACATAAAATACGAAAAAAGCAAGTAAAACATTTACACAATAAAGTTAATAAGCCACCGAATCAACAACCAAAACATTTACACAATAAAGTTAATAAGCCACCGAATCAACAACCAAACCAGGATAAAACACACTAACCCTTACTCACAAAGCCACTAACACCAAAACCCTAAACCCTAACCAATACTATGCACTATGTTCAGAAAATCGTATGAAACAAACGCATATTATACATTTCCCTACAAAATAACTTCAGAAATCGGTGCTCACCTTCGAAAATGGCGATTAAACCCTAGATCGACGAAGAGAGCAAGGATGAAGGTGTGCAAACAGAGGATGTCGCCGGACTAACACACACCTCTGCAGATAGAGTAGCTAGAGGTTCACAACCCACGAGAACGAGAATCGCAGCTGAAGTTAGAGGAGAAAGAGGATGAATGGGTGAGAGAAAGAGGAGAAAGAGAATGAACGGGTGAGAGAAAGAGGAGAAAGAGTGTGGCTTGCAATACACGTTTGCTTTGAAGGAGAGAGAAGATGGGAACGGGGAGGGGGTAAATTCAAATTTTTATAGCTGTAGAAGTAAATGCAAGGAGAGAGAAGGGGAGAAGGATGGGACGGGGGCTGCTGTGAACATTAAATGGGGAGAGAGAAAGAGGACGGGTGGGAGGGTGAAGTGGGAGGGAATTTTTGTCCAAAAGGGTCTATTTAGAGTTATAGGGGTCTATAAAAGATTAAACAAGGGCTGGGGGGTCTAAATGGTACGATTTCCTATATTATAAAGGAAAATATTCAAAGAGGGAGTGTTGTAAATATTGGATATTTTTTTGGTACAATTTTATAGTCGAGTTTAGATATTATTAAATATCCTAGAAAATTAGAGATTATGTAAAAAAATATTTGTATATTTATATATCCGCTTTGTTCATGATTAATAAACCTCCACCACTTCAATCATGTATAAATAGTAGTAGAAGTAGCAGCAAGCAAAGCCGCGAGAGCAGGAAAGAAAAGTTGAAAGTGATATTCACAGTGAGATTTTGAGAAAAATTTTAATAATATAATATTAAAAATTATTTGAATAAAAGAAAAACTTCTATGGTTCTCTAGTTCATATAAAAAATACTTACTATTTTTCTTCGAGTATATTTGAATTTGTATTTTTATTCTCTTTCTTTTATGTATAATATGTCTATAATTTTATAACATATGTATGTATACCAAGTTCTTTTTTTTTTTTTTTATCACTAGTACGCTGTAAGGCGCGGAGAGGGGGGAAGGGAATGGGGGTAATGAGAATCAAACATGGGATCTTGGGAGTAGCACTCCAGTCATCAAACCATTGGGCTATCCCATGGATCCTCATATTAAGTTTAATTCAGCTGGGCTTTTCCCTATTGACATGAGTGTCAAATTACATATCGGGTTATAAGTAAATGATAAAAAAATTATCAAATTTAACAAACCATAATTAAAAAAGGCTTGATTTGAATCATAATTTAGCAAACCATAGTCTGTTATAAAACTATAGACATATTATACTGAAAAGAAAGAGAATATAAATACAAATCCAAATATTAATAAAAAAAAATAGCAAGTATTTTATATAAGAACTAAAGAACCAAAAAATATCCTTTTATTCAAATAATTTTTCAATATTTTAATATTGTATATTCTCTCAATATCACTCTCAGATTCTCACTTTTCTCTTACGCTTTTTTCTATTGCTTTTTCTTATCTTTCCTTAATATATATACAGGGATTTACTTAATGCTTGCTCATCCCATTTTGCTTTATAAAATGACAGGGAAGCACGCGTGTTGTCCTGCATGCAAATTGCACACGTATACAAATATTGTATATATGTGTATGTACAGGTATATGTTATAGGATAAAACCAATCTTGGGCCTTCATCTGTCAGCTTAAGCCTTTGGAATAAATGATTTCTTAACATTGCATCAGAGCCTTATAACCAAGAGGTCAAGAGTTCGAATCTCAACAGCCCCCAAATTTCAATATTATTAAGCATAAGTTATGAAGTATGCCTGTATATTATTCACCCTTTAAGCCCAAAATAGGCATTTGCGTGAGGCGATATGTTACAGTATAAAACCAATCTTGGGCCTTCACTTATCAGCTTAAGCTTTTGAAATAGTTGGTTCATTGATAGTATATGCAAAGGCCTTTTAGATAATTTATAATTTTCTAGGATATTTAATAATATCCGAATTCGACTATAGAAATTGTGCCAAAAAAAATCAAAGTATTTACAATACTTCCCCTTTGGATATTTTCCTTTAAAATATTACAAGACATAATATTCTTGAAAGTGTATGGTGTCCGAGTTATATACGCCTGCCTCGTTAAAAACCTTGCCAGGAAAAAACCCAATGGGAAAAACCATAGAGAAGGGAAAAAGAATACGGTGCATATTTAACTCCCCCTCATGGGCGCACATTAGCCGAGGATGTCTTGGAGTTGGCGAATGCCAATCTTGTGCCAATTTCTTCGAAAGTTTGTTGAGCAAATTTGTTAACATTTGCTTCATCCTTCTTCTAAAGCTCGAGAGGGGAAAGAACTCCATTGAAATGTGCTTGGTTCTATGAACTCTCCTTAGGTTGAACAATGTGGATTTATCTTTATATGATACTATCGAACTCCCCCTAATCGATGGAAGCTTACAAAATATGTTGGATCAAGGGCCTTGATGTTATCCGTTGTCTACTTGTTCATAAAATGCAAATGTCTTGGTAGTATCTGCAATTGTTAGTGATTGCCAGAACATAGCAGTTTAGCTACATAAAGAAATAGCATATGTTTGTCACTTACTTTATATGGTTCAAATAAATAACCATTACTTGCATACAAGTTTGACATAACACAATAATGTTATATTTGTTGTTCCATTAGGATAAACATATAACCATATTTTCATACTTTTATATTAGTGTCATATCATATACTAGTGACAAGTTAATTGAAGGAAGCTTATACCTGGTCTTGTAACAGTTGCAACAATTATACCAAGGCATGGTACTTTTAAGATTAAGAATTCATTTGTTACCTCATTGAGGACCGAAAGAGATCTATATCTATATCAAGGAATTAAAAAAAATTGAGGCACTAAACAACATATTAAATTACTTAAGTGCCGTAATTTTATAAGTTGACCAATAGAATAATATTCTATCATATTAGTACTTGATCTACAAGTCGAGACAATATCTTTCCTTTTCTAAGATCTTCAATCTCGAAGTTTAAGTGCATAACAGCTTCTTTAAATTCTTCAAGGAGTCATGATGATATTAACATCTCTCTTTTAGTAGAGATGTACCGCGGTTTTGAACTATACGCTTCTACAAATAAATAAGTTGTTATCATATATATGACGCATATAGAGACCGCTAGATTAAGTGCATCCATTTCTTATGTATGTCCCATCTTTTTCTAATCTCTATAATAAACCTTGGGTTATAAATTGTGCTTACCTCATCATTTTTCACCAACATTCATATGTAGCCTACGGGTTTTACTCTTTAGGCATTTGGACTAGTGTTCCAAAAATTACATATTACTAGTTCTATCTGAATTGCGTCTTTCTTTTTGAGCCAGCCATTTCTTTGTTGGCATTCTTGAACAAACACGTGTTCAAGATTTCCAATTTCTTTGATCAAATCAGTAGCTACTGTATACACAAACATTTGATCAATTTTCATTTCTTTTCGGTTCCATCATATCCCATAATTTATAGAGATCTCTTTATCATCAGATTTTAATAGTTTTACTATTTTCAACAGTCTCAGTAGTTTCAGGTACCTAATAACTTTGAGGAATTTTATTTACACATATTATTATCTTTATAGAGCTTTCTCCTCAAGAGTTTCATAATAAAGGGATCAATATTTTCTATTGCTCTTTTTACGTATTTAGATTCAAATCTTTGGAATCATACATCTACCACGCTTCTAGCTTGCAATAGATGCATTTTTCAATACATTTGAATGTTGCTCGATTGGGATATTAAGTCGAGCAGGAGCATCTATAGTGGAGACATATTATTTGGTCACCTTCTTAATGAATACATCTATGAATTGGCTTGTAATATTTTACAAGTGAAAAATTCTTTGAATTCCTAGTTTAATGATACGTTCTATATAAATTCTCATTTTTCAACTTTCGTTTTTCTCCCCCTGATTCTAGAAACCTTGTTTCATCAAATCAGCAAACTATGCTGTAAAATATTTCTAGTTAATTTCTCCAGATATTTTATACTTGATGGGAATTCAAACCCGATATAAATTCCAAGTCCCTATGTTGGACCTATCTTTCAGCATTAAGATGGAGTAATTGGGACATACATTATATAACCAACATTTATAGATGGGATATATCTGGCTCTTATCAAAGACAAGTTATACTGGGGGGATTTATGATAATAAGTTGGTTAGTGTCATAACATATACCCATGCAAAAATAGGTAAGAATAATGGTCTAGCCATTCGCTATAGGCATTTAATTAGAAAATCTGCAAGACCATTTTATGTCTATATGTGGGTTGTATGGTAGTCGACGGTAATCCCAATTGACATACAATATTAAATTCTTGGGATGTAAATTCTCCTGCTTTATCATACCATACAATCCACGACTTGAGCTTACAGTCGAATCATTTATGCAAGGGGTTTTACAACTGCCACATCATAAGTGTATTGTCCATATTCATAGGACCAATGAGTAGAGGCCTCTATTAATATCATAAAATACAAAATTGGTCCAAATGATAAAATAATTGCACCACATATATCCCATTTGTATTCCTTCAAATATATGGGACGCAAACCCAATTTTAATTGGATATGATGTGGTAATTACTTTGCCTTAAATACAAGCAACGCATGATATTTTATCTGATATAAGAATCTTTTGGTTCTGTAATGGATGCTCAAGAAAATTTTCAATGATTTTCTTAATCATCTTTGCACCTGAATGACTCAAATAGTCATGCCATGAAATAAAAGCCTTTTGGTTTGTTAACTTCTGGTTGATCATCCTAAACAGGTATCTTGTAATTAAATAGATACCCTTACTTATGAAAAGTTTGTTTCTTCAAGAAACATGATATATACTCTTCTAGAGCCTTTAACTAAGTATTAAATACCCATTATTGTTACATTGTCTTCGAGACATGAATTTCCACCATTCATATTCAAACATAAAATACACATATAATTGTTAATGAAAACATAAGCATAGTGTCACAAAATATTTTAAATAACCATATTATGATAATGAGTTTTATAGTCTTTACAAATTGAGACTTTAACTTTTCATATATAAGAAGAGTTGGGTAGTGTATATTTTTAAAGTCTATACTTTAGCTAGAACTGAGCATGGCAATTATATAGTGAGTAGGTTTAAAAATCCCCTCTTTATTTGGCAGTACAGAACTGTGCTCTTGTTCCCTTTTGGATTGCAATGATTATCTGTTATGGTAGAATGACTTTCGGGTAATGCGTGATTGTAATGCATACGTATCTTTATCAGAATTGGTTTTTATCAAAAAAATTTCTCTATTCTTAGTAAATAAGATCTCATATTAAATTGGTCCGTTACTATTTTGAAATGTTGAACAAATAAAACAAATATACACTTTGGATTATGGTTTAAATTTGTCCATCCTTGGGGTAATAATGCATATCAAAAATAATTCATACATACAACTAAATATATGTCATATAAAATATTAGATAGATGATACCATTCTACTTTGTACAAAGTAAAGCAACATTATCAAACACAGTACAGTACAAAATATAAGACACAAAAACACAAACGTTAGTCAATTTAAATATTTTCATCACTTATTAGATGGTCAATTCTCCCACTATGACCTTCGAAGAAATCAAAAATATTTAAATTTGTATCATTAAGTGGAGAATGATCTTCAGTAAAATTATTTTTTGGGAGCTTTTCTTTTCCTTTCAATGATGTCCGGTAAAGGTCCACCACGTATTGGACTATACGATAGGTATACATCCAATGACCTTTCATACCGTATCGGTAGCAATTTGTTTCTAGATCATTTAACCAATTTTGTTCAGGTGATTTCTCTTGTCTATTTTTCTCCTCATCATTTGAGGACTTCTTAAATTTTGGTCCATTCTGGGTATCATAATGCCAATTATTATGACTGCGGCTATAACCTCCTCTACGGCCATGACTACGTTCACGTCCATGATCATGTTTATGACCTGTATGTCAAAGCATTCACTTCAGGAAATGGTTCGGACCCAATTGGTCGTGAATGATGATTTTTCATCAATAATTCATTGTTTTGCTCAGCAACAAGGAGACATGATATTTAATCTGAGTATTTTTTAAATCCTCGTTCTCGATATTGCTGATGTAGGAATAAGTAGAAAGCGTTTTTTCTAACATATCCTCCTCGGTAAAATTTCTCCACATAATTTTTATTGGAAGATAATACTAAATACGGCAGAGTTATACTCGCTTACAGTTTTAAAATCCTGCAATTGCAAGTGAATCCATTCATAGTGAGCTTTAGGAAGAATTATAGACTTTTGATGATCAAACCTCTCCTTTAAATTCAATCAAAGGACATAGAGGTCTTTTACAGTAACATACTTAGCTTTCAATCCTTTAGAAATATGATGCCTGAGAAATATTATTACTTTAGCGCGATCCTACACGGATGAGCTATTTTCCCCTTTAATTGTATCTACGAGATTCATAGCATCAAGGTAAATATTAATATTAAGGGTCCAAAGCAAATAATTTTTGCAAGATATACTAAAAGCAGTAAATTTAAGAAGAGTAAGATTAGACATGATTAAAATCATAAAGATTAGGGAATAAAAACTTACCTCGAGTATAGAATGATCCTCAATTGGCTAGAGACTCGTGCTAATAACGTGTTATAAAACTATAGACATATTATACTCAAAAGGAAGAGAATAAAAATATAAACGCAAATATGTATAAAGAAAAATAGCAAATATTTTATATCAAAACTAAAGAACCAAATTTTTTTTTTTTAATTCAAATAATTCTCTCAATAACTTAATATTATTTATTCTCTTGATATGACTCTCAGATTCTCACTTTTCTCGAATAATTTACCAAAGTAGCACGTTTTGCAAAAAAATTTACCAAAATGGCATAGTTGGAAAAATATTTACGAAAATGGCACACTTTACTGTAGCTTGATCAACAAATGCCGTTTCGAACGGCATCTGTTCGGGAAAAAA
This sequence comes from Simmondsia chinensis, assembly GCA_018398585.1. Lineage (NCBI taxonomy): Eukaryota > Viridiplantae > Streptophyta > Magnoliopsida > Caryophyllales > Simmondsiaceae > Simmondsia > Simmondsia chinensis. The sequence goes on along the minus strand of JAGTTD010000008.1, from coordinate 5,169,831 downwards.
ATGTCTACCCTTTGAAATGCCGTTTCTAATCCTCCGTTAGGCGTCCAAAAGGCATCTGAGACAAAGCGTTCCCCCCGTTTGTCACTCCCCACATAAACCCTTTAACCCTCCTAACTCAATTAACAACAAAATAATAAAATGAAGTATAAATTTTTTTTTTGTAAAGTCACATTATTTAATGTATAGAGTAATAAAGAAGGAAAAAATGCAATGTAATAATAGATTACAAAAAAATAAGTAACGTAAATTATGGTACAAAACATGACGTCAATCTACTACGAGGTTCACCATGATGCTGTAAGGGTGAACGTTCCGTATGAACCGAAAAACTATGTCGCGGACATTCACGTGTACTTCCTTCTGTAGCACCAAATGAACGATAGTCAAACTCTTCTTCTTGCATAACCTGATCAAATTGATGTCCTTCACCGGTAGCGTCTATTGCGCTACTGCAAGTAGTTAGCCATTCTATAGAGACAGACTCTACAGTGTGGCCAACAGTGTTATGTGTCCTTTAAACTGCCCTTTTAGTACGCTTTCTAAGAACATCGACCTAGAAAATAGTACATTTAAATGTTAACGAAACATATTGTAGAATAAGTAAAGAGACAAATGTTTTAAAAGTGCTTACTACTCGTTGAATTTGGTTGCCACTTGGCTCATAACGAAGCCGGGATCGACGTGGAACATGCACTTCACGTCATACTATAAGACGCCTAGTGATACAGTTGTACCAACGCATGTAATCTGTAGGCGATGTAGGAGGATGACGTACGCTGGCGATATAATCCATTCATGTGTTCCATACCACAATCTAGTTTGAATGATAGACCTCCTAATTCTCGTCAGACCTGCCCGAACGAGATGTATTGTGCAAGGAGTCGAGAGTGTCGATGTGATCCGGGATATGTTGCGTTAATCCAAACTGACGCAACACTCTATCAAGGCAATGCAGCTCTACAATGCCAAAGCATATCATTGGTCCCTGATATCGCCAGATATGACGACCCTCGACACAAATCGCGGGCAAGGTGCTTAACCGAGATTGCCTGTAAGGTGTCCATTGAATCTAAGCACCGATAAAATAACTTAGTTATTACATTAAATATTAACGATACAGAATTGTGTCTATTTTTATGTATATACCTGATGTGGCTCTTGGACATCAAGTTGGTCCCTGTAGAAGGATTGGCATTGCCTTCAATTCTCGCAGAATGTCAGGGCAGCAACCCAGCTGATCAAGTACGAATTAAATTATTTTAATACATATATAATATTACATATACATTAAATCAAGATGTACAAAATATTTTCTCTTACTGAGATCCTAAAGGCGGCAACGGATCATTGACTGCAGGTGGAAGTGGACGGGGCGCGGATATAAACGGTCGACCAATGTGTAAATGCTCCTATGACCACAACTACACATGTAATGGCACGTAGGAATTATGGATTTAATATATTAAAGAATTAAACATGAATATAAGTGGCCGTCCATACCTAGAGCAATAAAACACACCCGCCGATTTGGGTGCGGCCTGCCATGCAACACTGGCACATTTGTCTGTATAGGTTGGCAAGAACAGCTGACCCCCAGCTGTACTCACTACACCCCTCCATCGTCTCAAGCAATGGAAGATAGACCATTAATATCCAACTACCAATGCTATTGGTGAACAACAAGGAGCCGAACATATGAAGGATGTAGCGTCTGATGTGTTGTAACAACACTTGCTCATCAGCGTAAGCTGGGGGGGCTTGTGCACATAGTTCCACCAATCATGTACTTCTTAATAGGTTGCTCTTTATTGCTCGTACTGGGGGGGACTGCACCCAATAAAGAATGACAGAGGTTCTGCCAATTGTGGGTAGTGCTACTAGTGACTGCTCGACCGTTTATACGTTGACCCAGTAAGACGGCAACATCCTGCAGTGTTGGTGTCATCTCACCAACACGTAGGTGGAATGTATGGGTCTCCTGCCTCCACCTCTCTAACAAAGCACCAATCAATGCATTATCAATCTGGATGTGACCTACTTGGGTCACTCCAATGACTCCAGCTTGTACGACATAAGGTCGTACTAGTGGGTGAAGGTTTGACAGTTGGTGAATCCTTACCCTGATCTCATCATTGCCCTGTAACACAAAGACATTAGATATTAATTAACTATTTGAATAATTATAACTCAAAATTATATGATAAATGTTGATTACTGGCATACCGTTTCATTCCAAACATCCTCCGATCGATGACGCTCCTGAAGACGCAACACAGATCTGTCATCTGGAACTGGATTCTGCTCACCATACCGAGCAGTCAAAGTCGAAGCATGTCCTCCTAGTGTTCTTACCAATATCCATGGGCTAACAATAAAATTACACATATTACAGCATCCTTATCGAGCACAACACAAAAATGAAATTATATTTATTATTATTATGTAATTACAGTAAATAATGAATGAAATGCACGTATGAACCTAAGTATAATATTATTGCTGTCTATTAGGACATATTTTTTTATTGTGCCCCCTTTCACTGCATATGCTACATTTATTTTTGGACGAGCCCTCTGTTGCGTCCATTTCGTTATGTAGTCGGGTTGAGCGTGGTCGTCCTCTACCATGCCTCCACCTCGTGTGATCTGCAACCATTATAGGTCCAATGTACTCCGGCCATAGAGACTGATCAGGAAGGGGGGTGAAACAATGGAGCATACGCACTTGCATACATGGTAAAGCTTAAAAATTGATCAACATACTGTCCGTACTCGAGCCGAGATGCGGTACAACATGCCATCACATGTGAACACGGACGATGAAACAGTTGCCGTGTACCATAAGTGCAACTCCAGTCGTTCAGCGTTACAGTATGGCGAGTCTCCATTCTGTATCCTGATTCAGTCTGCCTACTCGGAGTTGTTACCTGGAACTCCATAGTGTTTCGATCAAACAACGTCACTGTATGTCTTCTTGATTTCAAGGTGGCAAATTCTATTTCAGCAAAGACTTTCGGTGGCCATAAAAGATCCTGTGAAAAATATGCCCCGGCTACATCCCTGCGATTGACGAAATATTTATTGCATCGATAAAATGTCATCTCCACAAGGGCAGTTACTGGGAGGGTTCGTCCCATTTTCAAAACGCTGTTGAACATTTCCAAAATATTAGTGGGCATGTTTCCATAGCGATAACCACCATCATACGAAAGTGCCCAATGTTTTTTAGGCTCCCGTTCAATCCACTCTCTGATCTCATCATTGGCGTGTATGAAATGGTAATACAAAGCATCGAACTTCCTCCTGGAAGGTTCCCTCGCCATCTCACTCAACTTCTTCTTCATTGTAGCATTTTTGAATCTGTGATTGAAGTTACTAACAAGGTGGTGAGTGCAGCAACGATGCTGCCCTTCAGGCTCAGGCCAAATGATTGACATCACATTCTTGATGCCAGCATGTCGATCAGATATAATACATATTGGTTGGCGATCGCCAGTCATATATGTACACAGACAAAATAGGAACCAACCCCAACTCCATGCGTTCTCTTGGTCCACAAGAGCAAAACACAATGGGTATATACCATTGTTAGCGTCAAATGCGACAGCTACCAGCAGCTTCCCCATATATTTTCCATAACTCTTGAATCCCTCAATAGATGCACCAAATGCCCAAAAAACACCGCGAAAGATTGCCTCGTCTCCCATCAGGCTTTTATATTGCCAGTCGACAACAGTGCCTGGATTTGACTGTTGCAATGCAGTGAGTAGCTTAGGTAGCATCGGAAATGCATCCTCATGGGAGCCAAACAACCGCTCAATCACTTCCTGTTTTGCTATCCATGCCTTCCGATACAAAATGTTATATCCATGTTGTCGTTGTACTGTTGCTCGAATTGTTGCAATATTCATTTTAAGATCAGCAGTCACAATAGGTGGCATTATAGTAGCAACAAAATTTGATGTTAAGGCACAGTGGTCTTCCGCCAATACAGTGGTAGAACATGTATGCGGCCCCCTCAAAACCGAAATCTTAAACGCCCCTAGTCTTTGTTTGAGCACCCCATGCAGATACCACTTGCATTGTGGTGCTTGCACGCACATTAGGCCTACGTAATTAGGCTTCGACCTGTGTACTATATACTCCAGCTTGTTTTTCATGTGCCACTCCTTAACTGCATTGACTAATTCTTCCTTCGTTTGGAACACTTGTCCCTCCACCAAGATAGTTCCTGTTGACCGAATTCTTCTACTTTCCTCCCAGTCAGAACATATTGCCCAATTTGACCATGAGACATCTTCGAATTCAGGAACAGGAGCTTGGGCAAATGAAGGCCCGGCAACATCATCATCATCATGTAGTTCATCCTCCTCCTCGTCAAACCCCACATCTGCATCTTCATCAGATGCCTCGGAAACATTGTTGGCATAAGCCCTATCAAACATGGTTGTGCTCTCGTTCGCAACCATTCCAGCAACCAGTGAAACGCCCACCATTGGACCTCTAGACGGACCTAATGCCTCAACTACACTATGCGACACACGATGTTGAGCTCTTCCCGCAACATTCACAACAGTACATACAATTCTATGTATGTCACCCTATTTTCTAAAGCCATTTCGAACACATTGGACAAACAATCTCAATAGGTGTGTATCGCATAGGATTCTGGGATAACAATCCATGTAATTGCAATATCAATTGTGTTATGATCCTAGCCAGTAAATTCATGCATCATTTCCTTCAAATCCGGAAGAGAAATTCCGGACTGCACCCTGAGTATAAACTGGCTTCCACCCGTGTAATCAACACCAACAACAGTTTACACCGTATTTCCATCATAATGACACAATAATGTGAGTACATTGCACGCCATAATTTGTAGACTGAGTCTCAAGTAAACATACAATGTAATATTAATGACATCACAGAGTATCTAACAATATTATATCAAACTAAGAAATGCAACATATTAACTATGTATTATTCATATAATATAAAATTTTTATACTATAAATGCAATTCCTTATATCTTATCAATTCGAATAACTTTAAATAATTAAAAAATTCGTAAGTTCGATTTTAACAATTATTATTTAACAATGAACATTAATTGTGTTACACAGTGGCAGATGCACGTTGGAGGCACCGTGGTGCATATTTGAGCCTAATGTTTAAAAGGTACGTGTGTTAGTTTGAACCTCATAAAATCTTGATTATGTCCCTTATTTTTCCATCAAAATTACCCTTTTCTAATTATTTTTAATTCTACTTATATCATTCTATTCTCACACATTTTTTCATAATAACAAACAAATTATTCCAGCAACCTCTTATTCAATATTATATTAACAAATAAAATTTATAATATATTATTATATATATCATAATTATTGTATTAATATTACTAAACAAACCTAATAAAATATATTCTATAACCATGTAACATAATATTTTTTCTAACAATTCTTAATATCTTACAAATTCGAATAACTTTAAAATAATTGTAATATATATAAAAAATAAAATTACATCTCTAAATTGCACAAAATATAGAATTTAAATATCTACAAAATTTGTAAGTCAGATTTTAATAATTACAACCTGTCTACAAAATATTTTAAATACATAAAGGTTTTACAAACTTTTAAAAGATAAGGTTACATTTCAAAATGTAGCTTTCTAATAATCATATAATCAATAATAAGTGAGTATTAATTGTGTTATATTACAGTGCAACACTGAAAAATTATCTAAGCTGCCAAAATAATGAATACATTGAAATAAAACATAAATTTTATGATATACTATTATATATAATTTATTCTAGCAACCTCTTATTTAATATTATATTAACAAATAAATTTTATAATATACCATTATATATATATATTAATTATTATATTAATATTACTAAACAAATCTAATAAAATATATTCTATAACCATGTAATATAATATTTTTTCTAACAATTCTTAATGTCTTACAAATCTGAATCACTTTAAAATAGTTGTAATATATATAAAAAAAATTACATCTATAAATTATTCAAAATAACGAATTTAAATATTTAAAAAATTTGTAAGTCAAATTTTAACAATTATAATATGTCTACAAAATATTCGAAATACATAACAGCATTATAAACATTTAAAAGATAAGATATTTTAAATTATAATTTTTCAAAATACCATATAATAAAAAATAAATGAATATTAATGGTGTTACACTAAAGTTTAGCACTGAAAAATAATATAAGCTACAAAAAATTATGAATATATTGAAATATAACATAAAATATACAATTAATAATTTTTTCAGCATCAAATTATTCAATATTATATTAACAAACAAATTTTTTAACTTGCTATTATATATATCATAATTATTATATTAATTTTACTAAATCAACCTAATAACATTACTATAATAACAAATTCCTATAAAATAATATGACATTACAATATAAAAGTATTACAAAATTTAAAAATGACAATAATAACGACTTACATAACTGTGAAAATGAAGGGGAGATTGGAAGTTTTGTTTGAGAGGATAATAGGTTGAAAGATGTATTTAAGTAATTGAGTGTTGTAAAAAATGTTAAAGAAATTGGTGCAGGGGAGAAAGATGGGGCTCATGGGTTGCCATAGGGGTTCACGGGTGCAGGGGGGGTCTGGCGTACGGAAGCCGTGTTTCGGACGCCGTTTCTAACGGCGTCCGTACGAGGTCTGAAACGGCCCTTCAAAGGGCGGAAATTTTTTTCCCGAACAGATGCCGTTTGAAACGGCGTTTGCTGATCAAGCTACAGTAAAGTGTACCATTTTCGTAAATATTTTTCCAACTATGCCATTTTGGTAAATTCTTTTACAAAATGTGCTACTTTGGTAAATTATTCACTTTTCTCTCACACTTTTTTCTATTGCTTTGTCTCATCTTTCCTCAATATATATATACAGGGACTTACATAATGCTTACTCTTCCCGTTTTGCTTTATACAATAACAGGAAAGTATGCTTGTTGTCCTGCATGCAAATTGCACACGTATACAAATATTGTATATATGTGTATGTATAGGTATATATAAAGGTCTTTTAGATAATTTCTAATTTTCTAGGGTATTTAATAATATCCGAATTCGATCGTAAAAATTGTACCCGAAAAATATTCAATATATACATCATAATCAAATTTAACAGAGTTATGCGTCTGAGACCAAACTAGAATGCCACTCAAATCAAATCTTGAGGCTTGATTTAGAGCTTTATTGCTATCTAGTCGGATTTGTTAGGTTTAGAGGATGGACATTTTTAAGGTGTTACTATATTGCCTGTAAAAAAGGTGGACTGGACCAAATAATTTGGTCTAAAGGTGGACCGGACTAATATTATTTAGTTTAATCGTCATATATTCAAAATTTTACTGGTGTTCATTCTGCTAAATTTGAGCTTGGACCAATGAAACTTCTAATTGATGTGCATAAAACTAAGTCCAAATCAAGGATGAAATACTAAATGACATATATTTTGGAAGTCTTCAATCAAATTTCTGTGTTTGGTCCAATTTTCATCTATATTAGCTCGAAATGATTGAACCTTATGGAATATCAAACAACATAATAATCAGTCGAGTCAATTCTAAACCTAGCAATTGGGTCAAGTCAGGTAAATGTCACTCCGGGTCTATCTTGTGTCGGGTCAAAATCGGGTTGGTTTGGGCTCGGGTCGGGTCAACCTCGGTCAAGTCATCCTTGGGCCGGGTCGGATTTCAGGCCAATCCATCATGTTATTTTAATAATATATCTATTAGACTTTAAACTACAAAATAAATGACTATAGTTAGCCTATTATTTTTTTAGATTTTATGATGAGTTGGATTTTTATTTGAGTAATTTTGGGTTATAGGATTGGGTGTTGGGTTTGGGTCAGACTTGGGTTGGGTCTAATTCGAGTCAAGTCATTTCAGGTTAAGAGTCAGCTCGGCTTGGGTCAAGTTCAGGTCAAATCAAATTCGGGATCGGTTTATTTTCAAGTTCAGGTCCCAATAAATTTAAAATTTTTGGATTAGGGTTAGGTCGGGTAGCAGGTCAAATCAGTTGGGCCATCAGGTCAGGTCATATGTTGCCAATTCTAATAAGTTTGATTCTAAAACCGAATTTTCCAATCATTATTATCACATTTTCAATGTGTTTAGTCAAACAAAAACTGCCAAAATACCAAATCACATAACAATCAATAAGATCCCTTATTAGATTGATTCCATTCTAGTATGATTTCCTTCTACAGAGATATTTTTTTTAAACTTTAATTGTATTTTATTGATTAAAATCCAAACTAGACTTGGATAAAGCCCAATAAAAGTTGAAATTAAGGATCAGGAATTACGTTGCACAACAGTTGATCTAGTTCGAGTGTGGATTCTGGGCCCCTTTTCCCCCAAGTTTTGATCTTGATGCAACTTTTGCTGGTCCTAGTAACGATGAATCCTCTTGCAAGTTAAGTGGTAATGACATGGCCAAGCAAGTCAAAGTTGGTAAAAGTTCTAAATTTTTTTTTTTGGGGGGGGGGGGGGGGGGGGGGGGGGGGGGGGAGGAGGGGAAAGAAGAAGAATCAAGAGATTTTTGTATAGTTTGAATTTGTTAACTTGCAGCTAAATACTATGAAGAATCGAAGAATTAGGAAAAGTGTGACAAAAAAGCCAAACACTTGCCTCCAGAGTTCCTAAGAGACTTGATTCCTGAGGAGGATGAGTAGATTGTATCCAGGTTGCCTGCTATTGCATGATTTTGGCTGCTTGGTTGGTGCCTGCTTGGGAGTTTCATTCTAGTTCCATTGCAATCTTTAGGAGTTTGGTTGTTGTCTTGCTTTTGGGCGTTCATCTTGCGTGTCCTCAATGGTGGGGCATACTCGGTGTGCTTTGAGTTGCGTATGGGTTGTTGTTTTTTCTTTACCGTCCGGTGTTGCGGGAAGGGGTTGTTTTTCTTCTAGGTTTTTTTTTTTTTTTTTTTTTCATGTTATGTGATCTTTTGGATGTTTTGGGAGTGGTTATGGGGATTGAGCATGTCTTTCTTATTAGGTTTCCATTTTTTTTTTCCTTTTTCATACTTTGTGTGTACTCTTCGGGTCTCTTTTTTGAGGCACCAACTTTTGTTCGCGAGTTTATCCTCGCTAATTATGAAAAAAAAAACACTAACTGGTTGGATTTTTTTGTCTTCATATTAGCTTATACCTCACGACCTTTGACAACTCTACTTCACAATCTCCATCTTATTTTCTTTTGTACAATTTGGTATTATTTTTTCACTCCAAACAAAGAAAAATAAAATTGTCTTCGTTCTTTTTCCTTTTCATTTTACTTCTTTATATTTTTCTAATTTATATTTTTCTCATTTCAAACACAACTGTAAGCTTTGTTTGTAATGTAAAAAAATATGATGGAAAGGGAAATTTGGGTGGAAAGTGTTTTCGTATGTTTGGAGGAGGAGGAAAATTTGAAAATTTTAAGGACAGAAATTGGGATGACAAAATGAGCATAAATTTAGTTCAGTTTTTAGAATTTTATTTTCCTTCTAAATTTGTGGGAAAAATGAGAAAAACAGAATCTCTTAGACAGTCCTATGTTCTACTCCTCTTCAACCAAAGAAATTAGGCATTAATATTCCGTGTTGGATTGGAAATTGGGCTACTAAGTTATTTGATCTAGGGTCAGAACAAACCACATAATAATCAATCGAGTCGCATCTCAAACAGAATTTCTCGATTGGCCCGATTTCGGTATATGTCCACTATAACTAGAACTTGGATTGAACTTGGTCAAGGATAGACCCCACAATAATTGGTATGGTCGATTATTAAACCGAAATTTTGAATTCGTTTTGGCTTTTATTCAGGCTGTTATTTTAACATTTAAATGTGCTTATTAGCTCAAACTAGAATTCATTCTTGCTAAAAGTTGAACCTCTTGAGAATTGATGTCGTCTAGCATTTGTTTGAACTTTTCATCCTTGTCCAATTTCATCTTGGACCAATGTTTTAATACTTGATATTTTAAAAGACCTATGAGAACTGATAAAGATCCAGATTAAGAATCAAGATTGGCTAAATAGCAGCCAATTTTGATTGAGGTTTTTAGTCTGAATAAGTAAGTGAACATTTTTAGGTACAAATTTATTTTTATTTTTTTTTTCTGCATGATATTAGCTTGAAAATTTCATACTTAAACAACTATATTGAAAATAATCTCAATCTCATTCTTCTTTACACAATTGTAGTGCGGTTGTTTAGTTGTTGGGGTTGCTTGGGGCTTTTCGGCTGCTCTCGATGCTGTCAATTTTGTGTACTAGAGATAGCTTTTTTCCATTATGGTTTGATTTTTTTTTTACTTTGGTTTATTTCTCCCCTGAACTCTTATAGGTTTAATGGGTTACACTGATTATTGAAAGAAAGAGAAATTCTCTCTAAATATGTATGCTTTGTTTACTGGAATAAACTCTTTTCCATCCTATTTCTATCAGACCTTTACACAAATAAGTAGCAACAATAACCTGAAGATAAAATATCTTTAAAGCAAAAGCACTATTCCTAATGCTTCAAGGGCTCCCGTCTAAACAGGGTAGGAGGTCACCTATCTTAGTACTACTCTTGGCCATTTCCTATCAAAAAGAGGAAAAACGTTTTCCTTCACTCAAGGAGAAAGGTTTTCCATTCTATCCTCATATCTTCGGTTTCACCTCATCCAAAAATGGACCCACTATAAACCATATGCAAGTTTATGTAGTAAAGTCATTTTCATTAATGACAAAATTAAGACGTGCCACTTACGTTCAAGATTGATAAAAACTCATTTACATTTGATTTACAGGCTAGATAAATTTAATGAGATGAGTCAAATAAATGTTTGCTCATCTTGTCAAAGTTGATGAACATTTTGTTAAATGCTTGTTAAGAGGCCATGAATGGATAATAATTCACTTGTTAAGGACTAGCATATTTCTCAATATATGATGACTCTTTAATATAACTTGGCTCGACAGTGAGCATAACTAGATCACGAGACGCCTCGACAATGAGCTCAACTTGGCCTGGTCAAGCTAATGAGCCAAAGTGGTATTGAGCATATTAATAATTTGGTCAAAATGAGTTAGAAAAAAGTTAAACAGCTCGTGTTCCAACAAGGTGCTCAACTCAACTAGTCTTGTTTACACTCACAAACAAAACAAAGAGAATATATATATATATATATATATTTAATTTGCATACACCTCATAGTAGTTCCTATTTGCTTATTTGTATTAGACGTGCCTGTTTTCATTTGACTTGAGTAGGATTCTTTTAAAGCTAAGGGCCCTTTGGAAACAGTCTCTTTATAGGTTCACACCCTATAGGGGTTAAGTTGCGTACTTCATACCTTCCCAAATTTTGCCTTGGTAGGAGCCTCTTTGAGGCACTAGGCTGTTCTTGTTGCTATAAAATACCTCAAGAGAAAAAAATTTCACAAAAAACGATGTCTTCAATCTAACTGAACAGAGCCATAATATCAATGTACATGAGAGCATCAATCTTATTCCCTTTTTTCATGGCAGGACAAGGAAAGAAATAGTGAATTGGTAAAACAATGTACAGGTTCATGTATCACTCAACATATGGTAAAGGTTCATGTATCACTCAACATATGGTAAAACAAATCCATGAGGTTGGGGGGGCTAAGTTTTCCATGGAAAGAAATTTAATATCAAATTGTGTTACTAAACCATAGGTTAAAATAGCCTAGGAAGACAGTAGGTTAGAGAAAACAAATAAAAGGGGCAACATGTTTATGAATACATGAAACGAGCAATATGTTTTGAAAAAAGAATAGGATTGTTTGCAGGAAAATTGTCTATGGCATAAATTGCTTTTTCTAAAACCCGAAAGGATGTATAGAACATTAAGGATAAAGTGTTTTGAAGAAAAGAAATACAAAAATATCAAACTAACTAAAGAAAGCACTCCAATCTCTTCGCAAATCACCCAATGACGTGCTTGAGAAACCTCTAAAATTTTTTTGCTCACCAGAGTGCAGTTGTCCTTAAACATCCTTTCATTGCTTTCCAACCAAATACACCAAACAATAACCCTGTTCTTCCCAATCCTCTGAATTGAATCAAAAGAACATTCATCACTGTATACGAGGTGAAAAACCTGATACCTCCTACATGTATTCGTAAAATACGTTGCCCTTCTTATCCGTTTACCAAAACCTAATGTCTTTCAATAACAGTTTATCAAAAATCGTGCGTATTCTAAAATGCTCAATCCAGTACAAATATCATTTTAGCTTGAGCAGAAGCTCTTGGAAACCTTAACAATTCTACCGTCATATTCAATCTTGAATCTGAAACATATGAACAGGGTATGATGGTTATTACCTCTAAGGCTGGTGAATTTTCCAAAAGAAACTTGATTAACTCCATCTCATGTGGCACACCACACATCTCCGACATCTTCACGGTTTTAAGTTGTTGAAAAGTGCACTTCGAAGGGCATTCCGTCTCCCAATAGTCTAAGTCAGGCGCTTCTAACGCGACCAAAGTATTTGTGGAACCCTACATGAAAAATATGAGAGAGAGAGAGAGAGAGAGAGAAAGTAATAAGCCAAATGCGAACAAGTCAAGAATACTAGAGTTTACGAGATTTCCAGTTGTTGCTACTTACAGAGATTTGAAGGTCTCGGAGATTAGGAGAGTTTATAATCAGATGAAGAACGACCTGTATCTCTTTCATGTCTTCAAAACTTACTTGATACAATTCAATAACTTTAAGACGGCTGTATGTTAGCGGAACAGTTAACTGATCGATACCTATGCTCAGATACTGCAAATGAAGCGAGTGATGTAAGATTCCGGTACGATAATACCGAACAGAAACACGATAAAGGAAAATGCTTAACGTATACAATTTAAATATTTAAACTAAGTATATTAGTAGGAAGGAAGGAACATACCCAGTGCCTCAAGAGCTCCCGCCTACGCAGGGCCTGCGGGGGGGACCAGAAGTACGCAGCCTTCCCCCTTCAGGGTGTCAACCTGAAGAGCGGTTATTTCCCAGTGCCCCCAACCTGAGGGTGAGGACTTCCCAGGAGGTCACCCATCCTGGTACTATTCTCGCCCAAGCACGCTTAACTTCAGAGTTCTAATGGGATCCAATGAAGGCATGTTGGTGCCCTCTTAAACTAGGTATATTAGTAAAGTTGAAAAAAATAACTTGTATTACGAATAAACGTGTTCTATAAACCAATGACTTGCCATGTGTATTAAGCACATGCTAGTGCTGCAAGCATGGTTAGTAAAATATGTGTATAATTGACATATAAAATACATATCTGTATTTTTCCGTTTAAAAAGGACCGTTTATGTATGATTTCCAAAAATACTGTAAAATACGAGTTTGTTTTATGTTAGCTATATAATACATGCTTTATAACACATATCCGTATTTTTTCCGAATAAAAACCATAAGATTGGTTGAAAATAATCCTACTCATACCTAAATTAAATATTCATATTCGTAATTTGCAAAATTTGTCACTTCCTGAAGGAGAACAATTCTTCAGGTAGGTTGAAAATTCATTTAAAACGAAATTGTTAGAGTGGAATGTCAATGGGTGCGGCTCAAATATAAAAAGGAGATTGATAGGGGATGTTGTTAAGGAGAAGCATCCGTTCTTTCTGGGAATTTTGGAGACAACGATGCTGTAGGGGTCGGGTGATGGGTTTCAGTTCAAGTCAGGGGGCAAGAGATGGATGTCGATGGCAAAACTTGGGCTTCGAATGCAGGATTGGGGTATCAATGGGTTCTACGAGGGTCAGGATATTGTTAGGTGTTGAGTGTAATGACTGTGGGCCAGAGGCAGTTATGGACATCATGTTATGGCCAGATGCGGAGAAGAAGGCATCGGCAAGTCGAGGAACGACAGTTGGGGTGGATGATGTGATGGTGTGATTGTGTTGGATGTATTGGTTGTAATAGAATCTGGTGCGGTCTTTATGGTGTGTATTGCTTTGTAGGCAACTTGATGACCTTGTAATACTTCTTTGATTTAAGGAAATGAACCAATTACGCAATATCAACATTATGTACACGTTAACCAGGAAAAGCTTTGAGGTGGCCCAAATGATGATTAGGCAAAAGATCAACATTATGTGCCTTCAAGAGACTAGGTGGGTGGGCACAAAAGCAAGGGAACTGTTAGGATACAAATTGTGGTATGCGGGCCTAGTCAGGGGGAAGAACGGGGTGGGTATTATTGTGGATAGCTCCTTTAGGGACAAAGTACTAGGGGTTACTATAACGAATGACAGGATCATTAGTATCAGGTTAGTCTTAGACGAGGAGATAATGAATGTCATAAGTGCATATGCCCCACAGAATGGGCAGACAGAGCAGGAGAAGGCTAGATTCTAGGAGGACTTAGACTTAACAATATAAGGCATACCCTAGTTCGAACAAGTGGTGATTGGGGGTGACTTTAATGGGCACGTGGAAGCGAACACAAAAAGTTATGCATCCCACCATGGAGGCTTTGGCTTTGGAATGAGAAATGATGAGGGTAAGGCTCTGTTAGACTTTGCCGTTACCTATGAGTTAACGGTGGCTAACACATTCTTCAAAAAGCGTGAGGAACACATCATTACGTATCGGAGCGGGGGAGCAAAGACTCAGATAAACTATATATTACTAAGGAAGAGGACTCAAAAAGATTGCAGGGATTGTAAGGTTATTCCTGGGGAGGACCTCTCAACTCAACATAGGATAGTGTGTGCTGAGGTCAAGGTCAAGAGAAGGGGCAAGAAAGCCATCAAATCATCACAACTGCGCACGCGCTGGAGGGATCTGAAGGGGGAAAAGTCTCAAGTCTTTAAGGAAAAAGTCGAGGCTGAGCTTGGAGGGGAGTGGGAGGGAGATTTAAATCACTTGTGGAACCAAGTAGCCCAAAAGATTAGAGATATGGCATGCGAAGTCCTAGGTGTATCAAAGGAAGGGGCACCAAACAACAGAGAGACCTGGTGGTGGTGCAGGGAGGTCCAGGAAAAGATTAAAGCGAAACGAGATTGCTTCAAGAAGTGAGATAGAAGTGGAGATGAGGACAAGAGACAACAATATAAATAGGCTAAGAAGGAAGCAAAGATAGCAGTAAGAGACGCATAATCTAAAGCCTTTGAGAAGTTCTATAAAATACTGGATACAGAGGAGGGGGCCAAGGACCTCTATAGAATTACAAAGTCAAGAGAAAGGAGGACTAGAAACCTGGACCAAGTAAGGTGCATAAAAGGGGGCAGATGGACAAGTGCTTGTGGAAGAGCAACAAATTAAAACTAGGTGGAAATCATACTTCCACGAGCTGCTCAATGAAATGGGCGAAACAGTTACGCCCTCAGGAGAACTACAGGCACCAGTGGAGCATGAGAAAGACTACTACTGCACTAGAATTAGACTCGAAGAAGTTAGAGAAGCAATGAAAAAAAAGGGCAGGGGAAAGCAGTCGGCCCAGACGGAATACCCATTGAGGCGTGGAAGTGTACTGGAGAAGTGGGTATCAGATGGCTGACCAAATTATTCAACCAAATTCTCCAAGGGAAGAAGATGCCTGATGAATGGCGGAAGAGTACATTAGTTCCCATCTATAAGAACAAAGGTGACATTCAAAGTTGTGCCAACTACAGAAGAATCAAACTAATGAGCCACACTCTGAAGCTTTGAAAGCAGGTCATAGAAAGAAGGCTTCGACAACGAGCATGGGTATCAGAGAACCAATTTGGATTCATGCCGAGCATATCAACGATAGAAGCCATCCATCTTCTAAGGAGGTCCATGGAGTACTACAGGAATAGACAAAAGGACCTCCACATAGTCTTCATTGATTTGGAGAAGTCATATGATAGAGTACCAAGGAAGGTCTTATGGAGGGTCTTGGAGAGGAAAGGCATCCCCTAGCCATATATACGAGTCATCAAAGACATGTACGAAGACGCCCAAATCAAGGTGCGCACAATGGAAGGGGATATAGACGCTTCCCCATTACAGTTGGGGTACACCAAGGATTAGCCCTTAGTCCCTTCCTGTTCATTTTGGTTATGGATGACCTCACAAGGCACATCCAAGGGGACGTGCCTTGGTGCATGCTTTTCGAAGACGATATAGTCCTGGTGGGGGAATCTATGGAGGAGGTGAATGACAAACATAAACTTTGGAGGATGGCCTTAGAATTGAAAGGCTTAAGACTCAGTAGATCTAAGACCGAGTGTATGGAACTTAAGTTCTGCACCTCTACCATGCCAAGCACTGAAGTCATCAAGATTAGATCAGAGCGCATACCACGGAAAGCATGCTTTAAATACTTAGGTTCCATGGTTCAATAAGACAGAGAAGTAGATGCAAATGTCAACAACAGGATTAAAATGGGGTGGCATAAATGGAGGATAGCCTCTGCAATATTGTGCCATAAGAAGTTCCCATTAAAGGGTAAATACTACAAGAGGGTAGTGAGACCGGCCATGTCCTACGGGTCATCACACGCAGAAGCTGAAGGTGGAGGACATGAAAATGTTAAGATGGATGTGTGGTCACACAAGGAAGGACAAGATTAGAAATGACGTTATAAGAAGTAAATTAGGCGTCGTCCCGATAGAGGATGTGATGAGGGAGCAACGGCTGAGGTGGTTAGGCCATGTTAGGAGGAGACCCACAGCTGCCCCTATCAGGAGATTAGAACAACTCCACATTGCAAATGGCAAAAGAGGGAGAGGCAGACCAAAAAAGAGTTGGATGTAGACGATTCGACATGATCTCACATATCTCAACTTAAATGAAGAGATGGCTTTAGATAGAGCCTAGTCGAGGATTAGTATAAGTGTACCTGATATAACGGCATAGGAGCACTGAGCACTCGTGAGCTTGCTATAATAACACGAGGATGCCTGTATGCCTGGTTGATATTCGCAACTAGAGTGTTTATGGGGGCCTAGTGCTCCTAGGGCTGGATGAGGACAACTCGACAAATGGGAAGAGAGGAAGAAGCTGGCCTAGACCCAATTTAAATGAAAAGATGGCCCTAGTTAAGAGCTCAGTGCAGGATTAGTATAGGGGTAACCGTATTAGCGGAGTAAAAGCATCGAGAATCCATAAGCTGTTCGTTTGCTCGTTTGTATACATACAGTATAGGTACATGTTAGTAGCTTACTGCTCATAGATTCTGTTGCTGCTGATACTCCCTATACCCCCCCCCCCCCCCCCCCCCCCCCCCCCCCCCCCCCCCCCCCCCCCCCCCCCCCCCCCCCCCCCCCCCCCCCAAAAAAAAGAAAACCTCCCCCTCTCCCTCTTTCTTCCTCTCTTTCCCCACCTCCTCTCTCTCTCTCCCTCTCTCTCTCTCTCCACTCTATAGATGCTCACTTCCCTCTATAAGTTTGCATAACATCGTGTGTATGATCTCCCCCCTATATGCTTGTTTGCTTTTACGTTTTGCTCTAGCTAATATGCTCCCTATGCTCCCATGCGTACATACATACGTACATACGTACGTACTTACATGCTATATGCTTATTCAGTATTTGAACTATTTAAGTATCTGCTCACATGATTACATGCATACTTGCTTAGCATGATACATGCTTTACATGATCTTCATACAAACTCTTTATGAATATCATCTATTAGGTTGAGGGTGCTCGGAAACAATCTCTCGTTAGGGTCTCACCCTGATAAGGTAAGGCTGTGTACATGCTACCCCTCCCAGACCCTGCGCAAGCAGGAGCCCTTGAGGCTCTGGGACTGTTGTTGTTGTTGTTGTTGAACCAATTACGCAAAAAAATAATAATAAAAAAATCTAAACTATTGACTTATACATTGTCTTTTGGATAATATTCAAAAAGACCTCCCAAACTATTGATCAAAATCAAATTACCCCCAAACTTTCAATTTCATCAAAGACACTCTTGAACTATTAGTCAAAATTAATGTGACTCCCCATCAACTTCTATTTTCATGAAATTCACTCCTAAATCACATCAAGGACACCCTCGAACTATTAACGAAAACCAATTTGATCCCTAACTTTAATTTTTTCCAAAAATATTCGAAAATGTTAGAAAAATAGAAAAAAAATTAGTTTGGATACCTTGAAGCTTCTCAATATATTTTATAGATACCCCAGGATTTTAAAATATTTTTGAGTTATTCCAAACTTTTTAACTTCTTCAAATATTTTCTCCGTAACTTTATTAGTATTCTGCTAAATTATGCTGATATGACAAATAAAATAAAAAAAATATCTTAAGCATAATTTATATTTAAAATAAATTTAAATATTTAAAATGATTTTAAAATTTTAAAAAATAACAAATTTGCTAAACCTACCAATAAATAATTTTAAAAATCAACAAATAAAAATTATATTTTTTACTTTTAAAAATATTTTTATTTTTTTTATTTATAATCATTTTAAGTATAGATGACATTTTTTCCTTTAGTTATATTATTTTTCAAATGCCAAATTAGTTTAATTTAACAGAATACTAATGGAGTTATAGGGATAGTACATGAAAAAAGTTATCAAAAATTCAAGTTATCATAAGAACATTTAAAAATTCATGACACCTGAAAAGTATATTATCAAATTTTAGGAACTTTGAATCAAAGTTTTTTTAAATTTTTTAAAAGATTTCAGATGCCTTTGATATAATTTTTGAAGTTGGAATATCAAATTGATTTTAGTTTGGGGGTGTCTTTGATGAAATTAGAAATTGGGGGGGCACATTAATTTTTGCTAATAGTTCAAAGGGTGTTTTTGATGAAATTAGAAGTTGGGGGCTTACATTGATTTACGCCTATAGTTTAGGAGGTGTCTTTGATGAAATTAGAAGTTTGATGGGTTACATTGATTTTGACCAATAATTCAAGGGTGTCTTTAATAAAATTGAAAGTTGGGGGGGGTCACTTTGATTTTGACTAATAGCCAGGGAGTCTTTTTGAATATTATCCTTATCTTTTACTATGTATCATACTTCTTATTACCGCTATTATTTGCAACACCATCAAATATAAGTTAAAATTGATAGAATTACATTCATTTCCACTCTTCAATACCTTAGAAGGAGTTTTCAGAGAAATGAATGCAATCACATATAACTCTTTTATAACTCAACAAACTTTTGACTGAACTTTTTATGTATAGCGCCAAATAATACACAAACATATTAAATTCCGATTAAGCCCGTACCATATTTTTACTAACTATGGGTGCAAGAATGACCATTACCATAGCAATACTCAAGAAATCAAATTATGATTACCTTTGTAAAGTATATATGTCCAGTTAGGCTCTCAAGGTTAGGAACACTGCCAAGAAAATCGACAAAGCTGCAATTAGAACTTTGCTCGAAGTGTTCTGCAATATCATCGGTCATGTAAAGAGCAACGGACATAGCTTCCAAAAGCGGTGTATTCTCCAAGCATATTTCTTTATATTCTCCTTCTAGACACAAATACCTCAGATTTGGAGCAGAAATGCTTAGGTCTAAGGTATCAAAGTATGATAACGTCAATCTCTCAAGCAAGGGGCAGCTAGAAATCAGACTCTCGATATCATCGGGATGTATCAAGACCTGTTGAAGGTTCAGACTCCTTAGGTTGGAGAACCCATTGAACCCAGACGGGGGATCCAACTCACACCGAAACAGCTCCAGATGTGTCAATGTCTTACAAGAAAATAGACAAGATGGCACCCGGAACCACTCTCCATCTCCTAATTCAAGAGTGAACTCCCTAATATCATTTCTTGAAAGGAAAAGTAACCATTGATCAATATCTGCACGACTTTGCAAGCATGAAGTAGAGAGCTTGAACTTGTGAATGGGCCCTTGGTGAAGCAAAAGCACTTTGGTAATGAATGTAATAAGGTTGTTCTCGATGCTCGCCTTGTCTAAAGTGGAATTCGTGCATTTTTCATCGAACACAAGTTGTTGAAGATTAGTCCATTTGTACCTCCATTTGCTCGATAATATGCTAGTTTTAACGGCATCCCTTATTGGCAGTAACGAAAGGATGATTTCTATGATGCTGTTGGGTAAATCACTCAACAAATCTGGGGTCAAGTTCTTATCCATACATCAAATCCGGTCCAGAGAGGCCCCTATTAGAAAATTCAGCAAACTTTCAGAAACTCAAAGATCAAACAGAAAATAGAAAGACATGATGCAAGTGAAAGTTTCCAGAAATGTCTTTTTTAATAGCAAAAGTAATTGTACTAAGGAAGAAAGGATGCGCACAATGTTAAGAACAAGATATCAAGGAAGACAAGAAAACACAAATATAAGCTAATGGAAGAAAGCACTTTAATCTCTTTGCAATCAATGAAGGCTGTGCCCAAAAAGTGTCCCAAATGTTTACCTGGAGAGTATAAAAACACTAGCTTCTTCGAAAAGAGTTCACAAATATATATTGATTTTTGCATATTCTATCAGCTCGGAAATATAGGTCAACTGAACGACAAAAAAATTTCAATCACCATTGGTTTATCAGCTACACCTAGAACTGGAAGGACAATGA
This sequence comes from Simmondsia chinensis, assembly GCA_018398585.1. Lineage (NCBI taxonomy): Eukaryota > Viridiplantae > Streptophyta > Magnoliopsida > Caryophyllales > Simmondsiaceae > Simmondsia > Simmondsia chinensis. The sequence continues at coordinate 5,149,253 of JAGTTD010000008.1, read as the reverse complement.
ACTGAATTTTACACTCATCATTTTAGAAGAAGAGATAAGACTATCTCCTCCTCCACCCAGACAGACTCGTACGGAGACTATACATCTCCGAAACAAGGAATTTTACACCACTCATTTAGAAGAAGAGACAAGACTATACCCTCTTCCAATTTCCTCCAGCCAAACAGACTCGTATGGAAATTATATATCTCCAAGGAAAAGTTGATATTGCTACATTACAGTTGCATGCAAGGCAGACATAATGGTTGGCTGCGTTTTCGTTTAACTAACAGGTAACGGCTACTAGGTCCTTAGGCGGGAAAAACTGGTAAAGGAGTTAGTGGATCATAATTATGTTAAGCTCTATATATAATTAGGGTTGTACTTCTATCAACTATCATATGGAGTAAACCCAATACACTGCCACACATTTCCATTCAAATTTCTTTCCTCCTTGGTTCATAGACAGTAATCTCACTGATTCAAGAACAATCTGGCCAGAAACTCAAAAATACAGCCATGGCAGATTCAAGAACAACTTCGTTCCTGGCCTATAACTACACTGATTCTAGAACAATCTGGATGGAAACTCAAGAATGCATCCATGGCATTAGGCACCCGGTCCAAGAAGCAAATAGTGACTCCGGATCAAAGATCAAATGAGGTCTTGGGGAAAGAGCTCAATCAAGAATCTGGTAACAGAAGCAGAGAAAAGAAGGGCTAAATGTGAGAGGGAAAAGGCCGAGTCCATGATACATACAGTGCCATTTCAAATACAATTGGCAATTGGTCGAATAGCTCACTTAGTGATTTTATAAATTTTGTTTTAAAGAGGTAAAACCGGACAGCCTTAGGGTCAACCTCTATGCATAGGGATCCCTCAGGAATTGGTACGGACGAGAGAAGAGAGGGCTCTATCCGGCGGACGATCGCACATAGAGATACCAAAACCTCCATGCCCCGAACACGGTAGGCATCCTCCGAACAATGACCTTCCCCAAAACACTGATTGATGGAAATTTGGACACACTTTTTGCTAATTAGACGAATATCATCCATACAAACCCGGAATGACCTTAATAGCCACCTCATTGTCGCCTTAATAACCCAGAGTAGCTCACTTAGTGCATTCTTTTGGCATTCATCCTTAAGATTTCCAACCCGCGGCGGATTTACGTTTAGTGCAGCCCACCCTGACTTGGTTAATATCATATATCAGCATACCGAAAACAATAATGCACGTTTAGCCCAGTGGTCTACATGCCTTGGATGTGTAGTACTGGACACGGTATCGATTCCCACAAGCCTCATTTGTGAATTATTTTTTTCTCGACAAATCACCTTTATGTTGGGGGATTTGTCCCTATACATTAATTATACATTTTACTATTTCTATAGCTCTTTTTGTACATAATATTAAATATCGTATATTTTAGGAAAAAAATAAAAATAAATAATTTTTATATGTCAATGGTTTTACTAGTTCTTATTTAAGTATACACATAAATTACACATATGCACTCTCAAAAATTTTAGTTTGTATGCAAATGACTTCAATTTTTCTTTCTTACCTTTTCAACTCTATAACTTAGATCATATAAATTATATATTTATACTTCTATATTTAATTGACTCTTGTTTAAGTTTATTTGTAATATTTGTAATACCTTACATATAATGGTTGAAACTAAATATTTCTTATCTTTAGGAATGATTAAGAATGTCTACATTTTGACTTTGAATGAAAATATAAGAGAAAAATACGACTACTAAATTAAATAAAGTGAACATGAAAGTAATTAGTAATTCAAGCCCAACCTGAATCAAAATTCTAGATCCGCCACTGTTTCCAACATGATAACTTTTATGGATTGTATCCATCAGATAATTTGAACAAATGAAAGATTCAATCAGATCTTGGAAGCAATTGGTCAATACAACACGGAAGAATCACAGAAAAACCGCGCAATTTACACTCCCCTTACATAAAACCCTAACATGCTACAAAATTCACCATAATATTACTCTAACTAGGGGAAAATTCTAATGAATTTTACCAGATCATACGATTTAGACTTTAATTTTGGAACTCGAAATGTAAATCGACACCGAAGATAATCAAGAATACAATACCAAATTGATGCAACAAGAAATGAAAATTCAATGATCAAGAAAAAGAAAATTAAAATTCAGAGCAATTGATCGAAATGTAACGAGAATTGGAGTGATAGAGCATACCTAGATCGCGGATTAGATGTAAAAGCTAAAGGAGAATCCTTGATCTTTCGTTAGATTTATCAATTTCGATGAATTTTGTCGAAGGAGAGGGGAAAGACAGGTTGACACAGTGAGCAAGTAAATTTTTTTTGAACAAAAGTGAGCAAGTAATTAGGCAGAGGGAGTTATTTACATTTGATTTTTTACTTAAAATTATCTAAATTTTAGATATAATTTTAAAAAATTACTTATATTTTTTTTATTTTTTTAGATCACGTATAAAATTTTTAAAATTTTTTAATATCACAACTTAGTGTTAACTCCTTTAGTTTTTTCCAACATGAATTTTAGAGAAGAGAGAAAATAATTTTATTAAGCTCAAATTTATATTTAAAATAATTTTAAAATATAAAATATTTTTAATATATTAAAAGCCTGTAATATTTTTAAAATATTTTTTACATTTTAGAAAAATATTTTTTAAATGTCACTGAGTGAAAACTAATGGATACTAATGAAATTAACATTAATGTGTGACATTAAAAAATTTTAAAAAGTTTAGACTATACTTTGAAAAATTAGAAAATTTAGGTGGTTTTTAATTAAAAAAAATTTTAAATTTTACACTAATTGTGTCGGTGTTTTTAAGTTTGTTTAAAATTATCTTTTATTTTTTATTTTTATTTTTTTGTTTGAATTGATCCAATATTTGTAATTTTGTTCAAAGGAAAAACAATGAAAAGTCATTAAACTAGCTTTATATTAATTTTTGTTGTATTGTATTTGCAGATGTTGATGAGTATTCCACATACGAGTCTTGTAGTTGAATCCGACGTTGGAGTGGTAAAGATAAAGAGATTAATTGATAAGTAGTGAATTACTCCACCTATTGCCAAGTGGTTTTAAAATGGAACCTCACTTAAGCTTATATATGAATCTTAGAAGTTCCAACTCTATGGGTAAGGTGAAATTTAACAGCAAAGTTAAAAAAAAAGGCACTATAGTAGTCAAGATATATATGTCTTGCACTGAATTGGGCATAGACTTTAGAACTCGCTTACCACCATGCTGGTGGGGAAGATCTAGACAATTTTTATTATTGAAAAAATAATTCATAAAATGCAAACTATTTCGATGTGAAATTTTTTGACATTATATTCAATAAAAGTAAATAAAATACAAACTATTTCGATGTGAAATTTTTTGACATTATATTCAATAAAAGTAAATAAAATACAAACTATTTCGATATGAAATTTTTTGACATTATATTCAATAAAAGTAATATATATATTGTACTAGACAAAATTAATATTTTCAGCATTAAACTTGACATGAACTAATTTTGTTTTTTGCATTGTATGGTGTCTAATAACTGATATGTACTAAATTTGGGTATTCTAGCTATGAATTGTTATAGTGATATGATGCTTTAATTTGTCTCCTATGAGTTTGATTTTTTATATATTAAGTTTAGCCACTCTATCTTAGTCTTCCCACATTATTTATCTATCTTCAAAATGCCAAAGTTTGTTGAAAAATTGATCATTAAAAAATTCAGAGGCGCTTCCTTTGGAAGGGTAATGGGAATCAAGGTGGTATACCCCTTGTTAAATGGGAGATTATCCAAAAACCCAAAAAGTTGGGTGGACTTGGAGTTCGTGATCCCATCCCAAGTAACGTTGCATTACTGTTCAAGTGGTGGTGGAGATACTTAGTCGAAGGAGATGCATTATGGAGAAGAGTGGTGGATGCGATTCATGCAGAAGGTGAACCGATCAAAATGACTGAGCATGAAAGAGAGTTGATGGCTGGATTTTGAAGAAATATTGTGAAGATCCAAGATGTGAACAACCGTATAAATGAAGTCATAAATGAGGAGTATTGAGTTAGGATGGAAATGGTGAAAGTGTGAAATTTTGGCATGATAATTGGGCCATAAATTTTTAGCTTAAGACTCAATTTGTGGGCCTATTTTCAATTTCCCTCACAGAGTTGTAGAAATGGGATGGTGGGATATTGCTTCTTAGAGGTGGACTTTCAATTGGAGAAGAAGCTTTCTTCCCCGAGATGGTGATCTATTGGATGATTTCTTTAACATTGTTGGGGTGCTTCATCAGGTGCCGGCTGCAGTGGTCACTAAAGAAAGATGGCTTCTGCTCCGTCAGGTCTCTAGTTGATAAGATATGGTCTCTAAGAGTTCCTACTTGCTTTATTGACAATCTTGTTTGTGGAGTTTGGAAAAGTTTCGCTCCTACAAAGATAGAGATTCTTGTGTGGCTTGCACTTCTAGGGAGGTTAAATACAAAAGATTGGCTCATCAAGTATGGAATCACAAATGCAGGTTGTGTGGATTGCAGCTTTTGCAATGACGAACCCGAAAAAGTTAATCACTTCTTTATAAATTGTAATCTTAGCCGGGCCATTTGGTTTCGAGTTGAGAAGTGGTGCGGATACCGGGTGGTGTTGCTAGGGTCACTTAGAGATCTTTTTGAGCATTGCTCCTCTTTCCCCATTAAAGGCAAGTTTCAGAAGAAAATTTGGCTATCTCTTTTTCTTTATAATCATTTGGGTGATTTGGCACAAGAGGAACAAAATAATTTTTAACAATGAAGCGTGAAACGAAGATGAAGTGTTTTGGAGCATCACTATGAAAATAGGGTACTGGATGGCGGATTGGAATCAAGGCTTTCCTTATAAGTTGGATAAAATAGCTAGAAATATTCGATGTATTTTACTTTGTCAAAAGTGGCTCTTTGGATTGTTTTGTTTTCTGTTGGGCCCCCTTCTCTCTTGTTCTGTTTTGGTTGTTTTCTTGTTGGTTGCTTGTTTTGTCTGCTCGGAATTTCCAAAAAAGAGTACTCTGGTATTTTGAGAGTTGTCATCGATATACATGTAAAACTCAATATATGCAGTAAAGGACTCTGATGTTTCATTGTTTTATTCTCTAGGTACTCTCCCAAGATCATGCCATGATGGGAGCCTCTTTGAGGCACTGAGTTGTTACTGTTATTAGGGGTGTTCATGGGTTTGGGAAACCCAAAACCCACCCAACCCACTTAATTTGGGTTGGGTTGGGCCGGGTTAGTAATTTAGTTGGATCTTGATTGGTACATTTAAGTTTACCCATGGGTTTCATGGGTTTTATTGGTTCAACCATAAAACCCATTATACCCAACACAATACCACATGGCTTTGATTCAATCATTACAAAATTTTGCTTCTTAACCTTTGTTTAAATTTGCTTTTGCTATAGATGTTTTAGTTATATGTAGATCAAGTTTAGCAACATTTTCAATGCCCCAGGGGCTCCCGCCTAAGCAAGGTTGAGGAAGGGGAGGGGGGGAGGGGGTGGATATACATAGCCTTTCCCCTTCAGGGTGCTATCCTGAAGAGAAGCTATTTCTAAGTACCTCCAACTTAAAGGATAAAGGCTTCCCAGGAGGTCACCCATCGTAATACTACTCTCGCCGAAGCAAGCTTAACTTTGGAGTTTTAAAGAGACTTGGTGCTTGCATGTTGGTACCCTCTTTGGTTATATGTAGATCAAGTGAATTATGTTATTTTATTTATTTTTAAAAAAAATGCACTAATGTTGAGCATCATCATCCTTTACTTATCAAAAAAAAATTGGTAGACTATCATTTAGGCATCTTAAGATTTGAGCATTTATTACCTAGATACTCTTACATTTCAATATATCTAATAAGGTACCCTCAAGTTTGAATATTTTATCACCTAGGTATCCTATGTCGAAATCTAATGCATTCCGACCAATTTTATATAAAACAGTTGTTTAGTTAATTATTTTATTCTACATATATTTTTTATTTGTTACCATCTTTAGTTATCAAGTTGATTATATTCTAATGCTACCTCGTTCTTTATGTTGGGTTGCCCTGGGTTATCCATGACCTATCGGAGCCAGAACCAGAACCCTAATTTTTAAATTCTTTCCACGGGTTTGGGTGAGTTTTGGACCCAAAATTATTGGGTCTTTATGGGTTGGCCCCAACCCCAACTCATCCATTGAGCACCCCTAGTTGTTGTCTTATCTACCCTCCAATTTAACCAAGATTTTGTAAAAATATGATGAACTTTTTTTTTTTTGGATCTAAATATGATGAACTTTAGATGAACATTACTAATGTGACATAGATTACCATAATATATATTTTCCAATGAAAAGCTACTGGGTTAGAGTGAAATGTACTTAAATTATACATTGTCAAAATCATGTTCATATTAGCGTTTATGGAGGAAATACGTTGCGTTACGACAAAGGACCTATATACATGATTGATTTATTTTTCATAAAATTAATTTGCATAGTGAAAATTGGAAGGGAAACTTAAAATATAATTTTGCCATAACAATTAACAACTAGAATACTCAAATAAAGTACATAACTATTGCATAAAATTCACGGTCGTCTAAGATTTTTAAACATATTAGCAAGTGTTAGACTCCATATAATGTTAAAAAAAATCGTTGATGTCTTGTTTATGTTGAAAACATTAATTCTATTTAAATACCATACTTTTTTTTTTAAAAAACTTTTGTAAGTAGTGCTAAAAAACGTGACATAGGGAGAGTTTGGTGCTTTTTTTTTTTTTTTTTTTTTTAATGAGCCTAAATTTTCCCCACTTGGATGGCGATAAGTAACTTTCAAACTTCACCGCATAATACCAAGATAAGCTTGTAGCCAAGATTGTTAAAATCGGGAATTCTACTTAGAATTGATAGGGGCTTTTAGAATCAGAATCGTAGAATAAATCGAGAATCGTGAGATTCTACTAAATATATATTATAATTTTTTTTGTATTAATATCAGTTATATAATTCAAAAAATTGTTAATAATACCTTGACTTATATGGATATATATAAGAAATATAATCAATATAATAAAGATATTTTCATTTAACATATATGTGTTATTTTATGTTATAATAATCCTCGGAGATTTTAAAATAGATATTGCTAATCAAACTTTATATTAAAGTTAAAATTTAAAACTAAACTTAATTTAAGTTTTTTGAAAGTATATAATGTTTAATTAACTTTTGTTTACTTCAACTAATAATGTAAGTTTGTTTATAATATATGCTTGATTTTCTTACATTTTAACCTTTTATTTGTATAAGTTGGTAGAATTAAGGTTGGATCGGTAGAATCGTAAAATCGTACTATGATTTTATCCATTAGTTTCATGTAGTATCAATGAATAGTAAAATTCTACAAAATTAAAATTCTACTCAAGATTTAAATCGGCTAGCAATTATAGAGTCGTAGAATCGCAAAATTCTAAGATTTGAATCAGGTTTTAATAACCATGCTTGCGGCTAATTCAGTGTCAAAAATATTCATTTAGGCTAGTACAATAACTTTCTTTTTAACTTGAAAAATCGTACGGATTAGACCCCCCCTAATCTTTTTTAGACCCCTCTAACCTTAAATAGACTTTTTTTGACAAAATTGTCTCTCCCACTTCAAAACCCCACCTGTCCACTCTCTCTCTCCCCTTCACTGTCCTCATTTAATGCAAGACAGTATTCCATTCTCTCATGTAATGCAAAAGGAAACTTTTTGACTTTTTCCATTCTTTTCATTCTCTCTTTCCATTCTTTTCCCGCCCATTTGTCTTCTTTCTCTCATATCTCATTCTCTCTTCTTTCTTCTTCTTCTATTATTTTAGAATTTTTATGTCAAAAAAAATATTATTTTCGAATTTCTGAGCTCCATTCTCAGCGTCCTACGTGTTTCCTCGTCCTACTTGGGCCCTTGGGTAATTGTTTGTGGTGGTTTGGAAGAAGAAGAAGGCTTTGTAAGAATGGGTTTGAAGTATTGTGGCATTGCGGTAGGTTCAAGGTTGAATCATTACACATTTCATGGTTTTTGGATCAGACATTGAAGGTAAAATGATCATTTCATGCATTGGTCATTAATGGATCTCTATCATATGAGGTTGGTGTCATTTATGGTGCATGATTGGTGTAAATGGTGTATTATAATTTTCTTTTGGTGTGTTTCAACTCATTAAAGACATATGATTAATCATACACCCCGTATGATTGGTTTAAATGGTGTATTATCATATTGTGTCGGTGTTTTTTAAGTCATTAATGGTATATGATTAATTATACACCATGTATGATAAGTGTTAATTGTGTAAAATCAACTCACATAGTTATGTTTCAAGTAATTAGTGGTGTATGACTTATTATACACGGTGTATGATAAGTTTTAATTGTGTAAAATCAACTTGTACAAGTGTGTTTCAAGTATTTAATTGTGTATGACTTATCATACACCGTGTATGATAAGTTTTAATTGTGTAAAATCAAACTTGTTTTTAGTGTGGTTTATTTAATTAGTGGTGTATGATCAATCATACACGGTGTATAATAGGTTTTAATGGTGTAAAATCAGCTTATATAGGTATGTTTTAAGTAATTATTGGTGTATGACTTATCATACACGATAAGTTTTAATTGTGTAAAATTAACTTATATAGTTATGTTTTAAATAATAAATGGTGTATGACTTGTCATACACGGCGTATGATAAGTTTATTTGTGTAAAATCAACTTTTGCATGTTTTTTAAGTAATTAGTGGTGTATGACTTATCATACACAGTGTATGATGAGTTTTAATTATGTAAAATCAACTTGTACAAGTGCGTTTCAAGTAATTAGTGGTGTATGACTTATCATATACGGTGTATGACTTATCATACACGGTGTATGATAAGTTTTAATTGTGTAAAATCAACTTTTATAGTTATGTTTCAAGTAATTATTGGTGTATGACTTATCACACACCGTGTATAATAAGTTTTAATTGTGTAAAATCAACTTGTACAAGTTTGTTTCAAGTAATTAGTGGTATATGACTTATCATACACGGTGTATGGTAAATTTTAATTATGTAAAATCAACTTAATGGTGTTTTAAGTAACCAGTGGTGCATGATTAATCATGCACGGTGTATGATAGGTTTTAATTGTGCAAAATCAACTTGTATATATGTGTTTCAAGTATTTAATGGTGTATCATCAATCATACATGGTGTATGATAGATTTTAATAGTGTAAAACCAGCTTATATAGTTATGTTTAAAGTAATTAGTGGGGTATGATCAATCATACAAGGTGTATGATAGGTTTTAACGGTGTCAAATCAAAATATATAGATGTGTTCCAAGTAATTAGAGGTTTATGATGAATCATACACGGTGTATGATAGGTTTTGAACGGTATGAAATCAACTTGAATAGATGTGTTTCATGTAAATAGTGGTGTATGATCAATCATACACGGTGCATGATGAGTTTTAATAGTGTGAAATCAACATTTGCATGTTTTTTTTTCAAGTTTTGCTGGTGCAATGGTGTAAAATCAACTTTTATATGTGTGTTTCAAGCAATTATAGGTGTATGATGAATCATACACGGTATATGATAGGTTATATTGGTATAAAATCAACTTATATTGGTGTGTTTGAAGTAAATAGTGGTGTATTATCAATCATACACGGTGTATGATGAGTTTTAATAGTGTGAAATCAACATTTGCATGTTTTTTTCAAGTTTTACTTGTATAATGGTGTAAAATAAACGTTTATGTGTGTTTCAAGTAATTTTATTGTATGATTAATCATACACTGTGTATGATAAGTTTTAATTGTGTAAAATCAACTTACATAATTATGTTTCAAGTAATTATTGGTGTATGACTTATCATACACCGTGTATGATAAGTTTTAATTGTGTAAAATCAACTTGTACAAGTGTGTTTCAAGTAATTAGTGGTGTATGACTTATCATACACGGTGTATGATAAGTTTTAATTGTGTAAAATCAACTTTTGCATGTTTTTTAAGTAATTACTGGTGTATGGTGTGAAATCAACTTATTTTAATGTGGTTTAAGTAATTAGTGGTGTATGGCTTATCATACATAGTGTATGATAAGTTTTAATTGTGTAAATCAACTGTACAAATGTGTTTCAAGTATTTAGTAGTGTATAACTTATCATACACGGTGTATAATAAGTTTAAATTGTGTAAAATCAACTTGTATAAATGTGTTTCATGTAATTAGTGATATATAACTTATCATACACCGTGTATGATAAGTTTTAATTATGTAAAATCAACTTTGTATAAGTGTGTTTCAAGTATTTAGTGGTGTATGACTGATGTACCTTATATTTTACATATTTTATTCTTCATTCTTGCGACATATTTGATTTTTATATGTGTGTTTTATTGTAATCTAGGTACGTTTTGGCTTAGAATGCAACGGAGCAAACAAATGTTGAAAAGCGGCAAAATCAAGTATAATTGAAGACTGCTTTGAGAAACCTGACCACGTGCACGAAAAATGACCAATCGGACTGTAATTCTGTAATTCAAATAGGTATCGTGGATAATTAATATATATATTTATATATATTTCAATATTGTATATTATATATTATTTAATATTATAATATTATATTATTTTATATTTATATAATATTAAATATATATATATAGACGGTGGGAGAGGGAGGACGCGGTGGCGGCCGCACAGCACTCCACTTATAAATATAGATTGCTAGACCTAATTTGACATCTTTTGCCACGCGTCCTTTCATCCTTTCCTTCCCGAAGCCGCTACGAGATCCAAAAGGTTCTCAAACGCCGAAGCACAGGTGGTCGGAGTACTGGGGAATTAAAGCAAGGATCAACGTCAACATCAATTGGGGGAGTCTTCAAATCCTTAGTTTTATCATTATTGTTTTCTTTCTTGGATTTTATGATGTTCAGAACTCCTATGGAGGAGTAGACTTTTAGTTTAGGGATGAAGGGCGGGTAGCCGCCCGTATCCCTGATTTATATTATACTTTTGATGATTGGTTTAGTTATGTTATATTTGACCCCTGTGGGGAGTTCTTCGTAATTGTTGGATATTTTTGTATGTGTGCTTGTAGCCATGACTAAGTCTTCAACCTTGCAGCGATTAGTCTTGTGCTTGTAGCCTAGACCCGAACATAACAGGAATTCACACGTGGTCAGGGTTGAGGTTCTACCCAACCCTGAACCCAATCTTTTATATAAGTTAATATTGAATTAGGAGTAACAAAGGAATTAAGTAGTGCTAATGAGATAACCTATGCTACATCTAGAGTGCTAAGATAGGTTATGCCTTTAGACTAGTTTATTACCCTAGGCCCTAATTTATATATTAACCCAGGCTTAGAGCTTGTAGCCTAAGTCCTTCAAATCATCGTCCTAAATAAAATATAATGGCGAGATACGTATTAAGCTACCCTAAATTCACTCCCTAAACTAATCTTAATTGAATTGACACATTTACTTTATATTTAATTTTATTAATTTAGTCAATAATTTATTCAAACAACAAAAACCTAAAATTTCAAACCACTTGTTAATCACTAAGTCTAACTTAACACGATTCCCTATGGATACGACCCGTATACCCGACAAAGCTACGACGTCTCGTACGCTTGCGAGTAGACGGCTTTAAAACAAACATTTAAAACACATCAAGTTTTTGGCACCGTTGCCGGGGAATCGGTAAGCTAAGTTGATTTTGAAATTAACAAGTTACTTTATTTTATTTATTTATTTTTTTTGTTTACGAAAGAAAATCAAAATAAATAAAAAATTTTGCTTTACTTTTTTTTTCCGTTTATTTTTCGTTATTTTATTTTTTAATTTTACTTTTAATTTTTTTCCTTTGTTTAAAAAAATCTTATTTTTCATTAGTTTACTTTTTTGTTTTATTTTTCTTTGTTCGTTTATTTTTACTTATTTATTTATTTATTTTGTTTTAGTTATATAATTTTTTATAGAATGGCTAACTTTGTACCGCGTACGATTGGGGACCACTTCATTCCCCACACGTACGTCACACCCGCCGGAGTTACGTTACCTGCCTTGGGTAATGTTAACTTTGAGCTTAAGCCTGAGATCATCAACACGCTTCCCATCTTCTATGGGAAGCCGATTGAGAACCCATATGCGCACCTTGATGCGTTTATAGAAATTTGCGAAATTTGTCATCATCAAGGTGTCTCAACTGATGCTGTTCGGCTACGTCTTTTTCCATTCTCGTTAAAGAATGTAGCCAAAAGGTGGTTTCAGTCTCTTTCGAGAGATGAAATCACCACTTGGGCTGACCTCCAGCAAAAGTTTCTGGTCAAGTTTTATCCTAAAGCCAGAACTATGGCTGTTAGACATGCAATCAACAGTTTTGAACAAAATGATCAGGAACAATTTCATGAGAGTTGGGACAGATTTAAGGAGCTCCTTAGAAGTTTTCCCCACCACGGGTCACCCAAGTGGGCTCTTGTGCAGAATTTCTACGATGGTCTCACAGCTTCCAACAAGCAAATGGTTAATGCTTCATGCGGGGGAGCATTTAACCAACAAGATGAGGACGAGGCGTGGACGCTATTTGAGAGCCTCAGCGAACACTCTCTCGACCAAGCCTCTTCTGTGAGGGTGGTTAGAGGGGGCACATGCGGTGTCTACGAAGTAGCACCTACCGATGACATTAACCTTCGACTGGACGCCCTTAGCAGGAAGATGGATCAGCTTATAAACTTGCATGTGAATCCTACTAATGTGTGTATGGTCAATGCTGTTGAGTCATCAAGTGATATTACTCCGTGTGACATTTGTTCGAGTGAGGACCATTCTGTGTTTAATTGTGTATATGCGTCACAATTCCCCGATTATGTACAGGACCAGGTTCAGGCAGCTCAAGGATATTCGGGAAATGGCGACCCGTTCTCAAACACCTAAAATTCCGAGTGGCGCGATCATCAGAACTTCTAATGGAAGCAGGACACCAATCAATATCAACCCACGAAACAACAAGATCCTGGTTTTGAAGGTAATGTGCACCCTCCTGTTTTTCAGAGAGAGCATAGGTATGATGTTCGACCTCACTCCAATGTTTCTCATAATGACCCTCCTCCTCCACCTCCAGGATTTATGTCACATTTTGAGGAGCGTATGCTCCACTTTATGGAGGACACCACACAATTGGTTCAGTCTCATTCACACTCTATCGCCAAATTAGAGACCCAGATAGAACAGTTGACTCACGTACTAAACAGGATAGAGGAAGGGAGGTTACCCTCCCAACCACTCACAAACCCCACAGGATCAACTAGTTCTAACCCTAGCTTGCTTATTCATGAGCAAGCTCAGATTATGTCAGTTTCAAAAGAGGAGAGCCTTAGGGAAGTTGAGGTTGAAACTGAGAAGGATGTGACTCCCTCTCCACTGTTGATAGGGAGGGATCACGAGAAAGGGGTTTTTGAACCTGTTGTCCCTTTTCCTTCGGCCCTTATGGGACCAAAGAAGAAGGACGACCCAAAGAGGGCTGAGCTCATAGATGTGTTTAAGGACGTGAAGATCAACTTGCCATTGATTGAAGCCATTAAACACATTCCAATGTATGCCAAGTTCCTCAAGGACCTCTGCACCAAAAAGAAGCGTGCACAAGCACATATCTCGAAGAAGGTCTGGCTCACTAAGAAGGTGAGCAACATTTTAGAGTCGGGCTACCCACCCAAGTTTCGAGACCCTGGGGCATTTTTGGTTCCATGCGTCTTAGGAGAGCGTTATACCAGTAGAGCCTTGTTAGATCTAGGAGCGAATGTAAACCTTATTCCTTATTCAGTTTTTTAGGAACTGGGAATAGGACACCTTAAGCCAACTAATGTTACACTTCAGTTGGCTGATAGGACAGAGCGGGTACCTCGTGGATTAGTTGAAGATGTACTTGTCAAGATTGACAAGTTTGTCTTCCCTATTGATTTTATTGTCTTAGATATGGACACTACTCCTAGGCGAAAGCGCAACACTCCTATTATTCTAGGTCGACCGTTTCTAGCGACAGCCGATGCTGTTATTCACTATAGGACGGGAGTGTTGGAGGTTTCTTTTGGAAACCTCAAGGGAAAATTGAAGGTCTCGAACTTTGTTCGACACCCTGAGACTGAGGACGAGTTGGAATACTATAGGGTTGATGATGTTGACCCTTGAGTAGAATCGGACAAGCCTGATTCTACTAAAAGTGATTATTGTAATAGTGTCCATGTCTGTGTCGATAGTTGTGCTTCATCACCTACACCTAGTAGGATAGAGATTTGTGACCTTGACGCTGGTAATGTTTCCTTCCTTGATAGTCACGGGTCTCGAAACGCTGTTGGGTTTGGGGATCGTCCCTACCGGATCAACCTGAGTTCTATGGTAGACATTGCCTTGGATTGTGGTTGATCTCGTGTTCTAAACTGCGTCCGGCTGAAGACGTTAAACTTAGCGCTCTTGGGAGACAATTCAACCTATCTTTAGTTTAGTTTTATTTTATTTATTATTATTTTATTTTATTTTTTTTAAGCATGAACTCTCTTTCAATTGTAGATCTGTTTATTATCCCTCCTATGATAACTTTGTTTCTCTTTTACTAAACACTTGTATGCTTTTTATTTATAATACTACTAACAAGTTTGTTTAGTATCCTATCTTCTATGTCTTTGATTGCAGCTTGCTACCTCCGTCTTTCTTCTTTGGATTTGCTCACCACATGTCGCTGAATATGTCACACCTCAGGTCGTCTCTTTCCTTTCCTTGCTTGAATTTATTTTTGTCGATTTGCATTGAGGACAATGCAAGGTTTGGGTTTGGGGATGGCAGATAAGACCGAACTTCTGTTTGTCCTTTAAAGCTTAATTTGGCATAAACTAGCTACACTTTTGAAGGCATAAATGAGTATAAGATTGTTGTGACCCTTATTGTCAACCAGTTCTGAGATTTACTTTAATGATTAGAATGGTGATGAGATGAGATTATTGTTGGATCAGACCTTTGAATCCATATTTTTGTCTTTTAACTAGTTAGTGAGATTATTACTTTTCACCCTTAATCTTGTGACATATCCTACTGTTTGGGTTGAAATAATGGTAATAACTTTAGGAATAGGAATCCACTATTCTACTTCTAACAATGTTAAAATCAATTGGACATTTTTTTTATCTTAGGTAACCCCTTAAAGTAAAAAAAAAAAAAAAAAAAAAACAAAGGGGTGACTAGTTGGTTCTTGTAGCCCCTGTGTCTCGAGCAAGTAAGCCCGTAGGGGTATCTTAAAACCTAGTACCTTGAGCCAACTGGGTCGGGAGCTGCCGGTCGAAAGCTCGCTACATGGGCCACAGGGAAAGCTTAAGAAGAATCAACTTTATAGTTACCAAAATAAGCACTAATACCCATTAAAAAAAAAAGGTATGTGCTAGCAGGTTAGGTTGTGGATCCTTAAGACTCGAGCCATTAGGTCTGTAGGGGTCTCTTAAAACCTGGTACCTTGAGCCAACTGGATTGGGAGCTGCTGGCCGAAAACTCATTACATGGGTCCGAGGGAGACACACCTAACCAAGTTAAAAAAAAAAAAAAGAAAGAAAAAAAGGGAAGAAGGGAAAACAAGAGAGAAAAGAGAAGCCTTTTGATTTCACTATTGATTAGTAGTGAAGGGTTAGGATAACTTATTCCTTTACTTATTACCTTTATTTCTTCTTTAAGTCAGAGGGTTTTGAAATAAGACGAAGGGAAGAGAAGTTCTAAGATCACTCACTAGTAAAAAGACCTTAATAACGGAGACTTAAGTCAGAGCTAGTGCAATAATAACATTACATAAGGATTCGCTACTCTCAAGTACACTCTCAAGTATGGTCGAACAATAATTTTCGCAAGTGACCTTTGCGGTTAAATGCCTCACTCGACTTTTCTGTCAGTAGCTAGTTTAAATAGAAACTTGCTTGAGGACAAGCAAAGAGTGGGTTTGGGGATGTTGATGTACCTTAAATTTTACATATTTTATTCTTCATTCTTACGACATATTCGACTTTTACATGTGTGTTTTGTTGTAATCTAGGTACGTTTTGGCTTAGAATGCAACGGAGCAAACAAATGTTGAAAAGCGGCAAAATCAAGTATAATTGAAGACTGCTTTGAGAAACCAGACCACGTGCGCGAAAAATGACCAATTGGACTGTAATTCGGTAATTCAAATAGGTCTCGTGGATAATTAATATATATATATTTATATTTATATATATTTCAATATTGTATATTATATATTATTTAATATTATAATATTATATTATTTTATATTTATATAATATTATATATATATATATATATATATATAGACGGTGGGAGAGGGAGGACGCGGCGGCGGCCGCACAGCACGCCACTTATAAATATAGATTGCTAGACCTAATTTGACATCTTTTGCCACGCCTCCTTTCATCCTCTCCTTCCCAAAGCCGCTACGAGATCCAAAGGGTTCTCAAACGTCGAAGCGCAGGCGGTTGGAGTACTGGAGAATTAAAGCAAGGATCAACGTCAACATCAATTGGGGGAGTCTTCAAATCCTTAGTTTTATCATTGTTATTTTCTTTCTTGGATTTCATGATGTTCAGAACTCCTATGGAGGAGTAGACTTTTAGTTTAGGGATGAAGGGCGGGTAGCCGCCCGTATCCCTGATTTATATTATACTTTTGACGATTGGTTTAATTATGTTATATTTGCACCCCTGTGGGGAGTTCTTCGTAATTGTTGGATATTTTTGTATGTGTGCTTGTAGCTATGACTAGGTCTTCAACCTTGCAGCAACTAATCTTGTGCTTGTAGCCTAGACCCGAACATAACAGGAATTCACGTGCGGTCAGGGTTGAGGTTCTACCCAACCCTGAACCCAATATTTTATATAAGTTAATATTGAATTAGGAGTAACAAAGGAATTAAGTAGTGCTAATGAGATAACCTATGCTACATCTAGAATGCTAAGATAGGTTATGCCTTTAGACTAGTTCATTACCCTAAGCCCTAATTTATATATTAACCCAGGCTTAGAGCTTGTAGCCTAAGTCCTTCAAATTATCGTCCTAAGTAAAATATAATGGCAGGATACGTGTTAAGCTACCCTAAATTCACTCCCTAAACTAATCTCAATTGAATTGACAAATTTACTTTTTATTTAATTTTATGAGTCAACAATTTATTAAAACAACAAAAACCTAAAAATTCAAATCACTTGTTAATCACTAAGTCTAACTTAACACGATTTCCTGTGGATACGGCCCGTATACCCGACAAAGTTACGACGTCTCATACGCTTGTGAGTAGACGGTTTTAAAACACACATTTAAAACACATCAATGACTTATCATACACAGTGTCTAATAAGTTTTAATTGTGTAAAATCAACTTAATGGTGTGTTTTAAGTAACCAGTGGTGTATGATTAATCATACACCATGTATGATCTGTTTTAATGGTTTGAAATGAATACTCTATGTGTGTTTCAAGTAATTAGTCGTGTATGATTAATCATACACAGTGTATGATAGGTTTTAATTGTGTAAAATTAACTTGTATATGTGTGTTTCAAGTATTTAATGGTGTATCATCAATCATACACAGTGTATGATAGGTTTTAATAGTGTAAAATTAACTTATATAGGTATGTTTTAAGTAATTAGTGGTGTATGATTAATCATACATGGTGTATGATAGATTATAATGGTGTAAAATCAACTTATATAGATATATTTCAAGTAATTAATGGTGTATAATTAGTCATATACGGTGTATGATTGGTTTTAATGATGTAAAATCAACTTATATAGGTATGTTTTAAGTAATTAGTGGTTTAATGGTGTAAAATCAACTTGTATAGGTATGTTTCCAGTAATTAGTGGTGTGTAATGAATCATACACGATGTATTATGGACTATAATAGTGTAATATCAACTTATATAGGTATGTTTCAAGTAATTAGTGATGTATGACTTATAATACACGGCGTGTGATAAGTTTTAATGGTATAATATCAACTTTTGCAGGTTTTTTCAAGTAATTAGTGGTATAATGGTGAAAAATCAACTTTTATAAGTGTATTTCAAGTAATTATTGGTGTATGATGAATCATACACGGTGTATGATGCATTATAATGGTGTAAAATAAACATATATAGATATGTTTCAAGTAGTTAGTGGTGAATGACTTATCATACACGGTGTATGATAGGTTTTAATGGTGTAGAATCAACGTTTGCATGTTTTTTCAAGTAATTAGTGGTATAATGGTGTAAAATCAACTTTTATAACTGTGTTTCAAGTAATTATTGGTGTGTGATGAATCATACACGGTGTATGATGCGTTATAATGGTGTAAAATGAACTTATATATGTATGTTTCAAGTAATTAGCGGTGCAGATTTTTTCAAGTAATTTGTGGTATAATGGTGTGAAATCAACTTTTGTAAGTGTGTTTCAAGTAATTATTGGTGTATGATGAATCATACACGGTGTATGATGGGTTGTAATATTGTAAAATGAGCTTATATAGGTATGTTTTAAGTAATTAGTGGTGAATGACTTATCATACACAGTGTATGATAGATTTTAATAGTATAAAATCAACTTTTGCAGGTTTGTTCATGTAATTAGTGGTATAATGGTGCAAAATCAACTTGCCTAGGTATGTTTCAAGTAATTAGTGGTGTATGATAAATCATACATGTTGTATGATGGATTATAATAGTGTAAAATCAACTTATATAGGTATGTTTCAAGTAATTAGTAGTGTATGACTTATTATACACGGTGTATGATAGGTTTTAATGTTATAAAATCAACTTTTGCAGGTTTTTCCAAGTAATTGGTGGTATAATGGTGTAAATCAACTTGCATAGGTATGTTTCAAGTAATTAGTGGTGTAGGATGAATTATACACGCTGTATGATGGATTATAATAGTGTAAAATCAGCTTATATATGTATTTTTCAAGTAATTAGTGGTGTATGACTTATCATACACGGTGTATGATTGGTTTTAATGGTGTAATATCAAGTTGTGTTGGTGTGTTTTAAGTCATTAGTGGTGTATGATTGATCATACACCGTGTATGATGGGTTTAAATGGTGTGCAACAACTTGTTTTAGTGTCTTTCAAGTCAATAGTATTATATTTAAATGCAGGTCTGATTGTGGCATGTTCGTCATGAAGTTTGTAGAATTTTTGTTTACAAATGGTCTCGATGACTTCTAATGCACGCAAGAGCAGATGGAGAAGTTGCGGACCAATACATGTATATACTTATACAGCCACTGTAGAAAGAAACAAATAAAAATATATACAAGCGAATAGAAAGGTTGTGATGTGTATGTATTATTGTATATTTTCATATTGTTATGTATTCCCGTATTCTTTACATTGTATTCATTATACTCTAGGAAATAATCATTTTCGTTTGATATGTTAGTGAATTGGTTGAGGTTGTTATGGATTTGTACTAAGTGTATGATTGATTGAGTGATTGACGTATGGATTTAGCCAAAAAAAGGGAAATGTATAAAACTTGTTGCACTTTGGCAACAGTCATTCTTCCCCATCTTGTTTATGAGTGTAAATAGTTTGATTATTGGATGTATGTATTTTATCCAATACAATACAACACTCATTTTACTTTGCCAGCTTTCATTCTTTCACTTACTATCATCCCTTTCCCTTTTTAGAAGCTCTCATCCGCCCTTCCATGGCTCAAACCAGAAATCACTTATTACTTCTATATAAGATTCAAGGTCCAACATGGCAGCAAATATAAAGGCATGATTCAACATACACCAATAATTACTTGAAACACACTTATAAAAGTTGATTTTACACCATTATACCAGCAAAACTTGCAAAAAAAAAAATGCAAAATTTGATTTCACACCGTTAAAACTCATCATACACCATGTATGATTGATAATACACCACTATTTACTTCAAATACACCAATATAACCCATAATACACGGTGTATGATTCATCATACACCAATAATTACTTGAAACACACTTATAAAAGTTGATTTTACACCATTATACCAGTAAAACTTGAAAAAAAAAAGTAAATATTGATTTTACACCATTAAAACTCATCATACACCACTATTTACTTCAAATACACCAATATAAGTTGATTTTACACCAATATAACCCATCATACACCGTGTATGATTCATCATATAACAATAATTACTTGAAACACATGTATAAAAGTTTATTTTACACAATTAAAAACTAGCATACACCGTGTATGATTAATCATACACCACTAATTACTTGAAACACACCCAGAGTATTCATTTCAAACTATTAAAACCTATCATATATGGTGTATGATTAATCATACACCACTAGTTACTTAAAACACACCATTAAGTTGATTTTACACAATTAAAACTTGTCATACACCATGTATGATAAGTCATACACCACTAATTACTTTAAACACACTTGTACAAGTTGATTTTACACAATTAAAACTTCTCATACGTGGTGTATGATAAGTTATACACCAATAATTATTTAAAACATAACTATAAAAGTTGATTTTACACAATTAAAACTTATCATACACCGTGTATGATAAGTCATACTCAACTAATTACTTGAAACACAATTGTATAAGTTGATTTTACATAATTAAAACTCGTTATACACCGTGTAGGATAAGTCATACACCACTAATTACTTAAAAAACATGCAAAAGTTGATTTTACGCAAATAAACTTATCATACACCGTGTATGATAAGTCATACGCCGTTAATTACTTGAAACACAACTATATAAGTTGATTTTACACAATTAAAACTTATCATACATGGTGTATGATAAGTCATACACCACCAATTACTTGAAATATACCTATATAAGCTGATTTTACCCCATTAAAACCTATCATACACCGTGCATGATTGATCATATACCACTAATTACTTAATCCATGCTAAAAACAAGTTGATTTCACACCATACACCAGTAATTACTTAAAAAACATGCAAAAGGTAATTTTACACAATTAAAACTTATCATACACTGTGTATGATAAGTCATACACCACTAATTACTTGAAACACACTTGTACAAGTTGATTTTACACAATTAAAACTTATCATACACGGTGTATGATAAGTCATACACCGATAATTACTTGAAACATAACTATATAAGTTGATTTTACATAATTAAAACTTCTCATACACAGTGTATGATTAATCATACAATAATAATTACTTTAATCATACAATAATAATTACTTAAAACACACATATAAAAGTTTATTTTACACCATTATACCAGCAAAACTAAAAAAAAAAACATGTAAATGTTGATTTCACACCATTAAAACTCATCATGCACCGTGTATGATTGATAATACACCACTATTTACTTCAAATATACCAATATAAGTTGATTTTACACCAATACAACCCACCATACACCGTGTATGATTCATCATACACCAATAATTACTTGAAACACACTTATAAAGGTTGGTTTTACACCATTATACCAGCAAAACTTGAAAAAAATATGCAAATGTTAATTTCACACCATTAAAACTCATCATACACTGTGTATGATTGATAATATACCACTATTTACATGAAACACATCTATTCAAGTTGATTTCACACCGTTAAAACCTATCATACAGCGTGTATGATTCATTATAAATCTCTAATTACTTAAAACACATCTATACAAGTTGATTTGACACCGTTAAAACCTATCATACATCGTGTATGATTAATCATACTGTCACAAACCCAAAGGTTGGTGACGTGCTTTGATACCACTTTGTTACAAACCTAAATTCGTGACTTGGATAATTTTGAGAGAAAGAACAAGAGAGAGAAAGAGAGTAGAGATTGAGAAGAGAAGTAGAGAGATTAGAAGAGGATTAAGGGAAGAGAGTTAGAAGAAGAGGAGAAGTTAGAAGTAGAAGGGGAGAGGTTAGAGAAAAGAAGAGAAGTTTGGAGAAGGGAAGGAGAAATTAAGAGTTAGAAGGGGGAGAGGGGGATCAGTTTGAAGAGAGAAAGAGGAAGAGAGAAGTTTAGTTTTTCATTTCAATTCTTGATGCTCAAAACACAAATTACAAGTGTTTAAATAGACATTTTGGAGGAAAGGCCACCTAGGCCCTAGATCCTACTACTAGCCCATATTTAATTGATGCTAAATACATCATTACAAATTTAAACTAAACCCTTTGCCTCCTTTCCCCTCCCAACCGGCTCCCTCCAAGTTCAAATTTCAAAATTCAAACTAATTTAAACTAAGTAATTTTACAATCTTACATTACGTAATCGATACAAAAATAATATTACAAAAATAGCTATTCGGTTTATAGGGTCGTGACACATACACCACTAATTACTTGATACATATCTATATAAGTTGATTTTACACCATTAAAAACTATCATAAACCGTGTATGATTGATGATACACCATTAAATACTTGAAACACACATATACAAGTTGATTTTACACAATTCAAACCTATCATACACCGTGTATGATTAATCATACACCACTAATTACTTGAAACACACCCAGAGTATTCATTTCAAACTATTAAAACCGATCATACGTGGTGTATGATTAACCATACACGAATGGTTACTTAAAACACACCATTAAGTTGATTTTATACAATTAAAACTTTTCATACACCATGTATGATAAGTCATGCACCACTAATTACTTGAAACACACTGGTACAAGTTAATTTTGCACAATTAAAACTTATCATACACGGTATATGATAAGTTATATACCAATAATTGCTTGAAACATAACTATAAAAGTTGATTTTACACAATTAAAACTTATCATACACCGTGTATGATAAGTCATACACCACTAATTACTTGAAATACACTTGTACAAGTTGATTTTACACAATTAAAGCTCATCATACACCGTGTATGATAAGTCAGACGCCACTAATTACTTAAAAAACATCCAAAAGTTGATTTTACACAAATAAACTTATCATACGCCGTGTATGATAACTCATACACCACTAATTACTTGAAACATAACTATATAAGTTAATTTTACACAATTAAAACTTATCATACATGGTGTATGATAAGTCATACACCACTAATTACTTGAAACATACCTATATAAGCTGATTTTGCCCCATTAAAACCTATCATATACCGTATATGATTGACCATACACCACTAATTACTTAAACCACACTAAAAACAAGTTGATTTTACACCATACACCTGTAATTACTTAAAAAACATGCAAAAGTTGATTTTACACAATTAAAACTTTTCATACACGGTGTATGATAAGTCATACACAATTAAATACTTGAAACACACTTGTACAAGTTGATTTTACATAATTAAAACTTATCATACACTGTGTATGATAAGTCATGCACCACTAATTACTTGAAATATAACTATATAAGTTTATTTAACACAATTAAAACTTATCATACACGGTTAATCATACACCATTAATGACTTGAAAAACACCAACACCACATGATAATACACCATTTAAACCAATCATACATGTGTATGATTAATCATACACTATTAATGAGTTGAAACACACCAAAAGAAAATTATAATACACCATTAACACTAATCATGCACCATAAATGACTTGTAACACACCAACCTTATATGATAGAGATCCATTAACGACCATTGCATGAAATGATCATTTTACCTTCAATGTCTGATCTTAAAACGGTGAAATGTGTAATGACTCATCCTTGAACCTACCGCAATGCCACAATGCTTCAAACCCGTTCTTACAAAGCCTTCTTCTTCTTCCAAAGCCACCACAAACAACTACCCAAGGGCCCAAGTAGGACGAGGAAACATGCAGGACGCTAAGAATGGAGCTCGAAAATTCGAAAATAATATTTTTTTTGACAGAAAAATTTGAAAATAATAGAAGAAGAAGAAAGAAGAGAGAATGAGATATGAGAGAAGGAAGATAAATGGGCGGGAAAAGAATGGAAAGAGAGAATAAAAAAAATCAAAAAGTTTTCTTTTGCATTAATTGAGAGAATGGAATACTGTCTTGCATTAAATGAGGACAGAGAAGGGGAGAGAGAGAGTGGACAGGTGGGGTTTTGAAATGGAAGAGGCAATTTTGTCGAAAAAAGTCTATTTAAGGTTAGAGGGGTCTAAAAAAGAATTAGGGGGGGGGGGGGGGGGGGGGGGGGGGGCTGGAGGTCTAATCCGTACGATTTTTCTTTTAACTTTACAAGTACAATACTAAACAAAATGTACATAGGACTAGTTTGGTAATTTTTCATTTTTTTTCCTGTTCAAATTAGTTTATCATCTTTTTTTTTCTTTGTTCAAAATGATTCAAATGTTTTAATTTATAAAAAAAAATTGGCCCCCAACATGATGACCAAAACTAGGTAAAAATCAAAAGACGAGAGAACAATTTTGTCATAAAATTACCGATGACAAAAACGAATTCATGTTGAAGCTTCACATTTTTTTTGATAATTAGGGAAAAAATCGCAATTCAAAATGCAGCGTCCCATGAAGACGAAACCTGATACCATACATGGGTGGCTAGAGATCAAGACAATAAAAAAAATATCAAGATTTACCGACGACTACATCTCAAGATATAGATCAATATCCGCTATCTTAATGAGTGCAAACAGATACCAAACAAAAACCCACACCGAAAGATCATATCGCCAAATATGTCCAAGATTATTCTTGTGTTCTCGAGGAGAATGAAATGCACCATTTTGAAGCATTTTCCTATAAAATGGTAGCCTTTTTTTTTTTTTTTTTTTTTCAATTTAAAAATCTCCTTGTCATCATCCTCTCCAAATTCTCATTAACTAACTCAATGTCTCTCCAAATCATTAGGTTTTAATACAATGTCATTTTGTCATGGACAGTTTTATCTTTTCAAGTTTCTGATTTCTTGGAGAAAATAACTAATTATTAATACATACAAAAGTTAAATTATTAAAAAATAAATCGAAAAGAACATAAGCTTTTTTATTATTTTTATAAATATCAAGATACTAAAAAGTAAATAACCTTAATTTTATGCACTTTTTTGTCCAACTAGATTTGTGTCTTTAATCTTGAGATTTTAAAACCCTTGCTGCCATCCATGCCAAAAATTTATTTGCATAATATGTAATTCTTTTTAACAGAATTCTAATGATATCATTCAATAGAGGTTGATTGAAAAATTTTCAATTGCAACGGTTGGTTTTGGTGTAAAATTTGCTATTTTATATTGAATTTTAGTGTCCTGAATTATTAATAATTATTTTTGAATTATTTACGCTAAAAGTTCTTATAATTTATATATTATATCAATTTAGTCCTCCAACTAGTGATCATGTGTCAATTTCATCATTAGTGTAAAACCTATATTATGTTTCTGATTAACTTTTGGACGATTCGACCACGAGTTGGTTTAAATTGAGTCAATATGTTGATTTAGTAGGCTATTTGTATTTAATGTGATTATATCATTGAAAATTATGTTATTAACTTAACTTCAATTTGATTGTAGAACTAAATTGACACAATATAAATTGTAGAGAGACCAAATTGATACAAGTAAAAGTAGAAGGACCATATTAACACAATAAACAAAGTACAGAGACTGTTGGCATAAATTACCCTTTTTATTATTGTTTGATTTTTTTTCATTTTACCACATAGGTCTTACTATCTAACTTTTAACTACCTAAAAAATTTTTGGTTGCAAATGACCACCAACGGAATATTTCATTAAAAAAATAGGATATTCCATCTAATTTTAAAATATTCTATGTTCATTCCTAATTTTAGTATTTTTTTTGCAAATAACCACCTGTATTTTATAATATATAGTTTTTAACTACTTCAAACTTTCTTTTATATGAGAAAACACATTTTTTAATCAAATCTTAATTTTTTCTAAACAGGTCAAACGCATTTGACATTTCTCTCTCTCCCTCTCTCATTCATAACCCCCAAATCCCTTCATCTCTGTCTGCACCATATGTGTCGACTAGACCTGAAAAAATTTGACATGACACGATAACATGACACGAACACGTCACGAAGATAGTGGGTTAGGGCAGGGCTTTTGAAGCCAAGTTGAATTTATGTTGACCCATTTAACCATTTTAGATATTTTGGTTGGATTTGGGTTTGACCCATTTAACCTGTTTTCAACACGCTAGACCTATTTATATGGATGTGTTAGGTATTTGAGTGGTATACTACTATTATGATGTATAGATTTTAATAGTTTATCCCACATAAGATAATTAAAACTATATTTATTAATGTTAATTTAATAATTAAAAATATGTAATATATTTACTGCTAGTATAAACAGTTAACTGTATTATTTATATGTTTATAAGTTGACAAACTAGTATTTAATAGAAAATACTAATATAGTTTAAATGGATAACCCGCAGGTTACCCGTTTAATAATTGGGTTAGGTCAGGGTTGAGAGTTCCTGACCCGTATAACAAACGGGTTGGGTTCAGGTTGACGCCATTTCTAGGACCCCTTGTATAACACAAACACGAACATTACACACACGTCACGTTTGCCACCCCTAGTGTTGACATACAGACGCAGGCTATGGGTTTTGTAAAACTGTGTTTCGACACACATATTCTGTGTGTCGACATACAGATTCCCGAGAATGTTTCTATAAAATATGGTCAAAAGCTTTTAGTTAAATGGTGAAAAAAATAATCAGGTGGTCAAAATCTATATATTATAAAATGCAGGTGGTTAAGAGCTATATATTGTAAAATATAGGTAGTTATCTAAAATCAGAAATGAACACATAATATTTCCAAATTGGATGGAATATCTTTTTTTTTCTAATGGAATATTCTATCCGGCAGTAATTTGCAGCTAAATTTTTTTTTTTAACTTGGTTAAAAGTAAAAAAAATAAAAATAAAATTTAGGTAGTTAAAAGATAGATAGTATAAAATCTAGGTGATAAATTGCCAAAAACCCTTATTGTTTTCTACTCTTAGTATTATATGGTGAAATGAAGCACTAAGAGTTGGCATTATGTATGCGGGAGCTTAAAAATCTCTTTCACTTGTATTGCTATAAATAATGCCAGCATATTGATTTTTTAGAAAAATGCCTCAAAACTTTGTACGAGTAGTCTAAACTATTCTTTCGAGTTATCTCACGTTTACAGATGGACTTCAAATTTTTTCAAGTTGTTCATCCAAATCGTTATCCCAAGTTAGAAGATGGACATAAAAATTTTCATAAATAACGATCATCCTATATAAGTGCTGCATCTTAATACTTTCTTCATTTATGGTGTCCTATATGGGATTTGAGACTGCATTATGTATAAATATCTCAATCCACTACGCTCAGCTAGTTCTTGGAAACCACATGGAGGTAGAGTGGATTACATGCTCGCGTATGCAATTCAGCTAATTTGAGCTTAAGGCATGAAGATAAATAATCTTGGTAATCCACTTTCACAATTTCTATTATATACTTATTTTTGCACAAATATTATATATCATCAATGTTTAATAACCCAAGTACAAGTCACATGAACTTCTTTTAACGGAATGCCAATTACATTAATGGTAGGTGCTTAATTGTAACATTTTATTTGAGATGCTTTGAAAAATATATAAGGGTTATTTACGCCAAAGATCTATGTACTTTATACATTATGTTAATTTAGTTCTTATATTTTCAATTGTGTCAATTTAGTCCCTTTATAATTTAAAATGTGTGAATTTGGTCCTTAGAGAAAATTTTATATTAAAGTTTTTAATGAAAATTTTAATGGTTCAGCCACGAATTAGGTTAAATTAAGTAATCGGATGAAATAATAAATTACTTTCATCTAATATAATTTTACAGTTCAAATTAACGTAATTAATTTAACTTAAATTTAATTAAAGGACTAAATTGACACGTTCTGAATTGTTTAGAGACTAAATTAACATAATTAGAAGCACAAGGACTAAATTGATATAATGGACAAAATATATAAATTTTTGAAATAAATAACCCAATATATGATAACTAAACAAAAACTAATCACGTCTAAGGATAATTTAATGTCTATAATCCTATCAAGTTAAGTGAAAAGTCAAATATGGAAGCACCTCAAGTGTTGTATGAGTTCGTTCAATTCATTAAAAGAAGACCCGCCTTCTTCAACAGCCATCTTTGCCGCCTCCGCCAGCTTCTTTGCTCTGTTCCTCATCTCCGTCGCCTCTTCCCCCACCATCAGCCGTTGTATCGCCGCCGCTATTCTCTCTCTACCAACACCACCGACCACCGTCATTTTCCACTGCTCTGCCCCCACTGCCACCCCTATATTCAACACCTGAATCACCAATTTCTCGTTAAAAAATTGCTCCGCAAACGTCGGCCAGGTTATCATTGGCACGCCCGCTGCCACCGCCTCCGCCGTGGAATTCCACCCACAGTGAGTCAGAAATCCACCGGTGGCTTCATGTTCCAAAATCTGTATTTGGGGTGCCCACCCTTTTATGATTAGCCCTTTGCCGGTTACCCTTTTCTCGAAATCGATCCACCAATCTAAATTCACTTCTTCATTGTCGTTTGTTATTCTGACAACCCAGATGAAATCAACCCCAGAGGATTCCAAACCCATAGCGATTTCTTGAAGTTGTGATGGTTCAATTCGTGTTAGGCTCCCAAAACAAACGTAAATTACTGAATTTGGATTCTTCGAGTCGAGCCATTTCAAGCAATCTTGATTATCAATAGAACCCCTTTTACCCCTTTGTGACTTCACAACAATGTCCTTGTTGCACAACGACACAGGCCCAATTTGCCATGCTTTTCTCCCTAAAACCTCTCGGTAATGATCAGCATAAACCCTTTCAAGCTCGTAAAAGCTGTTAATCACAACTCCATAGCTGCTAATCTCAGATTCAATAGATTCCTTGAGCATTTTCATCATCTCTGTGTCTCTATTTTCCCTTAAATCTTCATAAATATGGGATCTTTTCATTGTAATTTTCCCTGGAAAATTTGGGATGCGAAATTCTTCATCCTCGGATGAAACTGACAACTGCGGTTTGAATTCCATTATCGCCGATGTTGCACAAAGTGCAAAACAGCTAGTCCCATGAAAAACCAATCTGGGTATATTAAATTTTGATGCCAGTTTTGTTGCCCAGGGGAAGAACGTATCAGCAATAAGGCAATCAGGCTTGAGTGTCTCTAAAAACTCTGCAAGTGGCGACTCGAACAACTTAGTTGCCATTAGAAACTTGACGGAGTCCTCAATTGAACTGATTTGATCCAAATTTTCAACCCCTTCAAGGACTCCAGACTCAACTGAAGGGAAAGGAATGACATGGAGACTGATATTTTCAGTCGAGGAAGTGAAGCAGGGGGAGTTAAGAGGAGTGGTGATGATGGTGGCACGGACGTTGGGCTGACTGGTGAAGAGACGAGCAAGGTCGAGCATGGGGATCATGTGGCCCGGAGCCATTAACGGGAAGCAGGCTACGTGGAGGGTTCGAAGCTCGGTGCCCATGGCTAGTATGGTTTACAGGAATGAACGTGTAGACTAGAAGCATGCATTGAACTTCTTTTGGCAACTTATATATGGGGATGGTCCTGTTGGGACCTTTTTGTCTTTTTTCTTTTTGGGTAAATGGTTGATGTGATGGCCTTGTAAAATAGTGCCTCAAAGGCTCCCCCGTCTAAACAGGATCTGAGGGTGGATACACGTTGCCTTTGCCCTTCAAGGTAATACTTTAAAGGGAGGCTGTTTATGAAAATTCTCAACCTGAGGGATGCAACACAAGGACTTCCCACGGTGCATGCAGTGCTTGCGCTTAATTTCAGAGTTCTAAAGGGATCCGGTGCTTGCATGTTGGTACCCTTGCCACAAGAGTAAATAATAGTCACAAATATTTATAAAATTGCTTTAATATTAATATTTTTGTCACGATAAAAACATGACCGTAATTTGGTAAGAAAAAATGCATTTGGTATTAATACTTTTGTCCGAACAATAATATTAGCCTATTCTTTTAATAAAAAATGTAAGTTCAATTTTAGATGTTGAATATTTTTGTCCGAACAATAATATTAGCCTATTCTTTTAATAAAAAAATGTAAGTTCAATTTTAGTTGTTGGATGTTAAAAAGATGATTGTTAGTAATTCCCACAGATATAGCAGACGAAACCTATTATTTTTGAGATTCTTATTGAGAGATTGGAAAGCAAGTCTTGATGTAAGTAATATCAGTGCTATTACTGTCAGTGCAATAAAATAGTATTGTTAAAGCAATGACGTTATTTATAGTAATTATTAATTAATTTGTATAGCATTAACAATTCTACTTTGGTAAATAATATGTTAGTATTGCGAAGTTTGGCATGTTAGTTATTTAATCTACAAAATTTATAAAATAATTTTTTAGTTTAAAAATTACGTGTATTTAATAAAATATTTCAAATAACAGCATAAAAAGGTATAAATCTTGTCCTTATTTGTTGGTAATTCCATCATATTCCCCGTTACTTCCATCGTTCCATACAAAAAACCACAATGTTGTTAAACTTATAATAAAAAAGGGGCCCATTTTACATGCTAACGAATTGCAGTTTGAATTATTTTATAAAATACATATAACTTTTAGACTAAAAGGTTAATATATTAAACTTCAAGGTAACTAATATGTAATTTATCCAAATAAGAATGTACTAAGTATATATCAAATGCATATATAAAAATTTATTAATTTATAAAAAAATGATTAATATAATGTTTACTTTTTTAAATCAATGAGTTTTGGCACATCATTTAGTAAATAAATCTAATACATATTACATTGATATAGAAAGACACAATTTATGAATGCAGTAGAGTGTCATTAACTAGTTAAAAAATAATCAATTCAGTAATATCTATTATAGCCAAATAATTTTCGTCAACATCATTGTTAGATACGCAAATTTAGTATCTAAATCGATTATTTATTATTATTTTTTTTTGATAATTAAGAGGAAAAATCCCCAGAGAAATATATACAATAAAAGCAAAAGAAACAAAGAAAAAGAAACTTTAAGAAAAAAAATCACAAGCTGGAAGTACAACACGGGCAAAGCAAAGTATTGTGAACCTGGCTTTGACCATGGTCTACAACTAGGACTACTGGTAAGAAGGAAAGATCCTAAGGAAACAACAAGTTAAACAAGATCCAAATTGTGAAGATGGTAGATCTTGCTGCTCAAGGCACCTTAAGTCAAGTGATATGTGAGACGGTCAATTTTTGTGTTGGTCTGGAAATGGAATTGCAAATTAATCTATGGGGCTCTTCCATACATTGGTGTATGGCCATATCAGTGGGACCAACTATTACTTGAAACCAGGTGATGATTCTCAATTTTACAGTGTCAATGATGTGCGGCCAATGGGGAATGGAGCTCTGAAAAATGTAGTTGTTTCTTGATTCCCAAATTGTATTGGTGATGACAAAGAATGTCATGAGCTAGGCTTTATTGGTTGAACCCTTGAAGAATGGAAATTGCCATTGTTGTAACAAATTTTTGAGGTTGTCTAGGCAAATGATTGTTATCCCCCGCCATAAGTTTATGTATTAATTTTTGTGTATCTAATTTATCTATTAGATATGACAATAAATTGGTTAATTATAAAAAAAAATATTGGATAATTACTTTTTTGATATATTTTTACACAAATTATACTAAATTTGAGAGTATTAATATACATCATAAATATACAAGATTCAAAAAAAATAGTTGGGCTTTGTTCTTTTTTTATGATCGGATGGTTTTGTCAAATAATGATATCTATATTGTGCATACAACAACAACAACAACAACAACAACAACAACAACAACAATCCCAGTGCTTCCAAGGGCTCCCGCCTAAGCAGGGTCTGGGGGTAGATGTACGCAGCCTTCCCCCTTCAGGGGGCTACCCTGAAGAGAGGTTATTTCCGAGGATCCCCAACCTGAGAAGCTAGTCCGCAGCAAATGGCATGTGACCTTTTATATTGTGCATATATAGAATTTTTAAGACAAAACTAAATTAGTAGCCTTTTATATTTAAAAGTAAAGAGCAGCCTCTTTCGATAAAATTAAAATAAGCCTTTTTCAATAAAATTAAAATAACATGAGAGGGTAAAAAAAAAAAAAAAAAAAAGATGCATATGGTGAATATTATATTATTTTGTTCAATTTTGAAATATAAAGCCATTTCAGCTTATTGTTATTTAAAATATTATATGAACTCTATTTGAACATTCAATAATAACGTCAAGAATCAAGATGGCCAAAACAAGCTATTGAATGTAAGCTCTAAAGAGGTTCCATTCCAGAACCTTGATAATGGTTGAAGTAGCTCTATGATAATATATTTTGATATCTTTTTTTTTTTTTTTTTTATAAACGTCGGCAAAGCCGAAGAACAAACTAGGGACCTCGACAAGCGAGCCCTAAACACCCCGTAAACGGAAGATGGCAAGAAAATCTGATCAAGGAAAAAAAAACAACAAGGAGGACAACAGGAATAGGAAGAACAAAAACAAGACTCGATACAGCCCTGCAACTTAACTGAAAGAAGGCCAGACGAGAAACTGAGTAAGAGAGGAGCACAGTAGCACCAACAGAGACCTAAGGAAGAAAGCCACTGCAAGTCTCACCCTAGTCCATCATTGCAAAACGCTCGATCATGAGAGATTCATCGCCATGAAAAGCCAACCCGAGCTTCTTCCCAGTTTCCCAAGTTTTTTTCCCTTTGAAAAGTTGCTAAGCTATAAAACTCTTCTTATTCTTGTTCCGTGTCTTTTTCTTTCCTTTTGCTTTGGTCAATTTCTCAGGCATCTTCTTGCCACCGCTTCCTAGAGATATATCTTTAAGGAACTCTTTAAGGAGCTCTATGATAATATATATTGATATCTCTTTCCTTGTTTTACTAATTTTGGATACCATTTCTTATGCATTTTGGAAATCAGACATACGTTGAAATGGATATCTTCTTTTTACTTGTCCAATTTTAATTTTAAAAGGCATGGGTAAAATTGATGGCAAAAAATCAAAAACAAAGGATATTTCCAAAACAAGAATTTTATTTCTCAGAAATGAGGAATTGAAAATTGATTATGATACTATCTAAAATTTTTCTTCTCCCTTTGTAGATATTTTGATCTGAACGCTAGTTTTGCATCATGGACTCTTCTGCTCTAAGACGAAAGTCACCACAGAAGAACTTGAACAAGTTCTTTGAAATTCTGAAGGTTCTAAAGACTCAAGGTTATGACAGTTTAACTCGAATTTCATAAAGCATCCCCAGCATACCATTGGCTCATCCTCTTTTTTAAGTCTTTTGAGCAAGCGTGCACTTTGCCTCCTAGAGAAAACATCACATGGATCACCCTCATTTCTATAGTCTTTCATGTCAATGAACTCAAATAATTTGGGTTGATTAGTTTGGTAGGATTCCTTTACAAAGTTTCTATGTTTGAATAGTCATGAATTCGAACCTTCCGTCCTTGGTAGACCTTCCCACAATGATGAGAGTTCTTTACGAAGTGTTTAGATGCTACTGATGAATGAGTCTAGCAAGGTAGGGGCGAAAAGGATGAAGGTTGGTGGACCTACGGCCACTAACTTTGTTTCGTCAAAGAAGGGTTAGAGAGGACTAAAGCTTAGGGTTAGAAAAGTGAAGTGGTACCTATAAGAATTCCTGAAATATATGTTACCTAGGAATAGCATGAAGAGATCGGTCAAGCCCTCTAGTTAAAAAACAAAAAAAAAAAAAAAAAAAAAAGAAGAGGAAGAAGTTGGTTATGAATGCCGAAAGTGCTAAAGACGTTAATAGGCTTCTTGCTGTGGAGCTTGCTTGGTAGTTCAGAAAAATGATGGAATTCAGTTTTGATGGTGATGAGTCAGTTGTGGTTGAGCATGTTGTAATGATGGATTAGGGTATTGGTAGGCTTGGTTCACCGTCAACGTCATTCCCAATTGTGGTATATTGGCTCATTTCCCTTGTTGCCGATCTATCATCTTGAGTGGTAGTTATAATCATGTAGCACCTATTGGTTTTTTCCGTGTAATTGTTCTGTTATCCTATTTTCTTGATCTATTATTTTATTGCCTCTTTTCTGATCCTCACTTTTATACGAGTTAACTCAGATTTTGTTGGGACGAGGTGCCTATTTTGTATTGCAACTTTGTCCCTAATTATTGAAAAAGGCGCTCTCACGATTAATTCCTTTTATAACCTTGTAATCATGGTCTTTGGTAGCCCTAACATAAAAGGGTAAAAGAATTTTAGTGTGGTTTATTTCTCAGAGGATTGAGCTTGTCGCTTGATCGACACTTTTTGGGAGGCCGAAGACAAGATATATCAGTGAAAACTGAAGTTTTGTAAACAAACCAGCTCCTTTGTTCTTTTTCTACTCAAATAACAATGAATCTCATGGCTGCTTGTTTTTCACTTGTAGGAACTTGTATAGATGGCAAAGCCAAACCGACTCGTAAAACTAATCAGTAAAACTCGTAAACCAACTCGACTCTAGTAAAGAACTTTTGACTTAAATAATTTAACCTGAAGTTGAAATGACACCTGACTCGATACAAACCTGGCCATTTCTTTGCTTGACTTGTAAATAATTCCATGATCAATTTGACCTACCCAACCACCATTAATCCAAACTAACTTGACCCATAAAAGTTAAACCCGAGCCTAACTGGACTTGAAACACAAATCAACCCGATGTTTTTCAATGAATGATGTTTATTACCTGTGAGGAGTATAGTTGGACTTTATAATAAGAGATTATGCAACATCTATATTGGTAAGACAATAAATATGTCACTAAAAATATATTGAGATATGATTTTTGTATAACCTAATCCAAGATTGACCAAAATCGAGGATAACAATAACTTCATCCAAACCAACATGGCTTGAGTTTAAAGTAAAAACTAAGGGCCTAACAGAGAATTTTCTACTTTTTAAAGAAAATTTTCCTAGAAAATTAAAAAACTATAAAGGTATTTAACAATTCAGTTTTCTAATTTGAATTTTTTCAGTTTTTCCTTCTCTTTCACAATTTTGAAGAACAGTTTGAAATTGTTTCCAAATTTTCTTTACAAAATAGGGCCTTTGTTGTTCAACTTCTCTTTCGCATTTTTACATTACACATCCATGTTATAATATTTCTCTATATATCCCGATCTCCTTCTCCTTCTCTTACATAAATGATTTTAGGATGCTTAAGGTTAGATTGTCAATTTTAAAATGGTTTTGGTGTATTTGAGGCTAGGTTCCCAATTTTAAAACCGATACTAAATTATCCACTAAAACGATAAAAGTTGATTCCTATATCCGGTTGTACATTACATAATTTTATTTGAACGGAAAATAGAGCAGATATGTACATTAATGCTTCGTATGACAAAAAAGATGTGATGGTTCCCCGTATATGTGGGTATAGAGGTGGATATGTCCTAACAAATGCAAATGAATGAGATCCGGCAAGTAATTACTGATGAATTGTGGAACCCCAAACTGGTAGAGTAGAAGTTATAATGTTCTATGTTTATACTATATTTGTAATTTATTTCTACAATGAATTACTCTTTTTTCTTAGTATTTGACTAATTTTTGGGTATTACTGAAGCATGTTATTTTCACTTTTAAATCAATGACATTATTGTTTGGACTGGCTCAAGTCTTACTATTTGATTTTTGGATTTACAGGTAGCACTTATGTATCATTTTCAACTTTCAGAAAATTTAAAAATAAGGATCACTTAAATGCATTTTTCAGTTTTCTATATCTCAAAACTGGAAAAGAAAAATTGGAGATTAAAAGAAAAACTGAAAATGAAAAAGGAAAACCGTCTTCTGCTATCAAACAGGCCTAAAAGATCGGAACTTGAATAAGTGGATTTGAGCCGACTAAACCTAAGTTTATTGTAAATGCAAAATAACTCGTACAATAACGGGTACACTTGAACCCTACCCAAATGACCCAATTTCCGCATCTAAAAATGTGTGGATCTTTCGAGTAGCCTGATGCATTGGTGGACTGTTATAGTCATATACCTGAACAAATCTTAGAGCCCTGTTCCTTCAATGGCAATTCAGCAGCTTAGAGGACCAATCAAGAAAGCTTTTCTCATGGCCTTTGTCCCTATTGTTTGAGTAAATTGGGATGCTATGAATGCCGTCATCTTTCCAAATGCAGGACTTGACTGCTCCAACACATTGGCCTCCATCAAGCTAAAGTTTATCACTTGGTTCCGAGTCCTAGTAGGACGCCCAAATCTTTTTTATTCTTCACTTTAAGCAAAGCTTTCTTAGAGTCATCTCGCCGGATTCATCTCCTTTTACACCAACTCGACCATTGTGGTCCCCTACTTCATAGAATACTCTCAAATGTAATGCTAATGGATGATTGCTTAGTAAACTGAGTGCAATAGCTATTGGGTTGTCTCGGGGGATTTTAGTGGCTCCTTCATGGTTATCTTTCGGGCTCCCGTATGCATTTGTTACTTCCACTGTCCCGAGTCTTTTACAATTTGATTTATCCTTGACATCATTGCTTTGAAAGAATGGTTTCTTCATCCAAACATAATCATTCATTTGGATTTCACCATTCTACTCCCTTGTTATATTTTGATGAAAGTAGAATTTCCTAATTGATAATATCCAACCATTATTTTCTAGATTTAGTAACCTCATCCTTCTACCAAAGAGGGCACCAACACGCCGTCACCGAATCCCATTAGAACTCCAAAGTTAAGCGTGCTTGGGCGAGAGTAGTACCAGGATGGGTGACCTCCTGGGAAGTCCTCACGCTCAGGTTGGGGGCACTAGGAAATAGCCTCTCTTCAGGTTAACACCCTGAAGGGGGAAGGCTGCGTACATCCGCTCCCCCAGACCCTGCGTAGGCGGGAGCCCTTGAGGTACTGGGTATGTTCCTTAGTAACCTCATCCTTCTACATATTCCTAGAGAAGTTAATCTTATCACCTATCATCATTTTGTAAAAATCAACATTACAAGTCTAAATCCCTTCATTGCATGGGTTTGATTATGGTGTGCCTTATATGCTTCCAGGTCCCCTGATCGCACGCCCACTCTCTCTCGGTGCTTGCTTTGTACCTTAGTTTCCTTTCTTTAGTTCATGACATGCTCAACTAAACTATTTGGAGTTTTTTTTTTTTTTTTTTTGAAGTCTTAATTGTGGGTAACTTTCTACCTAGAATGTTTTGGGTAAACCTTACCCTGCACTATTACAGTTTCTTGTACGTATATTCAAATTATCCAAAAAATGTTCACCGCCACACTCCGAATATTTCTCTTTCTACTCATTTAAGAAAAGAGAGACTGAATATGCCCTAAGCCTATTGAGTGGATATTATGAGTTTCTATTCTATTATTGGTGAAGGATAGGCAAATATTGTTTGGAAGCAAAATTAGTCCTATCAACCTTATACAAGACAAATGACAGATGGATACACTCATCAACAAGCACTGCAATTGGGGGCTCCATTCGTACACCATGTATAAATTTATTCAAATTGATTTTTTATTTGTTTTTAACTGTGAGAGGAATAATACAGTTCCTTGAATGAGATAATTGAGAGAGCCACATGCTTTATTTATAAAGCCAAGTACAATGGACAAAGACAAAGATACCTTTCCCTAGTTACAAGAGGATTAAAGGGTAAAGATGTAAAGCATGTAAACCCCTAATATTACTTTCCTCTAATAAGCCCACTCAATCTGAACGTGGAGCTGCGATATGAAGATTGGTCTTGTAGTAGTGAATATATCTGCAATCTGTTGAGATTAGCCGGATACTCACAAGGAGCACCAATCCCATCTCTGTGTCGATATTCTATTGTCTTGTTGCTTCCATTTTAGATTCTTTCTTCACATATCAATACCAAAATGATCTACAAAATCTTTTTGTCCACCACTTATTGATTATCTCGCCTGCCTTTCTTTTTTGATTTGGCCCACCGAGGTTTCCAGTGCACCTTGATTGGTTGTGGGTTGTACGTACTGTTTATTTGGCAATTTTCTAATGTTTAATAAGGCCAATTGAAACCAAGTACTCTAGAGGTGGCTCCAAGAATTGTTATTACCAGATGGCAAGATTTAAAGCCTAGACACAAGCATAATGAACGAGTCTCATGGGCCAGATATCTCATCACTTAAATCAACCCCTTCGTGTTTTATCTAACCTGACTCGGAACTGTTAATTTTTCCCTTTAATTCTTGATTTGGGCCTCGTTTGGTAAACAGAAAAATCTTTTATGTACATAAAATTTTTCTTGTTTGATTATTTTCACTAAGAAATATTCTTTTATAAGGGAACTTGTTCATTTAGTTCACAAAAATAATTTCATTATCAAAGTTTATTAGAAACTTGTGTTTAATCAAATTGAAATTGAGTGAGGTTTTGCACAAGAGACTATGATAAAAAAATAATTTTCATTTTCTCTGAACAAAAACGTCTTCCCCTCTCCTTGGAAGGTAGATGATTTCCTCTGTATAGAAGAAAACATTTTCCATTGAGATGTACATTACTCATTCGTAAAACAAAAAGTTATGTTGATAAAACTACACTCTCATCAAACACTCTAAAACTAAAAATATATGTTGATGATATAATATTTGGTACTATTACCACACTTTTTTATGAACAATCTGCAAAACTAATGAGTACAGAGAATTTGATGAGCATGATGGGAGAATTCGATTATTTCCTTGGATTGATAATTAAGCAAAGCAAGGAAGAAATCTTCAATAACCAAACGAAGTATACTCGGGAAATGCTTAAAAGGTTTGGCATGAGGAATTCCAAAGCAATTTCAGCTCTAATGAGCTCAACACTCAAGCTTAACATGGATGAGAAAGGTAAAAAGGTGGATCAAAGGCTAGATAGAGCTACGACATGGATCTCTTCTTTACCTCACTGCTAGTAGGCATGATATTTTTTTTAATGTGTGTTAGTGTGCATAGTTTCAAGCTAACACAATCAAAATTGAGAACCGCAATAGGAATATTTTAGCACCTAATTGGTTCACCAAACCTTAGTTTATTTTTTGTCCAAAATGTTAATATTTCTTTGACTTAGTTGGATATTGTGATGTCAATTCCATAAGATATAAAATGGACTAAAAATTGATTTGTGGTACTTGTCAATTTCTTGGTCATGCTTTGGTTTCGTGCTTTAGCAAAAAGCAAAATTATATTGCCTTATCCACCGCTGATGCTGAATATCTTGCATTAGGAATTTGTTGGGCTTAAGGTTTTAGTTAATGTATCAACTAGATGATTATGGATTTCAAATTGATCATGCTTCCATTAGGCGTGTTCACACTAGTGCAATTTATTTGACCAAAAAACCGATTCAACACTCTACAACCCTACATATAGAGGTTGGCATCTTTTTATTTGTCTCTTTTTTTTTGATAATTAGCGACAACATCGTGATACAATACAAACCACTCGACCAACGAGGCTTAGAACACCCGTAAGGGAACAAGGACCACAAAAGGACAAACACAAACAGTCGACCAAAACAAGAAGACAGGAAAGCAAAAAACCGAAAAACAAAATGAGTTGGCACATGCTAGAAGACTCTAGAACTGAAAATAAAACAGGGCGTGTCAGGATTAGGCTAGGAGATGAGATCACAGCATCAAAACCAGGAAGGATGGAAGATGTCAGAATAAAAATATCTAATCGATCAATGCAAATCGTTCGATCGTAATAGAATTGTCACCATCAGAAGCTCAACCCGAGCTTCTTCTCAGTCTCTTATGTATGCTTCCCTGCAAAAAAATTTTCAATTGTTATAACTTTTTGACCTTTTTTCCCAGCCTCCCTCTTTTTTTTTTTTTTTTTTTTTTTATGATCATGTGGTTAAAGAAAGTTCTGTGGTCGATTTTGTCCCCACGAAATACCAAATAGTGAATATGTTCATTAAACCTCTATGTGAAGAGTTATTTTGTGATAGTAGAAAGAGAATTGTCATGTGTATCTTTTCTTGATCATTGTTACTTGTGTGATAAATTCAATACATGTGATGATATTGAAGAGGAGCCCGAAAGACTCAACATGATAATGTTGCATTATCCGACTATTTTTGTCCAACTTAATGGATATTAGTGTTTGGAAATTTGTTTTAAATAAAATTTTAAAACTAGACTCACCTTCCTTCAACAGTTTCAACAAAATCTTTTTAATATTTTTGTAACTTAAATTTTCTCCCACATTCTTGTTCATGAATCCCTTTTATTAATTACAGTTTTAAATGTGCTATGAAAAATACAAAATTACACTCAAATTCAAAACTCTAGCTTTGCAAAAAATTCTTGAAATTCACCTCAATGGAGCATGAGAAAATGTTTCTAGCAATATTCATGATAAAATGGTTGAAACGATCTCTTAACATATTGAGCTGCATTCGAACATATTACTCTTTTACATTATATTTCATGGCAGAAATCTCATTATATTATCTCAATTGCCAATTGATAGGACGAGAAAATATCATTCTTATTCCCCTCACTCGTTTCTTTTTGTTAACGACAAGGGGCGGGGGATTATGTTTTTTCATTTGTAATCTATATTCTAAGCATTGTGCAAATCGTTTCATGTCAATATACTTCGGGTTGATTTATCCGTATCTTAAATATGACACAGAGGATGAAAGAAAATTAGATGCCATTGACTATTTATTCCTTAAAATGCATCGACTGAGGGGAGATCAAATTCCATATTTGGTCATCGAGTGTGCATTAAAGTATAAGGTTAGCTTTGTGATAAATTACTCTATGACCAAGTTAAAGATTAAATTTTCCCCACTTGTATGGCGATAAGTAACTTTCAAACTTAACTACATAGTACCAAGATAAGCTCGTAGTCAAGATTGTTAAAATCGGGATTCTACTTAAAATTGATAGGGGCTTTTAGAATCGGAATCGTAGAATAGAATAGAGAATTGTGAGATTCTACTAAATATATATTATAGTTGTTTCTGTATCAATATCAGTTATATAATTCAAAAATTTATTAATAAGACCTTTACTTATATGGGTATATATAATAAATATAATTAATATGATAAAAACATTTTCATGTAACATATATGTGTTATTTTATGTTATAATAATCCTCGGAGATTTTAAGATAGATATTGTTAATCAAACTTTATATTATAGTTAAAACATAAAACTAAACTTAATTTAAGTTTTTTGAAAGTATATAATATTTAACTTTTGTTTACTTCGAACTAATAAAGTAAGTTTGTTTATAATATATGCTTGATTTTTTTACATTTGTATAAGTTGGTAGAATTGAGGTTGGATCGGTAGAATCGTAAAATCATTTTATGATTCTATCCATTAGGTTCATGTAGTATCAATGAATCGTAAGATTCTACAAAATTAAAATTCTACTCAAAATTTAAATCGGTCGGCAATTATAGAGTCGTAGGATCGTAAAATTCTAAGATTTGAATTGGGATTTTAATAACCATGCTTGTAGCTAGTTCAGTGTCAAAAATATTCATTTAGGCTAGTACAATAACTTTCTTTTTAACTTTGCAAGTACAATACTAAACAAAATGTATATAGGACTAGTTTGGTACTTTTTCATTATTTTTTCCTGTTCAAATTAGTTTATCATCTTTTTTTTTTCTTTGTTCAAAATGATTCAAATGTTTTAATTTATAAAAAAAATTGGTCCCCCACATGATGACCAAAACTAGGTAAAAATCAAAAGACGAGAGACCAATTTTGTCATAAAAGTACCGATGACAAAAAACGAATTCATGTTGAAGCTTGACATTTTTTTCGATAATTAGGGAAAAAATCGCAATACAAAATCCGGCGTCCCATGAAGACGAAACCTGATACCATACATGGGTGGCTAGAGATCAAGACAAAAATAGAACAAAATAAAAAATATCAAGATTTACCGACGACCACATCTCAAGATATAGATCAATATCCGTTACCTTAATGAGTGCAAACAGATACCAAACAAAAACCCACATTGAAAGATCATATCGCCAAAGATGTCCAAGATTATTCTTGTGTTCTTGAGGAGAATGAAACGCACCATTTTGAAGCATTTTCTTATAAAATGGTACCTTTTTTTTTAATCAATTTAAAAATCTCCTTGTCATCATCCTTTCCAAATTCTCATTAACTAACTCAATGTCTCTCCAAATCATTAGGTTTTAATACAATGTCATTTTGTCATGGACAGTTTTATCTTTTCATGTTTATGATTTATTGGAGAAAATAACTAATTATTAATACATACAAAAGTTAAAATATTAAAAAATAAATTGATAAGAATAGGAGGTTTTTTATTATTTTTACAAATATTAAGATACTGAAAAGTAAATAACCTTAATTTTATGCACTTTTTTGTCCAACTAGATTTGTGTCTTTAATCTTGAGATTTTAAAAGCCTTGCCGCTATCCATGCCAAAAATTTATTTGCATAATATGTAATTCTTTTTGACAGAATTCTAATGATATCATTCAATATGGGTTGATTGAAAAATTTTCAATTGCAACGGTTGGTTTTGTGTAAAATTTGCTATTTTATATTCAATTTTAGTGTCCTGAATTATTAATAATTATTTTTGAATTATTTATGCTAAAAGTTCTTATAACTTATATATTATATCAATTTAGTCCTCCAACTAGTGATCTTGTGTCAATTTCGTTATTAGAGTAAAACTTATATTATGTTTCTGATTAACTTTTGGACGATTCGACTACGAGTTGGTTTATATTAAGTCAATATGTTGTTTTATAGTAGGTTACTTGTATTTAATGTGATGATGTCATTGAAAATTATGTTATTAACTTAACTTTAATTTGATTATAAACCCAAATTGACACAATATAAATTGTAGAAAGACCAAATTGATACAAGTAAAAGTAGAAGGACCATATTAACACAATAAACAAAGTACAGAGACTATTGGCATAAATTACCCTTTTGATTATGGTTTGGTTTTTTTGCATTTTACCCCATAGGCCTTACTATCTAGCTTTTAACTACCTAAAAAAATTTTTGGTTATAAATGACCACCAGCAAAATATTCCATTAAAAAAAAAAAAAGGATATTCCATCCAATTTTAAAATATTCTATGTTCATTCCTAATTTTAGTATTTTTTGCAAATAATTACCTGTATTTTATAATATATAGCTTTTAACCACCTCAAACTTTCTTTTAAATAAAAAAACACATTTTTTAATCAAATCTTAATTTTTTCTAAACAGGTCAAATACATTTGACATTTCTCTCTCTCTCCTTCTCTCATTCATAACCCCCAAATCCTTTCATCTATGTCTGCACCATATGTGTCGAATAGACCTGGAAAAATTTGACATGACACAAACACATCACGAAGATAGCGGGTTCGGGCCGGGCTTTTGAAGACAGGTTGAATTTGGGTTAACCCATTTAACACATTTAGATATTTTGGTTGAATTTGGGTTTGAACCATTTAACCTGTTTTCAACACGCTAGACCTGTTTATAGAGACATATTAGGTATTTGAGTGGTATACTACTGTTATTATATATAGATTTTAATAGTTTATCCCACATAAGATAATTTAAACTATATCTATTAATATTAATTTAATAATTAAAAATATATAATATATTTACTGCTAGTATAAATAGTTAACTGTATTATTTACATGTTTATAAGTTGACAAACTAGTATTTAATAGAAAATTACTAATATAGTTTAAATGAAGAGTCGGTTCCCAAAATAATGCTCAAAAATAAAAAAATTTAAAAAATAATGCTGAAAAAAAAATATTTCCAAATCTACTGTTGAACCGCGTTTACTAAACGAGGCTTTGATAAACCGCGTCTAAAAATAGCGTTTAATATTAGCATAAACCGCGTTTTAATAACGCGGTTATATATAGTAAACTGCGTCATTAAGACGCGGTTTTAATTCAACAAAACCGCGTCTTTATTCTGTTATAACCGTGACTTTATGACCCGGTTTACTAGGTTTATCTAATTCACGCGTGTTCTCTCCGCTGCTTTCACCATCTCTCTGCCTCT
This sequence comes from Simmondsia chinensis, assembly GCA_018398585.1. NCBI lineage: Eukaryota > Viridiplantae > Streptophyta > Magnoliopsida > Caryophyllales > Simmondsiaceae > Simmondsia > Simmondsia chinensis. Next base: position 5,105,022 of record JAGTTD010000008.1, on the reverse strand, counting down.
TTCTCGTTAACTCACCACCAGTCACATCGTTCGCCTCCTCCTTTCTTTTGCTTACACACTGGAGATCTTTCAAGTACTATTATTGGAGTTATTTGACCTCCACTTATGATGTTCGAGCTTCATTAAGAGAGACATGGGATCAATATGATAATCATCATAAATTATGGCATAATAAAAACTATAAACAAACAAAAAACTGAAGAATTACGGCACAATGGTAAGTATAAATGAAAAAAAGGGCCTTTTGGATTACTGACGTTAAACCGCATTTTGTAAACACGGTTTTAGGAGTAAACCGCGTTTAGTAGACGCGGTTCAGTTATAAACCGCGTTTAGTTAACGCGGTTTATATTAAGTTAAACCGCGTTTAGTAAACGCGGTTTACGCTGATATAACCCACATATTTTTATCCGATTTTATTGAAATTTAAACGTGTTTAGTAAACGCGGTTCAACAGTAGATTGGGAAATATTTTTTTTTCAGCATTATTTTTTTAATTTTTTTATTTTTTAGCATTATTTTGGGAACCGACTCTTAAATGAATAACTCGCAGGTAGAGGTGGCCAATGGGCCTGGCCGGGCCACGGGCTCGGGAGTCCTCCTAATTTTTTTAAAAAAAAATTTATATTACTTTTACTTTGTATTTTTTGATAAACAAATTTGTACTTTTAAATATTAGACTCCAACTGCGTTGTATTTGTATTTGTTACGTTATTTATTTACCATTATTTACTATTACTTATTATATATTTTATTTTATTACATATATTTAGCATTATTAGTGCTTAGGATAAAATGTATTTATATCTCATATTATTTATCAATGAATTATAATAATTTTAGTACAAAACGACTTTGTATTTTTTAAATTTTGCATTTTTTTTAAAGTTGACGAAAAACAGGCCAACCCGAGCTCGGCCCGGCACCCAACTGGCCGGCCCGTGGCCACCTTTACCCACAGCTTACCCGTTTGATAATTGGGTTAGGTTAGGGTTGAAAGTTCCTAACTCGTATAATAAACAGGTCAGGTTCAGGTTGACGCCATTTCTAGGACCTCTCATATAACACGAACACGAACACGACCATTACACACACATCACGTTAGCCACCCCTAGTGTTGACATATAGACGCAGGCTATGGGTTCTGTAAAACTGTGTTTCGACACATATATTCTGTGTGTCGACATATAGATTCCCGAGAATGTTTCTATAAAATATGGTTAAAAGCTTTTAGTTAAATGATGAAAAAAATAATCAGATGGTAAAAATCTATATATTATAAAATACAGGTGGTTAAGAGCTATATATTATAAAATATAGGTAGTTATCTATAAGCAATGTTAAAATCAGAAATGAACACATAATATTTCCAAATTGGATGGAATATCTTTTTTTTCTTATGGAATAGTCTATCCGGTGGTTATTTGAAGCCAAAATATTTTTTTAAGTGGTTAAAAGTAAAAAAATAAAATTTAGATGGTTAAAAGATAGATAGTATAAAACCTAGGTGATAAATTGCCAAAAATCCTTACTGTTTTCTATTCTTAGTATTATATGGTGAAATGAAGCACTTAGAGTTGGCACTATGTATGTGGGAGCTTAAAAATATATCGAATTTTTAGAAATATGCCTCAAAACTTTGTATTGATTAGTCTAAACTATTCTTTTGAGTTATCTCACATTTACATATGTGTAGAAATTAGTATTTTGTATTTGTATTCTCGTATTTGTATTTGTATGCTTTAGTATTTGTATTTGTTCTTAGCATATTCCTGTCTAGATTATTCCATGTAATTAGTGAGTAGGTAGTTATTTTGGCTCTCCCTCTCCCTCTCCCAACCGGCCAAATGGCCTTTGCTACTAGTATTTACTTAGTTTTATTCTTTCTATTTATTTTATGTAACACTTAGCTTGAGAAGATGATGAGATGTGTCCTTCATCTTGTATAAATAGGATAGTTTTGTTTCATTTCTTTTTCATCCAATACAATTGTTCTTTCTTCATAGTCTTATCTTAAGTTTTTACATGGTATCAGAGCAAGTTTCGATCTTGCATTAAGTGGCATTTTCTTCTCCTTCCTAATTCACGGCCGAAGCACTCTTTGGAGTGCACTTGTGAGTTGTTCCTTTTCCCTTGCTTCTTGTGCTTGTTTTTGTGTTTTGATTTGGTAGAATATGGCGGGTGTTAACAATAATGAGACTACTCTAGCTATTGATAATCAAACTATCATGCTGGCTCTCTTGACAGGGGGAGTCATTGATGTTAACTCATCGTTTTATCTGCATCCCTTGGATAATCCTGGCTTGGTTTTTGTTTAAAAGATTAACAGGACCCAATTATCCTTCTTGGAGAAGGGCTATACTAAAGGTTTTTAAGGCAAAGAGAAAAATTGGATTTTTTGATGGCAGTATTACCAAACCGGATGAAGATTCACCGGGCCTTGAAACTTGGAGTGCATGTGACTCCATGGTTGCAACTTGGCTCTCAAATTCTATGTCTAAAAAAGGTTAATGAGAGTATTACCTATTTAGAAACTGCGCATGATATTTGGCTTGATTTGCATGAGAGATTTTCTCAAGGTAATGTCCCTCATATTTACAAATTAAAATGCGAGATCGCGCATTTGAAGCAAGACAATTTACCTGTTTCAACTTATTTTACTAAGTTGAGATCCTTTTGGGATGAATTGTATACGCTAGTTGAGATCCCACTGTGCACTTGTGGACATGCCAAAAGCTTTTTCGCAGATTCATGATATGGGAAAATTGTTGGACCTTTTGATGGGTCTTGATCCTTCTTTTTCAACTGTGCGTTCACAGCTTGTGAACACCAAATCTTTAACCTCTGTGGGAAGTGCTTATTCAGTGTTATGTCAAAAAGAGAAGCAGCAAAGGGTGGCAACGGGGTCACTTATGACGCCCGAGGCTGCGGTCTTTATAGCGAAGGGGCCAGGAGGCTCGTCCATTGGTAATAATTCCCGACGCACTAACCGTTTTACCTGTTCTCACTGTAAGAAATAGGGACACACCAAGGAGAGGTGTTTTGAATTGATTGGATATCCTCCAGGTTGGAAGAAGCAGGGGTCAAAGGGGGTCGGGACACCGAGAATCGCAGCAGCAGCCGCGGTTCACTGCGGCAGTGAAGCGCCCATGGGTGACAGCCCCATTGTTGGTTTATCCGTTAGCTAATACCAGCACCTCTTGTTACTACTTGGACAAAGTTCGGTCTCACCTAGTATAAATCTAACAGGTCAAGTTTTTATTTCCAATCAAAGTTGGATTATTGACACCAGGGCCACCGACCACATGGTTTTTTCACTGTCACTCATGTTTGACATTATGCCAAATAAAATTGTAAAACCCGTTAGATTACCAAACGGGACAATGTTGGCGGTTTCTCATATTGGGAAAGTTTGGATTTTTGACAATTTTATTCTGCATGATGTGTTGTACGTGCCGGGTTTTTATTGCAACTTGTTGTCAGTGAGTAAACTCACATGTTATGAGAATTGTACGTTAACCCTTTATCCTGATTTTTGTTGCTTTCAGGACCGACACTCGAGAAGGCTGATTGGAGTGGGTAGAATGAGAAATGGGCTATATCTGCTCGAGACGCAGCCAGTTGCTCCGTTGACTCACGTGGTTCAGAATAACAGGGAGGCAGTTTTGTGGCACTGCCGTTTGGGTCATGTTGCTTTCAACAAGCTTTTATTTTTTCTGCATTTGAACATTAAAAGGACTAATGTTGTTTGTGATACTTGTCATCGTGCCAAACAAGCACGATCTCCTTTCCCTTTGTCGGATTCTGAGACTCGGGTGTGTTTTGAATTAATTCATTGTGATATTTGGGGGCCTTACAGAATGTTATCTTTGAGTGGTGCCCCTTTTTTTCTTACCATTGTTGATGATTATAACCGATGCACGTGGGTATATCTTATGAAAGAGAAATCCCAAGCATATGGGATTCTCATGAATTTTTGTTGTATGGGGGGTACTTAGTTTGGTTTGCAGGTCAAACAGGTGAGAAGCGATAATGGTCAGAAGTTTAAATATGGACCATTGTTAGACTTCTATGCGAGTCATGGAATTCAATGCCAGACTTCGTTAACCGGGAAACCTCAACAAAATGGAGTTGTTGAACGCAAGCACAAGCATTTGTTGGAAGTGGGGCGAGTACTTTGATTTCAGGCAGGACTTCCTAAGAGGTTTTGGGGTGAGTGTGTCTTAATGGCTGCCTACTTGATTAATTTGATGCCTACTTCATTGCTTGGTAATAAGAGTCCTTACGAATTGTTAATGGGCAAACCCCCTTCATATAATCATTCGAGGATTTTTGGATGCTTATGTTATTACCATGTTAAAAATCGCACCAATGACAAACTCGATAAACGAGCTTCACCAGGAATATTTGTAGGGTATCCCCATGGTCAAAAGGGGTATAAAATCTATAGCTTGGATGAACATAAGATCGTTGTTTCTAGGGATGTTCGATTTTATGAAGACAATATGCCCTATTTAAAAATTGATACATCTGGGGCTATGCATGAAAGACATAACAAGGTCCTAAGCCACGATTTTTTGGCCACCGACATGGCAGAACCGGTCCCGACTGGACCTGTTCTGCAGCAGCAACGGACCGGCCCTCCTCTGGCCTATCCAGTAGAACCCGAGCCGATCCCCAGGTGACCGGAGGAGGGTCTGGCCGAAGGCCCAACAGCAGTAGAAGCGGGTGTTCCCCTCAATGAAGAAGGGGTCGTAAGAACAAGTGCTAGAGTTCGGTCTATGCCCGTCAAATATCAAGACTAAATAACAGAGGTTCCGCCTTCTATAGCGCATTCTCCCACTCCCACTCCGTCAGTCAACTCTGGTATTTTATATCCTCTCTCCAATTTTGTTTCTAGTGTACAATTTTCTGACGCTCACTCGACACTTTTGAATGCCATCACTTCATGTGATGAGCCGAAAAATTTTAATCAGGTCGTACAATATAAGAAATGGAGGGAAGCTATGGAGAAGGAGATCAAGGCACTTGAACAAAAGAACACATGGACACTTGAGGCTTTGCCAGCTGGAAAGAGAGCTATAGACTCAAAGTAGGTCTACAAAGTCAAATATAAGTCAGGTGGGACGATTGAGAGGTACCAGGCTCGTCTTGTTGCAAAGGGATATACTCAGGTTGAAGGAATAGACTACCATGATACTTTTTCCCCTGTAGCTAAGCTTGTAACTGTTCGTTGCGCTTTGGCCGTTGCCACGGCTCGGAGTTGGACAATCCAACAATTAGATGTAAATAACGCTTTTCTTTATGGGGACTTGGATGAAGAAGTTTACATGAAATTACCACAAGGTTTTGAGCGTGAACATGAAGGCAAGGTTTGTCGCCTTCGTAAGTCCCTTTATAGACTTAAACAGGCTTCTTGGAACTGGAATCAGAAATTCACCTCAACCTTAATTAAACTTGGTTTTTAACAATCCAAGGCTGACTATTCCTTATTCACATTTATGCGTGGGTCAACATACACCGCTATTCTCATTTATGTTGACGATATCCTTATAACCGGAAATGACATGAATCATATTTCAGAAATTAAAAATATTTTGAATGAAACATTTGGGATAAAGGACTTAGGCCCAGCAAAGTACTTTTTAGGGATTGAGGTCGCCCGTTCACAAAAGGGGTTAATGTTGAGTCAAAGAAAGTATGCCCTTGACATCATTAGTGAGACCAGACTTCTAGTAGCAAAACCTATTTTTACACCGATAGTACAGAATCATGGATTAGCAGATGGGGTGGGCGAGCCAGTGGAAGATGGGGGTAAGTATAGGCGGCTAGTTGGGCGGTTGTTGTACTTAACAATCACTCGTCCTGACATTTGTTATGCTGTTCGAATTTTGAGTCAGTTTATGCATGATCCTCGAGTACCTCATCTTGACGCAGTCATAAGGGTCCTCTGTTATCTAAAAGGGACTCAGGGTCAAAGAATATTCTTTCCATCCGCTTGTGATCTCAAACTCCGTGCTTATTGTGATGCCGACTGGGATGGATGTCCCACCACTTGACGATTAACGACAGGTTTTGTTGTTTTCTTGGGTGATGTGCCTATTTCATGGCGGTCCAAGAAACAAACTGTTGTTTCCCATTCCTCTGCAGAAGCAGAATACCGATCCATGGCATCCACAACTAGTGAAATATTTTGGTTACGTCGGTTGTTAAATGATCTTGTTGTTCCCACTAACAAACCAGTTTTGCTCTTTTGTGATAATCAAGCAGCTCTCCATATTGCTTCTAATCCCGTGTTTCATGAAAGAATGAAGCACATTGAAATTGACTGCCACTTTGTCCGAGACAAATTACTATCCAAGGAGATTTCCACAGCCTACGTTCACACCAGGGAACAAGTAGCCGATATTTTCACTAAAGCGCTTGGCAGTTCGACACATGCTACATTTCTTGGCAAGTTGGGCATCGTGAACTTGAATGCTCCAACTTGAGGGGGAGTGTAGAAATTAGTATTTTGCATGCTGTAAGGTCATCAGAGGAGAGGACCTGTCTAAACAACATCGGTGGTGTGCGCGGATGTAAAGATCAAGAAGAGGGTCAGACGAAGCAGGAAATCCGTGCAGAGACATACCCGATGGAGGGATTTGAAGGGAGAAAAATATAGAGCTTATAAGGAAAGAGCGGATTTAGAGCTCGATTGGGATGGGGAGGGAGATACAAACCGAATGTGGAACGAAATGGCCCAAAAGATTAGGGGACTGGCATGCGAAGTTCTGGGAGAGTCAAAAGGTGGGGCAAGTATCAACAGAGAGTCTTGGTGGTGGGGTGAGGAAGTCCAACAGAGGATTAAGGCGAAACGAGACTTGTTTAAGGAGTGGGAGAGTAGTAGAGAAGATGAAAAGAGATGGCAATATCAGCAAGCTAAGAAGGAAGCAAAGAAAGCATTCAGTGAGGCAAAATCAAGAGCATATGAGGAGTTTCACAGGAGGCTAGTTTCACAGGAGGCTAGATACCAAGGTGGGAGCCATGGATATATACAGGATCGCCAGAGCAAGGGAGAGGAGGACGAGGGACTTGGAGCAAGTGAAATGCATAAAAAGTGAAGATGGATAGGTGCTAGTGGAAGGGCATCTAATTAGAGCTAGGTGGAAAGTCTACTTCCATGATCTGTTCAACAACCGGGAAAACACAGAGATAGCTCTAGGGGATCTTCAGACACTGGGGGAGGATCAGAACGAATGCTATTGTGAGTGAATTACTCCAGAGGAGATCAAGGAAGCCCTAAAACACATGGGCAGGGGAAGAGCAGTTGGTCCAGATGGGATACCTATTGAGGCATGGAAAGGCCTCGGACAGAGGGGCATTAGCTGGCTGACAAAATTCTTTAACCAAATCCTTATGGGGAACAAGATGCCGGACGAATGGCGGAAGTGCACACTGGTCCCAATCTACAAGAACAAGGGCGACATCCAAAGCTGTGCCAACTATCGGGGGATCAAACTAATGAGTCACACTCTCAAGCTGTGGGAGCGAGTTATAGAAAGGAGACTATAACAACAGATGGAAGTAACCGAAAACCAGTTTGGGTTCATACCGGGGAGATCAACAATGGAAGCCATCCACCTCTTAAGGAGAACGATAGAGCAGTATAGGGAGAGACAAAAGGATCTCCACATGGTCTTCATTGACTTGGAGAAGGCTTATGATAGAGTGCCAAGAGAGGTACTATGGAGGGTTTTGGGTAGGAGAGGCATCCCAATGCCTTATATTCGGGCCATTAGAGACATGTATGAAAAGGCACATACTAATGTGAGTATAGGGGAAGGGGAGACAGATACTTTCCCTATTACAGTTGGGGTGCACCAGGGCTTAGCCTTGAGTCCCTTTCTGTTCATTCTAGTGATGGATGAGCTCACTAGACACATCCAAGGGGAGGTACCTTGGTGTATGCTTTTTGCAGATGACATAGTTCTGGTAGGGGAATCCCGAGCGGTCATAAACGAGAAGTTGGAATTGTGGAGAGGTGCTTTAGAATCAAGGGGTTTAAGGATTAGCAGATCTAAGACCGAGTACTTGAAATTCGAATTTGATCATTCCACCACGTCTAGTACAAAGGAGGTCAAGATCGAATCGGAAACCGTACCGAGTAAGGAGAGTTTCAAATACCTGGGATCCATGATACATCAGAATGGTGAAGTGGACGAGGATATCAACAATAGGATTAAAGCAGGCTGGCAAAAGTGGAGGATGGCATCCGGGGTACTGTGTGATAGAAAGTTCCCGCTAAAGTTAAAGGAAAAATACTATAGGACGGTAGTAAGATCAGCAAAGCTATATGGGGTAGAGTGTCGGCCAATGAAACAAAATCAAACACAGAGGATGAAGGTGGCACAGATGAGGATGCAGCGCTGGATGTGTGGCCACACAAGGAAGGATAGGATTAGGAACGATGTAATACGAGGTAAATTGGGGGTAGCCTCGATAGAAGATAAATTGGGGGAGCACCGCCTAAGATGGTTTGGATATGTTAGCAGGAGACCGACTACAGCCCTAGTCAGGAGGTGTGAACAGCTTCACACGACTATGGGCAGAAGAGGGAGGGGCAGACCAAAGAAGAGTTGGCTGGAGACGATTCGTCACGACCTAACCCACCTAAACCTAAGAGAGGAGATGGCCTCGGATAGGGCACGAGGGAGGGCTAGCATAAGGGTAGCGGATGTGGTAGAATATATTAGTGTGGAGGGCGACTTGTAGTTCTAGATTCCTAGACAGTCATAGCCTCAAGGGGTGCACGTATAGGCTAGTTGTTGTTGTTGTTTTTTTTCTCCCCCTCAAAATTCATTGGTAATAAATTGATGGTTTTATTTGCAGGCGCTCAAATACTTCAGGTTGGGTATATGCTTTAGTATTTGTATTTGTTCTAAGTATATTCTTTTCTAGATTATTACATATAATTAGTGAGTAGGTAGATATTTTGGCTTTCCCTCTCCCTCTCCCAACCGGCCAAATGGCCTTTACTACTAGTATTTACGTAGTTTTATTCTTGCTATTTATTTTATGTAACTCTTAGCTTGAGAAAATGATGAGGTGTGTCTTTCATCTAGTTTAAATAGGATAGTTTTGTTTCATTACTTTTTCATCCTATACAATTCTTCTTTCTTCATAGTCTTATCTTAAGTTTTTACAAGATGGACTTCAAATTTTTCTAAGTTGTTCATCCAAATAGTTATCCCAAGCAAAAAGATGGACATGAAAATTTCTATAATAACGATCATCCTATATAAGTGCTGCGTCATTCTTGGCCCCACATTAGAAATAGAGCTTAATACTTTTCTCATTTATCGTGTCCTATATGGGGTTCGAGACTACAACAACAACAACAACAACAAATCTAATGCCTTAAAGGCTCCCGCCTCAGCAGGGTCGCCGGGGGGGGGGGGGGGGGGGGGGGGGGGGGGGGGGGGTGGTGAATGTACGCAGCCTTATCCTTTCATGGTGTAACCCTGCCAAAAGGCTGTTCCCGATGACAACACCCCCCCCCCCCCCCCCCCCCCCCCCCCCAAAAATCCTGGTACTACTCTCGCCCAAGCATACTTAACTTTGAAATTCTAATAAGATTCGGTGCATTAGTGCCTGAAAAATAAACCCTGAGGTTTGAGACTGCAACAACAATAATAGTCCAAGTGCCTCAAGGGCTCCAGCGTTTGCAGGGTCTGGGAAGGTTTGAGACTACATTATATGCTCGCGTATGCTGCTCAGCTAATTTGAGCTTAAGGCATGAAGATAAATAATATTGGTAATCCACTTTCACAATTTCTATTGTACACTTATTTTTACACTAATATTATATATTTTCGATGTTTAATAACCCAAGTACAAGCCACATGAACTTCTGTTAACGGAATGCTAATTACATTAATGGTAGGTGCTTAATTGTAACATTTTGTGTGAGATGCTATGAAAAACATATAAGGGTTATTTACGCCAAAGGTCCATGTACTTTGTGCATTACGTTAATTTAGTTCTTATATTTTTAATTGTGTCAATTTAGTCCCTTTATAATTCAAAATGTGTGAACTTGGTCCTTAGAAAAAATTTTATGTTAAAGTTTTTAATGAAATTTTTAATGGTTCAACCACTAATTGAGTTAAATTAAGTAAACAGATAAAATAATAAATTACTTTCATCTAACGTAATTTTGCATTTCAAAATTACGTAATTAATTTAACTTAAATTTAATTAAAGGACTAAATTAATATATTTTAAATTATTTAGAAACTAAATTAATATAATTAAAACTACAAGGAATACATTGACACGACGGACAAAGTAAGTGAAAAGTCAAATAAGGAAGCACCTCAAGTGTTGTATGAGTTCGTTCAATTCATTAAAAGAAGACCCGCCTTCTTCAACAGCCATCTTTGCCGCCTCCGCCAGCTTCTTTGCTCTGTTCCTCATCTCCGTCACCTCTTCCCCCACCATCAGCCGTTGTATCGCCGCCGCTATTCTCTCTCTACCAACACCACCGACCACCGTCATTTTCCACTGCTCTGCCCCCACTGCCACCCCTATATTCAACACCTGAATCACCAATTTCTCGTTAAAAAATTGCTCCGCAAACATCGGCCAGGTTATCATTGGCACCCCCGCTGCCACCGCCTCCACCGTGGAATTCCACCCACAGTGAGTCAGAAATCCACCGGTGGCTTCATGTTCCAAAATCTGTGTCTGGGGTGCCCACCCTTTTATGATTAGCCCTTTGCCGGTTACCCTTTTCTCGAAATCGATCCACCAATCTAAATTCACTTCTTCATTGTCGTTCGTTATTCTGACAACCCAGATGAAATCAACCCCAGAGGATTCCAAACCCATAGCGATTTCTTGAAGTTGTGATGGTTCAATTCGTGTTAGGCTCCCAAAACAAACGTAAATTACTGAATTTGGATTCTTCGAGTCGAGCCATTTCAAGCAATCTTGATTATCAATAGAACCCCTTTTACCCCTTTGTGACTTCACAACAATGTCCTTGTTGCACAACGACACAGGCCCAATTTGCCATGCTTTTCTCCCAAAACCTCTCGGTAATGATCAGCATAAACCCTTTCAAGCTCGTAAAAGCTGTTAATCACAACTCCATAGCTGCTAATCTCAGATTCAATAGATTCCTTGAGCATTTTCATCATCTCTGTGTCTCTATTTTCCCTTAAATCTTCATAAATATGGGATCTTTTCATTGTAATTTTCCCTGGAAAATTTGGGATGCGAAATTCTTCATCCTCGGATGAAACTGACAAGTGCGGTTTGAATTCCATTATCGCTGATGTTGCACAAAGTGCAAAACAGCTAGTCCCATGAAAAACCAATCTGGGTATATTAAATTTTGATGCCACTTTTGTTGCCCAGGGGAAGAACATATCAGCAATAAGGCAATCAGGCTTGAGTGTCTCTAAAAACTCTGCAAGTGGCGATTCAAACAACTTAGTTGCCATTAGAAACATGACGGAGACCTCAATTGAAGTGATCTGATCGACATTTTCAACCCCTTCAAGGACTCCAGATTCAACTGAAGGGAAAGGAATGACATGGAGACTTATATTTTCAGTCGAGGAAGTGAAGTAGGGGGAGTTAAGAGGGATGGTGATGATGGTGGCACGGACGTTGGGCCGACTAGTGAAGAGACGGGCGAGGTCGAGCATGGGGATCATGTGACCTGGTGCCATTAACGGGAAGCAGGCTACGTGGAGAGTTCGAGGGTCGGCGCCCATGGCTAGTATGTTTTAAAGAAATGCAGGTGTAGAATAGAAGCATGCAAATCTTAGCCTATTGAACTTCTCTTGGCGACTCATATAAAGGGGTTGGGAACTTTTTTTTTTTGGTAAATGGTGATAATAAATTTTTTATAAAATTGTTAATTTTTTTTAGCAAAATGACACACTTAAAAAAAATTTAAAATTAAAAAAAATTGATAAAATAATTTTTTAATTTAAGTTATTTTAACTTTTAATTTTCAGTTAAAATAATGAGGAGATGATAATATTTTCAAAAAACAAATCACAAAATTTACACATTTATATATTATTATTTAAATTTTTTATTAAATACATGTAACTAATGCGGTATTTAATAATTTGAATTATTTTTAATTTTTAATTTTATATCTTCTCACGTTGGGGGTCTTCGAAAACAGTCTTTCGTTAGGGTATTCCCTGATGGGAGAAGGCCGTGTACATCCTACCCTCCCAGACCTTGCTCACGCGGGAGCCTTTGAGGCAATGCACCTGTTGTTGTTGTTGTGTAACTCAAAAACCCAGTGCCACAAGGGCTCCCACGTGAGCAAGGTTTAGGTGGTGGATGTACACAACCTTCTTCCTTTAGGATGCTACATTGAATGTGTCCCTCATTTAATAATATACATATCATCATTTCCTTATTTAAATTTGTCCCTTATTTATACTTTCCTTATTAATAGTTCAAATAATAATATACAATGTCATGAGGCATGCACACATAATATTTTTTTATTTTTTTTACTTTTTAATTTTATATCTTTGAAATAAAAAAATTGATAAAATAAATTTTTAATTTAAATTATTTTAATTTTTAATTTTATAATTTGAATTACTAAATACATATATCTTTCAAATTAAAAGGTATATGTATATTATTAAATCAAACTATTAATAAAAAAAGATATAAATGAGGAGATGATGATATTTATATTATTAAATGAGGGACTCATTCATGGTAGCACCCTAAAAGGAGAAGGCTGCGTACATCCACTGCCTAGACCTTGCTCGCAAGCCCTTGTGACGCTGGGTTTTTGAGTTATACAACAACAACAACAGGCTCAGTGCCTCAAGGGCTCGCACGTGAGCAGGGTCTGCGAGGGTAGGATATACGCAGCCTTCTCCCATCAGGGGGTACCCTAACGAGAGACTGTCGAGGACCCCCCCAGCTTGAGAACATATAAAATTAAAAATTAAAAATAATTCAAATTAATAAATACAGCGTTAGTTACATGTATCTAATAAAATAATTTAAACAATAATATACAAATGTGTAAACACGTGATTTTTTATTGGAAACATCATCTTCACCTCATTATTTTAATTAAAAATTAAAAATTAAAAAAAATTAAATTAAAAAGTTATTTTATTAATTTTAAATCATTAAAGTTAAAAAAATAATATTTATGTGTGCATGTTGCATGACATCTCCAATGTCGTGCAACAATCCAGTATGTCTTGCACGATGTTTGTGACGTCGTGCAATGGTAAATACAGTAAATGTGTCATTTTGTTAAATATTTTTCAAACTATGCCATTTTTTTTGAAATGTTCCTTTTTGGTAAAAAAAGTCAAAATTGTTTTGGTATTAACATTTCTACTATGACAATTATATTACCTTAATTTGTTAAGAAAATATATATGATATTAACATTTTTGTCCTAATAATATTATTACCCCAATTTTAATAAAAATATCTGTTATTTACAATTGGCAAATGATAAACAACGTCCCAGGGACGATGTTTAAGGCTTATTAATTGCCTTTTCTATTTCTGTGTAAATATTAGAAAACTTTTATTTTATATATTTTATCAGTAGTAATTTTTTCTTATTTTATTATATATATTTTGTATCCTAATTAATAAATTTTTCTTTAACTACACATTCTCTTTCTCTCTCCATTTAAATTGATGTATTTAAGGTAATTATTACCCCTTATCCATCACCTTAGAGGCGATGGATATAAGGACCATTTACAATTTAGTACGCCAATTTTTTTGAAATAATAAAAAGGATCATGATCCTTTTGAATTAATAAAAAGGCCCCTTAAATTTTTGTCGTATTAATAAAATGCACATCTCCGGCCTTTTGCCTCAACAGATTTGACGTGGCAACTGTTTTTTTAGTCATACTACAACCAAAGAGCTTACCAACACGCCGTCACCAGATCCCATTAGAACTTCGAAGTTAAGCGTGCTTGAGCGAGAGTAGTACCAGGATGGGTGACCGCCTGGAAAGTCCTCATCCTCAAGTTGAGAGCATTCGGAAACAACCTCTCTTCAGAGGTAATACCCCATAGGGAAAGGCTGCGTACAACCACCCCCCCCCCCCCCCCCCCCTCCCCCCCCCCTTCGACCCTACTTAGGCGGGAGCCTTTGGGGCACTGGGTATGTTGTGTGTGGCTTTCTACAACAAATTAACAAAGGTACACTTGAATACTGTTATTATTACTTTATAAGCACGAAATTTGATATATTTTATTATTTAGAAACTATATGTTTTTGCTTACTTTGATTACAAATATAATTATTGAATGATATTTTTGTCATTTTACTGCAGCATTAATAAAAAAAAGGCAGTTACCACATTAGCTCTATCGTCGGAAAATGATGCCATCACGCCAGAATGAGGTCTTTTTATTAATACAACAAAAATTTAAGGGTCTTTTTATTTAAACGATAAAAACTTGAGGGCCTTTTTATTACTTTATAAAATGCTAGGGTTCTTTTTATCATTATCAAAAACATTACAACAACAACAACAACAACAACAACAATCCCAGTGTCCCAAGGGCTCCCGCATGAGTAGGGTCCCGAGGGGGTAGATGTATGCAGCCTTCCTCCTTTAGGGTGTTACCCTAAAGAGAGGCTGTTTCCGAGGACCCCCAACCTAAGGAGCGTGTCATCATGTCACCATAAAGCCTGAAAGCATGAAAACAACTTAATATTATATCAATACATAATGCAAGCCTAGCGTACGAAGCAAAACTCAAGGAATACTCGAGGGAAAACACGAAGGAGGGTAACTGCAGAAAAAAGTCGGCTAGTAAAGACACCGATATACAAATAGATGCTCCAATACGAGTTTGCCAAAGAAGAAGTAAAGACACCTAGAATTACCAGTGTAAGCAGTCAAAGGTGCTCTTTTCTAAGCCGCTACATCGGCTACCTCTATGTTAGCCCTCCACCGAGTTCTATCTAAGGCCATCTCCTCTTGTAGGTTTAAGTGGGTGAGGTACTGTCGGATCGTCTCCATCCATTTCTTCCTAGGCCTGCCTCTCCCTCTCCTCCCTAGCGTAGTGTGAGACTGCTCGCATCTTCTGACTTGTGCAGTGGTTCGTCTCGTCGTAACATGACCGAACCACCTCAAACATTGCTCCCTTAATTTATCCTCAATTGATGCAATGCCCAATTTGGCTCTTATGACGTTGTTCCTGATCCTATCCTTCTTATGTGTTCGCACATCCACCGAAGCACTCTCATCTTCGCTACCTTCATCTTCTGTGAATGGTGTTGTTTCATTTGCCAACACTCCGCCCCATAGGACATAGCCGGTCTCACAACCGTCTTATAATATTTTTCCTTTAGCTTTAATGGGAACCTTTTTTCGCAATGTACTGCTGAAGCCATCCTCCATCTATGCCATCCTATTTTAATCCGGTTGTTGACATCTTCTTCCACTTTGCCTTTGTGTTGTACCATGAAATCCAAGTATCTAAAACTCTCTTTTCTCTATATGATCTCAGATCCTACCTTGACATCTACTATGCTAGGCGCGGTGGCGGGACCAAACTTAAGTTCCATATACTAGGTCTTGGATCTACTAATTCGTAGGCCCTTCGACTCCAATGCCCTTCTGCACAATTCCAGCTTCTTATTTACCTCATCTTGTGACTCCCCCGCCAAAACTATGTCATCTGCAAAAAATATGTACCTAGGCACGTCATCTTAGATGTGCCTAGTGAGCTCATCCATAACAAGTATAAATAGAAAGGGACTCAAGGCAGATTCTTGATGTACCACGACTGTTACTATAAAAGCTTCTATCTCTTCCTCCACTGTACGCACATTAGTTTGTGCCATCCTATTTTCAAAAACGTTAGTATACTAAAATGTAAATAACCAGAAATTATAAGTTCAATAGTAGTAGTTGGATGTTAATCAATCAAATGATTGTGAGTAAATCCAACAAGTATAAATAGTAACCATAAAATTTTTTCAAGTTTGCTCTAGTGTTAATGATTTTAGTATAACAATAACATTACCCAACAATAAAAAGAGGTAAATTATTTGTCAGTATCATGATGTTTAGTATATTAGTTATTTAATCTATAAAACATGTAAAATAATTTTCTAGTAAAAAATTATGTTTATTTAACATAATATTCCTGTGTAGAAGTGTGGAATCTTAAGGAAATAATTCAAATAAAATACTATGACCAAACGAGAAGTAAATACAGATAAAAGAGAACAAATAACAAGAACACAATGATTTACGTGGAGAGGGAAGAAAATCACCGGAGGAGATGGAGACTTTTATTGATTTGAGAATAGAAGAATTACAATTCACTTCTCTCTCTCTCTCTCTCAAGGATGATAGTGCTCACTTTGTTTTGGATACTGATCATGTGAACCCCAAGGTTGTATATATACTCGCGTGAAAATTAGACTCTCGATCGATCGGCTGGGCCCGATGATGGATCTGACTGCTCCAACACATTAGCTTCCATCAAGATAAAGGTTGTCACTTGGTTCCAAGCTCCAGTAAGACGCCTAGATCTTTTTATTCATCGCTACAAGCAAAGCCTTTTTAAGGTTTTATCTCCTTTTAGACCAACTCGACTGCCATTGTCCCCTCCTTCACAAAATAGTCTTAAATGTAATGCTAATAAATCATTGCCTTATAAACCAGGTTCAAATAGCTGTTGGGTTGTCCTAGGAGAATTTGGTGGCTCCTTTGTGGTCGTCTTCTAGGCTTCAGTTCTATTACTACGATTTTTCTTGATTTGATTTACCCTTGACATGACAACAACAACAACAACAACAACAACAACAACAACAACAACAACAGTCCAAGTGCCACAGGGGCTCCCGCTTGCGTAGGGTCTGGGGGTAGGATGTACGCAGCCTTACCCCATCAGGTAAGACCCTGACGAGAGGCTGTTTTCGAGGACCCCCAACCTGGTCTTTGAAGTTTGATGACCCTTGACACGAATTCTTTGAAAGAACCTTTTTTTTTTCATCAAAATATAGTCATTGAATCAGATTCTTTAATATGATCCCTTGGATATACTCCCTAACCCGGATCCTACGAAAGTAGAATTTCCTCATAAATTAGATCCAACCATTTTTTTCTAGATTTAGTAACCTCATCCTTCTACATTTCCTAGTGAAGTTAATTTTATCACCTATCATCGTTTTGTAGAAATCAACATTACAAGTCTAAACGAGGATCAAACTGGCCTAATTGCTATTTAACATGGTCATTAGTCCATGATATGGATCTTTTCCCGTGCTCTTGGTCAGATCCTTGGTCCATGATTTAAGACTTTATTGATCTTTCGTGCAATTTTTATCCTGTCTACGTTTAAAGTACTGGTTCTTCGATCTCCACCACCACCGAAAACGGCCACCACTGAAAACCACCAATCTCCACTGAAAACTCCCGATTTCCACCCCCACTGAAAACGGCCACCACAAAATTTTGCTTCTCAGTGGACCTGGGTTCATTCTCCACCACCGAAAAAAGGCCACCACCAAGTGAAACCACCACCGGATTACAACGACTACGTCAATTTCACTGCGGGCCACCATCGAGGACCTGAGTTCGGTCGATTTTACAACCGCCGTCATCCATCTCCGTCACCAAGGCTGGAAAACACCTAATCTGGCTGGACATTACCAGATTTGAACACCTCTGCCACTGCTACGACCACCGTGCACCACGAACAACCAGATTTGGGCTGGAGACCACTAGATCCGTACACCTCCGACCACCGCCAGAGCACCACTGAGACCTGTGCTTCCTCTGGTGAGTTCTATAGCGACGAGGCTTTCCAAATTCTTATTCAACCACTGCAAATGACACACACCAGTTTAGG
This sequence comes from Simmondsia chinensis, assembly GCA_018398585.1. Classification (NCBI taxonomy): domain Eukaryota; kingdom Viridiplantae; phylum Streptophyta; class Magnoliopsida; order Caryophyllales; family Simmondsiaceae; genus Simmondsia; species Simmondsia chinensis. The sequence continues at coordinate 5,087,133 of JAGTTD010000008.1, read as the reverse complement.
GGCATCCATCTTCGTCGATGGTCTACCTAAAAGAGCGACAAATTCGTGGCTGAGGGCTGTTTTTCGAGCCTTCAAATCAATATATGACACATTTGTCCCCGTGAAAAGAAGACTGAGAACTACATGGTCCTATGGATTTGTTCAGTTTCATGACTTGAGTGAAGCTACAAGGGCTGTCAATTCCATGAACGGAAGATGGGTTGCAGGTGTGAAGCACAGGGTGCAATGGGCAAATCTAGTCAGAAGTGCACTACCTAAATTCACTCGAGGGCAACCACAACAGAGCACGACTCAGCAGGTCAGAACCGCATAGAGGACTCAGGACTTGGGAAACGCATCAACTAATCGGAGTGGGCCACATGATAACACGGATATTCCGGGGATTATAGTGTCAAATGCTAACAAGAGTGTTGAGGCATGGCTTAAGCGGTCAATAATTGCCCATTCATCTGTTGAGGTCAATCTTGATGATGTTCTTACATTATCATAGAATATGACCTCTACAGGCTTACACCTAAAGGCTTAAGCAACAATTCCTTTATTTTGGTTTGTGATTCCATTGACACTATGGACACCTACCTCGGCCCCCGTAAGGAGATTCTGCTACTAATGTTCGGAGAAGTACATAAGTACTCTGGAGAGACGCTTGGATCCATTAACAGAAGGGTTTGGCTCGAGATCTATGGATTGCCTATACAGTGTTGGTCAAATGAATGCTTTGTCGATGTCTCCAAATTATGGGGGAAGTTCATCCAGGTGGACCCCAGAACATCCACTATGAGGTGCGTTGACATTGCGAGGATTCTGATTGACACTTGCCACACAACATGTATAAACCAGACAGTCCAGGTTCACCATAGTGGGGGAACCCGTTTGATCTTCGTTAAAGAAGGAAGCTCGGTATCGATACCAGACTACTCTCCCAGCGTTGTGTCCAGAGCCGCATTTGCTAGATTGGCTAGGTAGCAAGCCTATCTCCCATCACATTCCCCCCAAGAAAATGAATGCATGGCCGTGGTAAGACTTTCTTCACAGGTTCAACCTTCTCTGCATCCGGTATCAGAACGCTCGATTATTAGGGAAGAGAATACAATTCCTGCCCCACGGTTAGCAAATGAAGGGATGGGAGTTGCTTGGCAACCGTTTGGACATGTTTCTCTCCACATTAACGGCCAAATCATTGGAAGATGGGCCCTACAGCGATCACTCCTGCATGCCAGGCCTTACGCTTCACAGCATGTGGCACATCCTCCTCTACTATTGCCATGGGTTGAGAATCGTGAACCTCCAGCTCATCAACATCATGCTCAGATAACCATACCAGATACTGATACTCGGGGAAGCAACAGTGATAATGAGTCAACAACATTTGGGCCGGAATTCCCTCCAGGATTCGAGCCAATAACCGCAATCGATATCTCTCAAGCTAAGGTTAGTTTGCCACAGAGTCAGCAAGTATCAGCTTCATTCATGGAAGGGCCTCGCATGGACAGGAGGAAAAAAGAAAAATTCCGCACAACGAAAAGAGAGAGAAAAAACGATCAAGCGCAAGATGAAGGAGAGAGAGAAGCGGGAGTTGCATGACTTTCTGAAGGATATGTCTCCTAGAAGTAATACTGAAAAATCGACTAAGACAGTCGGAAAGAGGAAGAAACGGAATAGAGGAAATCGAACCCTGAAGATCGCGGAAGAAGAGTATGATGAGAGGATCCTAAATGCGGAGTGGGTAATAGAGTTAGGAGAAAAGGTGGGCTTCAACTTTGATGGTTTCGATCTGGCTATGGTGGTAGACATTATTGCTCAATGATATAGTTTGGGTGTTGGGTTGTGGCTTCAGTCCCACTCTCGGTTCTTGTTTTGGCCTTCTGATTCTTCTCCAGATAAGATCCCTGTTTGTGTTGGTTCTGCGGGTGCTGTTGTTTCTTGTCTCCGTGTCTTTTCTTGTCCTGTGCTCGCTATCTGTTGTGCTGTGTCGTGTTTTGAGGCGAGCTTTTCTGTTCCTATTTTCTTGTTTTGTATTGGATGTTCTTGGTCCCGTGTTGTTGCGGTCGGACTCTGGCCTCACCTAGCGAGTGGCCGGCTTGTTTAGTGACTTTGTCACAATTTATCGTAAAAAAAATAAAATTAAAAAAACATTACAAGTCTAAACCCCTTCATAGCACGGGTTTGATTATGGTGTGCCTCATGTGCTTCTAGGTCCTTTGTTTGCACGCCCACTCTCTCTTTTATTTTTTAGAACACCAAGAAGCCCGGAGGCGAACATGCCCACTCTCTCTCGGTGCTTGCTTTGTACCTTATTTTCCTTTCCTTAGTTCACTAACAAGCTCAACAATTTTTTTTTTTTTTTTTTTTTTTTTTTAGTCCTCAATTGTGGGTAACCTTCCACCTTGGATGTTCTGGGTGTATTTTATTGTTTGCCTTCTAACCTTACATTGCACTATTATAGTTTCTCAGACTTATATTTAAATTATCGGAAAAAAAAGTTTACCGCCATACTCCGAATATTTCTCTTTCTACTTATTTTAGAAAAGAGAGACTGAATATGCTCTAAGCCTATTGAGTGGATACTATGAGTTTCTATTCTATTATTGGTGAGGGCATTAGGCAAACATTTTTTGGAAGCAAAGATAGTCCTGTCAACCTTACACAAGGCAAATGACAAAATGAACCCCACACCCCAACAAGCACTGCAATTGGGGGCTCCATTTTTACTTAATTTTATAAATTTGTTTGAATTGATTTTTTATCTGTTTTTTACTTAATTAATATAATAATTTATATTTTATTTTATGATCAAATTAGTCCTTATATTTTAATTTGTATCTAGAGTTGGTCACCAAATAGGGACCAATTTAATCATAATATAAAACACGAAGAATTATTTTCAAAAAATGAAGGAGTCGGTTCCCAAAATAATGCTGAAAAAGAAAAAAATAAAAAAAATAATACCAAAAAATAAATAATTACCAATCTACTGTTGAACCGCATTTAGAAAACGCGGTTCACTCCAAAAATAACCGAATTAATTTTTTTCAGTAATAAAACGCGTCTTAAAGACGCGTTTCATGTGATCATAAACCGCGTTCGAGGTTCACTTGATACTAAACCGCGTCTTTAAGACGCGGTTCATATGTGACTAAACCGATGCAGTTCATATAATTGTAAAAGACAAGTCTTGAAGTCAAGGACGCCCACGCTCGATACGAATTCAAAATGAAATGGATGAAATGACTATACACGAAGGGTCACACGTAGATTCTGTAAGAGAAAATGTCATAATGTATTGACATGCAAGATGAAAAAGGAGCACGAGGCTCGGTTAGCAGCTAGTAGCAGTGAAATATATGACGGTAATATTTATTTATGTTTCATTTTTTTGAACATTTATTTATGTTTTATTTGTATTATTTTTTATATAGTAGTTCGTTATTTATATATATCTATTAGTTTGTTATTTATGTTGTTTAATTCATAAAGCAATATAACCGCGTTTACTAAACGCGGTTTATATGATAGTAAACCGTGTTTTCTAAACGCGGTTTATGCTGTATATAATTTTTTGTTCTTGATGCGGTTATTTTTACATATAACCGCATTTTTTGAACGCAGTTTAATATAACCGCGTAGTAGATTGGTAAATATTTATTTTTTAGCATTTTTATTTTTTTATTTTTCAGCATTATTTTGGGAACCGATTCAAAATGAAGATCGAATTTAAACAAACTTATCTTTAGCTAAGCCACATGCATTGCAATTCAGAAGGAGCACAAATCCCATATTTGTGTCCATATTCTATTGTCTTGTTACTTCCATTTTAGATTCTTTCTTCACATTTCAATACCAAAATGATCTACAAAATCTTGTTCTCCACCACTTATTCATTATCTAGCCTGCCTTTCTTTTTTATTTCGGACCACCAAGACTTCTAGAACACTTTGACTGGTTGTGGGTAGTACATACTATCTATTCGAAAGTTTTCTTATGTTTAATAGGGTTAACTGAAACCTAAATACTCTATAGAAGGCTCCAAATACTCTTATTACCTGATGACAGGATTCAAAGCCCAGACTCAAACATATTGAACTATTCTCATGGTCCAAATATCTTATCACTTAAATCAACCCCTTTGAGTTTTATCTAGCCTGACTCGTCACCGTGAATTTTTTTCCCTTCTTGATTTGGGCACTGTTTGGTATAAGGAAAAATATGTTAGGTATAGAAATTTTTTCTCTTTTGAATATTTTCACTAGGAAATATTTTTTTTAAAGGAAACTTTGTTCATTTAGTTTAGAAAAATAATTCCAGTATCAAAGTTTACAAGAAATTTGTGTTTAATTAAATTGAAGTTGAGTGAGATTTTGCACAAGAGACCATGACAAAAAAATATTCTTCAGTTTCTTTAAACAAAAATGTCTTCCCCTCTCTGTGCAAGGTAGTTGACTTCCTCTATATAGAAGAAAACATTTTCCATTAAAATATATATTACTCATACATAAAACAAAATGATATGTTGATGAAACTACACTCTCATTACTCTAAAGCTAAAAATATATGTTGATAACATAATATTTGGTACTATTAACACACTTTTTTATGAAGAATTTGCAAAACTAATGAGTATAGAGAATTTGAAATGAGCATAATGGGAGAATTCAATTATTTCCTTCATATTGATAATAAAGAAAAGCAAGGAAGAAATCTTCATTAAACAAACCAAGTATATTTAGGAAATGCTTAAAAGGTTTAGCATGGAAAATTCCAAGGCAATTTCAACTCTAATGAGCTCAACGCTCAAGCTTGGACTTAAGTCCCCTTTTGGTTACCCAACTTAAAATTTGGAAGATTTAGTCACCAAACTCCTAATAAAAGTCCCTTTTAGTCATCCAAGTGATTTAAAATAGACAAATTGGTTATTCAAGTTAAATTTTGAAAAATTTAGTAACCTAACTCTTTATAAAAGTTTCATTTAGTCAGTCAAGTAATTTAAAATGGACAAATTGGTAACATAAGTAATAATTTGAAAAATTTTACACCCAACTTTAAATAACAATTAATTTTTATCGCTAAAGTGATTTAAAATGATAAAAAAAATTTATCATTCAAATGAAAAATATCTAATATTAATTAAGTTTTTGACTTATTTATTTCACTGGTCCGCATATTTTCTATTCAAAGTCTATGTTTTATTTGCAACAAAGTGGTGCACATCTAGCTATTGACATTAAGTAAACATTAAAAGATTAAAAACCAATTTTGATATTAAATAAAACTTGATAAAATATTATAAAAAATGAGAATTCAAGGAATATTTAGAAACAACAATCAATAAAAGTTTTAAAAATAATGAAAATCAATTTGGAAAACAATTTGCAAAAGCAAGTGTCATGTTCGTACTTTTTGGCAAAAGTCATCAAATTCTAATAAATATACCATACTAATGGAATCATGTTCTATTTTAGCAGTTTCCAATAAAAATCTATTGCATTTTGACAAAAGGGTGCTTTATTGATAAAATTTTAAAAGTTTAGGATACCTAAGTGATAAAATGTTTTAAAACCTCAAGATACTCCATTGTATATATTGAAAAGTTAGGGTACTAAGGTGATAAATCAACAAACCTTAGGAAACCTAACTAATAATTTTACTAAATAAAACATGGCGGAAAATATTATAAAAAAATGAGAATCAAAGAATACCAAGCGCTTTAAACATTAGAAAATATTTTTAAAAAATAAGAACAATGCAAGATTTAAAAAATATTTTATTTTATAACCAAATTGATCTTCATTATTTTTAATGCACTTGGCATTTACGCGTTCTTTTTTTTTCCCCCTCTAAATATACTTTCAATTCTCAATTTTTTTATAATATTTTATCAAATTTTATATAATCTTAAAATTGATTTATAATCTTTTAATTTTACCTAATTTCAATAGCCAGATGTATACTAGTTTGTTATAAATAGAACATAGACTTTGACAAGAAAATATGTGATCAATAAATATAAATAAGTCAAAAATATAAATAAATTAGTTATATTCATTTGGATGATAATTTTCCTTTTTTTTATCATTTTTAAATCACTTGAGGAACGAAAATGAGTTGTTATTTAAAGTTGGGTGATAATATTTTTCCAATGATTACTTACATCAACTTGTCCATTTTAAGTCACTCCGATGACTAAATGATACTTTTATTATGAGTTGGGTGACTAAGTTTTTCAAAATTTAACTTGAGTAACCAATTTGTCCATTTTAAATCACTTGGCTGACTAAAATAGACTTTTGTTAGGAGTTTGGTAGCTAAATCTTCCAAAATTTGACTTGGGTGACCAAAAAGTCCATTTTTGGCCACTTTGGTGACTGATATGCATGCTTTTTACATATTTTATTTCCCGTTTTTGTCATATATTCGATCTCTACATGTGTGTTCGGTTGTTGTTTAGGTACATTTTCATATGGAACACATCAAAGCGGATGGAAGAAGAGTTATGGCAAAATCAAGCATTATTGAGGCACTTTTGAAGACTGATTGGAGAAACCTAACCATTTGTGCAGATGAAAGAACCATTAGATCATAATTTGGTGAACCGAGTACGTTCCATAGCGCTTCAGGGCTTAATTAAAAAAAGGGGACCAAAGAACCGATGGATCAGCAGCTCTCGGATAGGAAAACTAACCGAGAATCTGCCGATTTCGGCCAAAAGTACCGATCGATCGGGATTTTTTGCGTGAGCTCACCGATCGATTGGCTCTTTTATTCGATCGATCGGGACGGTTCCGTATGGAACCCTAACTCCGCCTGCGCCTATAAATAGAGAAGGGAAAGTCAGCCTTGGATACGCTTTTCTGGCCGCACGTCCTCCCCTTTCTCTAAAACCCGAAGCCGCTACGAGATCTACAGGTTCTCAAAAGCTGAAGCGCAAGCGGTTGGAATACTGGGAGAATTCAGGCTCGAATCAGTATCGACACGAAGATTGAGGGAGTTTACTCTTTTATTTATTTTACGCATAATATTTTCTCTTATATAAATTTAAAGATGTGTAAAACTCCCATGAAGGAGTAAACTTTCTTAATTTAGGGAATGAAGGGTGGGTAGCCGCCCGCATCCCAGATTTATATTATGCTTTCGACGATTGTTTTAGTTATGTTATATTCGCACCCCTGTGGGGAGTTTTTCATGATTGTTGGATATTTTTTGTATGTGTGCTTTTAGCCATGATTGGGTCTCCAACTTTGTAGCGATTAGTCTTGTGCTTGTAGCCTAGACCATAACATAACAGGAATTCACACGTGGTCAAAGTTGAGGTTGTACCCAACTCTGAGCCCAATCTCTTATATAAGTTAATATTAAATTAGGAGTAACAAAGGAATTAAGTAGTGCTAATGAGATAACCTATGCTACATCTAGAGTGCTAAGATAGGTTATGCCTTTAGACTAGTTCATTACCCTAAGCCCTAATTTATATATTAACCCAGGGTTAGAGCTTGTAGCCTAAGTCTTTCAAATCATCGTCCTAAGTAGAATATAATGACGGGATACGTGTTAAGCTACCCTGAATTTACTCCCTAAACTAACCTCAATCGAATTGTCGCACTCACTTTATATTCAATTTTAGTAATTTAGCTTCAACTAATTCAAACAACACAAAAAAAACCAAAAATTCAAACCGCTCATTAATCAGTACATTTAACTTGACACGATTCCCTGTGGATACGACCCGTATACTCGACAAAGCTATGAGGATCTCGTACGCTTGCGAGTAAACGGTTTTAAACACACATTTAAAATACATCAGTGACCAAAAGGGGGACTTACGGCCTCAAGCTTGACATAGATGAGAAAGGTAAAAGGTTGATCAAAAGCTATATAGAGCTACAAATTTGGATCCCTTCTTTACCACACTGCTAGTAGGCATGATATTTATTTTCATGTGTGTTAGTGTGCATGTTTCAAGCTGAGACAAAGGAATCAAATTTGATGGGTGACCTCCTGTTGGAACTCCGAAGTTAAGCGTGCTTGGGCGAGAGTAATACCAGGATGGGTGACCTACTGGGAAGTCCTCACCCTCAGGTTGGGGGCACTGGGAAACAGCCTCTCTTCAGGTTAACACCCTGAAGGGGGAAAGCTGCATACATCCGTGCCCCCCCCCCCCCCCCCCCCCCCCCCCCAAAAAGACCCTGTGTAGGCGGGAGCCCTTGAGGCATTAGGTATGTTCCTTTATGAAGGAATCAAATTTGAGAACCACAATAGGAATATATTAGTATCTAGTTGTTTGTACAAACCTGTGTTTATTTTTGTCCAAAATGTTAATATTTCTTTGACATAGTTGGATATTGTGATGTCAATTTCGTAAGATATAAAATGGACTAAAAATTGATTAGTGGTACTTGTCAATTTCTTGGTCATGCTTTGGTTTCGTGCTTTAGCAAAAAGCAAAATTATATTGCCTTATCCATCGCTGATGCTGAATATCTTGCATTAGGAATTTGTTGGGCTTAAGGGTTTTAGTTAATGTATCAACTAGATGATTATGGATTTCAAATTGATCATGCTCCCATTAGGCGTGTTCACACTAGTGCAATTTATTTGACCGAAAAACCAACTCAACACTCTACAACCCTACATATAGAGGTCAGCATCTTTTGATTTGTCTTGTTTTTTGATAATTAGCGACAACATCGTGACACAGTACAAGCCACTCGACCAACGCGAGGCTTAGAACACCCGTAAGGAAACAAGGACCACAAAAGGACAAACACAAACAGTAGACCAAAACAAAAAGACAGGAAAGCAAAAAATGAAAAACAAAAAGGGTCAGCACATGCTAGAAGACTCTAGAACTGAAAATAAAACAGGACGTGTTAGGATTAGGCTAGGAGATGAGACTATAGCATCAAAACTAGGAAGGATGGAAGGTGTCAGAATAAAAATACCTAATCGATCAATGCAAATCGTTCGATCATAATAGAATCGTAGCCATCAAAAGCTCAACCTGAGCTTATTCCCAATCTCTTATGTACGCTTCCCTGCAAAAAAAATTTCAGTTGTTATGACTTTTTTGACCTTTTTTTTCCAGCCTCCCTGTTTCTCTCTTTCATTTTTTTTTTTTTTAATGATCATGTGGTTAAAGAAAATTATGTGGTCGATTTTGTCCCCGCGAAAGACCAACTAGTGAATATGTTCATTAAACCTCTATGTGAAGAGTTATTTTGTGATATTAGAAAGAGAATTGTCATGTGTATCTTTTCTTGATCATTGTTACTTGTGTGATAAATTCAATACATGTGATGATATTGAAGATGAGTCCGAAAGACTCAACATGATCTTGTTCAATTATCCGACTATTTTTGTCCAACTTAATGGATATTAGTGCCTGGAAATTTGTTTTAAATAAAATTTTAAAACTAGACTCACCTTCCTTCTCCAGTTTCAACAAAATCTTTTCAGTATTTTTGTAACTTAAATTTTCTCCCACATTCTTGTTCATGAATTCCTTTTATTTATTACAGTTTTAAATGTGCTATGAAAAATACAAAAGTACAATCAAATTCAAAACTCTAGCTTTGCAAAAAATTCTTGAAATTCACCTCAATGGAGCATGAGAAATGTTTCTAGCAATATTCATGATAGAATGGTTGAAACGTTCTCTTAACATATTGAGCTGCATTTGAACATATTACTCTTTTACATTATATTTCATTGCAAAAATCTCTTTATATTATCTCAATTGCCAATTGATAGGACGAGAAAATATCATTCTTATTCCCCTCACTCATTTCTTTTTGTTAATGACAAGGGGCGGGGGATTATGTTTTTTCATTTGTAATCTATATTGTAAGCGTTGTGCAAATCGTTTCATGTCAATATACTTCAGGTTGATTTATCCGCATCTTAAATATGACACAGGGGATGAAAGAAAATTGGATGCCATTGACTATGTATTCCTTAAAATGCATCGACTGAGGGGAGATCGAATTCCATATTTGGTCATTGAGTGTGCATTAAAGTATAAGGTTAGCTTTGTTATAAATTACTCTATGACCAAGTTAAAGATTAGATAATCTTGTGCATAAAAATGATTGTATGATTCGCTTTTGATTTTGAAAGCTTGTGTAGTGCTTATATGGTACTTCAATTTTCATATTTTAAAAAAAGAACACCAAATATTTGTCAGTATAAAAAAGGAAAAGATGGCTCTAAAGGCTATTAACATTGTAACTTTAATGATAATAAATATTGAGTGAATCATTGTGCTGAACTGATTTAATCATGTCAAAAGTGACTCATGAAAAAGCTAGAAAGATCGAGATCAACTCATAATAGTACTAAGTCTTCAAGGACGATGGATTAAGAGAACAAAGATTCAAGTTGAAGTGAAGAGTTTGTTTAGTGTTATTCAAAAAGTTTGATAACTAGCTTTGGCTGTAAAAAATTATTCACATATATATTTGATATTGTTTAAAGTAGTTCAATAACAAGTTTAATGTGGATAAATTTTTAAACCTATTTAGATTATGCGTATTTTTAAAAATATTTTATTTATTTTGAATGTAGTGATATCCAAATAAGTCTAATATGTTTAGATGTTCATAATTTTTTTATTTGGAAGTATAGAGGTTGTGTAGAAAAATAGAATTTTCCAGTATTTTTGGAAAACATTTTAAGAAAACTAGAAAATTTTAAAAAACTGTTCAAAAGCCAATTTTCTAACTAGAGAAGTTGGAAAAATATTTTTTCAATTTTCTCTGTGTTTTTTGAAAATTTTTTAAATAGTTTAGACCCGTTTTCTAGAATTTGCCACTCCCTGGTTTGTAAGGTTTCTTTATATTTTCTCTTATTTATTGAGCGTCATTTTCCTCTTCTTTCTTCACTACACTCTTGTTTTTTCTTTCTTTCATTCAGGCTCTCACATTGATGTCATCAATTTTATTATATATCATATATTAATACCAAAAGATTGCTACTTGTCAATGTTGGTTATCCATATATGATTCATAAAGAGGCCCACATTATGAGCTTTGTGGAATTCGAATCCGGGCCATCCCGTTAGCAATCGGAGTTCACTACCACTCAGCTATGTCCCTAAGAGACATATTCCACATCAACACCGAATTACGCTTTTTCTTTGTAATCTATTAAGCATTATAAGTAGATGGTTTGTACTTTAAAACTCTGCATAACAAAGTAGTACTTCTACCCAAACCAAGATCTAAATTCACAAATCGGATATACTCAAACTGACTTCCTTCAAATTGGCTACACTAATTCTTGGGATCGAATTATTGGACTTTTGGGTTTACGAGTTTATGACAATTATTTATATCTATAATGTTCAATTTCCAAAAAGTTTGAAAAAAATCAAGGTTATTGGAATAAATTTTCCAATTTTTTCCTATTGAAAAGTTGTTAATAATTTTTTACTTCTAAACATGTTTTCCAAATGAAAAATGAAAATTGGAAATGAAAATGAAAGTTGAAAAAAGTTATATGAGAATTACTTTTTATTTCTAAATAGAGCTATAAACTTGGTCGTAGAACATCTAACATAATTAAAGGTTGATGGAACTTAGAAAATTACTTTTTATTTTGGGTTGACACTAGATCTTTTACAATGAGGATGCACTGACGTTGCAAGAATACTTATTGATACATGCCATCCATCGTGTATACATGAAATAATCCAACTCCAAGTTCATCGAGGATCCTGTCCGGTGTATGTGAAAGAAGGCATTTCTAAAATTATCCCTAAGTAATTGCTCTTGTCGCCTTTGCCACACTCTCCAGGGAAATGGAATCAGCTTCTCAGGTTGATACGAACTTTAGAATGGGCATTGCCATGCAATTGGTCCTTCCTTTCATGAGTTGTTAAACGCTGGCCTATGAGGTTGTGGAGAATCCATGGGTCCTTTGTCTAAGTGGGTCAAAGATAATGTCAGGTTCGTGGATTGTAGCATCGGCAGTTTTGACATTCACATTGGTGGACAATTTTTCGAAAGATGGGTAGGGGACTTTCTGTTAGAAAAAATGATACGAGCTAAACTTAAATATTGCAGGAAAGTTACATCCCATATTGAGAATACAAGAATAAAAAGTCCTCTATCCCACATAGACAAATTAAGGAGGTATGGTCGGGTTTATAAGGGTGTATGCCCCCAACTAATTTGAAGTAAGTCATGGGTGAAGAAATAGTGGGAACCACATGCGCGCGCTGCCCATCTGCTGTGCCGTGCTCGGGCGAGGGTGTAGGAAATATTTTTCTCATCGGATATATTTGTTTTGCAGAAATTTACGATAACTAGCTATTGGGCTTAGTGTTACTGCACATGAAACGTTACTAGACGTTGGGCTTGACAATTATTCCCGTTAGGATTTTAAGTTAGTATAAATAGGGTGTTCAAGCTTAGGTTCATCGTCATCTCAAAAAACCGCAGCTCTGTCTTTCTCTTCCTCTCTCGGCTTTCATTCTTTTCTTTTCAAGTACTTGGGCAAAGTTCTCGCTCTCTCCTACCCGACGATTAACGAGTGCACGTTAAGAGTCAGACCGTGTTAATCCTGGAGGACGGCCGCCAATACAACTGCTTGCACCGAAGCAGTGGCAAAATCATCTTTTAGGGCAGTAGTATTTCCCACGGCACGGTATCTTTGGTATTTTAATCTACTTTCGCTCTTTATGGCATCATTTGATTGATGTATTTAGGTACTAAAAAGTGAATTTCTCATTGCGTTTCAGATTTATATTCGCTGAAATCTTATTGAATAGTACTGCAATTTTTGTTAAAATTTCTACTGGGTTCGCTCGCTGTGATGACTGAAAATCCATTGCTGAATTTTACTGCCAATTTTGCTGATTTTCTGCAGAATTTTACTGCATATTTTTACTACATGTTTTCAATTTGCTTGTATTTTGGTATAATATTTTAACAATATTTCTACTGTATTTTTACAGTGTTTTTGCTATATTTTTGAGGTATTCATACTGTTGGCGTCGTTATTCTTACAATCTAAAAGACGATTTATTCCACGTAGTTATATTTAAACATGACAACCAAATTACTTTTTCCTGACATGTCTAAGGTTGAGCCTCTTGATAGAAAGAACTATAAGAGGTGGTCCCAAAAAAATTTATTTTTCCCACAACAAGTGCGTATTGATTATGTACTTTTTGATAAAAAAAGCACCTGAAGACGAAAACAAGAAAAAAACTTATGAAGCAAAGTTCACCGTAGACGACCGAACCTGTAGGAGAAATTTACTGCATTATATGAGTGATGAGCTCTTTGACATTTATGTAAAATTAGACTCATCAAAAGAGATTTGGGATTCCCTATAGAAAAAATATGGGGGTGATGATACAGGAACTAGAAAATATACAGTGAGTAAGTGGTTAGATTTCAAGTTTGTGGACAATAAACCAATAATTGACCAAGTCCATGAATATGAAAACATAGTAACTACTCTCTTGTCAGAAGGCCATAAAATTTTCAATATAACTAAGGCCTATGTTTTAATCGAAAAACTTCCACATTCTTGGAAGAATTATAGAAATTTGCTTATGCATAAAAAGAATGGCCTGACATTAGAGAAGTTAGTTAACCACTTGAAAATCGAAGAAGAAAATAGGCTTAAGGACGGGGGCACTCATATTTAGATTTTTCAAAAGCTAATATCGTAGAGGCAAGGCCGAGTGCATATGACATGTTTAAGAACAAAGGAAAAAAGCATTATTCAAACTTCAAACCTGATGGAAAAGTTCAAAAGTCAAACAGTAGGTTTCTCGGAGATTGCTTTCACTGTGAAAAACACGGACATATGGCCAAAGATTGTAGGAGCAAGAAGAACCAGCCGAAGGACCTAAAACACAAAACCCACCTTGTAGAGACAGAGAATATTATAGCGGTCATTTCAGAAGTGAACTTGATGAACAACATGACTAATTGGATAGTGGATATCGGGGCTATCAGGCATATCTGCACAAACATAAATATGTTCTAGAAGTACCAAAAAGTGACCGATGGAGAGGTAGTCTACATGGGTAATTCTACAGCAGTACCTATCATTGGACAAGGGAAGATTTCTTTAAAACTCACTTCTGGAAAGTTTCTTACTTTAACAAACGTGCTGCAAGTATCTGATATGCGTAGAAATTTGATTTCGGGTAGTCTATTAATCAAAGCTAGGTTGAAATTATCCTTTGACTCAGCCAAATTAGATCTGACTAAGAATGAAAAATTTGTGGGCAAGGGTTTTGTAATGGTGGTCTTTTTGTCCTTGATGCTGTTTGTATGAATAACAATGCTAGTACCTCTTCTGCTTATATTGTCGAATCTCTTGAATTATGGCATGCTCGTTTAGGACATATAAATGTTGAGTCAATTAAATGACTTAAGAAGATGAATATAATTCCTAACTTCAGTGATACTAACTTTAGCAAATGTGAAGTATGCGTAGAAGCTAAATATACAAAAAAGCTCTTTAAGTCCATTGAAAGACAATCGGATCTTCTTGAGCTAGTTCACAATGATTTGGGGGACTTTAAAAGCCAAACGAGTAGAGGTGGAAAAAGATACTATATGACCTTTGTAGACAATTACGCTAGATACTCGATGGTATATCTCTTAAGTATTAAAGATGAAGCAGAAGAAATGTTTTTGAAATACAAAGCTGAAGTAGAAAATCAGTTAGGAAGAAAAATAAAAAGAGTTAGGTCTGATAGAGGAGGAAAATATGATCCAACCTCTCTATAAAGATTATGTGAGGAAATGGGATAATACATGAGCGTAGCTCTTCCTACTGTCCATAATCTAATGGTGCAGAGAGGAAAAATAAAACTTTAAAAGGTATAATGAATGCTATGTTTATTAGTTCAGGACTACCTGACAACATATGGGAGGAGGCGATATTATCTGCTTGTCATGTACTTAATGGAGTTCCTCATAAAAAACTAGATAGAACCCTATATGAAATGTGGAAAGGTTATGAGCCTAATCTAAAATACCTGAAAGTGTGGGGTGTCTAGCCAAGGTTGGATTACCCGACTTTAAACGAAGTAAAGTTAGACCTAAGACTGTTGATTCTATTTTTATAGAGTATACTCATCACAGTGCTGCTTATCGTTTTTTTTATCAAAGGATCTAATGATTCATATGCATGTGGTAGTACTATGAAATCTAGAGATACTGAATTCTTTGAACAAATATTTTCCTTGAAGTCTAATGATGCACAACCTATTAGTTTCCCTTTTTCATAATATAATTGCTAATCATGATAATACTAACGATATAGACACTCCTGAAATTCGAAGGAGTAAAAGAGCTAGGAAAGAAACTGACTTTAGACCTAATTTTGTTACCACTTTCCTATCAGAAGATAACTTCATAAATGAAGAAATTGCAAGCATCTATATGTTAGAGGAAGACCCTAGAACCTATGATGAGGCTATAAGATTAGTTGATTCTACCTTTTGGAAAGAAGCTATTAATAGCGAACTAGAATCAATTCTAAGTAATCACACATGGGAATTGGTAGACCTTCCTAGAGGTTGTAAACCAATAGGTTGTAAGTGGGTCTTTAGAAAGAAAATGAAGGCTGATGGGACAATAGACAAGTTTAAGGTAAGGTTAGTAGCTAAGGGTTACACCCAGAAAAAGGGGATACACTATTTTAATACTTATTCACCTGTCGCTAAAATAGCTCCTATTAGAACCTTGGTCACCTTTGCATCTATTCATGGTTTAGTGGTGTATCAAATGGATGTTAACACAGCATTTCTTAACGGTGACCTTGATGAAGAGATTTACATGGAACAACCTTAAGGTTCTGTTGTTCTTGGTAATGAAAAGAAAGTTTGTAAACTCGTAAAATCTCTATACTGTCTCAAACAGGCACCTAAATAGTGGCATGAGAAATTTAACAGCACACTAGGAGCCAATAATTTTCTTGAAAACAATGGGGATTCTTGTGTGTTTTCTAAATCTGATTCTGATGGATGTGTAATAGTTTGTCTATATGTTGATAATATGATGATTATAGGCACAAATTTGAATGTTGTCAGTGAAACGAAAAACTTTCTATGCTCTAAATTTGACATGAAAGATATAGGTGAGGACAAACGTGATTGTAGGAGTTAAAATTATGCGAACCCTGAAGGAATAAGCCTAAACCAGTCTCACTACGTTGAGAAGATACTTAGAAAGTTTAACATGGTTAATATCGATCCTGTAAGAACACCTTATGATTCCAGTGTACATCTAACTAAGCATAAAGGTGTTGCTATGTGCCAATCTGAGTATGCCAAAATAATTGGTAGTGTTATGTTTCTGATGAACTATACTGGACCTGACATTGCATATGCTGTAAGTAGACTCAATAGATACACACATAATCCTAATCAAGAGCATTAGAACGCGTTAAAAATATTGCTTAAATATTTGAAATGAACTGTGGATTGGGAACTTCACTCCGGAAAGTTTCCCACTATTTTAGAGGGATATTGTGACGCCAATTGGGTATCAGATAATGACAAAATTAACTCCACTAGTGGGTATGTATTCACACTAGCTGGAGGTGCTATATCTTGAAAATCCTCTAAGCAATCTTGTACTGCTACGTCTACTATGGAATCTGAGTTTATTGCTTTTGAGTTGGCAGGTCATGAAGTCGAGTGGCTAAAAAGTCTATTGGGAGACGTGCCATTGTGGGGGCTTCCAGCTCCATCAGTATCACTTCACTATGACAATCAAGCTGCAATTGCTGTGGCTAAGAACAAGGTTTATAATGGCATGAGGAGACACATTCATCTCAGGCATAAGATCATGAAAGATCCACTAGAAAGTGGAGTGATATCACTAGATTATGTAAAGTCTGAAAAGAATCTTGCAGATTCGTTGACAAAAGGCCTTTGTCGTAAAATGATTGTAGAAACATCGAGGGGGTGGGACTAAAGTCTATACATGAATAAACTGTGATGTATCCAACCTAGTTTTAACAGGTTCAATATGAAAAGTCATAGTTTCATTCGAGAAATGCACTGTATTTTATATTGTCCCTCCCTATGGTGTGACAGTGCGGAGATGGGTCCATAGCCATATGTTTGATAGTGTAAGCAAAGCTTGCAGTTGATGGACACTGTCTGTATGTTACAAAGGGGTGGGGTTGAGCTTTAACTCTTAATGGATCCATATCCATATATTTGGTGGTGTGCAGTAACACACACTTGATGGGATCCACCTATATAGGTGCGGGAGTCTGGCCGCTCCCAATGAAGGATTTAAAACTTGCCTTCTAGAGCGTCTATAAATATCCAGGACGAGAGCATGGCCGACAAAACGCGCCAAACTACAGGAGTTGCCGAGATCTAGAGTTCAGTATGTGTCCAAGTGGAAGACTATACAACCCCTTGTGAGGTTCAAGACGAAAGTCACCTTGCAAGATGTTGGTCCTAAACTTGGATTATACTAGGTGACAATTCAAGTCGCAAGACATCGGCACTGAAAAACTGAACTCCCTTTACCCACTCTATTCCTATCTTTCCCTCTCGCTTGTATCCTTTGTGGGGGATTGTTACAAAAAATGATACAAGCTAAACTTAAATATTGTAGGAAAGTTACACCCCACATTGAGAATACAAGAATAAAAAGTCATCTATCCCACATAGACAAATTAAGGAGGTATGGTTGGGTTTATAAGGTATATGCCCCTAACTAATTTGAATTAAGTCATTGGTGAAGACAAGCGCGCACCGCCCGCCCGCCGTGCCGTGCTCGGGCAGGGGTGTGGGTTAATATTTTTCTCATCGCTATATTTGTTTTGCTGAAATTTAAGATAACTGGCTGTTGGGCTCGGTTTTAATGCCCAGAAAACGTTACTAGCTGTTGGGATTGGTGTTAATGCACATGAAACATTACTGGACGTTGGGCTTGACAATTTACTGTAACAATTATTCTTGTTAGGATTTTAGGTTAGTATAAATAGGGTGTTCAAGCTTAGGTTCATTATCATCCCAAAAAACCCACGACTCTTTCTTTCTCTTCCTCTCTCGGCTTTTATTCTTTTCTTTTCAAGTACTTGGGCAAATTTCTAACTCTCTACTACCCGGCGATTAATGAGTGCACGTTAAGAGTTGGACCGTGTTAATCCTGGAGGACGGCCTCCAATACAACTGCTTGCACTGAAGCAGCGATGAAATCGTCTTTTAGGGCAGTGGTATTTCCCACGGCACGGCATCTTCCATATTTTAATCTACTTTCCCTTTTTACGGTATCATTTGATTGCTGTGTTTAGGTATTAAAAGGTGAATTTCTCATTGCGTTTTTCAGATTTATATTCACTGGAATCTTACTAAATAGTGCTGTAATTTTTGTTACAATTTCTACTGGGTTCGCTCCCTGTGATTACTAAAAATCCGTTTCTGCATTTTACTGCTAATTTTGCTGATTTTCTATAGAATTTTATTGGAGATTTTTTACTACAGATTTTCAATTTTGCTTGTATTTTGGTATAATATTTTTAAAGTATTTTTGCTATATTTTCACAGTGTTTTCGCTGTATTTTTGTTGTATTTGTATTGTTGGCATCGCCATTCTTACACTTTCATTAGCCATGTCCAGCCATGTTGCCCACTTTTATCCAGTCAAGTTCCCAAGTACTAGCCCAGGTAACTTAATCTTCTCTTGCCTTACCCTAGAATGACTTTGGTTTGGATTACTCCAAAGGGTCCCAAGATCACATATAGAATATTCAAATCTAGGGTTGGGATGCCGCTAGTGATACTGATTCTAGGTATTTTAGACCTGAGTATCCACAGGGTTTTGAAACCTCGTTTATGGTGATCCCACCATTGGCAGAATCTAGTATGTCAAGGGAGGGAAGAGGGAAGATAGTGGCAAGTTTTCATGATACCAGCTTTGTTTCTTCGAAGAGGAGTCGTAGAGCACATAAGCGCAGGATTAAAAAACAAGCAAAGCAAGATCTTGAGGAATTCCTTAAAGACGTATCTCTGGAGAAGTGTGCAAAGAACCAGGTCATATCCTCTAGTAAACAAAAAAAGGAAGGCGGGCGAGGAGAGGTGACAGTGCTATAGAGGATGCGAAACTTATTGGTGCGAGGCGCAAGTGGGAGTATGTGAAAAAAAAAAAAAAAAAAAAAAAAACTTGGCTTGTCTTACAATGGTGATGAGTCACATATGGTTGAGCTGTATGCAAAGTTGGAATAGGATTCTAGGTGTTCTGTCCTCATCAATCTCAACTCCAGCTTTTGGTACGGTTGATCATTTCCCCTTTCCATGGCTCAGTTGTGGTGTTGTGTTCTTATAGTGCCTGTTTGATTATCTCCTACTTGTTTTTTTTTTTTTTTTTTGGTCTGGTTTTCCTGTTTTGCTTTGGCTTCTGTGTATTTACTCCTTAATCCCCGCATTTGTGTGGGTTGACTATGGCCTCGTTTATATAAGTTGTTGTTTTGTATTACGACCATGTCGCTAATTATCAAAAAAAGATAGATGGTTTCAATGATAGTCAAGTTCATAACCACGACAACATTGTGGATCTTACACATGACCACTCTTAAAACCGTTTTCCATTCTTTAAGTAATTGCTTCAGCAACTAATATTGAAGAAGTTTGAAAATTTCTTGTTTTTATCATTATTACCTTACTAGTATATAAATAATATAGCCATTCCATGACTTTGCGGCTTCATCACCCATCAGAATTGAGTTTTGATATATCCCATAAGAGAGGATTTCCGTGCTAGACATTGGTAGCTTTTCTTAGTCTTACATTCACTACCTATTGATATAGGACGAGTTGATGAGGGGTTTCTGAAGTAACTGGACCTCCAAAAACCCAAATAGGTGAGCTGGAAGCATTAACTTGTGCAGTTAACTTCAAAAGGTCTTAACTTTTGATGCATAAGGAGTTACGGCCCTGTAACATGTCAAATCAAAGTTCAAGGACCGAATTATGCAAACTCTGCCACTTCACTGATAGCCCTGACTATTTTCCCCAAATTTGGTCTTCAAACGTCTTTTTGGGTCACTTTATGTTTTGCAGATAATTTAGTATACTTTTGTAATTTCTCATTTTTAGTGGCATTATTGTAATTTAGTGTTTTAGGTTACTCTTTGTTTGCTTCTAAATAGTCGCAATAGCTAATTGTATTTCTCATTCTCTGATTTTTTTCAATACTAGAAACCGTAGTTCTCATCTCTTTTGATGGATTCTAAGCTTTTTCTTTGAATTTAACATGCTCAATTTGACTTTTACTTTTCCGTTTCCCATCACGTGACTAACTTCATTATTATTCCCGATATTTTCTATCAATTACCATGCTAGGAACATCGTCCACGCAGAGTTAATTTGGATTTATATCTTTGCTACTAAAGAGCTTTTCATTCTCGACTTTCTAGGTCTCTATGTAAGAAAAAACCCTTAGACTTGTTGTCTATAATGTGCAAGAGGATTAGTATGTAAAAGCTGAAGTCGGGATGACCTTGCGGAGGATCTTCATGAAGCCACTTACATAACAAAGCAACAACCTACCTTTCCAAAGATACTAAAAATTGGAAAACCAAGGCTCCGTTTGATAGGATGGAAAATTAGATTCTTGGAATAGGCTTGGTGCTTTGTCATTGTCTGTCATGTATTCGTTGACTGAAAATACTTTCTAGCAGAAAAGATTTTCCACCCATTAGAAGGAAAACGACTTTTCTTGTAAAATGGGGGAAGTCATGATTCTGAGCGTTACAAAAACCTTGCGGATTTAGATCGAACTGAAATGAAGCAGATTAGAATGTAAATATTTAACGTTATAACATCAAACAAGAATTTGAGCAAATAATCGAACAGAGCGCAAATGTTCATTTAAACAGAGCAATTTCATTATTATGAATGGTTATATGATGTTATATAGGGAAGTTATTAATTAGATATCCCAAGATTTGACCATTTGCAACAATGATACTCTTAATATTTTAAAAATATACATTAATGTACAACAACAATAACAATCACCCAGTGCTTGAGAGGCTCCTACCAAGGCATAATCTCAAGGTGTGTCATGAAATTTAAAAGTTTTATCACACAAGTGCCGTAGAAGCTTTTGCAAAAATTTTGTAGATTCTAAATGAAAATTGTTATGCGGAGCATAAGTTCAATAATATATGTATATCCTATATCATAATGTAGTGATTTCTTTTGTTAAAAAATGCTAACACGACTCATTATTTATATAATATATATACATAAATATTGTTAGAGCTCAACTAAGTTTTTCATAATCCACTAGATTTTTGCAGAAAAATTGACATAGCATATATACATTGTACAACAACAACAACAACAATAACAAACCCAGTGCCTCAGCATATATACATTGTGATAGTCAATATTACCATTTGCCAATTTTTTGACAAAAACAAATTGCATCTTTTGCTTTGATCTCTTCAAATTAAGGGGGAAGAAAATTTCATGTCGGATTTATCGAAATGGGCCAAAAATCATGTGAACCGAGAACCTATGATCTTGGAAGACTTTTCTAGTAGTCAAGTCGGTAACTGTTAATTGAAGAGAATGGAGAGAAATCTGAAGTCAAAGGCAAACTTACAGGGTTTCGAGGAAGCATTCGAGTGCATTATTTCAGGTGAGCCTCATATAAATGGCGAATAATTGGTTGATGCTAATCATGGACAAAGGAGAAAGTAATCTCTCTGAAATATGAGAGGAGATAATACAACTGCTATCACTCAAGTTTATATATAAATCCCGAAAACCATAACTTCTCCAATGGATTTGCTCGAACGAGGCTAGAAAATATCAGGTTCATGCCTTTGCCCCCACTTTTAAATAGAGATGTAAATTCTAGGCACAATACAATATTTTAAATATTGAAATTTTATACAAAATGAAAGGACTTATAATATAATTAATGTTGCTTTAAAAGAAATAAAAAAAGTCATTGCCCACTAGGACCTTACCTTAGTAGTAGGAGCCAAGTGAAGAGATAGAGTGTTGCTTTAGATCAAAATGTATGGAGTTCGATTCCGCCTTGAACCTCTTCTTAAGGAATCCTTAACTTAACTGACTCCTGTAATTTGTGAATCGCCTCATGAGCCATGGTTTACCGGGCAACCGGGTTCCTCGTTCGCAAAATGAAAAAGTGCCCTAATACGGATATTGTTCCAAACACTCCCAAATCACGTGCTCCCGTCCGTCCAGGCAACATCAGTATAACCCGCCCGCAAAGGCCATAATCAAATAGTGGCTCAAAACGGAGAACCAGGCAATATGAAAACTACCGAATGCTCTAGGAATCGTGAACTTGTACTCAAAGCTCCGGTAAGAAAACCAAGAAGAAAAATCGCTATAATCACGAAGCAGCCATACTCTAAGAAGGAAACCGCTAAGCAAGACCAGACACAGCGAAGTGCCAAAGGTCAAAGGGCCATCCAAGCACAGTGGACCAGCATCACCGCTCCCTGCAATACTCCGATCAACTCATGACGGGAAAAAAAAAAACAAAAAAACTCTGCCGTACTCGAGACAATGTTCCAACGGACTATATAAGTGCGATAGAAAGGATAACGATCCGAGAGATAAGAGCCCCAGTTCGACATCAGAAAAATCATATTATCAACGCAAGCAGGGACGTGAAACAACAGGTTCCACCCTCCGGTGTAGAGTTCGCCCTTATAGATTCAATCGTCTTTCCAGGCGAACACCTTGTGAGAATTCGACTACTCCCCTCTGTCAAACTACAAGGTAGAATCATAAACCAGCAGATGAACAAAGAAGCCGAATAACTTGGCCGGACCCCGACAACCAAGAATAGCCGTCATGGGGCATCGAACAAGTGGGGCTAGGACCCCCTCGGTCAAGGAACCCAGTAGAAGATACAAGCGAGTAGCAGGGTTAAAGATAGAGAGACGAGAGGGGCCGACCGAGTTGAATGCCCGACACAGGATCAGCCCCTCGTGACATCCGAGGATTCTCCGATAACCAAAGAAAAACTCTATCGAGGACTAAGGAACGACCCTTCCCACAGTGGGTGAACCGAGGAAGACGAAAACATCGTTCGGATCCACATAGCACCGAGACTGGACCAGCACGCCGTCAATATACCGAGTCAAGGAATGAGACGCTTGGGCATTTACGAAGCGATGTGTACTGATAAGACGAGAATGAAAATGTGACAGGGTTTGAAGCCGCAGAGGGACTTTGCTGGAAGGTAAGAAAAAATCTCAAAAGTGACATCTTCCGAATCAGCTATCACTCGACCGAAATGCAACAATTGGAGGGGCAATGTAGGGTGAGGTTCCAAGAGGGTAGGGAAGATGAAGTGGTGAATTGAATGACTCTATAGCCCCCATATTTATAAAGAGAAACCACCTCAAACCAAGTCACAAACGAGAATCATTTACGAAGTCGCGGGGGACTAACTGATAACTCTAAAAACAGCATCCGAACGAGTGACACGTGGCCACTAGGGACATGACTGCATCTCAGACCGAGATACAGCCCCGGAGGACAATTTTGGAACTCTACTTTCGACCTAGAAGGAAGAAGTGCATTCGCCTACAGGACACATCCCGGAACCTGAGTGGAAGAAGAAGGAAATGCGCCTACCTGGACGTAGGTGCATCTTGGACGAGGATGCACCCCCGGAAGATAACTTCGACACCGTAACTGCAACCGAGGAGAAATGGACACATCTGGCCAACAGGATACATTTCGGCCTTCGAACAGTCTCGTAATAACACCTCAACGGAACACGCACCGCGGCCCCACAGGATAAAAGCACGTAGCTGTGGGTCTGACAATCCGAGGATGCCCGTTCCCCCGAAAGCCCGACCGAGACAACTTCCCGATACCATGAGTCATACAAGCAACAACCCGTAGCCGTAGGTCCGACAATCCGAGGTATCTCGCCCTCAGTTCAGCATCGGGCGAAATACACCCCCCAATAAAGCATATCTCTTCAACAGATCCTCAAGGAAAAAACTCTATAAATAGGGCTCAGGACTCTAAAGAAAGCTCAGTTCACTACTCTCCCTTCATAATCCTCTAAAGGACCCCTAAAGCAGGGGCACCCCCCCTTTTTCTATTTCTTTCACTTGTATTCCATCAAAAATCCTTGTAATCAAAATTGTTAATTAATAAAAAATCTAATTAAAGTTTAAAGATTTGAGTTTGACCTTCCATTAAAGAACCAGTACCAAAACGGTTCATAACCAAGATAGTATCGGGATCTTACATGTGACCACTCTCAAAACCAATTTCTATTCATTTTCAAATTCTGTTTATGCTGCAATTGCTTCAACAATTAAGACCAAGGAAGTTTGAAAATCTCTATTTTTTTCGATAGTTGAGGGAAAAGTCCAAGGTTACAAGTGGGGCACCAAAAAGACAAAGACAAGCATCCAAAAGAAGTATAAATGCAAAGCCAAATCCACCAACAAATGAATGACAGTGATAAAAGCACGTAGAAACTAGAAAAATAATCATTTACTAGGTTGTGAATTCTACTTCTAGTAGGATTATGTCTTGATGCAATCAATACATCTAACCATCTCCTCTGGCTTATATGAGAAGTTATTGCACCGGACAGTCATCCAGAATCCTAGGCACATTGAGACACTGTAAAACAATTTTCCGAGACCCATTCCTCCTCGCAAAACACCACGTCATTCCTTTTATACCATATAACCCAAGCTTGAAAATCTTTGGTTTTCATTATTGCTACCTTACTAGTATAATGAGGAATAATAAGGCCAATCACTATTTTACAACTTCATGAACAATCAAAATTGAATTTGATATATCCCATATGAGAGGATTTTTATACTATATATTGATACCTTTTCGTAGTTTTACATTCTCTTCCTATTCGGTAACTCTTCTTATTATTCCTAATATTTTATCTCAATTGTCACGCGAGGAACGACGTTCATGCAGAGTTAATTGTGATTTGGGTCCATATATTTGCTTCTAAATAAGTTTTGGTTCTTGAATTTCCACGCCTTTGCATAATAAAAACACTTTATATAAGGGTTTCCTATCCCGTGCAAGAGGATTAGTGTGGCAAAACTAAAATAAGGATGGCCCAATGGAGAATCTCTATGGAACCATTGAAAGCATAAAGCAACAATCTACTTTTCTAAAGACACAAGAAGCTGTAAAACCAAGTATCCCCAATTTTTAAGGCTATGATTACTTAGGAAAAATGTTTGGAAAAGCATATACATGTTCTTGACAAAAAATTTATAGTTGGTAAGTATTATAAAGGAGTTGTAGAAACTACTTGATTCGGGCACGATGCCAAATTTCCAAATATGTATAAACTACCGTGAATTTCTTTTTAACAGTGAAATTCCCTGAATTTACCATGTTCTCTTAACAAAAAAGAAATTGTTAGGGGCATATAGCCTTAACATGATTCATTACTCATGTTGTAGATTGATATAAGAATTGCCACAATTAGATCTGTGATATGGTAAGGAACCACGGCATCAAAAGAGTGAGAATTCTACTCTTTGTTGACCATAGTAGAATGGAATCCTCGAGAACTACTACCAAATTTCCAGAAATGTCTCTGTTATCTTTGTCAATTTGTCATCCCGTAAAGTTAGGCAATTTAAAACATAGCATAGTACGAGTGGGAATTAAATCTAAACTAAACTAAATTAAATCCGCATAACTTTATTGGCTTTTGAACCATTTGCACTCTCCAAGATATTAACATATCCAACTTCTTGTTAAGTAAATAGTAGAATGTACATGTATTCTATTCTTCCTTGGAGCATAACATCCTATGTATTTTCGCTACATAGAACTAATAGTTAGATAACAAATATCATTGAGCCGTTTTCTCGTGTCATTTGACACACACACACAAATGCAAACACAAATAGAAAACACATGCACACGCACACGCACACAAACACAGACATAGCACACGCGCATGCTTATATACACACATAGAGAAATGCACGCATATATATGGTGTTAGTAGTTTGTAGTGTAGAGTTTATGTAAAACATGGGAATGCATCCCACATTTGAAAAAAAAGAGGAAGAGACACTACTTTATAAGTGGGTGTCTCATATGGGCCTATTCGAATGTTGGGCTTGTTATGGGCTTAAGAGTTCTTGTTGCTCTTTATGGGCCAAGGAAATTCTTAAATCACACACACGCGGCACGCTTATGTGCAGTGCAGATGCAGGGGGCTTAGTACGGGACATACCACACCGGATAATATCTTTTTATTATAATTTTTATCAATTTAATTAAATAAATTGATTTTCGGATATGAATAATGATAAAACAGTTAAATTCGGTTAATGGCAGTTTTGGATTTCTAAGTGAATTTAATTCCGGTTAAATAATGTGCCTCTATATAATGTTTTATATGCCCATTAAGTTAATCTGTATCATCTTCTTCTTAATTTTCTCCTTCTTTCTCAAGAGAGTTCAGGGAATTTTCTGGTTGTTGTTCTCCACAAAATCTAAGAAGGCTTATTGTATCCTGGGGTTATATTTGCTATATCTAAGAACAATCTTCGTGTAAAGGGCAAATAATACCTTAAAGATGGTGTTAAAACACGCCTTAAGCCTTAGGAACTTCCCCAAATTATATTCTGCCATACCCATTTTCTCAACATATGGCACCTTAAGATCTGAATATTTATAATTTACAAATCCTATATTGAAATTTGATGAATTTTGTACGAATCTAATCAATTTTTATACGAAACAAATATTGATATAGTATATCGCTGTGATAGCATATTAAGCGAGGTCAATGTTTTTGGGAAAAATTTCAATGAATTATAACAAAGAATTCACCAAATTTTACGGTAAGATGATGGTATATTACTGAAATATTGTGTCACACATAGAAGGTGAGAGATAAGAGGATGTAATAAGAATTATTAGATCTAAATCAAGGATCCAAATTCTAAAATTATTTTTGCACCTCTCATTGATGTCAGGGACCCTTATTTCTTTAATTTAGATCTAGGCTCCCTTTGTTTCGGGGGAAAACCACATTCTAGGAAGTGGTTTTCCCCTTTTCCTTTGTTTGGCACATCATTAGCTTAAGGAAAAGGTTTTCCGACGGAAAACCTTTTCCCTCAAATGAGGGAAATTGACTTCCCTTTCAAAATAGGGGAAGTCGTGATTCTAAGTGGCTCAAAAACCTTCGCGCTTATCATCATGCAAATCGAGATCGAATCAAAATAAACCAGATAGTATTGTAGACATTTAACGTCAATATCAGATAAAAATTAGACTAAATAATTAAAAGTAGCTTGGATACTACTTTATTATTGTTGCAAAAGAACAACTTTAATCAAGTTGAATTGCTATATAATATTATAGAAGGAAATTATCTAGATAATATTTTAGCAATTATTACATAGGTATTGTAATATTTCAGTAATATACAATGATGTAACTTAAGTTTAAAAATTTTCTCATGAATTAGGTATCTTTTGCCAAAATTTAGCATATTTTAAATAGAAAATAGCAACCTATATGTATCATATATCATAATGCAATAATTTTTTTTGTCCAAAAATGCTAACATGACACATTTTTTGATAATATATAAGTAATTTTTGTTAGAATGTGGACAATCTTTTGATATTATGATATTTATACCACATCAATTTTTTAACAAAAATTAGCTAAATTTTAATTAAAATTCACTGAATTTTTATACCGTGTTAAAATGACAAAGTATTTAGATGATAAATGCTCAAATTTTAGAATTTCTAAAAATAATTTTTCTAATTTATAGAGCTTTGATAGTTAACTTTTTATTTTATTACTTCATATATGTTGTATTATTACTTATGTTGTCCTATAAAAAGATATAAAATGGTTGGTGAAAAATATATTTTTAAAACATGCACAAAGACATCACAATGGGGAATTAAGTTTTCCTTTGAAACAAACAATGGAAAACCCCATTTGAAATTTATATTTCCTTGGAAAACCTTTTCCGAAGAAAAATCAATTCCTAGATTCTACTTTTCTGTCAAAACAAACGGAGCCCTAAAGATCCCTATTATCTCCTCTTATATCTCATTCCCATATATATAGATATTTATCACCTTGAAAATAGGCCTTAATTGGGAGGAACAATCCAACAATTCTGTCCTGCCCTTCAACTTAGGGGGTTCGACCAAACAGGCTCTCTTTTGGCCTACTACTAAACCATTTCAGTTGGCCTTTGTGAACATATCCATGCCATTGTCCTTGGTGGATCTTTTAAAGCTGAAACAATATGAACTCTAATATATCACGAATCAAATGATATCTCTCCTAACAATGTGCTTAGTTGGATAATGATAAGTGACATCCTTGGCAAAGTAGATGGCACTTTGACTAACACAATATAGAACATACTTTTTTGGCTTCACACCCAGTCTACAAGAAACTCATCATCCATATTTCTCCCTTGCCAACTTCAATTGTTGCAATGTGCTCGGCCTCAGTAGTTGATAATTCATTATCCATATTACCACCTTTTCTATCTCACTTGTAGAGCACTGACTTGAATTTAATTTCATATGATCTGCAAGTGGAAAACTCATGGGTTTAGCATATTTCATGTTAAATATCTCTAGCTACTTGTCAATGTATTTTTCTTGTGATAGTGACTACTTTTTATTTCTTCTACCATGAGTATGTACTTGCCTAACATTCTTTTTGTAGGGCCAAGGTCCTTCGTTACAAAGGACTTGCTGAATGCACTCTTTGTGTTAGTAATCTTCTTGGCATCACATCTGACTATCAACATAACGCAGAAGAATAGGAAAATTACCATTTTTGGGTTCTTTACAAACACGCAATGATGAGAATATCACTTAAATGGTTGGCAAAACCATCATCATTGAGCATCTCAGCCAAAATCAGAACATATTTGACATGCCTAAGGACTACCTTGCAGCCGTTGGAAGTCTCTAAACATAGCATTGCCACGCCAATGATCTTGTACAAGCCATCATTTCCCATCCTTACATAACTAAAGTCGCAACTAGTGTATGACAAGAAGTAATCCGCATGCGAAGTAAGATGATTTGAACCATAATTGATCACCAAAGTGTACTCATCACATACAATGTTCTAGCAATCCTAATCATCGACAAAAAATAAATCCTCGCCCATTGCACTGCATTCATGTTCTTCTCTTTTAGATGTTTCTTGAAATGACTGTCATCGTTTTTTTCTTTGGACTTGTCTCTTTTCCTACAAAATTTATGTACATTTTACTACTTTTCTACTCTCCTTTCTTGCTCATCTTATCTTATTTATACAAAAGCGGTCATAAATTGTAAATTCAAACCCCAAAACAATTTAGGTGTTTATCTCTATCAAAATCCCAACAAAAATATTATCCTCTCTTGTTCATGATATTTCTTTTTCATGTTTTGTTTTCTGACTTTTTTCTTTTTCTATTTTCTCTCATTATTTTTATTTTTATTTTTTTACTTCTTTTTCTTATTTCCAATTTCACAAATATTAATCTTGAGCTAATAATATAGAACAAATCTCACCCACCAGAGCCTTGCCTTAATGATAGGAAGTGTTGGAACCGAATAGATAAAATATTATATATTTAGTGATAATTAGAAGTAAATCCCAATAATGCACTTTAGTACAGACGTGGCCTAGAAGCAAACAACCATGAGAAAGAAAAATAATATACAAAACATATAAAGTAGAAGGATATCACCTGAAACACTGGAAATAACGAAGTACCAAGAATGTAACAGTTGAGCGAGGCGCGGGTCACGCTCTCTTTAAGACAATTTCGTGCCCCTCTCGAATCTAAGCCGGTCCAGCAGGTTCCGGCGCCCCACCTCCAGGATACAACGCCCAACTAGAGTTGACGCTTTCTCGGCCTGCACAACCTTGAAGGCCAGAGCCTTCACTACACCTTACTTAGCCAAAGTAACAAAGAAGTATTCTTTTTCTTTTTGTTTTAAGCCAATAACCTCTTCCTCTACGACATAGCTTAAACTTAAGAGGATATTTATAAATAAAATAATGTAAAGCATTTCTTCCTGAAAACTTATTGCATTTCTAGCCGTTTATGGTGCTATTATAATTGTAACCGATATTTTCAATGTAAGACCAAGTCAAATGCATAAATACAAATAGAAAATAAGTATTGTCATCAAAGTCATGTTAACTATAACTGAAAAAATCTGATTTTTGAGATGTTTGAATATACTATCACTATTCAAAAGGAGAATAATATTGTTCGTACTCAGTAAGTATAATAAGTATAATGATGATAGGAAAAACATTAATTTTATTAAAATATCCAATAGGAAGTAAGAAAGGGGATATAATATTGCTTTAGGCCAAAAGGGTTTAAGTTTTATCTCCCCTTGAACCTCTTCTAGCGAAATCATTCACTTAATTGGCTCTTGTGATGTGTAATTCATTGCATGATCTGAAGTTTATCAGGTAGCCGCTTCCTTGTTAGGAAAAAAAAAAAAAAAAAACAGAATACAAAACAAATCTCCTCCTTACCTCAAAATTAATTTCTCCACACTCACCTTTTTTTTTTTTTAACTTTTTCTTTCCTTTGGTCTCTCTATCTTCTTGTCTACACTCTTGACGCCCTAAAAACCAAAAATTGTTGTTGCCTCTTCATCTTCTGTATTCTCTTAGGTCGACCACTGGAGATGCCAGAAACCACCATTCCCTTAACCAAGTCTCATAAGCGTCGAGACCACCACCACGCCAACGTTCAAGAAGCAAGCCTAGTATACCACTCATTCACTTTCAGTTCTGACGAATGACCACCACCGAGTTTTGTTGCGCCTGCTTATTGGTCTTTGGACCAGGCTCGGATTTTCTCTTACCTTCTTCGTCCCAGCGACCAGCGACTGTCGCTTTAAGCCAGTCACACCATGCATAGCCTTTTGGCCTAACCTTGTGTCGAGACATTTGGTCATCCTTGTTCGCTTTCACCACAATGCATGTAGTGCACCTCCATGCGTCATCGACTCTTCTATCCTCAGGAGCATATGACCACGCGCAGCCATCATTGCCATTCTCCTTGTTAAGATAGGTCAGCAAGACCGTGGCTTCTCTTTCCCCAAGCAAATTTTCCCAACATGCTCTTATGCCACTTATTAGAAAACAAATCGTAAGACAAGCACCACGAAAACGAAAACAAACAAAAAAGTAGTACACCAAAATTTACACGAAAATCCTCTCACGACTAGAGGGAAAAATCATAGGACCCAAATAGGAGTCTTATCTACTATGAAATTTTAGGAATTATAATATCCAATAATATAAGTCCAAAACTGCATCTTATAATTTCATGTCTAGTGTGCCCGTTGCATGATAATTTGTCAACCCTCTCACAATGTAGCTTTGCACAATAAGCCACCAATTCTCCCACAATATTTGCTTAATTTGTATACAGTAAGCCACCATTCACTGCATAACATACCTTAAGATAGAGCCTTTTTATTTATTTTTCTGAAAACTCTATGTACCAAAGAGCTTCCCCTCTTCTTAATTACCCAAAAAATATAGCTTAAAATAGAAGAAGCCACAAAAACTCTTTCACCAATTAAAGCACCTGAGCACAACTTTCTTCCTGTTTGGGTGAATACCATTCAACATAAAAGCACAAAAACCCTCTCAAACAAACACTTATAATCAAAATCTCCCATCCTCCTACTATGGGGACAGCACTTTACATAAACCTCACATGCTTCTTACATTTTTATTAGAAAATTTATATTATGCGGACAATTAGTAAATTAAGAGTTAATTTAAAAATATGAAAATACTTTGATATTAATGTTTTGTCCTAAGAATATTACTAGCCTTTTATTATTCTTCTCCACTTCTTCCCTACTTCTATTTATAACAAAAGTCAATATATATTCAAAAAATTCAAACCCAAGACAATTTAGGTAAACATGCTTAAATCCCAACATAAACACAATCTTTCATTTTTCATGATATTTCCTTTTCTATTTTCTTTTTTTTCATTTTTTTTATTTTTTTACTCATTTACAATTTCATTTTGCCCATCATGAGAACATTTCAATTTGTGGTGTTTCCTACCCATGTGATAATCACACAGAAGCCAGAAGTTCGATTCTCACTGAGGATATTCTCATGACTTATCTATTTATGGGAATTGTGAGCTTCCTCGTATACCAGGATTAATTGGGACAACCCAGTCTCTAATTACCAAAAAAAAAAGTAAATAAATAAAATAAGTGAAAAGTGAAATGGGGCTACACCTCAAATCTTGTGTAAGGGCGTTCAAATCATTATAAGAAGATGATCCGGCTTCCTCAACTGCCATCGTAGCCGCGACTCTCAGCCGCTTCGCCCTGCTCCACCTTTCTGCTGCCTTCTCTCCGACCACCACCCGCCGCATTGCTGATGCTATTCTCCCTCTACTAACACCACCTACCATCATCATGCTCCCCTGCTCTGCCCCAACTGTCACTACTCTCTTGAGCACTTCTGTCACCAATTTCTCATTCAAAAATTGGTCTGCAAACATCGGCCAAGTCACCCCTGCCACTACAGCCTCTACTATGGAGTTCCGCCCGCAATGGGTCACGAACCCACCTATGGCTTCATGGTCCAAAATTACTGTTTGTGGTGCCCACCCTTTTATGATTAGCCCTTTGCCATTTACACTATTCTCAAAATCAATCCACCAATATGAATCTTCGTTTTTTCATTTTGATTGATTTTTTTGACAACCCATATGAATTCAAGCCCAGAAGATTCCAAACCCAATGCAATTTCTTGAAGCTGCGATGGCTCAATGCTCACCAAGCTCCCAAAACATACATAAATTACGGATTTGGGAGTCTTACTATCAAGCCATTTCAAACAATCTTGGTCATTAATGGAACCTTTGTTTATCCCTTTGTGATTTCACAACAATGTTCTTGTTGCACAATGACAAAGGCCCAATTTGCTAGGTTTTTCTCCCTAAAACCTCCCTATAATGATCGACATAAGCCCTTTCAAGCTCATAAAAGCTGTTTATCACAACCCCATAGCTACTAATGTCTGATTCAATAGAATCCTTGATCAAATCCATCATCTCAGTGTCTTTATTTTCTCTTAAATCCTCCAAAATTTGTGATTTCTTCAATGTAATTTTCCCCGGCAAATTTGGGATAAGAAATGCCCCATCCTGTGATGAAGCTGACAAGTGCGGTTTCAATTCCATTAATGCCAACATTGAACAAAGCGCAAAACAACTAGTCCCATGGAAAACCAATCCAGGTATGTCAAATTTTGACGCCACTTTGGTTGCCCAAGGGAAAAACATATCAGCAATGAGTCAATCGGGCCTGTGTGTCTCTAAAAACTCCGCAAGTTGTGATTCAAACAATTTGGTTGCCATTAAGAACTTGGCAGAGACCTCAACTGTAGTGATCTGATCGACATTTTCAACCCCTTCAGGGATTCCAGATTCGATGGAAGGAAAAGGAATGACATGCAGACTGATATGAGGGTGGGTGGCGGTGAAGAATGAAGAGTTGAGAGGGGTGGTAATGATGATGAAGGGGACGTTGGGCCGAGTTGTGAAGACACAGGCGATATCGAACATGGGGATCATGTGGCCTGGCGCCATGTGTTGGAAAAAATAATACAAGCTTGCCTTTAATTTTTAGGGGAGTTGTATCCCATATTAGAAAAAGTGTGTGGATGATTCTTTTCTTAATGGGCACATTTATTTTTCGGAGAATATTTTTAAGACCCATTACTAGCCGCTTAACCGTAGCGTTTTAACGTCATTAAATTTGTGACCGTTTATAGCCGTTGAAATTCATTACACCTGATTTTAAGTCTTATTGCCGCTGTAATTTATACTGCAGCAATTAGTATCCCTTAACTGTTGGGATTATACAACATATAGCTATTAAACATGGCTTTACTGCATAGGCGTTACTTCCCATTGGTCATTACTGCTAGTCCCTCAACATTTAAGTATAAAAACACATTTACATAGTGCATAAAAACATGACCAGCAGCCCTCTTCTCTCTCTCGTTTTCTTCATGCATCCAATTTTTTGTTCATTCCTCTTTCTCTCTTCATAACTTTGGGCAAAGTTCGAGCCTCTCCTACCCGACATTTAACGAGTCCACGTTAAGAGTCGGATCGCATTAATCCTGGAGGACGGCCGCCGGTTATACTGTATGCACCAGAGCAGCGGCGAAATTATCTTTTAGGACAGTGGTCTTTACCACGGCGCGGTATCATCGTTTAGTAAGATCTTTCTAAATACTCTCTTTTTCGTTTGCTATTATTGAATATTTATCAATTTGTAACATCTTGAAACTTTCATTTCGAGTTGCTTTATTGGATTATACTTCAAATGCAATGACCCTAAATTGACTCATTAAATACTTGATCAAATATCTGTGAGAAACATCTATTCTTGGGATGCAATTTTGCAAGTTGTTATTATAGTTTGAATAGTTTATAGTTTGCGTACAATGTGTTCGATGAAATGCCTGTAGAAATGTTGTGTATTGGAACAATATGATTAGTGTATTTGTTAAGAATTTGATGTATTATGGAGTTTTGAGGTTTTACTATGAGATTTTCTAACACCATGAAGGGGAAGCAAGCTACATGGAGGGTTCGAGGTTCTTCACCCATGGCTGGTTGTGTCAAAGAAGTGAAGGTGTAGTTGCATGCAAACCTTAGGGTATTGTGTTTGTCTTTGGATATTGTGGCCGTCTATATAAAAGGTCATTTACATAAACGTTAGCACTTTGATGCTTTGTGAATGATTGCATTTTTTTATTCATATATTTTGTACGTTTGAGTTAATAAAAAATTTTATGGTAGGTATGACATGTTTTTTTTGATATATGATGTAAGTATTCTTTCAGTGTATAACATCACTTTTTTGGAAAACAGTGTTATCCTTTCATTATACAATAATACATTTTAAAAAATACAATCAAAAATTACAAGCAGTTATACTATTTTAAGTTTCATCGGGTAAAAAAGGCCCGACCAACGGAGTTGGCAAAAACATGAGATCCACATATAAGCTCAAGTAGGGTTTTATCCTCAAACTGATTGGCAATAGGTGGAGTAACCCACTATACTTATAAATTGATTTCTTTACTTTTACCATTCTAATTTGGGATTCTTACATTAGACTCATATGTGAAGTTCTTATTCTTAACACTCCCCCTCATACGTGAGTCCACAAAAAACGCACGCCTTCTCTAATTCAAACCATTGGAGAAGTCCTTGTTGCAACAATTGCAGACACAACCCTCTTTCCAAGGACACAGTGCTGACAAACAAGAGCTCGGATCATCCAGCTGCTCTGATACCATATTAAATATTCATCAGGTCTTTTGGGTTAGACCCTCAGAGTTGGCACATATGAGATCTACATAAAAGCCCAAGTGAGGTTTCATTCTAAAACCAATTGGTCACAGATGGAGTAACCCACTAGACCTATAAATTGACCTCTTTACTCTCACATTTTCAATGTGAAATTCTTATACTAGACTCACATATAAAGTTTTTACTGTTAACGTACTAAAAAAATTATTTTAGCATTACTTAAAAACTAAGAAATTTGAACAAACATTTATGTAACAAAAATAATTTCTCTAAATCTAACGATATAAGGTATAATTTAGCCTTAAAACACATAAGGGTTTTTTTGAACAAAAAATAACCTTAAAAAATTATCATTTTTCACTTAGGTTTTATAACTTATTAATTCCGCCTTGAAAAGTGCAAAATCTTTCGATCAATCACTTTAAATTATGTTGATTATTATCCCTCATACATTATAGACTTCCATGTAGATTTTAGATTATCTTTTTTGTTAATTTTTAAGTGTGGATGACATAAATTGAAACTAGTCAAGTTGACAATATATTCACATATCTGCCTCCCCCAGCTAGGTTTGATCACAAGGAAGTTTAAAAGAGATGAGATTTGAATCTTGGTGAGAAAGAGGGTGGAAAATATTTTTTCCACTTGTATACTTTAATTTATTCTTATTGTGAACTCTAGAATCGATATTAAAGCTACTAGTTGATAATGATTAATTAATAGTATAATTTAATATAATTGATTTAAAAATGTAATAAATTTGGAGGCAAAAATTAAAAAAAAAAATATTGGGGTAGTTAAGTAAAAAAAAAATTTAACCTTTTTTTTTTTTTTTTTTTTTTGAAAAAGACGCCAAACACAAAGGAGTGGGATGTTTTTAAATAAAATCGCCCCCAGATCCGAATTTAATGGAGTTGATCATAAGTAACCTCAGCTAAATTATACAGTTAAATCTATATAAATTAATATTTTAAGAAATATAAAAATTTATTAGTTAATTAAGATATTATTTATCACATTGGCCCTAAGTTAGAAACGACTAAAAATATTATTTAATTGAGATTAGAAGTTTATCGAGTATTAATTTATAAAGGTTGTACTATATTAGTTAAACTCAGATAATATAAAAGAATTTCATTATCTCAGCCACCTCAAGCATCATTTGATATTTTGGATACTATATTTTGTTCATTTTGTTATTTTTTGTAGCACAAGGAATTAGGTTTAAATAGGTAAAAAATGTACGTAAATTTCCTTTTCAATAAGTGATTAACTGATTAATTGAATCGAACTAACCAATAAATGAAATTCCAGTTAATTGTTTTAAATGAGTGGTAAAGATTATTGAATTATTACAAATTTCTTGAACCATTACCGAACCAGTAAGTTAAATTATACGTTTAACCGGTAATAAGACCCCTATTTATAACTCTAATTAAGTTGATTTTTATCTTTATTTTTTGTTTAAATAATCTTTAATATTTTATTTTATAATAACATTAGTCATTCACTTTTCAATTTTTATTTAAGATAATTCATTAACATTTATTGCTCTATTTTCTCTTCCAGTTGATGTTAAAAATTCAAATGTGGCAGAAATAGAGGCTATACTTCAAGCTTTGGAGTTCTCAATTAGGAGTGGGCTCTAAGAGGCATCATCAATAATTATTGAGTCTGATTCTTCAAATGCTATTAGGTGGTATTCTGGTGGTAGCGTACCGCGGAACTTGGGATACATACATAACAAGATAACTCACTTAATGAAATTCTTCTCGTCCGTTTCTTTTCGTCATACTTGGAGGGAGGCAAATAGTCATGCTGATATATTTGCGAAAAATGGTGTATCTAGGAGTAATGTATTAAGTGTTGGTGGAGGTAGTGTGAGTCGATTGTAAGTTTGTTTGTTTACCTTCAAGGGTATGTATGTTCTTTTGTTTGTTTATGAATAAAGTGACTTAAAAAAAAAAATCATAAACATAAATGGCTCAAGTAAAACAATATGAAAATAAGAATAAATTCTACACTATTTATCTTCTTTATTATTATAGAGAAGTTTCCCTCCTTCAAAACCCTCCCCACCCCCAACCTCTTTTTCTTAGATTTTTTCTTTTTTTATTTCTCTTTTTCTAATCCTACACCCCCAATCCCTTTTACTTACCTTCTTATTTCCCTTTTTTCTTAAAAAAAGGCCACCCAATTAATTTATATATTAAAAAGGAAGGAACATACCCAATTAATTTATATATTAAACAAAAATAATTATTATTATTTGTAGATAACAATAATTAATCTAAAAGTAGCTCAATTGTATCTCAACTTATCAAAGGGATGGCAATGGGCCATGACGGGTACGGCGTGCCTCCTCCGTACCCATACCCGTACCCGCCCTATTACTCTAATCTGCGTACAAAACGATTATCTATATTCCTCATATTATTTATTTAATTTGGATTATTCATGTTAAAGACGTAATATTTAATTTCAAGGTTAACTATGTACAAAATGAACCATTAGAGGGTATGGGGCGGGTCCCCACTTATAACCAAGCCCACCCCGTTTTACTTTGGTTCATAAGATCTAAGCATTAGACAACATAACTAACAGCACCCGCCACCCAAATCCTAAACCCGTACCTACCCCATTACCCGCCACGGTATGAAATGGGTACTTAACAACAATTAATCTAAAAGTAGCACACCTATTTCTCAACCTATCAAAGGGAGGGCAATGGGGCGGGGCGGGGCCGGTACGAGTACGGGGTCCCTCCTCCAACCCATTCTCGCCACCGAAATCCTATACCCGTACCAACCCCATTGCCCTAATGTGCGTACAAAATAATTATTTATACCCGCTCATATTAGTTATTTAATACTACTTTTCAAAACAAATTATTTTTTTAACCATTGATAAATATGATTATCTATACGTGCTCCTATTAGTTATTTAATACTATAATCCTTCACCCACTCAAATTAGTTATTTAATACTCTTTTTAAGAACAAATTATTTTTTTATGACATTGGTAAATAATTTGGATTATTGAATTTAAAAATGTACTTTTTAACTTCAAGATTAACTATGTACAAAATGAACCATTGGTGGGTATGGGGCGGGGCGGGGCGGGTATGGAGCATGGTTGGGCGGGTCTACACTTTGATGGCTTGGTGTGTTCCAAAATATATATATATATATATGGCATTTGATTTGTAGGGGTTGAAATATGGCTCTACAATTGTTATAAATTTTGTCCTAGAATATTCTAAAGTTGAACTTCTAAATTTTATATATTTTATTAATTCTAACAAATTAAATGGCATACTTTAATTATGAAATAATATATTATATATAACTATTGAGAAGTATAAAATATATTACAAAATCTATGACAAATATGGGGGTCATACTGTAATTATTATAAATCAAACACCATACTTTTTTTGGGAATACCACCAAGCTATCAAACACCATATTTCTATCAAAAGAAAGATATATGACATATTAAAATTGAGAAACACAAAATACACTCATTAAATTTTAAAATATATTTATCAAAATTATTATAAACTCAACTTTCATAATTTATATAATTAAACTTTAACAAAATATATCAAATAATACAAAGAAGATAATTCAAATATATTGTCCCAAAATATTCTAAAGTTGAACTTATAAAATTTATGTATTTTAGTAATTATGACAAATTTAAGGCCATACTTCAATCATGAAATAATGTATTACAATAATTATTGAGAATATGGCATTCAATTTGTCATAATTAATAAAATATATAAATTTCAGAAGTTCAACTTTAGAATATTTTGGGTCAATATATTTGAATTATTTGATATATTTAAATGTACTTTGTATTTGAAAGTTTAATTTTATAATGTTTGGGGCAATACGAAGTTCAACTTCTATTTAATGAAATAATGATTGAAGTATGGCCTTTAATTTGTCATAATTAATAAAATACATAAATTATGAAAGTACAATTGTCATAAATTTTGTCCCAAAATATTGAAGTTCAACTTAACGCTAATCTTATATTCTAGCATATGTTAATTGTGTTTGTATGTCTTATTATGATTTATACTCCATGTTCGTCCCACTAATATAACATAATTTCCAGATTTAACAACAAATGCTACAGTTTTAACAGATAAATGAAGTAGTACTATATGTCATCATAAGGTTATGACTACAACATATACACACTGCTACTGTAATATTAAAACCTTTCATCGAGAACCTTCAATCAAGACTTTATTGGGCATCTACATTCATATAAATTATAGATATATAGTTACCAATACTGAAATTTAATTACATAAATGTACATAGACTTTATACATTAGTCAAGTTGACATAACATGTCATACTATTTTTTTGTACAAACAAACTATGCTCAGCTATGCCCATGCATCTAACCCATACGCCAACCGCCCACATTGGGGCAACAACATTGAAAGCAAACATTCGTGGGTGCTTGATGCACATCCGAGGACCACAAACAAGAATTACCAAAAACTATGTGCAAAGAAGCTGTTCAATGGTGTTCATGGACTATCAGGTACAAACACTTCTTAGTACTTTTTGCTATTATAAGCAAGATCAACAATACCAACTATTGCATAATAAATCCTTTAACAGCGTGATACAATACAAGTTACAATGGACGCTACAAACACGCACAAATGGAAGAAAAACTTTTAGTTGGAACAGGCATAATCAATACAACAACTGCAGGTTCTCCCTCACAATGGTGCGCACACAATAGGCCACAGCTACCAACTAAAATTTGACCTCTCAACAGTAGTACAACACATCCTAGAACAACATTGTCTTGACATTCCATTACAAAAGGTGGATATAGTCAAATATGAAGATGTCCCAGCATATGTAAACATGCCAAATGCATACATTGGTAGGTCATACATAAATATTCTAACATGTATACTGATTATAGACCGAATTGTAATTTCTCTAAACAAACTGCATATGTAATTGGAATAGTGATCGAGGTATCTCTTCTTACAACAACAGCAAAAATGAGAGGCATTGTACGCGAACTTCTTTTGTGCGACATGAGGTAAACAATACTTCATAATTATTACATTATATGCAACGTTCAAACCATATCAAATAATAGCAATTGTACTAACAACTTCCATTCTAAAAAATTAATGCATATAGAATGGGGACTTTGCGTCTATCATTATGGGGAGAGTTTGGGTCCGAAGAAGGGAACTACCTCTTCACACATTTAGGGAGGAAAAATGTGCTACTCGCGTTCCAAGTAGCAGTTAAAGACTTCCATGGTATGCTTCTAAAGTACTAAACATACTACAATAATAAACAAAGGTTTCTATTGCTCACACAACTAACATATACGTTAACCTTTTAAAAGGACTATCGGTGACAACAACTGCGCGATCGTGGCTACTAATTAACCCTAAACATCGTGATACTTCCAAATATCAAGGATGATTAGGTAATAACACGAACTATTAAACATTTATTCAGGCATGAAGGATACTTACACGGGATTTGGCACATTATAACAGGTATGTATATAATGAGGAAGCACAAAAGCGAATAAGGTAGTTGCAGCAAAAAAATCTTAGCATCATCCGATCAAAGATATAATTTAGGGCGGAGAACGTAACAATATCACAGTATACATTGAAAGCCAATGTGAGCCACATCTTTAATACCAAAAATTTGTACAACGGGAAATACGAACAAGCCTTACTTTATAAAGAATTACGAAGAATATCTAACTAATTTACAAAAATCTTACAGGAAACATATCTTAAATTATGTACACGCATTACAAGTATCGACATGAAAACGGCACAACTTACAAGGCATGCCAAATTTGTAAAACAAAGGTCACTTGGATTAATGGGTACTATCATTGCGATAAGTGCGCCAACAATAATGCCATTATGGAAAAAAGGTACTCAAATTTAGCAAATAAAGACGCATGTAATATAATTTATTAACTTTCCGTTTTCACATAATAGGTTACGGATCAAGATGGTTGTACGCGATCGACAGCGAAATGAAATAAACATAACATTATTCGGGAAACAGGCAGAGTATTTAACCAAGAGCACGGCTTAATATTTTGACATGATTGAAGGATAGGTACGCATCTAAATCATCTTCAACAAAATAACTGAGTCATGTCATACTCATGTGATGCTCATCGATATAGGAATATGACCATTACTTGCTATCCTGCTACTTAGATGAATTTATAGGCCGCAGCTGGATATTCATCATGAAGCCTACAGTAAATGGCAAGAAAGACAACCTAAACGTGATATTCATCACAGAGGTATATTGGGAAGAACAATGCCACTATTACAAGATGATTCAATAAGAATGAATTACAATGTTGTCTTACGAAGAGCGTACAATAAATAACATATACGCAACAAATGTCGAGGTAAGCAACAGGTCATGCTTTACTATTTCATAGCAATTAGATGCGACCTAACAATGGCATATTTTCATTGCAGGGAACCAAAAAAAATTAAGGAGATATAGCACGGAAGGCAAACACAACAACCACCTTTTTTGGAATCATGTTCCCTATCTTTTGTGAAATGAACTTCATACTTAATATAGTGAGAATTTTGTTTACATTTTCATTTCTTTGAATTAGGAAATATATTTTGTCATCTTTTTGATTGAAAACTTTGA
Source organism: Simmondsia chinensis (assembly GCA_018398585.1). Taxonomy (NCBI): domain Eukaryota; kingdom Viridiplantae; phylum Streptophyta; class Magnoliopsida; order Caryophyllales; family Simmondsiaceae; genus Simmondsia; species Simmondsia chinensis. Next base: position 5,045,041 of record JAGTTD010000008.1, on the reverse strand, counting down.
CAATTACTACTATGAGAATTATGTAAATTAAACAAGATTATGAACAACTAATCAAACAAAAGTTTATTTCAATTCAAAAGATCTCGGCTATAAAATATAGTGACAATTAAATATCACCCGTGCATCGCACGAGAACAAACCTAGTTTAATTATTAACATCATCTTTCTCTCACCTAATATTACCTACTTCCACAACTTCATCAAAATATTTGATCCAAAATTCATCATCTCATCTTTGACTCTCTATGAAGTCATCCCCAATCATCAATTACGACAGCAATTTTATATTTTAAAAAAAAGTACTATAAAAGAATGAGAAACAAATTTACTGAAATTTGGCACATGCTTTGAGACACATCATGCATTGCAATTTTCAAGAAGCACAACTCACATCTTGTTTAACCAAGAGAAAACGAAACAAAAACAAGTGTCATCTTGCTTCCGAATCATGCTGGCAAATGTAAAGGTAAAAGACCTATAGCAGGTAGGGGTATAATCAAGTCAAATCGAGTCAAGCCAAGCATTTCAATACTCGACTCGAACTCAATTAATTAATCGGGTATTCAAAATCGATTCGAGTAGTAAATTTTGCTCGAACTCGATTAACTATTTGAGTACTTGACTCGACTCGAGTACTCGTTTATTGTGCATATAAATGCTGAATAAATTAGCTCCATTATAATATTCTTCTATACACACGAACATTAGTTATACTCAATGTGGATACTCAATTATTGGTCACACTATATTTTAACATATACAACCATAAATTACCAATATATTAATAGCAAATATGCATCAAAACCTAAATTTTAAGAGATACAAGCAAATCAAATACAAGTTCTTTCACTCCACCAAAAATGTAACATGTCATCTTTTTACAAGGAATTCAATCTTCCTTCTTTTATTCTACTATTAATTTCACAACCCATCCAGTTCAAAAGAAAAGCATACACAAGAACTATTTCATACGAGTCGAGAATCAATTCGAGTATCGAATCGAGTATTGAGTCGAGTATTTAATCAAATATCGAGTCGAGTATTTAATCAAGTATCGAGTCAAGTATTTCATCGAGTATCGAGCTGAGTAGTTCACTACTCGACTCGTACTCGTTTATTAATCAAGTATTTTTTTCATATTCAAACTCGGTTAATTCGAGTTCGAGTCGAGTTTTATGCAAGCTCCTTGTGAGCAGCTCTGATCATTTACACCCCTATAGCAGTAAAATACGCATAGAATTGTATAGTCATATTTTTCCATTTAAGAAAGGCATTTAAGTATAATGATCAATAATAAGGTAAAATGTGTTGTTTTTTATGCTGCCCTTATAATATACGTTTTATAATATATATCCATATTTTTCTTGAATAAAAAGAAAAGGATCAATTAAAAATAATCATACTTATACCTAAATTGAGTATACAAATTCCATATTTAGCTGAATTTGTCGCTTCAACTACTATTGACTTATGCATTAATATTTATTATATATCATGTTTTTTATTATCACTATTATTAGTAACACCGTTAAATTGAAGTTAAAATTGACGGAACTACATTCATTTGCACTTTATTAGCATTTGAGAATGAGTTACTATAGACATGAAGGTAAGCATATTTAAATTTTTATAAGTGAATAAACTTTTATCAATTTTTTTATGCATAGAGTCGAATAATATATGAATGCATTAAATTTCGTTTCCTGAACTACATTTTACTATGAAAAGAACTATATAATTGAATAAATGAAGAATTACCTCTATATATATAGGGTTGGAGAGAAAGCAAATCATTTATACAACCCTAGAGCTATAGTAAGATAAAAGGACAAAAAAGTGATTACGTCGAAACTTATTGCGACTTGGGAGTAAGTCTAATTACAAACTGTATGTACATGCCCACAATCAACCTCTCTGAGTGCAAGCATTGATATTATTGGTGAAATTGACTTCAGTTTGAAATTTATGAGAATTCAACCAATGCTCCAATTAAAGGGATTTTAACAATTATATTGCTGGTGTTTTTGGTTAATAAGACATGTGAAACTTAAAGCGGCAGTGGAATGTATATAATATAATTGAGCAGTTTACTACTGTATAAAGATGAATAAGCCATCCAAGTAATTGTTTGTAATTATAAAAATACTAGATACAATAGTTTCCACCTTCTCAACTGATAGTGAGAAAGCAAAATCCGAGTAAATGCCAATGCCTATTACTGGTAAAAAGATAGATATTGAAACAAATAACTCTCATAGCCTAGAATCGAAAAAAATAAGAGTTTGGAATATTAAAAAACTTGTATCCACAAAACATTTGACGTCGCATAGATAATAAATAGGAGTTAATATCATTCCAATTGCCATTCCAAGAGTAATTAGTATTTTTGGCATTGGAATCGCTATTCCACTCATTTTGTCGAAATAAATAAGACGTATTGTATCATAACAGGCTCCTGCTACCGGGGGGAAAAAAAGCACAATACCAGTAAATCCATGAGAGATTATTTGTAAAACGGCTCCATTAAGTTCCGTATCAGTTATAGAACTAATTCCAATAATTATGAAAGACATGTTAGATACAAAGGAATAGGCCATTCTTCAAATTATGTCGCCCACAAGATGTTGAAGCTTCATAGATTATTTGTATTGTGCCTACTATCATCAACCAAGGAGAAAAATATAGAATGAGCATGAGGTAATAATTCCATATTGATCCGAACCTATCCAAATGCTTCCATTTTTAGTAAGATTCCGATGCTTTTCTATGGGTATCTGGTAACCAAGTATGTATGTCCGGGTATAATCAAAAGCAATAATAAATCTAATCAATATAGAATATTATTTCTAATGCCGCAGGATACGATTGATTAACTAATATTTCAAAGTTTAATTTTGGTTCGTTGGAACCATATAAACCTTGATGCAGCCCCACCAGTTGGCGGGTGACTTAACAAGTACGGCTTGGCGAGAAGGCTCGGTTAGCGAGTTTCCTGGAAATGTGGCTTAAGAGTTTAACTTAGAATAGGATATTTAGTATTCGCTTAGAGGATAATTATTAGTCATTTTATATTTTTCTTTAAATCTTGTAAAATTAACTCATCTATTTAAGTAAAAGCAGAGCTAGGGTTTAGTCATTCAATTCATAAATCTTTTCATTTTTTTCTAGAGCTTTCTCCTATTCTCGGATTGTAAGAATTTGAGTTAATATGTTTTCTCTTTGTTTCTTATTACTTTAGTAATAGAAATTAAGAGAAGGCTATTGAACATTCCCGTTTCCTATTAATTTCCATCTACAGGTTGTATCAGTTGGTATCAGAGCTTAGAACGACTTCTGATGGACAACAGAGATAAGCCACCGTTGGAGACTTTTATTAGCGTGGTGTTCCATGAAAGAACGAGAGGAGATTCGAGGACTTACAAGGAAAATTCCGGTGCATCGAGCTGTGCTTGATTCATTTGGGGGCGAATCCCAATCAAGCACGTGGAGCTCAGCCTCAAAACCCGCCGATAGGTGGTGGCGAGGAAGGCACAGACGATAGTTTCCACAATCTGTGCCCAGCCATTGAAGTACCGGATTGGCGCGTGAGGAGAAATCAACCAAATTCCCGGGACACTGACAACGTTGATGATCGGAGGTGGGAATTCGGGCTTCAGATTAAATTTCCAAAGTTCAACAGTGGAGGACGCCCAGAAGATTTCTGGGATTGGCTAGCTGCAATGGAGGAAGTCCTTGAATTCAAGGAGGTTTCGGAGTGAAAACAAGCATCATAAGTTGTTTCCCGGTTGCAGGGTAGAGTCGCCACCTGGTGGCAATAGTTGAAGCATTCCCGGATTCTACAGGGAAAATCAAAGATCAAGCACATGAGGAATGCCTTCCTTCCCTATAATCACGCCAAGATAATGTACCAGCGCCTTCAGAGCTTGCGACAGACTTCTCGATTTATGGAGGAGTACACACAGAGTTCTAGTCCCTAATTGCTAGGAATGACTTGGCAGAAACCGAGGAATAGTTGGCGGATAGATATATTGGCAGGCTAAGAGAGTCCATACAGAAGGTGTTAAACATGTTTGATATATTTTTCGGTCTCGGAAGTGCATCAAAGGAACTTTGAGCACCCAGAATAATGGGCGTGATCAGGTACGAACCACCCAATCCAGGCTAAGCCGGTTGTCACTGACATTGGCAAGCTGGGTAAGGACTTGGCGGGTAGCTCAAGGATCCATTGTTTCAAGTGTGGAGAAATAGGACATCGTGCCGCCGACTGTCGGAAGGGTGATAGGCCAAGTAAGGAGCTGTTCATTAAAGGGCTCCATGATGAAGATGGCGCATTCATTGAGGAGAAGGTTAAGAACAAGTTGGGGCCAATAGAGGAAGACACTGTTGCGGGTGATGAGGGCCACTTACTCGTGATTAGGTGAGTACGCTTCACACCTAAGAAAGAAGAAGGAGATGGTTGGCTGTGGAATAATGTCTTTTAGACGTCCTGCACCATTCGCTGAAGAGTGTGCCGCCTGGTGGTTGATTCAGGAAGTTATGAGAATGTTATTTCCGAGGGGGCTGTCCAAAAGTTGGGATTGAAGACGGAAGCGCACCCAAACCCTTACAAGCTATCCTGGCACAAGAAAGGAAACTAGGTAACTTTTTCAAAACGATGTCTAGTTAATTTCTCAATTAGGTCAAAGTATCGGGATGGGGTGTGGTGTGACATAGCTACCATGGATGCATGCTAGCTATTGCTGGGGCGTCCATGGCAATTTGATACAGGTGCCATACACAATGGGCAGAAGAGCACATATAATTTTCTCTTTAAGGGAACAAAAATCATCTCGTTGACCAGAAAGGAGGAGGCGCCACTAGCGCTAGTAGCTGAGAACTCGAACTTACAAGGCAGGGCTATGTTTACCAAAGAGGTTGGAGAAAATAGAGTCGTCTTTGTGTTGATTGTGAAGGAGAGTAAGGTGGAACATGGAGAGATGTCGAGTGAAGTTGAAGATCTATTAAAAAGTTCACTGACGTCTTTCCAGAAGAGTTACCGGCTACATTGTCGCCTTTGAGAAACATCCAACACCGGATTGATCTAATGCGGGGAGCTGCCTTATCAAATAGGCTGCATTACTGGATGAGTCCGGCAGAGCATGAGGAGTTGAGGCGTCAACTGAAGGAATTACTCATCAGAGGCTTCATCTTAGAGAGTTTGAGTCCTTACGCAATTCCTGTTATGTGGACACCAAAGAAGGACAGTAGTTGGGGGATGTGCGTAGATAGAAGAGCCATGAACAAGATCATAGTACGTTACTGATTTCCTATTCTAAGATTGGATGACTTACTTGATCAGCTATAGAATTCGAGAGTATTCAGCAAGTTAAACCCAAAGAGCGGATACCATCAAATCCGCATCTTGCCAAGTGACGAATGGAAACCCGCCTTCAAAACACGGGAAGGATTGTATGAGTGGCTTGTCATGCCATTCGGGTTGTCTAATGGGCCGAGCACATTCATGCGGTTCATGAACCAGGTTTTACGCCCGTTCATCGGGAGATTTGTTGTCTTCTACTTTGATGATATCTTGATCTAGAGCCAGAACAAAGTTGAGCACTTGGAGCATCTAAAGGAAGTACTTAACACCTTGAGGGAGCAGCAGTTATTTGCCGCTTTGAAGAAATGCGAGGTCATGAAGAATCAAGTAACTTTCCTTGGGTTTATTGTGTCCGAGGATGGCATTGCAGCTGATGAAGGAAAGATTAAGGCAATTCGAAATTGGCCATAGCTAAAGACAATAGGCGAGATTAGAAGCTTTCATGATTTAGTGTCTTTCTACATAAGGTTTCTGCCAAACTTCGTATCATTCATGGCGCCAAGCACGAATTGCATGAAAAAGAGTTCCTTTGATTGGACTCCGGCAGCAGCTGAAACCTTTGAGGAGATAAAGTGGAGATTGATCATGGCACTAGTATTAGCCTTACCAGATTTTCGTAAGACTTTTGAGCTTCAGATTGATGCCTTTAAGATTGGCATTAGCGCAATACTTAGTCAGGAGGGGCGTCCTATCCCATTTTTAATGAGAAACTCAGTGGGAGTGGGCTAAACTGTTCAACTTATGATGTTGAGTTTTATGCTACGGTGAGAGTGTTGTAGTATTGGAAGTCTTATCTAGCCAATAAGGAGTTTGTGTTATATTCAGATAACGTTGCGTTGAAGTATATCAACAGCCAAGACAAGCAATCTGACCGGCATACAAAGTGGGCAAGTTGCATTCAGTTCTTTCACTTTGTGATTAAACACAAGTTGGGCGCATTGAACAGGGTGGCGGATGCAATGAGTAGGCATACTCTCGTCATTTCGCACAGCAGAGTTTTTGTCGTTGGTTTTGATCAGTTGGTGGAACAGTACAAGGATGATCTCTCCTTTGGGAAGATTTGGTGGGAAGCTCAATCCAGTTTAGTGCTCGGATACTCTATACATGATAGGTTTCTCTTTAAGAAAATTCACCTGTGCATACCAGAGTCAAGCTTACGCCTCAAGATCATCCAAGAGAAGCAGACGAGGGGCATATGGGGGGAAAAAAAAGACGCTCCAGCTGGTGAGCGCCAACTACTTTTGGCCTTCACTGAGAAAAGAGGTTGAGAGGTTTGTCAACCGATACCAGATTCGTCAGATATCAAAAGGCAGGGTGTCCAATGTGGGGCTATACCTGCCTTTGTTGATTATGATTCAGCCTTGGGTGGATATTCGTATGGACTTTGTGGTGGGGTTATGGAGAATGCGGGGAGGTATTGATTCGATCTTCATTGTTGTGGGTCAATTTTCAAAGATGGCGCATTTCATAGGGTTCAAGAAAGCCACTGACGCCGTACATGTGGCAGATTTGTACTCCGGGAAATGTGCAAGCTTCATTGGTTACCAACCAGCACAGTCTCGAAGAGGGATGTGTGGTTTGTGAATATGGAAGATTGCGAATGCATCTCTCGCCTTTGGCATGGTACATCACCCTCAGACAGATGGCCAAATAGAGATAACAAATCACTCTTTGGGTAACTTACTTCGTTGCCTTATTGCTGAGAATTTCAAGTGATGGGAGCAGAACTTGTACCAAGATGAGTTCACCTACAACAGCTCGGTTAATCGGAGCACAGGGTTTCCTCCGTTCAAAGTTGTTTATGGCTTTGTTTCCCGATCTCCGATAGATCTGGCACTAGTCCTTCATCTTACTCATCCTCATAGCATGGTGGAAGACTTCATGTCCAACCTACCAGACATTCATGAGCAAACCCAAGCACGATTACTAGATGCAAGAGCCAAGTACAATTTAGCAAGTGGTAAGCAGCACAGGGCAGTGCAACTATAGGTTAGCGATCAAGTTTGGGAAACTTTGACTAGGGAGTGCTTTTCAGCATGGGAGTATAACAAATTAACGACACGAAATACTGGTCCTTTACAGGTTCTAGAAAAGATCAATAACGACATGAAATATTAGATTAATAGATAATTATTAGCTATTTTATGTTTATCTTTAAGTCTTTTAGTCTTGTTAAATAAGCTCCTCTGTTTAAGCAAGAGGAGAGCTACGGTTTAATCATTCAATTCATAGATATTTTCATTATTTTCTATAGCTTTCTCCTATTCTCAGATTGTGAGAATTTGAGTTACTATTTCTTCTCTTATTTCTTATTGCTTTAGTAATAGAAATTAAGGTAAGCCTATTGAACCTTCTCGTTTCCCGTTAATTTCCATCTACTGCATCAGTTGGTATCAGAGCTTCGAACGACTTCGGAGATGGCGCGCACATGATAGAGATACGCCGCCGTCGGAGGCATTTATGAGCGTGATGTTCGACGACGGAATGAAAGGAGATTCGAGGACTTGGAAGAGAAATTCCGGCACATAAAGTTGTACTTGATTCAATTGGGTGCGAATCCAGATCAAGCACCTAGTTTATTTTAAAAAATGTCGGGGTACAAAAATATAAGTAACTCCAATTATTAGCTATTTTATATATGTCTATATGTCTTTTAGTCTTAGCAAATTAGCTCATCTATTTAAGCAATAGGAGAGTTAAGGTTTACTCATTCAATTCATAGATATTTTTATTATTTTTTAGAGTTTTCTCCTATTCTTGGGTTGTGAGAATTCGAGTTACTATTTTTCCTCTTTGTTTCTTATTATTTTAGTAATAGAAATTAAGGTTATTTGCATTTTAATACCCGGAATTTTTTAAAATAATAAAAGGAACCCTGACTTTTTGAATTAATAGAAAGGCCTTAAATTTTTGTTGTATTAATAGAAAGACCCTTCTCAAGCATGATGATGTCATGTTTTGTCGACATAGCTGACATGGCAACTGCTTTATATTAATGCTACAATAGAATGACAAAAAATATAGTAAAACACCCTTATTCTTACTTCATAAGCAAGAAATTCAAGATGTTTATTATGTAAAAAATATCTGTGTTCGCTTAATTTGTTTTAAAATATGGTTAATAATTATATTTTATTAGTTTAATGTGACATTAATGAAAATGCAGCTGACACGTCAACTCTGTCTACTAAAAATGACTTCATCACGTTGGATAGGGGCCTTTTTTATTAATGCAATAAAAACTTAAGAGATTTTTTCTATTAATACAACAAAAATATATGCGTCTTTTTATTAATTGTAAAAGCTCAGGGTCCTTGTTATTATTTTTAAAAACGTCAAGTACTAAAATATAAATAACCCTAGAAATTAAGGGAAGGCTGTTGAACCTTCCCATTTCCCGTTAATTTTCATCTACGCGCTATATTAAACCCACTCTGAGAACTCCCACTAATAGAAAAATGAAACCCCCTATAGCATACAAATAAACTTAGTAGCCGAGTGTAAACATTTCGTCCTCCCTCCAAAGATAAAAGTAGACAAACAGGAATTACCTCTAATTCCAACATTATGAAAAAAAGTAAAAGGTCTTTGACGAGGGACGATTAAAGGAGCACTGTTGGAACAATTGAATTCAAAACGCAGACAGAGAAAATATAGAGGAAAAATCAAAACTATCATATTATTTTTCTATTTGAGTTATATTAGTTTTCTATTTGTATAAGGTTTCCTATGTTTATAGGAATTCCTTTTAGTTAGATTTATTTTTTTAGTTTAGTTTTTATATTCCTATTCAAATTGGTATTGTTTAGAATTCTATTTCTCTAAATAGGGACCTTAGATTATTGTAAAAGGCAACTTCTTCTTGATTATTCAATAAAATATAACCTGAGGGTTTATATATTCCCTAGTTTTGGCATTTCTTCCAAGGATTCCGAATACGGCCTTTCGAGTGAAATCAGAGCAACACTCATTTGTGTATTTTACGAACTTAATAATTTTGAAACCCGCTTCTGTCCTGCGTCAGTTGGTATCAAAGCAACTGCTCCGGCGAACAGATCTAGAAATCTCCACCATCTTCATCACCATACTCACCACTGAAATCTCCACCATCTCTACTTTCATTACTTTCATTGCCCTACTCACCTTCGACCACCGTTATCATCCTCATTGCAATGCACCACCTTCATGAAATCGACCACCACCTTCCCCACTGAATAACACCAAATCACCCCAAAACTCACTAATACAATCTAAAATATAGTAATCAAGTGTGAGGTACTTTAGATATAAATAAATAAGTAAAGTCCTATATTCTAAAATATCCTTCCCCCTTACTCTATGTGTAGGGGCTTAGTTAGTAAAGGAGAAGAGGAATGAATTGGAGATGTGTCTCTCTCCCCCCTCTCTCTAAGTCTCACTCCCCTTTCTCTATCTAATCTCTTTCTCCTCCTATTTTCCCTTTTACTATACAAACATTTGTAAATCTCAATATTTTGTACGGATTACAAGAGTTTAATGCTACTATACTATTGTTTCTGAGTTGATTGTGGGTCGATTGTCTTGGATTAATTTGGATCACAACAATTGGTATCAGAGCGGTGTTCCTTGGTATCAACAATGGAGGACAAAATAAAATGGATGATAGAAGAATTCACAGATATGCAAAAGAAGCTTGAGAAGGTGTCAAAAATATCATGAAAAGCTCAAGAAGAATTTGCAAGTATTGGAAATCTAGTGAAAGAGGATAGTTCATTTTTCATAAATCAAATGGAGAAACATTTTGACATTTACTGGAGAAGTGCCGAAAATTGGATCAAATTGAAGGTAGATGAGGTTGTTAAAGCACTAGAGCCACCACATCCGACCGAGATCGGAACCACCAACGGAAACCAGGGCCACGGTATTGAAACCTCTGAGGTGCCGGAACGACCAGCACCAATCGAAGAGGATGTCGACAACAACCAGGCAGTAGAGCTCCGTGATGGAGAGTTTGACAACGAGAACACAAAGCACCAACCGAAGCCGATTGATTTGGTGACAAAGACGATGAATGAGACAACAGCTAACAAAGGACACTCAATGCACAAGACAAAGAATCGCCAAAGATCCACCACCAGCTTCTGAGATTCACCGGAGAAGAAAAGGACGCCGTCGTTGCAGTTGTCGAGCACTCAGGGTGATACAAATATTAATACTTCCTCCTCGCCATGTCAGCAGCCGGAGCCCGCACCACTCACTACGTCACTGCATTCCCTATCAACCACCCCATCACCGTGCCACCTCACCCCCATTAACCCTAATAATTCCCTATAAATACTATCCTTAGGAGAGTTAGTTAAGCATGATATGATTTGTGTGTTTTCTCTCTCTCTCCCTCTCAAGAACTGTCTTCTTCTTCCTCTTTGTCCTCTTATTACTATTTATACTTGTAATTACTCCTCTTGGAGATTATACCTGTATACAATATACAAATTGGGACAGCTACTTGCTGTCCCATAGCTTGATTGAGTAATTTCGGTGCTAGATTGTGTATTTGGGGCATGATTGATTGTATTCGCTATCAATTGGTATCAAAGCCAGTGAATCCTCGGTCTGAGCTTCAGATATAATGGCGTATGGAACACGGTCTCAGACCACCTTGTAGGAGGTTGACGAGTCAATGCAGCAGCCTTTGATCAGTGTTACTCCAGCCTGGAAGATCAGATCTATCACATATCAGATCTGGTAAGTGGACTTTCTGTCCAGATCACTGGGATGAACCGCCAAGGGAGATCGGCGACACCAGTGGGGGTTCATGCCTCAAGAAGCTCAGAATCAGGACCGGAACCGCCAATACGTCCCAACTTGCCAATCACTCAACCTGTTCGTAACCGAGGTAACTATCAATTTCCCACTCGAATTACTAAGGTTGAGTTTCCAAAGTTTAGTGGATATAATGTTAATGGTTTTGGAAAGCTCAAACAAACTGGACCTAAGTGGTTACTTGGGGAAATTTGAATCACTCGTCAACAAATGTGGGCTAAGTGATCATCAGAAAACCTGCATTTTCATGGGAGGGCTTCATGATGAGATTTCGGGTTGATTAAAATGCTCAAACCTCGAACGATCTAGGAGGCTGCGATACTCACCAAGCTCCAGGAAAAAAATTGTTCATACCTCTAAAGGATTACCATGAAGAACCCACAAAAATTAGGCCTAATATTTCCCCTACCCAACACGGAAACCCATGAAGATAACAGTAGCTCCAAATAATTAGCCCCCAACCTCTCTCGCCCATATCCTCGTCAACGCCAAACTTTAGCCCTACCCCCTCTCAACCCGCCAACCCGTGGGTCTCTTTGCAACCCTCGTCGTTTAACCAACACTGAAGTCGATGACCGTCAGGCAAAGAACTTATGTTTCTACTGCCATGACAAATTCGCCCCAGGTCATATCTGCCCCATGTGAAAATGAATCCAACTATTCCTTGCTAAAGTTGAGGACGAGTTTGTGGATGCTGGTGACATGCCACTTGGCCTTGACCTTGATTCGGACCCAGATCCGGATCCAAATCCAGATCTGTTAATCTCCATTCACGCCTATCAAATTTTACTATGCGTTATACATCTATGTGATCGGTTTTATGACTAACACTATCTTTTACTTTTGGAAGTCAATGAACTTTTAACCAAAATTTTCATGTACATAATGAAATAATATACATAGATATTAGATCATGTTTAACTTTCATGTTGTCTTTTACTAATAGAGGTTCTGGTACATAAACCTAGCAATTATTGAGCCAACCTAAAGGGTTAACCCCAACTTGGCCCAAAAAATTAAGGTTAGGGTCAAAGGTTAGATGACCCTAATCCGATACGAACCTATCCTGAATAATCCGAAAATTTTCAAAATAGGTTAAGCCTTGCCTCATGTTATATCATGGAGAGTCGCAACCTACAAGGTTCTATGCATATTGTAGAGGCTTATTAATTATTTTTAAGTCTTGCCTAACCTTTGGTTTGTGGAATTTTAGGAAAACTGTAATTTCTGAAAGCGAAAGGGAGCAGGAAAATGTATTGTAGAGAAAAGAGAGAGAGGGAAAGGGGGGCGAGAGCGGGAAGGGGGGGAGAGAAAATGAGTAGGGAAAAAGAATAAAAGAAACTTGCATGAAATAGTGAATGGAAAAGAAAGACGGAGAAAAGGGAGGTGATAGAAAAGAAAGAAAAGCAGAAATAGGGAAGAATTAGGGCAAGTATTCCGTATTGAATACAAAGAATTGATAAAAAATTAATAACATCTACAAAGAATTGGCATATACTTCTAGCTACACGACATTCTTATTTTTTTTATAAAGATGACCTTAGAAAGACTTTTATTTTGTGTTTCTAAATATTTTTCCTATTTTTGTTTCTTTTTGTCTATTTTGTGCAGTCATATATGATATTAGTGGACTAATTGCATGCAAAATATTTATTCATCTTTCTCAAAAGTTACAATTCAGTGGCTATTTTTGATAAATTAATATATGTATTTTTTCCCCCTTGTTAATAGGTATATAGTATATCATTAAATTTAATAATAGAAGTCATTTTCTCGTACGACCCAACGGCACAACTCAAACTTGATAATTTATGTTCAAGATCAAGCATCCTGTGACCCAAAGCCGAAATGATCTAAACCCAATGTGACCCAACCCTAACCCGATTTCCAGTTCTACCAACACTCAACAATTCATATGAGTATCAAGAGTAATAAGAGGAGAAAGGTCATGAAAAGCATAAAATACTAATTCCTCATTGAGATGGTGGCACGAACAACAGCTACACTATAGCCTAGAGACTACAACTTCTGCATGTACTCATCAATAATCAATAGTGGATTTATCAAAAAAAATAAAGTGGATTCCTCCATCCAAATAGTGCTAAGCTATGGTGCAACTACTTACGCTTAATGAATGATTAGTTCACCTGGCAGCGCTTCTCCAAGGTCTCCCATATGGCTCTGAAGTTCGGTTTGGTGTAAACCTCATTAAGAATAGTATGGTTCAAAGTAGCAGAGACTTAATTCTGAATGACTTTGTTTATACGAACCCAGGCATCGCAATGCAGGTTGGCATGGATTTGGCCATTCGGACTAGTGAAGTGTTATGAGAGGCAGGCATTATATCAATTTATAAAATCGATAAGGTCGTAATCATTAGGAGGGAGAGCATTTGGTAACGCCTTGGGGATAGGATACAAATCTATCGATCATAATTGTAACAATGCTTGCCAAATTAGGAGTGGCAGTGGCAGTCCGACTGCAAGTGTGTGTGGTCTCTAAGGAATGAATGAACCAAGGGGGGAAGTGAAGGGAGTGATCAAAGAGTTCTAAAGTAATTTAAACACAAAAACATAGCAGAAATAATAAAACTTCACTCCCTAACGAATCAATTCACTCGCAATTAAATTATATATAAGAAAATCTAAAATGTTACCTAATGATGCGAGCCTTGGAATGCTGAAGAGGAGTTTTAAAAGTATAAAACCTCTCCATGTGAATGACCATTGCACTGATAAACCATGATTTAACGCTTTAGATCATGGCAATGAGAGAAAAAAGAAAATCAACTTCCTGACCATATTTTGTTAAGGTAAAGAGTATAGACTTCTTAACATTAAAAGGGTTCTGATGGACTTCTATTTGCTCCCTGGTCTAAAAATCAAATAAGAGTCTTATGGTAGGTATTGGGCTAAAATTATTCATGGCTTTCTCTCATGGCACACGCTCTTCACTAAGGTTGATAGCCTGCTTATATCATACCTTATCATCCCCCTCAATGCTAATCCAAAAGCTGTTAGCACATGGGCTCAAGTCATGAGTAACATCTAGCCTAAATTAGCCTCCCAGAAATCCAACCTCCTCTTAAGAGTTGGGCGACTCACTTTGATCAAATTAGTCCCTTCCAAGCTCTTCCTCTATTACCTTTGCATCTTGAAGATGCCTACCAAAGTATGGCTAAAGATTGTTCAACTTGAGCGTAACTTTTTTGAAGGGGCTCTTTTGTGTCCCATAGGCAAGCCCTTTGTCAAATGGGATACCTTAAAGTTTCTGGAAGATCTGCGATGACTAGAAACGCCTAATTTGTACATTAGAAATTATGTCCCTCTTTTCAAATGGTGATCGAGATATATTTCTAAGGATTCACCTCTTCGGAATAGAGTCATCCAAGCCGAGTATGGGCATCCATCCCCCTCTCTGACCCCTTGATCTTTTCCTCTGCATGTGAATGATAAGGGTTCTATAAACAAATTTGCTTAATTCCATCCATGGCCAAACAAGTTAGATCTATTATTATGTTTAGGTGGAGATCAAGGGTAGGATCAAGCCTGATTCTAGATTGACAAATAGATTTGTGACATTGTATTTGAAGATAAATGCCCTAAACTCTTCACAATTTCTACCTTTAAATTCATAACCATAGATCCCATAAGCTCTTTGGTTGGAAAAAAAGACCTTTGTCTAGCTCTTATCCCGGACCTTCAAGAGGTGGTTCTTTGTCCTGTGATCAATGATGCTTTAATTTGGCAACACAACCTCAAAGGTGCCTTCTCTATCATTCCACATTTTATAAGAATGCAATCATGGCCTCTGGTAATCTCATCTCTGAATAGGTGTGAGGAGTTTGGTGTGGGTTGGTTCCTCCCAAGATTGAGATCATGATTTGGTTGGCCATTCCAGGAGGATTAAACACAAAGAAGAACATGGTGAAAGTTGGTATCCTACATCAAAATCAGGCCCTGTGCTCATTTTGTTCTAAAATGATAAGAGTTGATTGCATCTTTTTCTAACTTATGGGTACGCTTGAAAGCTTTGCACTAACGGCATGCATTGGCAAGCATTAGCCTCATTTTTCCCAAAAATGTAAAATAGGTATTCTTCCTATGGAAACATCGCTTCCTTCAAAGTCAAGTAAAAAAACTTGACTCATGACACTTTTTGTTGTACTTAGCACTTGTGAGCATACAAGAAATGCGCGTATCTTTCAAGTTACCTCCTTGTTATCGTCGCACATCATGGATTCATGCAAACCCAAAGTCATCTTTTGTTCCAAGCCTTAGTAGGTCAATCATCATAAGTTATACATTATTGCTTAGAGGACCATTTAAGGCTAGGGCAATTCCTCCCAGCCAACATCAATTCCACTAGCTATATCATGGTCTCCTTCGGCTCAAAAGCCTTTAATGGAATGAAGATGGATCATTCTCTCAGGTACCCGAGCCTAGCCGCTATTATCTCAAGTACCCGAGCCTAGCCGTTATTAGGGGAGTGCTTAAAGACCATTAGGGTTCCTTCTTGTCCATTTCTCTAGGCATATTGGAGTTCATGACTCGAATTATGTCTAAGGTCTTTGCTATTTGGCTTCCTTTAAAGGTCTTTCCTACCCATGTTGGCTTCTCTATCAACATTTGATTATCAGATCCGATCCACCTAGTTTTGTTGCTTAAATGGTCACATCCAAGCCCATGCACGTGGAGATGGAATCTTTTGACAAATAAAATTCTTTTTGTGAAGCTCAATTTTAGTTTTGTGCAACTTAGGCATAGCCAAAGATAAGCAAATTATGTTAAAGACCATTTTAGAAATCAGGAAGTTTTGATTGTGGGTCCTCTCATCAACTAGCTATACTCATAATGCTCAACATACAATCTTCAAGTCCTTCTGGTTTTGTACTTCTTATGCCTCTTCTATTTCCTTCTAATTTTAGTATTTTCTTTTTTACTTTCATTACATTACCATATTGTACCTCGAGGAGACACATTCTCTCCTCATTCAATTATCAAAAAAAAAAGTTGTTGTCATCGATGATCAATATCGAGAAGAATTTGTTATACAAGAAAATATTAGAAAAGGCAACATATTTTGAAAAATGACCAAAATGAATAACATTTTTGGAAAACGTACGAATAAGAGCATCAACTGCATCATAAGTGATCAAATTCAACAACCAAAATGATACTATGAGAAATGACATTGCAATCAAAATTAATGATGCAACAGATGACATTGCAACTATTAATAAAATCAATAACCTTTTTGGCCTTTTTTTAAAATATATGTGGCTCCTTGATCTTCTTTCAAAAGAGATTGCCCTTATGCATATAATGAACACTACACCATTCTTAATCCTATTTCTAAACATTATACATTTTTGAAGCATTTTTACGAGCAACTTTATAATACATATGGATAATAGTGTTTAAAACTTAATAATAGACCCAAGAATGTTAATATTAGGTCAAGTGTACAATCCATGTAACTTTGGTATTGTGGCATCTAAAGCTCGTTTAGACTCACTAGTCCTTGCTTTAACAAGCACGAACTCAGCTCATTTAGCTTAACAAGCAGACTCTGCCCATTTACAACTCGAATCTACTTCAGGAGTTGCTAACATCCAAAGAAATGAAGATGATAAAACAAGACATCAATACAATCTCCTACTAGCTCCCAAAACTTGGGTGATCACCCTTCTATTAAACCTAGCCTCAAAGAGAAACCTCGAGGGCCTTTCATTCGCCTCGAAGAATCTCCAACCACAGATCAAGTAAAAGATCCATCAATAGTCTGTCCCGAACCGAAGGGTAATCTTTGTCAGGGGAAAAATGTATCAAAGAAAGAGGAATAGTCAAATACATCTTTTGTAGCGTAGATCGCTGCAAAATGATGCAGGGATCAATTTCGAGTCCAAAAGGCCTTATACAAGAAGATACCAAACCCACCGAGAGCAAGTGTCAGTACTAGCGGAAGCCTAACTTGTTCACCATCCCATGCGACGTTTCTCTTTCCGTCTGTTCTTCTCTGGCGCCACCTCTCTCCCGAGCTCTCTCGAAGAAGGGTGCAGAGGTTATCTAATTGATGCAGGATTTGGCGTTGTCCTCGTGCTATGGCTTGTATCTGTAATAAACACCATCGTATTTCATTACGCATTCTTTTCGGGGGTGCTTTAAAAGAAATGGCACGATTATCATTGAACTGCTACAGTATAATACCATTCATCGGCCTTCACTTGGCAATATAACTTTTGAAATAGGTGGTCCCTTTATACAATATCAAAAGCACTTGAACCAAAAAGTATCGAGTTCAATCCAGATAACTCACTTTATATTAATATAATTCTAGCATAGAATATATATAGCCAACATTACGCATTATCCACGCTTTGCATTCGCATGCAAGAGCATGGTGGAGAATACGATTATTTCTCCTTAACCCAACAATTTAAACTTTTGGGATAGTTGATTTCTTAACAGAAACATCATCCAAATGTTTGCGAAGAATGAACAAAGCAGCCAAGCTGCTCCTCACAATGCTGTCATTTACTCTCCTAGTGTCACATTATAATTGAATCAAATAAAGGTTATCACGTATCATGATTGGCCATTACATTATATAACAGCAATTTTGTAACAACTTCTATAATGCATGTATATTGCACTTCACGTGTTAGAACATATAGAATGGATTTACA
The DNA here is from genome assembly GCA_018398585.1 of Simmondsia chinensis. Taxonomy (NCBI): domain Eukaryota; kingdom Viridiplantae; phylum Streptophyta; class Magnoliopsida; order Caryophyllales; family Simmondsiaceae; genus Simmondsia; species Simmondsia chinensis. The sequence continues at coordinate 5,027,192 of JAGTTD010000008.1, read as the reverse complement.
TGTTGACACAAAGATTAATGATTGTTTGGTCATTGACTAAAATATTTTTAAATATTTTATCTTTTTTTTAAACACATTTTATCACTTAGGTATTTTGAAGTTTGGACGTTTATCACCTAAGTACCTTGACATTTCAATATATATGTTGAGACACACCTTTAGAATTTAAAATTTTATCACTTAGGTATCCTATATTGGAATTTGGTGAATTGTGTTCAATATCCGATTAATTTTCACCATAAAGTATTATGTTCTACGTGATTATAACAATACATATGAGCTATATACCAATGTTTTCAACAAAAATCTAGCATATTGTGAGAAAGCTTCATTTAATTATACCATAAGATATCTATATATTAGTGAAATGTGTCATGTTAGCCTTTTACGACAAAAGATCCCAACATTATGATAGATCTCACCTAATATTACTATAATTACGTTCTATGTTCTAAATTTCTAATAAAAATCTTTCAAATTTTGGCATTGGGTACCTAATTAATAAAATTCTTAAATTTCAATATAAAAATCTATAAATCTCAGGGTACCTCACTATATATATTGAAACGCCAGGGTACTTGGGAGATAAATCCTCAAATCTCATGATATCCAAATGATAAATTCCTTATTTTTAAACGTAAGGCATCAAGACTTATATTCCTTCAAAACCCCGTGATATGACTCAGTAACACACACCCACAGAACCTCGCTTCTATGACACCGTGACCAGAAACTGCGATTTAATTCCATGGGCAGTAGAAGGAAAATAGAAAGGCGTTCGGGAAGCAGTACACAAACCTCTTCCATTAAAGGGGAGTCCTTGGCTAACTGAGATGAGGATGAAGAATTAGGCAGAATAGATGCAGTCAATGAGCCATTGCTCAATCCAGATATAAAATAAGACGTTGGCGCAGAGCCATTGCAGGCTTCAGATGACAAACCCAGATTCGGTTGGCTCGGTGAAAATTTCTTGACCGTTAACTTTGAACTCAGCTGCTCAACCCTTGATGCGAATTCATCCATCCTGTCATTTAGCGTCGAAATTTGTTCTGAAAGCTGCGTAACGCCTCCCTGAGAAATGAAGAACGAGAAAGGACATATAATGAGAAGAGAAAAGGTTGAGGGGCGCAATCCCGTTACAAAAGTCTATGGTACCTGGACTTCGGTATACAACATGTTGAGCTTCATGTCTAGAGTCTAGCTGTATTCTGTAATAGACCATGTTCTAGATTTATTGAAATTTTTTGCATTTGATCTGGGCCCAAGCCCTATTGAGAGTATTTTCTGGTGTAATAGAATCTGTGTAGCTATATATATTATCACCTAGGATTTGCAAGATGTTATGTGAAAGAAGAAAAGAATTATCCTGTACCAATCTTTAAAAATGGTAGAACTCTCTGCAATTCTATGGACACAGGCACAATTGGTCGAACCATATAAATCCTGTGTTTTGTTTTCTTTTTTCTCATTGTAATTTTGCTTCCCTAACAAGATAGCTGGAGACAGTTATGTGTATGGATGTTAGAAGCAACCATTTTCATATTTTTGTGCGTTTGTTGGTCTAACTTGATTGTCTTCCAAGTGTCTAAGTATCCTATCTAATAGGGGCACTTTAAAGCGAAATACACAGTAGAAGTAACTATAATGAAAACTAGAAGTCTAGAGTTCGAAAACCTGGTTTGCCAGGGTTGCAGCTGATTCAGAAGTTCGATCATCATATCTCCTGCTTACATCAAACCCAGTAAGCTTGGGCAGATTCTTGTCTCTCTGGTTGGAGTATGAGCGTGACATACCGCTGCACAAGGATGACAATGACAACATTTAGTAAGTTACGGCATTAATTTCTTAACTAAGCACAAAAATGACCATGAACATCGGTGAGTAGACCACGGATTAAAGTGAAAATAGTGCTTCCCTTTCTATTTCTTTTGGGTTTTTTTTTTTTTAATTTTATTTTATTTTTATCGCATTCAAGGTATTCCTCCATTTTTCCTTTATTTCAATGGTACTTTCTAGAATCTGCATTTCAACCCCCAACCCAAAAATAAAAATCCCTTTGTACTTCTCTTACCATGTAGAATCAACGAAGACAAATCGAGGTTCAAAGTCACAGCTGAGGAGTCATAGAATTATAGATTTCCATAGATTAATAAAGACGAATTCTGTATGTGTTCATTACAAGTTTATGCCATCAAATGACTGCCAAAGTATATTTGCAGAATTAAATATTCCGATATTCATTTTTCTTCATTATAATCATCCCTTGTTCTAAAACACTTCATATGACCGGTGGACCAAGGGAGCACTAGCTTATGCGCCATGAAATTTAGTGTAGCTTATTGACAAAGCATTTGCCGGGAGGAAATTTCCGTGGAAGATCCTCCAGAGGAGAAAGAACCCAGTGTGAGTTACTATCCATTATTTGGGTAGCCAAGTTGAGAAGTTCAATCACCAAAGAATTTCCGCTTCGGTGGTTTTATACTGCTCAACAAAAGTCACAAAAGAATTTCAAGAATGGAGTTTTTTCGAAGTTCTTTTACTTTCCAAGGGAAGAGAACTATCTCATGAACAACCTATCTTCCACTGCTCTGTTTGGCCAAACTTCTTTTTTGAAAAAGAGCGCTTCTTTCGACCCCTTTTTAAAATTCAAGGGTATTTGGCTCGGAAAGAAAAGTGTTAATAAATAGTAGCTAAAGTTGTTTTTTTTACTTTTAAATAGAAGCAAAAAAAAAAAATAGTGTTTTTCTTTTAAAATAGAGACGAGCAAAAACTATAAATTTTTCAAACAAAAATAACCCTATTGAAAGCACATTTTATAAGTGCTTACGCTTCAAAAAAGTAATTTTTTCACAGTTTTCCCAAACAAAATCCTCACAGTAAGTAGTAATTAAGAGGGTCACTCTGTAGATCCTACAACCATGATAGGAGCTCTTCAAATGGAGGCGGAAAATTGAGAACATCCTTACGCCTTTTAATTTTTCGTCAGTTTGGAAGGAGTACCAGAAGGGATGGGACGACAGCACAGGGGTGCAAAATGGTTAGAGACTATATTTCAAGATGGATTCAAGGAACAATCCCACCATTCAATTAAGTCATACACTACAGGAAAAGTCTCGTAGGTCATTTGTGGCACGTGGGAAGGGCTCGTAGCAACAGTTCTCTTGAAAACCAACAGGAACAATAAAATAACCAGTAACATGCCATGCACAATATGACAACGTATAAAAAGTGTTATCAGCTAGCAAACAGTGAATATCTAAGTTGTGTAATCAATATCACAGAGACGCACCACATAAATCACTTCACCTTTTAAGATTTTTGTTTCTCCAGGCAATTCTATCTGCAGAGGCTCGGGATAAAGCCTCTTTTGGGCTCGAAACAAGATCCTCGTCTAAGCTAAGCTTTGTTTTCAAATCCTCTGGTAGTGCCTGTAGGATCATCATGACATAATTATGACTGGCAAGATACATCAAGACACCCAAGGACCCAAAGCTTTTAGACTTGTCTTACCATAACTTCATTTACAAGTTTCTCCAGTTGAATCTGCTCTATGTAAGTACGTGGCATGTAAGAGCCGTCCAGTCCTAGTTGTTCTGCAACATATTTTACAACCAGACGATCCTTTCCTTGCACCTGTTCGTAAATTGCATTTCAAAGACATTCAAATTCGAGATCAGCTCACATACAGGACCAAACGTATAAAAGTCTCAAATATGGAGGATAATTTAGCGCTCATTCGGTATCATTTTGTGCTTCCAATTTTGGTTTTTGAAAAACCAAAACCCGGAGAGTAGAAACAACATTTTCTTGTTCTTGAAGATATAAGTCGCCTGTTCTCTTAGCAACCAATAACTAAAAATTCAAAAGCCATTAGAGGGTACCTGAATATAGCGGCGATTGACCTGTTCTAGCCAGTCAATCTTCACAGTAACTCTATCATCTGAGAAGACATGACTATTTCTTTTCAAAATAGCTGCTATAGTGTATCCCAATGCCATTAGTCCACCGAGAAGACGAACACTGACTTCAAAAGTTATACGTGGCGATATAATGAATGGACTGTCAGTAACCCACTCCTGAAATTCCCATAATTGTGGTCATCAAAAGCCATGAAAAGGTACTGGCTACTCCATGAATAAACAAAAATAAATATTTTGAAGCTCTGTGGAGATGAAAATATAAAGAAATACCAAAACAATTAGAGCTATTTGAAGATAGACTGCAAATTGGCATGAGAAATTCACATAATGGAACATCAAAGAATTACACACTCACCTTCAAGTCTTGGGGACAATAAGCCAGGGATCCAGCCCCCAACTTCAGCAATTGTCATGCATAATATATTCGTTAACAATGTTGCAGCAGAAACTAATAGCTATGTCCTAGTAAAAGAAACATAAAAAAATGATGACAGAATTCAAGAATCCAAGCATGCTATTAGAAGTAGATTTATTGATGGTGTATTTTCAAAATAAGTAAAATATAGTTTTGGTATATTTTGGTGAAGAAGCGTGTCTTTTCATGTGAAGAGATATGTCTCTTCCAAGAGACACTTGAGTCATCCATATAAGGCCACAACCAAATAAGTTTAAAGAACTTGGAAAAACACTAGAAAAATGACTTGAAATTCAAGTCATTCTCTACTCTTCTTGTCTCAGAAATATTTCCTTTTTACACTCTACTTCACTTTGTTTCTGGTTTAATTGTATCCCCAAGGCTATTTCGGAGTATCGACAAAATAAGTCTTAAGGATAGTGGTTCACTACACGTCTTGAGGTTGTTTTGATCGTTATAGTACATAATTTATACAAATTGTTCTGAAATTTATTATTATAGTTTTTACTTTTTAATCATAAATATAAATAAAATGGAAATAGATTCTAAAAGAAGTTCTGGTGACAACAACGACAACAACTGCTACTCCAGTGCCTCAAGGGTTCCCACTTAAGCAATGTCTCAGGTAGGGGGGGTGTACGCAGCCTTACCCCTTTTGAGGTTTTACCCTAAAGATCAGAAGAAGTTCTGGTGAGTGAATGGAAATGAGTTGGTCAGATGCAAGTGACATTGGCAATATTCTGCGATTCGGTGACTGTTGGCCGGTGGTAAGGTGCTGTGTTGCGTAGATCGTACATATCTGCTAGGACAAAAGTGGTAGTTTTGCACTAACACCGCTGTAGTTATGGTGGTAACCTGCTGAAGAACTATTTAAAGCATAATAATTACAGGAGAACCAGAAACTAGAGAGTATTCTCATGAGAAACACAATGGTGACAACTACATGTAACCAATATCAGAGTGTTTTCTTTATGAATGTTCCCCCTGATAGGATAAGGCTGCGTACATCCTACCCCTCCCAGACCTTGCTCACGCGGGAGCCCTTGTGGCACTAGGCCTATTGTTGTTGCTTGTTTTCTTCATGAATGTTCTAAAATATACGATGCACAATGAAAGAACATGCAATCCATGCACAAATTCAATCCAAGCATAGCAGTATAGGCACGTAAACCTAAAAAACATAGGAGGGAGACTATGCATTGACATACGCCAAATAAAATGTAATAGCTATTACATAGATTGATTGTTAGAAACGTCTACAACACCTGCATCTATGACATTGTGACTGTGAGATGGTCAGAAACCGTGACTTGATTACACACATACTGCAAATTTTTCTAAAGGTCACAGACTTCTCTTTACTAAAGGTGTTTCCTCCAATTCTACATGCCTGTAACGCACCAAATTCACATGCTCCATAAGTCTCTTACCTGCCCCCCGCTTTTCCTTCGGTTCAGGATCTCTAATGCAATTCGCATTCATTAAGACTAAAGACGTGATACTCAACATTGCTACTTGACTACTCCGCTACGGTAGTTAGACATGGATGTAATAACCAGTGAAAGTACACAACATTAATACACCGTGGCACCGACCTCAAACATGAGATTGTATTTCCCATCCCTATTTCGCATTCTCAAATATGACTGGCATGATTCTGGATCTTCACCGGGTGGAAGAAGATATATATCATACGTCTGCTCCACTGCTTGTGTGAGGCTTTCAGAGAAAACAACTTTTATCTGGTCTTCTGTGACTTGCTTTGATGACTGTCAAGACAGAAGACATTTAGTTATTGGTGAGTATATCTCTTTACCTCAAAATTAATATATGTAAAATTTGAAATATTGAAAAAGAAAAAAAGAAAAATCAAATGAAAAATCAAAGGAAAGGAAAAAGAAAAGAAAAAGAAAAGAAAAGCTCAGAAAAAGAAAAAAGTTGAAAATGAAGTTGTATAAGAGTGAAAAGTGGGAAGAAAGAGACAAAAGATGCTTTGACTTTTGGCCAAAAGTATTTTTGAGTTAGGAAAATCTTTTGTTATAAATGAAGGTGTTGTGCTGTATTATGTTTGAAGAGGAGAGTGAAGAGAAAATGTAGGGGTGTCTGGAGGGGCACCTGGATAAGGGGAGATTGTGAGGTTTTGGTTGAGATATTGAGTGAGGTTCGCCCGAGCATGAAGGGAGTTATGCTTGGGTGTCTAATTTGAGTTTGAGAGAGTGTTTGTAGTTTCCTCTTCCCAAAGCTCGCTGTGGGAGGGCTAGTGGCTTACCGTGCAAAGCTACATTGTGCGAGGGCAAGTGGCTTGCCATTCAAAGCTACATTGTGCGAGAACTGGTGGCTTGCCATTCAAAACTACGCTGTGGGTGGATTAGTGACTTGCTGTGTAATAGTCACATTCGGGATGAATGATTGTAATATAGGTTTGGGGGTTATGAATAGAGATTGTAATCCTTAAATTTCATAGTGGGTTTTTCCTTCTAGTTGAGAGAGGGTTTCCACATAAATATTTTTTTTTAATCAAAATTCCACGTAAATATCGGTGTGTTGATTTTCGTTGTTTTTTGTTGATTTTCGCTCTGCTTGTGTTTAATGTGTGATGCTTGTGTTTAATGTGTGATTTTCCCAACAGTTATTGACTTAGAAAACGATAAAAAGAGTACGGAACAAAGTGCCACCGTTACAACATTCTCAACTTTAATAACATAAAAACTAGAAGATAACTACCTTTAATATATAGGTGGGACTCTGGAATCCTGTGAACGGATTGAATTTGTTCACAATCTTTATATGTGCTGTTTGTAGATCTGGCTCAATGAAGGCCTTGTACATTGGGTACACCTGTGTATGAGAGCGTAAATAAGAACTCCGCAAAAACAGGATTCTGTGAGATACCCCAACAAGTACATTGTACAGAGTGCAATGGAAGAACCGTTTCAGATATTTGTTGGATGATCTCTTCCGGTTCTTGTCCAGCACGTTGTATGTCCCGTAGAACTCTTTTAACAAGGTCAAAATGCACTCCACCGGTGACAGATACTTGAAGGTCCAGTAAAGGCCGTAGCTTTTCACTCAAAGCATAGATTCCCTCAATGATTACAATGCGGGAATTTGGGACCTCAAGCGTCCTGCAATCATTGTATGCTGATATGAGTTTTACAATAGTATGTGGTGCCACAAGAAAGAGTCGTAATATCCTTTGCGAGAAGAATATTAAGTTCAATTGCTAGGATGGACACATAGCAACTCGTCAAGGGTCCAAGTAGACAATAACAACAACTACCACCTAGTGCCTTAAAGAAGCCCCCGCCAAGCCAATGCTAGGAAAGCGTAACATACGCAACCTTATCTCTATATGGTGCTATCGTATAGAGAGGCTATTTCCGAAGGACCCCCAAACCTAAGCATCCAAGTAGACCTATAAAGAAAAAGGAAGCTTTGCACATATAAGAGAACAGTCTAAGGCTCTGTTTAGCACATGAAATTCCTACGAAATTAAATTTCAATTCCAATTCCTTCAAAATTGGAATTATAATAAAATTGAAATTACATTGTTTGACTAACCAAAAAATTGAAATTATAATTGTAATTCCATAACTATTCGTCTCAAGTTCTGAATCAATCAAAGCAGATCATTCTAGATTTCATGTCAATAACGGTCAGGTTTCTGTAAGATTGGATCATTTCATATTCGAATTTTTAGTCAACTTGGGTCGTATGGTTTATTTCCCGAAATTAAATAATTCTTTTCATGCCATCTTTTTCAGTTGCCATTCACCTATATCAATCACATTCTGAAAACTTTCATGTCATCATTCTTCAAGGAGACGGAGATGATTAACATGCGAAAGCATGGTAGCACTTAGAGATCGACAAGATCAAACAATCCAGAGACAATACACAAAAAGAACATTCAACAGCTGAGAACTACTAAGTGAACGAAATTTTAACTTAATCCAATTACTTCATTTTTCTTCATTTTTCTTCGTCTTATTCACTATTTTCCAAATGTAAAATGTAGCGAGGCAGGAACTAGTAACCTGTATCCTACACGAGAGCTGGTCTTGAAATCATAAATTGGAACCTCAACCTGCTTCCCTGCCTTCAGGTCATTTATGCTCTGAAGCAAGGTGTCATAGTCGGTCAAGCGTGGATCTGTTGAGATTAAAATTACATAAACTTAGGTCTACCCAGTGCACACAGACACACATTACAGAGGAAAAAAAGGCATAAAAAAGATTACCATCGAAGTTGCCATCAATAATCCTGCTGGAGTCATTGTAGTTGTCCATAGATATTACAGCAATGCTAGGCATGAAGTTCAGTATTTTCTCAGTGAATACAGTTTTGCCTGCCCCAGAAGGACCCGCTAGTCCCACCAATATTATCCCATCATTCTTTTGAGCCAGCAGTTGGCATGCTCGAATCACTATAAAGAAACCCTTCTCAAACGACAAAGGCTCTTGGATTGGAACGATCTCATAACGATCACAATCCTTTCTCTTGACCAATCGAACTTGGTCTTTCAGTAGACCTGGTTTGCGATGGGGTGACCCAGAATTCTGAGCATCCTGAGCCATTGAGATAATCGCTGCTCTCCCTTCTAAAAAGACAAATATAAATGGTAGGAACACATAAACATCCGTATAAAATGGAGTTCAAAGAGACGACTTTGCAGTAGCATGGCCCAATAGTAGATAAAGAGCAATAGTAATTCAATGTGGCACTACATCCTGGAATCTGACATGCAAATGCAGCAAACTCTTCGATAATGAAACATTCACAAGAAACAAGGTTTTGCAGAAACTATAACAGGCCTGATTTATGTCAGACTAAAACATTAATCGCACACAAGTCTGCAGAAACAAGCAATTTCAACACTTTAGCTGGCTTTGACAGAAAAAGCATCAAATAAATTTCTCATGGTACCACTGCACCAGTAAACCGGGATTTTTGAATGGAAGGAATATGCCAAAAAGCCCTTCCAATGTCAGCGACAATATTTATTAAATTCCATGACAAATACATTGAAGGTGATAAAAAGTCTCACTAGTGGTTGCAAGTTGACAAACAAATTGGAACAAGTCTCACCATGACCAATCCAACCCTAATACAAGCTGGTGAATATCTTATGAGAAAAAGTAGGTCTTTCTATGATCTCTTCTTACAAAAGAGCTTTAGGGTTCTGCTAACATACCCTTGGTTGATTGGGGAACAACTAAAGGGTGATATAGCTTTTGTTTTTTTTCCTCTTTTCTTAAATTTTGATGAAATTTTAATGTTCACATTTGTGTACATTCTCCCTCTCTCAATACTGCTTTTTCGATTGAAAAAACAGCCTAACCCACCAAACAAAAACTTATACCAGACTATGTTTATTCCACTACTTTGGGACAGTTCTTGGAATGCCTGTCCAGCACTAGACAAGACCAAGCAATATCTTCAGAGATAAATATCTGCCGCATATTAGAACCAACCTAACTCACAAATTGCAGTTCTATTTGGAGATATCCTACAATCCTTCCACTCTGGAATGCTTTCATTCAAGAACCCATAAGTCAGAACTCTCTAATTCAGGCTTCTCTTTGAGATGCATACATACTGGTTACACTTGGACAACAGAAGCTCCAAACTTGTTAGAAGAACATCACCACCTCAAACATAAAATTTGACACATAATTAGTTTGCATTATGCAGATATGATGCTCGAAAGATTAAGTATGTAATGTTCCTAAATCATCAAATTGTTGGTAAATGCCCATCCTTCTAAGCATAATTACAATGCTAGTTGTAAGCACAACAGCGAATCCCAGATTCAGAACCATGAATAACAAACCAGCCATTTATTGTTGATTGAAAGGATAAGCACAGTGCAAATCAGACCTCAGAACATCATCTTCTCTCTAGACAGAAAAACAACAGCTAAAGTTTTTAGTAATTTCATTGCCACAGCCATCAGAAAGGAGAACCCGAATTTTGAAAGCATAATTGCAAGCACTATCTCCATTCCAAAATATATGTATATTTGACTTCCAAATTCAAATCAAGATAAATTTAATCATAAAGTTAAAAAAACTTTAGCTGTCTACTATCTGCCTATCTGCTTTTACTTGCTGCCTGGTATGGAAGGTTTTGCCTCGATGTCTCCTCTGGGGCGTTATGTTTTGTATTGCTCGTTTTATGCTATAGCTTACTCTTCTGCTTTGATACCCTTTTGCTCACAGGTCACCATGACACGAAGATGACATAATCAGGTTGGAGGTCCTCGGAAACAGCCTCTCTTCAGCTTCATACCCTGAAGGGGGAAGGCTGCGTACATCAACCCCCCCCCCCCCTCTTCTTCCAGACCCCGCTTTTGAGGGAGCCCTTGAGGCACTGGGTTTGTTGTTATTGTTGTTGTATAAAGTTAAAAAAATATTAATTGACTTACAAGTTTCTATCATTCAACTTCACCAAATTTTGGGATGGATATTTTCTACATATTAGATTAATAAAACTGAACCAATATAATATTTTCTACCAAGATATAAGCTATTGCCCAGCAAACAATGCACCATCAAAGCCCTAGTGTTGCAAATATCAGCTATCCTACCTAGAAGCGACAAACTTGTTGTATCTTATCATATCAATAAGTTCATCATGTTAAATTCGCATTTGGCTCCAAACATGATAAACATATCGATCAGTTATTTAAAAATTTGCTTATAAATCATAACGGGTTCATGTCAAAATTGGGTCATATCTTGTGATATTCGGGCTTTTCTCAGCAACTGTGAACCTTCTGCCAGATTTAACACTCGCGCATTGGCAAGAGTGAACTGGTACCCTCACAAGGATTACCAATACAGACTTAATCAAAATATCTGAAAAATATCTCGACTTTACAAACAACACAAAAAAGGGAAAGGGGGGAAAGCAATGATCACCCAGATGAAATTATCACAAAAAAAAAAAAACAAAATAACCTATACCCAGATGAGAAATCCAACTAGAAAGAAAACCCAAATTGTTAAATTTCATCACATATAAACTCAAGTGAGCTTCCATGTAAAACTTATCCACATTAGGTGAAGTAACCCACTAAGCTTAAATATTGATCTTTTTTCTCTCCACCGTGGGATTCTTACTAGACGTGAAGTTTCCAACACTAATAAGGGAAAAAAGCAAAACAAGGTCTGAAAATGTTAAATTTAACCGAGCCTTTAGGCCGACTTAAAAAGTTGCTACATATATGAGATCCACGTATAAGTCTGGAGGAATTCCATCCTAAAACGGATCAACATCGAGTAAAGTAATCCACTAGCCTACATATCGATCTCTTCTCTTTCCAACTCCTATATAAGATTCAACCGGACACTCATATATACAATCCTTAACAGGAAAAAAAACTTCGTTTCTGCAACACGAATGGATCCAAATAACAGACCGAATAACAAATGAATCAAACCAAAACAAAACAAAAAAATAAAACAAACCCAGATCAAAAAATGACATAATAAACCAAACCCAGATCATGGGAAGAAAGGAAGTTAAAGAAATCATCATGGAGATTGAAAAGACTGACCAAGTCGGAGTGAATTCAGTAAGAAGAACGTGGGGAAGGGGTGGGGATATCTGCCATTAATATGAAATGAAAAGGGGGAGTAAATATTTTGTTTGGGTTGGTGTAATTGATTCCTCAACGGAAAAAAATGCTGAATTTGCGGGATATTTCACTTTCTAGAGAATCGTATATTTGTTTTTTTGATGATGATGATGGATTTCACAAGAACAGCCGGAATAACGAAAGGAATAGAGATGTACATATATAAAGCATGCTGGGAGATTTACGATTTTGATTGATGTCTAGTGATTTATTTATAAGTAAATTATATATTAGTATTTTAAAATTTTATTTATTAATTTTTTATTTTATAAATTATATAAAATAATTTTTAGTTAAAAAAAGTTACATAAATTTAATAAAATAATTATGTAAGGATGTAAAACAAGGCTCGCTTTTACCTCTTTATATTATTATTTAGACTATTTTATTAAATATATATAACTTTTTGGATTAAAAACTATTATTTTACAAAGTTTGTGAAATAAAAAAATTAATACAGCAAATCTCAGGTGTTAATATGTATTTTACCCTTTATTTATTATATTAATTATTTAATTTATTTAATTGAAAATTTATCACTTAGGTGCCACAAGATTTATACACTTATAACCCAAATACATTGAATGTCAATATATATAATAAAATAACTTAAAGTTTCAGACTTTTATCATTTAGGTATCCCATGCCAGAATATAGTGAATTTTTGTTAAAATTTAATCAATTTTCACCATAAAATGTTAATGCGGTACATGATTACAACAATATATACTAGCAGTTTCCCGTGCCATGCACGGTTGTTACATAACTGAATTTAGATTAACAATTACATTTTTGAACATTCAATGAAATGACAGGTCATTTGTTTTTAATGCTGTGGGTCGTACGGCAGATTCCTATTATAATAACATTCTTTTTTCCAATGCACAGCTGTAATCAGATGGACGATGGGGTTTAGTATATGTCCTGAGCTTTCTGGTGCTTCAACATAAAAAATCCAAGGCTTGTACAGGAAGTCTTCTAAGTATGCATGCAAAGTGTTATAGCCATATTTCTGTAGAATTGTTAAGTATAATGAATTAGAATGTGTAGTAGGTCTCAATTTATACTGTAGAAGATCAGGATTACACCTCTGATTCAAATTTTTGTAGCTCATGTGGCCTGCTTTGTGTTAGGATTTCTTCTTGTACTTCGAACACTTTAACTGCAATCTCGTCTCTATATCGATCCTCAGTGAGGACATTAAAGTGAAACCTAAAATAGATTGTTGTTAGAAATTGAATGTGAAATTCAACCCAAAAATATGATTGTTATTCATATATAGATAGATTGATTTTGTGAGCATACCTGCGTAATTGTAGCATTGATGTTCTTACAGTTCCCGCATAAGAATTGATTCTTGACTATTTTGATCTCGAACTTGTATTTCCTGCAGGCGGGGTAGGTTAAGCCCTTAATGTCAAATTCCTTCACGCTTCTATATATTCTGAAATATTTGACTTGCAATTGTGTGATGTAGTTGGAAATATGAAAATTTGTATGTAATTATATTGTGAATAAGTGAAATTGCAAAGGAATTTAACATATTCAAATTGCAGAACACATTCGAGCCGTAATGCAGTCTTTAACAAAACTGGCAACCCAAACGCTTAAACAATCAAATGGCAAAACAATTTTATTCAATTGCAATTGAAAAATAAATTCATGCAATCCCACCAAATATAGATTAGTCAAATTTGTTTAAAATTTTATTCTAGATCTCTATTTATCTTGATGGTGTGTTGGGGAAGTGGTGCCGGGCTAGCAGTGGAGGTTGATGTCGAGGTGACGTAAAGAAGGGCTTATTTGCTCCACCTAATATTAATTCGTTTTAAAATAGAAGGGCTTATATGTTAAATTTAATGTATTCAAATTGTAAAAAAATTTTAAAGGAATTTAACATATTCAAATTGCAGAACTTATTCGAGACATAATACAATTTAGCAAAATCGGCACTCCAAACGCCAAAACAATCAAATGCCAAAACAATTCAATGTAATTAAACAATCTTATTATATTTTCCAATTGTAGCTGAAATTAAATTAAATTAAATTAGTCATTTCCCGTGTGATGTACATATGCGTTTTATATTTTATACAACATACTTACAGAGCGTTTAATATTATAGTACATAGTTAAAATATACAAACAATTAATCTATTTGACATAAAGAACCAAAAGATTAAGGAAATTTGACTTACAATTTGTAACATAATTATTAGAGGATAATATCCTTCATTATAGGAAAGCTCATCTTGTATTAGAGGATAGTATCCTCCATCCTAGGCAATCTTATCTAGGGTTTGCATTATTACTGATTTGCCCTTTGTTCTCATGTAAACTAGAAGGGCACCTTTGTCTTTATGTTTTTGTCTCTAGCTCTATAAATAGAGCATGTAATTTTTTTTGTCAATTATTCAATTCAATTGAGTCATAGCCTCACTTTCACATGGTATTAGAGCCTCCAAAGGAGACTCTCTTCTCTTCTCTTCTTTTCTTTTAAAATTCATGTTTTTTGCTTGAATTATTAGTATCTTGATTGGCTATTATTTTCTTTCTGAATTAATTCTACCTTCTCTTTTCCTTTCGTTGTTTTGCTATGGCATCTGACCCTAGTTCTTCCCTCTCCCCCACGAAACCTCAAAGGGTTGCCGCCACTCCCCTAGTGACCGAGACCGGCTCGCCTCATGCCGGTTCCTTGGTCAACCACCGGGACGTGACATCTTATGTGGCTATGACCGACTTTTCCCATATCGGATCTATAACCTCAGGTCTATTCCTCAATGGACAAACGAATGCCGGAGCCGCCATCCCCAGTACTTCGTTGGCATCCACGAGACCACAATTTTCTCATTTTTTTGGCTCGGGCATCCCCCCTCTCACCTCACTGCCGATGGCCGGTGCCACCATGCCCATTGGTGGTCACCGGTCTTCTATTGGTCACGTCTCCCTCCCATATAGCTCTCTCGCCCTTCCCTCCCTCGGCTTCCCCACTGGTGGTGGCACCAACACCACCCTTGCTGGTGGTCTGATTTCTGACGCCCCATACAGCCACCAGGTACCAAGTGGTGCGCCGGTCCAGCCCCATGGCTACGGCGGCGTCACCCCAAACCCCCCATTTAACTCCAACCCTAATTTAAATAACATAACTACAACTCCCCTCTTACTCCCTTTATCTAGTATCTCTAATATAATCACCACAAAATTAGAACACGCTACTGATTATACAACTTGGCGAGAACAATTTCACATGCTATTAATCTCCCATCAACTTATGGGCTACATAGACGGTACTTTTCCATGTCCCCCAAGCCATATAACAACCAACAATGGCTCTTCCTTCCCCAACCCTGAATATATAAACTGGGTCCGCACTGATCAAAGCCTCCGCTCTTGCATTTCCGCTACCCTATCTCGCTCCCTCCTAAACAATATTGTCTGTGAACCCACATCAAAAGCTGTGTGGGATGCCCTTGTCAAAAGATTTCGAGATCATTCGCTGGCTAAGGAATTTGATCTGAGATCCCAACTTATAAATCTCAAAAAGGATGGAAAAACTATGCAAAACTATCTCTCTGAGTTGAAGTCGATCGCCGATAACTTAGCTGCCATAGACTCACCAATAGCCAATCGAGAACTAGTTCATTATGTCCTATATGGACTTCTAATCGAATACGCTACTTTCGCTACTCTAACTCGCAACACCTCACCCAACCCTACCCCGACCACCCAACCCCACCGTGCTGCAGCACCCATCCCCACCGAGCCCTCCGACCTGCACAGCACAACAACCCAACCGAACCAGGACCCAACCGAACAGCACAACAACCCCAGTGTCCATCCAATGCGAACTCGACTCAAGGACGGTATTCGAAAACCGAGGTATCCCCTCTCCCTTTCCTCAATAACAGTCATACAGGAACCTACATGCTACTCTCAAGCGATTAAAAATCCCAAATGGCAAGAGGCCATGGCGGACGAATTCAATGCGTTAATACTCAATAACACCTGGGAACTTGTTCCTCCCAACCCCAAACTCAACGTTGTAGGTAGCACTTGGAAATATCAAGTTAAATATAAAGCGGATGGCTCTGTTGATCGCTTTAAAGCTCGCCTTGTCGCTCAAGGTTTTCACCAACGTAAAGGCATTGACTTCAAGGAGACCTTTAGCCCGGTGGTCAAACCATCCACTATACAATTTATTCTCACCCTCGCTATCACACACAAGTGGCAAATCAAACAACTTGATGTTAAAAATGCTTTTCTACATGGCCATCTTACAGAAGAAGTCTACATGAAGCAACCTAAGGGTTTCATCCACCCTAAATTTCCCAACCATATCTGTCACCTTAAAAAGGCACTATATGGTCTAAAACAAGCTCCTCGGGCTTGGTTTCATCGCTTCAGCACCTTTCTCTATGGCCTAGGTTTTACCTGTTGTCGAGCTGACCCGTCCCTCTTTCTCTTTGCAAAACTAATGACATCATTTGCCTTCTTCTTTACGTTGATGATATCATCCTCACTGGATCCAATCTCTCCTCCCTTGATGCCCTTATCCATGCCCTCTCGACCCAGTTTGCCATGAAGGACCTCGGTCCACTCCATTATTTCTTAGGAATTGAGGCTCACCGTACAAAATCCGGCATGTTTCTATCCCAACATCGATACACCATCGACCTTCTCCACAAACACAACATGCAAGATGCCAAACCAATCAAAACCCCTCTACCAGCTCGTGTTCATCTGTCCTTGACTGAGGGTGACGCATTACCTGACCCTACGGAGTACCGCAGTGCGGTTGGGGCACTGCAATATCTCACCATGACTCGTCCCGATATATGTTATGCTGTTAACCTTGTCTCTCAGTTTATGCATGCTCCCAGGTCTAGTCACTGGCAGGCTGTGAAGTGGATCCTCCGATACCTCAAAAGCACCCCAGACCATGGACTTACGATCCTTCCAGGCACCTGTACCTCTGTTGTTGCCTATGCTGATGCTGATTGGGGAGGTTGCCCTGATACCCGTCGGTCCACCACAGGCTATGCTCTCTTTCTCGGTTCTACTCTCATCCCTTGGCGAGCCAAGAAACAAGCCACAGTTTCTAAATCCTCCACTGAGTCCGAGTATAGGGCCGTTGCCCAAGCTGCTGCAGAGGCTGATTGGATTCGCTACCTCATGCGTGACATCGGTCTTCGGCATTCTAGACCAATCATCATCTACTGTGACAATGTCTCTGCGTCATACATTGCCGCCAACCCAGTCTCCAATGACCGTACCAAACATGTAGATGTTGACTTCCACTACGTTCGGGAAAAGGTTCTCAAGGGTGATCTTCAAGTTCGCTACACTCCCACTACTCAACAGATAGCTGATATCTTCACCAAAAGCCTTGGGGCTACTTTATTTCAATATCACAAGAACAATCTTCATGTTGCTGCTCCTCCTTCATATTAAGGGGGCCTATTAGAGGATAATATCCTTCATTATAGGAAAGCCCATCTTGTATTAGAGGATAGTATCCTCCATCCTAGGCAATCTTATCTAGGGTTTGCATTATTACTGATTTGCTCTTAGTTCTCATGTAAACTAGAAGGGCGCCTTTGTCTTTATGTTTTTGTCTCTAGCTCTATAAATAGAGCATGTAATTCTCTTTGTCAATTATTCAATTCAATTGAGTCATAGCCTCACTTTCACAGTAATGAATTAGAATCTCTTGCAAGAAACCATAATACATACAGGATGAAAAAGAGCATGATAGTTTTCACTATGAACAATTCGATGTTGTTGATAACTATCGGTTTATATATATATATATATATATTTTAAGAGAGTATAACGAATTTGATTTGGTTTTTTTTTTTTTTTTATTTCAAGAGATTTCAAGAGAGTATAAGGTGAGATTTGACTTGTTTTAGGTAATTATTTATTTTTATATTTTTTTCAAGGGAATATAACCTGGGATTTGATTTAGTTTTTATTTGATTTATTTTTAATAACTATTTATTTTAATTTCTTATAATTCTTTTAAGAGAGTATAACAACATTGAATTTTTTTTTTTTTTTGATTTCAAGAGATTTTATGAGAGTATAAAGTGGGATTTGACTTATTTTAGATAACTGTTTATTTTTATATATTTTATTTTTTTCAAGAGAATATAACCTGGGATTTGATGTGGTTTTTATAACTGTTTGTTTTAAATTTTTTTTAAAATTTTTTCAAGAGTGTTTAACTTGAAATTTGATTTTTTTTTTTTTTTGATAAAAGCTGAGAAATTAGAATTTTAAGGATGGAGGAATTTGAAGTAAGCACAGAAATTTTACTTAATATATTAATAGATAAGTTATATGAGTGTTCTAAATGAAAATCAAGCAGATTACAAAAAATGTACACAAAATTTATGACGAAAAAAATCTATATATTAAAGAATGTGTCATGTTAGCATTTTAAGACAAATAACTGCAACATTATGATTAGATACTGGCAAGGCCCGGCTCGGCCTAAACACTCAACCGGGCCGGGCTACGGCCCGTTGCCTCAATGACGTTTGGGGGGATTACATTAAAAAAAAAAAAAAAAATCTATAAATACTAACCAAAATTTCTTATTTGGTCACGCTACAATCATCATTTCTCTCTTCTCTTCAATCTTCTCTACTCTCTCTATAATTCTAATTCTTTCCTCTCAAGTTCAAAGCTTCGATTGTGTTCTATCTGTTGAAGCTTGTTGAAGTTCAAATTTTAATTTTCGCTTTAGTAAAATTCGTATTAAAATTTTATTTATTTGTCATTTTTAATTACTTGCATCTTTACTTATCATTTTTATCTGACATACTTTTATAATAATAATATAATGGCATATAAATCATCTTCATCTAGAACTATCCAATCTAGTTCTAACTCTTCTAGGCCGCTTAAAGCCCCTAGAGTGAGAAGTAGTACAAGTAGCCATTCTAGAGGAGTCGAGCATTGACACCCAGGAATGTAGTTTTTTAGAACTCGTCACCTCACCTCCATGCACAAACATTTTGAATTGGGATTATGAACACAATTTCGAGTAGGGTTATCCTGAATCGAGTGATGCGGGATGTTCTTCTGAACCTGCACCCTGCAACAATAAAACTGAAACTCCCAATTCTATGAACCTATCAACTGAAACTGAAACTCCTAGTATTAGTCTAGTATGAGAGTAGTTTACACATGATCGTGAAAATAATAAAGGATATGATAAATTTTGTAATAATCAAAAAGCCTTCAGCCATCAACGTAATAGTGGGATTGGCACTTTAAGATGACACCTACTGAGAGCGCACTCCAAATTAAATGCAGACATATCCCGACAAATCCTTGTACAACAAATGACTGGTGCGCTTGCAAACTTTAGGTTTTCACCAGAGATGGGAAATGTTTGAGGCCCATGTTACATAGGAAATATTTTTATTTACATTGCATTTGTCATATTTTGCATTTAATGATAATAGATTGGATGTAGCTTATAGATTTTTCTATTATAACTTTAAGAAATATAATTAAAGCAATTAACATATTTGGAATGAGGGGATAAAATTTAAAAAAAATGTTTAAATCACATGGACATTTCATGGGATTCTTTTAAATTATGTGGTCATCAACAGTAGAAATGTTAGAAAAATGCAAGCTATATAGATACATCTTGATGGAATTTGTACACATAAGTCATGTTGATTTAAGTTGTTTTAGTGTAGATGATGTGAACTGAGACATAATAATTAAAATTTGTAAATTTTTAGTTCTTTTTAAAGAAACTACGATATTTTTTCTGGATTCTATTACCCAACCATTCCTCATGCAATATCTAAATTGGGAGATATTGCTGCATGGATGATGGAGAACTCCTTCAACCCTACGCTGCAGGGGTCCAATACCGGCGTGCAACAAAAATTTTTAAAAATTATATTGAATTACCCGTGGCATATTATATTATCACTATTTTTGATCCGCGTTGCAAACTTGTGGGTCTTCAATTTTTTGTGCAAATATTTTACAAAAGAATGCTGCTAACTTTTGATGTAAAATATTTTATCAATACAGTTGAAGCTACGTTACATGATTTATTTTCTGTTTATTCTCAAAAATTAACAAATAATACAAATATTTTTTCTACATCATCTTCGTCCTCTTCTCGAGGACAATCATACGCGTGGTATATGTTTAACCAATTAATGCCCAAATAAAGTCCCGTGCTTTCTACCATGGCACGCGATATACTAACATGTCCAGTGTCTACAGTAGCATCGGAGTCTGCTTTGAGTGCAGGTGGCAGATTGCTTAGAACAAAGAAAGCAAAGCTAGCATCGGATACCTTAGAAATGTCGATGTGGCAGCAGTGGATAAAGATCATGACCGTTTGAACTTGGAATCATCAAGCGATGAAGACGGTGACACTAACTCCTCTACAAGTACCGCACCAACGTTGCAAATTTAGATTGATTTATTTATATCATTATAGTTGTATTTTTTTAACAAGTTATAATATATTTTATTTTATAAAATATATTTATAATTTTATAGGGCACTATTATAATGTTATAATTATATTTTTTAACAAGTTACAATACATTTTATTTTATAAAATATGTTTGTAATTTTATAGGGTGCTATTAAGAAATTACAAATATATTTTATAAAATACATTTCATTTATCAGGCACTAAGGCACCGAATCCCATTAGAACTCCGAAGTTAAGCGTACTTGTGCAAGAGTAATACCAGGATGGGTGACCTCCTGGGAAGTCCTCGTGTTGCCAATCCTATAAGGTTGGGGGTCCTCGGAAATAGCCTATCAGCAGGGTTAAACCCTGAAGGGGTAAGGCTGCATACATCCATCCCTCCTCGACCCTGCTTATGCGGGAGCCCTTGAGGCACTGGGTCTATTGTTGTTGTATTATGATTGTATATTATATTATTTATTAATAAATTATAATTATTTTTTTGATCAAAATGATTATTTTTATATATACTAGATACTATTTTTTTAATATATTAATGGCATCTAATTAATAAAATTTATAAACTTCAGGATACCTAAGTGATGTAATTTTTCAACTTCAAGGTACCTCATTTTATATATTAAAACATCAGGATACTTAAGTAATTAATTTTCAAACTTCGGAGTACTTAAATGATAGTTTCCCCATTTACTTTTTTGTAATTTAATGGGCCGCGAGTTTGGTTGGTTTGAATTTGTTGCCTGTCAGAGCTTAGTTTATTAATGAGCTTCACAGGTTTAGAGGGTTGAGAGATAGCAAGGGTCTTGATGAACTTGTGCGATTTATTTTACTTCTTGGAGACAATCGAAGAGGCGCCGGTGGGACGCGGGTGGGGCAAAACCCTTCACTCTTTGTGGTTCGGTGGACAACTATGGACTACTACAGGAAGTGAGAGTTTTGGTTTGTCTAAGGCCCGTTAGTTCGTTATAGGAAAATCTTGACTCATCGAATATTACATGTCTGATCATGTAAATTCATTTTGTTATGGGGTCAAGGCATCGAGCGTGCAGAATGACCTAGGAAAATGCAAGGGCTAAGGGGTGGGATGAGGGGCAAGTTTATGAGGGGCATGGGGAGGTTTGGGTAACATGCACACCCAAAGATGCAAAAATTGTTGTAATCTAGCGATTTTTAAAATAATTTTTAAAAACGAGAGATATTCAATAAAATGGGCATGGGGAGGTGATCAATACTAAAGCATTTGTGCAAAATGCATCATCCCAAAAATCATAAGAAAGTTTAGAGTGTATATACGAGAGTCCGTGCCATTTCAGATAAATGTCAATACTTGTGTTCCGCCACCCATTTTGTTGTGAGGTATTAGAACAAGAAAAATAGAAGTGAATTCCATACATTCGGCATAGGCAGTCCGGCACCAGTGACCGAATTTCCTGCCGTCTTCAATTTTAGAAATCTTTATATTTTATTAAACTGATTTTCGAGTAAGGTTTTGAAAACAATGAATAGCTTGAAAACTTCAAATTTTCATTGCATCAAATAGAGCTAGGTAAATCTAAAAAAATCATTAATGAATAGCACATAATATTTGTATGATGAGTTGGAAGAAATTGGTGATTGGCATATGTCTAAATATAATATTTGAAGCGGAGTAGTAGATTCATGGTTTACACGCTCAAAGGGAGTTGATGTCCCCAAACAACATCATTGACAAATGTTTAAAAATTTAATAGCATGAAAAAATGTTCCTTATGCAAAATGTCTAAAACCAAGCTACCTACGTGACCTAGTCTTGACCTAGTCTCTAATGCCATAATTCTCAAGATTTGACACATGCAACAAGGCTGATGGAGTGACGTGAGAAGTTATAGAGTGGGCCATACTGGGCACTCGTATAAGCAATGTCCCCTTAGCTTTTTCCCTGACACGAAAAATTTTAAAGTCAAATGCGACCCTATAATTATTATCTTGACATAATTTCTTGATTGATAATAGGTTGTGCGAGAGATTAGGTACGAGCATTACATTACGTAGTGTTAGGGATCATGTTGGTGTTCTAATAGTAGTTGAACCCACATGCGTTACACGCAATAATACACCATTTCGGACAAGTACACCTTTGTGACCTAAATAAAGGAAGAAGGTTACGAAGTTTACGAAGTTTACCTGGGTTTGACATCATGTGGTTAGAGGCACCCGAGTCCGGATACTAAATGTAATCATGTAGTTCTCCTATAGTCGTCGCAGCAAAGGACTGGGAGGGATCAGGAAAAGAGTTGTTGTGGAATCGATGGGGGCAGTTGAGAGCCACATGTCAAGTTTGGGAACAAATTTGGCAGGGTTGAGGTCCTGGGCCGAGCACACCAGCATTAGGGTTGAAAGTTGGGTTGCCTGCAGGTCTTACTAGATTAGCAAAGTGGGGTTAGAGGTCCACAAATTGGAAACGGTCTCGTGCTAGCTGCAGGTTGTTGCTACAGTGGTCCTTGTTGGCCACCTCGATCATGGCGATTGTTGTTGTGGTGTCCTCTTCCCAGGTTTCCTTAAGCTATGGCAACGAGTGCATTATTTTGATCTAGGTTTGGACGCTTAAAATACCGATTTAGAGTAGCCTCTTCATCTCGTGGAGCAAGTTTTAATTCCTCAAAAGTATATTGGTGAGAAGTCTGACATATAAAAGTACTAAAAGCGCTGAGTCTAGGGGAAGGCCAAATAGAGCAAAGTGTGTAATTTCTCTATTTCAGACACGAGAGTCAACGGCAGTAAGATCGTTTGTGATCAACTCTTGTTCGGAAGGATAGACATTCATTGTTTTGCCATCTTTTCAATGGGTGGTCAACTGGCTTCAGAGATCAAACGACTTAGCCACTGAGTGGTCCCAAAAAAACTTGGTTAGGGCATCCCACATGGCTTTTGAGGTGGCGGACCAAACTATGTTGTTTAAAAGGGAGCAAAAAAGGCTAGCAGCAATGCAGGAGCGCAGACTTTGGTCAGTGCACACCCATGTTATGTTTTCAGGGTTGGGATAAGCCCATCCATCAGTGTTTGAATGTCGAATAGAAGGGTAGCGATATCAGCCATCTATGAAACCGATTAATTGGTGAGCTAGCAATAAAATTTTAAATTGTTCTCACTAAGTAGGGTAATCCATTGTTGTTTCTATTTTATAATGATAATATTTGTAATAGTAAAAAAGGGAGTAAAAAACAAGGAAGGGGTATTAATTAGTAAATGAGGTAAATGAATTGAAGTGGAGGTTAGGTTGAATGAGTTTAGGTTGCGTGAGAAGGGAGGCAAGAGCACCGACGTGGGGGCAACAGCAAAGGGGCTACAGGTGCCCCGTAGGTAGTGCTGATGGCACCAATTCCCATTAATGGTTAGAGGGAAGGAAGTTTAGGAGAGGGACAAGGGGAGGGGATGCTCGAAACAAGCACCGAAGTCAATGTAGGCCTCCCTATTGGCAATGGTGTGTCGAAGATGCAACACTAGCATCCACCACCAGTTGGAGGGAAGGACCTAAGGTGGTGGACCGACCATTGACACCTCGGCCACCCCTTATGTATTGGCTGCTGAGCCAACTGTCATCCCGGTGGAGTGCCAGTATGATGGCTGCCGAACTCTACTAGGTGAGTGGTGGCGCTGGTGGGGGGATGGGAGGGGGATTGGGGTATATGGCACTAGCACAAGATCGATTTGGGTTTGCTGTCATTATTTAAATAGATTGAGAACAATTGAAAGGCGGAAAAAAGAGAACTTCCAGCAAAAAATTAAAAGAACAAAAGTAGGAAAATAAAGAAAGCAAGAATGAATTAAAAATGCTTTGATACCAAGTGAAAGTAAAATAATGTTATTATTTGTTAGAATATAATATATAGGTTGTTAATATTTGTATATTGAGCCATCTGGGTCTGGGGTTATGGAAACTGTATCGTACTTCTCTCTTATAAACATACAAGTGGGCTCTCATCATTCAGTGGGTTCCTCATTATTCTTTCATGATATTAGAGCCTAATATTGCTCTCTTGTATATTGGCCAACTCTAGCTGTGCCTCACCAATCAAAACAAACCAACCCTAGCCGCTGCTCAAAACCCTAGCCACCGCGCTGCATCACCCATCACAAACCCTAGCCATCACGCCTCCAACCAAAACCCTAGCCATGCCTCACTGATCAAAACAAACCACAAACAAATCCCTAGCCGCCTACCTCTCGCCAGTTTTCGCCGTTGATTGTGCTCGCTCTGATGACTGGTTTTGCTTCACAACTTGGGCTACCTTTCTTTGGTGCTCTTGTATATGATGAGAATATGTTGTCTACTGTACACTTTCATCTTACAAATAATACTTATGTTACTAGTTCTAATTTCTATTCGGGGTTTACATCTCCTCAATACATTTTTCAATCTCTTATTGCTTATTCTACTCCTATGATTGATAATGAATAGTGGTGCATCGTCTCATATGACTAATAACCCTAGATTGCTAACGTCTCTTAGTCCTTATCGTGACTGTGATAAAATATTAGTGGCAATGGTGCCTCTTTATCAATTGCTGGGGTTGGACTTTGTTTTCTTAGTACATATGTTGATCGTTTCAATTTACATAATGTCTTTTATATCCCTGGTCTTTCCACCAATTTAATATATGTTCGCCAATTCTGTAAAGATAATTGTTGCCTTTTAGAATTTGACTCGGATGTTTTTTCCATTAAAAATGCTAATATGATGTTCCTCATAATTCGTTGTGCGAGCTCGGGGCCTCTTTTCTCAGTTCCCATGTCATCCTCTACACATGTTTCATTAGTTGCTTCTAAAATTACAAAGTCTCACCGGCATCGTCAACTTGGTCATCTCAGGCAGTCGATCTTATCCTCATTAGTCAAACACAAATTTATTTCCTAATCAGGTTTTATCTTAGAGTCCAGTCTTTGTCGTGCTTGTCAATTGGGCAAACACAGTCGATTACCCTTTCAAAAATTAGTGTCCAGTACTTCTCGGCTATTTGATATTGTTCATTCGGATGTGTGGACATCTCCTGCTTTTAGTTTCAGTAGTTATAAGTATTATATGCTTCTTTTGGATGATTGTTCTCGTTATGTGTGGATTTACCCTATGCGTGCCAAATCTAAGGTGTCTGGTTTATTTGTTCAGTTTCGTAATCTCATCTTAAATCAGTTTGGTGTTGAGATTAAGAAATTTCAATGTGATAATGGAGCCAAATACATTAATTGCTATTTCAATGGCCTTTTAGCACGACAAGGCATTCTAAGTCAAATTTCATGTCCTCACACCTCACAACAAAATGGTAAATTAGAGCGTATGCATAGAACAATTGGAAATATTATAAGAGCTCTTCTATTCCAAGCATGTATGCCTCTAGAGTACTGGATTGAAGTTGTGCTTGTTGCTACTCACATTATTAATCTCTTGCCCTCTACTTCCATTGAGAAGAAGATTCCATTTCAATGCCTTTATAAAAAGAAGGCTATATACGATCATTTTTGGGTTTTTGGGTTTTTGGATGTGCTTGTTATGCAAATTTAAGTACCACTGCACCGCATAAACTTGCTCCTCAATCCAGCTTGTGTGTTTTCTTGGGATATCTGCTTAATCATAAGGGCTATAAAATGTCTTGATCTATCTACTAACAAAGTGATCATTTCTAGACATGTCATCTTTGATGAAACATATTTTCTGTTTGCTCAATTGGGGGCTATTTCACAGGATACAATGTATCGTCTTCAACAAGTATTCTCATCACCGCTCACTTCGTATCCGTTTGTTGGGATGTCATCGCCTGCCATCTGACCGGACCCCGCTTCTGCTGTCAACCGTGTGCCTGTCACGGTAGCCCACCCTTCGCGCACTCCACCGACGACATTCGATGCCACCATGAGTGATGTCCCTACTCGTGAGCCATCTCTACTCTCGGCCTCACCACCTGCTCTCGTTCTCTTAGTTCATCCTATAATCACTTGTTATAAATTCGGTATAGTGGAGCCTGTTTTTAATCCCTCTATGCTTGCTCATACTATTTTGCATGATATTCCATACTCTTATAAGCAAGCTCTTGAAGATGAAAAATTGGAAAGCTGCAATGTTTGATGAATATCAAGCTCTTTTACGCAACAATACTTGGACATTGGTACCTTGTCCTGATCATGCTAATGTCGTCAGGTCAAAATGGGTTTATCGGGTCAAGCAAACTCGAACAGGTCAAGTTGAAGGCTACAAAGCTTGATTGTTAGCTCAGGGGTTCACACAACGTTATGGGATCGATTATGGTGACACTTTCAATCCTGTTGTCAAGCCTGCTCCAGTTCTTACTGTTTTCACTATCACCACTTCTCATAAGTGCCCATTCATCAGCTTAACATCAAAAATGCTTTTCTGCATGGCACTTTGCATGAAGAATTTACATGAAGCAACCGCGTAGTTTTATGGATTCTCAGTTTCCTGATTTTGTTTGCAAGTTGAACAGGTCTCTATATGGTCTTAAGCAAGCACCTCGTACATGGTATACTCGCTTTGCTTCATTTCTCCATTGTCTTGGCTTCTACGGCTGTAAGTTTGATTCATCATTATTTGTTTTACATCAAGGGATTTATATGGCCATCTTATTGGTGTATGTGGACGATATTGTTATCACTACTTCTTCTGATTCATTACTTCATGCATTACTTCGCTCTCTTCACTGTGAGTTTGATAAGACAGATTTGGGATGCCTCAATTATTTTCTCGGGATTTTAGTAGCTCATCTCTCTACATGTCTGTTTTTGTCTCAGTTGAAGCATGCTCATGATCTTCTTAATAGGATTAATATGCACTCATGCAAACCTGTTGCCACTCCTATTGATTCCAAGTCCAAACTATCATTGACCAAAGGCGATATAATGTCAGATCCTACTATGTACTAGTCTGTTGTTGGTGCCTTGCAATATCTTACCTTTACACATCCTAATATTTCATATGCAACATAATAGGTGTGCCTTTTCATGCATGCCCCTTGCTTTCCATACTTCGCTATATCAAGGATACCTTGGATCATGGCTTGACTATATCTCCTACCTCTTTAGATTGGCTTGCAGCTTATTCTAATGCTGATTGGGCAGGCTATCCCGATACCCACTGTTCCAAATCTGGCTTTTGTGTTTTTCAAGGTGGCAATATTATCTCTTGGTCTTCTAAATGTTAGCTTACTCTCTCTCGCTCCAGTGCAGAAGTTGAATATCACGTCGTTGCCAATGCCGTTTCAGAATGTTGCTGGCTTCGCTCCTTATTACATAAACTTGGTGTTTCCATTCCTCGAGCTACATTGGTTATTGTGATAATCTTTCCGCTACATACTTGTCTACTAACCCCATGAAGCATGTTCATACTAAGCATATTGAAATTGACATTCACTTTGCTCTGGAGTGTGTTCAGATGGGCCTTGTTCGAGTTCTTCACATTCCTTCTTCACAGCAAGTTGCAGATATTGTCACAAAAAGTCTTCCGCGTCAGTTATTTCTTTTATTTAGAGACAATCTTCGCATTTGTTTATCTCCTGCTTCGATTGAGGGGGGATGTTAGAATATAAAGTATAGGTTGTTAATATTTGTATATTGGGCCATCTGGGCCCAAGGCTTATGTAAACTTTTATTATGCTCCTCTCTTATAAATATACGAGAGGGCTTCCATCATTCAATGGGTTCCTCATTATTCTTTTACTATTTAATAAATAGAGAAGAGTACAATGGGGCCTTTATATAGGCAAACCCGAGAGCTAAATTACATGTTGTGCAGTTAGGGTTAGGTTAAAGGGTAGTAGTAGAAGCCAGAGTGAACTCTAGACAGATAATATCCTCTAATACTTATAATATTAACACAATTTTCACATCCAATAGTTAATTTTATTTTGTTGAATCTTATTGTCATACGTAATCTATTGCATGCGGAGATTGTCTGCTTCTATATAAGTCAACAATATTAACTTGCACACCAAAGGTAAACTTTTAATTTGCTAATCATCATTGATATTTTTCAAGAGATCCTTTCTCTAGATATTGCCCGGGCCCAAAGTTTCTAAATTTGTTATTTGTCATTTCTTAACTCGCCGAAGGGTAAACTATTTTTCAATATGCTCATCATAGGCTTGAGCTCAAGCTGGAGTTCTATCAGGCTTGGGCTCAAGTTGGCTCAAGCTCAGGAAAAGTCGTGCTATATAAGCTTAATGCCAAGCTGGCTTGCTGTCATGCTCGACACTCTTTCATCCTACTAATTTGAAACAGAATACGTGTTTAATATGCTAATTCTTCTTGTACTTTACTAACAATGATTAGATGACATTGCGTAGTTTTGAAATGCTCACAGATTATTTTGCAATTTTTTGTAGTTTCGTTTCTTAATTTGTAACATTTTTATTTTATTATATTTCATATCAATTTATTTTCACATATTTAAAAAAAAAACTGTCAAAAAGTTTGTTATGGCTTACAGCCGTTGCTAAGGTTTTGTTATGGATTAGCAGCAATTCGAGTGGTCGTAGTCGTATGAAAAGCGTTTGCAATAGCTTCAATTTTGCCACAGTTTTGTTACATATTTGGGCCGCATGAAACTTCCATAAAGTCGTTGCTATGCCATTGCAGAATGCGCCCATTTCAAACCCATGGCAAACATGTATAATATTCGTTTCAAATTTGCTATGGATTTTTGCGGTAGGTAAGTTCGCTCACTAATTGAAGATTCTTTAATAGTGCTAAAATTATCTGAAAATATTTTTTTAAAAGCATCACAGATAGAATATGCAACTCAAATGGTTTAGCTAATCCCAAGTCCTAGACTTAGACGGTATAACTCCTATAAGCACATGGACTTGAAACTCATTTTCTTGATTTTGAACTTAACCATTCTTCACTTTGGTTTGAATAATTGTTCACTTGATTCATCACAAGTTGATCTTTATAGCTTAGTGTTCAAAAAAAAATCTTTATAGCTTTTTTCATGAGTCAAAACTCAACAATATACTCAATGCCCTAAGGGCTCCCGCCTAAGCAGGGTCTGGAGGCGGATATATGCAGCCTTCCCCCTTCAGGGTATTACCCCTGAAGATAGGTTGTTTTCGAGTGCCCCCAATCTGGGGGTGAGGACTTCCCAGGAGGTCACCCATCCTAGTACTACTTCCGTCCAAGTACGTTTTATAGCTTAGTGTTCAAAAAAAAAATCTTTATAGCTTTTTTCATGAGTCACATGCAGCATAGTTGAAATGTTTAATCATAATGACTAACTAAATATTTATTATTATTAAGATCATAATGTTACAACTTCTAAATTAATAAAATTTTGGTTCATATAAAACTTAAACTAAAAAAGACCATAAACATTGGTATGAGGTTAAACCAATAATTTTAGTCTAGCTCTTGGTCTAGAATTCGAACTTACCAATCTTTTAGGTTCGAACAAATAAATACGTGTAATTAAAAATTATTATATCCTTCAAAACTCGTTTAAGGGAAAAACTTAAGGAAAACATATAGGAATAGAAACCAATGAATAATTTTACTTTGACACATATATGCTATGTCTCGATACACACTATTCTTTTAGGTTCGACATACTTCCAAAACACATCCAAAATAGTTTATTTTGAAAATATATCAACATTAAGCATTGTTCCTCCAAAGTCAAATGATTTTTTAGTTGACTTTTTACAAAAATCAAGTGAAAATAAAAATATTGTTTAAGCGACAAAAATTGATAATGAAAGAATGGAATGGATAAGAGTTTGGACAAAAAAAAAAAGGATAAAAGTATATGACTACATATAATTCAAACAGATTTTTATTATTTCATACTCTTTGGGTAAGGGTGGCAAACGTGTCGTATTGTGTCGTGTTCGTGTTCGTGCTATGTGAGAGGTCCTAGAAATGGCGTCAACTTGAACCCGACCCGTTTATTATACGGGTTAGGAATTCTCAACCTCGACCCAACCCAATTATTAAACGGCTAACCCTTGAAAATTATTGGTGATTTTTTCAATTAAATGCTAGTTTGTCAACTTACAAATATGTCAATAACACATTTAACGGTTCATAATAACAATAAACACATAACATATTTTTAATTATTAGAATACACTATCAAATTAACATTAGTAAACGTAGTTTAAATTATCTTATGTGGGATAAGCTACCAAAAATCTATACATAATAATAATAGTATAACACTCAAATACCTAACATGTCTATATAAACAGGTCATGCGTGTCGAAAACAGGTTAAATAGGTCAAACCCAAATTCAACCCAAATATCTAAACAGATTAAACGAGTCAACCCAATTTTAAAAACTCCGACCGTAACCCGCTATCATTGTATTATTTCATATTGTATTATTATGTCATGTCAAATTTTTTTCGGGTCCAACTATGAGTTGAGGTATTCAAAATATGGAAAGTAAAAGCACAAATTAAATAGTTGAATGTACGAAAACTGAAAAAAATAAATAAATAGATAATGAGTCAAAATCAAAACGAAAGGACAAAAGTGCAAGGCTTCTTATAGTAAAATTGGGTCATTTTACCAGTCGCCGCATCTTTCACGCCGTAATCACATTTCGTCATTATTAGTTAGAGGAGTTTTTTTAGCAGTTTAGTACAATTTTAAAAATATTTAATAATTTGGTACGATTTATTGTAATAAAGTGATTGCATGAATCATTTTATTATACTAAATCATATCAAATTGCTAAATATTTTTAAAATTATACTAAATTATAAAAAATTCCTCTAACTAATAATAAATTGATGAGATGGGGGTAATAATGACAAAATGTGATTACGGCATGAAAGATGGACGTCGTGCAGCAGTATTGCACGACGTCCGTATGTCGTGCAACAGTGCCCTTTTTTTTTTAAAGTTTTACATCTTTAAAATTTTAAAAAAATTAATAAAATTTTTTTTTAATTTAAATTATTTTAATTTTTAATTTTATAATTTGAATCACTAAATACATATACATTTTAAATTAAAAAGTATATGTATATTATTATTTGAACTATTAATAAAAAAGATATAAATGAGAGACACATTTAAATGAGGAGATGGTGATATGTATATTATTATTTAAACTATCTCATGCAGGAACTATGGTATTATAATACTATTAATAAGGAGTATATAAATGAGTGACACATTTAAATAAAAAGATGTTGATATTTTCAATAAAAAATCACGAGTTTATGCATTTGTACATTATTATTTGAACTATTTTATTAGATTGATGCAAAAATTAGTTCATATAGTTTATAAAATATATTTTAAAAATTCATATATATTAGTTTTTAAGTTACATGTATCAATAAAATAGTTCAAATAATAATGTACAAATGTATAAACCCGTGATTTTTTATTGGAAACATCAACATCTCTTCATTTAAATGTGTCCCTCATTTATATCTTTATTATTAATAGTTCAAATAATAATATACATATACCTTTTAATTAAAATGTATATGTATTTAGTGATTTAAATTATAAAATTAAAAATTAAAATAATTTAAATTAAAAAGAAATTTTATTAATTTTTTTTAAATTTTAAAGATATAAAACTAAAAAAAAATGGGCACTCTTGCACGACATACGGGACGTCGTGCAGCAGTGTCTACCTGACATCTCCTACGTCGTGCAACCACTTTGCTACAGTAAACCGTGTCAAATCACTAAATATTATTAAAATTGTGCCAAATTGCTAATTTTTTTTAAAAACATGCCAGTTAGCTAAAAAACTCTAGTTAGAGTCACCGCTTGACAAATATGACATGGTAATCTCGTTTCACATAATAATTCTTCCTTCGCTCAATTTTACACTTATCTATATGTCAATTTATTATTGGTTGGGGTCACCATTTGGCAAATATGACGTGGTGATCCAGTCTCACACAATAATTTCTCCAATTTAAGTCCCACAAAACAAAAATATTTTTCTGATAATATTATTATTAAAGTAGAAAAAAATTTTGAACAGAAAGTAAAATTATTAATTTCAGAGTAATTTATGAAATAAATATAGCATAATATTATGATTAGGATAAAAATATTGTTGTAAGAGCAGATTTGTTGTTTCTAACGTAATTTTGTGACTCTTTTTATTTATGACTATGAGTAACATTATTGCTCTGATAATAATTTTTTTTGCTTTGACAATAATATTAAAAAGATTGGAGTATTTTTATTATTTTCACAAAGCTCGAGGTACTAAAAGGTGAATAATCTTATTTTTTAACTATATTATTTTCCTTAAAAATGTTAAATTTATTCCTCCAATTATATAATTTTAAATTAATTACTATATTGGTATTTAATATTTTTTTACTATTGAAAAATTAAATACCAAAAGAATTTTTTTGAGTATAATTCAATATTTTTTAAATATTTTAGAACACAATAATTTCAATAACTTTAATAAAATGTCTCTCTAAGGCTCCCTCCAAAACGGAAGGGGAGCCCCATTTTGTCTTTTTTATTATTATTTTTTTTATTTTTTGTTTATTTATATTATTTTTATTAAAAAATATTAAATTTTATTTTAAAATACAGTTTAAATTTCACCAAATTTTTACGTATCAAATTTGAGTAATTCCTTCCATCTAACTATTCATACAAAGTTATTTCTCAAAAATATAAATCTTAATTTTCATAATTTTAGCCTATTCTCTCAATATATTTAATTATTCTTTTAATCGTATGTGTTTTTGTCATTTATCATGAAATAATTAAAATAATATAAATAATATTAAATATTAAAATAACTAAAAATATAAAAATGGGACTAAAAAATACAGCTTAAATTGAAGGGGAAAAGCCCTATTTTTTATAATGTAGCAAAAATAGAATTTCAAAAATGAGGCTTCACTTAGGGATAGCCTAATACATCTGGGAACCAACAAATATTTTCTAGATTTATGTTTATAGATACTAATATATAAAAAAAAAATTAAGTCATTCATATAATATGTCATTACACTAGCTTCTAGGAAATAATGCTACATAATATTGCTATTAAAATAATCTAAAATATTTCATAGAAAATTTTAATATAATTTCCGGGGCAAGTTAAGGAAACACCCTATGAACTTTATAATTAAATATATCACACCCCCTGCACTTTTAATTTCATAAAATAGCCCCTTAATTTTATAATTAAACACAACACAACCACTACACCGTCAATTTTATAAAATAGTCATGCCTTAAACTTTATAATTAAACATAACACAACCCCTAAACTTTTTAATTTTATAAAATAACCCCTTAAAGTTTGTAGTTACATACAACTCACTCCTCAAACTTTGTTACTAAATACAACCCAACCCTTGGACAATAATAAATTTAAAATTAAAAAGTGTACAAAATTAATAAATTTAAAAACAAATTATGGAAAAAAATTTGGAAAAATTTTACAAAATATAATAATATATTTTTTTTAATCTTTGGTAAAAATTAGATTAATAAATTTAAAATTAAAAAAAGTATCAAATTACAAGTTAGAGGTTTTCTATTTTTATACAAAAAATGAAGAATTTATACTTTTAGGCGAAAGATAAGAGCTTTATATTTTCAAGAAAAAGATAAGAGATTTTTTTATGTTTACACATATTAATATTTTTAATTAATTATAATAATAATATTATCAATTTAAAATATAATAAAATATCTTTTTAAATTTTCATAATAAATAGTATAAGATAAAACATAATATATTTTTTAAAAAATTAAATTTCAAAATTAGATTAATAAATCTAAATTTAAAAATTTTAAGAAATTAAAACTTTGAAAATAAATTCTAAAAAATTAATTTTTTTTAAAAATTAAAAAAATTTAAGAAATATTATTTTATTTTTTCAAACTATTTTCAAAAAAAAAATTTCATAATTTATTTAAAATTTAATTTTGTACATTTTTTTGCATTTTAAATTTATTAATGTCTTAAGGGGTGTGTTATATTTCTTAACAAAGTTCGGGTGAGTTGTGTGTAATAATAAAATTCAAGAGTTATTTTTTTAGAATTGAAAGTGCAGAAGATGTATCGTGTTTAATTATAAAATTCAGGGGTGTATTATGTGTAATAATAAAGTTCATGATACTATTTTATGAAATTAAAAGTGTACAGGGTGTGTTCTGTTTAATTGTGAAGTTCAGAAGCTATTTTATAAAACTGAAAGTATAGGGGGTATAATGCATTTAATAGTAAAGTTCAGAGAATGTGTTTATAATTTGACCTAATTTCTATTGTTACTTAACCTAATAATAGTTCTTAAATGATAAAAAACTAATAATGCACGCTTCATTAAATGTTATTCATCTAAATACAAAGTAGAGCTGGCAAAATGTTACCCGACCCTATAACTCAACCTTTTTGACCCGCCACCCGACCCGATCCTAACCCGAAAAATTTTAAATTTATTGGGACCCGAACCCGAAAATGAACCAACCCAAATTTGATCCGACCTGAACTTGACCCGACCCAAGCTGACCTGAAACCCGAAATGAACTGACCCAAATTAGACCCAACCCAAGTTTGATCCAACCTTTGATGACCCGAAACCTGAATCAAACATGACCTATAACCCAAAATGGCTAAATAGAAGTCTAACTTATCATTTTTAGTTATAATTTTCAAGATTGAATAGATCTATCATCAAAATAACTTGATAAATCAACCTGAAAACCGACTCAACCTGAGGATGTCCCGACCAGAGGTTAACCCTACCCAAGGTTGACCCAACCTATTGTTGACCCGACTTGAAACTGACCGACCTAAGGTTGACCCGAACCCGAGGATAACCTGACCCGAGCCTGACCCAACCCGATTTTGACCCGACCTGACATTAACCCGACCCGACTCGACCCGATTGCCAGGTCAAATTCAAAAGCTTTTCCGAAACATAATCTAATGTACAAAATATGAAACATGATTTATTAACATAAATAATAAATTTATAAATATTTAGTAAAATTTAAATTTTTAATATAATTCACAATGCAAAACTGTTACATTGACAATTGAAATGGTTCATAACACAACTAAAGTTGCAATTAATTGAAATAATGAAAATACAATTCCATGAGACAGTCTACGTGTAGGGTAGGGCAGGAAGCTAATCAAATAGGAAAAATAATGACATGCATACAAAAAGGGAGGCGAGGATTAAGTTCTCAAAGTATAGCATAATTGGATCTATACAGTCAAAGGATGAGTTCATTTATCTGGGACTAAGGCACCGAATTCTATTATAACTTTGAAATTAAGCATGCTTGGATAAGAGTAATACCAGGACGGGTGACCTTCTGAAAAGTCCTCGTGTTGCCAATCTTATAAGATTAGGGGTCCTCGGAAACAGCCTCTCGGCAGGATTACACCCTGAAATGGTAAAGCTGCGTACATCCACCCCCCAGACCCCGCTTATGCTGGAGCCCTTGAGGCACTGTGTTTGTTGTTGTTGATATAGTCATAGGATGAAATTGACAGTAAATTAGTGATGAAATTTAATACAATACTATATCGAAGTATGCACTAAAAAAAGAACCAAAATTCAAAAAAAGAGAATTACATATAACATAACATTTATAACATAAATACTAACATAAATACAAAGACAATATTGTTATAATTTCACCCCGAGGATCATATTAGTATAATCAAATTGAAAAAAGATAAAATTAACACAATTAAAATATGATGACTAAATTTACACAGTAAATAAAATACATAAATGTATATAGTAAATAACCCTAAACGATTTTGCCCAACATTTAGACCAGATCATCCACAGGTGGATCACATGATTAGCACCTTCATAATTATCACAAAAAAAAAAAAAAAAAAAGATCAGCAGCTACTTAATTATAAAAAAAAATTATTATCACCTACATTAGCATCATTTGCAATCGCCTAAGTCATAATGAGCCACTAATAGGTGTCTCTTGTAGACCTCCAAGCTCCACTTCTTGTCTCTGCTATTGTCGAGTAAAAATTGTAACGATCAAAATTATTGAGAAGTATAAAATTATCTTCAAAATTGTAATTTTATTTTAACCATAATAATTTTTTTCTAGCAATAATAGGACCCTTTTGTGTCAAATTTTATATTTGGGTTTTGTTCAAAAGGCACCACTTTTGTTCAATAGATATACTTTTTTTAATATTTTGACCAAAAATTGAGATACAATTTTGATTAGTATCTAATGACTTATAGTTAGAGGTGGCCACGGGCCGGGCCTGGAGGGCTCCAGGGCCCGGGTTGGCCCGCTTTTCATCAGCTTTAAAAAAAATTATAAAATTTAAATAATACAAAATCGTTTTGCACTAAAATTATTATAATTCATTGATAAATAATATGAGATACAAATACATTTTTTTTCAAGCACTAATAATGCTAAACATATGTAATAAAATAAAATATACAATAAGTAATAGTAAATAATGGTAAATATCTGATCAAAAAAAAATAATGGTAAATAAATAACACAACAAGTACAAATACAACGCAGTTGGAGCCTAATATTTAAAAGTACAAATTTATTTATCAAAAAATACAAAGTAAATAATTGACATACAAAAGTGTTGATATCAGTCGCATGGGGGGGTTGTTGTGCCATCGTTTGACATATCAGTGGTGTGGTCGTCTTCTTCATCGCTCGATGAATCCAGCCTCATTTTCTGTTGATTCCTTGCCTCAACTAGCAGCCAATCCTTCAAGCACACGGACATCTCCAAGCTTGATGGTGATAGCTTCGCCCTCTTGGTTCCAAGCAACCTGCCACCAAGACTAAAAGCACACTCCGATGCTACTAAAGACACCGGACAACTTAGTATATCACGTGCCATGGTGGAAAGCACAGGATATTGGGCTTGGTTTGTGTTCTACCATTATAAAAGATCAAAATGCAGGTTGGCCAGCGTTGCGAAAATATGGAGCAACGGTGTCCGCAAATAATAATCTAGCTCGTCACATGACGTGGGGGCTACTGTGGGCGTAAATTGCTCCAACAGCTTCCACGAATATGACGTGTGTGAACTACTTCCACTAGATGTGGAGGATCTTACTACAGCAGTACTAGGACATGGATTATTGGACGCTAATTTTTGGGAATAGTGAAAAAATGAACTATGCAAGTCATTATCGACTTCGGCAATAAAAGTGTCGATATTGAGACTATGATACAAATATTTGAAAAAATGTTGGTAAAACAAGTTTAAACCCCCGCGTTTACAACGAGGATCTAAAATAGTTGCTAAGCAGTATGTAAGGGGTAGTTTAGAATAATATTTAGCAAATCGTTAAATCTTTTTTTTCTAGTGCCGGATGATTTAATAGATATTATTACGGATCTTAAGATGTTAAGGGATGCGTTTACTAGCTCTAAACCATCCATTACTATTAAATGTAAAATGTGACAAATGCAACAAATATGGAAACACTTCCCACCTAACATGGGTCTCATGTGCCTAATTAAATGTGTAACAAATGCAGTGTTATTGGTAGCATTGTCGAACGTAATACTGAAGATACATCGCTCTATGCCCCAGTTGCGGACTGCCGACATAATCGCACCCATAATTATCTCGGCAGTGTGGGGGACAATCTAAATTACCAAAATAAATTATTCTCTTTTGGAGGATGTAGAAGTCATCGATCCAGTGTGCTGTTATGCACATATAAGGCACACCAGGTTTCGACTTCCATATGTCCGACGTCAACGAGAACATACTCGTGTTCGTCGCAAAAAGTGTTAAGACCTCAGCTTTCATCTTGTGGTACTCCGTAAAAGCGTCCCACTTTACGGTGTTCCGAGGAACCCTCACAACAGCGGGGTTCACCCATTTTTGGAGGTAGTCGACGAAATATTAGTTTTCGCCGGCATTGAAAGGCCTTTCATCCAAAATTATATATTTAGCTAGCCCCTTTCGGTTGCCCTCTTAAAAGAACCTAAAATTAGCAAGTGCACCGTCCACTTGCTGTACTAGACGTTGCTGGCTCTTATCTGGGCATTGCTCGGGATGGCACCTAAGTATATGTCTACTTAATATGCATGTCTCACTGCCAAGTTGATGGCTAAAAGTCCTAGGTGAGTCACATAATTTACAAGTTGCTTTGTTAGTTGTCTTATTAAGGGTAAAGTGATTCCATACCCCACTAGTTTTACGCCTACTAGTAGAGGTACTACTTGGCTGGGCTTCGGTGGTGGGCGTGGGTTCCTCATCAGTTTGTGAGTCTCCACCCGCACCACCCGACTCATGATAATATTGTTGTTGTTCAAATTCCCAATTTATGCTATCATCAGTGTATGGGGGTGATGGATCTGGTTGTATAAAACCTTGTTTTTCCGTATTAAGTTCGACAATTCTACTCATTTTAGGGATTCTCGGTGGCCGAGAAGAGCCAGAACTATCACGACCGGCTCCAGAGGATGATGAAGAGTTATGTGCCATATTAGTATAAGTGATTAGTATTTATAAAATGCAAGTAGTAATGCAAATCAAATAACTGAGAATGCAAACCAAATAAAATTACGATACTAAAATTACCGAAACGAGAAAACAATGAAATTCGAACTTCAGGCAAACACTTTATGAACTTCGAACTTTAGAGCACAACGTCGCAATTAGTAAAGTTGAAGAAGATGGGAAATGATCAATGTATAGAGAGAGAAGAGAGGATTGAAAATTTGGTGAGAAAATAAGTTGGGAAAGTTTAAGTATTTATAGAAAAAAAAAATATAATTTTTTTTTTTTTTTTAAATGAAATAGCCTTTCAACGGCTCTTTACAAAAGAGCCGTGTGCAACACGAGCCCAACGGCTCTTTTTAGATGAGGGGGAGCAACGGCTCACCAAATTTTCAATCCTCTCTTCTCTCTCTATACATTCATCATCTCCCATCTTCTTCAACTTTAGCGCAAACTATGATACGAAAGAGAGGATTGAAAATTTAGCGCAAACTATGATTCGAAAGCTTTGTGCCAATGTTGGCTCATTCAGGCCCGGTTTGTGCATGTTAAGGCTCATTGTAGCTGAAGCTTAACTTACAAAAGTTGGATTTTTTAATAAAGAATTAATTTTGACCAACTTTATCTCTAACTAGTATATACTTTTTGGCAAGAAATATTATTTTCATGAATATGGTTTTATAGTATTAAAGTTTAGGTTATTTATATTTTAGTACCCTAACCTTTTTTAAAATAATAAAAAGAATCCTAACTTTTTTAAATTACTTAAAATGCCGGTAACTTTTTGTTATATTAATAAAAAGAGGTCCCTAATTTTTTATCATATTAATAAAAGATCCACTCTCCAGCATAATAACGTCATTTTTTGTCGACAGAGTTAAAGTAGCAACTGCATTTTTATTAATGCTACAGTAAAATAATAACAAGCCCTTTAACAATCATACTTTTAAGCCAAGTAAGCGAAAATACATAATTTCTACATAGTACAACATACCAAATATTGTGCTTATAGAGTAAGAATATACGTATTGAATGATACTTTTATCATTTTATTACTACTTTAACTAAAAAACAATTGCCACGTCATATCTATCGATAAAAAAAATGACGTCTTCATGCTAAAGAAGGGCCTTTTTAATAATTCAAAAAAATCAAGATCCTTTTTATTATTTTAAAAAATATTGGGGTACTAAAATGTAAATAACCCTTAAAGTTATGCTTTATGGAATTTCAAATGTTTTTAAATTCAAACCTTTAAATTAAATTTTAGTTACAAATTTAAATTCTATATGACTGTGATAGAATTATTTATGCCTCCTTTATGTATTAGTAAATTGTAATTATAATACCAATTTAAATTTAAATATAATTTATAAGGGAGGTTAAGAGGGGCTTTAATGTTGAGAGTACGACTATTATTATAATGGGTCATCGGTTACAAGTAAAAAAGAAAAAGAAAACCAAAATGGGGCACTCGCATTTTTGACATATCATAAAAAACAGGACCTCATCCAAAAATAGGGCTTCCTCTCTCCACCCGAGCCCCATTTTTTTAACCCTATATTTTTTAATTATTTTAATAATTAATATTATTTTAATTAATTTAAGACAAGACAAAAATATATTAAAAATAAATATAATTAAAAAATAATTAATTATATTAAGAGAATGAATTAAAATTATAAAAATTAAAATTTCTATTGATAAAAAATAACATAATATGAATAATTAAATTGAAAATTTTACTTTAATTTAATATATAAAAATTTATTAATATTTAAAATACATTTTTAAATAAAATTTAATATATTTTATTAATTAAGAATAATTATAAAAATATAAAGTAAAAACATAGTATTATTAAAAAATAAAATGGGGCTTCCTTTTGGGAGCCCCATGAGCCCCAATTTTTGATCCCTTTTGAGTGCCCCAAATTGGGATAAGCTTAGAGGTGGCAAATTCAACCCGACCTAAATGACTGACCTGAAAAATCCATAAACCAACTGAACCTGAATCGAAAATATGTTATAAATTATTGAACCCAAAACTAAAATGACCCGACCTACAATTAACCCGACCCGTTCTTTGCTTGACCTGGAAATAACCTGATACCAATTTGACCTCACCTGACCCACCATTTACCTGAACCAACCCGACCCAAACTACCCTAAACTACAACCAAAGTCGACTTGAAAGCTAAATTTATCCAATGTCTTTAAATTCAATGAGAATTATTAGTTGTCAGAAGTACAATTGAACTTCATAACATATTATTGAATACCTATATTAATAATATAATAAATACATTAGTAAAAATATAAATTATTTGGTATAATTTAAGCTTTTATAACTAGTTCATACTACCAATGTATTAAATAGCAGGATTATGAAGACGTAAAACCTCTATAACTTGACCCAAGACTGGTCAAAATTAAAGCGACCCGAACCCGAAATAACGTGACTCAGACCCAACTCGACCGGAGTATAGGTAAAACTTGAAAGTAACCTAAGCCTGAATGGGTCGACCCAAACCCAACCCAACCCGAATTTATTATAAACCCGATCCAACTGACCCAAACCCGAATGGATTCACCCGAACCCGATCCGAATGACCCAATTGCCACTTCTAAATAAGACTAGGATAATTATTCAGTGAAAAACTACGTTTTGTGGTTGAAGACGGGATATTACAAAAGGCTCAGACAATTAGTCCTAAGAAAGCAACAATACACACACACATCATCTTTCCTTCGTGGTTTTATTATCCTAAAAGAAGTTTTTTATTGGTTAAGCAAGGTGTAGTGAAGGCTTTAGCTTTCAAGATTATGCAGACTGAAAAGGCGTTGAACTTTGTAGCTGGGCATGGCACCATTACCTACTGCACTAGTTTTAATTCGATAGGGACATGAAACCAACTTCAAGAGAGCGTGATTTCTACCTCGGTCAACTATTACATTATTAGTATTCGGTCATTTTCACGCATTCTAGGCAATATATTTCTACTTTATGTGTTTTATGTAATATTTTCTGTATTTAGTTCCAACAACTAAGCTCTAGGCTTGTTTATGCACACTTAGGCTCAAGATTTAGCTCGTGTTAGCTATTTAGGCTCACAAGCCAACTCAAGCTTTACAATGTCACACTCAGCTACCTAGATAAACAAGTAGGCTTGATTGAAATCCATCTCAAAACAATTTGATCATCTTGATCTAAACGAGTTGGCTCAGGAGATATAAGCTAACTTGCTTCCAATTCTTAGCACCGTAGGGAACGAATTCAAGGACAAGGGAGTGGTAAGCGATTTAAATTCTAGCCAAGAGCCCGTATCTATGAGTATTTCCAGTGACAGACATGGTTAAAACAAGTTAGGTGAGGGACAGAAGAGGTAAATCTGTGTCAGGTTGATCAGTCTCGAACAATACTTCAACTAAAAATGGCCGGAGGGTAGAGAAGCTTAGGAAGAAAGAAAAGTCCAAGAGAGATCTTCAGAAGTTTTTGAAGGATATGAGAAGCGAGGTGAAGGTTGTTTTACCCAAAGGCAAGCACAAAAAAAAGTGTTGAGGAAGGATCACGGCCTGGCTAGCGACGGGGCTAGGCCAGGCCAGCATGATGAAGAAACTGTTGATAACATTCTGGCCGCCAAGTGAGTATGGACAGTCAACAAGAAGCTTCGACTACGTTTCGAAGGGGATAACTAGAATATAGTCAAGCGAATTGGAGAGTTAGAAAAAGGCAAAAAGTGTAGCTCCACGATGTAGTCATAGTTGTGCAGTAATGGTTGGCATTGAATGCCGTCGGAGGTTGTCTACCAGAGCTTTAGAACAGGTAACTTAATAAATATAATTAAAATATGACAAGAAACATGATAATAGAATGCAGAAGTCAAGGAAAGAAGTATGCAAATACCCAAATGTAAAACTGCGTATAACAAGGTATATTGCTGGATAGATGACACAACAAAAAACCAGCCATATATCAAAGCGCAATATAAACAAAGGAAATTTTCACTAGTAAGCATACCGCTGTCCAAAACTGACCAAAAGTGCTTGATGAACCACCAAAGCCACTTCTACCAGCTAGGTAATAACAGAAAACCATCAGCAAAATTAGTAAGTCTAAACAACAACCATTCACACAAGACAAGACAAAAAATAAACTTGAATCACCTGATTGTGTCTGTCCAAATTTGCCAAAGCCGAAAGTGCTAGGCCCTGTGTAGGTTGAGTTGACTGAAAAGGAGTCGATAAAGAAGGCTGCAATAATATCAGCCAATGTCAATATCCAAACATAATCAGAGTAAAAGGTAGAAACAATGGAACGAGCCAATATTGTAGTTAAATTGGTCATAAACTACTCTCAAGAAATAATAAACATGTGACATTCAAAAATAAGCAAGGAGGCAACATTCATTCGATTTGACAGCAATGTAGACCATTCATAACTCAAAAGTAGAGTCCAAACACAACATTATTCTTCACATTTATCTATCCCAAAAACTATAAATCAACACTACACTTGTTGCTGATGAAAGAATTGATTCAGCAAATACAGTAAAAGACAAAAGCATGACAAGGTAATGTACACACCAACAGCATGATCCGAGATGCCTTACCATTGATTGACCAAAGCCCAATGGGCTGCTTGTAGAGAGCTGTGCAGGAGTGCTTGAAAAGATGTTGCCTCCAAATCCAGTTGAAGGTGTACTGAAAATACTGTACTCACCAAAGAAAGCACTCTGCCCGAAGG
Organism: Simmondsia chinensis; assembly: GCA_018398585.1. Taxonomy (NCBI): domain Eukaryota; kingdom Viridiplantae; phylum Streptophyta; class Magnoliopsida; order Caryophyllales; family Simmondsiaceae; genus Simmondsia; species Simmondsia chinensis. The sequence continues at coordinate 4,983,511 of JAGTTD010000008.1, read as the reverse complement.
ACAAACCAATTTGTCCAAAAGGAGAACCCGTCTGTCCAAGTGAAGGTGTTGTCGTTTGAAAGAGAGGGGACGACTGAGAGGTCCCAAAGTTTAACCCAGAGCCAAATGATGGAGTAGTACCAGAAGCTGAAGAGGCGCCGCAGGGAGATGGAGAAGATCCAAAGGCGGAAGAGCTAGAGGCAAGAAAAAGAGAAGGTGAGGAACTGGATCCAAATGCTAGAGTTGAAGATGCTCCAAATAGAGATGCGGCTGCGGATGATGTTGAGCTAAAAAGGTTTTATGTCGATGAAGACCCAAAAGGGGAAGAACCAAATGCGGGGGTGCATGATGCTACAAAACCTGTCGTACAAAAGGATGGTTGTTTGGGAGCAAATGGATTGGATGTTGTTGATGCAGAAAACGGATTTGTAGATGACTGACCAAATGTTGATGAAGCTGCAAAAGGATTTGACTGTGCAGTGGACACACCAAAAGCCGTCCCAGCTGCAGGCTGGCTAGCAGAATGAGGACCACCTTAGGTACCAAATGAAAAATGGAGAGTATGAGTTCCACAAAGTATTATAATTGAAACGAAGAATTTAACAGAAGAGGTTCAGGGACAACAATAATATATCCACTAAGATCTGATATAACAAAATGTCCACAATCAAGCTATTATGAATATAAATGAAAAGTGCATATATTGCTAGGAAAACAATCTATTATCCCCTTGAGTCTGACACAATCATATTTCCACCTACAAGGTATTATAAATGGAATTGTAATCCTCCAATATACCTACTAGAGAGAACTATAACAGAATAAGGTCGAACGAATACCCTCCAAGAAGTTGAATGATCACATGATGCCATTCAAAGGCCATTTCACCCAAATTAAAACCGATCCCCGTGACAATCCCTCTTTATTGGGGCAAGAAAAGCTGGGGTTCGAGGGACCAAAAGAGGCCAACTCTGCCCCTTAACCCACCGATAGAAAATGAGAGGAAGAAATGGAGATATTCATCAACAAATAACTAATAAAAATACTTCATAAAATGGAAATGAACTGTGTGACACATGCAATTGACCAAAAAGATTGTTGAGGCAATCCAAACACAGGCAGCTTCAGCCTGTTCTAAGAAAATGTGTGCCACGAAGATTGCCACTTACGGCAAGATTAGAAATGCAAAGTAAAAGTTTCTACAACAGGAAATGCACTTAGGAACAGTGATAAAATTTCTGGAACGACAGACTTAGCAGGAAAACACAAGTAAACCAACATTCCCAGTGAGAACCCCCAACCTGAGGGGTTAATTGTACGCAACCTTCCCCCTAGCAGAAAACACAATTGAGCTAACTAATTTGACAATCAGTTCAGATACACAAAGTATCACCAAAGTGATTAAACTACATTATTCCAGGACATAAAGATCAGAACTACTAGCATATTTGGGAGAATAACTAATTCATTCTTTTTCAATGTGAATACCAAATAGATAAATCAACAAATTAAGGGCAAAATGAAACTACGCAAACCTTTATCACCGAGCTGGTAGTCCTCCCATCAGAGTTCTTCATGGCTTTTATCTTTATAAACTGGCATAGCAGATATCGACTCTAGCTTCATAGCTGGCTGGGTAGCACTGCCACTATCTGCCTCAACTGAGGGCGTATAAGGAGCAATTCTACTTCCTCCACTTGACCCCCCCAAGCAGGCTGAACAAAGGCACTGCTCCCAAAAGTAGGGGTAGTAGCATGACATCCTATGCCAACAGAACACGTAAACATTGATAATGCTAGCGAAAATAATTTACATGTATGTATATATATTGTAAAATAAACCTTACCGAACAGAGAACTTTGGGCACCAAAAGGAGCTGCAATAGATCCAAAAGGGCTAGTACCAAATGCAGAAGTAGATTGACCAAATGCTGGACTGGACCTAAAACTGAATGGTGGACTGCTTGAGGTCCCAAAAGCAGGGGTGCTTGATGCACCAAACAAGGGAGTGGTGGAAGCCCCAAATGCTGGACTGCTTGAAGCACCGAATGCAGGCATACTAGATGCACCAAATCCAGGGGCACTTGAAGAACCAAAAACGGAAGCGCTAGAAGCTCCAAATGCTCCCCTAGATGCAAAAGCAGGGGTACTTGATACACCAAAAGCAGTTCCTGCACTTCCAAAAACCAGCAGTCAAACCAAATGCAAGGGTGGTTGTGGCCCCAAATCCAGGCATGCTTGCAGAACCAAAAGCAGGAGTGCTTGACGAACCAAAAGCAGGAGTACTAGAAGCAACAAAAGAAGGCTGACTTGATGCACCAAAGGATGAGGAGGAACCAAATGTACCGCTACCAAAAGCTGGTTGGGATTGTTGAAATGTGTTCCCAAAAGGACTTGGTTGAGTAGTGGAACCAAAACCTCCAAATGCAGGCTTCTGTCCAAACAGGGAGGATCCTGCATGGTTTTGAACGATTAAAAGAACAAGTAACAGAATTTGGGGTTAAAGCCAAGAAATTATTTTCAAATCAAAAGAAAGAAAAACGAATGAATTATCGAAAAAAACAATCAAAAAAGAAAGAAATTACACTGAGAGAGAAAGAATGTACGTAGTGTTAAGGACAAGATGTCAAAACCAAAAGCCCATAACATAAGGCCCTTCAATCTCTCTTCAGATCAACGGGCATGTTAAAAAAACCCCTGAAAACTCTCTATCCAAAGAGACCCCATGAAGACCATCTTTTCACACAATAATTCAGGGAGGTGGGATATGGAAAAATTATTAATTCTTAGCATGATGAATTAGAAAAATGTTCATTATCCAAAGTTGAGGATAGATAGAAAAATAAACTCCAAGATCAGATGGGAGCTAAATTCAGAAGACAGCGCCAGTATGTACACAACACCTAAGTTGTAGCAATTATGGAGTAGAAAACAATAACAAAATACTGCAAAACATTACAAGAAATCAGCATAAATACTCTAAGACCCAGACCCTACATATGCCGGAGCCCTTGAGGCACTGGATCGGTTGTTGTATCATAAATACTCTAAGAGCTGCTTATTTCAAAACAACATGAGGGCATGAAGGTCGTAAAAGTATGCATCACCAATGCACAGGACAAACGGATAAACATCTAGGAAAACCATCCCTTCTAAAACAGCACGGGGTAAGAACATAGGTGCCATCAGAAGGCTGAAGGTAATAACTGTCCAGCTCAAGAGTCACATTACAACCTTTGCAGAAAGGAAACTTAAATTTATATGAGAATTGTCAAATAACACTGTCCAACCAGTTAAAAGGCCAGATATCACCCAGACTGACATTGAAAACATAACATCTACCAATAGAACATTTAGTGAATTTAAGAAATTAAAATGCACTTGATATTGTACGACAACATCTATCCTCTTCTGTTCTGTTGGAGATACCACCGAGCTTAATATCAACAACATAAGATCTACCAAAGACACTTTAAGCAATCATGAATGTGCACTTGTATTTGTATGATCCTGTCTATTGTTTCTCTCCCTTTTCACCTTTTTTTCCCCTTGCGGGTGGATAGAAGCACACAAATGAAGGTCAGGTGCAAATTATGGAAAAATTGAACACACCTCCAAATGGAGTCGAAGAAGCCCCAAAAGAAGGGGATGAATTCCCAAATCCGGGTGATGATGAAGCACCAAATGTTGGTGTAGACGGGAAGGGTGACGACGATGGTGTTGCACCAAACACACCACTCGAGGTACCAAGGAAGTTCTTTTAGTGAACCAAAGGGTTTTGGAGCAAAAGGATTGCCGGTTGCATTGTTGGATTGCCCAAAAACTGACTGAGAGTCAAATGCGCTGCTAGAAGGTTGCCCAAAACCTGACAAGAACATCATAAAGAAATACTTAAGGAATTGTGGAAAGGAACCGAAAAGATGAAACTGGAGGTCAAATATATATAATATATAGACAGCAACAACAACAACAACAACAACAAACCCAGTGCCTCCAAGGGCTCCCGCATAAGCAGGGTTTTTGGGGGGGGGGGGGTGGGGGGTGGATATACGCAGCCTTCCCCCTTCAGGGGCCTACCCTGACGAGAGGCTGTTTCCGAGAACCCCCAACTTGAGAAGCTGGTCCGCAGTATAAAGCATGTGACCTGGCAGCAGGAGAGCATCAAAGTATGCGTAGGACAAAACACACGGTGAGCAAAACAAACCAACTCAAAGCAAGCCACATCAAGCAGAAATCAAACGATAAGATAAAGATAAGTAGGCAAGTAGCAACTCATGAAAGCAAGTACACAACCTACGTGTGCCAAGATAATAATATATAGCTAGCGATGAGGGATAATCAAATCAATATCATGGCAGAAGCCAATCAAATCAGGATGGTCGCTGGAAGTACAAACGACAGAAGTAGGTGCAGAAAGCCTTATATTCAACTCGTCATTCATACTTGGCATCTTGGACAAAACAATAAGCAGTGACCAAAGGAGAAGAAACTAAGGAACACAAGATAGATAAATAATTGTTTTCTTGATTGCATACTTGTGGTTGATTTTAAATACCTCTATCAAACATCCAAATCTCCCAACCAATTAAGGATAGTTGCATTACAGGATGGAGAATCTTAAAGCATATACCATCAAAACAAAGAAAAATGTTGCAAAAAGAGTCCTTAACAGTCCTTTTTATTTATATGATAATAAATCATAATCGAATAAACAAGCGTCTCAGGCTGGGGGTCTTCAGAAACTTCAGGGTAGCCCCCTGAAGGGGGAAGGCTGGGGTATACCAGACCTTGCTTTTGCAGTAGCCCTTGGAGGTACTGGGTTTGTTGTTGTCTAATAAATCATAATCGAATAAACAAGCTATTACTAATTTGGCTGCACACAGCATAAAGATGAGGTCAAGAAAAGGACATGCATCTCGCGAAGGCCCTTCCCTGCAAAAAAACAGCAGAGAATGAACTTGGAGTCTAAGGTAAGATTTGCACTGTCCGGCTCATGACTACAGCCTCCTCAAAAAGAAAACTAATAAATAGGTGAATAGTCAGAAACACTACCGAACCTTGTTAACAATGTAGATAAATAAACCATTGACAAAGTTCAAGAAATTTGAAATAGCACTTGATGTTGTCTGACATCTACCCCTGCAACAATAATAGGTCTTTGTTAAACGCATATAACAAGGCAGATATTCCCCAGCTTAACATTTACCATAAAACCAACATACCATCGATTGAGAAAGTTTAAGCAATACAATCATAGGCCATGTTAAATGCATATAACAAGTTCGATTTCACCCACCTTAACATTACTTACATAAAATCAACCAATATAACATCAATCGAGAAAGTTTAAGCTAGTTCGGATGTGCAATTGTAATAATGAAGGGTACTTTGTCACACTATAACTGAATTCTAGGTCAAACATTCAATTGAGATTCTATAATACATCAACACAGTAATAATAACGGAATGGAGACATTTATCAAAAAAAAAAAATTATATATATATATATATCGGAATGGAGACATACATCTAATGAAATATAAACACTTCTTGTAAGTTATATTAACTAAAATATGAAGAAAGATTTTACCCCGGGAAAAAGCATTCGAATCAAGTGGTACGCTTTGTCAGATACAGAGAATAGAAGAGTCTGCAAAGGAAGTTGGATGAAAATTGTAGAAAAAGACATAAAAGAAAAGACTTACTATAATAATAGCAAAAATAAAAAGTCAAAAGACATCTTCATCTAGAAAAAGATTTAAGGAATGGAAGATGAAAAATTTTGAGCGATTTGAGTTATGATGCGGTAGAATGTATTTATAGTACCAAAATTACTATTCATGACCGTTAACACTAATCATTTTTAGCCGCCAGATTTCTGTTCATGATTGTTAAAATTTAGCCGTTTTTAGAGATTTAAGTAGATGCTATTATACTAGGTTGTACATAATAAAACAACATTACTTTATTAAAACTAAACATAATGTAGTATATAAAATAGTCTTGAAAACACGGTTTCTACTCTGGTTGAACACTTCCATTGCCAACCAAATGATCAATTCTCCGGCAATATCTTCAAAAAAAAACCAGACATATCTAGATGCGTTTCATTGAATAGAGAATGATCTTCCATAAAATTTGTTTCTTCAAGTTTTCCTTTCCCTTTAACAATGCTTGGTAAAGGTCCACAAGGCATTCCGCTGTATGACAGACCTTTCATACCGCATCGATAGCAATTTGTTTCTAGATTTTTTGACCTTTTTTTTGGGGGTTTTCCCTTTCTATATTTCTCCTTCTAATCTGTGAACTTCTAAAGCTTTGATCCATCCTGGGTAGCACGATTCCACTTATCTGATTGTGACTATAACCTCGTCCACGACCACATCACAAACACGTCCATGTTTGCGACCTTGACCACATCCCTGATGTTTATATGTTGTAGGCATTAACTTCAGGAAATGGCCCTGATCTTGTTGGTCGTGACTGATGACTTTTGATTAACAATTTATTGTTTTGTTCAGCAACAAGGAGACATGACATTAACTCCGAGTATTTTTTTTAAAACCTCGTTTCCGATTTTGCTAATGCAGGAGCATATTCGAGACATGAAAAATGAAAAATGTTTTTTTAACTTATCTCCATTAGTAATTTTCTCCCCGCAATAATTTTAGTTGGGACGTAATTCTAAATACTGCGGAATTATACTCGCTGACAGTTTTAAAATCCCGCAATCGTAAGTGAATCCATTCATAGCGAGCTCTATGAAGAATCATAGACTTTTAATAATAAAATCTTTCCTTTAATTTATCCAAATGTCGTATAGATTCTTTACGGTAAGATATTCGACTTTCAATTCTTCACGGAGATAATGTCGAAAAAATATCATTGTTTTAGCGCAATCTTGCAGGGATGCAATATTTCCCTTTTTAATTGTTTCTCCGAAATTCATAACATCAAGATGAATCTTGAGATCAAGAGTCCATGGCAAATAATATTTGCCAGCTATGTCAACTATTAGAACTCCGAAGTTAAGCGTGCTTGGGCGAGAGTAGTATCAGGATGGGTGACCTCCTAGGAAGCCCTCACCCTCAGGTTGGGGGTAATGGGAAACAACCTCTCTTCAGTTTAACACTCTGAAGGGGAAAGACTGCGTACATCGGCCCCCCCCCCCCCCCCCCCCCTCCTCTCTAGACCCTGCGTAGGCGGGAGCCCTTGAGGCACTGGGTATGTTCCTTATGTCAAAAGCAACAAATTCAATTTTGGTAAAATTTTACATTATAAAAGATAATGATAAGAAAGAAGATAATACCTTAAATACATAATGATCCTCAACTAATTAGAGACTTGTATTGATAACGTGTTATAAAATAAAATACAAAATATCAAAAGTATCATATATATGAAAGAAATGGGTAAGGCTGCGTATATCACCCCCCCAGACCCTGCGTTCTGCGGGAGCCGCAAGACACTGGGACTGTTGTTGTTGTTGTTGTTGTTATTCATATGCTTTCTGCATGCTTCGCAGCTTACATTGTGCACATATTTCATGCGCAAAGATTGTCATTATTGATGCATCAAAGTCAATAGTGGGTCTTGCATGCACTATTCGTCACTATTCCATCACATAGTTATAAGAATAAGTAGGTAAAAAGGATAAGCAATTACATGCTCAATTAATACATTAGAGGTATATTGCTCAATAATAAAATATTCTAAAATTTACAACGGTGGCAAATTTGTCATTTTTTGTAATGTGACATTATTTAATATTTTGCTTGTATTATTCAACATTAGAATTTGATTCCTATTCACCAAAAGGCTAGAACAGATTAAAATGTACCTTTCTCTTTCTGCTGGAATGTTTCTTTGAAGTTTCTTCTTTGTCTGCAACAACAAAAATCTCCTTAGATAGAAACTTACAATGTCATATGACGTTAAATAGACCAGTAAAAAGATTGTTATGCCGTATCACCATTTTCTGTTATTTCATTATGGCTCTCAATTATATCTTCTCTCGTACCTTTTTTTTATGTTTTGAGTTGCTGCTTGAATGATTTCTTCCTTGGGAAAGCTTCTTTTCCCATTCAGCATCTAGCTGTATTCTCTCATCATTCTATCCTTGTCTGCTTCCAGTTCACCCTTTTCCAAGGCTTCTTCCTACTAATCAAAGACATGACAGGCAATCAAAGCAAGAACTAATTTAGTCACTGAAATGGCCATTGTCACATTAATTAGACATCGTGGGATCAAATAGTGACCAAGTAGTAAAATAACGCAGAAAATGTTATGTCACAACATTCTACCACAAACACAATACATCACATTACACCCATCAAACCCCATATTCATAACTTCTCGAACTGAACCTTGATCACGATTGCATGCAAGACCATGCTAGATAGGTGTAGAATGCAAACATTTTAAAAGCATGTTAGGTACAAAAGGAATACAATAATAGGTACATAACTTAATGAACACTTGACAATTTCTCTGTCACTACAAAGAGTCTCTCCATCACTCCCAACACCCTGCCATAAATTTCTTGCTTAGAATTAAGAAGAGTAAGGTTAAGGGAAGAAGAAAAGATCATGATCTATGGAGAGACACGGAATATGAAGATGAAGTCAACAAATAACTGCCTGCCAATCGTAGCTGTGATGGCCGTTATACTTTCCCATATTCAACACATTAGACCATCACATAGCTGCACAAGTCACATGCTCCTCCAGCTATACTATGATCTCGCCGCTTACTCACCTCCTTTGCTTAATAAAATTATACCTAAGGTCCTGTATCTTCACAGCTTCTATGACCTGCAACTGTAGCTGCTTTCTCCACTATACGTAAACTTCCCTATCTTCTAATGATACCTATAGTCTCCAGCTCCTTACTCTCATCAAACTTTCACACAAATGCTATGCCGCATACACATTATCCATTGAAGACCTCGATGTTCAGAGATGGGTAAAATTCAACCCCGGACCATTTCAAGCTAGGGAATTCGGGTTAACTACATTATGTCCCGTGAATGAAATAACTCCTAACCTGGTTTTCAGACGTCTTTGTGCAGACTCATATGAGTTCAAACTGGACAATAGGGATAAAGAATACAAATAGCAAGCAAAAATTAGCCAAAGCAGGTCCTGACTTTGACAAAGGTAAATAACATAATCCATGGCCCAAACACCAAGACAACTTAAAATACCAGACCTAGTTTTTGGTGGGACAAAATCAGTCATCTGTGTTAGTCATAAAACTACCACACCATCTATTATAATTATCAAATAGCATTTAAGTACTAATAAACAGATTTGAAAACATCTGTTACATTACTCGTGAGCCCGCCTAGTGCTCATCCCAATGTTTTGGACAGAACAAAAACATATCCCATGTAGAGATAAAAATAGTCTTTTATGTTCTATACATTTTACTGGCTCTATGCAAGTTGCTGATAGCCATTGTTCACTAATATATTGGAATATGAAGGTTGGTGGTTTTACGCGTAACCTAGACAAGGAGGTTCCACAGGCTTAATTCTATTTTTATTCACAAAAGTCATCCTGAGTTGTATGATGCAATCAAACTACACTGCTCTTCGTGTATGAAAGTATCAGCTGTGAAGAAAGGTAGATCATTTTTCTTTTTGCTATAAATCAAGGCAAAGAAATGTTGGATGGAGATGATTAGACATTGACCTTACTCACTTAAATCTTACTGAAGAGATGGTCTTAAATAGAGTTGAGTGGCAATTAAAAATATGTGTCGTCGACATAGCCTTCAAAAAAGAGGAGCACATTAATGCGGGTTCATAGTGCCCCTAGGCTTGCATGTCTGTAATTGTTGCTTGCATGCCTTATATTACTTTATTTGACTTGGATCTTAAGAATATTGTTCCTTCTTTTCTTTTTAGGGCTTCGGGCCCCTTGATAACAGTCTCTCTATAAGATAACACCCTATAAGTAAGGCTGCGTACATTTTATCCTCTCCAGACCCTGCCTCAGCATGGTGGGAGCCTCTTTGAAGCACTAGTAATGCACCTCTTCTAGGCATCCTCCTACAAACGATCCAACCATAACAATTAATTCCATGCACAGCAAGTTCTCAAGAATCTAAGAAATTGAGTAAAGGCAAGTAAATGGAAACAGTTCATAAAATCTCAGCACTATCACCAAACTAAGTAACAAAGGTATAAGAAAAATCTAGAATAATATAAGTTTTACACAAGAAGCTCAAGTATCCATCACAAACATTACCTTTTGTTTTCTCTTAAACTCTTCCCATATAATTGTGCGAGAAGTTTTACGTCTGTGGAACGAGCAGCATGCCATTCTGGTCAATGAAATGAACCATCCATCTGCAACTGTTTTCATCAGTAAAGTATAGGAAAAGAGATATCCATAAAAATGAATAAAAACGTACACCTGGGTAGTGAGTCAATTCTGAATTGAACTTGCCATCAGACATCATGTATGTTGCAGTAAAGCCAATGCCAGATTCTAGAGATTTTTATCATTTTCCTTTTACAATACTCAGACATGAAGTTACCATCAACAGAAACAAAACACACAGGTTTCATTTTCTTCACATTGTCTTTTCTGACGATGTTCCATGATCAAGAATGTATCCTTGTTTTGCATGTAGCTAGGCACATGCATGATTCATTTATTTATTTATTTATTCTCAATGCCCCTCGTACATAGAATTACAGGGGTAAACATGTTGCTTGCCTCAATTTTTATGATGCTCCTTGCTGCAATCATTAATGCACTATGAGAGGATCAATTTCGTAAGCTGTTTGGATCATCAGATCAAACAGACCATACGAAGTGTAGTGAGTAGGATGAGGTCCTAACTTCTCTTTATACACATGCCTATCACCTAGGATACATCTATGTCTTTTGAAAAAGTACAAGCACAGAACAGCTTCATCTCAGTAGTTCTCATTACCCATCATTTAACAACAAATAATATTGGAATGTGCTCCCCCTCTGTATCTGATATTTTAAGGACCTAAAAGAGCATGATTAAACATCTTGACCAAATTAGAAAACAGAACCAAGCACTACCATCAGGCACCAAAAGTTAATATTTGACAAACGTATATATTGTGCATAAATGATAGCAAGCTTACCATGCAAAGATGAAATTGATTTTGAACAACGGAACGTAGAGCAACCCAGCAGATAGATCAATTACAGGTTGCAAATTAACACCGCTTCCCATCCTGCACATAATTCAAAAGAGTATGCTCCGCTACCATGCATCAAGCATTGCCCTTGTCATGTCTAGATCACCATGACTGATCAATTAATGATGCTCACACTACAGCTGTAGTTCATCTTCACCAAGAAGAAACATGTGAATCTGCCAAAATACCTCAGTACAGCCAGTCATCATAGAACAGAACTACGCTAAGTGTCATCCTGTTGATGGCTCATAATACGCCCTTTGCTCTTGTATAGTTCACTAAAGAGCATCTTAGTGCCTATTTTCTTGCCCGGCCTTACTAGATTACGACAAACAAGAGAAAGGGTTTTTTCATCCGGAACTAACCCCTTCTCGTACATTTCAGTGAACAATTTCATTGCCTCAGCTCGATAGGATCGCTTCAGTATCTTATTCAACTCTGCCTTACGAGACAATTTGCACCAACCAACAACAAGTATGACATAGGTTGACGAGTTTGGTGATACCCCTCTGACTTGCATCTCATTCATCAGTTCTCTAGCCTGGCTCATCTTTCCCATCTTGGCAAACTCATGGATAAGCACATTGTATGTGTAAGTATTGGGAACGAAGCCTCTGCACACCATTTCACAATAAAGCCTTATGGACTCTTTCATATTTGCAGTCCTTGCATAACCTGATACCATAATATCATATGTGGTATCATTAGGTTCAATTCCTCTTTGTTTCATGTCACTAAGTATTCCACTGGTCTCTTCCATCAAACCTGCATCAGAAAGACCTCGAAGAAGGGCATTGTAAGTTATAAGATTCGGAGAAACTCCCTCGGTTACCATTTGATAATACGTTGCAAATGCCCTCTTAAGATGTAGGCTTTCACAATATCCACGTATAAAACTGTTATAAGTGATTGTATCAGCTGGAAATCCTCGACTTATCATGTCTTTTAAAACCATAGCCGCTCTTTTGGTCATTCTCACCTTGCATAAAACAGAGATGAGAGTGTTATAGCTGACGCGATCAACCTTCAAGCCCATAGCAACAAGCTTTTCATGAATTTGGAAAATTATTTCTGCTCTCTGACTCTTTGAAGCTGCAATGAGCACAGTTCTATGTATACTTGATGTGGGGCTAAAACCTGCGATTGACATGTCCCTTAAGATAAGCATCGCTTGGTCAACATTACCGGTTTTACAAAGTCCCATAACAAGAATGTTATAGGTGACTAAGTTGGCCACTAACCCAAAGCTCTTCATCTCATCCCACAGTTTAAGAGCATTTGCGACTTTTCCTTCCTTGCAATAAGCATCAATCATAGTGTTGTATGTTGCACAATCAGGGGCCAAATTCATATCTTTCATGCTATCATAAATTGATCGTGGCTCATAAGCATTGAGCTTTAGGAGCCCACGCATTAAAACATTACATGCCACCACGTCAAGCGCTATGTTCTTTTCCATCAAATCTTGGACCAAGTTTAGTGCAGCGGAGACATTTCCCACCTTAAAGAGGCCATCCATTAGTGAAGTATAGTTAATGCAGTCAAGTAATATGCCCCTGGACCTCATGTCCTTAATCATTTCCACTGCATCCTCCATCTTTTGGTTCCTTTTCAAATTATTCACCAAAGAATCAACTATGAATTTGTTTTCATCTAGTCCTAACAATTTCATTTCATCGTACAAGCCAAATGCTATTTCACCCTTCCCTGCTTTAAGATATCCGTCAATCAATGTTCCATATGTAACAGAATTAGGTTGTATGTTTAGTTGCATCAATTTCTTCATTAGACCAAAAGCTTTGTGAAGACTTCCTTCTTTTACATAACCATTCATCATAGAAGAATAAGTTACAACATTTGGCGAAACACCTTTATCCTCCATCTCAAGCAGAGCAGATTCAGCACCCCTCACATCCTGCAACTTGCACCGGCCATCAATTAGCACAGAATAGGTTACATGATTTGGCGTCAAATTAAGCCTTGTAAGCATTTGGAACATGTCCTCAGCTTCATTTGGCTTTCCACCCTTGAATAGCCCGTTTATCATAGTAGTACACAAGATCACATCCAAAACAAGCCCACGAACAACCATCTGACTCATTAGTGCAAATGCCCAAGCAATGTTCCCAACTTCAATAAATGCATCAACTACAACAGAATAGGAGACATGACTATGCTCCATGCCCATTTCCTCCATCTCCCTAAAGAGTGCTTCTGCCTCTGTTAACCTTCCACTCTTGCAAAGGCCACTTAAAATGCAAGCATAAGTAACGACATCAGGTGAGACTCCAACAGTAACCATGTTCTCATACAAAGAAAGTGCATCCTGTATCCTCCGTTGTCTGCAGTATGCACTAATTAGAGTTGTGTGCGTTATTACATTGGAGACTACATAGGAGTTGATAACATTAGATTCTTCCTTTACATTAGCGCCTTCCTGATCCTGGACACACTCCACATTCAAATGGCACTCTTCGACATATTGAGAAACCAATAACTTATCCACGACAGACCTTGCTTTAGTAAAATCCCCAGATCTACAATACCCATAGACAATAGAATTATAAGTCACAATATCCGGTAAAAAGCCGAGCTTTTTCATAACCTCCATCACTTGGAGAGCTTCATCAATAAAGCCGGCCTTGCAATACCCATCAATCAATGTGTTGAAGGTCACAACATCAGGCACAGCAACCCCTGCCCCATTCTCCATCAAGCAATCCAAAACCCACCTTCCATCCCCTAACAACCCATTATCACAAAACCCTTTAATCAGAACATTACAAACAAAAGAATCAACAGGAACCCCCCTCTTAGTCATATCAGACAAAAACCCAAGTGCATACTTAACCAATCCTTGCTTGCAAAACCCCCAAATGATGGTACTATAGCCAACACCATCAATTTCCTCCACAGCTCTGATCAATTCTAACGCAGAACTCAACATACCCACTTTGCATAGAGAATGAATAACAATATTATGAGTAAAAACATTGGGAGAAACCTCACAAGAAGCCACCATTTCCCTGTAAACAAGCCATACCTGAGAAACCAAACCGCAATTGTTGAATTCATAGAGAAGCCGGTTCCAAGCTGGCACGTCCACGGGGGCGAGGCTGCACCCCCGCAAGGCGAAGAAGGCTTCACAAGCTTGAGACAGACGGCCACACCGAAGGAAAAGTTGGATAAGAGTGCAGAACATAGAAGCATAAAGATTTGATTTCGAAGGTAGGAAATTGATCAGATTGGTGTATGTTGCAGTGGGATGTGAGTTGGGTGACGGGGCAAATGGAAGAGGAAGAAGATCGGTGGGCCAACGGGAAGAGGAAGAGAAGAAGAAGGGGGGTGGACGGAGGGGAAGAAGATTTGTTCTCCTGAATAGTTTCAGCATGTTATCATGAGTTCTGTACAAAATCAACAATCGATTACAGAAAATAAAGAATTGAACAATTTGAACCAACAAAAAATTGAGCAACTCAAACCAAATCACTTCAAAAACACAAAATCACACAAAAATCATATAGAAATTGAACAAAACCAGCAGCTCAACTTGAAATTGAAGAATCTGAACCAAAATCACACAAAAATCATATGAGAAGTCAACAATTGGACCAACTCAAACCAAATCACTTCAGAATTACAAAATGACACCAAAATCACATAGAAGTTGCACAAAATCAGTAACTCAACTTGAAATTGAACAATTTGAACCAAAATCACACAAAAATCATATGAAAAATCAAAAAATGAGCAACTCAAACCAAATGACTAAAAAATCACAAAATCGTACCAAAATCGTAGAGAAATTGAACAAAATGGTACCAAATTCGCAGGTTTTGGTCAAGTTCGAACAGGGGGACAAAATCTACCCGGTGTTCGCCGAAGAACGTGCAACGGTGTTGGAGGCGGCGGCGCGACGGCGTTGATGGCGGCGGTGCGATGGTGTTTTGTCAGTTGAAGTGGCGTTAGAATTGGGTTAGGTAGGGGGTTATGGTTTGAAAGACGATGTTTGTGTGGGGGTATATGGTGTAATTTTAATGTTTAATTAGGGATATTTTTATTCTAAAAGTTTTTAGATTTTTATTTCTATTTAAAATTAAAAGTATTAAACTTTTGTTTTTATTTGAAAGCAAAAAAATAACTTCTATTTTTAATAAAAAGTATTTTTTGGTATTTGTCAAACAAACTTTAAATCGCAGAAAAATATTTTTTTTAATTAAAAAAATACGTTTTCTTTTATAATAAGCAATTCCAAACAAGCTCTAAGGCTCGACTCTTTGGCTTCCATAACCGCAACCACTGGGTTTGACTTCTCTACCACCAGCCCCGACTGAGGGACCGTCACCGGCACCAGGTAGCACAAATGCCCTCTTGGGCTTTCATCATGGAGGGTTGTCCTTCCTTTTTACTACTTTGATCTCGTGATTTAACTTTAGTAGATAATTTTCTCAATTCCACAAATTTCTCATATGGTACTTGACCAACTTCAATAGCGTGGACAATATATATTAGTATGAGGATAAAAGTATGATGATAAAAGTAGTATTAGAAGGAACACTTAGTCAAATTTTATGACTATACCTTACCATAAATTATATTACTATACTAACAATAATTATACTTACCATCGTGACAATAACAATTGTTTATGGGCAAAGTTATTGTCATGAAAAAATTATTATTATCATAACAAAATCGTAGCTTACCAAAAAAATAGACAAAAATTATAATTTTTAAGGTAATATTATAACTCTAATTATTTATAAGTATGGTTATTAAACTTCCGATCCGGATCTTAAAATCTTGCAATTTTACTATCCACAATCATCGATCGTCCGGATCCTAAGTAGAATCTTATGATCCATTGATATTAAACAAAATTAAAGGATATGATCACAATACGATTTTATGATTCCACCGATCCTACCTCGATCCTACCAATAACAACAACAACAACAAACCCAGTGCCTTACCTCGATCCTACCATGTATACACAAAAAGTTAGAAAAAAATATATATTGTAAACAAACATACCTTCTTCCTAGGAAGTAAAAGAAAGTTAAATTATGGGTTCTTTATATTTTAGTACCCGACGTTTTTTTAAAATAACAAAAAGGACTATGACCTTTTTGAATTATTAAAAAGGCCTCTAATTTTTTGTCGTATTAATAAAAATGTCCCTAAATTTTTATCGTATTAATAAAAAGACCTTTCTCCTACATGATGACGTCATTTTTAGTTGATAAAATTTATATGACAACTGTGTTTTTATTAATGGTACAACAAATTAAGTTAAAACAGATAGTTTCTGCATAATACAACATCTTTAATAATCACTTCAACTCTGTCAACGGAAAATGACATCATCATGCTTGAAAGGAGCCGTTTTATAAATACAACAAAAATTTAGAGTTCTTTTTAATAATTCAAAAAGGTTAAGGTCCTTTTTTATTATTTCTAAAAAGTTATGGTACTAAAATATAAATAACCATAAATTAAATGTTTATATGTTCTCGTGAAACTTAAATTAAGCCTCTTATAAAGTTTGATTAGCAAAACTCTTATGATCTTTTAAGCATATTATGACACATTTATGTTCTATGAAAATGTATTATCATATTTGATTATATTTCTTATAAATACCCTTATAAGTTGAGGTCTTATAGAATACTTTGTGAATTATGCAACAAATTTTAATACCAAAGATTATTGTATCATATGTATAAAAAATGTCAAAAAATCAATTTTTTTAAAAGTTTAAATTAATAGGTGAAAACCTTGGGTGGGAATCTCATGTTGTGGGAGATCCCCACAGTATTATACTGCGGCAGTATAGAGGGAGAGAGGGAGAGGGAGAGGAGAGAGATAGGGGTGAGAGTTATTTTTTTTAATTTTAAAATTTAATATATTTAAAAATATTAAAATTTTAAATTATTTATATAAAATAATTTTGATATGTAAATTTATTTTTGACTATAAAATAACTCTACTTAGGTATTCGTTAAATTTTGTTAAAAATATCGAAATGACTTGTATATTATCGTTATTAAATATGCTAATATATACATATCATAAATAGTCAAAAAATTTTGACTATTTCTAATATGTATATATTAGCATATTTAATTACGATAATATACAAGTTATTTTAATATTTTCAACAAAATTAACTCTAATTAGGTATCCGTTCAATTTTATTAAAAATTTTAAATTATTTACATGAAATAATTTTGATATATAAAATAATAAAAAAATAAATTTACACACCAAAATTATTTTATATAAATTATTTAAAATTTTAATATTTTTTAAATATATTAAATTTTAAAATTAAAAAAAATAATTTTCATCCCTCTCTCCTCTCTCTCTCTCTATACTGCTGCAGTATAATACTATGGGGATCCCCCACAGTATATGCTCTAATATACCTCTCACCCAAATGCTCATTAAGCTTGAGCATGACTATTGCACAGGCTCACCGTACATATTGTGCTAAAATTATGTTAATATTAAAAGTGGGAATTATTGGGATTTCAACTCGTGACCTCTTGGTCAATAAAGCTCTATTACCATATCAAATAATCAACTTTTTAAAAAGGTTAGGTCAATGGGTAAAGGTCCAAGATTGATTTTATGCCCTAACAGTAGAATCTTATAATTTTTGATTCAGTCCTACAATTCCAATTATATAAACCCTGAACGATCCTAAGTAGAATCCTTATTCTAACAACCTTGTTTATAGGTTACATTATTATTCTACAAATAATAATAAAAGGTAATCATAGCTAGCTATTGCTTAAAAGCTAGACACCTTGTCAGCCTACAATGAAAGCCATGCTACTAAGACTACTTGCAATGATACCCTATTTTTAAAGCCCCACATAAAAATGGGGCTTTTACTCTCCAACCATGCCCTATTTTTTAATAATTTTTAAATCATAAATTTATACTTTTTGTTATTTATACTAATTGAATTATTTCAAGACCAAGACCAAAATACATTGAAATACAAAAGCCGAAAATACATTTAAAACGAAAATGATATAAAAAAAATATTGAACTATGCTGTCTGATTCTTGGTGCGTGACAAATGCTCAATTAAGTCTGTATGTAGTTGATCGTGTTTAACCTTGTCGCGAACTTGAATATTGTTTTGTAGGTATGTTTCATATTCAGCTAAAATATCACGCGAGACTTCAGCATCCGCATTATTAGTATCCACCTGATCAAACGAATGGTCGAGTAAATGGTAAGAGTCTCGGTCGTCCTCAACAATCATGTTATGCAATATGATGTAAGCCCGTATTATTTCACTTAGTGTTTTTATATCATAAAATCGTGCAGAACTAGCCACAATTGCAAATCAACTTTTGAGTACCCCAAAAGCTCGCTCGACGTCCTTTCTAGCTGATTCCTAGGCCTGTGCGAAATTCTTGCGTTTTTCTCCCAGTGGATAAGGAATTGATTTCACAAACATTGCCCATGGCGGGTAGATACCATCCGCAACGTAGTATCCCATAATGTAATCGTGGTCGTTAATTGAATATCGTATAGAAGGAGCTCGTCCTTCGTAAATGTCATCAAAAACTGGTGATCGATCCAAGACATTTATATCGTTACACGTACCAGGAATGCTAAAAAAGACATGCCATATCTATAAGTCATATGAAGCAACAGCTTCTAGGATTATTGTTGGAACCCCATGATCCCCTCTAGCGCACTGTCCCTTCCATACTACAGGGCAATTCCTCCATGTCCAATGACATGCAATCAATGCTGCCCAGAATACCAGGAAATCCACGCATCTCCCCATGCCAAAGAAGTCGTTGGATGTCGTTAGCATTTGGTCTTCTCAAATATTCATCTTGGAATATCTCTATTACACCGCTAACGAATTGCCTCAATGACATAATAGCAGTTGATTCACCAATTCATACATAGTCATCCACAGCATCCGCTGTGACTCCGTATGCGAGTATACGCATAGCAACTGTGCATTTTTGAAGAGCTGATAGAACATTTCTACCAGTAGCGTCTTTTTTGTGTGTAAAGAATGGGTCATGACCTTGAAGTGCGTTCACAATACGAAGGAATGCGTGCCTTCGCATGCGAAACCTTCTGCGGAATTGAGTTTCACTGTACACTGAATTTGGGGCAAAGTAGTCGGAGTAGAGACGGGTGTGGCCTTCTTCTCGTCCTCTTTCGACGTGAGTCCTTCTTCGAAACCTCCTGTTGGATGATGAGCTTCCATGGGCCTATTGGACACGTGGTTCATTCAAATTGAGCAACTCCAGCGTCCTATTTTTATAACCGTCCTTCATCAACTCAGTTATGATGCCGTGGAGGATGGAATGTTCGGAGTTAGGGATTTCAGACATGTTATGAGAAATGAGAGAAGGGAGTGTTGGTATTTGTAGGCAAGATTCCAACGGCTAATTTTGCTATATGTGAAATTCAAAAAAGAAAAAATTCCAAAAGGTAAACAATAGATTGGGATCCATTTTTGAACAATAGATTGGTAAAAAATTTGAGGTACGAGGAGTAAAATTTTTTGGTATATAAAATTTGATAAAATTTGGGATGTATTTATAAATAAAATATTAGGTATTTTATTAATTTAAAAAAAAAATTTAGCCTTCCCCGCCGTTGGGGTTTGATTAAAAAAAAAAAAACCCTGCAAATATGCAGGTTTACGTTACAAAAAAAAAAAACTGCATTTTGGCCGAAAATGGGCCAAAACTCAGCTTAAACAAAGAAAAAAATAATAATAAAAAATCAGAAATGGGGCTTCACTTCTGAAGCCCCATTTTCCACACTTTTTTGGGTGCCCCAAGAAAATGGGGCACTGTTAGAGACAGCTTAATTATTGCAAACTTATCATTCTGTAGTTATTAATGGAGAGAGATTTTAATATCATAATGTTATTATTAAAGTAAAAATATTAATATCATAATAAATTTAAAATCTATCCTATATATTATTACACAACCCTCTACCCTTAAAAACCTCCCAATCATCAAACATTGTAATTTTATAAGGCCACATCTATTTATCCCATTCACCTTCCCTCCCTCCCAACTCCCTCAGCTTTTGTGCAGTTGAGCAATATAATTGCAAGATAATTAAACTGATTTATTATTTAAATTAAATTAAATTGATTCATTATTCAAATTTTTTAACTGCAGAAATCCGTAAAATTGATTCAAATTAGTAACAACTATACATTAAATTAAATTGATTTATTATTTAAATTTGGTAACAAATCCGTAAAATTCACCATCCCTTGACTTAGACAAAAACCAATACAAAAATATTTCTTCCCGTTTAGTCCAAACAAATCCAAAAACAATCCAGCACCACAACGTTAATTAACCAACAAATCGGAATCAACACCAAGCGAACTTGAGCTTTCCACAACCCGCAAGCCGTCAACAACATATTCTTTAAGGTATGAAGCATTTCCTATTTTATACAACCCGCAGATGAAATCATATTCTATATTCTACATATGGAGTACTAATCAGTATGATAGTTGGTAGTTTATATATGTACAATCATTTTCAAAAATAAGAACACCGATGTCGTCTCTATTATTGGTAATGTATCTCACTTTTTGCTAGATTTTCATTGGTTGTATTATAATTTCTTTCTCTTTTAGGATAGCTTGAACATATGAATTTCAAAAAAAAAAATATATATATATATTAGTTGTACATTATTAATTCCTACCAATAATTCATCAAGCAACTCGACAACACATAATTATTATGATTACTTTTTATTCTTTTCTTAAAAATGGAACCCGCTTTGTTACAGTCCTGGATCTACCGCCGGTTGTAGATTATAATTTTGGCTTTTTTTTTAATAACTTCACTATTATTTCATGATTTTGGGAACTCATATTGACATATATTTGTTGCAATATTTAGGGAACTCACATTGTCATTCAAAGGTGGTGCCTTATACAAAGACCTACAAAGTACGCGTATCATAACACATCCACTTAATAATAGATTGATAACAGGTAATCGTAATACTCCGACTGCTAAATCTATCCTCATTCCAGTGAAAAAAGAAAAAAAATCATATATACAAAAATATGTATTTAAATTATTTTTATTTTTATTATTATATTATGTTTAACTTTATAATAT
This sequence comes from Simmondsia chinensis, assembly GCA_018398585.1. Taxonomy (NCBI): domain Eukaryota; kingdom Viridiplantae; phylum Streptophyta; class Magnoliopsida; order Caryophyllales; family Simmondsiaceae; genus Simmondsia; species Simmondsia chinensis. The sequence continues at coordinate 4,962,191 of JAGTTD010000008.1, read as the reverse complement.
ACTTTTTAATTATATTATGTTTAAATTATGTTAGGATTTTTCATTATAAATTATATACATGATTTCATTATGCATTTGCATAAGGCGTATATGATAAAGTATATTTAATTTAATTAATATATTTATAAAAAATTAATGAAACAAATTAAAAAAAAGTGGCAGGGTCTGCCACAGGCCAAATTTAAATGAATTTTTAAAAAAAAAATTTTGGGTATGGATGCTAATATGGTAAATATTTTTAAGATTGGTCATTGAAGGAACCTCACCATACAAGATGAACATATACCAACAAAGTACAAGGTGTTCACCCAATGCGCATTATGTTACAAGAGTTTAGAAATAATGGCAATCAAATTTTCTATTCTTTGGGGCGACAAAAGGCATCACAACTGCAGGAAGAATGAAGACTTATGGAAACATTTTTTTTTTATTAATCTTTATTTTTCTTTTTAGTTAGATGCAATTCATGTACACGAAAGCAACATGAAATTGAAACGATGCCACATATATATAACTAAAATATGCGTATTAGTTAAATTATATTCAAATAATCCTAAAATGTATGTATTATATTCAATTATAAAGACATTGCTTTAATATTTTCTTTTTGAGGCTATCCTTTTATATATATATATATAATTGTGGGGTTATGACATTTTAGTGAAGACTAGCAGCCAAAATTCAGAAAATCTGGAGAAAGTATTGGGGAACGGCACCGGCTAAATGTTAGCCCTTTAGGGAGAGGTGTATTTTAATTGAGCTTAATTCCCGGCAAATATTATTCTATTTTTGGACAAAGTTTTTAGGCAATATTGTGAGAGTTTGGTGTATGTTTTGAATAGGCTATACAGTAAGGGTCATTGTAGGACGAAAAGGTTGTAATATAATAATAAATAAATATATAATATACTACAAATAAGTTTAATATGTTTATTTATGGTACAATTATAGAAATGATGGGCTATTTTAAAATATTATCGTTACTGACATTATGAATTCAAAGAAGGAAAACCAGATTTTAGCCCAAGATGGTGGAGCATAAAGTACATGTAAATAGGAATCCCAAAAAATTAGCTTAAGATTAAGGTCATATACAAACAAATATGGCAACTAGCTATATATTGAATGTTTAATAATTCTTTCATCTTCTTTTCCAATCTTGATATGCCAATAAAGTAGGATTACAAAGTTTAATTCGTCGTGATTTAGCAAAACTGAACATATTGTGTACGATATTTTGGACAGGGAGTATATTTTTTTAATTACTAGTGCAATATATCAATATATTATAAAAGTTTGTAAAATTCTGTGGTTCCTACTGTCTACAATTCAATTTGTATTCTATATTCTACATATGTAGTACTAATAAGTATGATAGCTGAAAGTTTATATATATACAATAAAGTTCAAAAATAGCAATATCGATGTCGTCTCTATTATTGGTAGTGTATCTTACATTTTGTTAGGTATTGCTCATGTTATAACACAAAAGTGACACATGTTTGTTGCAATATTTGGGAAACACTTATTGACACTTGAAGGCGGTGACCTCTACAAAGTACTACAAAGTACGTATATCATAACACATTCACTAAATAATGGATTTACAACAGATAATCGCAATACTCCGACAACTAAACCTATCCTTATTCCACTGGAAAAAGGCAAAATATATATTTCTTTTTTTAATATTTTCTTTTTTAGGCTATACTTTATTTTTTTAATAAATTCGCTTTCCATTGCTTTACAATTTCATCATTGTAATTTCATAAAAAACTATGGACCGACAATAGGTAATCGCAATACTCCAACTGCTAAATCTATCCTCATTCCACGGGAAAAAAGAAATATTTTACATACAAAAATATGGTATATAATTTATTTTTTAAATATTTTCTTTTTATAGGCTGTACTTTATTATTTAATATATTAGCTTTCTATTGCTTTACAATTTCATCATCGTAAAAAACTCTTAGCTGATACAATTACGAAACTGTAGGGTATTCAAAATGCTTATGTTGTTTTTTTTGCAATTGCTTTGTTTCCTTCTCCGAAATATAAAGACAATTATTATTGTAATGTACTATACAAATGCACTATGAGTTCTACAAAATTTCTTACAAATATACGTATTATAAATTGAAATATATGTATTAGTTAAATAACATTCAAATCATCCTAAAATATACGTTGATGTGTTTTTTTACGTCGATCAAAATTTAATATTTAACCCTAATCCCTAAACACATCTAAATTAAAGTGTAAGGCGAGAGGATATCGAACCACAGGGACTAAGAGTACGTGAAATTATTCTATGACTTAAATTGATTTGAATAAAATTGAGAGGTTTTTGTGTTAATTAATCTAGAAAACAACAATTAAAATAAAAAATCTACTTCTAATCGGAAAGTGTATTAAATTGGAACCTAGGGTTTCGAATCCATCATTAGTCAATTATTTTTGCGTTAACCTTTAAATTGGGATTATCGATTGTCATACGGGTAGTAGTTTAAGCTACAAGCTTCAACCTACTAAGGAGGTGTTGTTAGTCTCGCGTATTGACCCTATCTAACTAAAGTATAAGGAAAATAGGCTTAACCTAACGTATTGTTAATTATTACGTATTGACCCTCTCTAACTAAAGCTTAAGAAAGATAGGCTTTAATTAACAATTCGATTAATACTATTGCTTGGTTAATTAATTCTAAGGCTGCAAGAACAAAGAATTAATTTATAATTATCAACATCAACAATTAAGGGTTACAAACTCAATAATCGTCTCAATTAAATAAACAATTAAAGCACAATACTTCAAAGTATTTCTGACAATCAAGTAATTCATATAACAAATAAATTATTCCAAAATTAAAAGTAAACAAAAGTAAAGGCTAAGACTTCATCTAACCTGAGAGAGAGCAAATTAGCTCTCCATCAATGATGAACCGGTGAAGGAGGAGATAAATGAACTCATGCTGGTCATCACGTTAATTTGGCTCACGTTCCAAGTTAACAAAAAAAATAATAAAATAAAAGAAAAGAGAGAGAATTGCTGCGAAGATGAACACAAGAAACGCAGCCACCGAACCAAAAACAAAGAAAATCTAAAAACGTCCAAAACAGAGCCCTTGCAGTGATTTTATATCGAAATAGGAATGAACTGAGCTGGGCTGCTGATATTGGCCTGGGCCGGGGGTGGCTGGAGATGGGCTTGAGGTATGTGACAGTGGTGATGGGAGGTATTGGGCCGTGAGGTGTGGGTTGGACTGGCTGGTCGGTGACTGTGGTGTGGGCTGGACGAGCTGGGCCGGTGATAGTTGGGCTTGACAAGAGGTGAGTTGTTTGTGGCCTGAGCAGGTGTGGGTCCGGGTCGGGCTTGGCTTGTTCGATCTCATCCCAATCTCTAATTGACTTGGTTTAGTTGTTTACACATCAAATTTGTATCGTTTGCACCAAAATTTGACTATTTTTGGAACTTTAATCTTCGAACCTATAAAACATAAAAATTGCCAAAATGAGTGTAGAATTATAATTTAATAGGTGCAAAATAATTAAAATAACAATTAAAAGATGCGTAAATCTAAGGCGCATCATACGTATTATATTCAATTGACAATTGCTTTAATATATTTTTTTTGAGGCCGTCCTTGATTTTTTTAATATATTTGCTTTCTATTGCTTTACAATTTCTTCATCATAATTTCGTAAATAACTCTGGATCAACAACAGGTAGTCGCAATACTCCGACTGCTAAATCTATCTTCACTCCACTGGAAAAAGAAAAATATATAATTTATTTAGTAAACGAACTCAACAAGTTTTGATAGACAATTGTATTGACCTATTTCTGCAGCTTATATGAGTTCTCTACAAACTCAACAAACCTTTTCCGTTAAATTATTTTCTACCTTCTACATCAATGGATGACATTTCCAAACTTGAATACACTTTTTGACTTATATAGTTCACAATGAAAAAAAATGCAATATGTATATCTACTTTAGTATTAGGTAGTAATGATTTCAATTGAATAGAGCCAGTGACGACAATATTAAGTACTACAATGTAATGTACATGTCAATAATAGGAGGTTAGAATTACGAATTTGAAACGACCTGCAATGTCATTACTTAGTTTAGGAGTAAACCTGATTCACTATGGCTAAATAGCTATATATGCCATTACTATTATCCCAATTTACATTAAACTATCATGCTTGAAGTAGTTATATTGTTACATAACGATTGTACAGCTATGTTACTATGGTTATATTACACAATGTTTAACCTATACAGGAGAGACCATCGATCTACAATAACTCCGATGTAAGGTAGCACGAGTGCATAGGAGATGGAGGCGGTTTCTATCATGAACAAATGGTTCCACAAATGTGTGAGTTAGACTGAAGCGACAACGACTGCAAAAACAAGCTAGGCATGCAAGAATCACAATAATACAAGCAAAGGCTAGGGCAAGACGGTTAAATAGGAGACAAAGTTTGAGAACAACGCACACACAAGACGCATCTCGAGCAGCATTGAGCAATGTCCAACAAGCATTTGTAGTGGGGCTACATGAAGGGGAAGGGAGCGTACAACGAAGTCAGGGACACAATATAGTCCCAACTACATATAATGACAAGGAAAATGTAGAAGAGGCTGCAAACATTATTCGACGGCATATCCTACCAACCCATCAAGAAAAGACCCTCCTTTTGATAATATAATACAGCTAGTCATTATTAGTGAAACTCTTTCCAATATACATTACATGTCTTACAATGTTTTCAATTTGAAACATTGTAATCATTACGAGAATAACTCTGTTGTAAATATTGCAGGAGCAATAGAGAACGTTCCGGACAACTTCCCCATGGATCCAGCGCCAGGGCCAACATCATGACATGACCAACAAACACATGCGTTAACACCTAACGAGATGGGAGCAAGCCCACTTCAAACTCCAAAATATGATATAGTTCCATCGACATCTGATGAGACAGAACACATTGAAACAGTCACCATTACAAACGACTGGGATGTCATGCCACCACGCTTGGAAACTAACCAACCACGGGAGAATATCATAGAACAAGTCATCATCGGTAAAACACTTGCCAATATTAATATCACATCCTCCTAGAGTTTCATATCACTCAATACTTATAATTAGGAACTACATAATTCGGTTCAATATTCCAAGAATAATACAACATCACAAATTGCATGTCCATAGAAATGAAATTGCTTTCACAACAATAAAAAAGATTATGAGGAAAACCAACTTAGGATAAACGGTAAGAAATGAACTTATGTAAAAAAAACATTCAAACAATATGAGGAAAACCTAACTAGGATCACTGTTAAGAAATGAGCCTCTGTCCCAAATGAATACATGATACAATTTAAACCTCTTAATGGGGCAATAATGTCTTCTCAACGATGTTGATCCTATAGTTCTTTAAATTTGGTCAATTTCCTTTAGCTTAAATTGATTCCCAAAATTAAGTTTTTGTATGACGCATAATTTGATGCCAATGTAGGAGAGCAAACAAGCATGGAACCACAACATGCAACTCCAACAATACATGGACATTGTAGGAGTACTCAAACAGCTCCAACACTGAGAATGGGACAAGAAAGAGTATTGAATGCCGCGGTAAATGGAGAAACAAATACGACTACAATAGGTAACCCTTCAACATCATGTACTAACCCGAATAACAAAAAGCAAAAAAACAAATAATGAACATACAAAGTTGAACACAAACACATGATAGCGAACCTTTACAAACCTACACTACAGCTACCATACTTAAATTATCCACCATCCTAACACGTAACATAAGAACCTAGCTTAGTGCACACATATTTGAATGACTTGACCTAATCCACAACAATGCCAACTTTATAATCGTTTTATAACTAACCCTAACGGTGAGGACAATACCTTCGCAACCATTCTAGAACATTTAAACAACTAGGTGTTTCAACAATAGGACGTAAACACGAATTCATGAGTATGAAGATAAAAATATGAAACGCCAAATGGAATTGCGTAATTACTTCAACACCAATAGCAAATGTGTGAACATAATGTACTCCAAAACCGATGTCCAAATAGGGCTATATTATGTTCCAATAATTGATTTCTATTACAAACAACTAATTGTTTCAAATTTTGTAGGACATATATTGCATGACGAAATGAACTTTGCTATCATTGAAGATAACGAAACCAAGATGTAGGCACAAGCCACAGTTCCAACACTACATCAACAACATATAAGTGTACAGATCAATCCTCCAATCAGAAACAAAAATAAAAGAGTGTTGATCACACATGCGGCGGCAATTGGAGAATCGAGCGCAAAGTGATCATGTATCCTTTAACACCCTAAAAATTGCCGTCCCATCCCCACCCCAGGAAAATAAATCAATGGAGTAATGTACTCATAACACATAATTAGAACCAAATCGATAATAGTGATACCTTAAATTTTTTTTTTTTTTTTTGCTTAACAAAAAATAAAAATAAAAATAGTGACACCCACACATTGATAAATGTGCTAACACACCCCGTACTACATACACTAACTAGACTAAGAGATAGCATAAGCACAATTGCATTTAAACCCAACATAACTTTTTAGGGACCAATATTAACCTTCGCAAATATGCAACATCAATAATCATGTTAACATAGGAAATATATGTAGGACGACGACGAAACAGAAAAATAGTAACACATAGATGGAACTTTGGCCCAAGACTATCAAAGTGCCTACATTGCGAAGCAATAATGTGGGTGTAGGAAAGAACAAGTGACAGCACACAACAAAACCCAACTTTCAACATGTTTTGTAGCAATGGATGTGTACGCCTTCCCACATTGCCGCAAACACCAAGTTTCCTCTAATCATTACTACAAGATGCACATTTTATGAGAGAGATACGCACATACAACTCAATGATGTCGTTTACATTGATGGGTGGGGAAATTGATACCAGCATCCAAGACGGTCGTGGACCGTATTCCTTCCAAATTAGTGGAGCAAACTACTATAGAATTGGAGCATTACCCCCAGAGGCAAGGATGCAACCACGCTATGCACAGTTATACATCTATGACCCTGAAAATGAAGTAATAAACAGACGTGTTGCATTAGGACAAAACAAAGTGGAGTCACGACAACAAGGATGGGTTGAAGGCTTGCAAAAAACTCTTGATGAAATAAACCCTTATGTCAAAAATATTTAGAACTGCGTGTGAATTAATGCTCACTGAAAATGTCCAAGACCTAAAAATAAGAATTATTCATGCAAGAAGTGGAAGGCAATACTCAATGCCAACAACGGATGAAGTTGTGGCATTAATAGTACGACAGAGTGAAACAACTTGCAGTAATACATGCCTTTACAATATCCATTCTTACTCCCACATGGAATTGACGGATGGATCATAGGCATACCAATCTTAAACTCTATTGGACACAAAAATGATGAGGTCACTCAGAGGCAATTTTACGCGTACAGAATACAACTTCGTAAATCTGAAGGGAAGAACCTACTACAAGGAGGACGCCTATTCCAATAATTTGTGTTAGATTGTTATGCAGCCATTGAACAATCTCGTTTACATTATTTGAGAAATAACCAAAGCACCCTAAGAGCTGAGTTATATAGCGGTGTTGTGGATGCATTCACAGCAGGAGAAACAGATGCCAATGCTATTGGACATAGAATTATCCTAACGTCAACTTTCTTAGGAGGTCCCAGACACATGATGCAATGCTACCAAGTTGCAATGGCAATGTGCAGAGTCATAGGTCCACCAGACTATTTCATAATATTCACATGCAATCCAAACTGGCCCGTGATTAAGGACGAACTTTTTCAACTACTACAACAAATGCCATCCGATCGCCCAAACATAGTAGCACTAGTTTTCAAAATTAAATTGAAAGAGTTGCTGAAAGATTTAAAGGAAAGACGCTTATTCGGCAAAGTAACTGCAGATTAGGTCACTCGGTGTTTAATGGCATATGTTACTTGAATTTTACCCTTACAAACGAAATACTAACAACATTGTTTCTTTTCTCATAGATATACATGTCATTGAGTTTCAGAAACGCGGCCTACTACATGCACATATTTTAATAACAGTAGCAAATGATGATCAGCCTACGTGTCCCGAGGACATCGACAACCGAATATCTGCAGAGCTTCCAAGTAAAGAATAAGACCCGCTAGCATTTGAAACAATAGCAAAATTAATGATACATGGACCATGTGGTGTTTACAACACACGTTCATCGTGCATGGATCAAAATAAAAGATGCACCAAACACTATCCCAAAAAGTACTGTGATAAAACAACTACTGAGGAAAAGAGTTTCGTAAACTACAAACGGCGAACCAATGGTGAATTTCCAGTATGAATACCGCACAAAATCAAAACCAAATCAAATAACAAATAAAATATAGGGTATTCTATATACTTATATATAGTATATTATAGGGTGAACAGTTGAAATTGGAGGGGAGAAAATCGGCAACATGTGGGTAGTTCCCTACCATAGAGACCTCTACATCAAGTACGATTGTCATATCAATGTTGAACGCTGCGCACACACGAAACTCATCAAGTACCTATATAAGTACATTCATAAAGGACATGATTGCGTGACATTTGTGATAGAACAAAACGTGCATGTTGATGCCAGTAACAGTAACCACCCACAAATACAATTGATGAGATAAAGCAATACTTAGATTGGAGATACGTCTCAGCAATAGAGTCCTGTTGGAGAATATTTGAATTCGATCTACAACACCAACATCCACCGGTAGAGAGACTACAGTTCCACCTTCTGAGAGAGCAAAATGTAACATTCCGTGAAAATGCAACGTTGTACAGTGTATTACACACCAACAGAAATAGAGAAACTATGCTTACGGCGTGGTTCAAAGCAAACACAAAACATGCGGAAGCCAGAAACTACGCTTATGCAGAATTCTCAATATATTGGGTATGGAATAGAACGCAGAGAAGGTGGAGAATTAGAAGGGCATTAGCATTGGACGCTTGGCTTATGCACACCCTAACTCTGGGGAGAGCTTTTACCTAATAATGCTACTAAATGTGGTGCGTGGTGCAACATGTTACGAGAACATAAGAACTGTTGAAGGGATAACATATCCAACTTTCTAAGCAACATGTCTTTCACTCGGCATGCTAGATGATGATAATGAATGGGATAACACACAAAATGAGGCAACTATTTGGGCATCGGCGCCACAACTAAGAAGAATGTTTTGCTCCATATTGATGTTCACTAAGGTTGCACATCCCGAGGAACTATGGGATAAACACTGGGATAGTTTCACAGATGATTATGTAAGAGTTGTTCACCATCACATGCATATCCAAGATCCTCACATCAGTGCTAAACATTGCAAACAATGGGACTAGGGGAAATAGAAGAAATACTAAATAGGAATGGTCAATCTCCCAAAGATTATCCTTCAATGCCAATACCAATGCAAGCAACAACACAGAACTCTATGAGCTGAATTTTTCCGAATACATAAATATTGACCAACCACAAGAGAGAGGTGAATACAAAAGACTAGCTGAGAGATTGAATGAAGACCAAAAGAGAGCATTTGACAAAATCTTGCAAGCACACGAAATAAGGGTAGGCGGGCTATTCTATGTTTACGACAGCAGGGGAACATGTAAGACATACTTATGGTGAATTTTGACAGCAAAATTCCGATCAGAAACATTGACATTACTCACAGTTACATCGTCCAAAATAGCAGCATTGTTGATTCCAACAGGAAAAACGGCTCACTCCATGTTCAAAATACCATTAGAAACTGATGAAACAATATGTTGTTCAATCTCCAAGACTGAATTGTCAAAACTTATTAAACACATGACACTTATTATATAGGAAGAGGCTCCAATGGCACATAGACACGCATTTGAGGTAGTTGATCGTACACTGCGTGACATTGTGAAAATGACACAATTTTTTGAGCGAAGCTGGTTGTACTTGGTGGAGATTTTAGACAGATACTACCAAAGAGGGCACCAAGACGCTGTCACTGGATCCCATTAGAACTCCGAAGTTAAGCGTGCTTGGGCAAGAGTAGTACCTGGATGGGTGACCTCCTGGGAAGTCCTCATCCTCAGGTTGGGGGCACTGGGAAACAGCCTCTCTTCAGGTTAACACCCTGAAGGGGGAAGGCTGCGTACATCTGCCCCCCCTAGACCCTGCGTAGGCGGGAGCCCTTGAGGCACTGGGTATGTTCCTTACTTCCAGTTGTACACAGAGGATCAAGAGCAGATATTATTGCAGCAACGTTGCAAAAAGCTGAGTTCTTGCATCAACTACAGATTCTACATTTGCGTACAAATATGCGCCTGGAACAAAATGAAGCAGAGAATAATGAATACACCAACAACAGACATTTTGCAGAATGGATAATTCGCCTTGGCGAAGGCAAGATAGAGGGAATATCGCTGTCAGAAGGGAGTGACGCAGATTGGATTCAAATTCCAGAGCAATTCCTAATTCAAAATGATAGCCAAGCACTCAACGAATTGATGAAATTTGTGTACCCTGACTTAATCAACAAATACACAGACATCAGCTACCTCATGGAGCGAGCCATTTTAGCACCAACCAATAAAGATGTCGATGAAATTAATGCAAAGTTGTTGAGCCAACTCCCAGGAAATTCAAAATCATATTTAAGCGTAGATAGATTGAATAATAGTGAACACATAAAACAGCAAGACCAAATGCATCCACCAAAGTTACTACATTTGTTGAAATACTGGGCATACCAAACCACAACCTTGAACTAAAGTTGGGGGCTCCTATAATGCTTATGTGCAATCTAGACCCAACAGCTGGACTATGCAACGGCACATGATTAACAGTTCAAAAAATGGGGACCAATGTAATCGAGGCAAAGATAATAACAGGAATGAATATAGGAGAAACAGTCATGATACCAAGGATTGATTTGACGCCTTCATTAAAACAAAGTCCAGTTTCATTCAAAAGACGACAATTCCCCCTTAGGTTGGCCTTCGCATTGACGATAAACAAAAGTCAGGGACAAACATCAGAGAGGGCGGGTGTATATCTACCCCAACCCGTCTTCAGCCATGGATGGCTATATGTTGCGGTATCAAGGGTGACATCTCCAATGGGCTTATAGATACTCATATGTAATCTAAGAGAGATAGGACAAAACCTTACAAAGAATGTCGTGTACAAAGAAAATTTCCAAATGCTACAAAATGCATGACAATTTGACGGTCCTGTTGTTCAAAGCAATCTAACAACGCAAATACATGTCAGAAGTTGTATTAAACCCCTAACATGATGTTTGTATGGAGGTTCCACTGGTATTACCAATATTACTTAGGTTTTATGAATTGTCTATAACATGATCGATTTTTAAATTTTTTAAAATTAAATTTTTTGGAACATTATTTTCAATCCATATCTATCAGTTACAGCTTGGTTTTGCAAATACACTAACAATATATGCACGAAACATAAAATAATTGAAAATAAGAAAGATAACTTTTAATAACCATTTTAAAGTGTTCAAAATATTTGGTGACATAAATGTTACAATTGTAAATTCTGGCAACTTCATTTTTGGTATATTTTTGTCAACATGATTGTCCTATTTCTTAAAATGAGTATCAATATAACACTTTATCATAATCATAAAGCCTGTTGACTATTTTTGGTTCATCTACCAATGGAATATTGAATTTTTCATGTATCCAAACAATCGTGAGCGAGTTCAAGACACATACTGCTAATCAAAGTTCATATTAAGGTCACCGCTTCAAACTAATCTCCATTAAACTTTTGTTAAAGTGTATTAATGTTTACATACTTTGTTTTACTCCGCAGTAACGTGTGTTTGTTTTCTCTATGTGAATGGGTTTGTTACTTTTCAACATTTCGACTATGTGTGTAGGATTAAAATAGGATTGGCATAAACGGAGATTCTTACAGTCCACTCTACAAGTTTAATTAGTATTAATGGATGGTAAGATTGTAGGAAAGTAAGCTCTTACTTAATATTCGACTAGAGAGATAATTATGAAATCTTCGAAACATCAGATCTGGAGAACCATATCCGGATTGTGAAACCATGATCGAATTGACTTACTAAAAATATTTTTTTAATAGCTTCACAAATGAGCTATACCCCATTCGCACATGTCGGCCCCACTATACTTGGAGTCAACGTTCGAGGTCGACTAATGCACAATCGGGGAATCCAATCATACACAACAATGAAGAAAGTACGCACCTCTTGGATAATGATATTCATGGATTCACAAGTACAAACTATTATGTAATTTTAATTGCAAACCTCGCTTATTCCACATTACTGTAACTAACAAATGTCAACATCTACAGCGTAATGTCATACAGGTTATCATTGATGAAGCAGACATTGCAAAATGGGAGGGAAGATTTGAAGTTGGGAAATCTTACTCAATCCTTCAACTCTAAGTTCTTCCCCATACGAAGGGCCCAACAATAACAGGGCACAACTACCAGCTGAAATTAAAAAAACTAACAACAATCCAATTGATCGTAGAAGACCAAAGTGCAGACATACCTTTTCAATGGAGAAACGATAGATTTCAATGATCTCTCACAATACCAAGGAAGACAAAATACATACATTGGTAAGTATTACAAATTTAGGAACAACATGCACATATATTACTTACATGCGGTTACATAACCTTTAACATGTTGCAGAAATATTGGGTATAGTGATTGATGTAACTCCTATATCAACAACTACAAAAACTCAAGCAACTTTGAGTGAGGTGTTGCTATGTAACAAAGGTACCCACTTAAATTATTAACATAAGAATACTTACACCTTTGTAAACGAAACATGAACACTACTGTATTACATTACAAATTTACAATTCACACAGGTTTAGAGCCGCCCGCCTAACACAGTGGACTGACTTCGCAACAAACCAGGGGAGTTACTTATTAACCAACTTCAGAATGATAAATGTCTTGCAAGCATCACAAGTTGCCGTGAAATATTACAATGGTATGAATTATCCAAAACCCACCTAAAATTGTTTTACGTACCTTACATTGTAATAAAGAAGTAAGTCACTCATCGAAGACAAACATAGGTATGTCCGTGGCAACTACTGCGAGAACAATGTTGTTGATCAACCCAGAACATGCGGATACAAGAGAATTGCAGCAACGGTAAATTCACTTCTTAAAATGCCACATTTACACTTTCATGAAACAATACAATATCACAACAAATTGGCACAATGCAGGTACGCTGAAAATGAAGAGGCACAACGAAGAATAAAATGGTTGCACCAGAAAGATATGAGTGTCATTTAGTCAGAGATATACTTTCATGCAACAACCATAACAATAAACAAATACTCGTGGACATCTAATGTAAGTGGTTCTTTACAATATAACTTTAAAGTTACAAAAATATCTCACACTGACAGTTGCATTGCATACAGGTCAAACATTTTAGAATGTTGATTACAATTAAACGATTTGACGCTACAAATGGTTACACGTATATAGCTTGCCATAAATGTAAGAAAAAGGTCACATTGGGAAATGGGACATTTTATTGTAACAAAAGCTAGAACACAAATGTGCAAGTAGAACATAGGTAACACAATCCAATTGCCAAATCTGAATATTCATAATCAAAAATAGGTGACTATACTATTTAAAAAAAAATAAACCTTGCAGGTTCATGCTCAAGGTCACCGTGGAGGATCAACACAAAGGAAAAATGAATGTTACAGTATTTGGCAAGCAAGGAGGAAGGTTGACCAAAAGCACTGCTGAACACTTCTACCAAGTCTCATCACAGGTACAATGCTTAATTGGAATACCCAAAAATATTACTATGACCTCGAACTAAACAATGCATAAATACGCAGGTCTATGGAGATGAATTAATTGCGGCATTCTTGGAGGAATTGGTAGAAACAAAGTGGATATTTGTCATTGAAAGTCCACTACCTCCCAAAATAAATGGAAACCCAACTGTTGTGTTGATAACAAAGGTATGTTGGAAAAAGAATGTTACTACACAACCAACCATCGCTGACATGAACAAGCCTCCATCAAAGAAACATCAACAGAAAAGATGAACACATTCCAATAAAGTACAAGAAGCTTGACCCAATGCATGCCAGGTTACAAGATTTTCGAAGTAATGCCAATTAACTTCTGTATTCATTACAACGACAAAAGGCATCACAACTGCAAGAAGAATGAAGACTTATGGAAATACTTTTATTACCCTTTACTTTTCTTTTAAATTAGATGCAATTCATGTACATGAAACATTTATTACCATAATAATTCAATGTAGCAACATGGACTTAAACGATGCCACATAAATAATAACTAAAAGCATAGCAACCCGTGCAGAGTACGGGAAAAACCTAGTTTATAATTATTATTCATGGCATCTATTCTCTCTATTATTGTAAAACCCCTCCCCAAAAACCTACAACACTGAAATCCTGTAATTTTAGGAGCCCGCTCTTGAGCTCCCCCGTTCTGCATTAAAGATTGAAGCTGTTGGCCTAAAAAAGCACATAAAAAGGGCCTGAAAATGGTAAAGAGGCCTTAATTGACAATAAAAGCTTAATAAGGAACGCTTGAAATTCCAGTCACATTTCATTCCTTTTGAAGTAAAAAAAACCCAACATTTACACCCAATAATAAAAGCTTAGTAACAGAAAAACACTTTAGTGGTAGATTTAACTAAGAATCTGCTTGAGGGTTACATATAAAAACCATCCACTTATAAATTATACCCGGTGGAAATCAAATTTCATTGTCACATCATAATTTTCTGTAATGCAAGGTGGCCACCAAATAGAATACATAAACCAGATAATGGCATGTTCCCGAAACCTCTTATAGATCTCTCTCTAACGCCTCTTACCCAAGAGTTCTCGAAGGTCGAAATGGGACCTATTGGTGAGGGGAGGCACTAAGTAGTTTGTCCATTATTGCTGAGATTTAATTGTAGGATTGTGACATTTTAGTGAAGACTAGCAGCCAAAATTCAGAGAAGCTGGAAAAAGTACTAGGGAGCAGCACCGGCTAAATGTTAGCCCTTTAGGGAGAAGTGTATTTTAATTGAGCTTAATTTTAGGCCAATATTTTTCTTTTTTTGGATAAAATTTTGAGCCAAGATTTTAGTCCAAGATGGTGGAGCATTATGTACATGTAAATAGGAAACCCAAAAAATTAGCTTAAGATTAAGGTCATATACAAACAAATACGAATGTTTTATAATTCTCTCATGCTCGTTTCAAATCTTAATACGCCAATAAAGTAGGATTACGAAAGTTGAGTTCATCGTAATTTAGCAAAATTGAACATATTGTGTACAATATTTTTGACATGGAGTATATTTTTTTAATTACTACTGCAATATATAAATATATTATAATTTTGAAATATTATATTTCTTTGTTTCAGTGTGTATGAGAATAAAAGAAATGAAAAAATTACTAAAATCGTAAAATAATTTGTATATGTCACATAAAATTTCTACTCTACCAATATTTTATGGCCGAATTTCACTTCCCTAAATCCCTTTCATTGTAATAAAAAAAATTATTTTTTAAATATAGGTCTTATTCGCTTCAATTTTTAAAATAAAACAAATTAAAAAAATATTAATGCTAACCTACAATAAATAACATATGAGTATTAGAAAGCATAAAATTATAATTTTAATTAATAATATTAAATAATATATTCAAATATAACGTACATATAAATTACTACATGAAAGTGATATTTATTGCATTTCTATATGCTAATATTATACTAATTAACATAATATACAAAACACATTATTTAATATATAAAAATTATATTCAATTATATATCTATTTTAATAAAATTGAAAATCACCAAAATATAACCTATTATTTTTAATTACATAATTATGCATAATATATATAAAATTTATATTTAGTTACAAACATTATATTCTATTATTACTTCATTACAATCAAGTATATTAAAAAAATTATTTATGTTAATATAATATCAATCCTCTTTAGTAAATTCAAACACACATCATGTATTACACAAAGAAACTCTAGTTTTATTTGCATAAGTTATATACGATATTTTTAAACACGCATCATGTGTTACATATATAGAGAAACTCCATTTCCAACAATTTAAACTCCGGCTTCTAAAATTCGTTGAAAAAGGTTAAAAAAATGTAAATATCATACAGTAATAATCACCTACAAAGAAAAGGAAAATGATTTTTTCCTCCTAAAAGCCCCTGCATCCTAAATTCTACAGTCTATGAAGCCACAAATAATATTAATAATATTTGGGTAAATTACAGAAAACCCTCCTAACTTGTGCTTCAATAACAAAAAACCCCCCTCACTAATAAAATCACTCACTAAACCCCCTAACTTTTGAAAATTTTTCACTTTGCCCCCAAATAACATTTTTTTGACCATTTTGTCCCTCAACAAAAAAAAATTATATTTTATCTCATAATATTTTTTCTGAAAATTTTAAAAATACTTTTTATTTTCTGAACTTATATAAAATATAAAATATTTAATTTTTGTCTAATAATATAAAGCCCTTTTCTAAAAATAAAATTAAATATTAAGGGCAAAATGGTCAAAAATAAGTTGCATGGGGGTTAAGTGATAAATTTTTAAAAGTGAGAGGGTTTTGTGAGTACTTTTATTTGTGAGGGGGGTTTTCTATTTCTGAAATAAAAGATAAGGGGGTTTTCTGTAATTTGTCCATAATATTTAAAGATAAGGGGGTGTTGTTGTTGTATAATAGACACTATATTCTATGAGTTGTATAATAGACACTATATTCTATGTATGATATTAATAATAGTTAAATATGTTAGGTATATGTCTCAAAATTACTTGGCGCATTAAGAAGAAGTGCCATGAAGACCCCGATCGATCGGGTGGAGCTCGATCGATCGGGAATGCTACGTAAAATAGGGATGCATCCAAAGAGGCGGCAGATCGATCGGTGAGGAACTGATCGATCGGGAATCAGGGTTTTCGCGCATCTATAAATACGGACTTAGGGTATGTCAGAATTTATCCAAAGCATACGAGAGGCTTTCCCTATTGCGGCGCCGCAACCAAAGAATATTGAGTGTGAGAGAATATTGTAATTCTTCTTCTTTTGTTCAATAATAAAAGCTCCGATCTTCGCCCGTGGTTTTCTCCCCTTTCGATTGTAAAGGGGTTTCCACGTAAATCCTTGTGTCTATTATTTCGTTTCTCTTTTAGTCCGATTGTTTCTCGTTATTGTCGTGGTATTTGATTCGATTGAGATCCGAGTATATTGTTTATTTCCGCACAAATTGGTATCAGAGCTTGGTTCTTCGAATTGATACAATGGCATTAGGTATTAAAACCGAGGTTGAGAAATTCAATGGTCAGGGAAGCTTTAGCTTATGGCAAGTCCGTGTGAAAGGACTCTTGACTCAGAACGGTTTGAAGAAAGCACTGGAGGGGAAAGAGAAGAAACCAGAAACATTGACCAAGGCACAATGGGAAGAGTTGGATGAGAAGGCTCTCAAGGCTATACAGATATGTTTGGCTGACGATGTTTTGTCAGAGGTATTGGAGATTAAAACCGCAAAGGAGTTATGGGAGAAATTGTTAGACATGTTTTGCCACAAGTCAGTCTCCAACAAACTCGCAGTGAAACAGCGGTTGTACACTTTTCGTATGTCAGAAGGTACATCTCTTAAAGACCATCTTAGCGAATTTACCTCAATTATTCATGAATTAAAGGCTTTGGATGATGTCCCTAAGGACGAGGATCAGGCTATGATTTTACTGTGTTCGCTCTCTAATGCGTATAAGGGCTTCGTATAAAGCATGATATACGGGGGTAAGCCAACCATTACTATTGATGAGGTAAAAAGAAATCTTGTCAGTAAAGAACGGGTAGATAAGGAATTATCTGACTCGGTGAATGACTCGGGTAGTGGCTTACATGTGAGAGGTCGATCAGAACATAGGAGATCCAATGGTGGGAATAAGTCTAGGTCCAAATCTAGACATAAGAACCTATCGTGTCACTATTGTCACAAAAAGGGGCACATAAAGAAAGATTATTACAGATATAAGTATAAATCAAAAGAGGATAACAGGGGTGACCAGGGTAAAGACAAGTCCGCTGAGGCTAGTGTTGTAGAGGAGGATAGTGAAGGAGAATTTCTATTAGTTGTTGATTCTCAATCCAGGTCCATAGATAAGTGGGTCATGGATTCGTGTAGTTCGTTTCATGTTACTCCAAATAGAGACTGGTTCTCCACATATAAGTCTATACAAGGTGGGGTTGTCTTGATGGGTAATGATGCTGCTTGTAAGGTAGTGGGTGTTGGAACAGTCCGTGTGAGAATGTATGATGGAACTATTAGAACCTTAAATGATGTTCGTCACGTGTCGGATTTGAAAAAGAACTTGATTTCTCTAGGCACCCTTGAGTCCAATGGGTACAAGTACACTGCTGAAGGTGGAGTCATGCGGGTCAGTAAGGGTGCGTTAATTGTGATGAAAGGAAACAGGGTTGATACCTTGTATGAGCTTGCAGGTACAACCGTGACAGGTGCAGTTGTTGTTTCCACATCTGCTATGACATATGCAGAGATCACAAGACTATGGCACATGAGAATGGGTCATATTGGTGACAAAGCATTATCTGAGCTGAGTAAAAGGAGACTTCTTTGTGGTCAGTCAACAGGACTGACAGAATTTTGTGAGCACTGTATTTATGGGAAGCAGAAGAGACTCAGCTTCAAGGCAGCAGTGCATCAGACCAAGGGAACGTTAGACTACATACATTCTGATCTGTGGGGACCTTCCAGAGTGGCTTCTAAAGGTGGGTCCAGGTATCTTCTAACGTTCACTGATGACTACTCACGTAAAGTTTGGGTCTATTTTCTTAAGCAGAAAAATGAAGTGTATGATATCTTCAAGAAGTGGAAAGTTCTGCTTGAAAAACAGACAGGGAAGCCGATCAAGAGGTTGAGGACTGATAATGGTCTTGAGTTTGTCGAAGGGGACTTCACTAAATTCTGTGAAGATCAGGGCATAGTCAGACACATGACATGTACAGGTCGACGTCAGCAAAATGGAGTGGCTGAAAGGTTAAATAGGACGTTACTTGAGATGGCTCGTTGTATACTTTCAAATGCAGGATTAAAGAGAGAATGGTGGGCAGAAGCAGTTAGCATGGCTTGCTACCTTGTGAACAAGACACCGCATTCTTCATTACAGATGAAGACTCCTGAAGAGGTATGGTCTGGTTCAACTTCTGATTATTCTCAGATCAAAGTTTTTGGTTGTCCTGCATATGCATATGTTAATGATGGAAAGCTGGAGCCTAGGGCCAAGAAGTGTATCTTTTTTGGTTATACTTCAGGTGTGAAGGGATATAGATTATGGGGTCCATGTGTTCAGAAGTTTCTGACTAGTAGAGATGTTACTTTCGATGAGTCTGCTCTACTTAATCCGCCACACACACTCTCTATTGACAGAGATAATGTTCAGGTTGAGACACCTGATGATACAGAGATACAGTCAGATCAGCAGATTGTTCAGCTTGAGAGTATTCCAGCACCTCAGGTACGGGTTTCTGATGTTGTTACTTATAATGCAGAAACAGGTCAGCAGGTGGAGAATATTACTATAGCTGGTGGTAGACCGAGGCGACAGATCAGGTCTCCTGAGAGATATGGGTATGAGGAGATGACAGCCTATGCCCTCTCTACTGCTGAAATGTTAGATGACAGTGAGCCGACTTCGTATACAGAGGTTGTATCGAGATCAGATGCTGAGAAGTGGCTCGTTGCTATGAATGAAGAGATGATGTCTCTTCATAAGAATCAGACTTCGGAATTGGTGAAGCCTCCTACAGGGAAAAGACTGGTTGGATGCAAATGGGTCTTCAAGAGAAAAAAGGGCATTCCTGGAGTGGAAGATGCGAGGTACAAGGCACGTTTGGTAGCTAAAGGCTACAGTCAGGTACAAGGTGTTGATTTTCATGATATTTTCTCACCTGTAGTTAGACACACTTCGATTCGTGCATTATTGTCTTTGGTTGCCATGCATGATTTTGAACTTGAACAATTGGATGTAAAAACTGCATTCTTGCATGGTGAACTAGAAGAGAGTATCTTTATGCATCAGCCCGAGGGTTTTGT
Organism: Simmondsia chinensis; assembly: GCA_018398585.1. NCBI lineage: Eukaryota > Viridiplantae > Streptophyta > Magnoliopsida > Caryophyllales > Simmondsiaceae > Simmondsia > Simmondsia chinensis. The sequence goes on along the minus strand of JAGTTD010000008.1, from coordinate 4,941,873 downwards.
TGTTGAAGGAAAAGAAGATCATGTATGTTTGCTTAGAAGGTCTTTATATGGTTTAAAGCAATCTCCTAGACAATGGTATAGGAGATTTGATCAGTTCATAACAAGTCATGATTACATCAGGAGTAAGTACGACAGTTGTGGGTACTTCAGAAAGACAGATTCAGGTTTTGTTTACTTGCTTTTGTAAGTTGATGATATGTTAATTGCAACACGAGATACGAAAGATATCGACGACTTGAAATCAATGCTGAAGAGTGAATTTGAGATGAAGGATCTTGGAGCAGCTAAGAAGATATTAGGCATGAAAATTCATAGAGACCAAGAAGCTGAAAAATTATACTTGTCTCAGGAGAAGTATATTGAGAAGGTTTTAGACAGGTTTCATATGAAGGATGCTAACCTGGTTAGCATGCCCTTAGCAGCTCACTTCAGACTCTCAGCGTTAGATTTGCCTCAGACTGAGGAGGACGTCAGGTACATGTCTCAGATTCCTTATTCTAGTGCAGTGGGCAGTATTATGTATGCGATGGTCTGTACACGTCCAGATATTGCTTTTGCTGTGAGCAGAGTTAGTAGGTACATGGCGAATCCGGGCAGAGAACATTGGCATGCAGTAAAGTGGATTCTCAGGTATCTTCGTGGAACCTCTGATTTGTGTTTGGAATATGGGAAAAGTAAGTGCTGTTTGGTTGGGTATGTAGATTTTGACTATGGTGGAGACCTTGATAAGAGGAAGTCCACTTCAGGGTATGTGTTTTGTTTAGGTGACACAGCTATCAGTTGGAGAGTGTGTTTGCAGCCTGTTACAGCACAGTCTACTACCGAGGCCGAGTACATGGCAGTAACAGAAGCGTTCAAAGAAGCCATTTGGTTGAGAGGATTGATTAGTGAAATCAGTGTTGAGCAGGGGACAGTTAAAGTTTACTGTGATAGCCAGTCCGCTATCCACCTAGCGAAAGATTAGATGACTCATCATGACCGAACGAAACATATTGATGTGAAGCATCACTTTATCAGAGATCTGATTGACGAGCGGAAGGTGGAGTTGAGGAAGATTGGGACTGAAGATAACCCAGCTGACATGTTCACAAAAGTTCTACCAGGTAGCAAGTTCGAGCATTGCTCGAATTTAGTGGGTCTTTCAGTTTGATGTAAGTTAGCCCCGGTTGAGGGGACGTTTGTGGAGAAGGTGGAGTTTGTTTTATTGTTGATGTTGATTTTGAGCCAAGGTGGAGATTTGTTAGGTATATGTCTCAAAATTACTTGGCGCATTAAGGAGAAGGGTCGTTAAGACCCCGATCGATCAGGTAGAGCTCGATCGATCGGGAATGTTACTTAAAATAGGGACGCATCTAGAGAGGCAGCCGATCGATCGGTAAGGAACCGATCGATCGGGAATCAGGGTTATCGCGCATCTATAAATACGGACGTAGGGTACGTCAGAATTTATCCAAAGCATACGAGAGGCTTTCCCTATTGCGGCGCCGCAACCAAAGAATATTGCGTGTAAGAGAATATTGTAATTCTTCTTCTTCTTTTGTTCAATAATAAAAGCTCCGATCTTCACCCGTGGTTTTCTCCCCTTTCGATTGTAAAGGGGTTTCCATGTAAATCCTTGTGTCTATTGTTTCGTTTCTTTTTTAGTCCGATTGTTTCTCGTTATTGTCGTGGTATTTGATTCGATTGAGATCCGAGTATATTGTTTATTTCCGCACAAAATATATAAGAGAAATTATCACTTATGTTTCTTGTGGTTTGGCCATTTATTACTTAAGTATCCTAACATTTTAAATATATATAATTAAATACTATGTGGTTTGAATATTTTATCACCTAGGTACCTTATGGCATTGCGTTTGTTATTGTTTTTGTGGCACTGGGAACATAAGCAATAAAGTGTTTATAACTCAAGATACCTCATTGTATATATTGAAATGTCATAATACCTAAATGATAAATATTTGCAACTTAAAAAATAATTTAACTCAGTTAATACAAATTACGAAGTACAATACAAATAAATACCACATGTGCATCGCACAGGAATAAACCTAGTTTATATTGTTATTGTGACAATAACATTTTCTGCTCTAATGATATCATTTAAATGTTTACATTTATTTAATATATATAGTTTGTTACCACTACAAATCATGCAATAACGTTTACCCGAGATCATATGCCGCTTTTCAATCCACTCCCTTTCATTAGTACGTGTTTATGAAAATTAAACACCAAGAAAAACAGTTTCGAATTATTGGACCAGTTGTTGCAACCGCATTGCCCGATAGTATGGCAATGATGTTGAAGGCGTGTGATATATAATCGTGGAAGGCATATGATATATAACCGCGGATTAAGCAAATAGGAAAAGAGGGACAAAGTCAAGTATACTCATTGTGTTTCAATGGCCATACGATACACAAGTGATACAAACTAAAGGGAAATCATCTTGTTAAGAACTGTACATGTGAGTACAGAAAGAAAAGACCAACATATAAGTCTAATAAGTTACTGATGTGTTTTTATAAGTATTTAAAACCACATGCTCGCAAGTGTGTGAGATTGTCGTAGCTAAATTGGGTGTACGGGTGTCGCATTCATAGGGAATCGGAGTTAAGTGAGATTTAGTTGTTAATGAGCAGTTTGAATTAGGTTTTTGTTGGTTTGAATTATTTGTTTACTAAATTAACGAAACTATCGATAAACTAAAGGTGTCAATTCAATTGAGGTTGGTTTAGGGAATGAATTCAGGATAGCTTTACTTATACCTCGTCATTATATTATACTATGACAATGATTTAGGTGGCTTAGGCTACAAGTATTAAGCCTGGGTTAATATTTAAATTAGGACTTAGAATAATGAATTAGTCGAAAGGCACAACCTATCACATCACTCTACATGTAGCATAGATTATCTCATTAGCACTACTTAATTCCTTTCTTACTCCTAATTTGATATTAAACATGAATTAATAGTTAAGTTAGGGCTTAGAGTAATGAATTAGTATAAGGGAATAACCAATCTTATTACCCTAGGTGTAGCATGAATTATCACAATAGTACTAACAAATTCCTTTGTCACTCCTAATTAAATATTGATTTATATAAAAGATTATGTTCAGGGTTGGGCACAACCTCAACCTTGATCACGCGTGAAAAACTAATTATGTTCTAGGCTACAAGCTCGTAAACAAACGCTAATAATTTGGAGATCTTATCATGGCTACAAGCACACACAAAAAACACCAAACAATGCGTATATGATATAACATAAATCTAATGTCAAAAGCACAATATAAATCTGAGATACGGATGGCTACTCATCCTTCATCCCAAAACAAAAGAGTCTACTCCTTTATAGGAGTTTGACGCATCATTAAAATCAATAGAAAAAGAAACAATGGAAAAAATTAGGAAATGAGACTCCCCCAATTTGCATTACCGTTGATCCAAGCTTCCTTCCAGCACTCTGATCACCTATGCTTCAGCGTTTGAGAACCCTTTGGATCTTGTAGCGGATTCGAGAAGGAAAGGAGGAGAGGAGACGCGCCCCAAAGATGGGGAATATAGATCTCCCCCTCTTCATTTATAGGTGGGGCGTCGTTTAGGATACATCCAGATCCCCCCCGATCGATTGGCCACTTCAGTCGATCGATCGGCCACCCGTTGACAGGTTGCGCAGTTAACTTAAAACGTGCGTAACTTTTGATCTGTAAGGAGTTACGGGCCAATTATATACCAAATCGAAGCTCTCAAAGAGATCTACATGACCCTAGTGGTTTCATTAGTAGATTGGAAAATTATTGGGTCATAAATGATCTTCTTTTAACCTTTTGCTAGTTTTAAGCTTGACCGTTTGCCAAAATGCATGGTCAATAGATCCACGTGCCCAAGAAAAGACTCTTTTTGACCAAATCTTGACCCAATGGGTACTTACTTTACACATATGGTTGGATTTCTAGGAATAGTCTTCAAATATGCCTCAATTATGCTTGATTATGTAGTTTTTTAACTTTTTTTGCTCCATTGCACTCTAAGCCTAAATGTTGTTGATATGTTTTCAAAATAAAGTTATTAACAAAGTGTTTCGGAATTTTTTATACTATATTTGGTCTAAGTATGGTGTGTGTCGACACATGTGTTGAGTGTGTCGACACATAACTATGTAAAAAGGCTCTCAGGGTTCTATGTGTCGACACACAGGTTCTGTGTATCGACACACAATCCTACAGTAACCCCGTGTATTGATGTAAGTGTCGACACTTGCTTCGATATACAGCCTTACAGTACCCTATGTGTTGATGTAAGTGTTGACACACAGTTCGACGCACAGCCTTACAGTGAGCTTTGTGATGGTCTGTGTGTTGACACACGACACACGGGGCAATTTTAACCGTTACTTTGCATGGTTAAAAGGGGTTTTTGGCAATTGGTTTGGATAAGTTTTGGGATGTATGTGACCCTTCATAATAGACATTTTGCTTTAAAATAAATGTGTCCCACCATACTGATTGAAGATAAATGAAAAGATCTTGAAAGTATCTTGCAAAATCATTCTCATTTACACCTCTTATTCTTTCCTTCCTACTCGTAGTCTCACTTCATTTTTGGCTCTCATTGTGTCCTTGAGACTATTTTTCTACCCTTGAAAGAAGTCCTAAGGATAGCGATTACTTGTCTTGAGACCTGAGATTGGTTTACCGATACCGGACTTGTAAGAAATTTTCCAACAATCTTAAGACTTATTTTCCCAGTTTGATCATGGCTTCTTCCTTACGCTAGTTGATAGCCAACTTTGTGAAACTTGATCGTTTTGATGGCTGAAACTTCCGTCATTGGCAAAGGAGAATGCATTTTATGATTACGATGCTGAATGTGGTGTATAATTCCCGATCCTTCATTTGATGAGGAAACATTGTCCGAGCAACGGACATGACTGAAGTTGGAGAATAATGATTATATCTGTGGGGGACATATCCTCAATGGCGTTACGGATGCCCTCTTTGACATCTACTCCAACGTGCCTATCGCCAAGGAGTTTTGGGACACCATTGAAGCATGATACATCATGGAGGACGCAACAAGTAAGAAATTTTTGGTTAGTCAATTTAATAGTTATAAAACGATTGATAATCTTCCGGTAATGAAACAATTTCACGAAATAGAAAGAATATTAAACCATTTTAAGCAACACAACATGAATATGGACGATACTATTGTCATTTCCTCCTTGATAGACAAACTTCCACACCCTTGGAAAGATATTAAGAAAGGTCTTAAACACAAAAAGGAAGACACGTCTATCAAGGAGTTGGCTAACCGTCTCCGCATTGAAAAAGGGTATAGGTTGCAGGACGAAAATAAGGATCACCCCGTGACATTGGAAAGGTTAATGTCATGAAAGAAGGACAATCGAGTAAAGGATCGAAACGAACCAGACACTTCCAAAAGAAACGGGATGACAAGAGGCCAAAGCCTGTCTGTTGGGAGTGTCATAAGCCCAATCATTTGAGGAAGGACTGTTATCGCCTTAAGAACAAAAAAGGTAAAGGGCTAGACCATCGCACTAAAAATTCGAATAAAACTTCATGGCGATAATATCCGAAATCAACCTTGTCCAAGATGATGACTCTTGGTGGGTCGATTCAGGGGCTACAAAACATGCATGTAAATATAGGAGGTTCTTTAAAGTGTTTGAACCCATAAATAATAGAACTATATTATTTATGGGTAATGGAGCAACCACATCGGTCAAGGGTAAGGGAAATGTTGATTTACTTTTCACTTTGGGAAAAACCCTTACCTTGACTGATATGTGTTATGTCCCGGATGTGAAGAAGAACCTTGTATCTGGTAGCCTGTCGGATAGGCTCAAGTTTAAGTTGGTCTTTGAGGCCGACAAATTTGTATTGTCTAAGGGTGCAGCATTCGTTGGCAAAGGATACTTCTATGAAGGCACGTTTAAACTTAATATTAATAATAAGATAGTTCGATTTATATGCTTGGTTTTTCATTTCTTTGGCATCAAAGACTTGGTCACGTCAATTTTCGTAGAATGCAAGAAATGGCAAATTCATCAATAGTTCCTTATATTAACAAAGTTAATGACAAATGTAAAACATGGATGCTTATGAAAATATCAAGATTATCGTTTCCTTAGGTTCAAAGGCAAACGAGTCTACTTGATCTAATGCATAATGATTTGTGTGATTTTAAGAATACTCCGACTTTAGGAGGAAAGAGATATTTCATTACTTTTATAGATGATTGCTCTAGGTATTGCTATATATTTCTCGTAAATTATAAAGACGAATCACTGGACAAATTTAAAACATTTAAGGCTGAAATTGAATTACATTGTGAAACTTTTATAAAACATCTTAGAACTAATCGTGGCAGGGAGTATTATGATTCCAAATATTTCAAAACCATAGGAATAGTACATGAGGTCACGGCACCTTATACGCCATAACAAAATGGCGTGGCTGAGTGGAAAATTCGAACTTTAACCGAGATGGTGAATGCCATGTTATCATATTCCGGATTCAGTGATGGTTTTTAGGGTGAGGCCATTCTTACGGCCTATCACATTTTGAATCGTGTTCCTAATAAGAAAAAGCAAAATTACCCCGTATAAACATTGGAACAAACAAGCCCTGAATTTGAGTTATTTTAGAGTTTGGGGTTGTAGGAAAGTTGTTAAAGTCCCTGTGCCTAAAAGGAAAAAGTTAAGTGAAAGAGGAATCAATTGTATATTCATTGGTTATGCAGCTCATAGTAAAGCCTATTGGTTCTATATGCTTGAATCAAATGATTATATAAACGTTAATGCCATAATAGAAACAAGATGCCATCTTTGATGAAAGATGTTTTTCCTCAATTCCTAGATTGAAGGACAATGTATCAGTTGAAAATGACATCCCTATGTCATATGATGGAAACCATCATGAAAGGGAAGAAATCCATGATAACGCTCTAGAACTCCAAAGAAGTAAAAGAGCGAGGAAAGAGAAATCTTTCGGACCGGACTTCTACACATTTTTGGTAGAAGGTACTAGAGACAATGTGGACCATCTAACTCCATCTTGTTGTGTCACAAAACTGGATCCAATAATGTTTGATGAGGCTATGAAGTCTCATGATACCATTTTTTAGAAAGAGGAGATAAATGATGAGATTGACTCCATCATGGGTAACAATACTTAGATTCTAGTGGATCTTCCACGAGGAAACAAGCCCATAGAGTGTAAGTGGATCTTCAAGAAGAAGATGAATGTCAATGGAACTATTAATAAGTTCAAAGCCCGGCTGGTGGCTAAAGTGTTTACCCAAAAAATGGGATAGACTACTTTGATATGTATGCCCCGGTGGCAAGGATATTGACAGATAGCTCTTGCCTCTATTACAAGTTAAAGATTCACCAAATGGATGTGAAAACAACATTCCTAAATGGTGAGCTACAGGAAGACGTGTATATGGAACAATCGGAAGGGTTTGTTATTCCGAGCCAAGAGAAAAAATTATATAAATTCATACGATCTCTGTATTGGCTAAAACAAGCCCCTAAACAATGGCACTAAAAGTTTGACCAAGTTGTTCTAAACAACGGATTCAAAATCAATGAATCGGACAAGTGTGTCTATAGCAAGTTGGAAAATGGCAAACGGGTCATTATTTGTTTATATGTCGATGATATGCTGATTTTTGGTACTGATTTGGAACAGGTAGAGAAAACTAAACAATTTCTCTTAAGTAACTTTGCTATGAAAGACACGGGTGAGGTTGAGGTTATTCTCGGTATAAGAATTATAGGGAGTGGTAATACACTATCCTTCACTCAATCTCACTATATAGAAAAGGTGTTGAAAAGATTTAACTTTGGTGCTTGCGCACTTGTGTGTACACTGATGGATCCAAATACGAAACTTGTACCGAATTGCGGTACTCAAGTGGCATAATTGCAGTATGCCAAAGTCATAGGATGTCTAATGTATGCTATGTCTAGCACAAGGCTCAATATAGCCTTTGCTATTGGAAAGCTAAGTAGATATACTAGCAATCCGAGCAAATTACATTGGCATGCAGTATATAAAGCAAAGCAAAGCAACATACCCAGTGCCCCAAGGGCTCCCGCCTAAGCAGGGTTTGGGGGGGCGGATGTACGCAGCCTTCCCCCTTCAGCATATTACCCCTGAAGAGAGGTTGTTTCCGAGTGCCCCCAACCTGAGGGTGAGGACTTCCCAAGAGGCCAGCCATCCTGGTACTACTCTCGCCCAAGCACGCTTAACTTCGGAGTTCTAATGGGAACCGATGACGGCATGTTAGTACCCTCTTTGGTTATTAGCTTGCAGTATATAGAATACTGAAATATCTTAAGAAAACCATGGATTACGGTATTTCTTTTTCCATTTTGAAAGGATACTCTGATGCCAGTTGGATCTCCAATGTGGAAGATCATACCTCTACAAGCGGGTGGGTTTTCTTGCTTGGTGGGGGTGCGGTTTCTTGGGGTTCCAAGAAATAGGCACGTATTTCAGATTCTATGATGGTAGTGGAGTTTATAGCTCTTACATCCGTGACAAATGAAGCTGAGTGGTTAAAGGATCTCTTGTATGAGATTCCTTTGTGGCTTAAGCCGATCTAACCTATTTCTATGCATTGTGATAGTCAGGCTACGCTTTCAAAAGTGCATGGTGAGGTGTATAATGGAAAGTCCAGACACATTGGTGTGAGACATAGTATAGTGAGATAACTTATCTGAGAAGGGGTCATCACTGTGAACTTTGGAAGAACAAGTCAGAATTTAGTGGATCCATTTGCAAAAGGTCTTGTTAGAGACTTGGTTTTAAGAATAAATGAAGGGATGGGGCTAAAACCCGTCTATCTTAGTCACCCATAATGGACCCTCAACTCAACACCTAGTACAACACCAGGTCTTGAGTTTAATGAGAGAGCTTCGTCATCCTTGTGATTGCAAACACTAAAAATGATATTCCATCCCGTGTGTGAAGTGCTTGGTAACCTGTGACAAAGGAACAAAGAGGATGAGCTTATGCTCTTAATGGACCCGAGTATATTATTGAATGTCGTGATGCAGGGACATGATCAATGGCGTCTACCTATGTGAGTGTGAAGTTTGGGCACTTCAAAGAGTGATTTAATGACATGGGTTTGGCTTTGAAACACTCATAAAGGGTACAGGACACAAGGTCATAAATGTGTCGGTATGGGAGATGAGATATGTGTAGGGAGTAAGTCTTGTATGTGGAGATATGTTCAGTTAGTCAAATAGAATTTATGGTTCAAAGCTTGGTCCACCATTTTTGTTCCGATTAATTGTAACGTGTCTTCAATCGAAAGACACTCTCACTGATGCATAAAGGCTTCTTATTATATCGAGATGCTGGAATTGTAATATAAGAATGAATGTATTTTGAAAATGGGCGGAGAATGTTGATTTATTTTCAAAATAAAGTGATTAATAAAGTGTTTTGGATTGTTTATAATGTATTTGGTCTAAGTATGGTGTGTGTCGACACATGTGTTGAGTGTGTCGACACACAACTATGCAAAAAGGCTCCCAGGTTTCTGTGTGTCGACACATAGGCTCTGTGTGTTGACAAAAAAAATCTTACAGTAACCCCGTGTGTTGATGTAAGTACTGACACTTACTTTGACACACAACGTTACAGTACCCTATGTGTCGATGTAAGTGCCGACACTCAGTTCGACACACAGCCTTACAGTGAGCTGTGTGATGGTATGTGTGTCGACACACAGCCTTGTATGTTGACACACAGCTTCAACACACAGGGCAGTTTTGATCGTTATTTTGCACAGTTACAAGAGGTTGGTTTGGACAAGTTTTGAGACGTATGTGATCGTTCATAAGAGACATTTTGCTTCAATATAAATATGTCCCACCATATTGATTGGAGATAAATGAATAGATCTTGAAAGTATCTTGCAAAGTCATTCTTTCCATCTCTTGTTCTTTCCTTCCTACTCATTGTCTCATTTCATATTTGGTTCTCATTGTATCCCTGAGACTATTTCACTATCCTCGAAATAAGTCTTAAGGACAGTGATTACACGCCTTGAGACCAGAGACTGGTTTGTGATACCTGACTTGTAAGAAATTTTCTAACAAACGTGCCTAGATTACAACAAAAAGCACGTGCAAATGCCAAATATGTTGTGTTGTGGAAATGAGAAATAACATATGTAAATATAAGATACATCAATTACTCCACCTAATACCAATTGGTTTTAGGATGGAACCCACTTGAGCTTATATATGAATTTCATGTGTGCTAACTCCGTGGGTCGAGCCTAAAGATCCGTGAAATTTAACACATCTCAACATGATGCAAGAATTCAGTTGACAAGTCAGATGGCCAATTCTGTTTCATATGGTGCTTTATCAACTACACAATGCTAGCAATAGCTTGCTTTCTTTAAGCAACCAGTTGTTATCTCAAGAGCATAATGGCTCAAATGCCGTAGAGTCTAGTAAGAGCAATGGTTTTTTTTTTTTTTTTTTTCCCGATAATCAATGAGAAAAGTTGTGATACAAACATGCACACCCGCAAAAGCAAAGCCTGAGCCAACTTGTAGAAAAGTGCACATCAGAAAAAGATAAAACAAAAACATCACAATCAAGAAAAAAGGAATAAAAGGAAATTACAGGGGATACTAAAAGAAGCTAAATGACTACACCATCTGATACAAATGGAATCTTTGACACTCTGACTCCCAGGGTTAACACGGTACCCATCATAGGAGTGTACTCTCGGGGTGACGGGTTGGAGTATGCTTCAATTTGCTCAATAATGAAACAATAACTAGAAAAACCAATAAGACGAACCCATCTCAGTCTAGGACCGAGAGCTTCTCTCTCCATTTTATTTTATAGTTTCCATTGATATTCCCTTATAATTTGCCCGATTCATTCCAAGTCAATAAATGTTTTATTGACTCCTACTAGCTACTTCCATTTTTGAGCCTTTAGATAAGAGTTCAATGTTGTATTCCCCTTCCCTGCTTTTGTCAAATAAAGAAAAAGTGCTAAGGTTCCGTTTTGGGACTATTATAGGCTGAAAATATTGATTAGGTTGCTCCTCCGGTCCCACCTTATCTTTTGGTACTATTTGCCTCCCGTAAAGTGTGTATGACCGATATGTTTGCCTCCTCTGTCTTTTTGTTGCTGATGTCATTGATTAGGTTCATAATGCACCAAGGAACACCACGCTCACCCCTTATCGATCCTATGGCAATTTCAGCCCCGTTTATAATGATATTCTTAAGTCCTAGATTGATATCTTTAAAGATCCCATCTCTTGCATGACACACATATGGTTGCTCCTCTTTTATTTGGTCTAGACTCTAGAGCTCAATTTATCTGTTTCTCTGTTTATCTTTATCTCCTAGTTAGGATGGCCATGAAATTTGTTTGCAAACCTTTGCAAGGAGATAAAAAAGTGGCTGTCATTCAACGTTTCTTTTTTATGTCATGAGTTCTTGAAAACTCAATCATGTTCCTCACATCTAATTCCTTGAGGTTTTAGGCTGGGAGCAAAATGGTTGATAACTAATGGATTAATCTTGACAGTTAATCAGTTACGGAAGAGTGAATTGATAGTTATTGTTTTTACATCTTATAAATTCTCCTATGTTTTTAGACTTCAAAATGTGGTTGTGATTGTATTGGAGATGTAAAAACAATCTCTTCCATCCCTGATAGTTATTCCCCTTCGTTTTAATAATTTAAAATTCATACTCGTTTTCAATATATGATAAAATTGGATTATTTATTTTATTTGTGCTTTTAAGGATTGTGATTCTTGGAAACAATCTCATTTTGCAAAATAAGGTTGTGTACATTTCATTTTTCCTAAATTATGGCTTGGCGGGCAGCACTAGATTTGTTGCTGATGTTATATTTAATTTTATATGTCTTTATACCCATTTGGTCAACATAGTAATTTTAGCAGAAATATATTTGTAAAAAAAGAGCTTTTAATATAAGTAGTTTAATCGAAATTTTTTTAGTTTTTATTTGTATTTTTACTTTAAAAAAACTGTCATTTTTTCAATTTTATTTTTATATTAAAATTTTTTTATACCAGATACCCTCATATTCTCCTATGTTTGTAAGATGTTAAAATAACAACTATCAGTTCACTCTTCCATAACTGATTAACTGTCAAGATTAATCCACTGAAGTCATACATAATAGTTATCAACCATTTTGCTTCCAGGCTAAAACATCAAGGAATATGATGTGAGGAACATGATTGAGTTTTCAAGAACTCACGACATAAAAGAGAAAATGTTGAATGACAGCCACTTTTTATCTTCTTGTAAAGGTTTACAAACAATATTTCGGCTATCCTAACTGGGAGATAAAGATGAAAAGACAAAAATATAAATTGAGCTTTAGAGTCTAGACCACTTAAAATAGGAGGAACCATCTGTATGTCATGTAAGATATGGGATCTTTAAAGATATCAACCAAGGTTTAAGAATATCATTCTAAACCGGGATGAAATTGCCATAGAATTGATAAGGGGCAAGTGTGGTGTTCCTTGGTGCATTACGAACCTAATCAATGACATCAGTAGCAAAAGACTAGAGGAGGCAAACATCTCGACCCCACACAATTTAAGAGAGGTAAATAGTGCCAAAAGATTAGGCGGGACTGGAGGAGCAATCTAATCAACATTTTCAGCATATAACAGTCCCAAAACAGAACCTTAGCACTTTTTCTTTATTCGACAAAAGCGGGGAGGGGGAATACAAAATTGAACTAAAAGGCTAAATCAGGGAAGTAGTTAGTAGGAAATAATAAAATGGTAGTTAGTTGGTCGATAAGTTAGGCAAAGCAGGTAAGTAGTTTTGGATATAGGTGATAATATAAAAGGGTTCGTGAAGTGTAATTGGGAGATTAAGCAAATACAATAATGAACCATTTCCTCTCTCCTCAACTCTCTCTCTCTCTCTCTAATTCTTTCTAACCCTAATTTTCTTTCTCTAATTTTATCATCTACTTCTCTTCGTCTTCAATCCAATATCAATTGGTATCATATTATAGTTCGTGCTGCGGTATTGTTCATTAATGGTCAAAGGAATCAGTGGTACGGTTGAATTGTGTCGTTTAGAGGCTCGTTTACAAGAACGTGAAAACAGGTTGCATAACTTCTTCGATGAGAAGTTTGATGAATATGAAGACCAGCAGAAATGCTTGATCAACACACTTTTTGGAGTTCAGGCTGACGTATCTTTGATTAAAACCGAACAAGGTAAAATCATGGAACAGTTAAGACAACTTACCACATAAAGAAATCAAGATTTGCCTCCAATTCTTGATTTCCCACCAAGACAAATGGTTGCTCTAGAACAAGATGTGGTTCTTTGTGAGAAGATTGCCCAATCTCCACTATATCCTACGCAAACACATGAAGGATAAACAAACCACAAAGAAGCTTACGACGAATTGGTTCCCTACTCTTCTATGGAAGATAATCTCGATAATACCCAAGAATTAGTAGAAGATGATGCACGCCCAGAGAAAAATAAGAACGAAGATGAGCATAAAATTGTGATGATGGATTCACTGAAGGGGTTGTAAGAAGCTCCTTTACGATATATGGAGGTTGATATAACCAAGGCCAAATCTCTCTCTCAAGATGTTGGATTCTGTTTTTTTCCTTTATCCAAGACTTTCAACTTAGAGTTCTTCAATATCGGTCACCACATAATATTTGCAAAAAAAGGATACAATGGCAGGCTTTTACGCTTACAAGGTGGAATCCAATATAAGCATAACAACTCTTGGGAGATTAATTTCCAAGCTTGTGTTCCACATCTTCATTTTTTATCCCGGGGGATTATTAGTCTGTATGCCAGATGCGAATCAGGACGCTGGTTTTTGATTACGTATTTTGGTTATGTTTTTTTCTCCAATTCTTCCTTGAGGGCAAGGAAGTTCTTTAGCGAAAGATAATGATACATGTAATACATAAAGTAAGTAGTTAGTAGGAAATAGTAAAATGGTAGCTAGTTAGTTGATGAGTTAGACAATGTACTTAAGTTGTCTTGGACATTAGGTGGTGATATAAAATGGATTGTAAAGCATGATTGGGAGATTAAGCAAATACAATAACAAACCATTTTCTCTCTCCTAAACTCTCTCTCTCTCTTTCTAATTCTTTCTAACCCTAATTCTCTTTCTCTAATCTTCATCATCTACTTCTGTTCTTCTTCAGTCTGATTCAATAAGGATTGGTGAGTTAATCATATTAAACATGCTAATCAGCTCTGACCAAACTACTTCCCTCCCCAAACGTGAACATGGTGCATAGATAAGACAAACAACACAATCAAAGCTATCACCAATTAAAGATCCATGTAAACAAATCCATCTCGTGCCTTTAACGGCATGTGATACTGCAAAGTCCCTCTTATGCCACATCAATATGATTCCTCCAGCTCCCTCCATAGCAGGGACATCCTCCCACGAGCAGTCATCTGAGCTGCAACATTTAGCTATAATTCTCTGCTTCACACTACGGTGTTTTGTCTCCACTAACCTTAGGATACTTGGACTTTGTGTTTTCACCAAATCTCTTATAGTTGCTTTCTTCTCCTAACCCCCAAAACCCCGAATGTTTCTTGAGCATATCTTCATTTTCGTGTTGCTGCAATCGGTATACGACGCTTCTTCTTCTTTTGTGCGTTCATCGTATGATCATACTCATCAACCTTGCAAATCATCTTTGCTATTTCGTCCTCTACCCATTGAATCTCAAGTCCATTCTCTCTCTCATCCTCCATGCTCTTCTTGCTTTCTCTTTCTTATGGTTGTTATAGTTGATGATTTTGCCCTTTGCTTTTGCTGATTTTCTACGACTCGATTCAACTAGTTTGGCTTTTGGGTCTGTTTGTGTTTGACTGGAATTAGTTGATGTGGGGGTGACATTTATCTTTCCAATGTCACCAAGGGATCTTTATTCTCGTCCTGCAACCTGTATCATTCCTCAATTCGAAGATGGTTAGCCAATTCCTCCATAGACATGTCTTCCTTCTTGTGTTTGCGACTTTTCTTAATGTCCCTCCATGAAGGCGGAAGTTTTTCTGTCAAGGAGGATATAATAATAGTATCGTCCATGTTCATATTGTGTTGTTTAAAATGGTTTAAAATTTTTTCTATTTCATAAAATTGTTCCATTACTAGATGATTATCAACCATTTTATAACTACTAAATTGACTATCTGAGAACTTATTACTTGCTGCGTCCTCCGCCATGTACCATGCTTCAAGAGCGTCCCATAACTCCTTGGTGGTAGAAACATTGGAGTAGATGTCGAAATGGGCATCAGTCATGCTGTTGAGAATGTGTCCCCTACATATGTAACCGTCGTTCTCCCACTTCAAACGGGCATGTTGCTTGGAAAGTGTCTCCACCTCATCAGTTGGTGGATCAGGAATTGGTGTATTCAGGACATACACCATGTTGAGAGTCGTAATCAGAAAATTCATCTTCCTTTTCTAGGGTCGGAAGTTCCCACCATCAAACCGGTCTAATTTCACAAAGTTTGCTGTCATCTCTCGCAATGAAGAAGCCATCCCAAACCTGAAAATTAAGTTTTAACATTGTTGGAGAAATTGCTTCAGAACCGGGTAACCAGATGATCTCAGGTGTCGAGGTTGTATGATCACTTTTATTAAGACTCATTTCGCCTTAACGAAATAGTCTCGGGGATACAACGACAACTAAAATATGAAGTGAGAGTGTGTGTAAGAAGGAATAGAAGAGATATGAATGAGAATGAAACTTTCCAGGATCTTCAAAATAATGTTTCATAAAGTCCATTTTCAATCTTTCATGAGACTCCCAAATCAGTCAAGTGTGGTTTATTTATAGATGAAGAAAGCTTAAAAGACCTCCCAAGAGTTATCCAAAAGAATTGCCAAAAACCACTTCCAACTACGCAAAGTAATAGTCATAATTGCCCTGTGTGTCGAAACCGTGTGTTGACACACAGGACCATGTGTATCGACACACATCCACACACAGCTCACTGTAAGCCTATGTGTCGAAGTGAGTGTCAACACTTGCTACGACATGTGGGGTATTGTAAGATTGTGTATTGAAGCTATGTGTCGACACACACTTGAACACATGTGGTTTTGTTGACCTGTGTGTCGACACACAAATGCTTGGGATCGCTTTTGCAGAATTGTGTGTCAACACACACAATCCATGTGTTGACACACACCTAAATCAAGCCCAACACAATCAAAACAAGTATGAAACACTTCTCAAACACTTTATTAAGTATTCTATTTTGAAAATACATCAACAATCCTTGTGTCATAATTTGATACTTTCATTTTATGACACATTATTTTGTTCACATATATGTATGCTCCGTCATAATCTAATGAATGTTTTCTGTAATTTGTTGAATTTGCTCACTTCTTATGGGAGAAGGAGTTAATCTTAGAAGCGCCATGAGCAAAGAGTTTTGGTGTCTTCACCGACATAGTTTTATCTCATTTATAGCGAGATTGGAGGACCTTATGTAATTAGCATGATTGTATTTTTGAGGATATCTTATCCTTAACTATTTGTACATTTTTTTTTCTCTTAATATAATTCTTTTTGATTAAAAAAATGTTACTGTAATCGATGCTAGATTTTGTATTCCAAGAATTATATGGGTAGCTCATGATGAATTGCTAGGTAGGGTTATTTGTACTTAGCCCTCCTAGCATCCTCTTTACCATCGTAATATATATATTACCTTAGTCATTATCGAAAAAATTCATTAGACTTCGAAAAAAATTTATCATGTTTTAGCATTTAGTATCTACACAATTTTAAATGTAACATCTATTTTAGAATATAGTCTCTAATAGATAGATATAAAAAGTTATAAATTTTTGAGAAATTTATTACTTGTGTATCCTAATATTTTAATATATAAAATATGGTAGGTTGCGGTTTAAATATTTTATGACTTAGGTATCTTGAAGCTTTAGAATTTTATTAATAAAAAAACACTTTTTTTAGAATTCGATAAATGTTCATTAAAAAAATGTTAAAATGAAATATGATTCCAATAGTATCCTTATGATGACTCTTTTCTACAACATGTTACATCTTTTCAACAATATTTAGGTAGTTTACATTAACAGGCGGTAAATTTTTTATCGTAATTTGCTCAATTTTTATTCAAAACATCGGCTAACTTATACAAATCATGAAAATTATATACAATATCAATATTTTATGTATTAAACTAGTCAAATTCTTATAAAAATTTATGAAATTCCAATATAAGGTACCTAAGTAATAAAATATTCAAATATCAAGATACCTCATTATATATATTGAAATGTACAGGTACTTTGGCGATATATGGTCAAATCTAATGTTACATAACTAATAATTTCCTGAATTCTCTATTTTTAACTGAGGTTATTTATATTTTAGTACTTTGACGTTTGTAAAAATAACAAAAGGCCAATGACCTTTTTGATTTATCTTTTAGTACCTTGAATTTTCTTTGTATTAATAAATAGACCTTTTATGATGAGATGATGTCATGTTTTGAGCAAAAAAGCTCATGCAACAGGTTACTGCAAATACCCAATAAAATATATTAAGAAAAATACCCCTTAAACTCGTTCAGGACATTTTAAATGAATAACAAAACGATGATGTTTTAACAAAGGTTGCGTCATTTGGCCTTGAGAATAAAATATTAATCATGGCGCTAAACTTTAAGGTTAGACACCAAAAATGATTTTGGTGAAAGGGAAATTTTGTCTTTCAATGTTTCCCATAAGAGATGTCGTCAGAGAGGGTCTTATTGATGCGTCTCATTTCTATATGTTTTATGCCTCACTTCTGTGATATATTCGGCTATTACATGTGTTCTTATTGCAATTTTATTTAGGCTAGGAGCGAAATGGGTCAAAGACAACTTGAAAAGTGGTAAAAGACAAGCAAAATTTGACATATTTAAAGATTACATTGAGAAACCTAACCACGTGTGGAAAAAGAACCCATTGGATCAAGATTCAGTTGAAAAAATTCTTCCCTTGGGGTGTGTGGATAGATCGATCAAGCATTTTCGCAATCGGTTGAACTTTAAACGAGCAAAAGGTTAAGAAAAGAGAATTCATGACCAATAATATCCGACCCCACTTAAGGTACTGCTGGGATCATGTAGATCTCTTTGAGGGCTTCGTTTTGATACAAAATTTGACCCGTAACTCCTTACAGATCAAGGATACGCGTGTTTTAAATTAACTGCGCAAGCTACGAAAATAGCAGCCAATTAAAGGACCTAATTATTCCCAATCTTTGCTCTTTATTCACTTCTCCTCTTGCTTCGAGCAGCCAAGAGAGACCCGATTCTCAAAAGCCTGAAATGCAAGTGGTTGGAGTACCGGGGAATCAAAGCAATAGTGAAGTCAACACCAATCAACGGAGTCTTCATCCATGTGTTTTCCTTTACTTTTATGTTTAGAATTTGAGTTTTATATAACTCCTATGGAGAATTGGACTGCTAGTTTAGGGGTAAAGGACGGGTAGCCGTCTAGATTCCAAATTTATATTTTATCTTTGAAAATGACTTATGTTGTGTTATTTTCGCACCTATATAAGGAATTATTTATTGAGATTGGTTTTCTTTTTATGTGCTTGTAGCCATTGCTAGATTTCCGGTTTAATCTGCAATTCGTTTTGTGCTTGTAGCATAGATTAGTATAGCAGGTTCTTCATGAGTGGTCATGGTTGAGGTTGTACACAACCCAGAACACAATTTTTATACAAACTAATACTAAATTAGGAGTAACAAAGAAATTTGTTAGTACTATTGAGATAATCCATGCTACCTTTGGAATCATAAGATGGGTTATGGCTTTAGACTACTTCATTATTTTAAGCTCTAACTTAAGTATTAATCAAAGTTTAACATGAAATTAAGTGTGATAAAGGGATTTAGTAGTGCTATTGAGATAATCCATGCTATACATAGAGTGATAAGATTGGTTATGCCCCTATACTAGTTCATTATCCTAAACCCTAGTTTAATGTTAATCTAGATTTAGAGGCCGCAGCCTCAACCTTTAAAGTTATTATTATGATAAAATATAATGAAAGGATCTGAGTTAGGCGAACTCTAATTCATACCATAAACTAGCTTTGATCGATTGATATACCTATTTACTGTTTAATTCTTTAAATTTAGTTAATCACTCATATTTTCTACAAAAACCCATATCTTAACTACTTGTTTTTTTTTTTAACATATCCAATGCCATAGGCGCTCCCACCTAAGCAGGGTCCCGGGGGGGGGGGGGGGGGGGGGGGGGATGTATGCAGCCTTCCCCCTTCAAATATATTACCCTTGAAGAGAGGTTGTTTTCGAATGCCTCCAACTTGAGAGTGAGGACTTCCCAGGAGGTCACCCATCCTGGTATTGCTCTCACCCAAGCACGCTTAACTTTGGAGTTCTAATGGAATTCGGTGACGACGTCTTGGTACCCTCTTTGGTATCTTAACTGCTTGATAATCATTGAATTTAACTTGTATTAATCCCCTATGGATATGACACCCACATACTCGATTTAGCTGCGAGGAACTCGTACGCTTGAAAGTACATGGTTTTAATATAAAGAAATGACACTAAATTTCAGGGTTAGACACTAAAAACAATTTCGGTAAGGGGAAATTTTGTCTTTCAATGTTTACTATATGAGATGTCGTCAAAAAAATGTCGTAATTGATACGAATCTAAATCAAAGTAAACTATAAATTAAAGGAAAAATTAAAAAAAAAACTGAAAAATAAAGAGAGATATAGAAAGGAAAATATAAAGATGACATTTAATTTGATTGATTCGTTTTGATTACAATAACCCTTCTATTTATAGAATAACCCTTCTGTAGTTGGAGCCACTAGGACTATACTAATTATTAGACTACCATAATATGAAAGAGCATAATACTATAGACCCTAAATGCCTAATTTGGGAATATATCATTAATATGATAAATATCAAAGAGATCCCTTGAACTAATGGTCAATATCAAAGTAACCCCCAACTTCTAATTCATTAAACATACCCACGGACTATTGGTCAAAATCAATATGATTCTCAACTCTTAATTTCATCAAATATACCCCCGAACTATTAATTAAAACCAATTTGAACCCCCTAACTTCTAATTTTATCAAAGACATCCCTTAAACAATTAGTTAAAATCAATTTGACCCCAACTTTTAACTATTTTAAAAGATTTAAAATAATTTATTTAAATATCTAGTTTGAATATCCAATATCATGATAAAAAATTATTAAATTTTAAAAAATAATATAAAATTATTTTTTATAAACAAATTATTTTTATATAATAATAATAATAATAATAATAATAATAATAACAATAATAATAATAATAATAATAATAATAATAATAAAAAATTAAATAAATTATTTAACAGTTACCAAAGAGGGCACCAACACGTTGTCACCGGATCCCATTAGAACTCCGAAGATAAGCGTGCTTGGGCGAGAGTAGTACCAGGATGGGTGACCTCCTGGGAAGTCCTCACTCTCAGGTTGAGAGCACTCGGAAACAGCCTCTCTTCAGGTTAACACCCTGAAGGGGGAAAGCTGCGTACATCCACCCCCCCCAGACCCTGCGTAGGCGGGAGCCCTTGAGGCACTGAGTATGTTCCTTTTTTTCCTCTATTATTTAACAGTTAAAATTTTACTAAAGAAAAAAATTTAATAGTTAAATATATTTTTTAATAGTTAAAATTTTTAATATATTTTTTGGTTATTTACTCGGGAGTTTCCTATACTTGAGCCATTATGTTGTTGAAGAAAATTTAGAATATATAATTCTAAATTTTATATCTCAAAGAAGAAATTCACACAAAATTGGAGACACAACACAAAACTTTATTTAATTGAGAATATTACGATAAAACTCTCAATAACAAGACTACAACCTTGTATATATATATATGTATATATATATATATATATATATATATATATATATATAAAAGACTTTTGTCTTATTTATTTTACATTCTCGATATCATTTAAGGTTTAAGGTCATGGGTATTTATAATAACCCAAATGTAATACAAACCACTCATTTTTAATAACTAATTAATTTGTAACCTCACATTCAATCCACTTAAATTAGACATATATACTTAAATTGGATTTAGTTTTTATTATATGAGCTAGCATTGATCTCAACACTCCCCCTCAATGTTAGCTCTCATCTTCTTCATTGTGTCAAGTTGATTACGAAAATTTTCAAACTTGCCAGTACTTAAACTCTTCGTGAACAAATCGGCAACTTGATCATTTGTGTTGATCGGTCTCATTTCAATCTCATCTTGCAAAACCTTTTCTCTGATAAAGTGGTAGTGCACTTCAACATGCTTAGTTCTTGCATGAAAGACCGGATTCTCTGCCAAACGAATTGTTGATTGATTGTCACAGTACAGCGGAACTGTATAATCTACTATTTGACGTAGATCATTTAACAGTTGTATCAACCATGTACTCTCTTGAGCTGCCATTACTGCTGCTCGATATTCAGCCTCAGTGGTTGACAATGATACTGTCGGTTGTCTCTTGCTACACCAAGAAATTGTTCCACAACCAAGCTTGAACACATACCCAGTTGTCGATCTCCTGGTGTCATGATCTCCTGCATAGTCAGCATCACAGTAGCCAACTAACTTGCAGTCTTCACCTTTCTTGTACAAAAGACCATAGTCAATTGTGCTCTTCACATATCTCAGTATTCGTCGAACTGCTTCCAAATGAGGCTTCTTTGGATTTTGCATGTACCGACTCATCACACCAACTACATAAGAAATGTCAGGTCGAGTCAAGGTTAAGTAGATTAGACTACCTACCAATTGTCGGTACATCGTTGAATTTTCCAAATCTTTTCCTTCATGTGCGCACATTTTTGGAATTTGGCTCCATCGGCGTTGAAATCGGCTTGCATTCGAGCATTCCAAACCTTTTCAACAAATCTTTGGAATATTTTTGCTGACAAAGAAATATTCCTTCTCGTGTGCGATCAATCTCTAAGCCAAGAAAGTGTTTGAGCTGTCTAAGTTCCTTCATCTGGAAACGTACTGATAAATTCTCCTTTGTCTGAAGAATTTCTACCTCATCATCACCTGTTAGGATTAAATCATCCACGTAAACTAACACGATCGCTAATTTTCCTTCAACGGCTTTGACAAACAAGCTAGAATCTGCAGGTGTAACTGAATAACCGCTTTGTGTTAGGAATTCAACAATTTTACCATACCATGCCCTTGGTGCTTGTGTTTAGTCCATAGAGTGCTTTCCGCAGCTTACACACATATTCAGGACGATCTTGACTCTGAAAACTCATTGGTTGAATCATGTAGATCTCTCGACCTAGCTCTCCATGAAGAAAAGCATTCTTCACATCCATTTGACACAAATTCCAGTCTTTGTTGGCTGCAAGTGCAAGTAAGACTCGCACAGTTGTAAGTTTCGCTACTGGACTAAATGTTTCATCATAGTCTAGTCCATATTGTTGAGAAAAACCACGAGCTACCAATCGTGCCTTGTATCTTTCAACTGAGCCATCTGGACGGCGCTTTATCTTGTAAACCCACTTACAGGATATGGGTTTCACATCTCTTGGCTTTGGCACAAGATCCCAAGTTTGATTTTGCTCAAGTGCAACAATCTCTTCTTTCATTGCTGCCATCCACTCAAAACTTTGTGATGCTTCTTTGAACGTCTCAGGTTCTTTTATAGTTATTTCTTCGACCATGGCTGCATTGGCATATTTGGGATTTGGCCTTCGTGTTCTTGTTGACCTTAGAAGTTGAGATTGCGGAGTTGATTCTTCAGTTTCACTAGGCTCACCTTCTTCTCTTGGGTGTTGATACACACCAGTTCGCCAAGGATTCTGAGTCACTATTTGTTCGACGTCACTTCCATTCGAATCTTCTGATTCATCTGAACTTGGTTGAAATTGAGCAATATGCTCCCCCATCTTTTGTTGCAGCTTGTCTTCAAATTCTTTCGAGTCAGGTAACACCTTCTTCTCTGAGGACCACCAAGAAGATGCTTCATCAAACACCACATTTCGTGAAGTGTAGCATCTATCACTTGTTGGATCACAACATTTCCATCCCTTTCTCTGGCTATCGTATCCCACAAAGATACATCTAATAGCTTTCTTGTCAAACTTGTTCCGTAAATGATCAGCAACAAATACATAACATACACAACCAAATACTCGAAAGTAACTAACTGTAGGTTTCACGTTCCACAGTTTCTCAAAGGGTGAAACAAATTCTAATCTCTGTTGAGGAAGTTTGTTGATCACAACAGCTGCAGTCCTCATTGCTTCAGCCCAAAACCTTCTCGGTACATTCTTTGCATGTAGCATACTGCGACAAATTTCTGCAAGATGCTTATTTTTTCTTTCAACTACACCATTTTGTTGTGGTGTATTGGCACAAGTGTATTGATGACGTATTTGGGATTCCTTCAGGTATTGAGAGAACTCGTTTGAACTATATTCTCCCCCATTATCTGTGCGTAAGCAACGAATCTTCTTTCCCACTTCTCCTTCAACTATCTTTCTGAACTCTTTAAACTTTGAGAATGTGTCAGATTTTTCTTTCATAAAGAAAATCCACACGTACCTTGAGAAGTCATCAATGAAAGTCACCATGTATCGCATACCACCAATTGACGGTTGCTTAACTGGTCCGAACACATTAGAATGAACTAACTCTAATGGTTCTGCTGCTTTAAATTTTGATTCCACATATGGTAGTTGGTGTGCTTTACCATACTGGCATCCTGCACATATTGTGTCTGTCTGCACATCAAGTTGTGGTAGCCCTTTCAACATCAACTTATTTGCCATCACCTTTAGCTTGGAATAGCTAACGTGACCTAACCGCATGTGCCATAGATCTGTTGTCTCATTTTTTCTTGCCTTGTCCACATATGCAGACTCTGCTGACAACACATAGACTGACTCCACTCGTCGTCCTTCCATTGCCGGTTTTTCTGAGATTTTGATGTCATGATACACCTTCACATCTCGAGGACCGAACATAACATAATGGTCTAATGATGTTAATTGAGCTACAGATAACAAATTTTTCTTCATCCCTGGAACATAATAAACATCTTGACGTGGCACCTTGTTAGAATTATATCGAGGCATAACTGTAGTCTTACCGATATGGGCTATCGGTAATCTTGAGTTATCAGCTGTCACCACCATACGACCTCCCTTATACTCAGACAAGTTTTGCAACATCTGTTTATCACTTGTCATGTGATTTGAGCAGCCTGAATCTACAATCCAGTCAGTCTTGTAGTCAATCTTTTCTGATGTTGTTGCCATGAGAGCTAAGTCTTCTTTCTCCATGGCGAAAAGCGCTTCAGCATCCCAACCATCTTCGCTTTCCTTAGAAGTAGAAGTAACAGTATTACTTTCAACAGGATTTTTCTTCGACCAACAGTCTTTTGCCATGTGGCCCATTTTCCCGCAGTTCTAACACTTGCCATTGAACTTTTTAATATTACCGCGATTCTTCGAAGCTCCCCATCGATGAGAGTCTTCCTTTCCTTGGTGATACTTCTTTTCACCATCCTTTTTAGATCCACCATTACTATGTCGCTTACCGTTGCTTTTGTTGGTGTAGAGCGCTTCCTCTTCACTCTTCAACAAGACTTCTCCCATTTGCTTGGCCATAGCTTCTTGACCAGCAAGCAAATTTTCAAACTCAACAAGTGATGGTTGTGTCGGCCACCCCTATATAGAGGCAACAAACCCTCGATATTTGGGTTTTAAACCATGGATAATTAATCTCTATATCATGGCATCCCCGATAGACGCTGTTGGATCTAAAACAGAAATTTCACGGCATATTGATTTCACCTTGTGAAAAAATTGGGCAATCGTCATGTCACGTTGTGCCATCGATATCAGCTCGTTTTCGAGAATTTGCAGTCTTGTATCACTCTTCTTTGAAAAGAGTGTAACAAAAGTGTCCCATGCTTCCTTCGGTGTTTTAGCATCGCGTATGTGCTCCAACATTTCTTCTTCAACTGTGGTCTTTAAAGCAAACATTGCTTTGCCTGCTTTAATTTTCCACTTCCGCAAGATGCCATTGGCATCTTCTACTGCCGGTTGTGTAATTTCAACACCACCGACAATCTCCCAAAGGTCGTGACCTTGTAGGTAAGACTCCATACATGTTACCCACGTGGTGTAGTTTGTGTTGTTGAGCTTTTTGATTCCTCCAACTACTTGAAGATCACCCATTATGCCAACAAGAGTTTGACTATGTGAAAAACAACCTTGTCTTGACAAATCTTACACCGCGGCTCTGATACCAATTGTTGAAGAAAATTTAGAATATATAATTCTAAATTTTATATCTCAAAGAAGAAATTCACACAAAATTGGAGACACAACACAAAACTTTATTTAATTGAGAATAATACGATAAAACTCTCAATAACAAAACTACAACCTTGTATATATATATATAGGACTTTTGTCTTATTTATTTTAAATTCTCGATATCATTTAAGGTTTAAGGTCATGGGTATTTATAATAACCCAAATGTAATACAAACCACTCATTTTTAATAACTAATTAATTTGTAACCTCACATTCAATCCACTTAAATTAGACATATATACTTAAATTAGATTTAGTTTTAATTATATGAGCTAGCATTGATCTTAACATATGTTAATTTATTCCTTTTATTTTTAATTACGTCAGTTTAGTCCTCCTATAGTTCAAAATTGTGTCAACTTAGCTCTAGAGTGGAAATTGAAGTTAAAGTCAACGACATTTATGTAAAATACAAATGGCCCGATATAAATCCATCTGCTAACTCAATTTAAACTGCCTGTTACTGGAGCATTAAAAATTATGTCACCAACTCAATACTAATTTTACTTTTGAGACTAAATTGACACAAAGTAAATAATACGGGGATTAAAGTGACGTAATTAAAAATATAAGAACTAAATTGATATAATAGGTAAAGTGAAGGAATATTTTGTGTAAATAACCCTATATTTTTTATACCCCGATGCTGCACAAGGAGATGGTGATTCAAATTTTTTTCTATAGTGAAATTTTAATTATTAATATATATATATGTGTATCATTTTTTAGAATTTAGTATTTTTTATCACAATATTGGATATACAATATTTAAATAAGTTATTTTATATCTTTTAAAAACGTTAGAAGTTGAGGTCAAATTGATGTTAATTGATAGCTGAAAGGGTATTTTTGATGAAATTAGAAGTTGAGGGGGTCAAATTGATTTTAATTAATAGTTTCAGAGTGTATTTGATGAAATTAGAAGTTGAGGGTCACATTGATTTTGACCAATAATTCTGAAATATATTTAATAAAATTAGAAGTTGAAAAGTCAGCTTGATTTTAACTAATAGTTCAGAGGGTCCTAGTATTTATTATCCTTATTAATATAAAGAAAAAAAAAATAAATCAACATTTTTATCATTTTAAAAACATCTGAAAATAAAAGATAAATATAAATGACCCATATAATTGAAAACGAAACGTTTCCTGAGTACTGAGCTTGCCCCCTGCTCAAGACACAACGCCTGTTTCATTTTCTTCGTACTCTCTCTCTCTCTCTCTCTCTCTCTCGCTCGTTGTGGGGAGTTCTAAGGTTTAGTCTCGCAGCGTAAAATTCAATCGTGGTATGCTCTTAATTCATTCTTTCGTTTCCTCTTATGCCCTTTTTTTTTTTTGACAACTTTACATGAGATTATATTAATTTGTTCTCTATTTCAGTTCTGAAAAATATCAACTTGTAATTCTTACTTTCACAATCGAACCCTAGGGTTTTGTGCTGTGCATCTTGCTACATTTTGAAATATTTTCCTGTTATTTGATAAAGTACCCCGTCGTTTGTTAAGATTTGAAGACCCATGGTGATTAATACTGATGCAGTGCATAACTGGAAAATTGGGGAACGAGAAAGAGTCAACAGCCTGCTCTTTAATTTTATTAACGAAATAATAAAACTTCAAGAGGAAAATAAACTTGATTCTCACAACCCGAGAAAAAGAAGCTCTAAAATTGGAAATTAAATCTGAAAATTGAATGACTAACTAAACCTTAGTCTTCCTTTTGTTTATATAGAGGAGCTAGTTGACTCAGAATAAAACACTAAAAGATAATTCAAAATTTAAATAAATGAAATTTAAATCTAAAAACTAATCCTATTTAAAATCAAACTTTAAATCTTTGTCAGCCGTGTTTCGAACCCAAACCGCCAACCCGTGATCCCACCAAGAATGATCCGCCAAGGTTGCCCCGTGCCTCTCTTTCCCTTCTATTTCTCTATCTCGATTCCGCCAATTGACCCATCACGCTAAGATCAACCCGCCAAGACCCATTCGCCCCGAAACTTGCCAAAGGCTAAGGCGGGGCTGCATCATTCTCCTCGGTTGGAGAGAATTCGTCCTCGAATTCGCTAATGGATCATGTGGGTGATTCTCGCCAAGCTACATCCTACCTGGTCCCCATCTTGCCAAGCTCACCCAGTTGTGGTTTGTTGTCCCGGCCAATCCGCCAAGACTTACTGGCCAAGCTATCCGCCAAGTATGAAGGTGGGGCTGCATCATCCTCTTCGGGTTGGAGATAATTCGCCCTCGAATTTGAAACTTAGCCTTCCACTGGCGGAATTTGGCTTGTGACTTTACTGATTGTTCTGTTGTCAAGGAATACTCACCAACTCCCATCTTTTGTTGGCATCAAGATAGCTAATCCGCCCTTCAGGTTTACTCGGATGTAACTTCTAGCAAGTAGTCTTCACACTTGGCGCTTGAAATCCTCACGAGGATTACTCGGTATTGAATCCGCCTTCTTGGTAAGGCAGCTTCGGTAACACTGTCCATCCGGCATTTGGTCCTTCCTTGTTGGCTGTAAGCATTATGCCAACCCTTCTGGACAAACCTCCTTTGATAGGCTCCCTACCTTATCCTCCTCCTCCTCCTCCTCCTCGTCATAGATAGGCTCATCAAATATGGGTGGAGAAGACAAATCAAGACACGTTGATCCATCAAACATTGGCTCGTCGCCTATTGGTGTAGATGCCAACTCATCCTGAGCCGCTTCCGCCAATATGACGCCTTCTTCAAGCTCTGGAATCTCAATCCGGAGATCGGATTTCCACCTTCGATCATCAAATCGTTAGTGTTGTCGGTATTGAGTTGATGCTGCCTCGGCCTAGGATTCGGTAGTTCCTCGTCCGGGAATGGATTCTGGAAGCTCTCATCCGTCTTCTCTTCTTCAGCACCCTGTCTTAATGGGCGTTGGGGCTGGGTTCCCGGTGCAAGATTGAGATTTGCTCCTAGTTGAATCGAGCAACGCTAGATTCGCCGGAATCTCTTCTCAAACTCGTCCACTCTCCTATCGGTCTGTCATTGACGATCTCGATCACAAACGTCTTCGACGGCGGCGTACCTCTGTCGCCCACGGGCCATCTCAGAAACTGTTCTGAGCTCGGATACTAATTGATGCAGCTCGTAAGTGGAAAATTGGGGAACAGGAAGGAGTCAGCAGCCTTCCCTTTAATTTTGTTAATGAAATAATAAAATTTTAAGAGGAAAATAAACTCGATTCTCACAACCCGAGAAAAGAGGCTCTAAAATTGGAAATTAAATGTGAAAATCGAATGACTAACTATACCCTAGTCTTCCTCTTGTTTATATAGAGGAATTAGTTAACTAAGAATAAAACACTAAAAGATAATTCAAAATTTAAATAATTTAAAATTTAAATCTAAAAACTAATCTTATTTAAAATCAAACTTTAATTCTTCATTAGCTGTGTTTCGAACCCAAACCGCCAACCCGTGATTCCGACAAGAATGATCTGCCAAGGTTGCCCTGTGCTTCTCTTTCCCTTCTGTTTCTCTATCTCAATTCCGCCCATTGACCCATCTTGCCAAGATCGACCCGCAAGACCCATTTGCCCCGAAACCCTCCAAAGGCTAAGGTGGGGCTGCATCAGATACGTACTCAAATTAGGTATACTTGGTTATAATATTAGTGTAGCCCAATAGGTAGTTTGGTGGGCCCAGCTTTGGATGGACATTTTATAAATAGGGGAGTATTGTATGACAAAGGTAATCAATGAAATCAAACGTCATCTTTTATATTTTCTCTCTTATCCCTTTACTTTCAATATTTTACTGCTTTATTTTAGGTTCAGTCTGTTTTTAATTTCAGATCGTATCAGGTGGTCTCTCGAAACAACCAATTTGTGATTGGAATTATTTTTTTATTGAAAAAAGAAATTATACTAAGAGAGAAAAAATGTACAAACAGTTAAGGACAAGATGTCCTCAAAAATACAATCATGCTAACGACATGAGACCCTCCAATCCCATGGTAAATCAGATAAAGCTATGTCGATAAAGCCACCAAAGCTCTTTATCCAAAGAGCTCTTAAGAATACCACCTTCTCTCATAGGAAGTGTTACTGGTGTATATTGGTCTTTATGATTGGAATTATTAAGGGCATAAATTAGGTGAATCTTGAGCTCCTCAAAGGTTACAGCTTAAGATGCCTATAAATAGGGTCCTCTTGCGTCATGGTATGGTAGGGAAAAAGGAAGGGCAGTATAATTCTAACGTAATATCTTTGTTTCTGTAGTGAAATATTGTTGCTGCCTTTCATGGATGTAGGCTACTGAATAGCGTAAATTTAGGTGTTCATATTATTTCTTCCAATCTCTTTTTATGTTTGCTATTTCGATTTAGGATTCAGTGTTTGTGGGTGGTCCTAGCATCTTTACCAAAGTGATTGTTAATAAACATCCGATTTAAGGGGTTGAGGTCTCACATTTCTATTTTCAGGTTTTCACTGCTTTGATCCTGTTAATGTGTTAGTTGATGGGACAATGATTTAGGGTTTCTAGCAGGGACTTGTGTCACGATGAAGTGATAAAACCCTTAATTTTTTATCTTGAAATCATAAAAATTTGAATTGAGAGGAAGATAGAAGGTGGAGGGAGAGGGAGATTTAAACTAGGATAGAGAAATCATTGATATAGTTAAAACTGGGAAGAGTGGCTAGATTATCCTTTTCGAAGCTTAACCATGGTTTAAAGTAAAAATTGAGGGGGGAATAGAGTAGAATTCACAGAGGGAGAAGATAATAGTAGAGGGGGTGAGAAAATTCAGCTTTCATCATTCATTCGTTCTCTTGCCAATACAATTCTTACCCTATTTATAATAGTATGGGGGGAGGGGGGACCACTAATTATCTATTTAGAAATAAAAATTTTCTAAATTGCTACTAAATAATACTACCTACTAAAATACTGTTGTATTACGTGTCCTACACGTGATTGATTTATTTTCTCTTATAACAAGGGACAGAGAAAATTGATTTCATTCGTAACATATTCTTCATTATGAATTCTATATTTATAGATGAACTAGGGACCTGAAAGCAAATATAAAAAATGTAGTATTTGTATATAAAATAAAGTCAGTTAAAAAAATATATACATGTAAATTTAAGATATTTGTATCAACAGTGGTTTGGGTGAGATGGTAGTGGCCCACTCTAGATTCTTCTCTCTATTTCCACATTTTAGCACATATCACGAGGTTTGTGGAGTCCATGTTGAATTTTGTCGTTCTAGCTAATAAAGTTGGCGCGTGAGGTCTATATATTAAGTCTATGGGATATTAAATGAGCTAGCTAACTATACTATATATTGATCAACTTTTGGCCATAACTTCAATGTGGGATTTTTATATTAGCTTTTAGGAATTTGGCGATCTAATTGGATACATCATTAGTTGGATAGCCTCTCGGCATGTCCAATTCAATGCACACCTTTCACCTTGAGGCTTTTGGTGCACCAAATAATTGCCCATAACCATCAATCTACCTTGATACAATGATAAATTTCATCAGCCCTGAGGTTGACCCAAAGAGCATATGAAATTCTCATTTAATTCCAATTTACTCTAAAATCAGTTGGATTGCGTGGAGAAGTTTATTATAGTTATATATGGATGTCTTTTCTTCTCGTAACTACAATTTGGAACTTTGATATTAGACTCACTGTGTAGAATTCTCAATGGTTTGTGTTCCCATGAGTTGAAAATTTTTTGATGTGGGCTAATTGTAATTTTTATTTTTATCATTGGCTCCCCTCATAGTGAGAAGTGTAGGCCAGTTTTTTGTACACGCTCTTGGAATTTGGTTTTGTAGTACTGGTAGAAAGTGCGTAATATGAACTCTGAGTGAGCTATCTGATAACAGAGTTAGGATGAGGTGTCAGGTTTTTTTCGGTGGGTTTCTGAGCTGCAGCTAGAGAGGTCCATATATGGCTAAAAAAATGGTTTTCAGTGGAAATTTGGGCTAGAATACTTCTGTTCATTTGAATTATTCTTTTGTGCGATCAAACAAAGCCTTCAAGGTGGTAAATGGAGTATCTATTGATCAAGGCAATTTTGTTTGGAATACAACAACAACAACAGCAGCAACAGACCCAATGCCTCAAGGGCTCCCGCAGAAGTGGGGCCCCGGGGGGAGGGGGGGTTGATGTACGCAGCCTTCCCCCTTCAGGGTGTTAAACCTGAAGAGAGGCTATTTCCGAGGACCTCCAACCTGAGATTCATGCCATCATCGCATCGTAGCAACCTGTGAGCAAAAGGAGGCAACAATGCATACGAGCAGGACAAAGCATAAAGTGAGTATTACGAAGCATAACACTCTAGAGGAGACTTCGAGGCAATATCATGCGCGACACGGCATGCAAATAAGCAAATAAGCAAGTAAGCAAGTAAACAGATAGACGGATAGGTGCACCCTAATATGTATTATACCCAGGAACACTAGTATAGCAGAATAAGCAGCGGTATGAGACCGCTACATCCACTACTCCTATGATAGTCCTCCATCTAGCTCTATCTCTATCTATCTCTATCACAGGCCATCTCCTCCTGTAGGTTTAGATGGGTGGGTGAGGTCCTGCCTTAACGCTTGCAGTCATCCCTTCTTTGGCCTGCTTCTTCCCCTCCTGCCTAGCGTGGTACGGAGCTGATTGCATCTCCTGACTGGGGCAGTGGTTTGTCTCCTCGTAATGTAACGTGCCCGAACCACAACAACATTGTTCGGATGCTCCTATCCCGCTATATCGGATACACCTATTCTTGACCTCCACAGAGCTCTGTCTAGAGCCATATCTTCATTTAGGTTGAGATAGGTGAGATCCTGTCGAATTATCTCTATCCAGCTCTTTTTTAGCCGTCCTCTCCCTCTCTTCCCGTTTATTATGTGGAGTTGTTCACATCTCCTGACAGGGGTAGTGGTGGGTCTCCTTCTAACATGCCCAAACCACCGCAGTCGTTGCTCCCTTAACTTATCTTCTATTGGGGCGATGCCTAATTTACTTCTTATGACCTCATTTCTGATCCTGCCCCTTCTTGTGTGCCTGCACATCCACCTCAGCATCCTCATCTCCATCACCCTCATCTTTTGTGTTTGATGACACTTTAGTGGCCAGCACTCTGCCCCGTATGACATAGCTGGCCTCACTACCATCTTATAGTATTTACCCTTTAGCTTTAGCGGGAACTTCCTATCACACAAAATCGCCGATGCCATTCTCCATTTATGCCAACCCACTTTAATCCTGTTGTTGATATCTGCGTCCACTTCGCCGTCTTTCTGTACCACGGAACCCAAGTATTTAATGCAAGCTTTTTGGGGTATGTTCTCTGATTCGATCCGTACGACTGCTGCGCTTGGCATGGTAGAGGTGCTGAACTTAAGTTCCATATATTCTGTCTTCGATCTACTGAGCCTTAGCCCTTTCGATTCTAAGGCCCTCCCTCCTCCAGAGTTCTAGTTTTTCATTCACCCCCATTCTGGACTCTCCCACCAGGACTGTATCTTCCGCGAAAAGCATGCACCAAGGTACATCCCCTTGGACGTGCCTAGTGAGCTCGTCCATCACCAAAATGAACGGAAAGGGACTCAGGGCTGATCCTTGATGTACCCCTATTGTAATGGGAAAAACGTCTGTCTCCCCTTCTTAATACCAAGATTAGAGAAGAAATAGGAGGGAAAAGTATCAGGCGGATGGGGGATGTGAGTCTATTTGGGATTGCTTATTATGGGAAAATAAGTGCTTTTTTCTAGGCAAAAAAAGCACTTTTCTGGAATTTGGAGGGTATTTGGCAAACATCAAAACGAGCTTTTTATTAAAAGTAGAAGTTGTTTTTCTGCTTTTAAGTAGAAGCAGAAATTTGGTACTTCTAATTTTAATCTGAAACAGAATCAAAAACTTAAAATTTTCAGGACAAAAATGCCCCTATTCAAACTTTGAAATTACATCACACACCCTTACATATCATCTTTCAAAACTCTATTACTTTTGCTCTCTGTATACAAGTTTGAAATGTACGACTTCGTTATATTATTTGTGTTTTTCTTAATATAATATAACACAACACATATATATATGTGCGCGTGCGCGCGTGCATGTTATATTTATTGTATTGTATTTATTTTACTTAATAGTAACGACGACGACGACAATATTAACAATAGTCGTTTTAGGTTTTTAAGTTTCTAAGAAATAATACTAAATTATGAATAAAATTAAAAAAAAAAAAATTTACTTTACAATTCATTATTATTTTATTAAAATTTAAAAACCTATAATGATTAATGTATACTAAAAAAACTGTTTAAAATCAATTCTACATTCAAACACTATTAAGTACAAAAGCACTTCTGCCATGTCCTTTTTGGTAATTCAACAGAAAAAAGCATTTTTTTTTAAACACTGGCCAAACACTAACAATAATAAAACAAGCACTTCTGACTCGTTGAGCTAAACACAAACTGCTTGTTCAAAACAGTACTTTTTACAGAAGTGTTTTTACAGAAAATGCTTTTAAAATAAGCAATTTTTTCACAGCAATCCCAAACAGGTCCTAAGATGGAAAAGACTTTATTGTCTACAACAACAATAACGATAAACCCAGTGCCGCAAGGGCTCTCGCCAAAACAGGATTGGGAGGAAAGGAGGGGGGGGGGGGGGGGGTGGGGTTTGAGATGTACGCAGCCGTACCTTTCAGGGTCCTACATAAAGGGAGACTGTGTCAGAGGGTCCTCAATCGGGAAGGCTTTCTTGTCTATGAATGGAAATGTCTTTTACTTCTCTTTAAGAGGAAGTCAACTTTATTTTGTTCGCTCTAGGTCATCACTGCTATTAATTTACGTAAAATATGATAGGAATATGGTGGTAATTGGCTTTCTCTGAACCAAACAGACATGGATGGGAAATGGGATGGAAGTTAAATGTTTATCAAGAGCCATCGAGGTTTTGCTCTACAACAACGACACAACAACAACAAACTCAGTGCTTTAAAGGCTTCCGCCAATGCAAGGGTTTTTTTTTTTTGGGGGGGGGGGGGGGGGGGGGGTGGTTTGAGATGTATGCAACCTTACTCCTTCAGGGTGCTACCCTAAAGAAAGACTGTGTTCAAGGACCCCCAACCTGGAAAGCATAACAACAATAACACAAAGAGAGCATAAAGCAACAATAAGCAATAAAACAACAAGCAATAAAGCAATAGGGAAATAAAGCAATAAGCAATAAATTAATAAAACAACAAAGCAATAATCAGCAAAGCACGTATGAGCCTAGGGGCGCTATGACTAGCCTAGATATGCTCCTCTATTCTAAACCGCTATATCGGCTACAACAACGAGGTTTTGCTGTAGCGGTGAATAACACTGATAAGGTTAAGGCCCTACGACATGAGGTCCTAGGTGCAAATCATTGTTGTAGGAATTCTTAAAATGTCGAAGTATCATGCTCAGAAAAGTGATCTACAGTTCTTACCCTTTTCTGTATAACTCGTTAGCTAGACTTTTGTATTTCAAGGCCTTATACTCTAGTGTATACAGAGCGGAAGTGTCGAGCCCAATTTTTTGAATTTGTGCTTGATATTTAATTGTATAAAATGCTATACTTTAGTGATTCAATTATGAATTCATGTATTTTTCTTCTTATGTATTATATATTTTAATTTAAAAGGTGCCTCTTGGCTCCTAACCTTAGAAACCTCTAAGATGGCTTGCCTCCAGCTCCAGCGTAGGACAACTGATCCCATGTTCAAATTCCATCTAAGGGAAACAACTATCTTGTCCAAACAACTAAAAATGATTATGACCTCGGATAACTCATCCATGGTTGCATTTGCATTGTTCAGAACAGAAAAACCTCGCGAGACATGGAAGATGTTCTTACAGAGATTCCTCCACCGTCAAGATTCTTTCAAGAAGATCTCAACATCTTCACTCCATCATCACCTCCCTTACCATCCCCATTCCTTTTACTTTCCGACTCTTACAATAACAAAACTCTCCACCCGTCTCTCCTTATCATCGCCATATCACCCCCATCTCTTCACATCTTCCATCACTTCTCTCCAAAAACCCTCATCGGAACCCTCATTCTCCCTGAGATTCCCTTCTCCGGAAACCACATCACCCCTTCGCTAAAAGATAACTCCTGCAACATCTACGTGACAAATGACAGCGAAAAGTTAATCCTCCTTGTCACTGTCCACTTTCACGTGCCAGCAGAGAGATCACATGCTGTTTCAAAGCTGCTTCTCAGTGAAAAGATCATTCCAGATAAGGTTCTGATCTTAGATTCGATCCAAACCCAGAATTTTCGAGGTAAGCTCTCTCGGGATGAGACGCTTGCATATAAGCTGGAGACATCATTAGAACAAAAACGACATGGAGATAATGGTGGAGGTTCACCATTGTTAAAGGAACTCGATTACTTTCTGTTTGGAAGTGTAGTGGATGGGCTAGCCGCTGCTCTACTAGCTCGATGTCAGATTAAGAGCATCAAGGGCGCCTTATGTGTTTCATGGCCCGAATTTGGTAGTTCTGTGATGAAGTTGGTTAGATCTCTTTTGCTCAAAGATGTGCTGTCGGGTTTGGAGTTCAGCCCGGAAGCTGAGGATGAGGACGAGGTTTTAAGATCTGGGTGGATGAAGGATCCTCTACTTGATACAGAATTGTACACCTGATCAGGTACATTTTGTTTCCTTAAATTGCATATTGGTATCTTAAGGCTTGATGTATTGATTTTTTGGTCCAAACGTCAGGTTATTTAATAAAATGGTCCAAACAATAGTGTAAAAGGGTGTAAAATTTGTCATTATTTGTTTGGCAACCCCACCATCCCTTTGTCATTCCCCTCATTCCACACATAAACAGATTGTGGCAGTTCTAATGAAGTAGAGTCGGAAGAGGGAAGAGGGGTCTGTTTTACAACTTTACACACTGCGGTTGGACTATTTTATTAAATATATGTAACTTCTGGTCTAAAAAATTATTTCATTAAGTTCATGGCCAAAAAAATTAATACACCAAATATCAGGGT
Source organism: Simmondsia chinensis (assembly GCA_018398585.1). Taxonomy (NCBI): domain Eukaryota; kingdom Viridiplantae; phylum Streptophyta; class Magnoliopsida; order Caryophyllales; family Simmondsiaceae; genus Simmondsia; species Simmondsia chinensis. The sequence goes on along the minus strand of JAGTTD010000008.1, from coordinate 4,905,300 downwards.
ATTAATATGTAATTTACCCTTTTTTTGTTCTAATGAAGTACATTTTAATTTTCTTTTTGGGTAATGATTTTGTCAGCATTGTAGTTGCTACTGGCTTCTTTACTGCTTATAATACTTAGTCCTATACTGCAATTTCTAGAATCAAATTTTCTCCTTATCAAATGGAGCCTAAATGCTGAGTTGTATATTTTATCTATAGAAATTAATGTTGTATGGCCCTCAAAAATGCTCAATGGCTGCAGGCTTTGTCAACGCACAAAGTTAAATATACCTAATTTACATGCCGAATTTGTGTATTTAATGATGTGATAGAATATCTTTGAGCCTTCAAAATTAATACTATAAGTAATTATTTTTTCACGAGCCCGTGACTTTTAGCAATATGTATTGGATGATATAGAAGTACTTAATGAACTATAGGGCCGTAGACAAGTCAAGTTGAGCCTTGAGCTTTGGCTTGGGTGTAGCTTGGTATGAGGGTTTTGCAAGCTTCATGCTTATTACTTCGTTTGAGCTTATTTGGACTTAGACTTGACTCATTAGGCACATAAACTCATAATTCAGTTTGAGTTTGGTTCATTTTGGTTAGCTAGCATAGTTGAATGAGCTGGATTCGCCCAGTTCGAGCTTTAGTTGTGTTGGGCATTTTGAGCTAATGATGATGATTAGTTCATTTGCACCCCTAGTACATACACACAGGAGGTCATCATCAGTTCCCAAATTCCGAGTCCTTCCTTCGGGTTCTTCAGAGAGTCAAGTCCAATTGCAAACAAGTTCGTCATACTCAAGGTTTGGCTCAATAATATTTTCCGTAGTTTGAATCAGCTCAAGGCTGAGCAAGCTTAGACCACTTGACGGAGCTCAAAACTCAATTTGAAATTTCTTGTTTAGTTTAGAGTTGAGTATGCTTAGGTTGTTAAGCTGTTAAGCCTACGTTTTGCTACGCGTTAACTCGATTAGCTGAATGAACCGTTTTGATTTAGTTTGGCTTCATGATGAGTTGAGCCATCTCAACCAAAATTATGACATAGCTTGCGAGGTTTGTGATTCAACTGGACTCTTTCGAACTTTAGAGGTTCAGATTGTGCAGTGACTAAACCAATGCAATTAAAAATAAAGCAACTAAATAGACACAATGGACAAAATATAAATGACCATTTGATGACAAGAGTTATGCAAAGAAAATAGTGCACTTATTTATTTTATTTTATTATTGTACAATGGTAAGGAAGCCACATGGGTTGCACAAGGGAGCAACCCTCCCCGAATCTTATATGAAGGCAGGATTTGATCCCAACTTCAATACCTCATCCTAAAGACTTTACCAACTGAACGAGTCGGCACCATCACATTTATTCATTATATGCACTAGAACTAGAACAAATCCAACTTAAAGTGAAAAAAGTAGTATCAAGTTCAAAGGGAAACTGAATCCATGCTACTTCGACCCGAGCATGAAAATAGATATCATACTCGACTATTTTCTAAGACTTTTTATGTTTTTAGTCTGATGTAAAGTTTCTAAATATCATTCATTTTATGCTGGTAATATCAAATATGGAAGTATCATTATTCAACACGAATAATCTTTTGAAAGAATGGAGAGTTCATATAACTATGCGAGTTCAGAGAGGACTTGGGCCATGCATGGGCGTGGGCGGCACTTGGCTCTCAAAGGCTCAGCCCTCATCAAGGTAGCCCCACCTACTTCCTTCATATCTACTGGTGCTTCGTCTTCTCTCTCCCACTCGAAACACTGAATCATCGTCGCCAGTGCCAAGCCCACTATCCGTGTAGCCAACCCCTCCCCCGGGCAGCTCCTCCTGCCAGTTCCAAATGGCATGAACTTGAACCCGGCTTTGCTCCCAGATCCTAGCTCCAGCCCCTCGAACCGCTCTGGCCTGAACTCCCTAGGCTTATCCCAGATGTTTGGATCATTGTGGATTGCCCAGATGTTATAGAGCATCATGGTCCCTTGTGGGACGTGGTACCCAGCAACGGTGCAGGCGGCAGAGGATTGGTGGGGGACTGCAAGGGGGGCGGGTTGGTAGAGGCGCATGGACTCGTTGATGATGCAATGGAGGTAGGGGAGGTGGGTTAGATCGGATTCCTTGACCAAGCGGTCGTGACCAACTTGGTGGTCGAGCTCGGACTGCGCCTTGTGGAGGATGTCGGGGTGGTTGAGGAGAAGGGAGAGTGTCCACTCCATGGTTGTCGCTGATGTCTCTGTTCCTGCTGCAAGTAAGGACTGCAAAACATAGCATAAGAAATATGCTGATGGTTACTATCGTTTTATATCTTGCCTTTTCTGCTACTTTCTATTTTTTGTTTTTTTTCCCCATAATTTAAGTGAAAATTGGAAATAGGACATAAAAATGAGAAAATATCGAATACAAACCTAATTTCTAGTTTGTTAAAAACTAAAACCTACAAATAGAGAATGATGGCAAATAGGCCCTAAATATTTTAAAGAACGTTTTGTAAATGGGAATATTTTTGTTTGAAATATTTTAATTTCTTGCTTCTTGAAAAATACTATTTTTGTGGTAAATATGGCGAGGATAAAGCTTTTTTTATTTTTATTTTCCTAGACATTGCCCCTATATACGTGTTATTCAACACTTGAGTGATATGCTGAATGCAAATTTAAAGTTTTAAATGAGTATAAAACTATTCTCGAGCTTTCACTTATCAACTTTGACTTTTAGAAAAGTTGGTTCCTTGATATGTTATTAGAGTCTTGTTGACCAAGACGTCACGAATTTGAATTCTAAAAGCCCTTACTTTCAATAGTAACATGATTTAAATAAAATGCATGCGGAGGGCTTGTGTAATATCCACGCTTAAAGCCCTCTCGTGTGAGGGGCATGTTAGAGCGAAAACCATTTATGGGCTTTATTCATCAACTTAAATTTTTAGAAAAGTTGATTTCTTGATGGTAGACGCAAGAAGTAACAAATTTACCTGGAGGAATACGCGAATGAGGCGATCAGTGTAATAGATTGGATCACTCTTTTGCAATTCCATCATCGCATCGATCATGGCATTCTTCCTCTCCTCCGGCAAGTTCCCCTCCTTCTCCATCCTTCGATGCTCCTCCATTAACACCTTCATAAATTCATGCATTTCCTCGTTCAACCTCCTCAGTTTCCGCTCTTCTCCGACTATCCCGATCCACCTCAATATCCTAGGAAAGAAATCGCCCGTATTTGTTGCCCCTCCTAACTTAAAAGTCGCCTCCACTATCTCCTGAAACCTCCTCGCCATCTTCCGATCCTCCGATTTATCCTCATCTTCGTCGTATATGAGCTTTTTTCCTGTGATCATCCTCATCATATTGTTCAAAGTCATGCTAAATAACATCGATTTCATTTCCACCATTCCATTTTTAGATCTAAGACGATGGATTAAAGAATGTACCTGTCAAAAGTGATTTGCAATTTGAATAAAGAAAATATCAATTTTCGATATAGATGTAGAACTCAAGTTTGACACTCAACCATCAATGACATTCATATCTTTTGTACGTTAAATCTTTCAACTCATTTCCAACATAAAAATATTTTCATGTGGAAAAATTCAATGCACGATGAGTATGAGCTGTAGTTGTCATTTTGTAATTTTGAAAGCTCTATTAAGAGCTTGTAAGTTTGTAACAAGTTCAAATCAAGTTTAATATAGAAATTACATTTCTTTAACTTTTTTTTTCCCCCTCATTTTAGATTATGTTCTGCTTAGTTTCATAAAGATATCTTTTAGTACCCAACATTACCTCTTCAGCACGGATCTTGGAGAGGAGGTTGAGTCGGTGAGTGGAGAGGATCTCGACAATAGAGATTCGCCGGAGATTCCGCCAGTGTGGCCCATAAGAGGCCCAAATGAGGCTAGTGTAGTTGTCCCCGACGTGCTTTCCGGAGAGGAGGTGGGGGCGGTCAGCGAAAACGACGTCGTTTTGAGTACTGAGGCATTCTTGGATGGCGGCGGGAGAGGAAAGGACAAGGACAGGGCGGGTGCCGAAGTGGAGGAAGAGGACGGGGCCATGGCAGCGAGAGAGGGCAGCGAGGGATCGGAAAAGGGGCACGCGTTGGCGGAAGACGAGAGGGAGGTGGCCGAGAAGAGGCAGAGAGAGAAACGGTGACGGCGGGAGATTTTTGAATTTGTGGAGTAACGGTCTAGTAATAAGGTATATGGCTATGAAAACAGCCAATTGCTAAGCTCTCCATGTTGTATATTTGCTTAGAATTGATATGAATAATAAAATTGTGTTGGGGTCATTTATATAAGATTGAGAGTTCGAATATTCTAAGTGAAAATGAGTACGGATTATGTGTAAAAAGTTGCATACTTTGAAATCTCCTTTTTTTTTTTTTTTTTTTTTTGGGATCTAATTGAAATCTCTTTTTAATATGGCAAAGCCAGGTTGTGTACTTTGTTTTGTATACTTAAACGGTTTTTTTTTTTTTTTTTTTGAAAATTACCTAAATTTTAGGTCTAATTTCAAGAAACTATTTAGATTTTTTAATTTTTTAAAATTATATCTAAACTTTTCCAAAATTTTTGAATGTCACACCTTAATATTAACACTGTTAACATTAGTTAGTTTTTGCTGACGTGACTTTTACGAAAAGAGAAAGTAATTTTAAAATTTTAAAATTATATTTAAGATAATTTTAAAATATTTAAAAAAATATTTTAAATATATAAAAAAACTTTATATATTTTAAAAGATAATTTTTTATATTTTAAAAACTTATTTTTTTCAATTTCACTTCAGCAAAAACTAACAAATGTTAAGGCGTTATATTAATGAGTGAACATTGAAAAATTTTGATGTGATTTTGAAATATTAAAAATTCTAGGTACTTTTTTGAAACCCACCTAAAATTTAGGTGGTTTTAAATGATATAATCTTTTATTTTTACATCGATAATGCTCCGGGGAGGGGAAAATCTCGTTAAATTCTCCATAAAGGGGAGCTACAAGTCCCCAGTGTGGATTGAACCCCAGCGGCATGGTTGGCTGCCAGTGTTCTCCGCCTTTAAGTTGTCCCTAGGAGACAAATATTTTATGATATACTAAAGTTACATATATATACTTTGGTGAGAGAGTGAGGGTGAGATGATGAATTATAATTCACTCCTTTGCTAGCTGTAGAGGTGGCCAGTGGGCCGGGTTGGCTCGGAACCCGGCCTGACCCGGCTCGTCTGGGCCTGGCCCGACCTGAGCCCTTGAAGAGCCCAACGGTTCTTTTAAAGAGCCGTTGGGAGGGGGGAGCTACGGCTCCTCCCTTGCTTTTCAATTAAAAAAAAATTAATAAAAATTTATCTATAAATATCCATCCCTCCATTCCATTTCCTCACAATAAATCTTCATCCAATTCTCTCTTCTCTCTCTACATTCATCTACTTCCTTCTACTTGCAAGAATTGTGCACTTCTAGCTCGTAGAATCTCGGTCAAGTTTGAATTTCATTGTTCACTTTGGTAATTTTAGTATCAAAATTTTATGTGTTTTGCATTTTTATCAACTTAATTTGTATTAGTAGTTGCATTTTTTAAATATTAATCATTTATACTACCATGGTACACAGCGCATCTTCGTCTGGAGCCGGTCGTTCTAGTTCTAGCTCTTCTCGACCATCTAAAGTACCTGAAAGGGGTAGAGTTGTCGAACTTGATATTGATGAACCAACATTTTTAGAGCCAGACCCATCACCTCCATTCACTGACACCATAGATTGGGACCTCCAACAACAACAATATTACAACGACCAGGATTTTTCTGAGTCAGGTGGTGGTGGTGGAGACTCACAGACTGAAGAGGAACCCACACCCACCACCGAACCCCAGCCCGCAAGAAGTAGTACTAGTAGGAGTAGTAGTAGTGGGGTATGGAAGCACTTCAACTTAAATAGGAACAATAATAAAGCGATTTGTACATTGTGTGACTCATCCAAGCCCTTTAGTCATCCACCGGGCAGTGGGACAGGCACATTAACTAGACATATAATTAGGTGTCAACCCGAACAAGACCCAGATAGAGCCCAACAAAATTTAGAAAGGCAAGCGACCGATGCGCTTGCTAACTTTAGGTTCTCCCAAGAAACTAATAGAGAGGCACTAGCTAAATATGTAATTAAGTCTGAAAAGCCTTTTACCATCTGCGAAGACCCTGGTTTCTTGGAGTATCTACAAACAGGGGTGAACCCCGCCATCGTAAGGGTTCCTCGGAGCACTGTAAAGCGGGATGCATTTAAAGCTTACAATAAGATGAAAACTAAGGTTTTCGAAATTTTTAGGGCGAACACGAGCATGTTCTCGTTGACGTCTGACACTTGGAAGTCCAAACCCTGTGTGCCTTACTCGTGCGTAATGGCACACTGGATGGATTCCATTTTCACCATTCAAAAATGAATAATCTATTTTGCATAGTTAGATTATCCCCACACTGCCGCCATAATCACGGGTGCGATTATGGAGGCAGTCAGCGGGTGGGGGATAGAGCATCGTATTTTTAGTATCACGTTCGACAACGCTGCTAGTAATAATGCATCCGTTAAACAACTAAGTAGGCATATGAAACCCGTGTTAGATGGGCGGTGTTTTCATTTACGTTGCATCTGTCATATATTGCATTTAATGGTGATGGATGGTTTAGGTCTAATAAACGCTTCTCTTTCCACCTTAAGAGATGTAACAATAGCAATAAAATCATCCGGAACCGGAAAGAGAAGATTTAAACTTCTTTGTAGGACGCATGGGTTAGAGTATAAACAATTTAAATTAGACACACCAACTAGGTGGTCATTAACCGTAGAAATGTTAGAGCGCATACTACTATATAAGGATGTCCCAGTAAAATTTGTACATGATACTCGTTCGGATTTAAGTGATTATAATCTGAAAGATGTACACTGGGACACAATTAACGAAATTTGTAAATTTTTTACTATTTTTAGAGACGCTACCAACTTTTTTTTTTTCTGGTTGCTATTATCCAACCATACCACAAGCAATATCTAGATTGATTGATATTGTATCTTGGATGTCGAAAAATGAATCAAACCCCATGTTGACTGAATCGATTAAAGCAATGAAAACCAAGTTTTATAAATATTATTCCGAACTACTCCTTACATACTGTTTTGCCACTATTTTGGATTCCCGTTGTAAACTCATGGGTTTGAACTTGTTTGTCAAATATTTTTACAAAAAATTAAAATATGAATTCAATATAGAAAAATTCATGGTGCGAGTCGATTCAGAGCTACACACTTTATTTTCTCATTATTCTCAGAGATTATCATCAGATAATCTATATGTTACTCCTACTACAGTTGGATCTTCCACATCTAGTGGAAGTAGTGTACACTCGTCAATTGCGTGGAAGTTGTTGGGCCAGTTCCCTCCCACACAAACTTTCACGTCATATGACGAGTTAGATTACTATATGCGGATGCCGCTAATCCAGTTCTTCCCAACACCGGCGAATTCGCAATTTGATATTTTAAAATGGTGGTGTACAAATCAAACCCAGTATCCTGTGCTTTCCACCATGGCACGTGACATACTAATGTGTCCGGTGTCTTCAGCAGTATCAGAGTGTGCTTTTAGTCTTAGTGGCAGGTTGTTTGGAACGAAGAGGGCGAAGCTATCACCGTCCAACTTGGAGATGTCCGTGTGCTTAAAGGACTAGAAGCACGCAGAGGCTAGGGGCCAAAACATAATGAGGCTGGGTTTATCGAGCGAGGATGAAGACGACCGCAGTATTGATACGTCAGACGGCGGCACAGCAACCCTAACCAGCGTAGACTAATTTCTTATTATTGCATGTCTATATTTTGTTTGTATTTTTTAATACATATGTTTGTACTTTTAAAAAGATCCTACCAACTGCTGCAGTTGTGTTTGTTACATTATTTACCATTACCATTATTTATTATATATTTTATTTTATTACATATATTTAGCATTATTACTGATTGTGATGGATTGTATTTGGATCCTATATTATTCATCAATGAATTATAATAATTTTTGTACAAAATAAATTTATATTTTTTTAATTTTGTATGTTTAAAAAACCGGGGGGAATAGGGCCCGGCCCGGCCCGAGTTCCCAAGTAGGCCCCATCCGGCCCCGCTCGGCCCGTTACAGTGCGAGCCTACCCGGCTCGTGGCCACCTCTGGCTAGCTGAAATCATCCCCTTGTCTCGGATGCCATTCTCTTTCGCCCTCCTGAAGTAAATAAGCGGTTCAGAATTTACTATATTACTCCCACTATTTCACTTAAGTTATCATCTATATGTATATATTATTAAATTTTATAATTATTTATATAAATATTTAAAAATATTTATATATACTTGTACTTTTAGCATATATACTCTATATAATATACAAAAGTTATATATTTAATTTATATAAAATATTTTATATAATATTATGTTAGATAAATGTAATAGAGACCCTTAAATTATTGGTCAAAATTAAAATGGGACTGAAAGTTTAATTTTATCGAAAATATCATGATACTGTTAGTCAAAATTAATGTGATCCTTTGCTCCTAATTTCATCTACCTTTGAACTATTAATTAAAATCAATTGTAATTCCCAACTTTAAATTTTATCAAACACAACCAAGATGATTAACAAAAATTTAATTAACCATTTTTAGATATCTAATTTATATATCCAATGTTGTCTAGAAAATTGTTAAATTATAAAATTGATCTCAAATTTATTTATTTTTATAAATTGATTATTTCTATCATCTATATTAAATTTATAAATTAGATATTTTTTAATAGTAAATAATTTGCTCAAAAATAAAAAATTGGTACTCTCTTCAAATTAATACCCCAAAATCCATACCAAATACATACAAACTCTACTCGTAGTTTTAAAATTTACTTTATCATCGATTTTCATCATCAAGTCTAATCTCAAAACCCTAGTTGTTAAAAATACTAATTTGAAAATTCAGTTTAAACAAATATCTCAAACAATTACAATCTTGTATGTATTTTAATATTTTTTTAGTAGTTGGGGTACTTTGATACAATTAAAAATTGGGGAGTCACATTAATTTTGACAAATAATTCAAATGAAGTCTTTGATCAAATAAAAACAGTTGAGGGGATCAATAAATAGTTCGGAGGATATCTTTGATGAAATTAAAAATTAGAGAGTCACATTAATTTTGATCAAGGTGTCTTTTATGAAATTAAAGTTCGAGGATCACTTTGATTTTCACCGGTAGTTTGAGTGTCTCTATATTATTTATTCTATTATATATAATATATATTGTATATATGTATATATGTTTAAAATATTTTAACTAGACATTTCTAATATATATATATATAAACATTAATTAAATATTTAAAATAAATAAACATTATATATTTCTTAAAAGTTATGTCATGTCCCACGCCATATTTTAGGCTCACGTAAGGCATGATAAGATGAATATAGGTGATCAAGTTTTTATTTTCTTCTATTCTCCTTTTGACCACTGGTCTTTGGGATAATTGGGGTCCGTACAAATTAAGTGCTTCTTTGATATAATTTTAACGGTAAATTATAAAAAATCCTCATAATTTTTATTTTAAAAATAGAAAACTTTTTTTAAAAATAAAATTATTTATTAAACTCCTCACTTTTAAAAAATTTTCACTTTGCCCCCCCCAAAATAACTTTTTTTTGACCATTTTATCCCTTAAAAAAATAGTTAAGTATTTAATTTTGTTTTGAGGTAGGATTTTATATTTTGAGAAAAAATAAGATTTTTTTTTCATGTTTATAAAAGGAATTTTTATATTATAAAAATATTATTTTAATTAATTATATAGTAGTGACATTATAATATCAATAATAATATTATATTTTATCTTATAATAATTTTTTTTAAATTTTAAAAATATTTTTTATCTTCTAAACTTATAATGCCATTACTATAATTAACTAAAATAATTATATTTGTTATAAATATATAAATTTTTTTTAATTCTATTACAAAAAATATAAAATTTTTCTAATTTTTACCTAATATAAAAATATAGTTAAACATTTAGCCCCCTCACTTTTGAGGGGCAAAATGGTTAAAAAATTTTGATAGGTATTAAGTGATAAATATTTAAAAGTGAGGGGGTTTTGTGAGTGCTTTTATTTGTAAGGAAAATTTTCTATTTTTGAAGCAAAAGATAGGAAAATTTTCTATAATTTACCATATTCTTAAAGAGTTGTTATTGTCAAAGCAAAAATTATTATTATTAAAGCAATGATGTGATGTATAAGATTATTGGAGGTAGTCAAGTTATGCCTTGGAGGTAGAGGTGGCCAGTGGGCCGGGTCGGCCCGGCCAAGGCCAGGTTCCCAAGCTGCCGGGCCTCGGGCCCCCAAAATATTGGGGCCAGGTGGGTATATTTTTATTATTATATATGTATATATATTAATTTTACCTAATAAAATTACAAAAAAATTATAGCTTTAATGGTAATGGTGAACTTTATATGTTAGAGGTATGGGGTTCAAATCCCACTAGTGTCAATTTTGTATCAAATTTTTATCCTTTTTTTGTAAGGTATGTTAAATTATTTTTATACCCAATAAAATCACAAAAAAATCCTAGCTCACATGGTAATAAGGGTGCTTTGCATGCTAAAGGGGTGGGGTTTGAATCCTATTAGTCTTATTTTTTGTAAAATTGTCAAGATTTAAAAAAAAAAAAAAAAAGGGTGGGGGAACCGGGCCAACCTAGACCCGGCCCGGCCCTGCCCGAGCTCGGCCCGAGCCAGGATGGGCCCCCAAGGCACCGGGCCCAGGCCCGGCTCAGCCCGGTTTGGCCTCTAGGCCCAGCCCGCCCCAACCCGCTACAGTGCAGGCCTGGTGGGCCTGGACCCAAGCCTGGCCCAAGGGCACCTCTACTTAGAGGTAGCAGGATCCTCCGTGAAATTAATCATATGGCTGTGGTTCTTATTTTGAAGATGGTCAGGCCAAGGTGCACTAGTCATTTCAAACTAGCCCATGCAACATGATCTATACGATCATTGCTGGGGTTGGCCAACATGTTAAGACCTATCTTTGTCGGAGTAATATCCTTTTTTCAGGTTTTCTTTGTGTCGGGAAGGGCAATTCACGACAACATTTTTGATTGCGCACAAGACTTTGAACACATTCAATTGTAAGCAGGGAAAGTTAGGTTAGATTGGGATCAAGATTGGTATGAAAAAGGCTTATGACATGATATAATGAGACTTTCTGAAGATTATTAGGATAAAGATGGGGTTTTGAGCACTTGAATTAAATGGATAATGCAATGTGTCCCTTCGACCTCATTCTCTATCCTTATTTAGGATGCTCCTTCAGCTTTATCAGACCTATCAAGGGCCCTAGGTAGGGGGAGCCCTTATCCTTGTACCTTTTGGTTCTCCGCATAGACGTGCTAGCACAAATGCTCCTAAAAGAGCAAATGGAGCAAGGAAAGGGATGTTGTACTGTTTTTGTCTCTTTTTTTATTCTATCGATATATAGGTTGACTCAAGTCTCGTTCCTACGAGTTGCCTGCTTTATATTGTGACTTTATCGCTAATTATATATAAAAAAATAGGTATTAGAGTCCGAATAGCAAAGGCTACTCCCAATATCCGTTTTTTGTTGTTTGTTGGCGATAGCCTCTTATTTATCAATGCCAAAGTAGGTTGAGGTGTAGACTTAGGCCGTCTTATTAACTTGAATAAGTCTACTATTGTGTTCTTTAGAAATGTAGCAAGTGATTGTAGGCAATGGATTAGCTGCACGCTAGGAATTGGGAATTCTAAAGCGCTGGGCAAGTACCTTGGATGTTACCCGGTCACAAGGAGAATAAATGCTAAGTTAGCTAGCTAGAAGGTTGGGCTTTTATCCAAGGCGGGTTGAGCTACCCTAGAATCATCTACAACCCAAGTCATGTAGTATTACAACATCCCGGAAAAGGTATGTAGAGAATATGATAGTATAAACAAAAAGATCTTCTAGAAAGAAATGTATGACCGGATATGAATATGGTGGCATGGGATAAGATTTGTAAACTGAAGGGTGCAGGGGTTTTCGACCTTAGGAAAATTAAAGCTGTTAGTCAGGCCTATATGTAAGAGAAAAAAATTCATCCACTCACTTATACAAAATTAATACTTAGCATCTACCTGGCCACATGTATGTTTAACTAGATTTTGTTCATTAGCTACAAATGCAATGGAAGGAACAATCACTGTGCAGTCTCGGAACAGTTCAAAAGGAATTGCACATGCCATGCCATTGATAATAATGTCAATGGGGTTTGCTTTGAGGTAGCTGTCAAGTGGCTAGCATCTAAGAGACATATCGATCGGCCACGCCAAGGGGATGACATATTTGAGAGGCGATGATAAAGTAACTAGGAAGATCACATGAATTGTTAGAAGAAGCACATGGATTACAATTTCTATCGTTGATCTTAATTAGAGAATTTTAGCATAGTTGGAAAAGCTTCTTTATTTAAAGGAAAGGAAGTCTAGGGTTTTATTCATTCAATTTAGATTATTTTCAACTCTTTTATTAGTTTCTTTCTTATTCTTGGGTTATGAAAATTAAAAGTAGAATTTTCCCCTTTGTTCTCTTACCTCCTATTTGGCAACGAGGTAAAGAGGGGTATAAGGGGTAAGGGTAAATGGGGGTAATTTTTTACTCTTGTTTGGCAAATTTGTTTGAGGGGTAAAAGGGGGTAATGAGGGGTAATTTCTTACCCCCTATTACCCCTCTTTACCCCCAATTTCTTGAACCCCAAATTGGGGGGTAATGCTTTGTTTGGCAACAGGGTAAATGAGGGTAAAGAGAGGTAAATGAGGGTAAGGGTAAAGAGGGGTAAAGGGGGGGAAGGTAAGGTAATATTCTATCTTTGTTTGGATGTATCAAATTAAGAGGGGTAAGGGTAAAGAGGGGTAAATGAGCTACCCTTGTTTGGCAATTAGGTAAAAGGGTAAGGGTAAAGAGAGTTATAGTTAAAATAAGGGTAAAAGTGTTAAATTTTTTAAAAAAATTACACTTACCCCCATTTACCCCCCAATTTGGGGGTTAAAGAAATTGGGGGTAAAGAGGGGTAATAAGGGGTAAAGGGTGGTAAAAAATTACCCCCCATTACCTCCCTTTACCCTTCGAATAACTTTGCCAAACAGGGGTAGAAAATTACCCCTCTTTACCCCGTTGCCAAACAGGGGGTAAAGGAGGACAAGAGTAATTTTTAAAAATTTTTAGACACTTTTACCTTTATTTTAATTATAACTCTCTTTACCCTTACCCCTTTACCCAATTATCAAATAAGGGTAACTCATTTACCCCTCTTTATCCTTACCCCTCTTAATTTGACATATTCAAATAAGGGTAGGATATTACCTTACCCTTCCATCTTTACCTTTCTTTACCTCCCTTTACCTAGTTGCCAAACAATAAGAATCTTCTATTTTCCAATGTTTCTAATCATGCTACATCAGAAATCTTTAGCGAAATTTTATAGGGTTGTACATTGGTCCAAGTTTAGGCCGAGTTGAACCAAAGATAAGTGAAGGTTAAATTTTTCTGATGGAGAACCAAACCAAATAATAGTTGCAAGGTTTATTCTCAATCCTAATTAGTTTGTTTGATGCAAATTTCATCCATATTGATATTAACGCCAAACTAATGACTTGGTCAAATGGTAACTAGCACCATTCGACTTTTGGATTTGGATCAGTATTGAACAGTTTTGAAATATGCCCGAATTATTTAGTCCAGTAGTCTCTAATATTTGTTTATTCATTCCTCACCCTTTTTTTTTTCTCTTTTGTTTAAAATAATTTGCAGGCCTTGTTTTTTAGCCAAATTAGTCTCTTATTCTATAACAAACATTGAAATACAAACTAAAAGACGATGAAATAATTTTATCATAAAATACAAAGGAAATTTATCACTCAAGTACCCTGAGGTTTGGAAATTTATCACCTAGATTCCGACATTTCAATATATATAATAAGGTATCCTGAAGTTTCAACATTTTATCACTTAGGCATCATATGCTAGAACTTGGTGTTTCACCATAAAATATTATTGATGTACATGATTACAACAATATATGTGAGCCTTTCCAATATTTTTATTCAAAATCTCGTGCTATAAGGGACACTGATATATTATTATAATTATGTTCCATGTTAGCAATTTCTTATAAAAATCTACCAAATTTTGGAAAAGGCACTAAATGATAAAATCTTTAAACTTCACGGCACCAAATTATATATATTAAAGTACGTAATCAATTCTTAAATATTAGGATACCTATATAATAAATTTCTTGTGTTAAAAAAATGATAAATTTCCAAATGCAAATTCAGCTTTAAATAAAAATAAAGAATTAATTTGAACCTTTTCATAATAGGGATGATAATAGGGCAGGGGCTGATACAACTATTTCAGGGGGGATCTTAGTCTCTCGAGAAGCTTGTAACGGATTCTTGAGAAGTATTAAGGGAGAAAGAGAAGAGAGTTTTGGAGGGAAAAAGAGATGAATTTCATTTGATCATCAAAAGATACCTACAATTACAAGAGATAAGATTATACATGAGTCCCCATTTTACCCATGCTACAACTGCTTCCAAACAACATTTGATAATATCCTAACTACTAATTTGGCGCGCCACAACCCAAGCTCAACTGCCCATGTGCCTATAGCTGCTTGTTCTAGCTAAACTTCAGCTTATGCACTTAATAAACTGTATCAACAACCCCTTGATGTGTACCAGCATCTTAGGTTGGAGGTCCTTAGAAATAGCCTTTTTTCAGGGTAGCCCTCTGAAGGGGGAAGTCTGCGTACACCTACCCCTCAGGCCCTGCTTATGCGGGAGCCCTTGGAGGCACTGGGTTTGTTGTTGTTGTTGTTGTAACAACCCCTTGCTGAACTAAACCTTGACCTCAAGGGTTGAAGGAAGGAAACTTCTTCAAGAGGTCATACAAGAATTCCCAAGTGGCCTCTTTAACATCTTGGTGCTGTCATTTAACTAGGACTTCAACAGTTGCACAGTTGCCTCTTCTTACCATCTTTCTATCCATAATTGCATCAGGAATCTCGAGCAAGGGCGTTCCATATGTATCAGGGACTTCAGTAAAAGAGCTAGGAGGAAGAGTGCCAAAGTCAGGTTTTAATTGGGAAACATGAAGTATCATGGACCTTGGCTGTAAGAGGTGGATCAAGTCTATAAGCCACCTTCCCAACCTTGGCAAGCACACAATAGGGACCAAAGTACTTGGGGGACGGCTTCTGATTATGTCTTTAAGCAATGGAAATCTGCCCATTTGGATGAAGTTTCAAATAAATTTAAGCCCTTGAAACGAAATTTCTATCAATGCGCTTCCTGTTAGCTGTCTGGCGCATGCGGTTTTAAGCCCTGTCAATGTGAAATCTGAGTACATTTATCATTTCTTCTCGATGAGCAAGCTCCACTCCACTACTTTTACATGCATTTCACCAACTAAGGGATATGAAGCGAAGGTGGTCGGCTATAGAGTACTCCATTTGGAGTAGTGTTTGTAGAAGTATGCCACGTGGTCTTATACCACCATTCGGCTAAAGGTAGCCACTTAACCCAATGAATAGGATTAGTGCTACACATATAACATAAATAGGTCTCTAAGCCTCTATTAACAACTTAAGATGGACCATCTGTTTGAGGATGATATATAGTGGACAAGTGCAAATCGACTCCTTGAATAGAAAACAAAGCTTGCCGAAAGTCACATTGGATAACTGTATCCCTATCACTGACAATAGATTGAGGCATCTCACGTAACTTATATATGTTGTCCATATAGCTTGAACCACAATAAAAGCGGAGTAAGGATGAGATAGAGCCACAAAATATGCATATTTACTAAATCGATCCACAACTACTAATATCACTTCTTTACCAAAAGACCTCGGCAAGGCTTGGATCAAACCCATGGTGACATCTGTCCACATTGACTCAAGAAGTGATAGAGGCTGAATCAACCCAGGACAGACAATGTTTTCGTGCTTACAAGTCTGACATACCACACAAGCCTTCACATACTCTGCCACTGCTTTGTTCATCCCCTTCCAGTAAAAAAGGGACTTAATTCTTTTCAATGTAGCATCGCAGCCTGAATGCCCTCCTATACGAGAAGAATGAAGCCAGTGTAAGATCTAGTTCTTGAGTTCCAGATTCCTTCATCCAGTAACTTGCCCTTGCGTTTCAACTGACTATCCTGCCAAGAAAAATTTGAAGCTTCTTTTGGTGCTTGCTGTAATCTCTGAATGATGGACTGCAATTCTACATCTTGTTGCCAAGATAACTGAAGCGAAGCATACAAGTTAGACTGAACAGAAGATATGATCATACAAGTGATTTCATGGCCTGAAATGCATGAAAGAGCATCATCAATTATGTTTTCCTTCCCCTTTTATACTCAATGATGTAAGAAAACCCCATCAACTTTGAGAGCCGAAGTTGTTGAAAATGAGTATGAATCTTTTGCTCTAGGAGAAAATTCAAACTTTTCTGATTTGTCTTGATAAAAAAGGTGTTGTTAAACAAGTACTGCTACCACTTTTTAACTGCATATACTACAGATAATAACTCTCTCTCATAAACTGAAGACATCTGCTGTCGTTTGCTTAGCACTTTACTGATATAAGCCAAAGGATGTCCTTCTTAAACAAGGATTGCCCCAATGCTAATATTACTCGCATTTGTTTTAATGGTGAATGCCTTGTTGAAATCTGGTAAGGCTAGTGTAGGTGCAGAACATAACACATGCTTCAACAGCTAAAAAGCAATTTGGGTAATTACTTGCCACTTTCACCCCTCTTTCTTGAGAAGATCTGTCAGTGGTCTTGCTATAGTGCCATAATTTTTGATAAAGTTCTTGTAGTATCCTGTTAAACCCAAGAAACCCCTCAATTGCTTCAAGGTTGTAGGTACAGGTCAATCTCTAACTGCAGCTATCTTGTTTGGGTCAGCGGAAACTCCTTGGGCAGTTAAAGAGCATTTGCTACGCTTGACATACAACTGATTAGCCTTCAAAACCTCAAACATGAGCTGCAAGTGCTGCACATGATCAAGAAGAGTAGAACTTACACTAATATGTCATCAAAAAAACACTAATATAGACTTTCTCAAATTTGCTCAAAGATAAAATTCATTAAGGATTGGAATGTCAAGGGGGCATTTGTCAAACCGAAGGGCATCACTAAGAACTCATAATGTTCCATATGAGTCCCAATGGTAGTTTTCTCCACATCACTGCTCTGCATTCTTATTTGGTGATATCCGTATCTCAAATTCTGCTTGGAAAAATATTTAGCACCTCCCAACTCATCAAGTAATTCTTTTGCCAAGGGTATAGGGAACTTGTCCTTGATAGTAACTTGGTAAAGATCCCTATAGTCCAAACACATTCTCCACCCTCCATCCTTTTCCCTCACTAATATAATAGCAAAGGCATAAGTACTGCAGCTGCGTTGAATATGCCCCTTATCTAGCAACTCTCTCACCAATTGTTCTATAGCATCCTTCTGTAATACTGTGTACCTATATGGCCTGTCATTGATTGGCTTTGTACCTTCCTTTAAATGTACCCTGTGATCAAAGTCAACTTTGTTTTGTGGCAATTGGGTTGGCTCTTCAAACACAGACTTATACTGTAATACGACCTTCTGCACTGCAAGAGGCAGCTGAGCTTAGTCCTGTCTCTTTTCTGACTTCGTAATTGTGTTACACTCTATTTGTATGTTGGCCCTAAAGGCCATTTACATTGTAATTTTGATGATAATAATCATTTAATGAGTCATTGTATTTAGTTGCTCTAATCTTGTTTGAAAGTGACTCATAAGAAAGTTATGAAAAATCAAGATTAATCATGTTAATACCAAGCTTTGCAAGGTGATGGATCAAGAGGAAATCGATCCAAGTTGAAGAGAAAGTTGATCCTAAATCAAGAGAAGAAGATCCAAGTCCTGATGCTTCAAGTTATTATTATTATTTTTTTTATAGGACTTAGTGAAAGAAGGTAATTGTGGAATAATTGGATACCTCTAGAATGGGGAGCCCTCTCGTATATATAGAGTTTTACATATACATGATGATAGACCCAATGGACCTGATATATACAACTATACCTCATTACAAATATAGCCCACTATACAGTATACTATAACATCCCATCTCAACCGAAGCAGGAGATGAATGAATGCAAAGATTGTGTCTGAATAGAAGGAAAAGTTGGCGCGGCAGATTCTTGGTAAAGATATCGGCTGTCTATTGTGATGAAGGTATGTGAAGGACCCGAATAAGACCCATGTGGACACGCTCTCTAACGAAGTGAATATCAATCTCAATATGCTTGGTATGAACATGCTGCGCTGGATTAGTGGACAGGTACATAGCTGAGACATTATTGCAGTAAAGCAAAGTGGCACGTGCAAGAAGAAGACCAAGCTCACCAAGGAGAGAGCGAATCCAGCAGCACTCAGAAACAGCATTGGCAACTTCCCTATACTCGGCCTCGGCGCTAGAACATGAAACTACAGGTTGACATTTAGAGGACCAGGAAATAAGATTACCTCCCAGAAAAACACAAAAACTAGATGTAGATCGGGGAGTATCAGGACATCCAGCCCAGCCTACATCAGAATATGCCACAAGGTGATCCACGCGAGAAGAAGAAATGATTAATCCATAATCAATGGTGCCCTTGATGTATCTGAGAATGCGTTTGATGGCCATCCAATGAGGTAAAAGTGGAGCATACATAAACAAGCATACTTGTTGCACAGCATAAGAGATCTAGGGACGAGTGAAAATAAGGTACTGAAGAGCACCAACTGTAGATTGATATAAGGTAGGATTGGGCATAAGATCTTTATCATCTTTTGAAAGTTTTGACTTGGAATCTGTAGGTGTGGCTACAGGCTTGCAGGAGAGCATGTTGGTCTTATCAAGCAGGCCGTGAGCATATTTAGACTGAGGTAAGAAGAGGCCATCTGAAGAGTGGGAAACCGAGATTCCAAGAAAATAATTAAGCCGCCCCAAATCAATCATATTGAATTTAAAATGTAGAGAACGAATTATAGCTTGAAGAAGCATATTAGAAGATGCCGTGAGCACGATATCATCCACATAAACCAACAGTATAGCCATGTCACTGCCATGACGTAAAATAAATAGTGAAGAATCAAACTTACAATCGTGCATAGAAAGGAAGCGAAGCGATTGTACCATGCTCGGGGTGCCTACTTAAGGCCATAAAGAGGCTTGTTCAACTTGCACACATGATCAGGAAATTGAGAGTTGATGAAGCCTGGAGGTTGCTTCATATAAACCTCTTCATTAAGATGACCATTCAAAAAGGCATTCTTAACATCAAGCTGATGAATAGGCCATTGATGAGAAGTGGCTAGAGCGAGAGTCATGCGAACTGTAGCTGGCTTAACAACAGGACTGAAGGTTTCACCATAGTCAATGCCGTACATTTGTGTGAAACCTTGTGTAACCAACCCAGCTTTATATTGTTCAACTTCACCTGTAGATGTTTGCTTAATGCGAAAAACTCATTTAGAGCCAACAATGTTACCCTAAGCGGGTGGAGGAACAAGATCCCATGTGTGATTGCGAATGAGAGCATTATATTCATCAAGCATAGTGTTCTTCCAATTTTGATCCGTAAGAGCCTGCTTATAGGAGAAAGGAACCTCGGGCAACATAGTGTGAGCAAGCATAGATGGTTTAAGAAGTGGTTTCAAAATATCGGCTTTGGAACATCTGACCATAAGATGAAGAGATCGGGAAGCATCCCGAGGCTGGCACGGTGCATCGGTTATGGCTGGAACATGGGGTGAACTGGGCACCAGTGTGGGGATTGGTGATGCAACATGCTCGGCTGGTACATGGGGTGAACCTTGGCAAGGTGTCAGGCTGCGTTGGTATGACGGGCAGTGAAGCCGAGTCTGTTCCAGTGAAAGGGGAAGAAGTAAGAGGTGATGAGAACACCTGATGGAGCCGAGTCATCATTTCTTGAGAGAAGATACCCAATTGAGCAAGAGGAAAATATGTTTCATCAAACACAACATGTCTCGAAATAATGACTTTGTTCGTGTAAAGATCTAAGCATTTGTACCCCTTATGATCCGGTGGATAGCCTAGGAAAACATGTAAAGTAGACCGACGTGCAAGTTTATGTGGAGCAGTAGCAGTCAAATTAGGATAGCAGGCACTCCCAAAAACACGAAGGTGATCATAGTCAACCTTTTGTTTATAATAAGTTTTGCTATGGGATCTTTTTTTTAATAGCAGTAGAGGGGAATAAGTTGATGATATGAGTAGCAGCAGACACAGCCTCAACCTAATGCTCTAGAGGCACACAAGCTTGAAAAAGGAGAGATCGCATCATATTACCAATAGTTTTGTGCATACGTTCATCTTTCCCATTTTATTGGGATGTATAAGGGCACGAGATCCAACTAAGAATACCCCACTATATAAAAAGTGCATTAAAATCACGATTAATATATTTAATCCCATTATCACATTGAAACTGTTTGATTTTCACCCCAATTTGATTTAAGATAAGTGCATGGAATTGAAGAAACAAATCAAACACCTCTGATTTAGAACGCATCGGGTAAATCTACACAAAATGAGAATAATCATCCAAAAATAACAAATAATATTTATAACCACTGAAACTAAAAACAGGTGATGTCCATAAATTGGAATGAACAATGTCGAAAGGACACATAGTATTAGAAACAGACTTCTGAAAAGGTAAACGACTATACGTGCCTAGCTGGCCAGCATGACACAAACTAGACTCTAAGGATCTAGAATAGGAAATAAATTTTTGTTTGACTAAGAATGACATACCGAGCTCTCCTGGATGGCCTAAGCGACAGTGCCAAACAGAAGAGGAGACTCGTGAAGCAACGAACAATGTAGTGACGATAGTTGATCCTGGTACTGTGAAGAGAGGCCCCGAACTGACACAGCGGATGATAATTGACTTCAATTTAGGATCCTTAACAGAAAAACCAAAACAGTCAAATTCGAGAAGACAATTGTTATCTGAACAGAATTAACGAACGGAAAGTAAATTTTTGGAGAGACCAGGGACAAATGAAACTTTGTTTAAAACAAAGCGACCTACAAGAGTAGATATGAAACATGACCCAATACCAGCAATGGAAAGACAAGCGCCATTACCAACTAAAATTTTATCAGACCCGGTGTATGGAGACAAGAATGTTAGGATACCTGTATTATTTGTCATGTAGGAGGAAGCCCCGCTATCCATGACCCAAGAGGGGTCAAGAGTAGGTTAGTATAATATTGTGGAGATAACTGACTTGCATCAAAACCTGGGTAAAAACTATAGCCAGTGGTATAAACATTATTTGCTGGATGAAATTGTCGATTAGAAACATTACCACTAGAAGGAGTAGAACCGAAAGGAGAAGGTCGATATTGCGTGTTGAACTGTGGGATAAACGGCATGTGCGTCATTCCCCTATAATTTGGACCCCACATATTCGGCATCCACTGATTTCCATAACCTTGACCGTTTTTACCACGATCATGTCCATTACCACGATCTCCACGTCCACCACCATTACCTTAACCATTACCATATTGATTTCCAAAACTGGACTGCTATTGGTGAGCGGGGAAAGTGGCCGGTTGCTCGGTGGCAGCCGGTTGCTTCTGTGCCGTGGCGGCTCCCACAGCCATGGACGGCTGGGTGGCCGGGGGTGCAGCCGGAGAACCAGCGGCTAGGAGAACAATTGGAGTATCTGCATTGATATTCTTAAGGCGAGATTCTTCATTCATCAATATAGACCAGGCCTCAATAAAGGACGGGAAGGGAACACGAGATGTAATAGATGTACACACAGCACTAAAATCCTTTTTCATCAGACAGACCATCCACAGTGGCTAGAACCATATCAACATCAGTAATAAAGGCATTGACAGACTTGAGATTGTCAGCCAGAGATTTAATCTTCATGAGATATGCTAACATGGAGAGATTGCCTTTCTTAATATTGGTCAATTCACGTTTAAATTGCAACTGACATGATTGAGCAAAGTTAGTAGTCTGGTGATAGAATTCCAAAGCGATGCATCAGTCATATCATCATCACTACCACACACAGCACTAGCAAGGTCGGGAGAGATAGTACCGAGTATCTAGGAGATGAGAAGATTATCAATCTGCCTCCAATAGCGATAATTGGGATCTAAAACAACAGGTTGAGAGAAGGTCCCATCAAGGTGATCATCCACAGCATAACCTCTACAAGCAGAGAGAAAAGATCTGAGCCATATTAAATATGTGGAGGGATCAGTTAGATCTAATGTAGAAGAAATTTGATGTCTAATATTTGAGACATTGAACGGGGAGGAAAGGGCCGAACCACCAGCTGCACCAGCTGCAAAAGGCTGGACTACGGCGTGGGGAGTGGTGGTTGAGGAGGTTGCATCAGCCATGAGGAAGAAGTTTGGTTGGAGGTGGTGCGCAACGACAGTAGCGGCGCTAGGATTTTGGGGTGAGGCGGCGCCGATGCTAGGGTTAGGAAAAAAATAAATCGGCTAGGGTTTGCCTTATTTTATGAAAGAGCTAGGGTTTGCTCTTATACCATGAAAGAAGGCAATTGTGGAATAATTGGATACCCCAGAATGGGGAGCCCTCTCGTACATATAGAGTTTTACATATACATGATGATGGGCCTAATGGGCCTAATATATACAATTATAACTCATTACAAATATAGCCCACTGTACAGTATACTCTAACACTTAGGATCATGATATATCAATTAAGTCAAAGCTATTGATATATGACGCTCTAACAAAAATATTTTTAAAATTTGATTTTCAAATGTTATTTGAAAAATACTTAAGTCAAATTCCAGCCAATCAAATTTTTGAAAAAGAATATTTTAAATTGGCATTATGAAAGTCATGCCCCAAAATAACAAGATTAACAATTTTATTAGGCTGATATTTTAGCTTGATTAAATCAACCATTCATTCAAATGAATAAGCAAACTTGGAAATTAATTCAAAAAAATAAGCTAGTATGATAAATCAATCAATCAATCAAGCTAAATGATCAAAAACATTCAAATCCACCCTAGCATGCTTAGTATTGACACGCAAAAAGGATGTGTTGACACGCAGAGGCTCTCTATCGACGTACAAACCAAAAAAGGCTCCAAACGGCTACCTTTGATTTGATTTCTTTCCTAATCTTTTTCCCTAACATTTCAAACATTCTTTAGCCCCTCATTTGCCTATAAATAGGGCTTGAATGCTTTGGTTTAATTCATCTAATTCTTTCTAAGTATTCTTTGATTAAAAAGCTCTTGTTCTCTTGTGCTTTAAAGTTTTAATTATGAGTTTCATTTAAAGTTTTCTTGAGCATCACTAATTCTATTTATTGTTGATCATTAAGCTTAATTGGCATATTCTTAGCTTTGGCTAAGCTTGATTTGTTGTCAATTCACTCTTGAAAGAGTGAAGAATTTCAGTGTCTTAATTCTTTCATTTCTTTAATCTGTTTTATTTTAAAGGTTGGATCCTGAGCCTACAGTTACAAAATGGTCGGTTGTAAAGGTTGGGTCTTAAGCCTACATACAATAAGACCGATTCTAAAGGTTGAATCCTGAGCCTAGTTTTAAAAAGGATCATCGGGATTAGTTAAAGGCCCAAGTGACGAAGAATAGTCACTTGAGAAGTGGATTAGCTTGTAGGTTGGAAGTGAACCACTGTATTGTTTTTTCTTCTTCTTACCTTTATTTTTTTAGGAAAGAGTTGAGGCTAAGCTTGGAGAGAAGCGTGAAGGAGATTTAAACCACCTGTGGAACTAAGTAGCCCAAAAGTTCAGAGATGTGGCACGAGAAGTCCTACGCGTATCTAAATGTAGGGCAGGAAACGACAAAGAGACCTGGTGGTGGTGCAGGGAGGTCCAACAGAAGATTAAGGCGAAACGAGACTACTTCAAGGAATGGGATTGTAATGGAGATGAAGACAAGAGACAACAATATAGACAGGCCAAGAAGGAAGCTAGGGTAGCAGTTAGAGACGAACAATCCAAAGCCTTTGAGGAGTTCTATAAAAGGCTGGATATAGATGACAGAGCTAGAGACCTCTATAGAATTGCAAAGGCAAGGGAAAGGAGGACTAAAGACCTGGACCAAGTAAGGTGTCTCAAGGGGGCAGCAGGACAAGTGCTCATGGACAGGAAACAAATCAAAGCTAGGTGGAAGTCCTACTTCCATGATCTGTTCAATGAGAAGGGAGATATAGTTACCCCTACCCCCCCCCCCCCCCCCCCCCCAAGATGTTCTACAAACAACAACAGTGCAAGAGTCCCATGACCACTGCACTAGAATTAGACCCTAGGAAGTTAGGGAAGCATTGAGGAAGATGGGCAGGGGTAAAGCAGCCGATCCTAATGGTATACCCATTGAGGCATGGAAACGTACTTGAGAAACGGGTATAAAATGGTTGACTGAATTATTCAACCAAATCCTCCAGGGGAAAAAGATGCCTAATGATTGGTGGAAGAGCATACTGGTCCCCGTCTACAAGAACAAAGGTGACATTCAGTGCTATGCCAACTACAAAAGAATCAAACTAATGAGTCACACCCTGAAACTATGGGAGTAGGTTATAGAAGGAGAGCTTCACCACCAAGTAGGAGTCTCTGATAACCAATTTAGATTTATGCCAGGTAGATCAACAACATAAGCCATCCATCTCCTGAGGAGGTCCACAGAGTACTATAGAGATAGACAGAAGGACCTTCATATGGTTTTCATTGATTTGGAGAAGGCATATGATAGAATGTCAAGAAATGTCCTATGGTGGGCCTTAGAGAGGAAAGGCATCCACGAGTCCTACATATGAGTCATCAAGGACATGTACAAGATGCTTAAACTAGTGTGCTCACTCAGAAGGGGAGACAGACGCTTTTCCTATTACTATAGGGGTACACTAGGGATCAGCCTTGAGTCCCTTTCTATTCATTTTGGTAATGGACGAGCTCACTAGGCATGTCCAAAGGGATGTACCTTGGTGCATGC
Source organism: Simmondsia chinensis (assembly GCA_018398585.1). Lineage (NCBI taxonomy): Eukaryota > Viridiplantae > Streptophyta > Magnoliopsida > Caryophyllales > Simmondsiaceae > Simmondsia > Simmondsia chinensis. The sequence continues at coordinate 4,880,156 of JAGTTD010000008.1, read as the reverse complement.
TTTTTGCGGACGACATAGTCCTAGTGGGTGAGTCTAGAGTGGAGTGAATGAAAAACTAGAACTTTGAAGGTTGGCCCTAGAATCGAAAGGTCTAAGGCTCAGTAGATCTAAGACAGAATATACGGAACTTAAGTTCAGCGTTTCATATTTGTAAGCTTCGGCCGTGTCCTGGGGCATGCCCTTTGTAGCCTGTACTAATTTTCTTTTCATCTATATATTTCGCTGACTTACCCAAAAAAAAAAAAAAAACTTAAGTTCAGCACCTCTACCATGCCAAGCACAGAAGTTGCATGGATTGGATCAGAGCACGTACCTCAGAAAGCATGCTTTAAATACCTAGGTTGCATGGTGCAGAATGATGGCGAAATGGACGCAGATGTCAACAATAGGATTAAATTGGGTTGGCACAAATGGAGAAGGGTAGCGACGATACTATGTAATAGGAAATTCCCGCTAAAATTAAAGGACAAACACTATAAGACGGTAGTGAGGCAAGCTATGTCTTACGGGGCAGAGTGCCGGCCTGTAAAGTGTCACCAAACTCAAAAGATGAGGGTGGCGGAGATGAGAATGATAAGGTGGATGTGCGGACACACAAGGAGGGACAGGATCCTAAATAAGGTCATCAAAAGTAAACTGGGTGTTGTCCCAATAGAAGATAAGTTGAGGGAGCAATATCTGCAGTGATTTGGGCATGGAAGGAGACCCACCATTACACCTGTCAGGAGCTGCGAACAACTCCACATAGGAGATGAGAAGAGAGGGAGAGGACGGCCAAACAAGAGCTCGATGGGGACAATTCGACGGGATCTCACCTATCTCAACCTAAATGATGAGATGACTCTAGACAGAGCTGTGTGGAGGACTAGGATAGGCGTATCCGATGTAGCGGTGTAGGAGCATTTGACCACTCGTAAGCTCGATCAAGTGCCACGAATCTACGGTATGCCTATCCCACAATTTGGGCATATGGACTTGCGGTCCCAGGGGCGGCCATGAAGGATGTGGTATCTAGCATAGTGGGGGGTGGCCTCGATAGAAGATAGAATATAAAATGAAGAAGCTGTGTTTGAAGTGGTTCAGGTATGCTAGGAGGAAGCCATCCACTGCTCCAGTCAGGTATTACGATCAGCTTCATACCACGCTAGGAAGAAGAGGATGAAACAGGCCAAAGGAGGGACGACTGCAGTCCTACGGCAGGACCTCACCCATCTAAACCCACGGAAGGAGTTGACCTTAGATAGAGCTAGATAGAGCTAGAACTCGAGGGAGGACTAGCATAGGGGTAGCAGAGGTAGCGGCCTCACACCACTGCTTATTTTGCTATATATGGGTTCATAAGCGTATAGGCCTATTAGGTTGCACTTATCTACCTATATGCCTATCTGTCTACTATTTGCCTATTTGCTTATACTAGCTGCCTTGAAGGGAAGGTCTTGCTTCGTAGTCTCCTCTAGGGCATTATGCTTTTTATTGCTCATTTTATGCTATTGCTTACTCTTTTGCTTTCATGCCCTATTACTCACTGGTCACCATGACGCTACGAAGGCATATCTCTCAGGTTGGGGGTCCTCGGAAACAGCCTATCTTCAGGTTGACACCCTGAAGGGGGAAAGATGCATACATCGCCTCCCTCCCACCCCCAAGACCCCGCTTTTGCGGGAGCCCTTGAGGCACTAGGATTGTTGTTGTTGTTACCTTTATTTTTTTACATTTCATAATCGTTGTTTAGTTTTCAATTTATTTTTTAGTTCTTAAAATTTAAATTTTTATTTTTTCTTAAAAGAACCTAATTCGCCCCTCTTTTAAGCTGCTCTTTAGACCGTCAATTGATATCAAAGCTAGTATTCATTTTTTTTCTTTAATCCAACAACCTTAGAATGATCATTATGGCAACCTTTGCACCTATTTTTGTCGAGGGTCAATCAAACAAAAAGCCTTCACTTTTTTACGGTAAATACTTTTTCTATTGGAAACTTAGGATGAGAACTTTTATTATGTCTATTGATTTTGACTTATGGCTAATCACAAAAAATAGCAATTTTGTTCCTTCAATGAATAAAGAAAATGCAATTCTTGATTAATTTGAAAATAAGCTCATTCAACATGACAAGACAAAGCTTCAGGAAGATGCTAAAACTCACTTCCAATTATCATGTGCTATTACTTCCAATGTATTTAATCATGTCAAAAGTTGTAATACTGCAAAGGAGATTTGGAACAAACTAGAAGCCACATTTGGAATAGAGTTTGATGAAGAATTCCCTCATACAAATGAAGAGGAGCAAGCAGATTCAAGTCTCATGGCCATTGAATTTGAAGAAGAAGAAGAAGAACTTGAAGAAGATGAGGTAAATAATTTATCTTATAATGAACTCATGGGTAGTTTTCATGAGTTATATGGTGCATTTGAAAAATGGAGAACCAAATACTCTTCTAAGAAAAAGGAGCTACAAAAAGAGTCAAGTTGGCCCTAAAGCCAATACTATTGTAATTTTGATGGTAACAACCATTTAGTAAGTCATCAGATTTAAATTGTTCTAATCTTGTTTTAAGTGACTTATAAGAAAGCTAGAAACATCAAGATTAATCATAGATACGAAACTTTCCAAAAAATGATAAATTAAGAGGAAAAGAGATAAAAGCTGAAGAGAAGATTCATCCAAATTGAAAAGAACGTGATCCGAGTCTACGCATCCTAAAGCTATTTATTTTTATTGTCTAGGACTTAGGATTGAGATATATCAATTGAGTCCAAGTCTCAATATTGATATGTGATGCTCTTATAAAAATGTTTTTGAAACATATTTTAGAAAGTTGATTTATCAAATTTTATTTGAAAAATATTCAAGTCAAAATTAAAACAATCTAGCTTATCAATTAAAATAATTTTTAAGATTGGTACTTTGAAAAGTATGATCAAATTGAATAAACATAAAATTTTAACGGGTGATGATTTAGCTTGATTTATGCAACCAATCATTTTTATGATCAAAGTTAAGTAAGAAATAAATTCAAAAACATTGAACAAATATAGCAATCAATCAATCAATTTTTTAAACTTAAGGAATGTGATAAAAGTATCGTACCAATCAAGCAAATTGATCAAAATATGTAAATGCACCCGGGTAGGCTGAGTGTCGACAAACAGATAGTATTTGTCGACACACAGGCTTAAAGTATCCACCAAGAGCTGCTGTGTGTCAACACACAGCCCTTGTGTGTCGAGACACAGAATGAAAAATCTCAAAACGGCTACTTTTAACTTGATTTCTTTCCAAAACCTTTTTCCAACTTTTTAAGCATATTATTGGCCTTCATTTGCCTATAAATAGTACTTGAATGCTCTGGTTGAAATCATCTAATACTGTCTAAGCATTCTTTGATAAAAAGTTCTCTTACATACTTGTGCTTTAAAGGTTTGTTTTAAAGTTTTGTTTAAAACTTTTATTAGAGTATCACTTGTTCTCTTATTGTTGATCTTTGAGCTCTATTGACATATTCTTAGCTTTGGCTAATTTTGATCAAGTGTCAATTCACTCTTGAAAGAGTGAAGAATTTAAGTTTTTAATTCTTTCATTGCTTTATTCAAATTTGTTGCATTGTAAATGTTGGATCCTGAGCCTATGGTTACAAATCGGTCAGTTGTAAAAGGTTGGTCTTAAGCCTATGTACAAAAAGACAGGTTGTAAAGGTTGGATCCTGAGGCTATTTTTAAAAAGGATTATCGAGCTTAGTTAAAGGCGCAAGTGACTAAGAGTAGTCACTTGAGAAGTGAACTAGCTTTCGGTTTGGAAGTAAACCACTTTAAAAATCTTTTTGCACCCCTTTTATTTTTGTATTTATCTTTTTCATTTGACATTTATTGTTTAGCTCTTAATTAAATTTTTGCTTCATAAATTTAAATTTTTATTTATCACTAAAGAACCTAATTCACCCCCCTCTTAGGTTGCTATTTGGACCTTCAAGTCAAAATAATGTTTAGTTTTAATGCTCGAAAATGAATCTTTGAGAGCAAAAATAGCGTCATTAAATGATCAAGTTTAAACATTGATTAATGACAAACAATTCTTGGAAGAAAAGCTCCTTTCAAATGAAAGTAAAAATGAAGAATTTAAGGAAGATGAATTATTGCTTAAAGAGAATGTGTCTTCGAAAGAACAAGCAGAAGAACTATCACAAATTTTAAGTAAGTTTCTCAATGGTCAAGAAACACTTGAAAAAATTACTCTCTTCTCAAGAACCCTTTTTTTTGGCAGCGTTTTTATTTTTTTTATTACCAAAAAGAGCAAGTACAAGAGTACAAGGGGCATACCCCCAACAAGTCCAAACAGCCTACATGTCAGGCGGGACAAAAACAAAGCAAAACGCACAAGCAAAACCAAGGATAAAAGGGCCAAAGAGAAAGGAGAAAAGACTCCTACAAATAAAAATACAAGACAAAAAAGAAAAAAAAACAAAAAGAAAAGAAAAGAAAAGAAAATGAAATCAATCCCAATGAGAAGCAGCAGCAGCGGCAGCCTTTGCGGCTGCTCGAGTCATTCGGCGCTCAGCCACTCTTCTCAAAAACCCACTTATAATAACGAGAGAATTGGCTATAGTGGAAATGCTCAATAGAAAAAATTAAATATACTTTTTGTCAAAGCCTCCTCATCACCCATAAACTCTATAAGATGTCATTATTATGGTGATCATAGGCATATTTGTATCAATGTCCATTTAAAAAGAATTAAAGAAAAACCAAGCCGGCTTAGGTTCCAAAGGAATATCGACCTCCTAATGTCAAGACTAACAATGAAGGATACAAGAAAATTTAGGTACCAAAAGTTCTTTAAATTGTGCAGTATGCTTGAAACGAAAGTGATGCTTGGACAATGGTTTCTTAAGTCATATAACTGGAGATAAATCCAAATCCACTTTTATCAAACCAAGGAAATTATTTGTCACTTTTGGTGACAAAAAGAAAAGAAAAATTCTTTGATCAGTATTGTTGCTCCTAACTCTTCTCTTTGTATAGATGATGATTTACTTGTTGATGGTCTTCTACATAATCTTCTAAACATTAGTCTACTAAATGATAGAGTTTATTATGTGCAGTCTTGAGCCATTTAAATATGCAGTGGCGCATGCTTAAATTAATGAATTATAAGCTGATCAATTAGGATATGAAAACGTCAATATGATTGATCTTGAATGTATAAACTTTGTGAAATGTTCTAGTGTCTCGGATGAAAATGATCATTGGATTTGAAATAGAAGGTTTGAAGATGCTAATATAGACTTAATTTCAAAACCTTCGAAAAATGATCTTGTTTGACGATTACCAAAGCTTAATTGGAAAAAGATCATGTTCTTGATACATTTCAGCATGGAAAACAAACAAGATCTTTATTCAAATCCAATAATGTAGTTTCTATCTCAAAGCGTCTTAAACTCTTGCATATAGACTTGTTTGATCCTACTAGACATTTGATCCATTGTTAAAAAATAAGGACTTATAATTGTTGGTGTTTACTTCTATTTTGCTTGATATTTATTTATTTCTCATAAGAGTAAAACCTTTGATAAATTTGAAAAAGTTTTGCAAACAAGTGCAAAATAAAGAATATTTAAAAATCATTTCAGTTAGAAGTGATTGTGGAAGGGAATTCAAAATGGCGATTTTGAAAATATTGTGACTAAATTGGAATTCACCATAATTTTTCAACTCCTAAAATTTCTCAACAAAATGGAGTGGTTGAATATATATATATATATATATATATATAAAAGCAATGCTTTGTGAAAACAATTTGCAAATTCATTTTGGGCTAAACTGCTAACACCACTTGCTACGTCTTAAATTGAGCTTTAATAAGGCTTATTTTGAAGAAAACACCCTATGCACTTATCAAACCGTTTGGGTGTAAATGCTTCATCCACAACAATGGTAAAACAAACCTTGGTAAAGCTTTTGTATTGGATATTCACTAATGAGTAAAGCATATAGAGTGTATAATAAAAAGACAAAGGTTGTAGAAGAGTCTATACATTTGGTATTTGATGAAATTAATGTTTTGTCATCTAGAATTCCTTGTGATGATGATATAGAGACCAAACCAACAAACATCACGTCCCCATCCAAGGAGCAAGAAAAGGATAAACTCAAAGCTTCAATGGATAAACCGAAAGGAGATGACCAAAATGTAGAATCTAAAGAGGAAGAACAGTCATGAGATTCGAAATTCTTAAAGGATCACCCAACAAGTCAAATCATAGGTGATCCCTCCCAAGGTGTAGGAGTAAGGCATGCATCGACTGAATATTGCCATTTAGCTGCATTCATCTCTCTTGAAGAACCCAAGAGCATAGAAGAAGCTCCCAAAAACGCAAATTGAATCATGGCAATGGAAGAAGAGCTAAATCAATTCAAAAGAAATGATGTATGGGAACTTGTGGATAGACTTTAAGATCATCAAGTCATTGATACCAAGTTGGTCTACCACAACCAGGATGATGAGGAAGGTATCATGGTAAGAAACAAGGCAATATTAGTAACTAAGGGTTATAACCAAGAGGAAGGTATAGATTATGAGAAAACCTTTGCTCCCATTGCCAGATTAGAAGCTATTAGACTCTTATGTGATTCAAAAATTTTAAACTTTTTCAAATGGATGCGAAAAGTGCATGTTTGAATGATTTCATTGAAAAATAAGTTTATGTGAACAACCACCACAGTTTTAAGGATGACAAATTTTTCAATCATGTTGATAAACTCAAAAGGTTCTATATGGATTGAAACAAGCTCCTAGAGCTTGGTGTGAAAGATTGATTTCTTTTTAATGCAAAATGAATTTTCAAGAGGGAAGGTTTAAACCGCACTTTTTATCAAACGCTCTAGAAATAATATTCTCATTGCACAAATATATATTGAAAATATAGTGTTTGGTGTTGCTAACCCCTCTATTTGTGAAGAATTTACAAATTTTATGAGTAAGGAATTTAAAATGAGCTTGATGGGAGAAATCAACTACTTTCTTGAATTGCAAATCAAGCAAAGTAAGGAAGGAATTTTGATCAAACAGGCAAAGTACATCAAGAAGATACTCAAGAAGTTTGGCATAAAAATTTCAAAAACGATTGCAACTCCAATGAGCTCAACACTCAAGTTATATATGGATGAAAAAGGTGAATCAAAAAGCTAAATAGAGGTATGATCCGATCCCTTCTTCACCATTCCATGAGTAGGCTTGGTATATTTTTTAATGTGTGTGTATGTGGTCGATTTCATGCATGTCCAAAAAGAATCGCAATAATGTGCCGTGAATAGAATTTTTTTGATGCTTAGTTAGTACTTAGACTTATTCTATCCAAGTGTGGTTTCCTAGATCTAATTTGATATAATGATGTGAATTTTACTTGTTACAAATTAGACTAGAAATTGAATTGTGGAACTTGTCTATTTATTGGTCATTCTTTAGTGTCATGGTTTTTTAAAAAAAAGGTTGCCTCATCTGCCTTCAAGATCAAATACACTACTTGTGCAAGTCATTATGTTCAAACATCTTGTTAATATGAATTTGAAGATTAACACATTCATATTGACCATACTCCCATAATGTGTAGTACAATTTCCTAGAAAATTCTTCAATTTTTGTTTGCTTTGCATGGAGTGGGCACTAAGTATTTTTGGATTGTGCACTAAGTATTTTCTAATTAGGCACCAAGCCCTCTTTAAGTGGGCACCAAGTATTTTTTGATGGTGATCAAGTATTTTGAGTTGAGTGGGGAGCAAGCATCGGTTTTTTGAATGGAGAAGGGTGCAACAAATGACTCCTATATTTTCCTATAAATTTGATGGTTGTCTGCTTGAAATGAACACACCAATCTTCTCCGCTTTCTCCTCTTCAAGTTCTAACTTGTTTTATTCAATTACTGAACAAGTTGGGGGTTACTCCAACTTAGTGGTGTAAATGAGCCGAGCCAGCTCACAAAAGCTCATCATAAAGCTCGAAATTCTTGGCCCATTTCGAGCTTATGCAGAGTTGAGTCGGCTCGTTTAGCTTATTGAGCCGAGCCCAGGCCTAGTTAAGCTTGAGCTCGTAAGCTTGCGAGCCTAAACGAGCCCAAACGAGATTTTCTTAGTATAATATTTCTGATTAAATATGAGCAATGAAGCCAAATCTGAGCCTAAATAAGCTGAGCCCGAGCTTAAACGAGCCTAAACATGCCTAAATTGAGCTTAAATGAGCCAAAATATTGCAAGCTTAATTCTAGCTCGCCGAGCCTAGATCAAGCTAGGTCGAGCCCGAGCTGTTGACAAGCCAAGCTTGAGCCAAGCTTAATGCAAACAAGCCGAGCTTGGAGCCTGGCGGGCTCGGGCTCGGCTTGGCTCAAATACATCCCTACTCCAATCCATTTCCTCGGAGTACACTGTTGAGGTGGGTGCCATGTTAACCCTGGGGGTCGGAGTGCTGTTCATCCCATTGTACCTCTGTTGGGCATAAACAACTTAGGGTAGTGGATTCTCCACGGCGCAGCAATTTCTTCGATCAATTCTTTATTCTACCCTTCATTTTATTCATGTCTTTGTTTAGTTATGTTAATTGTTCTATCCACTAGCCAACTAAATCGTGAAACTTATATTGCTCAAACTTGGGATTAATTTTGTTAATTTCAAGTTTAATTCCTTTGAACATAAATTGATTATGTAAAAGTTTGAGGTTAAAGACTAAGGAGATACAAATCAATCGTATCAAGATCGGACGTATTCAAAGGTTAGTGTATTCTTCACTAAAACTCAACTTTAAGTTTTCTGAGTTCCTTTGTTTATCTTGAGTTTGTATTGTTATTGTTCATTATCCTTGTATTTTTCCAACACAATATGCTTAACCAAAACTCTGGCTCAACATTTTAGAAACAATCATATAGAGGTAGATATCATATCATTAGTGATCATGTGCTTAAAGAAGATGTCATTATAAAATTCGGCCCCACAAACGATCATTAATTGGACATTTTCACTAGGCTTCTATGTCGAACTATTTGGTGACGCTAAAGGAAGGATTAACATGGTGAAATATTATTACTTGTGTGCGTTAATTTCATATGCATTGTTATATTGAAAATGACTCTCAAAAATTTAATATGATGGCACACAATTGTCCAAGTATTCTTATCCAATCCAATGGATGTTAATACTTGGAAACCATTTTTAAAGGAAATACTAAAATTGAGTTACCTTCGATCTCTATTTTGAACAAAATTTCTCCAATGTTTTTTAACTTAAATATTCTATGACATTCTTTTTCATAATCTTGGTCAAAGTTGTAAATGTATTATGACAATTGCAAAACTTCAAGCAAATTTAAAATTCTTACTTTGTGAAAAATTGTTCATATTCACCTTATTGAGGCTTATGAAAATGTTAGTTTAAAAAAAAAAATAAAAAAAAGGGTGAAACATTATGTTAAAAAAAATAGGTGAAATTATCCTCAACATATTGAGCTACATATGTGTTTATAATGCTAGCTCGGTATTTTAAAATATTATCTTGATATCCTATATGCTTATAGTACTAGCCCATTACTTACTCACCCAGATACCCGTAGCCTGAAAAAAGTTACCAAAATCCCGGTGTGAACCGTTCAAAGTTGACCACCAATGGTTAACTGGCCTCCATTGACTAGCTCCCGGTATGTCTATAATACCAGCCCGATATTTACTAGCCCAGACACGGCCGAGACTTAGCTATTGCTGCCCCCTACTTGGTAATGGGACTTAACTATTACCGCCCCTGCTTGGTAATGGGACTTAGCTATTACCGCCCCCTGCTCGGTAATGGGACTTAGCTATTACCGCCCCCTGCTCTGTAATAGGTTTTACCATTACAGCCCCCTGCTCGGTAATGGGCTTTACAATTACAATGAGTACCAAACAGTGAATACCAACTTGTGAGTATCAACCAAGAATTCTATATGCAGGGGTGTTAATAGTTACCAACCCCCAGAATGACGAGCTAGAAATGGGCGGCCCAGAAAGTCCGAGCTAGAAAGTGGCGGCCTAGAAAAACGGGCTGGAAAGTGGCGACCTAGAAAGTCCTGCTCAAAAAGTGGTGACCTAGAAGATGCAGGCTAGAAGTGACCTAGAAAGTCCGACTAGAAAGTGGCAACCCAGAAAGTCCGAGCTAGAAAGTGGCAACCTAGAAGATACGGGCTAGAAAGTGGTGACCTAGAAAGTCCGAGCTAGAAATGGGCGACCTAGGAAGTCTGACCTAGAAATGGCGACCTAGGAATGGCAAGCTAGAAAACGGCAACCAGAAGCAAGCAACTAGGAATCTATAAATACTAGAAGAATGAGAAAGGAGTGGGGCAAGCGGTAACATCTGAGGGACCTTTCATCCTCACCTCACCCCCCATCAGGCAAGCCTCATCTAAGGTAGGCCTCTTGCATGCCTCGTCCTCCCGTCGTCCATTACGACCCCCTCTCCAGAGTAACAGGCACTCAACCCTCTCCATCTCACTCAGGCAAAGAAATATCAACTCGGGCGTGCAGCTAGAGCTTGAGTCAGCTCATCCTTATGAACCCCATCTCATACCGGACTCTTATATGACGAATAAGCTCACTAGCCAAATTCGTCAAAAACATAACTGGCTCTGTCTGTGGGAAGGATCACAAGCTCACGCCTTGCTTGATGTTTCTTGTAAGGTTCAAGAATTTTAAGGGTCAAGCAAGGTATTTTTCAGTATTTTTCGGGTTCCTTGGTGCTCTCTATGAAGGCCCACCTAAAGAAAAATTCATAAAGGAATTTTGATTGAACAAATTTAAGTGTAGCTGCACTAATTACGCCCCTTTTTCATTTTTTTTAGGGGGTAAAAAAATCTGAAAAATCATGATAAGCACCTAGATCTCTTCAAGTTCTTCATTTTGATATAAAATTTGATCCATAACTCTTCATGGATTGAAAGATATGTTTGTTTTAAGTTGTAAGGTACGTTATACGCCTTACCCGCATTTAGCTCGCCCAAATCCTTGTTCAGGTACTTTATTTCATCAAATATTTGAAATCATTACAGGGGTACCTCTTCAAGAGCTTCTTCATGATATAAAATTCAATCTGTAACTCTTCACGGATTGAATGTTATGTCAGTTTTGAGTTGCTAGGTCAATTGTATGCTTATATGCGTCTAGCCAGCCCAAAAAACTTTTCGGGTACTTTATTTCATCAAAAGTTCTAAAAATTTATAGGGTGCATAGATATCTTCAAGATCTTCGTTGCGATATAAAATTCGATCTGTAACTCTTCACGAATTGAAAGTTATGTCCATTTTAAACTACAAGGTAAGTTGTATGCCTTATATGCATCTAGCTTACCCAAATTATTTTTTAGGTATTTTCTTTCATCAAACGTTCAAAAATCTTATATGAGTACCTAGAACTCCTCAAGAGCTTCATTTTTATATAAAATTTGGCCCTTAATGCTTCACTGATTGAAAGTTACGCCTGTTTTAAATTGTAAGGTAGGTTATATACCTTATCCGCGTCTAGCGCACCAGATAGGTTTTCTAGTGTTTTCTTGCTTCGAAAGTTCAAAAACGTTATATGAGTACCTAGAACTCCTCAAAATATTTGTTTTGATTAAAATTTGGTTCGTAATGCTTTACCAATTCAAAGTTACGCCCATTTTAAATTGTAATGTAGGTTATGTACCTTACCTGCGTCGAGCACACCAGATCGGTTTTCATGTGTTTTCTTGCATGGAAAGTTCAAGAGCTTTATATGGTTGTGTACAACTCTTCAATAATTTTATTTTGATATAAAATTTTGATATGTAACTCTTCATGAATGAAAGCTATGACTGTTGTTTTCGGTACAACGCAGAGTTTCTTTTGGTTGGTCATAATGCGTTGATCAAACGTTTGGCATTGACCGGCCACTATGCATTGACCAAACCTTGGTCTTTGACCAGCTATAATGCATTGACCAAACTTTTGGCTTTATAATGCTTTGACCAAAACTTTGGCTTTGACTGCCGTTTTAGGCACAAAGAGAATTTCATTTGATCGGCTATAATGCGTTGACCAATCCTTTGGTGTTGACCGCCACCTTGCTCTGTTCATCAATTTACGTTGTTGACCAATCATTTAGGCGTTGACCGTCATTTCCTTCTCTTCATCACCATCAATACACACCTATCACCACCTAGCTCGCCATGCTCTACAACTTGTCATGAATCGTGGCACACCTTAGAGCCTTGCAAGGGGATGAACTAATTCTTTCTATAATATCAGTTTGCTTCAACCACTTCCCATCACAATATCCATTTAATTCAACTTTGTTTAAACTAGTTCTTATTACTATATCCGCTTAATTCGACCCCACTTGAATCAATTCTTGTCACAATCCTAAACTATGCCAACCATGATAGGTGGACAAATTATATTCGTTAACTGACTAGCAAGTAGGAAATCTTGTCTATGCTTGACGACCACTATATCGAGTGACCAAATTCACTATAATATATCTTTTATATAAGAAACCATACTTCGCTTGATTTGTACCCACAAATTGTCAAGTCATCGATTAAGTGCAACACTTCTAAATTAGGGGTGTTAAAGGAGCGAAGCCATCAACCATATTTCTCAGGATTCAAGAATACACAACAAACACCATCCAATACCGAAACAGAAGTGCAAATCAAAGTGATAAATATAAGCGCTGAATTTAGAAGCAGTCAAAGCACTTATAGCAAGATGTCAAAGTTACATGATTCACTCTAAGGACCTTGCTTATGCATGCAAGAGACCTCATAACTCCTTTAGAAACCACAAAACACGTCTATTGTCTCTTTTCATCCTTTACTAATCCAATTACTCCATGAATTTCTGATCTACATATTTTATTCACCCACAAAAAAATCCCGAAGCATGCACTTTATCAAATGGGAATACAAGACACCATTATCACCCATAAAGGGTAAGCTACCTGCCACGTGCAAACATGCTCGTATTCTCCTAGAAAGCACTAGTAAGTGTCATTTAATCAAAAAGATGGAATTTCACAATATTGGAGCTACTTGGTACGTTGTTCAATATCACCATCTCTCAAAATCAGACATTGCTAGAGGTTAAGTACCTTTGGGAGATACTGATTCTGTGATAAATTCAAAACAAAAGCATCTTATAAATGGTGAGGGTCGAGAGATTTTGTCCTTGTCCTTGACCTCCTTTCTATGGAGGTGTATAAATCTCTTCAAAACTGAGGGACTTCGCCTCAGTCATTTCCATAGCTGCGGTGGAAATCTACGACTGGGGGACTTCGCCTCAGTCATCTCCATAACGGTGTGCAAATCTAGGACTGGGGGACTTCCTCTCAATCATCTCCATAACGGTGTATAAATCTTTTTAGGATTGGGGGACTTCGCCTCACTCATTTCCATAGTGGTGGCGTAAATCTAGTATTGAGGGACTTCGCCTCAGTCTAGTGATGGTGAATATCTAGGACTGGGGGATTTCACCACAGTCATTTCTCTAGTGGTGATGCAAATCTAGGACTAGAGGACTTCGCCTCAGTCATTCCCTAGTGGTGGCGTAAATTTAGGACTGGGGAACTTCACCTCAGCCATTTCCCTAGTGGTGGCTCAAATCGAGGATTCAAGGACTTCATCTCGATTCACAACTTGGACTTCTTTGTCTTGACGGCGCAATTCATTTTTCACAATTATGGGACTTCACCTACAGATCACAAACTAGACATTACCTCCATCACAAAGGCTAAACCACTCCAAAATCAAGATGGTTTATAATCAACGATGGTGGAAAATACATTCTTCTCGCATGACGTAGAGCAAGTCAAAGCAAATTACAAGTCAAGAACTACCCATCCACAAGAAGTAATCCCTTTAAAAGTTAATGAATTTCGTCCACAATGATGCCGTTTTTATACAACATTATGGCTTATCCTGAAGACTTCACTTCCCGAAAGAAATCAAACTATAATTGTCAAACTTGGTTGCTTATTACAACTTGACAAAATATTTCTAATAGAAGAATCCAAAATGAACGGCTTTTGTTATTACACTTGAGCAATGCACACTCCAACCGACCTGCCACTAAGTTATCTAGTACTATAATTAGTCAATAACTTAGTAAGAACAGTACAAGATATCATCTTCATCTTCTTAGCGCCATCTTCATAATCACATACATTCTATAGTGGCACGTAATCGGTCTTCCGAACCACAGAAACTACTTCTTGACAATCACGACAACTCAATAGTAAAAACCCCTTCAGAGGGTGACAATCTAAATAACAATAAGAAGAAAATAGTCCAACACCCACGATAGTCTATTTCAAGTTTGTCTTGGACTTTCTTACAAGTAATCTAAAACTTCTCTCACCGCCTAGTCAATTTAACAATGATTGCCGTCAACATGGGAAAGCAATCTTAGGGCTATAATAACAAGATTGATATGTACCAAAGGAGGTGCATACTATATCAGCGGCGTACTTATAGGTCTTTCGTCATTAATACCCTATGAATTCACCTTATAGAGCTTTTTATATTCAATGCCAACATAGGCGACCCACCATAGGCAATCAAAAACTCATCTTTGGTAAGTCATGCATCATCGATAAATGCTATCTCAGTATTAGCAAGGGTTCATAGCCACCTAACATAAGCCATGCCAAGCTCATAGGTTTGTAAACAAATGTCTAGAACAAATGAACGTCAACCGTTAACGTCCTATAAGGATGATATACCAAAAGTTTGCTACTTAAAAGGTAATGGCCTTAGAAATGTGTAATTTCCAGCAACATTGTCTTTATTTTGACATTTATTCCCGATGTGCCCATTATCAGACAAGTATGTTATGCTAACCTATTTGGTTTAATTTACTACCTTAGTGTACCTGATTTTATCTGGGTAATTTTGCACGTAACACCTAACGGTTATCCACAAACGTACCTATCGCCATGGTCTGCCCTGGTACGATCACCCGCAATGAGTATGGTCCGCCCTGATGTAATTACTTGCAACAGGTGCAATACTTATCACCATGGTTTGCCCTAGTGCAAGTACCCACAACGTGGGCAATATTTATCACCATGGTCCGCTCTTGTGCAATCACCCGCAAGGGGTGCAATACTTATCACCATAGTTCGCCCTGGTGCAATTACCCACAATGAGTGCAAAACTTATCACCATGGTCTACCTTGGTGCAATCACCCACAACAGGTACAATGTTTATCACTATATGACACCATGACTGGCTTGAGGGTTATCTAAAGATAGTACATTAAGCACCAATATCTACTTTTCATTCATTATATATATATATATATATATATATATATATACATAATGTACAGTTTATTATGTAGGATCTGCAAGTTTAGAAGATACGCTAACCTTCATGACATACGCAGCAATATCCTTGCCAAACTAGTGTGATATACCCATCATCCCAGATCCTAGAATATCGGGGTATAATCGCCGTATTGATCTCATTCAAGTACGTAGCACATGGATCACTTTGGTGGGAAAGCAAGCACGAAATACTTAACACTCTAACCCTATCTGGATGTGTTACACATATTGCTTATATATTAAATGAGTATATTAAGTCACCCGCCTAGAGCTCCGACCAAATATCGAAATGCATCATACTCACCACTTCATGGATATTACAAACTAAGTGCCCACATAACTAGTGGCTAGTCACGATTGCGATATCCTCATATGCATATCACTTAAAACTTAAAAACATTGCAAGCACTTGTAAGAATAAAGGAACAAAATGTTGTAAATGCTCTAAAGTTCAAGAATCCCCAGAAGGCCAAATTCCCTTAAATATTCCTACTCAAATAAAAACTACTCCATTCAAACGAACAAAAAGATAAAGCATTCTATTCAGATCCCTAATGGACTAAATGCCTTGTTAAAGTGAACAATGCGTTAAAAATTTTGGTTTATGAGATTTGAGCTAGCAGGACAATTTTTTTTTTTTTTTTTTTGATTAAGGTTTAGAAATACGAGTGGGTCATGCGCCCAGCTACAAGTCGCAATGATTTAAGCATCCTATTAAAGTCAAATTCATTGATATGCATCCTATTTTCTTCAATTAAGGTTTAGAATACACATGAGTGGCAATTACAAAGAGCCAAGGCATAATAATGGAAACCCTCATCACGTGGGCAAATATTATGCTCTAGCAAGTCACAGCTAAGCACTAATGCGTAATCCACTCCATGACCAAAATTGGAATGATCAAAGTTTGCCCATGGAGTGGGGGGACTATATGTTTATAATGCTAGCCTAGTATTTTAAAATATTAGCCTGGTATCCTATATGCCTATAGTACTAGCCCAGCATATATATGGATGGACCGTTCAACGTTAACCACCCATGGTCGACCGGCCTCCATTGACCGACCCCTAGTATGTCTATAATACTAGCCCAGAAACTGCTGGGACTTAGCTATTACCGCCGACTTAGCTATTACCGCCCCTCCTTGGTAATGGAACTTAGCTATTACCACCCCCTGCTCGGTAATAGGTTTTACCATTATAGCCCCCTGCTCGGTAATGCATTTTACGATTACAGTGAGTACTGAATAGTGAATATCGACTGCTAAGTACCGACCTAGAGTTCTATATGCAAGGGTGTTAATACTTACACCCCCAGAACGGCGAGCTAGAAAAGGGCGGCCCAGAAAGTCCTAACTAAAAAGTGGCAACCTAGAAGATACGGGCTAGCAAGTGGCGACCTAGAAAGTCCAACCTAGAAAATATGGGCTAGAAAGTGGTGACCTAGAAAGTCCGACCTAGAAAGTGGCGACCTAGAAAATTAGGGCTAGAAAGTGGCGACCTAGAAAGTCCGACCTAGAAAATGGCGACCCAGAAAGTTCAAGCTAGAAAGTGGCGACCTAGAAGATACAGGCTAGAAAGTGGCGACCTAGAAACTCCGAGCTAGAAATGGGCAACCTAGAAAGTCCGACCTAAAAATGGCGACCTGGGAATGGTGAGATAGAAAACGGTGGCCAGAAGCAAGCAGCTAGGAATCTATAAATGCAAGAAGAACGAGAAAGGAGTGAGGCAAGCAGTAACACTCGAGGGACCTTTCATCCTCACCTCACCCCCCATCCCATGAAAGACCACTTTCTCTCTCCCAAGGCAAGCCTCGTCTAAGGTAGACCTCTCGCATGCCTCATCCTCCCGTCGTCCATTACAACCCCCTCTCTAGAGCAACGAACGCTCAAACCTCTTCACCTCACTCAGTTAAAGAAATATCAAGTTGGGCGTACAGCTAGAGCTTGAGTCCAACTTGTCCTTATGAACCCCACCTTATATCGGACTCTCATACGACAAATAAGCTCACTGGCCAAATTCATCGAAAACAATATGTAAAATCTACTTTTACATTTTGAACTTTATTGTATAAATCCCCTCCGTTATTGCTTTTTGTTGATAACAAACGGGGAGAGAGATTGGTGTTGTTTATGTTCATTTGAACATTGCGCAAATCATTCTTTTTCAATATACTTAGTATATCAGGAAGGGTAGAGATGTCAAACACATTGCGAGTCAGTTCCGAAAATAATGTTGAAAAATAAAAAAAATAAAAAAATAATGCTTAAGAAAGAATAATTATGTTTATACGGTCCACGTGTGCGGGGCCAATGGCGCAGACAGAAGATTATGAATCGCGTCTTTGCACAGTTAAATTTCAAATAAACCGCATCACAGGGCACAGTTAAATTTCAAATAAATCGCATCACAGGGACGCAGTTTAATAAGTTAAACCATGTTGTGGGACCCAGGCTTTATTTCAAGTAAACCGCGTCACAAGGACGCGGTTTATCAGTAAACCGATTTTTGAAGAATCGGCTTTGACAAGTATAAACCGCATCCTTGCAGTTCGTTTTAAATATAAAAACCCTTCCCCTTCCTTAACCTCGCCACACACAGCGCCTCTCTCTGGTATCGTCGACGCTGCCGCTCCTAAGCACTTTGTCGTCACCGGTAACGTCATCTGTCACCACCCCTCTTCTTGTTCACATGCCCGAGATCCTGTCAGGTTACTATTGTAGGAGTTATTTGACCACCACCGCATTTCTTCACTAGAGTTCATAACTACGGCAATTTTAAACTTTTGTTTTTGAAATAACATTTTCTCTTGTTAAAAAAATACATATTGTTATATTGTAATGATATTCATTTAGTTTTCTAGGTTATTTTACTTTTTTTTAGTTAGTATTTGTGTTGATTATGTATTATTTATTTGAATATTGTTGAAAAATTATTTGTTTTATATAAATTAAAGTTTATATATTGTTATTTTTTTCAAAATATTGCTTATTTGCATCCTATAGTTTGTCATTGGGATGAAAAAGCAGAAAAAAATGGAAAGCATGTCAATTAGATCGGAGGTTATAGCAGTATGATATTTGTTAGAAAAGATGTCAATTTTAGTGGATTAATTAGTATGTTGATAGAGTACTGTAATATTGACCGAAATATTGTTAATTTGAAAATAATATGGGGTATTTGTTCTGTACAAGGACGTCAAATGATTGATTTTCTCAATAACAATTCGTTAAAAATTATGTGGTCATACATTAAGCTACAAAAGCAGCCTATAACAAATTTTTATATAGGAGTTGAGCCAGAAAATCTAAATGTCAATACTATAAATCGTCTACCTGAATATCAATATCAATATATATATATATATATATCAAATTTGTTGTTGTCTGTTAAATCCCAAATCTTACTGGAAGAATATGATGCATTATCCTATGTGTTACCATGGGTATGCGGTTACTCTAAGTATGCCCCAAAATTTTGTGACCAATACTGGTATTCTAGTTCATCCAACTTCGTTATTGAGATGTCCTACCAATAACACAATTCCGTGTAATTTCAGAATGGGTCGAGTTGGTGCATCAAGCAGCCATACTGGGCAAGATCGTATTCCGGTTCGTCCAAATCTATTATTGGAATGTCCTACCAATAATTTAATCTCATGTAATTTGGAAATTGGTTGAGTTGGTGTATCAAGTACCCATACTGGGCAAGCTGAGTATCCCTAATGAAGGATGCCCAATGTCACAATATAATTCTATGATAGAATATACAGAAAAGGTGACGATGGTGACAGAGTATTGGATAGTACGGTCTATGATGATAGTGATCAGGGCTATACGACCAAAGATGAAGAGAATGAGCGAATTGATGAAATCAAAAGGGAGCTTGAACCAGACAATGGGGATGACGATCTCCTTGATGAGCAAATTGATGAAACTGAAAGGGAGTTTGCACGTGACAACACAGATGAAGATCCTGTTAGTGCTTGTGCTCCTGTCCTTGAATTTGCTCATATCAATGAAAATCCCTATGTCGAGCCTGATGAGTTTGATATTCACTTTGATCCTGCAGGTGAATTTGCAGTGGGACAACTTTTTCATACCAAAAAAAATTTGATAGATGCTATGCAATTATATTCAGTAAAGAAAAAGTAATTTTATAAAACAATTGAATCAATTGTGCTAAAGTTAGTGTTGAAACGTAAGAAAAGTTCTTGTCCATGACAGTTAAGGGCTTATGTCAAAGATCTGCAATTTTCTTACTTCACAATTGTAAAGTACAGAGGTCCTCACACATGTATCAGTGATGTATTTGACCAAAACTATTTCTTGGTAAGCTCATCCCTTGTTGCCCCATATGTAATGGACCTTGTTAGAACACAAGTGTCAATTTCTGCCAGTTCTACTGCTCAAGTTATCTCCGATCATTTTTTATTAAAGAATACATATATAACGGCTTGGTTAGCGAAATAAAGAGCACCTGACAACGTATTTGGCACATTTGAGGGCTCATATGCAAAGCTTCCCCAAATTTTGAGAGCGACTAAAAAATCAAATCCTAGTATAAAAACTGTATTCAGAAGTATCTGAACTTCAGATCCTTCTGTCCACTTTTTCGACAAAGCTTTTTGGTCATTCGGGGCAACCATGTAAGGATTTTGGTATTGTCATCCTGTCATATCAATCGATGGTACCCATCTTTATGGCAAGTATAAGCGAGCATTGTTACTTGCTGTTGCTTCTGATGCCAATAATCGAGCGTTTTCCTTAGCATTTGCTCTCATAAAAGGAGAGAGTAATGCTAGTTGGTCATGGTTCATGAAGTATTTGAAAAGGCATGTAATAGAAGATAGAGAAGCCTATGTGATTTCAGATCGTCACACTGGAATAATAAATGTAATGAGTAGAACATATTGGAGTGAGCCAAATGCCTATCATAGGATTTGTTCGAGACACCTTGTATCTAATGTGAATGTAAGGTTTTGAAATACTACTTTGAAAAATATGACACACTATGCTGCAAGGCAGGCTCAACCCAGGAAATTCAACTCCACATTCGATAGAATCGGCGAGTTGAATATTGATGTCCGCAGATATCTTAGTGAAATTGGCCTGAACAAGCGGGCTCTTTGCCATGACCAAGGGAAGCTATAGGGGCTCATGACTACTAATATGATTGAAATAATGAATGATGTGCTAAAGGGAGTTCGTAGATTTCCTGTCACTACATTTGTAGAGTTGACCTTTTATCGGACACATAAGTGGTTTGTTTGACAGCGAGGAATTACGGGTGAGCTTCTTGCTGAAGAGAAAACTTGTTGCCAAAAACCAATGAGATATTGGAGTTCAATAAGGTCAAGGCGCAGTATCATTGCATTGAAGTATATGATGTCATCACTATAGCAAGTGATAGGGCAAGAGGAAAAGGAGGACATAACAGATCATTAACTTGAAGAAAACACTAGCTCATGTCAAAAACTTCAGTTGTATGGTGCTCCGCATCCTCATGTTCTTGCCATATGCTACAGTAGAAATTATGATCCTTTATTATTCATGAACCCATATTATTTCCTTCCTATATATCGTGATTCATATGAGCTGAAGTTTAATCCATTTCTGGACAAGCAATATTATGATGGACCTAAAATGATCCCGAATCCTAAATTAAAGTGAACCAAGCCGCCCACCCTTGAAACGAATTTAAATTGAGATGGATGAGAATGATGATACACGGAGGTCACATGTGAGTTTCATAAGGGAAAAAGTCATAATGTACTAACATGTAAGAAGAAAAAAGAGCGTGAGACTTGGTTTGCAACTAGTAACAGTGAAATATAGGATGGTAATATTTATGTATATTATTTTTTTTATCTAGTAATTCGTTATTTCTACAAATTTATTAATTTTGATAAACTTTAGTGTGTGACAGCATAGATAGAGCCAGGCCCAGCTCACCCCAGCCTCCTACCACTACAGCCTCAGCATAAAAGTGCTGCCATATGGGATGGAGAGGTGAGTTTGATATTCTATCGGTCACAGTTTTTATTTTATTATTATTTATAAACACACTGATCTTTATTTGCTTGTTGTCGCAGGATATGTGCGTTCTCACTTGTCGCCACCATGTAACTCGTTTATTAGGTCACTAGAGGGTAGATGATCGGATTTTATTTAGATGTGTTGGACTTTTTGGAGTTCACCCACTGATTAGTATGTCTCTAAATCACCCTCTCATAACTGCATTGGTTGAGAGGTGGCGACAGGAGACCCACAGTTTTCATCTAATAATTAGGGGGACAACAATTACCCTACAAGATATTTCTATCTTGATGGGGTTGAGAATAGGTGGGAATCCGGTCACTGGTAGTACGGACATCAATTGGGCCGCGTTGGCAGAGTAGCTACTTGGGATTCGGCGTAACCTGATGCGTTGCGTGGCTCCTCTATTAGATTTCCATGGCTTCATCAGCACCTCTACCACTTGTTTAATATGCAGTAAGCACATATATTCTTACATTAATTGGTGGCATGTTATTTGGAGACAAGACAGGCAATGAGATATAACTCATATATTTACCTTTGCGTCATGATTGGGATGCAGTGGCATAATATAATTGGGAAAGTGCGACGTTAGCTTTTATGTATCGACAACTATGTTGGGCATCACAATGAGGAGTACAAGAGATTGCTGACCCTCTTACTCTTATACAGGTTTGCTATATATTTTTCGTAAAATTTTATTTTTTTACATGATTGTTTTTGTGATCTATGCTGTTTTTTCATATGAATATAGTTATGGATATAGGAGCGAATTCCTATAGGTCGTCTAGAGTAAGCTCCCTATTTTCGTCGAGATGATGATGATCCACTTAGATACAGGTATTTTTATAATTTAATAAATTTTTGTAGTAATGTTTGAGTTTATGTATTTATCAAATCAAATTTTTGTTTGATAGATGGATACATAATGTTTCTTGTACAGACACACGGAGACACCTTACGTACTATAGGAGTGCGTTTGATTTACAAAATAATAATCACGCAAAAATTATATTTATATTCGTATTTTTACTAATTATTTATGGCAAATCTTTCATTTTTTTTTTTTTTTAGATGGTATGGACTCCTTATACAGATGTGATAATTGCGTCATTTCGAGCCATATGTTGCCACGGTCAGCATATTTGGCGCAATGTAGTGCCACTCATTTGTTTTAACATCATTGAGTGGCATTTTTCAGATGTGCCAGTTTGGGATGCAACATCGTATTCCAATCGATACCAGTTCGCTCATTGATTTACATGCTCTTGATCGATGTGGTAAACATAGGGTCGATTGGGCGAGACAGCATGAGGTGTATGTGTCGATGTGGGGTAGACAGACGGAGTATGTAGCATTCTATGCTCCTCTCACTGCCTCTCTCATTGATGACGACCAATACATGTCATGCTACCTATGCATCATACGGTTGAGAATAACCCTTCCTACCGAACATCCACGAGATTGCTATCTTCCAATTCAACAAAATGAAGACGATTCTGTAAGTAGTTTTATCTTATTCTTGCAAATTTAAAAATTAATTTTAAAAAGCATATTCTAATATTTATTTTTTTTTATTGAACAACTAACGACTATGGCTCGGATGACCGATTTGAGTAGGGGGGTTGTTGAACATCGGGAGATCACTGAAATAGGAGATCAAATGAACGTACTCATTGTACAACAGGTCAAAAGATTGCAGACTTCAATGCCTACAACGTTTAGGACGAACCATTTGCTCTAAGTGCCTTTTTCTGATAACTTGTCCTCATATCCTACAACGTCCACTTATGATGTTAGAGCCATGTCGAGAGGGATATGGGAACAACACCATGAGGATCATCAATAATTTTAGGATGCGCCTTCTGAAAATGTTGATAAAGATCTTATTCATTAAGAAAATGGCATCCCTAAAAAAGATATTTTCCGACAAGATCCTACACATAAAGATAGGGTAGGAGTAGAGACAGAGGTAAGGACACAGGTAGGGGCAGAGGGAGAGATGGAGGCTTGGGCAACAAATGAAGACGTCCATTTTTATATCTATATAATTTTAGTTTAAATGTTATATTTGTATCTTGTATACATATATTTTATTAGAATAAAAGATGTTCTTTTTTTACAATTCGAACATGTGATAGTTTCTTCTTATAAACTACTGTATTGATATTGCGTAACTGTTTGTTTTAATTGTCGCTATAGATATACTATAATGGGCCAAAGGACATCAACAAAATCGTTGTCTTATATTAAGAAGTCGAAAACTGTGTGAATTGCATGAAAATAGGACACTTCAAGTTTCTTTATCAAATAGTTCTACAAAACAATATTAACCGAGAAAATATAGATTAGTTACTACTAGTAAACCGCGTTTCCTAAATGCGGTTTACAAATAATATGTTCTTGGCTAGGTGTAAGCCACGTTCCAAAAACTCGGTTTACGTAGCAGTAAACCGAGTTATGGGAACATGGTTTACTCTCAGAACAAAGGGTTTTGTGTTCTTGTCTAGATGTAAGTCGCGTTCCAGAAACTCGGTTTACGTAATAGTAAACTGACTTAAGGGAACAAGGTTTACTCTCAGAACAAAGGGTTTTGTGTTCTTGTCCAGATGCAAGTCATGTTCCAGAAAATCGGTTTACGTAGCATTAAACCGAGCTAGGGGAACGCGGTTTACTCTTAGAACAAGGTAAACTGCATTGACTAAAAGGGTTTTGCTTTTACTGAACCGCTTGTTGGAAACTCGGTTTATCTAAGGGTTATTTGCATTGCTTAAACGCGATTTATGACTATCTAATTCCATATACCGCCTTGCACACGTGGACTGTATGAATGTAATTATTCTTTCTTAAGCATTAATTTTTTATTTTTTTATTTTCAGACATTATTTCTGAAACCGACTCACACATTGCATTGAATTTATTTATTTTCTTTTTGTTGATGGCAAAGAGGGAGAGAAGTTGGTCTTTGCTTGAGTTGTGGTAAAATTGATGTTGATATTGAACTATTAAATGTTTGATTTCAACAATTCATCAATCTAGGGGGACATAATTGAAATTAACCTTTAATATGTTAGACAATACTTCATGACTTGATATAAAATGGGTATTTGCTTGATTTGTTTAGTCAATACTTTTATAGTAAATTTAATACTTCAACTTTCACATTTTTTCAGACAAAACACCAACTAAATTGTCATCATCAAAAAGGGGGAGATTATTAGCCCTAAAGGCCAATTATATTGTAATTATGATGATAATAATTATTTAGTGAGTTATTTTATTTAATTGCTCTAATTTTGTTTGAAAATGACTCATAAGAAAGCTAGAAAAAATCAAAAATTAATCATGTTGATACGAAACTTCCCAAAATGATGGATCAAGACGAAATCAAGCCAAGTTGAAGAGAGAGTTAATCCTAAATCAAGAGAATAAGAACCATGTCAAGGCACTTCAAGTTGTTTATTTTTATTTTATAAGACTTATGATCGGAATATATCAAATGAGTCAAATTTTAATATTGATATGTGATGCTCTAACAAAATTATTTTTAAAATTTTATTTTTAAATGTTATTTGAAAAACACTTAAGTCAAATTCAAGCTAATCAAGTTTTTCAATAAGGATATTTTAAATTGGCATTATGAAAGGCATGTCCAAAAATAACAAGATCAAAACTTTTAATAGAGTGGCATTTTAACCTGATTAAATCAACCAATTATTCAAATAAATAAGCTAATATAGTAAATCAATCAACCAATTAATCTAGCATAGCTAATATAGTAAATCAATCAATCAATCAAACTAAATGACAATAAAATTCAAATTCACCTAGGCATGTTGAGTGTCGATACAAAGAAGGGATGTGTCGAAGCTTCTATGTTTTCACATATAGAGGCTGTGTGTCGACATACAAACCAGAAAAAGGCTTCAAACGGCTACTTTTGATTTGATTAGTTTCCTGATCTTTTTCCTAATATTTCATATGTCCCCTAGCTCCTCATTTGCCTATAAATAAGGCTTGAATGCTTTGGTGTAATTCATCAAATTCTCTTTAAGCATTCTTTGATTAAAAAGCTCTTGTTCTCTTGTGCTTTAACATTTTAATTTCTAGTTACTTTTAAAGTCTTCTTGAGCTTTACTAGTTTTTTTATTGTCAATTATTGAGTTTAATTGGCACATTGATGCGTCTCATATTTACGCATCTTTCAATTGCTATTCTAATTATTTTGCATCTAATTAATTATAATTTTATACTCACTTTGACAATTTTAATAGTTATAGCTTTGAAGATTAAAATATCAGAAATTGTAAAAATTAGTGCAAATAAGAAAAATTCGATACATAAACAATTAAATTAAGTCAATCCGAGATTGGGACATCCTACAACGTAGACCAAGCCCAACAGACACTGGCCCATGTTCGTCTGCACTTGTGTTCTCCGGCCCAGCCCCCACGTCCAACCACCAACGCACAACTCAGCTCACCAAACCACCAGCCCAGGCCCAAACCTGTGTCAACACCGTTGCTCATCGTCGTCACCTCTAGCTCTGGCCCTTGCTCATGCCCTATTCAGCCTTGTCCCAGTGGCCACCGTCAGCCCAAAGCTCATCAACGCCAACACACCAAGCCCAGGCCCACCGTCCTCAGGTCTAATATCACCGTCAGCTTCCAGCCCAACGACACCACCATCCTCTTACCTGCGCAGATTCAGCTAAATGAGCCCAACAGCCAAGCAGCCCATCGTCACCGACAGGCTCATCCTGGCCCAGCTTTGTCTTCAGCCGACCAGCAACAGCTCAGACCCAGCTCATCCTCCAGCCCACCAGAAGCGACCCAACTCACGCAGCAGCACGGCCTAGCTCCGCACATAGGGTTTCGTCATCGATTACAAAGGGAGGAAGAGGACGAGTGTTGGTGGGCTTTTTCGCTCTCTATTCTGGGATTTCACCGGAACACCTCCTCCCTCACTTTCTCTTTTCTTTTTCTTTTCCTTTTTTGTTAAATTGGAACAAGAACGAAATTAGCATGAAGATTAACATGAGCTCATTCATCTCCTCCTTCAACGGGTCATCTTTAATGGAGAGCTAACTTGCTCTTTGGGATTAAATGAAGTCTTAGCTTTTCTATTTTTGTATTATTTTTAATTTCGGGATGATTTGTTTGTTACGTGAATTACTTGATTGTGAGAAACGCTATGAAGTATTGTGCTTTAATTGTTTATTCAACTACTATGATTATTGACTTTGTAACTTTTAATTTTTGAGAATGATATTTATAAATTAATTCTTTGTATTTGTAGCCTTAGAATTAATTAATTAAGTAATAGTATTAACCAAATTGTTAATTAAAGTCTATCTTCCCTATACTTTAGTTAGATAGGGTCAATACGTAATAATTAGCAATACTTTAGGTAGATTTTGTTTTCCTTAAGCTTTAATTAGATAGGGTTAATATGCGATACTAACAACATCACCTTAGTAGGTTGAAGCTTATAGCCTAAATCACTACCTGTATGACAATTAATAATCCCAAGTTAAGAGTTAAAGCAAAAATAATTGACTAATGATGGATTCAAAACCCTAGATTCTAATTTAGTACACTTTTTCGATTAGAAGTAGATTATTTTAGTTTAATTGTTGTTTCCTAGATTAATTAATACAAAAACCTCTCAATTTTATTCAAATCAATTTAGGCCACAGAATAATTTCACGTACTCTTAGTCCCTGTGGTTCGACACCCTCTCGCCTTACACTTCAATTTAGATGTGTTTAGTGATTAGGGTTAAATATTAAATTTTGATAGACTTAGAAAAACACATCACATATCATTAGCTTTGGCTAAGCTTAATTTATTGTCAATTCACTCCTGAAAGAGTGAAAAATTTCAGTGCTTTAATTCTTTTATTGCTTTAATTCATTACGATAAAGGTTGAATCCTCAGTCTATGGTTACAAAAGGGTCCGTTGGAAAGGTTGGGTCTTGAGCCTACATACAAAAAGATTGATTACAAATGTTAGATCCAGAGCCCATTTTAAAAAGGATCATCAAGATTAGTTGAAAGTTCAAGTGATGAAGAGTAGTCACTTAAGAAGTAGACTAGCTTTTAGGTAGGAAGTGAACTTCTATAAAAATCATTGTGCATTGTTTTTTCTTCTTACCTTTATTTTTTACATTTTATATTCATTATTTAGCTTTTAATTTATTTTTTAGTTCTTAAAGCTTAAATTTTTATTTTTTTCTTGAAAGAACCTAATTCGCCCCGGCTTAAGCTATTCTTTGGGCCTTCACTGTACTTATGGAAGTAATCTCACTTGCAGCATATCAATGTAAAGGAGCTCCACTAACAACTCTAGATAAAGCATTGGCAATGATAAATTTGCATGACCCAGTAGTGGTCCCTCTTGAGTGTATGTGCTTTGCCATTCACTGTAAACATCATCCTCAATTCTTTGAAGTTACAATTGATGTCTCCCAAAATGGATAACAACTTAATTCCCAAAACCATGTCACACCCACCTAATGGGATAAGTTTGAAATCTGCAATAAACCGAGTACCTTACAACTTCTAAGATAATGTCATGGTCTGAGGTGGTCTTGGATCATGACTAAGAAGAATGAGAGTTTGGGACAAGGAAGAATTGAGAAAGAGATGAGGAAAAGATGAGAATTAGAGAATAGAGGGAGAAGTAGAGAGAATAGAGAGAAGTAAGGAGAATTGAGGTGGTTGTATTATATTTCTTTAATGATTCATTACAATGATTATTTAAGCCTATTTATACTACAAGTATATGGAGGTAAGGACAATCACAAAATTATCTAAAATATCCTAACTACCTCTAATCAACTTTCCCACCAAAACATAACAACTACTAATTACTTACTAGTACATCCTAATACAAGTATAGAGCTATTGACTTAACTAATGAATTATCACTACCCCTAACCAACATATTAAAATCATGACAGATAAACCTTGGCATTTGGCTTCACACAACATTTGGCTACCATCAGCTACTTATATTGGTATTGGATCCACCCTTCCTGTCACACACCACAATTTATTCATCATTTTAACATTAATGAAGTTGGTTGAGCCACTCGATTCAATTGTGCAGGGGTTTCCTTCCATAGTAACCTGTTACCCTTAAGGTCTGATAGTTAGGTGCACCAGATAGCGCATGAAGTGAAATATGAGTAGCTTGATCCACCATTCTTCTTCACAAATTTCAGTATCTTCTTCAACTTCTTCATCAACCCCAGCCTCAATCACAAACAGTTGTGGAGTTTTATTCTTACATCTATGACTAGCCACAAATTTTTCATCATAGAAGTAGCATAGCCCCTTTGCTCTCCTGTCCTGCAACTCTACTCTACTCATAGTTTTGGTCAATTTGCAGTAACTAGAACTTGTTGATGGTTTTAGAGGATATTGCGGCCCTTTTGCTCCAACAGATATTGTGAATTACTAACTGGAGTAGACAGCAAGGATATCTTAGAGTACTTAAGCTGCTTCGCCAATGCTAGAACTTTAGCTTCTGCCAATTTAACAAGACATATTGCCTGTTGAAGTGTATTTGGGTATCTAGATCTAACATTTTGTTCTATATCTAGTCTCAATCTAGTCAAGAAACAACTAATCAATTGTGATTAATTAAGATGAGATCTAACCGCAATCACATCAAATTGTGTCAAGTAGTTATTCACATATTCAGTTTGCCATAGGTTCATCAATTCAAACACCGGGTCTTCATACAAGCTTCCAAATCTAGTCTTTAAGGCTAACACACTATCCTCCCAACCAATCACGTGCTTTCTAGTTTTAATAAACTTTTGGTGGCATTGTAGAGCTGTTCCTTTCAAATGAATTGAAGCAAATTTCACTTTCATGAATTCAGGAGTGTTGTCAATTGTAAAAAAAAGTAATCACAAATATATAGCCAACCATTGACATCATCACCAAAAAATAGAGGGAATTCAACCTAAGTCAAGCGAGTTGAAAACATCTAAACATTCTGATGTTGTTGCCGGTCCTGATTTGTTTGAGAGTGATTGGGCGAATAAGAAGATGTTGGCCCTTTATCCATTGCCCGCGACTGATGCAATGCCATCCCGATTATCATTTCTTGAAATTCTTGTATTCATGCCTTGAGTTCTGATATTGCCCCATATGTTCATTTGTGGATCGTATATGAGAAGACAAAGACTTTTCAATCTTTTAATTTTTGCTAAAGAATGGGTGTTTTTAGCCATTTAACTTGTTACATCAGAGAATGATGCTTTGATATCAATGATACATGTAATTCAGGAGGGATCTTAGTCTCTTGAGAAGCTTATAATGGATCCTTGAGAAGTATTAAGGGAGAAAGAGAAGAGAATTTCGGAGGGAGAAAGAGATGAATTTCATTTAATTTACCAAAAGTTATATACAATTACACGAGATAAGACAATACGACCCTTGCTACAACTGCTTCCAACTAACATTTGAAAATATACTAACTACTAATTTGGCACGCAACAAGCCAAACTCAACTGTCCATGTGTCTACAGTTGCTTGTTCTAGCTAAACTTCAGCTTATGCACTCAATTAATTGTATCGGGGGGTATCCATGATCTGCCCCTAATGTCGGTACCAAATAACTATTCATATCCGCTTATATTGATTATTTAATATTATATTGTGATATTTAATTATAATTTGCTCTAATATTTGGCATAAAATTGAGTAATTAAATCCAATATATCCTTTTTCTTATTTTAAATAAAAAAAAATACAAATTGAGATAAGCAAGGTGGGTGTGGAGTGGGGCGGGTACGGTACTCACGGATATTGTAATTTATACTCGATCCATCCCATTATACGCCTCACTTGTACTTGTACCCAACCCAAATAGGACGGATACTTACGGATAATGGGTTTTACCTATCTGTCGCCATCCCTAATCATACATAGAGGTGGCCAACGGGTCGGGTTGATCCACAACTCGAGCCGTAAATTGATCCAACTCAACCCGTTATGTTGGCAGGCTGACTCGGGTCACAGGTCAATTCCTAGAGCTGCCAAATCTAGACCTAGTATGCCCCATGCGGGTGACACGGCTCTGACTCGTTAAGGACCCACTAGTCCACTACCAAGTCCTAAACATCGAACCGATGTCCTGACACGAGTTAACCCTTGTGATTTTCAAGGGTAAATGTGATTGGAGATATGAAATAATGGCAAGTATTATTTAATTGTATTTTATATTTATATCATTATATTTTGTAAATTAGAAAAAAAAGTATTTGACAAAAAAGAACAGGAAAATATAGGGTAAACAAGGGTCATACCTGGTTTTGACCCGCATTGGGTCTGACTACCCGATCCGGCCAGTCCCAAACCTGTGTCATAGGTTAAATTGGGTCAGGGATATTTCCTCGGGTGCAACCTATAGTAACGGACAAATCTGACTCATATTGACTTGCCCGTACGATTTCGACCTGCAAGTCGAATTACAGGTTGAAGCATCCCCTGTAACTTATATATGTTGTCCATATAAGCATGAACCACAATAAGAGCGGAGTAAGGATGAGTTAGAGCCACAAAATATGCATATTTACTAAATCGATCCACAACTACTAATATCACTTCTTTACCAAAAGACCTTGGCAAGGCTTCGATCAAACCCATGGTGACATCTGTCCACATTGAGTCAAGAAGTGATAGAGGCTGAATCAACCCAGGACGTACAATGTTTTCGTGCTTACAAGTCTGACATACCACACAAGCCTTCACATACTCTACCACTGCTTTGTTCAACCCCTTCCAGTAAAAAAGGGACTTAATTGTTTTCAATGTAGCATTGTGGCCTGAATGCCCTCCTGTACGAGAAGAATGAAGCCAGTGTAAGATCATGTTCCTGAGTTCCAGATTCCTTCATCCACTAACTTGCCCTTGCTTTTCAACTGACTGTCCTGCCAAGAAAACTTTGACGCTTCTTTTGGTGCTTGCTGTTATCTCTGAATGATGGACTGCAATTCTACATCTTGTTGCCAAGATAACTGAAGCGAAGCATACAAGTTAGACTCAACAGAAGATATGAACATACAAGTGATTTCATGGCCTGAAATGCATGAAAGAGCATCATCAATTATGTTTTCCTTCCCCTTTTATACTCAATGATGTAAGAAAATCCTTAAACTTTGAGAGCCGAAGTTGTTGAAAATGAGAATGAATCTTTTGCTCTAGGAGAAAATTCAAACTTTTCTGATTTGTCTTGATAAAAAAAGTGTTGTTTAACAAGTACTGCTACCACTTTTTAATTGCATACACTACATATAATACTCTCTCTCATAAACTGAAAACATCTGCTGTCGTGTGCTTAGCACTTAACTGATATAAGCCAAAGGATGTCCTTCTTAAACAAGGATTGGCCCAATGCTAATGTTACTGGCATTTGTTTCAATGGTAAATGCCTTGTTGAAATCTGGTAAGGCTAGTGTAGGTGCAGAACATAACGCATGCTTCAACTGCTCAAAAGCAATTTGGGTAATTTCTTGCCACTTTCACCCCTCTTTCTTGAGAAGATATGTCAGTGGTCTTGCTAATAGTGCCATAATTCCTGATAAAATTCCTGTAGTATCCTGTTAAACCCAAGTGTTCAGGTAATCTAGACAAATCTGATATATTATGATACCAATTTGTGAGGCAAAACCTTGAACAAACTTGATATACTCGAATATCAATTTGTTAGTAAATTAATACCTCCTTAATGCGGAACTTAACACCCCAAGAACAAGATTCAATTCAAATGCTATAACACACAAGAGAAGTTAATAATAGGATAAAAGAGAACAAATGAAGAACACAGAGATTTATGTGGAAACCCCTCTTCAATCGAGAGGGGAGAAAACCACAGGCGGAGATGGAGATTCTTTATTGAGTACGAAAAACGGAAGAATTACAATGACACTTCCTCTGAACAAGATCTCTGGAGAATTACTAAATCACTTCCTCTAAACTCTCGTAATGCTCTCAAACGCCTTGATGACGGCGGCTCACTTTGATTGGATACCTAAAGCAGAAGCCCTGAGGGTCTATATATACTGAGCGAATTAGGTCACGCGTATTTGAGCTCCCGATCGATCAGCCCTTCCCAATCGATCGGCACCCCCTCTGCTGCTCCTATGCTCCAACGCTGCAACCGATCGATCGGACATTCCCCCAATCACTCGGTTTGCTCACGGCGAAACTTATAACTAAATTACATAAATTTGAGGCATATTCCTAAAACCAAGAAACCCCTCAATTGCTTCAAGGTTGTAGGTACAGGCCAATCTCTTACTGCAACAATCTTGTTTCGGTCAGCGGAAACTCCTTGGCCAACGAAAGAGCATTTGCTATGCTTGGCATACAACTGATTAGCCTTCAAAACTTCAAACATGAGCTGCAAGTGCTGCACATGATCAAGAAGAGTAGAACTTACACTAATATGTCATTAAAAAAACACTAATAAAGACTTTCTCAAATTTGCTCAAAGATAAAATTCATTAAGGATTGGAATGTCAAGGGGGCATTTTTGTCAACCAGAAGGGCATTACTAAGAAGTCATAATGTTCCATATGAGTCCCAAAGGTAGTTTTCCCCACATCACCACTTTGCATTCTTATTTGGTTTTATCTGTGTCTCAAATCCAGCTTGGAAAAATATTTATCACCTACCAACTCATCAAGTAAATCTTTTGCCAAGGGTATAGAGAACTTGTCCTTGATAGTAACTTGGTTAAGATACCTATAGTCCACACACATTCTGCACCCTCCATCGTTTTCCCTCACTAATATAATAGCAGAGGCATAAGTACTGCAGCTGCATTGAATATGCCCCTTATCTAGCAACTCTTTCACCAATTGTTCTATAGCATCCTTCTGTAATACTGTGCACCTATGTAGCCTTTTATTGATTGGCTTTGTACCCTCCTTCAAAAGTACCTTGTGATCAAAGCCGACTCTGTTTGGAGGCAATTGGGTTGGCTCTTCAAACACTGACTTATACTGTAATAAGACCTTCTGCACTGGAAGAGGCAGCTGAGCTTGGTCCCGTCTCTTTTCTGTCTTTGTAATCAAGTAACACTCTATTTGTATGTTGGCCCTAAAGGCCATCTACATTGTAATTTTGATGATAATAATCATTTAATGAGTCATTGTATTTAGTTGCTCTAATCTTGTTTGAAAGTGACTCATAAGTGTGCGGAAATAAACAATATACTCGAATCTGAATCGAATCAAATACCACGACAATAACAAGAAAGAATTTGGACTAAAAGAGAAACGAAACAATAGACACAGTGATTTACGTGGAAACCCCTTTACAATCGAAAGGGAAGAAAACCACGGGCGAAGATCGGAGCTTTTATTATTGAACAAAAGAAGAAGACGAATTACAAAGATTCTCTCCCACACTCAACTTTATTTGGTTGCGGCGCCGCAATAGGGAAATACCTACGTATGCTTTGGATGATTTGAGACGTACCCTACGTCCGTATTTATAGAAGCTCGTAAACCCTGTTTCCCGATCGATCGGGGGGGTCCCGATCGATCGGTTCCTCACCTATCGATCGGCCGCCTCTCTGGATGCGTCCATCTTTCACGTAACATTCCCGATCGATCAAGCTCCACCCGGTCGATCGGGCTCTCCACGGCCCTTCTCCTTAATGCGCCAAGTAATTTTGAGACATATACCTAACAAATCTCCACTTTGGCTCAAAATCAACATCAACAATAAAACAAACTCCACCTTCTCCACAAACGCCCCCTCAACCGGGGCTAACTTACATCAAACTGAAAGACCCACTAAATTCGAGCAATGCTCGAACTTGCTACCTAGTAAAACTTTTGTGAACATGTCAGCTGGGTTATCTTCAGTCCCAATCTTCCTCAACTCCACCTTCCGCCCGTCAATCAGATCTCTGATAAAGTGATGCTTCACATCAATATGTTTCGTTCGGTCATGATGAGTCATCTGATCTTTCGCTTGGTGGATAGCGGACTGGCTATCACAGTAAACATTAACTTTCCACTGCTCAACACTGATTTCACTGATCAATCTTCTCAACCAGACGGCTTCTTTGAACACTTCTATTACTGCCATGTACTCGGCCTCGGTAGTAAACTGTCCTGTAACAGGCTGCAAACACACTCTCCAACTGATAGCTGTGCCACATAAACAAAACACATACCCTGAAGTGGACTTCCTCTTATCAAGGTCTCCACCATAGTCAGAATCTACATACCCAACCAAACAGTACTTACTTTTCCCATATTCCAAACACAAATCAGAGGTTCCACGAAGATACCTGAGAATCCACTTTACTGCATGCCAATGTTCTCTGCCCGGATTCACTATGTACCTACTAACTCTGCTCACAGCAAAAGCAATATTTGGACACGTACAGACCATTGCATACATAATAAAGCCCACTGCACTAGAATAAGGAATCTGAGACATGTACCTGATGTCCTCCTCAGTCTGAGGAGAATCTAACGCTGAGAGTCTGAAATGAGCTGCTAAGGGCGTGCGAAAGGGCGTGCGAGCCGGGTTAGCATCCTTCATATGAAACCTGTCTAACACCTTCTCAATATACTTCTCCTGAGATAAGTATAATTTTTCAGCTTCTTGGTCTCTATGAATTTCCATGCCTAATATCTTTTTAGCTGCTCCAAGATCCTTCATCTCAAATTCACTCTTCAGCATTGATTTTAAGTCATCGATATCTTTCATATCTCGTGCTGCAATTAACATATCATCAACGTACAAAAGCAAGTAAACAAAACCTGAATCTGTCTTTCTGAAGTACACACAACTGTCGTACTTACTCCTGATGTAATCATGACTTATCATGAACTGATCAAATCTCCTAGACCACTGTCTAGGAGATTGCTTTAAACCATATAAAGACCTTCTAAGCAAACACACATGATCTTCTTTTCCTTCAACAACAAAACCCTCAGGCTGATGCATAATGATACTCTCTTCTAGTTCACCATGCAAGAATGCAGTTTTGACATCCAATTGTTCAAGTTCAAAATCATGCATGGCAACAAAAGACAATAATGCACTAATCGAAGAGTGTCTAACTACAGGTGAGAAAATATCATGAAAATCAACACCTTGTACCTGACTGTAGCCTTTAGCTACCAAACGTGCCTTGTACCTCGCATCTTCCACTCCAGGAATGCCCTCTTTTCTCTTGAAGACCCATTTGCATCCAACCAGTCTTTTCCCTGTAGGAGGTTTCACCAGTTCCCAAGTCTGATTCTTATGAAGTGACAGCATCTCTTCATTCATAGCAACGAACCACTTCTCAGCATCTGATCTCGATACAGCCTCTGTATATGAAGTTGGCTCACTGTCATCTAATGTTTCAGCATTAGAGAGGGCATAGGCAATCATCTCCTCATACCCATATCTCTCAGGAGGCCTGATCTGTCGCCTCGGTCTACCACCAGCTATAGTAATATTCTTCACCTGCTGACCTGTTTCTGCATTATCGGTAACAACATCAGAAACCCGTACCTGAGGTGCTGGAATACTCTCAAGCTGAACAATCTGCTGATCTGACTGTATCTCTGTATCATCAGGTGTCTCAACCTGAACTGTATATCTGTCAATGGAGGGTGTGTGTGGTGGATTAAGTAGAGCAGACTCATCGAAAGTAACATCTCTACTAGTCAAAAACTTCTGAACACATGGATCCCACAATCTATATCCCTTCACACCTGAGGTATAACCAAGAAAGATGCACTTCTTGGCCCTAGGCTCCAGCTTTCCATCATTAACATATGCATATGCAGGACAACCAAAAACTTTGGTCTGAGAATAATCAGAAGTTAAACCAGTCCATACCTCTTCAGGAGTCTTCATCTGTAATGACGAATGCGGTGTCTTGTTCACAAGGTAGCAAGCCATGCTAACTGCTTCTGCCCACCATTCTCTCTTTAAACCTGCATTTGAAAGCATACAACGAGCCTTCTCAAGTAACGTCCTGTTTAACCTTTCAGCCACTCTATTTTGCTGAGGTCGACCTGTACATGTCCTGTGTCTGACTATGCCCTGATCTTCACAAAATTTAGTGAAGTCCCCTTCGATAAACTCAAGACCATTATCAATGCTCAACCTCTTGATCGGCTTCCCTGTCTGTTTTGCAAGCAGAATTTTCCACTTCTTGAAGATATCATACACTTTATTTTTCTGCTTAAGAAAATAGACCTAAACTTTACATGAGTAGTCATCAATGAACGTTAGAAGATACCTGGACCCACCTTTAGAAGCCACTCTGGAAGGTCCCCACAGATCAGAATGTATGTAGTCTAACGTTCCCTTGGTCTGATGCACTGCTGCCTTGAAGCTGACTCTCTTCTGCTTCCCATAAATACAGTGCTCACAGAATTCCATCAGTCCTGTTGACTGACCACAAAGACGTTCCCTTTTACTCAGCTCAGACAATGCTTTGTCACCAATATGACCCATTCTCATGTGCCATAGTCTTGTAATCTCTACATCTGTCATAGCAGATGTGGAAACAGCAGCTGCACCTGTCACGGTTGTACCTGCAAGCTCATACAAAGTACCAGCTCTATTTCCTTTCATCACAATTAACGCACCCTTACTGGCTCGCATGACTCCACCTTCAGCAGTATACTTGTACCCATTTGATTCAAGGGTACCTAGAGAAATCAAGTTCTTTGTCAAATCCGGGACGTGACGAACATCACTTAAGGTTCTAATAGTTCTATCAAACATTCTCACACGGACTATTCCAACACCCACTACCTTACAAGTAGCATCATTACCCATCAAGACAACCCCACCTTGTATAGACTTATACGTGGAGAACCAGTCTCTGTTTGGTGTAACATGAAATGAAC
This sequence comes from Simmondsia chinensis, assembly GCA_018398585.1. Taxonomy (NCBI): domain Eukaryota; kingdom Viridiplantae; phylum Streptophyta; class Magnoliopsida; order Caryophyllales; family Simmondsiaceae; genus Simmondsia; species Simmondsia chinensis. Next base: position 4,842,872 of record JAGTTD010000008.1, on the reverse strand, counting down.
AACCTGAATCCATGACCCACTTATCTATGGACCTGGACTGAGAATCAGCAACTAATAGAAATTCCTCTTCACTATCCTCCTCTACAACACTAGCCTTAGCGGACTTGTCTTTACCCTGGTCACCCCTGTTACCCTCTTTTGATTTATTCTTATATCTGTAACAATCTTTCTTTATGTGCCCTTTCTTGTGACAATAGTGACACGACAGATTCTCATGTCTAGATTTGGACCTAGACTTATTCCCACCATTGGATCCCCTATGTTTTGATCGACCTCTCACATGTAAGCCACTACCCGAGTCATTCACCGAGTCAGATAATTCCTTATCTACCCGTTCTTTACTCACTAGGTTTCTTTTTATCTCATCAACAGTAATAGTTGGCCTATCCCCATATATCATGCTTTCTACGAAGCCCTTATACGCATTAGAGAGCAAACACAGTAATATCATAGCTTGATCCTCGTCCTTAGGGACATCATCCAAAGCCTTTAATTCATGAATAATTGAGGTAAATTCGCTAAGATGGTTTTTAAGAGATGTACCTTCTGACATATGAAAAGTGTACAGCCGCCGTTTCACTGCGAGTTTGTTGGAGACTGACTTGTGGCAAAACATGTCTAACAATTTCTCCCATAACTCCTTTGCAGTTTTAATCCCCAATACCTCTGACATAACATCGTCAGCCAAACACATCTGTATAGCCTCGAGAGCCTTCTCATCCAACTCTTCCCATTGTGCCTTAGTCAAAGTTTCTGGTTTCTTCTTTTTCCTCTCCAGTGCTTTCTTCAAGCCGTTCTGAGTCAGGAGTCCTTTCACACGGACTTGCCATAAGCTAAAGCTTCCCTGACCATTGAATTTCTCAACCTCGGTTTTGATACCTGATGCCATTGTATCAATTCGAAGAACCAAGCTCTGATACCAATTTGTGAGGAAATAAACAATATACTCAGATCTGAATCGAATCAAATACCACGACAATAACGAGAAATAATTTGGACTAAAAGAGAAACGAAACAACAGACACAGTGATTTACGTGGAAACCCCTTTACAATCGAAAGGGGAGAAAACCACGGGCGAAGATCGGAGCTTTTATTATTGAACAAAAAAAGACGACGAATTACAAAGATTCTCTCTCACACTCAACTTTATTTGGTTGCGGCGCCGCAATAGGGAAATACCTCATGTATACTTTGGATGATTTGAGACGTACCCTACGTCCGTATTTATAGAAGCACGTAAACCCTGTTTCCCGATCGATCGGGGGGGTCCCGATCAATCGGCCGTCTCTCTGGATGCGTCCCTCTTTTACATAACATTCCCGATTGATCGAGCTCCACCCGATTGATCGGGCTCTCCACGGCCCTTCTCCTTAATGCGCCAAGTAATTTTGAGACATATACCTAACAATAAGAAAGTTATTGATGGTCTCCCTGAAAGATCATCATTCTCACCATCCACAACACGAGTTACTATGGATCTCTGGTCAGACCTGTTATTTGCTTCAAGTTTTTTCTTAAGCTTGTGACAGTCTTTCTTAATGTGCCCTTTCTTATGACAGTAGTTACAGGTTAGGTCTTGATACCTAGACTTAGACTTGCTTCCACTATGATCATACTCAGTTCTCCCCCTCACAAATAAACCATTACCTGAGTTATTAACAAAATCAGATAATTCTCTATCTACTCGTTCTTGACTCCGTAAGTTTCTCTTAACTTCATCAACAGATATGATTTGTCTACTACCATAAATCATGCTTTCAACAAAACCCTCATATGAAGTGGAGAGAGAACATAACAACAACATTGCCTGATCTTCATTCTTAGGAACATCATCCAATTTTTTCGAATCTTGAATAATTGAATTAAATTCATTGACGTGATTCTTAAGTGACGTACCTTCTGACATACGAAACGTAAATAACCGGCGCTTAACTGCGAGTTTGTTAGAGACAGACTTGAAATAGAACATATCCTGCAGTTTCTCCCATAACTCCATAGCGGTCTTCACTTCCAGAACTTCTGTCAAAACGTCATCGGTAAGACACATCTGAATTGCAATGAGTGCCTTCTCATCAAACTCCTTCCATTATGCTTCTATCAAATTCTCTGGTTTCTTCTCTTTCCCATCTAAAGCTTTCTTCAAGCTACTCTGAGTCAAGAGGCCCTTAACGTGAACCTGCCATAAGCTAAAGCTCCCTTGACCACCAAACTTCTCAACTTCGGATCTACTTGCGGACGTCATATTATCAAATAAAAAAAATCGGGTTCTGATACCAGTTTGTGCGGAAAAACTGGAACAAATCGATATACTTTGATACCAATTTGTTAGGAAAGTCTTGATGCGGAAACGGAAACCCTGATAGCTTGATTCGATTTAAATAATATGACTCACACAAATGAGAAGTAAACAAATATATGGAGAAAGAAAGAACAAACACGAACACACAATATTTACGTGGAAACCCCTCTACAATCAAGAGGGGAGAAAACCACGGGAGGAGATGGAGATTCTTTATTGATACTGAACGGAAGAATTATAACGACACTTCCTCTGAACGAGATCTATGAAAGAATTACAATTACTTTCTCTAAACTCTCGTAGCACTCGAATATCTTGGAGGAATTACAAAATCACCTCTTTTACTAAATGGCGGCGCCTCACGCTTTTGATTGGATACATAATGACGTAAACCCTACGTCCCTTTTATAGACCCATGTCTGGGAGGTCCCGATTGATTAGAACCGGACCGATCGATCGGCCCTCTTACAGCCCAAAAATCCCAAAAATTTCCTTAAATCACCCGATCGATTGGGCTTCCGTGCCGATCGATCGATGATCCAACGGCAACCCCATAAACGTAAAACAAGTAATTTGAGACATAAACCTAACAATTATCACTACCTCTAACCAACATATTAAAATCATGACAGATAAAACCTTGGCATTTGGCTTCACACAACATTTGGCTACCATCAGCTACCTATATTGGTATTGGATCCACCCTTCCTGTCACACACCCCAATTTATTAATCATTTTAACATTAATGAAGTTGGTTAAGCCACTTGATTAAATTGTGCAGGGGTTTCCTTCCATAGTAACCTGTTACCCTTAAGGTCTGATAGTTAGGTGCACCAGATAGCGCATGAAGTGAAATACGAGCAACTTGATCCACCATTCTTCTTCAGAAATTTCAGTATCTTCTTCAACTTCTTCATGAACCCCAGCCTCAATCACAAGCAGTTGTGGAGTTTTATTCTTACATCTCTGACTAGCCTCAAAATTTTCATCATAGAAGCAGCATAGCCCCTTTGCTCTCCTGTCCTGCAACTCTACTCTACTCATAGTTTTGGTCGATTTATAGTTACTAGAACTTGTTGATGGTTTTAGAGGATATTGCAGCCCTTTTGCTCCAACAAATGTTGTGAATTACTAACTGGAGTAGGTAGCAAGGGTATCTTAGAGTACTTAAGCTGCTTCGCCAATGCTAGAACTTTAGCTTCTGCCAATTTAACAAGACATATTGCCTGTTGAAGTGTATTTGGGTATCTAGATCTAACATTTAGTTCTATATCTGGTCTCAGTCTAGTCAAGAAACAACTAATCAATTGTGATTAATTAAGATGAGATCTAACCTCAATTGCATCAAATTGTGTCAAGTAGTTATTCACAGATTCAGTTTGCCATTGGTTCATCAATTTAGACACCGGGTCTTCATACAAGCTTCCAAATCTAGTCTTGAAGGCTAACACACAATCCTCCCAACTAATCACGTGCTTTCTAGTTTTAATAAACTTTTGGTGGCATTGTAGAGCTATTCCTTTCAAATGAATTGAAGCAAATTTCACTTTCATGAATTCAGGAGTGTTGTCAATTGTAAAAAAAATAATCACAAACATATAGCCAACCATTGATATCATCACCAAAAAAGAGAGGGAATTCAACCTAAGTCAAGCGAGTTGAAAACATCTAAACATTCTGATGTTGTTGTTGGTCTTGATTTGTCTGAGAGTGATTGGGCGAATAAGAAGATGTTGGGCCTTTATCCATTGCCCGTGACTGATGCAATGCCATCCCGATTATCATTTCTTGAAATCCTTGTATTCATGCCTTGAGTTCTGATATTGCCCCATATGTTCATTTGTGGGTCGTATATGAGAAGATAAAAACTTTTCAATCTTTTAATTTTTGCTAAAGAATGGGTGTTTTCAGCCATTTAACTTGACACATCAGAGAATGATGCTTTGATATCAATGATACATGTAATTTAGGAGGGATCTTAGTCTCTTGAGAAGCTTGTAATGGATCCTTGAGAAGAATTAACGGAGAAAGAGAAGAGAATTTCGGAGGGAGAAAGAGATGAATTTCATTTAATTTACCAAAAGTTACCTACAATTACACGAGATAAGACTATACGACCCTTGCTACAACTGCTTCCAACTAACATTTGAAAGTATCCTAACTACTAATTTGGCATGCAACAAGCCAAACTCAACTGTCCATGTGTCTACAGTTGCTTGTTCTAGCTAAACTTCAGCTTATGCACTCAATTAATTGTATCGGGGGATATCCATGATCTGCCCCTAATGTCGGTACCAAATAACTATTCATATCCGCTTATATTGATTATTTAATGTTATATTGTGATATTTAATTATAATTTGCTCTAATATTTGGCATAAAATTGAGTAATTAACTCAAATATATCTTTTTTCTTATTTTTAAATTAAAAAAAAAATACAAATTGAGATGAGCATGGTGGGTGGAGTGGGGCGGGTATGGTACTCACGGATATTGTAATTTATACTCGATCCATCCCATTATACGCCTCACTTGTACTTGTACCCAACCCAAATAGGACGTATACTTACGGATAACGGGTTTTATCCGTCCGTCGCCATCCCTAATCATACATAGAGGGGGCCAACGGGTCGGGTTGATCCACAACTCGAGCCGTAAATTGATCTAACTCAACCCGTTATGTTGGCAGGCTGACTCGGGTCACAGGTCAATTCCTAGAGCTGCCAAATCTAGACCTAGTATGCCCCATGCGGGTGACACGGCTCTGACTCATTAAGGACCCACTAGTCCACTGCCATGTCCTAAACATTGAACCGATGTCCTGACACGAGTTAACCCTTGTGATTTTCAAGGGTAAATGTGATTGGAGATATGAAATAATGGCAAGTATTATTTAATTGTATTTTATATTTATATCATTATATTTTATAAATTAGAAAAAAAAGTATTTTGACCAAAAAGAACAGGAAAATATAGGGTAAACAAGGGTCATACCTGGTTTTGACCCTCATTGGGTCTGACTACCCGATCTGGCCAGTCCCAGACATGTGTCATGGGTTAAATTGGGTCAGGGATGCTTCCTCGAGCCCAACCTATAGTAACGGACAAATCTGACTCATATCGACTTGCCCGTACAATTTCGACCTGCAAGTCGAATTACAGGTTGAGTCAGGTTGACCCATTGGCCACCTCTAATCGCACATGACCTTAATGTCTGAAGCCCAACAAATCACAAAACCCAATAAAATAATGCTTTCTGGGCCTAACCCAAATTCATTACCACCCAAAACCCAAAAAAAAAAAAAAAAAAAGGAGATCGAACCTTTTGTTCATGTTGACTTTTGTTTTCTTGTCAATGGTTTGCTTTGCTCTACTTCTTCACAAAGAAGAATGGCGGCTCATCTGCAGCTGCAATTCAATTCGGTCCCATTGAGATCCCAATTCCGACATAGCAAATCCTCATTTATCTTCACTTCCAGACGCGCTGCCGTACGCTGCTCCTTCGCCGTCTCTTCCGCCTCCACATCGCGGCGGAGCTACAGTGTAACCCTACTTCCCGGCGACGGCATTGGGCCTGAGATTGTCGCCGTCGCTAAAGATGTTCTTCACCTTGCTGGTTCCCTTGAAGGTTTGTCCTTATTCCCTGTTATTTATGCTATTGGTCTCTCGTGTTTTTAAATTTATTTAAATTGGTCCCTTTTGTTTAATATGATCCTAAAAGTTATAACCTTGTTTAAAATGGTTACTAATGTTCGAACTTTGTTCACAATGGTCTCTACTGTTTATAAACTGTGTTCGAAATGGTCTTTTTTATGTTTATGACTTTGTTCAAAATGGTTCATAATATTTTAAAGTTTGTTTAAAATAGTCGCTAAATTTTGTGCAAAATAGCATCTTATGTGTGTGACTTTGTGCAAAATGGTGTCTTATGTGTGTGACATTGTTCAAAATGGTCTCTTACGTGTGGAACTTTGTTGAAAATGGTCGCTAATGTCTATGACTTTGTTTAAAATGGTCATTAATGATTTATTTTATGACAATTAGTACTCCACCTAGTGATCAAAATTAGGTAAAAACACAAGGGACTAATTTTATCATAAAATAAAATATTAAAGACTATCATTAGGGGCTATTTTGAACAAACTTAAAAATATTAGGGACTATTTTTTGAATGAAAAGAAAGATAAGGGACAATATTGAACAAAATTAAAACCATTGGGTATGAATAACCCCCTAGCTCCTTAATGTTTTTCTTTTTTCTTTATACCCTTTGAAGACACAAATTGTTGTTACACTTTGCTTGATGTTAGACTATAAACCATTCAAGGGTTAAGCTTTGGGATGAATAGTTCAATGAAATGGTACCCATAGGTCTCAAGTTTGTATCCCTCAGTTTGTACGTTTCAAGTTTAAAGGACATTTGCCCGTGTTAGATTATAATACTACTTCCATGACTTAAGACGTTGAGCTTTTGGGATAGTTGGTACTTTGACACTTATGAACCTTGCTTCTTGTGAGAAAATGTAGGAATGGGAGGATTAAAAGGGTCCAAATAATTTAGAACTTTGAATCGTAATTGCACTTTCTTCCGTTTTATCATCTTGAGGATGTTAATTTGACGGGTTCCTCTTGCTATACTTTCGGTTCCATTCTTTTTCTCCTTCCGGATTCCTTCTTTGATTTCTATGGTCTCTGACAGTTGTTTGTAATACAAAATTTGGGAATTTGAGTGGAAAAGGGTTTATAGAGTAATATTGAATGATTAAGCTTTTCAGCAAATTGGGTTGTGAAGGGTATAGGATTTATCCCTTGCCCCTCATACATGTTTGTATACTTATCAAAAGTGTCTGGAATTGTTTAATACTTCTTAACCATTTTTTTTTCCCCCCGCTACTTTGATGGGTACAGCTATGCTTTTGGATTGATAATATGAAAGGTAAGTGGGAAAATGTAGTCTTTTTAGGAGCTCTTTGAACAAAGAGCTTTGAGAGCTTTGTTGACATAACCTTAGTTGATTTGCAAGGGATTGGAGGACTCTATGTTATTAGTTTATGGTTTTTTTTGCCCTTGCTTTTTGTAATTTTGAAGACATTTTGTACTTAACTCTTTGTATATTTTCTCTTTCTTAATATTTTATTCTTTTTCCAATAAAAAAAAAAAAAGTGGAAGATAAGAGAAGGATGCTCCAAGATCACTATGACATTTTATGCTTCTCGGGATGGAAAATACCTTGGGCTAAATGTCTTGCACTTCGGTAGCTATCAAGCTATACATTGATTGTTTAATAAAGGGCTGTTTGAATTGTTTAGGGATTGCGTTCAAGTTCCAAGAGATGCCTGTTGGTGGCGCCGCATTGGACCTTACTGGGGTGCCTTTGCCTGAGGAGACCCTTTTAATGGCCAAGCAATCAGATGCCGTTCTTCTAGGAGCAATCGGAGGGTAATTATTTTGGTTTGTTCCTTGCATATACTAGTTTCCATGCCCTTTTGTCTTCTCAAATTCTATCTATTAGCGTGATTTTACGGCATAAGAAAAATGAGTCTTGTAGTGTTCTAATTTTTATGATATTTGGTTTAGCTATAAGTGGGATAATAATGAAAAGCAATTGAAGCCAGAGACTGGATTGCTCCAGCTGAGAGCAGGTCTTAAAGTCTTTGCAAACTTAAGGCCAGCCACTGTTTTGCCACAGGTCAGTCATCCTGCTTTATCAGTTTAATTTGCTTGCATATTGTGTAGAAAAAATACCTGTATAAAATCATTTGGCACAACTTGTTTGTGATGGCTATGCCCCCTTCCCTTATGAATTTCATATCTAAGGAAATTTAATCTTCAGTTTGATGCCCAAGTTTCTTTTGGTTCCCAATTCCAACATCAGTGAAGTGATCGCAAGCTACTAATTTTTTTTTTTTTTTTTTTAACAGAATCGCAAGCTACTATTTGTTTCCATGATTTGAGGACAAATGTTGGTCTCAAAGCTACCAGTGTCTTAAGCTATCATCTTGGAAGAAGAACCAGAAGATATGGATAAATATTAGGGACACCTCAGACTAATACTTTGAACATTTTCCTTTCCTAAATTTTTAGGAAGACTCAATGATTTGAAAACATTTATTGGCTTGTGAAGTTTCTATTTTCTTTATATACATGCAGAACTGCTCCATTGCTATTTAGGGTGAGCAGTTTTCGAGTTCTAATCAATTCAACCTATGTCATCTTGAAAGAAGCACCAGAAAATTTGAAGTTACTGCTCCAACAATATTTTTTCCCTCCTGGGTTACCTGCAAAGGTTTTAAGGAATTTTGGTTTTCTGGTTTTATGGGTTTCTAATAGTAATTATAATATTTTCACTGGTGGCAAATCATCAATGGAAAAAGTGACAGAAGAGGGTGACAATATAAATTATTATGATACACTCTGAGAGTTGTTATTTCTAGGGTGAAAATTATTATTGTCAGAGCAATTATTTGACTTATAAAAAAATGATAGATGGCCATAAAATTGCCTTGGGAATCACATGTTTGCTTTAGCAATAACAATACCCTATATTCTTAACTTTTTTGATCTCATAATTGTTTTAACTGCAAATCCTTGTTCAATCAGATAACATTTCCTTGAAATTTCATAAGTGGATCTCAGTCCAAGCAAATGGCAGTTTTCTTTTGGCAGATCTTTTTTGGTGCCCAATATTTCAAGTGATTTCGTGGAGAGTTCCTAACTTTGTCATTTTGACTCCAGTTAGTTGATTCGTCTACATTGAAAAGAGAAGTTGCTGAAGGAGTTGATCTAATGGTTGTAAGAGAGCTCACTGGAGGTTAGTTCAATGATACTAAATCCACATCTGAACTTGGATATGATACTTTGCTAAGGTTTTCTCACCAAGTTGGAGGAATTTCTTGCTTATGGAATTTTAATCTGTTGCTACTTAGGTATCTATTTTGGAAAACCAAGGGGTTTCGCCAAAAATGAAAACGGTGAGGAGACTGGGTTTAACACCGAGGTTTACTCCGCATCTGAGGTAATTTCTGACACTATTTCTTCCTCCTCATTGTCATCACCAAATTGCATTTTAACGGTAAGTGCGATACTTTGTATTATCTCACAAAATTGTCCGCCAATAATTGCATAATGTTCTTTCTAATTGTGGTGATTGCTATTTCACTTTATATTTTGATCAGAGTATGGCCCTCTTAAAAGTCACCTAGGAATTATAATGTTGGTTTTTTTTTTTTTTTTTTTTTTTGTGGTTGGGGGGGGGGGGGGGAGGGGGGGCGCGGAGATTGAAAAAGCTGACACTTTGTTAGGAGCTAGGAAATGGGATGGGAGTGGAATAGGACAGGGAAGAATGTGTGATATTTAGACAACACTAAAGTTGGGAAGGACGACTTTTTCAAGGAGTCATGATATTTGTGGAGTTGATTATCTGTCTGGAAAACAAAGATGTCTATAATGTACTGAGTACTCTGCACAAATTTTGCGGGCGCATTATTACATGCATGGTTTTGCAAGACGGGAAAATTTTTAACTTACTCACTCCCATCAGATGCGTGAAAAGTTTGGTTTTTCTTTTCCTTTTTATTGCCCTTCCTCACTGCTCATCACGCTTCAAAATGGAAGTACCTAACCTAAAGCAGTGTGGTCCCTGTCTTTGAGATGGGAAGAAGGTTAAGTCTGAGCAATTTATACTTTTAAATTTGTGATTCTTTGTGTTTGTACCTTAACTCTTTTTTCTTGGACCATGCGAGCTTTGTCATTAGTCAATTAATACTGATAATCAAAATGACATGGACTGTGGTGGGAATCATTGTCATTCTTGCCTTACATGTGGATTTCCTGCTAACTAAATTATATTTCAGTCTTATCTTGGGTCTGCTAGATTGTTCAGTAAATTGGCTTCAACATTATTCTGTTGTTCTGTTAGAGTTAACATCAAATCCATATGATCGTATAGATAATTTGAATTTAAATAAGCTTTATTTGTCTCTTGGAAGGCTATTGAGATCTTATGAAATCTATGTCTTCTACTTCATTGAGAGCTTGTGCTGTTATCATGTTTATCTGGTGATGTTTCTGTGGTATAGTTGCCTGAATCATTGAGGTGTACCAATAGGTACCTTTTTTGATAGGTAAGCGGGATTTGGGGATGTGAACCTAGGATCTCTTGTCCCAGAACCTCAACTCTTTTATTCTTGGCCACTGGACATTTTCGTTGAACCATTATAGACATAGGGTATATATAATGACCCAACCTAACATTACTAAAACACAACCACGAAAGTGAGAAGTCTCCCATTGGCCCCAAAATGGATCATTTAAGCCAAAAAGGGGAAGGCCTTGTTACTTAAACGTAGAGATAAAGTCACTTATAAATTGGTTAAACATTGATCCGACGAGGGACTAGGGTGTTATAAACTCCCCACCTTGAAGATGCGACATGCTCGTCTCATGTTCAAAGATCTATTCTTCCCTAGGCGATGAGGGTTTCCAGAGGCACTTGCCCACCACGCCGCTGTCACCTATCTCGATCTTCCCTTGCCGGATTAAAGGCGTCGCCACTGCACAGTAGGTCCCGGCATAAGACCTACACACTGCAGAGGGCTCTAATATCAAATATAATGACCCAACCCAACATTACTGTGATGCTGACCTACAAAAAGTAAGTCCACTATGGGCCCATAATGGACAACTTAGGCAAAAGCAGAAGGCCCTGTTACTCATTTATAAATTGGTCAAACTCCACACATCTATCTAACGTAGGATTGGGGGATTACAGTGTATGCTTATAAAGTTACATTTTGTTGGAGTCAGGACAGTTGTTTGCATTGCATTTGTCTTGTTCACAGGATTTTACTTCTTCTTTGTCGTACTTACCTTGCTTTTTTCTTGATAAAAACTTAAATGCCAGATTGACCGTATAGCTCATGTTGCCTTTGAGACTGCGAGAAAGAGGCAGGGAAAGCTTTGCTCTGTCGATAAAGCAAATGTCCTAGAGGTTATTGCTGTTCAATGATAAGCCTCTCTATTAATCTTCACATAACAGTTTTAGTAACGTATTCTGAATGGTTTCTTCTGGTTTTGTGATGTGCATACTATGAAAATTCAACTCATTCATTCATGTTTGTGGTGATAGTCTAACCGTGTAAAGATTGAATGGCATCTTTAAGTTGGTAGGGGCACATTTGGATAAATATCATTTTGGAAAAGATTGCATCTCCGGTGCTAAACAGAATTGGGCAAAGTCTCAATTTAGTTACATTTGAAAACACAACTGACTTTGCTGCTGATTTCGGCCTTTTCGGTGTAGGCAGAATGCTGTTCTTACTTGTGGCAGACTCTGATTAGGAATTACTGAACCTACCATAAGTCTACCATATCATAAAGTAGATAGGTAAAAAAGGAGTAGATTTCTGTCGTCCTTTTGTATTCTTATTTGGACTGATATGTACATCTAATTATTGGACTTGGGATAGAGTAAATTACATTTTGGTTAATTGTTTTGCGCCATTGAATAGTTGATTATGTAGTTGACTTACATTTAAAAAATATGCTCGATAATTGAAAAGAAAACACCTATGTGATGTTACTCCATCAAGGATCAATGACTGGGCTGTTAGCTAGATGATGATTCTTTAGAGAAGTCATCCAACGTATGACATTCCGTGCTAACCATTTGGGTCATTTGAGTAGAGGATTCTAGAAATGTTTGACGGGAAAACATGATGATGGAGATAGAGGAGATAAGATTGAGATCTACATTGAAGATGTTTGAAGATAAATTACATTGTTGTAATCTTATATTTTGGAACTTTTAATTAGGTTAGAAATTAGGATTAGAAGTTATGTTAATTTGATAATTATTAGATTAAGAGATTATCATGTTAGTTTTAGATTAGCTTGTTATTATCTTTAAAAAAAGGTTTCTTTTCCTCTAAGACTCTAGTTTGATAGTTCTATAAATAGGGATGTAGATAGAGCCTTAACGGCAGTTCATGGTACTATTCAATGAAATTCAGTTTTTTCCTATTTTCTTAAGCAGAGGGCTGCTTGAAGCTAAATACAAGGATACTTAGTTGGTTAGGCACAAAGTTGTTCAACCGTTCTCCTAGGTACAGAGATGCCGAGGCAGTGCCTGTCTTGACATATTCAGGTCCTCAAGCGAAAATCTCAAAAGGAGCCCTTCGTATACAATAAGTTGTAATAATTTTAACCATTAAATTACTAATATTAAGAATTGATACTTTAAAAAACTACAACTCCAAAAATTCAAGGCCCCAAGCTCTTGCTTGAGTTACTTGGGGTTATGTTCAGCCCTATGCCCCCTTGATTAGGCACATGGATGCTTAATCTCTATCACATGACTTTTAAGAACCCTTGAAAAATCTGTGGAAAACTATTCCTTTTTATTTCTCGTTCTCTTTTGGAGGCTTTATGAATTTTTGGGATTGACTTGAACTACGCCAAAGCATGTTTTTTGTGTATATATTGAAACATTTTGTCACATTTTTTACAAGTGATAAATTGTTCTTTTTTCTTCTCTAGAGAAAGTAGAACAGTACTAAATTCGGTGGCTAATCCAGAGAGGCATATGTCTGCTGTGCATTGGAGAATCGGGATGTGCATGCTTTTCTTGCATGGCTAAGAAGTTGGCCAGTTGAAGAGCATGTGGTTGAAAAAATGGATATAGAAGTACTAGTATACTATACTTTGTCAGTATCTTATCAAATAAAACAAAGAGAGAGATCAAAGTGGCTGGTTGAAGTGAATAGGCATATGTTCGTTTTGCGGATCAGGATTTCCAAAAACAAGACGCACTTAGAGCATGGGGACTTGCCAAGCTTTCTGCATGGTTTAGAAGTTGGCCATAGAAAATCACGTAGTGAAATGATGATCTTTAACCTGTATTGTTCTTAGGATTAAACAAACTTGTGTTTGGTTAGGAATTCCTTGGACAATAAGGTGAAACATTTAGATAGATTTAAGCCGGATAGTGCGTTAATGGAGGAAGAGCGGCTTGGTGGTCAGAGACACTAGGTTGCGACCTGGTAGACCAGGGAAGACTTGTACTCTTAACTTTCAGTGAATGCTCTTAATTTAAACACCAACAACCCATTGCAAGGTGGAGGTCGAATATCTAGTGTTTCCTCTTTTACATTCCTTTCTTTATCACGATGAGGATTTGTTTTTCTTGATCATCTTCACAAGACCTTTCTCCTACACAGAACTTCTAGTAGATGCTGCCCTGGATAAAGTGATGCTGCAAGTTTATTCATTGAACAGCCAATTGTAGCAGTTTATTCATTGAACAGCCAATTGTAGCAGACTTGTTGCCTGTCCTTTTTTTTGTCCCTTTTTTTTTTTTCACTAACTTATAGATGGAAGTAAAGATTGTTTCAATAGTTAAGAATGTACGAGGAGGATAACTTGTGGCTGTTGTTTCTGCTGTAGCCTGCATTGAATAGATTAGTGATGCAATTATTTTGGACAAATTGAGGATTTTGAAAACTGAGCGGTCTCTCATTTGTGATATATGCTGTTTTTCTGATTGCAGTTGCTCTCCATCTTTGACATTAGTTAAGTGGTATGCTTCTATTTGTGCATTTTTTCTTTTGGTGGAAATACATGCACCTGTTTGGATTCCGTCCTCTCGGTCGCTCACAATTTTCTCTATTCGACATTCATCTGATCCAATATATAAGCTGATCATAATCAGGAAATTTGAACTATTTTCTGATGAGTGATACCATTACTATCGGATCTCGATTTGTTTCAATTTGCTGGAGCAAACATGGCCATTTTTTTCATTGCTGGAGCAATCACGTTTTACCTAACACATTGTGTCGAACATTTGAAACCATCTTTCTCCGGTACTAAATGATTATTTCCAATGTTGCAGAACACTTGTTTAGAAACATCTAGTGCATAGTATCTAACATAAATTTTCAAAATATGATGCCATTCTCACTGATTTGAGTATTTTTGCAGGCTTCAATGTTTTGGAGGAGAAGAGTCATTGCCATTGCATCAGAATACCCCGACGTTGAGCTATCACACATGTATGTCGACAATGCTGCAATGCAACTTGTTCGTAACCCGAAACAGGTCTGCCTCTAATAACCGAAATGGTTTTAGTTTTTCGCCTTGCCTTGTTCCAAAATGGTTATTTTGAATTAGTTTGACTGGGGTTCTGAAATTTCTTTTATGAAAGATGAATGCATATAATATTTGAGCTGTGTTCTATTGCAGTTTGACACCATTGTGACCAACAATATTTTTGGTGATATATTGTCTGATGAAGCTTCAATGATCAGTGGAAGTATTGGTATGCTCCCATCTGCGAGTCTTGGTGAATCGGTACGTGAGTAATCTCAGATAATCAATCTTTAACTTCCTCAATGGTTTTGGTAGTTCGTTTGTTTATCGGGAAGTGACCAGTAATTTGAAATTCACGAGAACTAGGTATTTGCTCTCTCTTGTTTGTTTACTAGGAAATTGGCAAAACACGGGAAGTAAAAATTCCTAAGAAGTTCCAATTTCTTAGTTACATATGAATTAACTTACCTGGGGAGGCTAGATAAGTTCTATTTCCTAGCGTGGTGACCAAACACAAATACTACTTCCTGGGAAGTTGATATAAGAATTGAATTTTTGAAAAATACAACTTTCCATGGGAATTTAGTTCTTGTGTTAACCAAACAAGCCCTGAGATTAAGTGTCTTGTTTGATGCATACAAATGAACCTTTTTTTTTTCTTTCCCCTTTTTTCATTATTAATTGTTTTATTATATGTTGTGATCTTACAGGGACCTGGTGTGTTTGAACCTATACACGGTTCTGCTCCAGACATTGCTGGGCAGGTTGGATTCTGAAGTACAAATTACGCCATATTTTGTCTTTAAAACCTTCCCTTTGAAACAAAATCTGACAAGAGTTTTCTTATGCCAAGGACAAAGCAAACCCCTTAGCGACAGTTTTGAGTGCCGCTATGCTCCTGCGATATGGTCTTGGTGAAGCCAAGGCTGCAGAAAGAATTGAAGCTGCAGTGTTGGAGACTCTCAATATGGGTTATCGAACCGGGGACATATACTCATCTGGAAATGTATGTGCAATATCTTTTTCAAGCATTCAATTTTCTCCTGTCCCTTGAACTTCTCTTTTCTTCTATCACTCTTTTTTTCACTTTTTGTTGATTTTCATAATTGATATTATTGGTATACGACTGATGCTCTAGGTTTAGGTGCTCTGACTGTTGTCATTTCACCACCTTCAAGGAATGCAAATATACAGGAGTCACATTAATAAGATTCGTCAACCTGTGTAGGTTAACCTGCAGCTAAAGCTATATTATTTGGTGTTAACAAACTTATGGAAATACAAGTATGCTCTTCTTTATAATTATTTTGGTGGATAAGAAAGTTCTTTATTTTCTTTTCTGACTTCCTGGATTTAGGGTAATGCTATTATTAGGGCAAAATTGTTATTGAAGGAGCAAGATCGTTATTTTCAAGGCAATTTTGTGCCTTTCATTTTTTTAAGTCACGTCATTACTCTGGTGATAACAATTTTTGCTTGTACAATAACTACTAATTTTATGGTAGATAGTGTTGAATTGTCAATAATGCCCTGAGATGTCAGTTGCTTTGTATATTGTCCCTTGTTCTTGGTTCTTATAGTTGTAGCTGTATCATCGTCACTGCCGTTATAGTGGTGTCACGGTGATGGCTTTAGGTGCCTTTTGAAATATAAGTTACTTTTAAGTCTTAGGTATTGGCCAACATGTGAATCGTATCTATGCGATTCCTAGTTTCACTGTTTCCTTTAGTACCTTTTACTCAATAAACACGTTTATAGGTACGTTTTCGTGACTAAAATGCTATGCATATTCATCTTGAAAGCTGTTACAAAATGCCCGTCACATAATTGTCAATTTCTTAACAACTAGCTCAAAGTTTCTCGTTATGTTATGGGTTGTTATTGTTGCGTACATTTTTAAAATTTAAGTTTGTAGCAATCATGGAATCACATAAAGGCCTTCTATGTAACAGATTCTGAACCAACATTTATGTGATCTACGAATGCTTGGTGACCCTTCTGTAACAATCTCCATAATGCATACATGTATTTTATTTACTAGAATACATTTATTAATATACTTTAAGCTACCAAAGGATATAGAAGTAATCAGTTTATGAATACTTGAGAGTTCAGTAAATATAAGGCTCAACAGCTCTTTATGTTTCCTAATGTTCAGTATATAGGTAGAGGATTGGGCCAATCCTATTTGGCTCATGACACACTAGAGTTTTAGTAGGCTCTCTATATACACACTAAGGTTGTGTATGTTAAAGTTAGGGTTGAGAAAACAATTGAAGCATCTCATGTGAACTTTCAATAATATAGTGGAATTATTATGCTCCTCTTCATGGATGTAGGCTTCAGCTAAACAACGTAAATTTGGTGTTCTTGATTTTACTCTCCAATTCCTTTTTTGTGGTGATTTTTATTTCGATTTAGGGTTTCAGTGTTTGTAGGTGGTCCTAACAAGTGGTATCAAAATTCTCGCATCTAAAGCAAACTAATTTGCCACAATTCATCACATAATGTTCCATATAACCCGATTACACGACACAAGACCGCTCCTGTGCACTACTGCAAGCCGTGATTTAGTTCCATAACCTCTTTATTTCTTTTTATTTTATTTTATCTTATTTTATTTTTTTTGGCTACCCTGCTGGTACTTAATTGCTGACATAAGTTAATTGTTACAGAAACTGGTGGGATGCAAAGAAATGGGTGAACAAGTGCTTAAATCAGTAGATTCCCATGCTACTGCTTTTGTCTGATTGAATTCCATACGAAGTTTCTCATAGAAAGCGATGAAGAATCTTTACATGGAGTGCATTTTGAAGGAGAAAAGTTAGTTTTGATTCGTCCCGTTAACAGAAGAAATAGAATTTTCGGAAGAACGCATGATCAAAATGCAGAAATTTATCCTTTTTGGTAGCAAGCGACGAAGAACGAATTGAAGCAGTTGTGTTTTATTTCTGAGGACTAGAATGAACTTTGAAGGATTGTTTGCCTCTAAATTATACATTGTACTGTCAGAAATTTGTAGTGCAAGGGGGGGGGAAAAAAAAAAAATTTCTTGTGTGGGTACCATGTGATAAGGGTAAGACTCGTACTGTTAAGAACTTTACATGTGAGTTTAATGTGAATCCCACATAGGAGTTGTGAAAGTGAAGAGACTAACATATAATTGGTTTTAGGATAGAACCCTACTTAGATTTATATGTGAACCTTGTTTGTTCCAACTCCATGGGTTTAACACGGATATCTTACCCTACCCAAATCTTACCTTAACAGGAACCTCTTTGATCTACTTGGTTATTGTTCTTCTTCTAACCGATTTTGCTGTTATTCGTCGAGGTTTAAGTTCTTTGATGCTTAATAGAAGAGTTGGATTCAGGTCAACTTATTGGGTTGATGGTTAGCTACACTTGCAACGTTTATAGTCTCTTACTTATTTGAATGATTATTATGATACGTTTAGGAATTTATCACTATGGGACTTCGGGTTTGAGTATTTTTCATTTAGGCATTCTGACGTTTTTTAACATATATAATGAGTATTTCAATGTTTAAAAGTTCTATAACTCAGATGCTCTCAAGTTAAAATGTTTTATTAGTTTTTGGTGGAATTTTATTGGAAAATGTTGATATGAAATATGATTCTAATAATTTGTGGGCGTCATTTATAAGAATATGACAACTGTTTTTGTCAACGTTGATGTGGCAAATGATTTTCGTAAATTATATGGGTTTTTTTGTTAGTATTTGATGAATATTGCAGTAATTTGCTAAATTTTATCCAAAAATTACAGACATAACTTATTTATATATTACTATAATTGTATAACACATTGACATTTTCTAAGAACAATGGTTTGAGTGCTAACAAAAATTCTTCAAAGATTGGCATGGGTTACATAGGTGAAAATTTTCATGCACTAGGATATCTTATCGTGCACGTCTCATTCTATCAAGCAAGAACCCTTAGATGATACTTAAATCTCAAGGTATTTAAGTGATAAACACTTACAGACTATTAGATGACACATTTACGATTTGATATGTATATCAGCTTACAAGAGATAAAACAACTCTTTTTCTCAATGCTATGTTGCCTGCATGCAAAGTTCTTGAACCTTTGAAAGTGGATTTGATCTCGGTTGTCTTCTTTCTTTTTGACATACACATTAGAAGGAAGTTTCTTGGCCAGTAGAAAACGTCACTAGGTATTTCTTTTCTAGCCCACAATTGGTGGAAAGAAAATGAGTGAAATATTTGAACTACACCAACACCTTCTAGCTTGGATGTTTAAGAGCTTAACCGTTATACCAACTCTTATAAGTCAATTATTGGACATATATATTTCTCTTGTAAAATGAAATATTCGAATGTGATTTCCAAGAAAGTTCACAAAAGAAATTTTTTCATGGGAGTAGAATTTACCAGATCAACTTACTCCCTACATGAACCAATGGAGTATTATTATCCACTTAATATACAAACATATTAACATAGAATACGATTAGTTTATATAACATTTTAGACTTTCCACCCCGAGCATGAGGTCATCTATCCCATCCTTACGTGATTGGTAGTGCTAACTTCAAACAAAATTTTCTCTTACCTCTAAGAAAAACAAATTAACACGTCCTTTCTTCCGGTCGGTAGGAAGAGAATGGGAGGTATGTTTTTTATTAGTGAGATTTGATCTCGGGTGGCATCTTTAGCCCCCTGGTGATCATCACCACTAAACCAAGTATTGCTTCACAAACTAACACATGTTGGGAAAATTATACATTCGAGCACAAGCAGGAGCCAAAAATAACAAAAACAATAAAAAATTAACACACCGATATTTATGTGAAAACCCTATCTCAACTAGAAGGAAAAACCATGAGACCCAAACGGGTACCCCATCCACTATGAAATTGAAGGAATTACAATCTCTAATCGTGACCCTCGGAACCCCATAGTACAATCATCAACCCGAATGTGAATATTGCACGGTAAGTCACCAACCCTCCAAAGACATAGCTTTGAACGGCAAGCCACCAACCTTCACAAAGTGTAGCTTTGAACAGCAAGCCACCAACCCTCACTAAGTGTAGCTTTGAATAGCAAGCCATCAACCCTCGCACAATGTAACTTTACATGGCAAGCCATCGGCCCTCTCACAATGCAGCATTGGATAAAGGGAGTTAAAAAGCCTCTCAACACTCCAACAAGCCACTTGAGCATGACTCTATTCATGCTCGAGAAAACTCACTCAACATCAAAACCTTACAAATAATTACAAACATTT
The DNA here is from genome assembly GCA_018398585.1 of Simmondsia chinensis. Taxonomy (NCBI): domain Eukaryota; kingdom Viridiplantae; phylum Streptophyta; class Magnoliopsida; order Caryophyllales; family Simmondsiaceae; genus Simmondsia; species Simmondsia chinensis. The sequence continues at coordinate 4,823,206 of JAGTTD010000008.1, read as the reverse complement.
TTCTCACATACTCTCCGGCCCAGGTGCCCAAAATTCCAACACTCTCAACATTTTTTCTCTTTCCACTTCTTCCTCCAACCCTTTATTTATAACAAAACTAAACTCCATTTAAAATTCAAACTCTAAAACAATTATGGCAAGTAATCTCACAAACAAAAAAAATAATAATAATAAAAAAATAAAAAAATAAAAATAATGCCTTTTTCATGAACAATCTTTTTCTCCTTTTCATATTTCTTTTCTCCTTTTTTTCATTCAACATACAATCAATTTATAAGAGAAAAAAATATACCAAACACATGTATACTTAATCCAAAGGATTGTTTACTTTTAGTATCTCGAAACTTGTGAAAATAATTAAAAGGTCCATGCCATTTCCGATTTATTTTTCTAGTACCTTATGTTTTATTCGTATTAATAAATAAAACAATCTTTGACGAGATAACGGTATTTTTCGGAAGAAAGCTAACATAACTAGTCACTTTAACTAACCAATAAAGTATGTTTGCAAAGACATCCCTTGATAACACTAGGACATTTTAAATGGAACACAAAACGCTGCTATTTTAGTGCAAATTGTGTCCAAATGCAGTGTTTTGTGGTCCACAAGAAGAAAAGAATAATTATGAAACCAAACTCTAGGATGATAGACATCAAAACGACGTCGTTTTATTCAGAGGCAATTTTTGTCTTTTCATATTTCCGATATTAAGTTCCAGTGGAGATGGTCCTATTTATTAATACAAACAAAACCTAAGATACTAAAAGAATAAATTAAAAAAGTCAGGAGCCATTTTATTATTTTTATTCAAGGTACTAAAAAGTAAATAACTTTTAAGCAAAACAGGAATCCCGAGTAGGGGTGTGCAAAATACGGTTTAAACCGTAATCCAAACTGAACCAAACCGTAAATTACGGTTTGGTTTGGTTTAAGAAACTTTGGTCATTAGGATTTACGGTTTAGGTTTGGTTTAAAACCAAACTCAAACCATAAACCATAAAAATTATAAACTAAAGAATCCAATGATTATTTATATCATCAAAATTATAACAAGTTATATTAGTGGCAAAATTTACTTGCTAACTCGATAAAAATAATTAGGATTATTTACACCAAAAGCCTTTGTACGTTTCTGATCTTGTCAACTTAAGCCTTATACTTTTAATTATGTCAATTTAATCCCTTTATAATTTACATTATGTCAATTTACTTATTTAGTCAAATTTAACTTAAGGTAATGATGTAATTTTTAACGACAGAATCATATTAGATGCAAGTAATATTCACTCGTTGATTCAATTTAACCCAATCTGTGACTAAACTAGTAAATATTTCATTAACTTAACAAAAATTTTAACAGACTCAATGTTACTGCTAAATTTTTCAAAAAACATTACTACTGAATTTAACAAACTAATTTTATATGTTGTTCATAGTTTTTGTTTATGTAGTATAAACATATATTATACTATTAATTAGAAAAAGAAGTAAAATTTTCATATTTTTTTATATTTTTGTAGTTAATGATGATTTTAATATTGATCAAATTATGTTTATATTAGTGTTAATAATAATTTTATATTATAATGGTTAAAACCATAAACCGGACCGGACCGGACCGGACCGGACTAGAATTACGGTTTGGTCCGGTTTGTTTTGCGAGATAAAACGGTTTGGTTTTGGCTTACAAAATTTTCAAACCGTATTTTTACAGTTTGGTCCGGTTTGGTAATCATAAACCGCCAAACCGGACCGTGTGCACCCCTAATCCCGAGTGTAGTAATTCACTATGACAAAAGAAGTACAGCAATTTACTGCTAATGATCAATGAAAAACTCAGTTTATAAGCATGGCAATAGCAACAGCTGGACAGCTAACATCAAAAACCAAAATTGCTGCATCACCAGCATGTTTTTCACATTCATCCTACCATATTAAATACATTTTCCTACCTTACATTTCATATAAATTTACAAAACTTGATCATCTTCATCTACATATGCTAAGACCTTCTAATATGACTTCCGATGTACCGAAATTCCGATGCTTACCATCAGCAATGTTGGTCAGATGAAACCCATGCGTGGGAAGCTGATTTATCAAAAGGGTTTCGATTTCGCAAGCCACGCTTTTCCCTTTTACTATGAAATAAACGAACTCAGCGTTCTCCATCCCGTGTTTCGATCGATGTGCTCTTACTCTTCCTTGCAGATCATCCGTCTGCAAGCACAAATTTTTAAGCAAATTTGTATCTTATATAATTGTACTTTGCCATTATGTTCATTTAGTCCTCTTACTTTCGATTATATCAATTTAGTCCCTATACAAGTACATTATGTCAATTTAGTCATTAAGTAAAATTTAGAAATGAAAGTTTTAATCGCTTGATCACTTGGTTTAAATTAGGTCAACAGGTAGATTTGTATTAAGTTACATGCATCTAACATGATTATGTCGTTAGAAATAAAAAAAGTCCCTATATTTTATCCATTGTCAATTTGACCATTGGACCTAATTGACACAATTTAGATTTTACAGGGACTAAATTAATACAATTGCAAGACTAAATTGACAATGGATAAAATATAGGGACTTTTGAGGTAAAGTACCCTATAATATAAATGTAAAGGAAGAAATATTAATAGCCACATCAGTATTAAAGTCCGATGGCAAAAAACACCTTTACAGGATGCTAAGTTTGGGACAAATAATAAGAAGAGATATATGTCTCATAATATATGAAAAGGACAACATGTTTCAGAAAAAAGAAAAGAGAGAGGCGCTGATGTGGAAATTGGTTGTTATGCTGACTAGAACACTAAATGGTTTATTAGCCACCTATGTGGATGCCGTATCAACGTCATTAGTAACTTTTTATTACTTTTTCAAGAGGATATGACACTTAAATAAGCGGGAAACGCAGCTTCCCTGCATTTTCAATCTATATTCTCGCAATCAGTTGTCATATCAATGTCGCAATTCCATTATGAAAAAAATTACGTTGATGTCGCCCTTATCAAATATTCATCAAAAAGAAGTATCTCAGATATTTCATCAAAAAGGAGTATCTTTCTTGTTCTTTTTCCCAAACATTATCCTCATATCATACATTTCAATCCTCCTTTATCATCCGTGATGCTACAAGTAGAGTGATTGAATACGACGGGAAATATGTGAGTGATGCCCCAGTTCTTATGGCTGAAGCCTTAGTCGGCTCAAGATGTGATCTGGAACTTGGTAAAAAGGGGTTTTAGTCGTGTCCATGTGGATGGAGATAATATGGTGGTGGTGAAAGTTATTCGTAAGGAATCCAAGTGCTCTATGCATATTAGATTGATCATTGAAGATATATAGCACCTGCTGGATAGCTTTTGAGAGACGAGGATATATCATATATGGAGAACAGGGCAGCTAGGGGGGGATTCAAGAGCGTAGAAGCAAAGGAGATTTATAAGAACTTAGTCACGAGCTTTATAGGGTTGTTAATGCGAAGTGCTATGTTTGGCCTATTTATTGATAGACCTTTTAGTGTTCTCTTCACCATCGTAAAAGATAAAATTTGATCCTCCTTAATAATGCAGAAAATCACATACCTCACCCACGTAGAGTTTCTTATCAGGTCGCAACATTACATATACACTTGAAGCACCTATCGTTGATGGAGGTGGCTGCTCTCTTTCACCAATAAACACTAAATGAATTTCCGGAACCTCTGACGGTTTCAATGATCTATAAACCTCAATCAGCTTCCTCTGACATATGAACGTCACAGCACTCTCAACTTTCGTCTGTAATATTTCCATGGAAAACTCGAGCTCTTCACTTTTTGTCATAAAACAAGCTTCAACGGTACTATTTTCAAATGATTTAATATGGTTAGAGTCCTTTGGATAAACAGAATTATACAACTCCTCAGCACGTCGAATTATTTCAACAGGCATTCCTTCTCTTTCGGCTGTTTCAAATGCAAGGCTTTCTTTACAAATCCCATCACTCAACTTCCAAGTGGGCATTAATTGACCGTTAACCATTTCAGTACTCATTGCTTTGAATACGGTTTTCTTCGTATTCAATGGCAGATCAAAAATACCATGTAGGTGGGTGGATACAATACCCAAACAACTTCTAGCATCGAGAGTTTCGATAATACTGCCAGCAATGCACATGCCCTTTGCTGTTTCGGTTCCTCTGCAAATTTCATCGATGAGAACAAGACTTCTTGAAGTGGTTGCAGATATAATTGAACGGATTTCGGACATTTCTATCTGTATGGTGCAAAATGAATAAAATTTAGGATGAGTTCTTCATGACACAATGGCCAAATGAGTGAAATTAAAATATAGGATGAGTTTTGAGACTTATCGTGAATTAAGTACAAAAAACTGATAATATAAAATAAAATTCCTTGCTAACAGTAATAAACACAAAGTAAATACCACAAGACCCCTCTGAGAATTGCTTCAAATCAAAGTCACCCTGTCAATTTCATTAAGTAGACCACATTATGTTCAATATTTTAACTCCCTCAACAACCATAACTAACATCATGCAAAGCAAGGTGGAGTGTGTAATTAAAATAATCAAGTGATATACACGCAACTTTGGTTGCTTAAGGAGTTAAAAGTTTGACAAAATTGCATTAATGGAGATGATAGATACAAACTAATATTGAGGGAGTCTAGTGAAATTGAAAATTGAGGAAGTCACTTTGATTCCAAATAATATTTCCAGAATCCTATGTTATTACCTTAAATGAAATAACTAAACTGATTTTGATTTGAAATTAGGTAAAAGAAAATGATTCTGCACTTGGGACATAGATAATGGGTTCATCAGGTTTTGAACTCATAACTTGAAGTTTAAGTATAATATAAAACAGGTTATTGATCACGCCCCAATTTTACTAATCGATGCCCTCTAATATATTTTTACAATTGTCTCTGTGTGTGTGTGTTATACTCTTAGAACATATTAGGAAGGAAATGATAAGAAATGACTTTACTAAAAACAAATTAGGCATGGCTTCCAGCAAAGATAAGTTGAGGAGCAACATTTGCAACAGTTTGTGCATATTTGGAAGAGACCATCGCCCCTGTCAGAAAATGTGAACAACTACATAATATACACCGGAAGAGAGGTAGACGCGGGCCAAAGAAAAGCTAGATGGAGACAATTAAACATGACCCTACCGAAGAGATGGCTTTAGATAGAGCTTAAGGGCAGTTACAAATACGGGTGATCGACACAGCAATTAGGAGATAGAAGCACACTGATGTATGTATGTTGCTGTTGTTTTATTGTTGCTTACATGCCTAGTATTGCTTTATTGAATCTTTTATATTGTTCCTTCTTTATCTTTTTTTTTTTTTTTTTAAAGGTTGGGGGGCCCTATAGAAACAGTCTCCCTTCAAGATAGTACCCTAAAGGAGTAAGACTGAATACATCTTATCCCCCAGACCCTGCCATGGCAAGAGCCTCAATGAGGCACGGGTGGTTGTTGTTAACAGTGTCTAAGCCTACCTTTTGGTAGCTATCAACTACCGCCAAAGAGTGGAAGGGCACTCACCATTATTTTTGCACAAATGATCATGATCATGAGTCATGACAAGTACAATTGAAACTCCTCCGCATGACTTTTTAAGTCAACATTTTTCTTGAAAGTATGAAGGAAAAATATTTTAGGACCTCTTAAACTATGTTAGTAAACACAAGAACCCTGCACATCTAATTTCAAAAAATCAACCTCACAAGACGACTTAAACTATGCCATTAAATACAGAGACCCCCCTTCATATTTAATTTCTAAAAATTGTCCTCTCATCTTTGATTAAGCAAAATTTATCCCTACGTAATTCATTGAATCCCTTGGACTATTTAGCTAAATACAATTCATCGTCCGCTGCTAACCAGTTCCAAAAATTAATTTTCTTAATTCACTCTTCTTTCACCTATTTCCCTTTCCACCCCCCAAATGAATTTAACCCCATTCCTAGACTGTGTTCTGATTTGTGACAAATTAGTTTGGTGAAATTCGAATCTAACCCATGTAAATTTAAACGAGTATGTTCCACATTGACTACAGGTCAAACTCATTTTCATCACAGGTCAAACATAAGTGCGACTTGTTCGAGTCATCTACAGGTTTGAAAGACGGGTCAGTTCAGGCAAGGTCAAAATAGAAAAAAAGCCCAAGTGAGGTGGTAAGTGTATCATTCCTATCCGACTTGCTGAGGAAATATTTTAAAACTATATAGGGGTTTTATAGAAACCCACCTTGAAAAGTTAACCATCACAACTTTCTAATTTTTCAAGAAACTACAATCTAAAATTTAAAAATTTTCAATCAACCACCTAGACTACTACAACAACAACAATAGACCCAGTGCCTCAAGGGCTCCCGCATAAGCAGGTTTGGGAGGGGTGGGATTTACGCAACCTTACCTATTTAGGATGATACCCTAACGAGAGGCTATTTCCGAGGACCCCCAACCTGAAGAGTATGAAAAGCATGAGAGCATGAAAGCATAAAGCATATAAGCATCTAGGTGTAAAAGCATACACAACGACACATAGCAAGCATATAGAGAGTATAAAGCAGCGAATAGGCAATACAACAAGAAGGCGACAAACAATAAGAACACTAAGCAGCCAACATAAGGCAAAAGTGTGTATAATCAAACAGGTATGCAAAAAGCCTTGGGGCACTAGTACTAGCTTAGAAGTGCTCGACAATTCTAAACCGCTATATCGGTTACACCTATACTAATCGTCCACTGAGCTTTATCTAGGGCCATATCCTCATTTAGGTTGAGATAGGTGAGATCATGTCAAATTGCCTTCATGCAACTCTTCTTTGGCCAGCTTCTCCCCCTCTTCCCATCTGTATTATGGAGTTGTTCGCATCTCCTAACAAGAGCAATGCTCGGTCTCCTCCTAACATGCCTAAACCACCGCAAACGTTGCTCCCTCAACTTATCCTCGATTGGGGCCACGCCCAATTTACTTCTTATAACGTCATTTTTGATCTTATCCTTCCTTATGTGTCGACACATCCATCTCAACATCCTCATCTCCGCCACCTTTAGCTTCTGTGTGTGATGATGTTTAACTAGCCAGCACTCCGCCCTGTAAGACATAGCGGGTCTCACTATTGTCTTATAGTATTTTCACTTTAACTTTAACGGGAACTTCCTATCGCATAGTACCCCAGAAGCCATCCTCCATTTATGCCAACCCACTTTAATCCGGTTGTTGACATCTGAGTCCACTTCGCCGTCTTGTTGCACCATGAAACCCAAGTATTTTAATTTTCCTTTGAAGCTACATGTGTAGTTTTACATTTTCTTGTATAAAAAGAAAAAATACACACACATATTGGTGTTAGCTCACTCGGTAAAGCCATTTACTCTTAAATGGTTCCTATGGGTAGTTTTGAATCCCACTATGTTTGTTTGTAAAAAAGATTCAAATATGCACATAAAGCCATCTTAAAAATATAATAATCTATCAATTGAGCTAAAACCAATATATGTTATGTCTTCACTGATTTTATATATAACCTAAGCAAAATCACACATATAATCTAGATGGAATACTAGTGGTGCTAATGTAGGTGGTGGATTGAAATATTTGAACCCTTGAAGATGTTTTTCTGACAAATTAAAAAGTTGTGGTGGTTAAGTGAACAATGACTACTTTCAGAGGTGACGTTAATGTAAAAAACCCCAATTAAGTATGCAGAGGGCTATTGCGTCTATTGACATAGTTCAGGGTCTTAAAATATTTTGCCCAAAATATAAATAGTGGAAATTTTCTAAGCAGTTAAATTCACCTGAAAAGAACTTTTGCCGTCAGCAGGGCTATCATAAGACTTCATGTGGAGAACAACAGCATCAAAATGAGGAATTATAGCTGACTCTGCAGGCACCATAAATCCACATATTCCAAGCAAAGCAGCTGCACAGATTGATCTTAATAAACTTGACTTACCACCTCCATTCGGTCCCGTTAGAAGGAACAATGATTGCATTATGACCGTGTTACGTACTGCAGTGCCTTGTGTGACATCGAACCAGTACGGTAATAAGCCTGTTATCTCCATACTTGCAGTTCCACCTAACGGGCTTCCGTTCTGCATATGTCAAATAAACAAAACTATCGTAACTTACACGTGTGACCATCGCAAACCTGATATTAGCACAAAAATTGGAAATAAATGAAAGCCATCGAGTAATAGCATTTTGTAAACGACTCTATAATGTATTTACATTGTTGTTGTACTTATCTATTAAAACTATAAAAAAGACATAAAAATTAATGATTGCATGACTATTCATTCAAAATTTTGGAATTGTAGAGGTTAAAAGCAACTTATTGTTGCTCAAGAACCCAATGGGATCACCACATGTCATGCAATGTCTATGAGACCCAATTCCACGACGTTGCTAACTGCAAACCCAAGCCTAGTGAAGCTCGGGCTTGGTGGCTCACAAGTCTACAACAACAAAACCCCATGCCTCAAGGGCTCCCGCCTAAGCAGGGTCTGGGGGGTATGGGATGTACGCAGCCTTAACCTTTTGACCCTAAAGGGAGGCTGCGTCCGAGCACCCCCAACCAGAGAAACATAGAAGCATAAAAGCATGAAAGCATACGATCATCTAAACTTAAGAGCATAAAAACCAACAGCACGGATCAAGCAGATAGAAAGAAAAAAAGCAGCAAAAGGCAATAAAATAGCTCCCGCTATATCAAGGTAAATCAAACAAGCAAACATAAGTCTAGGGCCACTAGTGTTAGCTAAATTATGCTCCTCGATTCTAAACCGCCCCATCGGCTACCCCTATGCTAGTCCTCCATTAAGCTCTATCTAAGGCCAGCTCCTCATGTAGGGTGGCTCACAAGCCTATTGAGCCTAAATGAACTATCTTGCGCTAAAATCTTAGCCTATTATGCCTTCATGAGACTGGATGATTCCAACTAGAGCCTAAACTAACCTAAACAAGCAGCGCTGGACTTGAATATCGCCAAGCCGGATTTGAGTTCAATTGGGTAAAGTGGAGCTCGGGCTCAAAGCCTCCTCGTGCTACAAAATATTGACAAGTTGTCCCTAGAGTCTGACAAGCTTAGGCTTAGCTTTGGTTCATTTAGACCCCTAGCAAGAGTTTACTGGTGCACTGCACTGTTTCAACTATGCCAACTTTGTTGACTTTTTTCCCAGACTTGTTGGGGCAATAAGCTTTTGCGGGTTTGATATTGGTTTATTCCGTAATCCGGGATTGAACTTGAAACAAAGCAACAAGACGATTTTCAAAGACAGATTCCCAAACCTCTATTTTTTTTTTTCCTTTCTTACCAAGAATGTTATATGGTTGGAGACCCGGCAACATGTGACTAAGTTGATAAGCAACATAAGATGCTGCTGCTATGCAGAATAATCAAATCATGCATCTGTTTAGAACTAAACAGCCTACGTATATTATTCAGCTTGTTAGGGCAACTTATTCACACATCCAACAATAAAATGCATACTTCTGATACTAATCGGCTCTTTAATTGTTTAGCATTGTTCAGTCTGATAGGGAAACTAATGTCTGCTTACAATATTTAATGGTAATCAAGCCAGTCTGATTACTGCTATTTCCCGAGGAGGAATCGTCTTTGAAGGGCTCAGAAGAACCAAAGTATGAGATGCCTAATCTTAGGACTACACAAACTGTTAAAATGGAAACGGAGACATCATCCAGATATTCATGACATGAAAAAAACGATGACAACCAAAAAAGCCCATAGTTTCAAGAAGTGGGAATATATATCAGACGGAAGCGAGTAGTCCTAGAAATCTTAAGGTCAATGGTGTCAACGGAAAGAATATAAAACTATACCAGACCAAGAAAATTTTGTTGTATACTTGTAAGATTCAAGAACATTGAGCCGGCATATAAAAACTTAATCAGCCTATGAGACATATTCTTTCATATTGTGTTTCTCTTAGGTTTGATATACATTTCTAACAAGAACCTAACTTTGAAATACTAAATCATAATGCCTCGGCATTTTAGATGTTTCTTAAAACTATGGAAGAGCCCAAAGGTCCACTTGTACACTGTATTCCTCAGCCCGGCTCTATTCAGCAGTACATGTTTTTGCAGTGGAAAACCGTGCTTCTCAGACCACCTCCATCATATTTCAGTTTATGCTGACCATCACAGCTGATGTAGATAGAAGAAAACTCACAGCTCTATACTTTGGAGGAAGAAAACAAACAGTAAGGATAAGGAGTAAGATGAGGACATGCATCTCAACTTACATGTCAACTTCCCATCATATAGTTAGAAAGTTAGTAACATAACCAAAGTAATGATACGATTGTAATGCCAAATCAGTCACACTTGCAGCTTGATCAACTAAAGAAGGTTGATAGTGGGGGGAGGGGCGAATTCAACCAAGCATAGGTTACAAGGAGACAAGTATTTAAACACTACCTCAATATTCTGGAACTCCACTAGACTGGGGAAGACCCATTTTCTTCTTCTTCCTTCACTGAAAGTATCATACAAGTTTTGACATCATAAGTTTTGTGCTAAGTAGGGAAGAACATCACCCTGTCCCCCTCAGAGGACAAATAAAGAAAGGATAAGCAATGAAGTCACATGCTAGAAATGAAAAGAAATGGTCAAGAATAATGTGAAGGGCCACATGCTTTGAAAAAGAAAGGGTAAAAGGTATGATGTTTTATCCAACAAGTTGTCTTTGTGGTTAATGCGTCATCTACCACATGGTTTTACTAGTTTCCACGTCAGCATTCCAGTCAACTATAACGAACCGATGTTGTTCATGTTCTTTTCCCAAAACTTCTTGCCCTCCTTTTTCTTTTTCAAAATATGTTGTTCTTGTGTAGCAAACGTTATGCCCTTGTCGGTCCTTTCTCAAAGATAATGCCGAGCTGAACATGTAAAAACTTTGCATCACTTACCTCACATGAGCAAATAGTGCCTTTGCAATAACGAGCATCATTGAAGCAAAAACAAGGACATTAGTTTTAGACTGCAGCTCAGCAGAAAGTTTCCTTAGCAGTTCAAGCACTTTGGCTCTTGCCTTGTCATTAGCATCATGATACCTAAAACAAAGATCACATGACTTCAGCACTTCTATTGTAAGTCAAAGTTTTTGATAAATATATATATATATATATATATATATATATATATATCATTAAGAGAGAGAGAATATACAAAGAGATAAGGATAAGATGTACTCAATCATCAAAGATGCCAGTATATGTCTGGTAAGAAACAGAAAAACACACCTCATCAAGGCATCTTCCACTTTTTTTGTGGTAAACCATTCGTCTCCAACCTTTTTCCCTTTTGAATCCACTGAATGTCTAAGCTGCTTGATTTGTTCTTCTCCAGGTGTGCCAGCCCACACAGATGGTGCAAAGCGTTTCCCTTTGAACCAAACGGCTTCATGCTCTCGGGCGTACAATATTTCTCCCTTAGGCCCACCTAGAGGGGCCATCATAGCTTTTACTCTTGAAATGATGGGGAGGAAATCCTCAGTAACCTAAAGAAATGTAACAAGTTTCTTATAAGATTTCAAAGAAATTTTTTGGTCATACAGTGTGGTATGAAATGACATCAGATGTACTTTTCACATAGAACAAACGTGGGTCTGGTCTGAAAACTGATCTTCACCAAATTCGAAGTTAAGAGAGGAGAATTGTGCACGCATTTGGCGCATAGCGAGCAAGGCAAGCTGTAATATAAGAGACCACCAAATAAAATAATATGAAAAGGCGCACTAACAAATGGGATTTTCAATATGTTGGGGGAATCCAGTAGGCTTCCAGCCAAAAGAAGGAATTGGATGACAATAGTCAGTTTATTTGCTTGCTGATGTTGCATTTTTTTGTTCTTCTCAATGGTTCAGACAAGCAGATACAAGGATTGTCTTCACAACTTCCGATTCCACAAATAAAGCCCGTGCGTGAAAAAAGAGGGGAAAAAAAAAAAAAAAGAAGAATGGTTGGGTTATACCAAAAGCATGGACATGATCAGAATAAGGTCAAGAAGCTAAAGAACATTTCTCTATCTCCCTTTTTCTCCAGCGACCAAAAGAGAATTAAATGTGTAGGCCATGATACTACTTTGACATCACTGACTTTTAGACCTTACTACCATAGAGGATAATGTCACGATACAATCCTGATTGGCAGAAGCATAAACTAAGCTACACACTTCCTTGTGACGTACAACATATTAACTCCAAGATGTCAGCCAGTTTACCATGCACTGGTCAGGAACACGTGTTATATGGATGGGATTCTGATCTACTGTTGAATATAGTTACTTTGTGTCATATCCCAAAAGACCCAGTAAAATTGGAATCTGCTTCACAGAAGTGTGATGGATTCCAGTTTAATGAGATAAAATCTTGAGGTTCACTAAGTACATAGAGGTCATCTTCTCATTATTCAAGATTCCCACTGAACAAACTACAGAAGGAGACATGATTACGGAAATGAAACCCAAATACAGGAAACAAGACTTCTGAAGATAATTAGGGCAAGCCCACTTCTTACAACCCCTGAAAAGTTCGTCTAACATGACCCACTTCTCCAAAATTTTTTTTGGAAAGTAGTTTCTCAAATTTCTTCCCTTTGGACTAAATCTAGAAAACATTCTTATTTATTTTCCAAGATTTCTCCATGATTCATGGCTGTTTTTCTATGTTTTCTAAAATGTTATTGCGCTTCAATTTTTCATTTTCCATGGAGAACGAATAGATATTAGAGATAAAAAAATAAAAAGATCTTCACAAACTAAACACCACTCAATAGTGTTTTATAAAAAATCAATGTAATTTTGATTATTTTATTTTCTTAATTTCTTTTTTATTAGGATACTTTACAAGATTCAAAACTAAGCATTTACACAATATTAAATAGGATTTCATCAGGATTGATTTTCCTTATTATATTAAGAATACACTTACAAAATTATTTCCAGTTGCAATCCATCTTACTTTATAGGGGTATTATTGATGTACTGCTCAGATGGCATTGAAGATTATGAAAATTCTTAATAGTATTCAGTCCTTGTACATTCTTATGTGATGCAATTTAGTCCTCTACATGTGAGGCTGGAAATCATTTTGCGATCCTAAAATGTCGGCCCAAGGACAAGAGTCATTGTTTCCTCTTTCCTTCTCTACCTTTGTAGCTTGAAAGCAGCCTCAAGAAAAACCTTCAAGCCTTCACATTTCTTCACAATTCTCGGTCTGAATTGCACTTTCATCCAAACACTCAAAAAATCTTACTTCTAATGGCCAATTTTACCATAAACCCCCAATTCTCCATAACCCTCTCCAGATCTTTCTCGATCATCAACACTGATTACCCGTTAAAAATTCAGTGGCCAAACATGATCTAGGTTGTCTTGACATTTTCTTCACACACTCTATCATTAGGAAAAGTGATACTTTAATGCTACATCATAAATGTATGTGTCCTAATACAGATTTACATTTAGAGCTGTTGATGGTTTATGACTGCTTTTGACCCCAAATACAGATTGCAAAACACAAATTGTTCTTGATATACAATTGAATTCATATTCTTTAGATTCTTGATACGATCATATGTATCACTGCAACAACAACAAACCCAGTGCCTCAAGGGCTCCTGCCAATGCAGGGTCGGGGGGGGGGGGGGGGGGGGGGGGGGGGGGGGGGGGGAGTAAGATGTACTCAGCCTTACCCCTTCAAGGTGCTACCCCAAAGGGAGGTTGTATTTGAGGAGCCCTAACTTGACATATGTATCACTGCATGTAGTATAATTCCAAAAATGTTTAGAAGGTAAAATAAATTGAAGGAATGTCACCACCAAGCATTGTTACAGTATTCCAGAACTGTAAATAAATATCAGATAAGTTGCCACACAACAAGAAAAAAGGCGACATACCGCCAAATCTAGGGCTATGGCTGCCTGCTCAACTTCTTCGTATAATTCTTCCATATGTAACCTCTTGACACGGCCCTTCCAAGAAGATTCAGTATCCTCAAAAAATTCACTAGGAACAAGAGGGTGTGAACTTATTTCTTGATCAATGTCACCATCAAGAGCAATCATTTCCCAAATTCTTCGCGATACCCATTCACATTCAACTACCTAGGAAAACATGAGAATGTACACTATTACATGCAAACATTTCACATTACAATATACGAATGCGCATATGTTAGCAATAGAAGTTTAACAGCATTTTAGGTCGACCAGGACTAATAAATGACATTCGATCAGAGCATGATTCATGTGGATAAGCATCCCATGGTTCCTTCATTCACCAGCTTATTGAGACTGTAGAAAACCAGAATGATCAATGAACAGTAAGGCAATCACTATATATATGAGGCTATCGTGTTGTGCAACCCAGGACAAATTTCTGCCGATTGGCCATAAAAGCAATGGAACGTACAAAATTTCGTTCATAAAAAACCTTATGTTCTTGTACTGCATATTGCATTCTTAACAACTGTCGATTAGGAGTCTTAGGTATACTCAAACATAGAGACGAAATACATGCAGCATAAATATTTCTAATCTAACAATATAATATACAGAGTGACATATAGAACAGATACATGTAAATCAATACAAATATGGGATCACTTGTACCAAACTCAGCTACGTTTAATATGTAATGACAATATAAATGGTTAGCCAAAAGTCTGAATACAGACTCTTGGAATTGGTAACAAATTCTAGATGATCAAGCTCATGGCTCTTATAGTATGTATTTCCATACAAATTTGGAGATAGAAGTGCTTTGATAAGTACAGGCAAATCCATATATAGAGAGATACCAAGTCACATACACAATATCAACACTTCAAAGAGCATATAAACAATTGATCACTTACTAGTGTATCAAACTCAACTTTCAATCCAGTTGCTGCCCAAGTAGGATCCATTAATAATTGCAAGATTTGGCGAAGCTCGGAGTTATTATTCAGCTGTAATATTTCATCAGCAACATTCTTTATTCTTCTGAACTCAATATGATTAGCTTCCCTCAGCTCCAGTAGCTTGACAAGCTGCAAAATGAGAAATATAGAACTGAAGTTGAAGGTTAATCATCCACAACAGAGTAAAGCGGTTTTCTTTTGTGGATAATAAGTAGGTGAAATGTGTTGGCCGAACAAAGGGAAAAAGAAGGCCAGCTAAGCAAGGATATTATCACAAACAAGAAGCTCATTTGACTCAAAACACACACTGAGACACAGGAAATATTATCACTGGATCATAAAAGTGGAAAGGATCTATAAGAAAAAGGGTATCTTTAAAACATCCACTCATATACCCAGAGTATATGAAATAATTGGCAACACCTAAAGAAGAATCCGTAACCGATATATCATAAATCTGTGGACCTCATAGGTGCTTGCCATTGTGACACTGTATTAGTCAGTAAGCAGGGTTTGGGACGAGGGATTTGAACCTAAAACCTTGTCCTAGGCCCTAAACATTGGTAGTATCTTACCACTAGACCATGCCCTCATCGGCCACGTCACAATTATCAACTGTGAAACTTGAATGCTCATTGACACATCAATATCCCTCTTTCCATTATCTATCCGACTTTTCAGAGTCCTGGAGATAGAATTTCTTTTCTGCGTCCATGCGTTCACTCCCTCCACTTGTCATAAGTACCCTTTCTCAGAAGGGTCTGGGTGGGGACAGAATTCAGCCTTCTGGTGCTCCTAGAGTGAGCATATACACAAGAGCTAGATTCGTCTACGATCTATTTTGCTATTATTAGATGGCATTGGCAGCCTTAAAGCAATGAATGCTAGAGCTCCAGGTGGCAATGTGTAAGGTGAGGCCTAGTTTGAGTGACCAAGAATTTCAACATCATGGTATCAGTACTTCTAAGGGTAGTACTTTTAAAATCCAACAATCCAAAAATAGCTGATAGGCTAAAATTGTAAAAGGCTCATCTCTTGCCAGTACTTCTAAGGGAGCATATACACTATGTTAATGCGCCAAGAAGCATCTAAAGCTAAAATCATAACAAAAAAAAAAAAAATTGGTTTAAACATTGTGATCATGTGCCACCGAAACTAAAATGATAAGATAATTCATTGTGAGTGTGGTTACAAGAATCAAATATTTCCTGTATTTGAACTGCATGTAAAAATGGTGGATTCCACAATGACTCACTAGTTCCCAAGCTTCCAACATAAAACATAGAGTGATCCCTCATCTAATAGCAAACCAATCGATCTCACATTCAGTCAGCAAGGAATCAATACACAGGGAAAATTTCTTCTGTGATTTTTCTTTTCTCCTTCATGTTCCTTATACATATTGGCAAGCACATAACAAATGAAAGATACTGTCCAAATTGCTTAGCAGACCACCTTGAGTGAGAGTTTCCTATCGATTTTGCAAAGAATGTTTCAACATAATCCAAACTATAGATTTTCCTGCAAAAGGGAACTTAGCATCGAACTCAAACAATATTGAAGAATATGGCCTAACAATGGTGGCCAGTATCATCTGAATTTTCAAAATTGAAAGGAAAAAAAAAAAAACAAAATCCAGTTTCCTAGACTTTAAAAATTAAAGCAGCTCTAGACAAGGGCAATGTAGATCATTCTCTGACAAGTCCAGTTTTGCGAACAAAATCAATCAACAGCGACAAGTAGACAAATAACGATCAACAACAGTCCAGAACTGTCATATGTCATCGTGTATGTATGAAGCACAGTTGTGTTAGAAATATTACCAACTTGATATAAATCATAGAAAAGGCTGAATTAATACATCGTTCTCATAATAGGACTAGATGATGAACAAAAAGGTTGTCAAGAGCCAAGAGTAACATATTACAAGTGGATGCCAGTAATAAGGTATCCATGAGTACTTATGAATCAAACCTATTTGGAGAAACTGAAATATGACCTTTGCAGATGACACACAAGTGAACTCAGGAATTGAACATGTTATGTTGCTCATGTGTTTGCATATTTCTGCCAGAAATTAAAGAATCCAAATGAGAAAGCAGGATATGGTAGAACCCATAAAATAAAAATATCATTTCATGAATGTTTGTCATCATAGGCCAACAGAGAGAGAGAGAGAGGTGCGGGAAGGTACTAAAGAAGGATAGCAACAGAATTGTGATAATAGGGATTCATCTAACTCCATACACTAAAAATCAATCGCATACAGCTACATATAGCGTGGATTAAATGAGAATTTCATGAACTATGCAATCTAAACAACTGCAAAGCACTTCCATCACTATAATTAGCATGGGATGTAAGAGAAAATTACACCATATATAACAAGACACTAAATGCAGAAAGGACTTTGCAGGTCACCTTGTATTGTGGATGCAATGGCATACGCCGGGGGATTAAGAAGAAGGTCTCTAACATATCTGAGACAACAGAACCACAAGATTAAGGAAGCTAAAATACCACTCCAACTCCTACTGACCATCCTCACATACTCGGAAATAATAGCACATTGGAAAAACAAGATAATCATTCTAAAATAATGTGCATGAATCATTAATATCTTTTCCTTTTCGTAGGGGACGGGGGGATTTTGTTCACCTAGATCGGAAAGGAAATATTTTTTAATAGAAAATCCAAAAAGAAACATCACAGCAAACTGATTTTGATAAGACAAACATTGAATAGAACAGCTTTTACACGTATTATGGTGGCGCCTTGAAATACCAGCCAAATATCTGTAAGAGTAATGTTCAGTTAACCATACAACTCAAAAAACTAGGGTGCCAAAGCCCAATCAATAGTAACCACAACCTGCCAAAACAGTAAGGTCCAAGTTGGAAATTCTTTGATCCAGGAGGAGCAAGAGCCAAAATTACTCAAATCCAACCATCCAAAAGAGGACTGTGGGAACAATTGTTTAAACCTTTGACTTTAATTGTGTACCTTGGTAAATACTACAATCAAACCATCCATCATCAACCACTACAACTCAATGGCTAACTCCAATTCTCAAATTATACAGCAAGTGGCATGTTCACTCTCTTCACTTCATCCCACCATAGCCGTTGCTCATCAGCTCAATGTTGTGGACTCATTCTTCAAAGGAAGGAACGCAAAATTCTAGACGAACGCAAAACTGAAGCAGTTCAGTAATTTCTCGAGTAGTTAGTCTTTTTAATTTGGAATGGTCAGTGTAGAAATAGTTAATCAATATGCCTTAGTACTTTTGGTAAATCGATTTGCAACAGCTGTGAAGTTGTGCTAGATATATTTTTGGTAAATTATTACCTAGAATTGATCGTTTCCAAAAAAAATCTTCTCAATAAATCACATTCTTCTTAAGCACGTAAGTTTACCACTATTGAAAGGAAAAAATTGCATGATACTGAATTTAGCAAGTTAGAGTATACAATGATACGAAATTCCTCTACACCTCCATCACACCACAATGCCGCTTGCAAATGGAAAAAAAAACTACATACCATGTCGCAACAGAATCAGACCTAAGTGAGCTCACCTAACTATTTTCCACCTCTTTCTGCAAAACGCCATAGGACAGGAGTCGTCAAATGCAAAGTCATGACAGGGAGGCCATAAAGCCAACGTAAGGGAGTGGCTACTGCCCGTCACAAGAACATCAAACGCACTCTACTAGCGCCAGAACATGGTTGCACAAAGTGGGAGCGAGAATAGGGAAGCGAGTGATCATAGATGCTTCTTATGCAAGAGCATGGAGGGAGCATTTATGTTATAATGTATTAGACACATAAAATTAATGAGATATCATTCACTGAACTGTTAAAGCATATCATAATAAAGCAAATTCAATTTAGTGACATGATTCAAATATTGTTTACATCGAGTTTTCATTAAGTTCGCTACACGTTGAAATGTCAAACTTCAAAACACCGTATCACGTCTCCAAACAAGAAAATATTGGCATTTTAGGAGTTCCTGCAACTGTGTACCACCCTTTAACATATTAAAGATCGTACAGACAAGGCCAACCATAACTTGTAGTAAACAATCAATTCCATTTTCTCCTTTTCTTCAATTAATCATTGTCTCCTTTTTGTCTAGTTTTTCATAATGCTATTGCTAACACAAAAGATATTCTATGTTTCATCTTCCATAGGTCGTGGGTGAAGAACAATTAACCGCAGAATCTAGAGACCAGAAAGGTACCCATTTGCCCCAAGTGTTGAAACATCATTCAGCAATAATGAGAAAGAAACACTCACAATACAGGTAAGCCTGTACAACTTGATGGAAGTAACACTTTCAGCAAACAAGGTATTCCTTCTGTAGGTATGGCACCTAGAAAAACAATCAGATGGAACATCACTACATGCTCTAGATTAGTATCAGCTATACAAAGTGAAGATTTGCAAGAGCAAACTGACCAATTTGCGTGGCTGTTCCCAGATGTAGAGGACGGGGCCTCCTTTCGGAAGGAACTGTGACATTTCTAAATTGAACTTCGTCATCAAGACCATAGAGCTCCTTCACCTAAAATTACATGAACCTTGAAAATTGTAGATTATTGAAAAGAAAGATGAAGGCAATAACGGAGAAGAGCTAAGATATTTAGAAATTAGCGGCTTAGAAATCAACCTTAAGCAAAAGCTCTGCAACAGGGTCACCTTCAAACCAATCGAAGTGTCTGGAACTGCACTCTGCCCACAGTAAACCTCCCTCACCAAATTCCCCCCAACGACAAGTTCCTGGACACAAGCTCAACAAATCAGAATCATGAACCTCTTTATTCTCATATTACGAAACTGATATGCACATTTGTTTCTATTATTCCCTTTTGCATTTTTAGATTAGAAGAACGAAGAAATGAAAGCTGAAAAGTGCACAGCTAGGCAAAGTGCAAAAGAAACATGGCAACATTATATGAATGAATCAATCAAATTTCTCAAATAAATGCTAAATCATAGCAAAATGTCATTCAGATCTGGACGCAATTCCATTAAAAGTTAAGTAATATCCTACACATCTGCAAACACTCTTATACACGAGTTTGAACAAGTCCCCAATATGCCGCTAATCAAAAACTCAGTGGGCCACTTCCGAGCACATCCTCAGGAGAAATACAAGGATATACCAGCAAGGAATGGTGCAATATTCATTGACTAGTGAATAAACACTTTTGGTCTTGATATAAAAAACAAGCTCATGTCTGCATGAAAATGTGTTACCGAACGTGTGGTGTGGGGATATATAAATATATACATATATATATGATCAAACACCAAAATATAATAATAACAAAGATTGTGCAAATTTGCTGATGTGATGCAACAGAAATTCATATGTTACCTTAGTGGAACTGCATTTAGAGAAAGCAACAAACTACTAAGCCCTTGAGGCGGGAGCCCTTGAGGCACTGGGTATGTTCCTTTTAACAAACTACTAAGCCTAGTCCCACTAGGTGGACAACAACTAGTATCAAAGGAACATATCACCAAGCACATAAATATTTACATTGGTTGAAAATTAATATTCGCACACCTGAAGAATTGCGTTTTAATGATGAGTGTAGGAACAAATAATGGCAGCGACAAGTGCGGAGCTTAGTGACCAAGGCCTCTTCAGTTAAACCATCCTCTGCAGAAAATGTCTTCATAGTCTCCAGAACTGAGATCATCGAATATCCTTTTGCAGAATGAGATATTCCTGAAAGAAGAATTCTGTGAAGTTGTAATCTCCTTTAAATGATGGAATCAAATAAAGGCTATAACATTGCACAACAGTTGTCACAAGCCAATTTTAAGTTGGCCATTACAAAAAGGGTAATTCAGCATTGGTTTCTAAAACGAATTTGTATTGTACTTTATTTATTAAAACATACTCATAAAAGTATTTACATGTAAAAACTATCAAAAAGACATTAAGATTATAATTGTAATAGGTTCATTCAAATTTTCGCAAAAGCAAATTTCATTTGGCGATAAAGTTAATACCCTTAACCTTATTGGTATAACCTTACACTTAAAAAAAATTTCCACAAAATGGGATAAAAGGTATTGCACAGTCAGGGTTGTGCAACGCCCATAATTGAAAATATCTCACCAAGCATTTCAAATCTACAGAACTTTACACGTCTTTAGGTGGGAGTAGGGTTAATGGTTACCCTATTAACTATAAAGTATTTTACTGGGAATGATTAACATCATAATTTCAATCCCTTACCAAAACATGCCCTCAAGATTAAAAGTGGTTTATATTCCATACAAATCCAACATCATTGCAAAAACTTAAAATGTTGTGCCTGTGACAGCCATTATCATGATCAGCAATTTGTGTCTATGCTTCAATTATTAATCCAATAAAGAACTGAAGCACAGAACCCTGCCAGGGGAAGACAATTCGGAAGAAGCAGAAATATAGTTGGAAAAACGAAATAAAGAAAAAACAAGTAAAGGCTCGTAGGAAATCTCTGAAGCACACAAAGAACAAAGCATGTAGAGTATAAATCAACATTATAGTGCGTCAACTAGTCTGCAAGATCAACAACCGCTATGAACGCATTCTTATTCATATTGATCAGCAACAACAGATATGAAGGAAAATCAAGAAACTTTGAAGTAAAAAGAATCAACATACTACTCATAACAGAGTACCATTTATCTTTACCTACAACAGGCATTGGCTCTGGAAAATCAAGATCACGGTCGACCCCCACATGCCCAAATACATAGGGACTACCAGGATGTGCATGCCTGAAAACTAAAACCAAGTTAGAGCAAGACATATCATTGAACACTGCAAACCAAACGGCTAGTGAAATATAAGCAACCACCACAAGAAATGACATAGATGAAAACGTCTCGAGAAAGATTCATTTTAGTTGAGTACATTAACATTTATGAACATGCTAACAGTGATAAAATATAATGCTACTATCAAAAATGTGTTTCATGTCCGAATTGGGACAAATTGCTAACTTCTTTTTGACCAGCACTATCTACAATGGGTATTGCATGGTGTAATTCCTTCATCATATTATAATAGTGGTCTAGGTAACAAGAGAATCCTTCATCGAATTTCAACTCGTGTTCGCATGACTTCAATATAATTAAGTATCGCATCTTCCACTTTCTCCCAACACTTTAGAGAAAAAGGTAAAACTTTAAAAGATCTTTTCATCAAAGATTCTCCAGTAGAATCCGTTCGGCCAATACCACCTTCCGGGGCAAGGCTTAGTATGGTTTGTTTGAACAATTGTATGAGTATCTTCATCCCAGCCAACGTTATACCTTTGCCCAGTAATAGAAGTTATGCCCTTGGTTCGGTTTGGTCTATTGTATCTTCAACCTAGCAATATGACCAACCACAAATGCCTCAACAAATCGAGCAATCACCCCAATTCCCACCTCCGTCTTCATATATGAGGTTTAAAAAAGGGTTTTTTTAACTGAAAACCACCTAGATTTTAGGTGCGATTTCAAAAAACTACCTAAATTTTCTAATTTTTCAATGCCACACCTAAACTTTCCAAAATTTTTCAATATCAACCTTAATGTGATAACGTTAACATCCGTTAATTTTTGCTAACGTGGCATTTTGCAAAAAGAAATAGAAAATAATTTTGAAAAATTGGAAACTATATTTTAAATAATTTTAAAATATTTTAACTATTTAAAGAATATTTTAAATATCTAGAAAGTTTGTAAATATTTATAAAATTAATTTATATATTTTTTAAAATACTAATAAAAAGTGCATGCCAGCAAAAAATAGCCGATGTCAATTGTGTCAAATTAAGGTGTGACATTAAAAAATTTTGAAAAGTTTAGGTGTTACATTGAAAAATTAAAAAATCTAAGTTGTTTTTTAAAACCATACCTAAAGTGTAGGTGATTTCAGTAAAAAAAAACCCTTTAATAAATGATGTGCAAAATGTCTTACCACAGGGTAAAACAATGCCTGAAAAGGTGTCTTTGAGTAAGATTCAAAACTAGGATCGCATAAAACATTTGAAGATGAACGCCATGAACCCTCCATGTTAGAAAACATTATTACCGTTGGCACTATAATCAAACATGACAAATGAACCTCAATCCAGTAACCAATCCTCGACCATCCAAAGGAAAAGACCATGAATGAGTAAAACAGAAAGTACTTAGTCATGCAAATAAAACGCCTCAAGCACAATTGTTCTTTTGAGCCCATAAATTAAGAAAATATTCAAAATTAGCCAAATGATTGGTGTAGAGACCATACCGAAAAATGAGTGTTTCAGATATTTGGGTTCCATGGTCCAGTAGGATGGCGAAGTTGACGAGGATGTCAACAACCATATTAAAATAGGCTGGCATAAATGGAGGATGGCCTCTATGGTACTTTGCAATAGAAAGTTCCTGTTAAAGTTAAAGGGAAAATACTACAAGACGGTAGTGAGACCAGCTATGTCATATGGTGCGGAGTGTTGGCCAATAAAACACCACCATACACAAAAGATGAAGGTGGCGGAGATGAGGATGCTGCGGTGAATGTGTGGACACACAAGGAAGGATAGGATCAGGAATGACAACATCAAAGGCAAATTGGGCATGGCCCCAATCGAGGATAAATTGAAGGAGCAACGTTTGAAGTGGTTTGACCATGTTAGGAGGAGACCGACCACTGCTCCTATCAGGAGATGCGAACAACTCTATACTACACTCAGTAGGAGAGGGAGAGGCAAGCCAAAGAAGAGATGGTTCGAGACAATCCGACACGACCTCACCCACCTAAACCTACGGGAGGATATGGCCTTAACTAGAGCTCAGTGGAGGGTTAGCGTAAGGATAGCCGATGTAGTGGCTTAGATTAGAGGAGTATATTCTGGCTACACTAGGGTTTCTAGGCTTATATGACTGCCTCTTTTGTGTACTTGATATAGCTGAGAGCTGTTTTATTTTTATTTTTATTTTTATTTGCCTATTATTTGTCCTTTTGTTGCTTTATACTTTCGTTATGCTTACCTTGTGCTATGTTTTCGCTCGTATGCTTCCATGTTGTATGCTTCTCAGGTTGGGGGATTCTTGGACACAGCCTCATTTTGGGGTAACACCGTAAAAAGGGGTGAAGCTGCATACATCACCCCTCCCCCCGCGGGTGCATTTGCAGGAGC
This sequence comes from Simmondsia chinensis, assembly GCA_018398585.1. NCBI lineage: Eukaryota > Viridiplantae > Streptophyta > Magnoliopsida > Caryophyllales > Simmondsiaceae > Simmondsia > Simmondsia chinensis. The sequence goes on along the minus strand of JAGTTD010000008.1, from coordinate 4,799,057 downwards.
CCTTGAGGCACTGAGTTTTTTGTTATTGTTGTATTCAAAATTAGCCAAATAATCAAATAGAAATAAGATCCTCATCTCCCTCCCATTTTTTGATTCTATCATTTTTTTTCTGATAATTAGAATAAAAGCCCAAAAATGCTTTTCAATTCTATCATTGTCATACAAACAATCAATTCAGACAGTTCTAGAAAGGTTTTCTAGAACCAAAATAACTGCAAGATGCCATGACAGGGTTCTGCCCATTAAATCGTCATTAAACATACTAGTAATTATTTAGATTACTTTTATATGTAAAACATGAGGGTCTACTGGCCTCATTGCAGAAAAACCAACCTGGGACCAAACCTACATCCATAGTTCTCTGAATCCCATTAAAATAGTGCAACTGACTGACACAACCTGCAGTTTTACAATAACTAGCCTTACGAACCTGTATCCAAACTCTGGGGGACAGTGTATACAGGTAACAGCGCAGAAATAGAATTGAAAAGCAAATAACCACTCAAATATCCAGCATCATAGCTATGCGGCGCAGAACTGATATTGACATACAACAACAATCACAACAAGAAGCCCAGTGCCACAAGGGCTCCCGTCAATACAGGGTCTGGATGTGAGATGTACACAGCCTTACCCCTTTAGAGTGCTACCCTAAAGAGAGGCTGTGATATTCACATGATTCTGATAATAATTAACCATTATGCTTTCACATCACTAAGCAGAAAAGAAAGCACGAAAAATTCCTCTCACCAACAAGACATACAGGAAAGCAAAGAGAAGTTAGTGAATCAGAGAGCAACATCAGAAATTTCACACTGAAAAATAACATTTACTTAATAACATATAATTACCCAGATATAAAACGACCCTTCCGAGAGCGAGCTTGAGTTGGGCCCTGAACTTCCTCCACTATGCACTACAGGGACAAAAGACTTAGTAAACCAAACAGACCTAAACAAACAGAAATATTCTACATCTTTGGTCCTCAACATGTTGAGATTAATAGCCATAGACAATTATTTCGCTGTATATCAACCAAATACAAAAATATATTTCCTGTCAATAGAAAGCAATCCTATGAGCTGTTTTACTTTGTTTGCCACATCCTCTGAGATCACAAATACCATGAGTGACTTGAAAATATACGCACATAAAGTTAAACAACAAATAAAAAAACTCAAAAGAGCGGAAATCTACGAAACAAAAAAACAGGTTTGCGACTGTAGTTAATTGGCAGCCAGTGAGGACACCAGCAGCAAGCATAGTGGAAAGAACTCGAAACTTACACCAACACTATGAGCGAGTGGTTGTGCTCAGGAACAAAGCATCAACATGGAGACACCAAGTGTAAAATACTTGGCCCAAAAAAGAAATGAGGGTAAAATTTCAAGACAGATGCCTTATCTCATTGACATATTAGTTTCATACTAGAGCAACATCTTCCAGTTGTAACTCCTCCATATAATTTGTTACTTTGTAAGCAGTTCTGAAGACAATGCAATCCTCTCCGTCAAGCTAAAGTACATCACAAACCAAATACATCCCTGGTACTCATAAACTACACGCAAGCTTCTAGCTATCAAGAAGACTACATGATGTGTTCATTAAGATATTTAGGCCAAAAATCCTTGTACTTAGTTTATGGCTTTGTCTCCAGAGATTTGTGTTATGTGCTTCTAAAGTAGGAAGTCGCATTACCATTAGTTTTTGTATTGTGTTGGGGGCTGAGATTTATGGTCCCAGCTATTATCCACGTTTGACCAGATATGAGTAACTCCAAGATTAGTTGAAGGTATCCTTCTAATGAAGTTTCATGATGTCGGAAAGAAGGCAGACATTTTAACATTATTCTCCACAGCCAAGATTACGGTTCTTTGGTGTATTTGGTTTGAAAGAAATGCTAGGATCTTTAAAGATCAGTATTCTATAGTTAACATATTATGGGAGAAGACTGTTTTTTAGCATCTCTCTGGACAAAGAGCTTTCGCAGCTTTGCTGACATAGCCTTAGTTAATTTGCAAAGGGATTGGTGGGCTTTATGTTATTAGTTTATGGTTTATTGTTGCATTTTGTAATTTCAAGGACATCTTGTCCTTAACCCTTTGTATATTCTTTCTTTCTCAATATTATCTCTTTTTTCTATCCAAAAAAAAATCCTGGTACTTTGCCAACTATATCAATTTAGTCCTTTAACTTTCAATTGTATCAGTTTAATCACCGTACAACTCAACTTGTGTCTATTTAGTCCTACGGTGAAATTGAATTAAGCTAATGACATAATATTTACTGGCTTAGTCATATTAAATACAAGCGAACCAATACGAACCCACTCATTGGCCCAATTTAAACCAACTCATGACTTGACCATCAAATTTCCATCGCCAGCTTAACGTTAATTTTGCTTTAGGACTAAATTGCCACACTGTTACAAGGACTAAATGACACAATTGCAAAAAAAAAAAAAAAAAGAAAAAAAGGGTACCCATGGCCAAAAATAACCCCAAAGTAAAAGATAGACCACATAGCCGTCTACATAAACCATATTATACAAGACCAAAATTTAGGTATTTACCGTTAGGTGGCCCAAAACAATTAACCATGCCAGAAACATGCAGTACATGAAGGTCTAGCATAAAGAAAGCAATGCTGAAGTTACTCACGACAGAAAACCCATTGCGTGTCAGGTCATCCAGTGTTTGTCGCAGATTCTGCAAAACGAAATTAACAATCAACCTGCCACTGTCCAAACGACAAACGAATATTGCAAATAATTGAATTTTGATAATAATGCAACAGAAATTATAAAATAAAGAAACTGTCCACTGATTTATTAGTTATGACCTCTTTCCCAGCACCACAGTTTGAAATACAAAAATGAAAAGCAACAACTTGAAAAGTAATATCAAGGAAGGAACTTCAATTTGGAGTACAGCAGCTTCAAACGAGAATGATATTGGAAGAAAACCTCAGCTAACACAAATACTAGAATGTTCCGTCATCTCTCATCATAATCATCAAAGCCTCCATACAGCAGCAACAACCACCCAGTGCCTCAAAGAGGCTCCCACCAAGGCACGGTTTGGAATGATAAAATATATGCAGCCTTATCCCCACAAGGTGCTACGCTATAAAGAGGCTGCTTCCGAAGGGTCCGCAACCCTAAAAAGAACCTCCATAGATTCCTTATCTCTACATAGATTCCTTAGTAACCCTCAGGATGACAATGAACTTCCATCTAGGCCGTGGCAAAGCATTAGCAGCGACAATTAAAACTAACTTTTTAGTATCTTCATGAATAACAAAGCATCCAATACCAGTCCACAACAAAAAAACCCAATTTACTAAAAAAGCGCATACACAAACATGGAGAAATAGCAATTCAGTACCACAACAGGGCAGCCAGCTTTTGGAATACTGTCTGAGCGCATTCCACCAAAAGGATTTAACCCAGCATATTCGACAAGAAGACATGCGTCCACACCAATGGCCTCGTAAAAATCCCCAACCTAAGACAAACAATACAATGAAAGAACAAACAAAAACAAGAATGAGAAAGTTGTGGCCATCCAAAATAATTGCAGTAGTAGAATTCATGATGAAAGGTTCAAATGTAAGTTAACAATGCATAAAAATTGTGGAACGGTAAAGAAGTATAGGGATTTGTGAGCAATAGCATACTCTACATAGTAGAACTTCACGAGGAAACTTTGACTTGAATTGCAACATCTCCCAGTTAAGAGTTCCTTCTTTTAGACTGCATTTACGAAATTCATTTATGCATCACGGCTCTTAAAGCGAACCAATTCGACATATCTATTTTGCAAAAAGAAGACACATATAATGATACAGTAAGAAATTAAGTAGAATTTGCACTTTCCACAGCACAGAAATGGAGTATAATGTAGATATTCTCTTTTGATCAAAAAAAAACATGTAGAAAATTTTCTCTCGTCATTGACGCTGATAATTTGTCAAACTAATGGAGTTCACCCAGATAGACTTGGGGAAGGGAGCAAAGAAAGCAAAAATAAATAAATAAATAAATAAAAATTAAAAAAAAAACCCAAAATTTATCATCTGATAAGCTCACCTCCCATTTTTTAAGTTGACATCCAACCCCAGCAAATTGGAGTAAACAAGTCTTTTAACAAGTTGCAAAGTAGATGGCTTTTTGCATATCCCCAGTCTCTACATCATGAAAAAAAACAGCAACCTAATCACCATACAGAACATGCCACAAGTTACAGTACCATTGTGAGGAAAGAGTGTGAAGCAGGAAGCTTAGGACGGATGATTATACCTAAACGAGCAGCAAATGCAGGGGTTTCAAAAGTATTCTGGTAGAAGTTGGTAATGACATTGTAATCAATGCTCTTAATGGAAGGTTTAGACCTCCATCGTAGATTCAGAATATTGTGCAAGATATCTTATTGGTAGACACTAGAAGACATTTCCATATTCAATCATTGTTTCAGAGAAGCGAATATGATTGTTGATTGGATCAAAGCATGGTCATGACACCCATATGTGGTTCATTGGTCCTTCATGCCTAACAATTCCCTCTTTATCTTTGTAAGAAAATTGTTCTGGATTACTTTCAGCGTGATTTGTTTCTTTGGTACCACAGAAAGTCAGCCAGAACAGTATAGGATACATTAGAAACAGTTGAGAGGGATAACACAACATTGTAGGCCTCCCAATCATGGACTCACGGTAGGGTTTTGTGAACGTTATGCAACAATTCACATCAATTGCTGTAGCTTTCCAGGGAACTAAGCTCCTTTTAAGCCTTACTTCTGCAAAAGATGGAATGGAAAGCCGTGCATGCTGTCTTTAATTCAATACTTCTTTTAATAACTTTTAACATATAAACACATTTATGAGTACGTTTAAATTGAAATATAATATACATGTTATTTTTAAATTTTACTAGGCCTTAGGCCCGATTAACGGAGTTGGCATACATAAAATCCATATATAAGCCCAAGTGGGGTTCCATCCTAAAACCAATTGGCATTAGATGGAGCAACCCACTAGACTTATATATTGATCTCTTCTCTCTCACAACTTCTGTATGGGATTCAACTAGACTCACAGTGCAGTCCTTAACACTCCCCCTCACATGTGAGTCTACTTCAAAGGCAACCCTCGCCTTCCTTGGTCCAATTGGGAAATATGGCCAATTGGATCCAACATTCACTGAAGAGGCCTTTGATGCAACAAATTCAAATGCGCCCTTCTGCTCGAGGATACGGTGCGACAAACAAGAGCTTGGATCATCCACCTATTATGATACCATGTTATATTTTACCAGCCCTTAGGCCTGATTTACGGAGTTGGCATACATAAGATCCACATATAAGCCCAAGTGGGATTCCATCCTAAAACCAATTGGCATTAAGTGGAATAACCCACTAGGCTTATATATTGATCTCTTCTCTCTTACAACCTCTATGTGGGATTCAACTCGACTCACATGTGGAATTCTTAACAGTTATGGATGCCATTACAGAGCTGAAAACGTTCAATTTACCGCAGCCAATAATTATACACAATAGAAGAGTATTTGATAAGCAAACCTCTTTCCACCACAGTATATGAGAAAGATCCTTTTCATCTGGACCAAAGCTCGATTCCTTTAGTTTTTTGGTTGCTCTTGCAGCTATTGTCAGCCCTTTCCGATCTGTGAAGCAAGAAATCTGTTCACTCTGCCTGCCACTGCCAGTGAAAAAAATACCTTGATATTAAGCACATATAACACATGATTTCCCAAAAAAACATAAAGAAATCGGTAGGGTTGAGGGCCCTTTAGAAACAGCCTCCCTTTAGGGTAGCATCCTGTAAAGATAAGGCTGCGTACATCTCACCATTCCTAGACCCTGCCTTGGCAGGTGCCTGTTAAGGCACTGGGCTTCTTGTTTTTGTTGTTATTGAAGAATGAAATTGGATGAACACTTCAATTGGAAAGGTAAAACACATCCATGAGATAAATTTCTCAAGAAGATCATCAAATATTTGAAACAAAAATATAATGTTTGTATCATACTAGGTCATCTTAACTCATTACTATGTCATCCGTGGTAAGGAAAGCATGTAGAGGACTATGATCTGCATACTAAACAGCCGCCTTCCAGTTGAACCTATAAATTAAAGTAAGTATCACCACCCATCTCAACCGGACCTTTTGACTTCCAAGTATCAGATTATGTAATGGCGTACACACAACCACTTCTATTCATATGCCGTTAGATTTTTGTGCTCTGCATACTACAAACTTCTCATCTAATTATCTAGATAAGAAAAAATACGGGAATTTCTCACTTAGGTACCCTGAGGGTTGAACATTTATCACTTATGTACTCTGACGTTTCAGTATATATAATAAGATATCTTAAGATTTATCAGTTAGATACCCTAAAGTTTAAGAATTTTATCAATCAAATACTCTTTTTCAAAATTTAGCGAATTTATATTAGACATTGATAACGTAAAATATAATTACAACAATATATAGGTGTCATTTATCATAATGCTATAATTTTTTGTCGTAAAACGCTAACATAAATATTATTTCTCTAATATGTAGATAGCTTATGTCACAATTCAGTGAACCTTTTTCGTGATATGCTGAATTTCACCGAAAACATTGACATAGCACACATATATTGTCGTAATCATGCATCATATCAATACTTTATTGTGAAAATTGGTTGGATTTTGGAAATAATTAACTAAGTTCCTGTGTAGGATACCTAAGTGATAAAATTTTGAAACCTTAGAATACCTCATCATATTATATATTGAAATGTAAGGGTATTAGATGCTAAATGCCCAAACCTCAAGATACCTAAGCGATAAATTCTCAAAAAATAAATACTTAGAGAAATTAAATAGCCCCAGAAGAACAATTAGTGTATCCTTTTTCAATTTCCTTCTCTACTCTCCCAGATGCCCACCCCCCAATAAATAAGGGCAAGGGAGAAAATAGCAGCCCGAATCACGGACTTGAACCTAGGGCACTCCTCAGATTGTATTTACAATGCTTAATATACTCAACCTACTTTGAATAGATTTTGTCCAGGCTTAGAGGCCACACATTGGTTCCTAATGCTTTTCAAACAGAACCTTCCCTGTCAGAATCTCAACCTTCCATCCCTCTGGAATACCAACGACAAGCATGTACATGAACCCAATCCACCAACCTTCATAAAACTCCACTAAGACACGCGTAATGCATAACTGTACTACAAATCGTCAACTAGCACTACTGAGAAAGTAGAAGCGCGGGGATGCTTCAATGACTAATTAACCTTCTGCCAATATCACCACTATGATGAGCATTTGCTGCCATTAACTATTCAGGGTTGAACACAACTGCACCAAATTATCTTTCTAATGAAATGAATTCACAAAAGTTATTCATTCAGCAGTTCCAAAACCATGGTATTTACAGTAGTAGCCGCTAAACAATGATTAACAGTATCCCAAACCCGATGCAAACCATTTATTTATCCTTAATACCAGAAATAAGAAGTACACTATTACTAGATTCTTCATCAAGCAAATTCACTGAAACAAGTACACATATATTTGAATCAATTTAAATCAACAGGGCAACTCCAGAATCAACTACACAAACTGAAGGACCAAAAGGAGAAAGAAGAGAAAAATTATTAAAAGAATGGCTGTTGAGAATCTGTGAATCCTCTAGAATTACTATCTGCAAAACAATTACTCCGCATAAATGAACGATGACATAGGTGTGCAATGGGTGTTGGTATCTCACATATCCTGAGAGTGCTGCTATAGTCTACCTTCTCTCTTCTAGTACGGTTTTCTAAATGGAATTATGTCTGATATCCTCTAACATAGTAACAGAGCAACAAGCCCACAAGTTGGTATTTTGCAGAGGTTTTTGCATGGTGCATAGGGCTGCATTAGTGTCTCATAATGCCCAAGGCCGGCAACAGCTTGCCCTCCAACGGCTATAAATTATAGCTTATAGCCATTGGGGGGCAGGCTGCTACCCCCAACAACGGCTATATTGGGGGGGACCCGGGGGGGGCGCACGGTTCCCCCACCCCCGCCCCCCCCCCCCCCCCCCCCCCCCCCCCCCCCCCAATTTTAAAAGAAAAAATAATAATAAAATAATTTTGTCCCTATAAATACTAATCCAAATTTCTCATTTCACCGCAACAATCCCTCCATCCAATTCTCTCTTCTCTAAATTTGCTCTAAATTTCTGAAGTTCGAAGTTGCAACTTTGATCTGCTCGTAGAATCTCATAGAAGTTCAAATTTCAGTTTTCGCTTTGGTAAATGTAGTATCAAAATTTTATTTGTTTGTCATTTTTATTTACTGAACTTGCATTCTTAGTTGCATTTTTTAATTAATAATCAACAATACTACCACGGCACACAATTCATCTTCATCTGGAGCTGGTAAATCTAATTCAAGCTCTTTACGACCTCCTAAAAATCCTAGGACGGGTAGAGTTGTCGAACTTCATATCCAGGGACGAACATTTTTAGAACCCGATCCATCACCTCCCTACACAAACACTTTAAATTGGGAGGAGCAACAACAGTACTACCACGACCAGAATTTTCCTAAACCGGGAGGTGCTCAAACTTCACAAATCGAAGAAGAACCCACACCCACCAACACCAAGACTGAAACCCACGCTACCACTAGTAGTAGGCGTAATACTAGTGAGGTGTAGAAGCACTTCACACTAGATCGGGCACATAATAAAGCATATTGTAAATTATGTGACCCCCCCGAAAGTTTTTAGTCATTCACGTGGTGGTGGGACATGCACGTTAAAAAGACACCTAGTGAGAAGCCACCTCGAATTAGACCCAAAGAGATCCCAACAACATTTAGTACAACAAGCGACCGGTGCACTTGCTAGCTTTAGGTTTTCACAAGAAAACAATAGACGAGAATTAGTAAGATATGTCATTGGGGCTGAAAAGCCATTTAACACCAGCGAAGACCGTAGATTCATCCGGTATTGCCAAAACGCGTTAAACCTCGCCGCCGTAAGGGTTCCTCGGAACACTTTCAAGCAGAACGTATTTAAAGAATTTTATAGAATGAAAAATGAGCTTCTAGACATTTTTAGGACGAACACGAGCATGCTCTTGTTGAGGTCCGGCACGTGGAGATCGAAATCCGGTGTTCCTTTCATGTGCATAACGGCACACTGGATCGATTCTTCCTTTATTATGCACAAAAAAAAATTTTCATTTTTGCCATCTAGATTATCCCCACATTGCTGAGATAATCACGGGTGCCATTATGGAGGCATGCCGCGGCTGGGGGATAGAGCGCAAAAGTTTTAGCATTACTTTCGACAACGCTACAAACAACAACGCATCCGTAAAACAATTAAATAGGCACATGAGACCCATGTTAGGTGGGAAATGTTTTCACTTACGTTGCATATGTCATATTTTGCATTTAATGGTAACTAATGGTTTGGAGCTAATACATACTTCTCTTGAGTGTTTAAGAGAAGTAACTATAGCAATCAAATCATCCGAAACTAGAAGGAAAAGATTTTAAAATCTTTGTGACACGCATGGTATTTAATACAAACAATTTAAATTAGATACAAATAATAGGTGGTCATCAACAGTAGACATGTTAGAAAGATTACTACCCTATAAAGATATATTAATTGAATTTGTACATGATAGTCATTTAGATCTAAGGGCTTTTAATTTGAACACAGTAAATTGGGATACAATTAGCAAAATCTGTAAATATTTTTGTATGTTTAGAGAAGCTGCGACTTTTTTTTCTGGTTATTATTATCCTACCATGCCACAAACAATATCTAGATTGGTAGATATTGTTGCATGGATGGCAGATAACCAATCCAACTCCGTGTTGGAGGCCTCTGTTGCCGCAATGAAGGTAAAATTTTGTAAATATTATTTTGAACTACGTCGTACTCATTGTTTTGCCACCATTTTGGATCCTCATTGTAAACTTACGGGTTTGTAATTGTTTGCAAATTTTTTTATGAAAAATTAAATCCAACTTTTGATAACTCATCTTTTATTACGGAAGTCGATCCAGATTTACATGAAATATTTTTCTTGTATTCTCGAAGATTATCAGCTGATAATCCTCACGTTTCTTCCATATCACATGATTCTTCCACATCTAGTAGTAGTAAAGGAGAAAAATCATATGCGTGGGAGTTGTTGGACCGATTCAAGCCCAGACAAAATCTCACGTTATGTGACGAGTTAGATTATTACTTGCGTTCGCCTATGCTCTAGTTCTTCTCGACACCGGCGAGTCCGCACTTTGATATTTTGCAATGGCGGTGTTCTAATCAAACCCAATATCCTGTGCTTTCCACCATGGCACGAGATATACTAGCGTGTCAGGTGTCTTCAGTAGCATCGGAGTGTGCTTTTAGTGCAGGTGGCAGGTTGCTTGGAACCAAAAGAGCGAAGTTATCATCGTCCAGCTTGGAAATGTCAGTGTGCTTGAAGGACTGGTTGCACGCAACGGATAGGAAGCAAGACCAGCTGAAGTTGGGTTCATTGAGCGAGGATGAAGACAACCGTACTATCGATACGTCAAGACCCAGCGCATCAACCCCTGCCAACTTAGACTAAGTTCTTCATATCACTGTAATTCTATTTCTCTATATTATTTTTTTTTATAGAATATATTTGTAATTTTAAACGATGTAGTTGTATTTGTTAATAATTCATGATACATTTTATTTTATTAGCTATATTTACCATTATTTATGATTGTGTTGTATTGTATTTGTACGTTATATTATTCATCAATGAATTATAATTATTTTTTGGACAAAACGAATGTGTACTTTGTATTTTTACAAGTTGTATATAGCAGTTTAGGATAGCGGAGTACGACTAAGTTAGTACTAGTGCCCTTATGCTTATGTGTAGCCTGTTTGATTATATTTGCTGTTGTTGTGTGTTGGTTGTTTGTTTTTTGTTGCTACGTTGCTTTATTGCTATCACTACTTTATATTTTATGCTTTATGCTTTCTATGTACCGTTGTTTTATGCTTTTCAGGTTGGGGGCCTTCAGACACAGCCTTCTTTTAGGGTAGCACCCTAAAGGGCGAAGGCTACATACATCCCACCTCCCCACACCCCTGCATATGCGGAAGCCCTTGAGGCACTAGGTTTGTTGTTGTTGTTGTATTGGTCTCCCAATCATACTTAAATAAGGCACAGAAATTGAACAGGATTTAATATGTACATGAATTATCGGGCTTTATACATAAAAAGTTCGGTCAAGAGTTCCTTGACATATAAAAAACTATATATGAATAGATTCATGTCTAATGATATTAATAATTAGACAATGACTTTACTCACCTAAACCTAAATAAGTAGATGGCCTTAGATAGAGCTAAGTGGTGCGCCAAAATAAGTGTGGCCAACATAGCTGTCAAAAGAGGGCAGCACTATAATGCTAGTTTACAACGTCTCTCGGCTTTCGTAGCCACTATCGTTGTTGTTTTATTGTTGCTTGCGTGCTTTCATATTTGGTACACCTTAGCGAGAGTCTTTAAGGCACTGGATCTTTTGTTGTTGTTGCAAAGAGTATGGATACTTTATTTATGTAAAACTAATATTTCCAACTGATCATATGTTTTTCAAATGAGAAATATATGAACACATGTTATAATACGTGTATTATATAGCTAACATCAAGAAAAGACATATATTACCTTCTTATTGGCAATGGTCAGTGTCAAATAACTAACTATTACAAAAGTTTAAATTGATGGGCGAAGGCCAGGATTAGTTTTATACTCTACCATGTCTCTCAAGCAAACGCCCATTGGGCTTGAAGCGTAATATTGCACAAGCTTGAAACGTAGATATTACCCAAACCAGCTTTATAATTTGTGCTTAAATTATGTTAATATTGAAGCAGGAGCTCTCGGGATTCAAACCCGTAACCTCTTAGTCAATAAGGCTCCCGAAGCATTTTCCTTCGCCCCACCTCACCAATGTAAAAAAAAGAGAGAGAAAAAGAAAGAGAGAGAGAGAGAAGATAATAGTTACATTCGCAAAGGGGGCAAAGTGAGGGAACTGTACTTGCGAAGTGGAGCTCGAAGAACAAGAGCAAGAGGGCGCCATCTGGGAAGCGAAAGGGCAACTGCTTTCGCCGCTACCCACTTCATCATTTCACTTCTCCTCTTGCCAGCCTTCGCTTCTCTACTCCAATTTCCACAAAAGCCCTTCAAATTTTTCAACAGTTCAAACGAAATTGCAGAAGAAACAGTTGTTTTTGAACACAAAATGTAATGGGTTTCATTTGGGGGTTACCTGCAGGCTTGCTCTATCGCTCGATGCTCACTCTAGATTATGACAGACTTCTTTGCCGCTTCTTTGTCCGTTTGTATGTCCCCTGTTAGAGAGAGATGCTCCTTTATTATGTTCTCAATTTGGGGTATTTATATTTTACTCGACATTTTGAATTAATAAAAATAAAATTTAATTTTTATCATATTGAGAAAAAGAGTCATAAGTTTTCATTGTATTAATAAAATGGCACTTTTTCCGTGTAATGACATTATTTTTCGTCAACATAACTGTCGTAACAATTGCTTTTTTATTATGATACAGTAAAATAACAAAAATACACTTCAATACCATATTTTTAAACAACTTAAGCAAAAATGGATAATTGTTACATAATACAACATTTCAAATTTTATGTTTATAAAGTAAGAATAAGAGTGTTGAAAGGTATTTTTGTCATTTTACCGTAACATTATTGACAAACAATTGTCATGTTAGCTCTGCCGACGGAAAATGACGTCATCACCCTGGAGAGGGGCCTTTTTATTAATTCAAAACTATTGTTATTAAAGGCGTATCAGACCTAAGGAAGTCAGGGAAGCTTTAAGAAGATGGGTTAGGATAAAGCAGGTGGACCGAATGGAATACCCATTGAGGCATGAAAATACACTAAAGGAAAGGGCATAAGTTGGTTGACTAAGCTATTCAACCTAATTCTTCAAAGTAAGAAGATGTCTAACGAGTGGAGGAAGAGCACTCTGTTACCGATCTATAAGAACAAAGGCGACATTCAAAACTTATGTGCCATACTATGAAGCTGTGGGAGCGGGTCATAGAAAGAAGGCTATACCAACAAACAGGTATCTTGGAAAATCAATTTGGATTTATGCCGAGTAGATCTATGATGGAATCGATCCATGTCCTAAGGCGTACTATAGAATACTATAAAGATAAATAAAATGATTTACACATGGCTTTTATTGATTTAGAGAAGACGTATAATAGAGTGTCAAGAGAGGTCGTATGAAGGATTTTGAAAAAGGAAGGTATTTCCATATCATATATTCGAGTTACTAAAGATATATATAAGGATGCATCAACCAATGTGCATGTAGCAAAAGTGGAGACCGATGCTTTCCCGATTATAGTTGGGTTACATCAAAGATTAGCCTTGAATCATTTTCTACTTATTCTGGTTATGGACAAGCTCTCTTGACACATTCAAGGGGATGTGCTTTGGTGTATACTTTATGCTGGCGATATAGACCTTGTGGGCAATTCAAGAGAAGGGGTGCATGAGAAGCTGGAACTTTGGAAAAATGCCTTAGAAACAAAAGACTTTCGGCTCAATAGATCAAAAACCGAGCATATAGAATTTAAATTTTGTACCACAACCAGACCAAGTGTAGAGGACGTGAAGATTGGGTCAAAATGCATCCAAGAAAAAGAATGTTTTAGTTATTTGGGCTCCATGGTGTAGTAAGACGGCAAAGTTGATGAGGATGTCAACAATCGGACTAAAGTGGGATGACACAAGTGGAAGATGGCTTTAGCGATATTATGCGATAAAAAGTTTCCTCTAAAGTTGAAGGGAAAATACTATAAGACGGTAGTGAGACCGATTATGTCATACAGTACTGAATATTGGCCAATTAAATGATACCACACACAGAAGCTGAAAGTGGAGGAAATAAGCATCAATGGCAAATTCAACCCAACCCAAAAAACTGACCTAAAAAACCCATAAATCGACCCGAACCGAAAATATTATTGGTGCAAACACTTGCAAAACTTGCAAGAACGGGTATCCAAAGATCTCAGGTGTCGAGGTCGTGTAATCACTTTCCTTAAGACTTATTTCAGCATAGGAAATGGTCTCAGGGATACGACAACAACCAATAACAATGAAGTGAAAGTGTGTAAGAGGAGAGAGAGAAGAGATGAATGAGAATGAAGTTTTTCATAGAACTTTAAACACTCTAGTCACAAGTTCTTTCATAAAGTTCTCTTTTTCTTTTTGATCAATTGATTCAAGTGTTCATCAAACATAAAACAAGGGAATATATATGAAAACAATGAAGAGAGACGTGCCAAGAAACACCCCAAAAAGAGGCGCCAAAAACCAGAAAAAACCGCTTATAACATTGTCAAACCACCCTGTGTGTCGACACACAGGGTACTGTAAGTCTGTGTATCGACACACAGCTCTGCTCCGTGCGCTTCTGTAAAGTTGTGTGTCAACACACGACTTTGTGTATCGACACACGGCTCTGTATATTTTGGTTTGTAAGATTGTTTGTCGACACACGAGCCCTGTGTGTCGACACACATCACATACAAGTTAAAAATACTTCAAACAACATTAGGACAAATCTCAAACACTTCATTAACAATTCTCATTTTGAAAATACATCAACATTCCCCCAACATTTTCAAAATACAATCATTCTCACATACGACATCTCTAAATTAAAGGAGGCCTTGTTGTGCATCAATGAAGGTGTCTCTCGATTGAACCCCCAGCTAGTGAAGACACATTTATAGTTAATCGGATCGAAAATGGTATACCATGCTTTGAACCATACAACCTACTTGACTAACCGAACACATCAACCCACACAAGACGTACTCTCCCCATACACACCCTCCAACTCCTAGATCGACACATATGAAGCCTTGTATCATGTATCCTTTGCAAGTGTTTCAAAGCCAAACCCTTTGTCAAAAATCACTCGTTGAAGTAGCCAAACTTCACACTCACTAAGGTGGACCCCACTGATCATGTCCTTGCTACTCGACATCCAGTAATAATATAAACTCGGGTCCTTTAAGAGCATATGCTCATCCTCTTAGATTCTCTGACTTAGGTAACCAAGCACTTCTCACAAGAGATGGAAAAATTCTCTTTTAGTGCTTGCAGTCATACAGATGATGAGTCTCTCTTATTGAATCCGAGAGCTAACGTCATACCAGTCGTCGAGTTGAGGGCCTATCATGGGTGACTAATAATGACAGATTTCAACCCCATCCCTTCACTAGTTTTCAGAACCAAGTCTCTAGCTAGGCCTTTCGTAAACGGATCCGCTAGATTATGACTTATTCTAACAAAGTCCATAGTGATGACACATTCTCGAATAAGATGTCTCACAATACTATGTCTTACACCAATGTGTTTGGACTTTCTATTGTACACCTCACTGTATGCTTTCGATAGCGTAGCCTGACTATAACAGTGGATGGATATCGGTGAGATCGGTTTTGGCCACAAAGGAATCTCATACAAGAGATCCTTTAACCACTCGACTTCTTTAGTAGCAGAAGCAAGAGCTATAAACTTTGCTGCCCTTGTGGAATCAAATATACATGTTTGTTTCTTGAAACCTCAAGAAACCGCACCCCCACCAAGTAGGAATACCTACCGGCTTGTAGATGCATGATCTCCCACGTAGGAGATCCAATTGGCATCAAAGTATCCTTCCAAAATGGGAGGACCCTATATAAGAAATACTATAATCCATGGTTTTCTTAAAGTACTTCAGTACTCGATATATCGCACGTCAATATAGTTTACTTGGATTGCTTAAATCTACTAAGCTTTTCAACTGCAAAGGCTATATCAGGCCTCGTGCTAGTCATGGCATATATGAGACATCCAATGACTTGAGAATACTCCAATTGTGATATTGGAGTTCCCACATTCGTTACGAGCTTCAAACTAGGGTCCATTGGTATGGACATCGGTGCATAAGCACCATAGTTGAATCTATTCAATACACTTTCAATGTAGTGAGATTGTGTCAAGGAAATCGCATCTCCATTCCTTACAATCCTTATACCAAGGATTACTTTAGCCTCACCCATGTCTTTCATTGTAAAGTTCATCGAGAAAAACTGTTTTATTTTCTCCACTTGCTCCATATTAGTATCGAATATCAGCATGTCATCGACATACAAACATATAATGACTCCTTTGCCATTATCGAACTTGCTATAAACACATTTATCCGATTCATTTATAACGAATCCATTATTTAGAACAACTTGATCAAATTAAAATGCCATTACTTTGGGGCTTGCTTTAGCTAATACAGAGCACATATAAGTTTACATACTTTTCTTTTTTAGCCAGGAACAACAAATCCTTATGGTTATTCCATATACACCTCCTCCTCTAGCTCACCATTTAGGAATGTCGTTCTAACATCTATTTGGTGAATCACTAGCTTATAAATCGAGGCAAGAGCTATTAAAACTCTTATAGTCAATATTCTTGCCACAGGGGCATACGTGTCAAAGTAGTCTAACCCATGTTTCTGGGTAAATCCTTCTCCACCAATCGGGCTTTGAACTTATCTATAGTTCCATCGACTTTCGTCATCTTTCTGAAGATCAATTTGCACCTGATAGGCTTATTGCCTCATGGAAGATCCACCAATATCCTGGTATTATTACCCATAATGGAATCCATCTCATCATTCACAGCCTCTGGCCAAAAAGAAGCATCATGAGACCTCATGGCCTCATCAAACATCATGGGATCCGCCTCCATGACACAACAATATGGAGTTAAAGGCTCCATATCATTACTCGAACCTTCTACCAAAAACGTGCAGAAGTCCGACCCGAAAGATTTCTCTTTCCTTGCTTTCTTAATCCTTCGGAGTTCTAGAGCATTCTTATGGACTTGTTCCCTCTCATGATAATCACCATCATACGACACTGAACTGTCATTCTCAACCGGTACATAATCCCCTAGTCTAGGAATAGAGATAAACCGATTCTCATAAAAAATGGCATCTATCGATTCTATTATCGTATTAACATTGATATAATCATTTGGCTCAATTACATAGAATCAATACGCCTTACTATGTGGCGCATATCCAACAAATATATCATTGATGCCTCTCTCACCCAACCTTTTACGTTTAGGTTCAGGGACTTTAGCAACTGTTCTACACCCCCACACTTTAAGATAACTTAACTTCGGGGGTCAATTGTTCCAATGTTCATACGGGGTTATTTTACTTTTCTTGTTTGGAACATGAATTAATATATGACAAGCCGTTAACATAGCCTCACCCCAAAACCCATTGCTGAGACTGGAATAAGATAACATTGAATTAACCATTTCAGTTAGAGTTTGGTTTTTCCTCTTAGCCACGCCATTCTGTTGTGGTGTATAAGGTGCTTTGACCTCATGCACTATACCTGTGGTTTCGAAATACTTGGGATCATAGTATTCCCCACCAAGGTCCGATCTAAGCCATTTGAAGAAGGTCTCACAGTGTAGTTCGATTTCCACTTTATGTGCCTCAAATCTCTCTAGTGACTCATCTTTATGGTTGATTAGATACACATAGCAAAATCTCAAACAATCATCCATGTAAGTTATGAAGTATCTTTTTCCTCCTATGATGGGAGTACTGTTAAAGTCACACAAATCGCTATGTACTAAGTCAAGTGAGTTCATTTCTCTTTGTACTGATGGAAATGGTAACTTCATTATTTTCATTAACATACACATTTTACATTTATCATCCACTTTATCAATATGTGGTATCAATGATAAATTAACCATTTCATACATCCTACAGAAATTCATATGCCCTAATCTTTGATGCCATAAGTATGAAGAGTCAAGCACATAAACCGAACTAGCAATTTTATTATCAACATTTAATTTAAACATCCCATTACACAGGTATCCCTTGTCAACAAAGAAAACCCCCTTCAACACAACAACCTTGTTGGCCTCAAAGGCCAACTTGAACCCCAACTTATTCAGTAGGCCACCAGACACAAGGTTCTTCTTAAAATCCGAGGCATAGCATACATCGGTTAAGGTAAGGATTTTCCCGGAAGTGAAAAGTAAGTCAACTTTCCCTTGCCCTTAACCGGTACACTTGCTCCATTGCCCATAAACAACACAGTTCTATTGTTTATGAGTTCTAAATCTTTGAAGAACCCCTCGTCTTTACAAACATATTTTGTGGCCCCCGAGTTAACCCACCAACAATCATCACTCTCCACTGGGCTGATCTCCGATTTGCCATGAACTTATCATTCGAATTTTTATTACGATGATCAAGCCCCTGGCTTTTCTTCTTCTTTAAGCGAAAACAGTCCCTCCTAAGGTGACCGGGCTTTTGACAATCCCAACAGACCAGTTAAGCCTTCTTGTCATTTCGTTTCTTATGGAAGTGTTCGGTTCTCTTGGTTCCCTTACTTGATTGGCCTTCTTCTATGACATTGATTTTTCCAACGTAACTGGGGCGATCTTTGTTGTCGTCCTGTAACCTGTAACTTTCCTCAATTCGTAAGTGGTTAGCCAACTCTTCGATTAACATGTCTTCATTCTTGTGTTTGAGACTTTTTTTTTTAATATCTCTTCACGAGGGTAGAAGTTTGTCAATCAAAGAAGGCACAACGATGGTATTGTCCATATTCATGTTATGTTTTTCAAAGTTATTTAAGATTTTTTCAATTTCATGGAATTGCTCGATGACCGGACATTCAACAACCATCTTGTAATTATTAAATTGACTAACTAAAAACTTCTTACTTGTGGCATCCTCATCCATGCAACATGCCTCTAAAGTGTCCCACAATTCCTTTGCGGTAGGCACGTTGGAGTAGATCTCAAAGAGGGCATCCATCGTTCCGTTTAGTATATGCCCTCTACATATGTAGTCATCATTCTCCCATTTCAACCGAGCTTGTTGCTCGGCTAGCATCTCTTCCTTCTCAGTAGCGGGTGCAGGGAATGGTGTATTCAGAACATACATCACATTCAGGGTAGTGATCAGGAAGTGCATCTTCCTCTGCCATCGTGAAAATTACTGCCCTCAAAATGGTCCAACTTCATGAAAATGGCTGTCATTTCTCTCAGTGATGAAGACATACAAAACCAAGATCACAATATGAAAGTAAGTCTTAAGATTGTTGGTGCAAACACTTGCAAAACATGCAAGAACCGGTATCCTAAGATCTTAGGTGTCGAGGCTGAGTAATCACTTTCCTTAAGACTTATTTCAATGTAGTAAATAGTCTTGGGGATACAATGCCAACCAATAACAATGAAGTGAAAGTGTGTAAGAGGAGAGATAGAAGAGATGAATGAGAATGAAGTTTTTCAAAGAACTTTCAACACTTTAATCACAAATTCTTTCACAAAGTTCTCTTTTCTTTTTGATCAATTGATTCAAGTGTTCATCAAACATAAAACAGTGGGATACAAATGAAAACAATGAAGAGAGATTCCTAAGAAACACCCCAAAAAGAGGCGCCAAAAATCGAAAAAAACTGCATAACAAAACTGTCAAGCCGCCCAGTGTGTCAAACCTGTGTGTTGACACAGACATCGACACATAGGGTACTGTAAGTCTGTGTGTCGACACACAAGAACTCTGCTTCGTGCGCTTCTGTAAAGTTGTGTGTCGACACACACACAGCAACTATATTTTTGTTCTGTAAGATTGTGTGTCGACACACGAGCCCTGTGTGTCGACACACATCCCATACAAGTAAAAGACACTTCAAATAATATTGGGACAAATCTCAAACACTTCATTAACAATTCTCATTTTGAAAATACATCAATAAATATATCGTAAATAATTGAACCCGAAACTGAAATGACCCGACCTGCAACTAACCCGACCTGTTCTTTGCCTGACCTGAAAATAACCCAATAATAATTTGACCTGACCCGACCCACCATTGACCTGAATCAACCCAATCCAAATTGACATGAACCCGAATCCAACCCGACCTAAAAGCTAAATTTACGGAAGGTCTTTAAATTCAATGATAATTATTAGTTGTCTGAAGTACAATTGAACTTCATAACATATTATTGAGCACCTATATTTATGATATAATAAATATATTTGTAAAAATATAAATTATTTGGTATAATTTAAACTTTATAACTGGTTCATACCCCAAGGTACTAAATAGTAGGATTATGAAGACCTGGAACCTGCAGAACCTGACCCAAGATTGACCCGAATCCAAGACCACTCAAAATTAAAGTGACCCGAACCCGAAATAACTTGACCCAGACCCAACCCAACCTGCGTACAAGTAAAATCCGAAAGTGACCCGAGCTCGACTCGACCCAACCCGAGTTTATTATAAACCCGAAATGACCCAAACCCGACCCAAATGACCTGATTGCCACCTCTAGAGATGAGGATGTTTGCGGTGGATATGTGGACATACTAGGAAGGACAAGATCTGAAATGACATTACAAGAAGCAACTTAGGCATGGCTCCTATTGAGAACAAGTTGAGGAAGCAATACCTACAATTGTTTGGTCGTGTTAGGAGGAGATTAATTATTGCCCCTATTGGGAAATGTGAACAACTACACAATACACACTAGAGGAGAGGTAGAGGTAGGTTAAAGAAAAGCCGGATGAAAACATGACCTTACCCACCTAAACCTTAATGAGGAGATGGCCTTAGCTTTAGATTAATAGCAGTTAAAAATACGTGTGGCCCATAACTATTAGGAGAGGAGCCCCATGATTCTAGTTCATAGCACTCCTAGGCTTACATAGATTATTGCTACTTTATTGTTATTTGCATGTCTAGTATTAATTTATTTGACTTGAATTTTATAAATATAGTTTTGTCGTTGTTTTTTAGGGTTGGAGGTCCTTAGCGGGAGCCCTTTGAGGCTTTGGGTTTGATGTTATTCTTGTAACTTTATTTAAATTAAACTCTAATCTTTTTTTTAAATGATTCATAATTTTTTATCTTAAAACAAAATTGGTCTCCCACATGGTGACTAAAACTAGTTAAAAATTAAATGATAAATTGCAGAAAATTCCTATGTTGTTTGTCTCAAAAATAGAAAACCTCTCTCACAAATAAAATTAAACACCTAACCCCCTCACTTTTAAAAAATCAATCACTTTACCCTAAATCAACTTTTTATGACAATTTTGCCCCTAAATCACTTTATGTATTTGATTTTATTTTCATAAAGAATTTTCTATTTTTGGACAAAAGATAGAGGTTTTATGTTTTTAGGAGGAAAGATAGGAGTTTTTAAGCTTTTATAAAAAGATAAGAGGTTTTCTTGATATTTGCACAAAAGTAATTATTTTAATTAATTATATTAATAATTCAATAAATTTAGAAAATGATGATTTTTTTAATTTTCATTAAAAATATTTTAAGATACAATATAATGATTTATTAATAAAATAAATTTCAAATTAGATTATCAAATTTGAAATTAAAGTAAATATATGGAATAACAAATTTTAAAAATAGATTAATGAAAAAATATTTTTTTTGAAAAAATTTGAGAAACCAAAGTGTAAAAAATATTATGATATCTTTTGAAACATTTTTCAAAAAAATTATTTTTCATAATTTATTTTTAAATTTTTTAGTTTTGTATATTTTTTAATTTCAAATTCATTAATTTAATTTCAACAAAAAATATTATATTTTATCTTATGATATGTTTTTTATGGAAATTTCAAAAATGTTTTTCATCTTAATAATAAGGCATCATCTCCGGCGAAACCCAGTGCCAAATAATAATGTCATTAGGCCTAAATACGATGTCATTTTAGTCATAGACAATTTTGTATTTTCAAATTTTTGACATTAGTTTTGTTAGAGAGGGTACGTAATTGAAATTAATACATATGAAACCTATGTATTAAAAAAAATAAATAGAAAAGGTAAAGGAAGTATTTTTGGGAAGTTAGACTTGTTCTCTCAGACAAGGACACACTGGGAGGAATGAGGTCACAATTCCTCATTTCCTTAAGCAACGTCTTACCGCTGCTGTAGCATATCAACCTTTTCAATCTCTCTAGGTTCAGGGTGATTTGTTTCTCGAGATAGGTTTTAGGGAGGAAGGCTTCTTTGAAGCTCACGCCTTTATTAGCATCCCTTTTCTTCTTCCCTTGAAGGGTTTCTCGCCCATCCTAATAACCTAGCTTATGTTTGATCTTCATAGCCCACTCCTCAGATTAAGTAAGTTGAATGGCTCCATTTTCGAGTTTCTTGTAGAAGAAGTTCTCGAAAATGGAACATTTGTTTCCAACGTGCAACTCAGTAACATATCATCTACCTAGTTTTGGTTAAAAAAAAAAAAACTATATAGTTACTCATTAAGGCCTTCGTTAATTAAAGGTAATCTAAGAATCGTTGTCTTAACCAACACACGAAATAGGTGATTAGTGATCTTCATGCACTACTTCGGTGAGTAATCCATCAATGTCACGACCCCAAAACATAGCAAACGATGGGCCAATGACTTATAAGAAAATAAGGGAACGAATAGACATCATAGGAGAATTACTAAGAATATTTATTCTAAGTATGTTTTGTAATACAATGTATGACGCACAATACAATTCCTTAGAGTTCAAAACTCAAAATAAAAAGGGCTAAGACTTTTAAGAAATAAACATAATCCTATATAACTGAAATACTAACTCATAAAACGTAAAAGAAAGCCTTCTAAGGTTGTAACCACTTCAACCATCTAGAGAGAAAGTCCCACCAATTTCTCCACTCAGCTTACTATGCCTTATCTGAAATTGTTAAACAACAGGGTGAGCATAAAGCTCAGCAAGTAACAAATCCATCACAAAAAGGATCAAGCATTATTTAAAAGACATCGAACATATTTCAAAATATAGCCAAAGTCGCTTACTAAAAATTTATCCAAAAAACTTAAAAAACATACTAACTGAACTCTTAGGTCTTAAGCCTTTTGGTTGTGGCTGCATGTAATCCCTGTAAATACGCTCAGAATTAGCTTTCATAATTGGGTCCCCGGCCAATTACAAGTTCTAAGGAACGTTCCAAATAGTGCACTATTGACAAAGATGTTAAAATCTCCGTCGAGGGCTCAAAGATGTCTTTTCCCCGTCATCGTAGGGCACAACTCACGAAACAAAGCATAAGAAATGTATTTGCATACTTGCACATCATAGAACATGATTCAAATCGTATTTCCCAAATACCATAAACCAAAGCAATATAACACAGGCAATGTTAAATTCCATACTCCACAAACTTAGTCAAACATGTTTAATCCCATTTTAATTTCAAACACATAGAGGGTGAACATGTGGTGTGCAAAACAAATATTTTGAGAATTTAAGAAGCTGTTAACATATCAAACATTGTTGTATCCTAATTGGTAAATATATGACCTAAACCATGCCTAATAGTGTAAAGGTTAGGCTTGAATTGGAATTAAAATCAGATTAGCTATTAATTAGGATTATTACAAAAGTGAAACGCATCACCTAATATTATGGCTCAAGTGAAATGTTGCATTTAAGTAAAGTTCAGATTTAAATTTGGGTACTTTGGGACATTGTCCATTATACCCTTGCCCTAATTGGTAATTTGCTTGCCCTGCCATTGCACTACCCTGCCCGTATTTGGTACTACACTGCCTGGCTTGTACTGCACACCGGGACACCAGTCACGAGATAAAGGCTGCCTTTTGTGTTTTATTTTGAGCAAATCTCATCTGTTACAGCGATGAGGTCCGGGGCAAGCACATGGATATATAAGCTGAAAGTTAGGGTTTTAAGAGAAGTAGAATGTTATTTTTCTAAGCTTCTTCCCTCACTCTTTTGGTTTTCTTCTTCCTGAGGGTTCACTACAAAACCCTACCCCTGAATCTGAATCTCTGAGCCAAATACTTGAAGGTTCCAACCTCGTGAGCCTGATTCGAGGAGGTTGCAAGCTCTTGATCCTTCGTTCCTTGCAAGATTCAGCTACTGGAAAGGTATATTGTTGATTTAGAGTTAGATCTTCGGTTTCTAGCTTAGAATCTAAAGAAAGCATATATAATATTGAGTCTAAGTGTTGCATGTACTAGATTTGAGTTGAAGTCGGTTGTAATCAGTTGTAATTTGTAATAATCACCATATTAATAGTAAAGATCTCTCTAGGAATAGGGAGCTGTGGACTAAGACCAGTTAGGGTTTGAACCTCGTAAAAATCTTGGTGTTATTGGCATTAATTTCTTCTTTAGTTTGAGTTCTTTGTGTCTGTATTTGTTTTTTTGATTTTTGCGCCTTGTACCTAGTTTATCTGAAGTCATATCTCGCGAAAATCGTTAACACACCTAGAGGCTTTAACAAAAAAAGACAAAAGAGTTAACAAATAAGTTACTTAATAGAAGAAATAAAGCTTTCTTAAGATCCAAGGGCAACTTTGGCTCCCTATCTTCTTCCTCAACTCTTATTTTCACTAATACTTAAAATGAAGAACTACTGGATAATTAGGAAAGAGGAGTAATGAGGGGAATTTATAGAAGAGGCTTTAGGTCTTTCGATGCTCAAAGAAGAAAAATAATGTTGAATTTTCTTGTGATGTGCTAGTCAAGTTCTAAAGCCATGGTGTGCTCGTAAATGGTCTGCTAGTCAAGGTTCAAAAAGCAATGTCCAAAAAGCAAATGGTGCGCTAGTTAATGTTCAAAAAGCAAAGTGTTTACTTGATCAAATTTGGAGGCATGCTATTTCAAAGGAGGCTTACTTTTGAACTAAGATGGGGCTTATTTTTGATGAAATGAATACTCGATTTGGCTAAAAATTTTAACTAAAATTTGATCAACCACTTGTAGTTTATTAGTAATTTGTGTGGGAAATACTTATGTCTAACAAAAATTTAAATTCCTTACAATCAGTGATTGTCAAGAATTCTTTCATTAGTGCCTTTTTAAATCCCTTTTTAAGTTCACGGCATCAATCATTTTGATTTATACTGGTTTCTAGGAAAGGGTCTATATCTGGTCTTTTATAGGGAAGACTAATTCCTTGGACTAGATAGAATCCTTATGTTATGAAAGTTATACAAGTATGGTTGAATATACAAGTTATATCATTTATAAGATATCTTCCCTTTTACCATTTTGGCATTAGGAACCTTCTGTTTTCCCTTTATTTTTTTATTATTCACATCAGGCCAATCAAATATCAGGTCTACTAGAGACAAGTTAAAAGAGCACTTTCATAAATCTTAGATTTGGTTAGACTTCCTAGACATTGTTTCCTTTTTGGCTAATGAATTCCAAATTATAAGAGGTCCTTTAATGTTAACAACTATGTTGATTTCATAAAAAGATTCATCCTCTTCTTCTTTGACTTCATGGACATAAGTATCATATATATTGTTTTTCTTGAGGCATTCTTTCTTGAAAACAAAATCATCTCTTGAACTTCGTGGACATAATTTTCGTATACACTGTTTTTCTTGAGGTATTCTTTCTTCAAGACAAAGTTATATCTAATGGAAAACCATGCTAGTTGGAGAAGACTAGCGAGGTTCGTTCTCTCCAACTTCTTCCTATATTTTATGTCAGGGTCATTTAAGACCAACTTCTTCAAGACAAACTTATATCTAGTGGCAAACCTACTAGTTGGAGAGGACCAATGATGTTCATTCTCTTAAACTTATTCCTATATTCTATGTTAGGGTAGTTTAAGGACAACTTCGTATACTTTACCTCAATTAAAGTTACTATGCACCAAAACCTGTTTCTCTTAAACTAATTAATCAACTCCTATATATACTATCTCACCCAACTTCTATTTCATTCAAGCTAGGTCAAGCATAGAGGTTCCTAGCTCCATTCGCAAGAACTAGGCTTGAAATTTGTGCAGCTATCTCATCTCAAGTGTAAATCGAATTAGGGGGTAAGCAAATGACCAATAGGAGGCGGTTCTAATTAAGGAACTAAGGAAAAGCCTCATTTTGAGGAATTCAATGTCAATGACTTGCCTACCCTAACAATTGAATATTGCTAAGTCTTTTTTTTTTTTTTGTTGGTGAGTCAGCATTTTTTTTGTAAGTGTGAATCTTGCCAAGTGTTTAAGAGCAAGCACATTTCCTTCTCTAAAGAAAAAGGGTAAATGCAGATATCTTGAATCCCTGAGGGAAATGTATTCGTTATCTATTTAGTCAAGGTATGGCTTACTATGGAAAGGCCTATTAACCCTCTAAATCCCAAGGCCATAAATTTGCTCAATTATATTTGCCAATTATATAGGCCTATTAACCCTCTGAATCCCAAGGCCATAAATTTGCTCAACTATATTTGCCAATTGGGCTTGAAGGGGTAGATTCATGACATGGTTCATCATAGGTAGATGCCCCTTATACATAACAACTTGATCAACAAATGGCGTTTGCCTCATGCTATGTGGGATTGTGTTCAACCCCCGTGACCTAAAAGGTCTGGTTAATATCATTGGATTCTTAGTGGGGTCTAAGACAAGCTCACATTTCTCATCCTCATAAGATCTCCAGGATATGCCTAGGTTCCTAGTTTTGTTTGGGTCGTACTCATCCTTCGTGCATACACTCCTAGGTTTGAATTTGTTTCTAGGTTGAGCCCTTGATCTGGGTTGTTCATTAGTTCCTGGGTTTAAACTGCGTCCAACTGCCCCTAGTTGTGAAACCTTGCTCAAGTTGAGGAAACATGGTCTTGTTTCTTATGGGAGCAAGGGTGAGCATTCCTATGCGGTTGTGCCCCTTAGTATCTAGGTTCTTGGTGATAGGAGTGGTAATTGTTATCATGCCACTACATGCTCCTTGAGGGCTAAGTCTCTTATTGGATAGGTTCTGTTAGCTATTAAGATTCTAATTGATGATCAGTTGGTCACTGTTGGACTTCCCTGTCCTTACAGAGGTTGTATAGGGTTACCCATATGAAGGCTCATTTCTAGTGGAAGGAAGACCACATTTTATTTGTCTTATTTCCTCTCTTATAGACTTGATTAAGTCAAATTGAACTTCAAATTGCCTCAAGTTGATGGACTCAATGCCCATTATAATCTCTTTGGCAACATCTTTTGCCATAATAGACAAGTTAAGGCCAGGGTCGAGTTCATATCAATAAAATCTTATCAACCTCTTTGTGTATTTTCTTTTTCATGGATGTTCCTACACCATTCAGGACATTGCTTAAGATTCATAAGCTTTCGTGTTGGCCATACAAGATTCGTGTTGTCTCCGTATGTTTCCTTTTGAAGAAGTCAAGTCTGTATTTTTTTAATTTTGTTCTCATGACTTGGATTCTCGTTTTAAGCATGGCTATGAAACTTTTTTGAGAATAACCATAAGGGTGTACATGGTAGGGGTGTAAACGAACTAAACGTTCGATGAACTACTCATGTTCGAAATCGATTAGGATTCGTTCGTGTTCATTATAAGTGCTCTATAGCTTATCAAGCCGAGTTCAATTAGACTCGATAAGTTTAACGAGCCGAGTTCAAACAGGGGTGTGCTCGACTTGTCATACTTTGTGAACAGTTTGATGAGGGCTCAATAAGAGCTCATTAAGGGGCTCAATAAGATCTAAATAAGGGCTCGTTAAGAGCTCATTAACAATTGGTATTGGTTTAAAAATGATTCGATAATGGCTCAATAATAACTTGGAAAGCTGAGCTTGGTAGTGAGCTTGACTCGATAGTGAGGTCGCCTCAATTTTAAGCTCTTATGGGCTCGATAATGAGCTCGACTCGGCTCGATAGTGAGCTCGATTCGGCTCGATTCACCTAACAAGTCTACCTGACACGAGTATGGAGTACACTAAAATCTTATTGAACCGAGTTCTAACAATGGTTGGAATGCTTGATAAGAGATCAGTTCGAACTCGAGCTTGATAAGCCTTATCAATCTTGAGTTTGAGCAAGAGAGTGCTCAGCTCGGCTCCTTTACACTCCTAGTATATGGTTATCCTCTAATACTTTGTCATTATCATAACGACCAAAGCAACAATTGCCACTACTTTCTTACTATTGAGAGGCTTGAACATACTCAGAGTGGCATTCGAGATTCAACTCGAATGAGCTAATTCCTCATTTGCTTATTGAGGGTGGTTGTTTTCTAGTTCCAAACATTTCTAGTTGGGTTCCCACTATAGTCGCCAAACTTTTTATTCGTGTGGGAAAAATACACTTGGGAGCAAACTTGAAAATGGATTTACCACGATTAGGGCCTAAATCAAGTTAGAACTGCGCATGGTTGATCTTGACTAATCACTGTTGGAAATGTAATAAAGCCTAACCACATTGAATAATTGAAGTCTTAAGCTGAAAACCAAATCCCACATGGATAATTAGAGAAGGGAGGAATAGTTTATATATTACCTTATAATGAGAAATACTTGAACTAAGTAATGGGTGAGAGAATGGTGGGAACCATGCATGCGTGCACCGCCCACCCGCCATGCTCAGGCGAGGGTGTGGTTGTTCTTTTTTCTTACGGGTATTTTTATTTTATCAGAAAACATCTCTCTAATGGATATATTTGCAGGCCTCATAGAACCTATTTGGTTCCCAATAAGTGCTTCATTATTATGCAAACGCTCCTCTTCGTGGCACTCTTTATGGACAAGTCTCTTCCCAAGCCCTCCGTTGGGACGTGTCTGCACAAGGTGGCTGTTGGGAAGCTCCAACAGTCATCTTTATCAGCTATAAATAACCCTGCCCATTTCAGTGCCAATCCATCTAAAACTTGCAATTCTCTTCTCGCCTCTCTCTACTGTCTTCTCCTCTAAAATTCCTCTCTAAGTTTGGGCAAACTCTCTTAGTATCCCACCTTACTGCTAACGAGTGCAAAGGTCGGATCGCGTTAATCCAGGAGGATGGCTGTTGGTTGATCTATGTGCACCCTAGCAGCGGGAAAATCGTCTTTTAGGATAGTGGTGTGTTCCACGATGCAGTTAAATTGTTTTGTAAGATCGTTTCTCATTTTATTGATTTCGTTGTTGTGTTTGATCATTTGTTTCTTATTGTTGCTGCTACTGTTTACTAATTTTTAACAATGTAAAAGACGATTTTAACTCAATGATGGTAACGAAACTCCCTCTTCCCGGTATGTCTAAAGTCGAACCACTAAATGGGAAGAATTATAAATGTTGGTCTATCAAGCTATTGTTCTACCTAGAACAACTTGTATCAACTATGTCCTCTACGAAAAGAGCGTCCCTGAAGAAGAAACTGCGAAATGCGCCTATGAAGAAATATTTACTACAGATAATAAAAGCTGTAGGGGAACACTATTGCATTATATGACTGATAGTTTATTCGATATATATGTTAAAACGGACACTGCCAAGGAAATATGGGACACACTTAAAAAATATGGGAGTGATGATACGAGTACTAGAAAATACGATGTTAGTAAATGGCTGGACTTTAAAGTAGTTGATGACAAACCAATCATTGATCAAGTACAGGAGTATGAAAACATTGTAGGTACTCTACTATCAGAAGGTCTGAAAATCTCTGAAATTACTCAAGGCTATGTCCTTATTGAAAAGCTTCCGCCCTCATGGAAGGATTATAGGAACCTACTCATGCATAAGAAAAAAGACCTATATTTAGAAGAACTTGTGGATCATCTGAAAATTGAAGAAGAAAACAGGCTGAAGGATAAGGAAAACTCACACTTTGACTATTCAAAAGCTAACATTGTCGAAACAAAAGCTTCCTCCTCTGACAGGTTTGAAAAAAGAAAAAAGGTACCATTTCAACCTCAAGCCCGGGAGAAAAATTCACAAAATAAAGGCCAAGTTCCAAGGAGAATGCTAATTTTTGGTGGAAACATGGACACAAAGCTAAGGATTGTAGAAACAAGAAGAACCAATCCAGAGACAACAAGAACAAGGCCAATCTAGTAGAAACAGATAACATCGTAGCTGTGGTCTTGGAAGTGAACCTGGTGAACAACATGACAAAATGGATAGTGGATACTGGTGCTACCAGACACATCTGTGCACACTGGAACATGTTTGAAGAATACCAGAAGTTGGACGATGGCAACGTGGTCTACATGGAAAATTCAGCAACCGTGCCAATCCTCGAAAAAGGGAAGATTTCTCGAAAACTCACCTCTGGTAAAATGCTTACATTAACCAATGAGCTGCATGTGGCTGATATGTGTAGAAACTTGATATCTAGTAGTCTTCTTATTAAAGTTGGCTTAAAATTAGCTTTTGATTATGATAGACTTGTACTCACTAAAAACGAGGAATTTGTGAGTTAGTGGTACTGCAATGGGGGGTTGTTTACTCTTGATGCTAAATGCGCCAATGAAATGAATGCTAGTACTTCTTCTGCTTATATCGCTGAATCCCTTGATTTATGGCATGCTTGTTTAGGACATGTGAATGTTAACTCTATTAAACGTTTAAGAAAAATGAACTTAATCCCTGACTTTAACAAAACAAAATTTTCTAAATGTGAAGTGTGTGTTGAAGCTAAATATGCTAAAAAACCATTTAAATCCATAGAAAGACATACCGAACTTCTTGAATTGGTCCATAGCGACTTATGGGATTTTAAAAAAAACAATGAGCAAGGGCGATAAAAGGTATTACATGACCTTCGTAGATGACCACTCCAGATATACCATGGTATACCTTCTGAGGAGTAAAGATGAAGCTGAACAAATGTTCTTAAAATATAAAGCCAAGGTTGAACACCAACTAGGAAGAAAAATAAAAAGACTCAGGTTCGATAGAGGAAGGCAGTATGACCCTACTTCCCTTGAGAAATTTTGCGAAGAAAGAGGAATAATACATGAAAGAACACCCCCTTATTGTCCAGAGTTAAATGATATTGCTGAAAGAAAAAAAAAATAGAACTTTGAACAACATGATGAACGGTATGCTAACAAGTGTTGGACTTCCTGATAATATGTGGGGGGAAGCTATTTTATCTACTTGTCACATAATGAATCGTGTACCTCATAAGAAACTTGATAAAATACCTTATGAACTATGCAAAGGCCACGCCCCTAATTTAAAATACCTAGAAGTGTCTTGCGAAAGTTGGACCTACCCAATTTCAAAAAAAGTAAAACTGGACATAAGACTATTGATTCCATATTTATTGGATATGCATACTATAGTGCAGCATACAGATTTTTAATTAAAGGCAAAAACAACTCCTATGCATGCGATAGTAATGGAATCTAGAGATGCTGAGTTTTTCGAACATATTTTTCCCATGAAATCTATTGCTCAACTTGTATCTCTAACTCCTATCCCTGTGACCTCTAGTATTGAAAATGCCGATGAAACTGACAAACCAGAAATAATGAGTAAACAAGCTAGAAAAGAAAATAGCTTTGGACCAGACTTTATCACTACCTTCTTAACTGAACCCAGCGAGATAAATGAGGAAATAGTGTGCCTATATGCTAGAGAAAGATCCAAAAACTTATGAAGAAGCCATGAAATCTGTTGACAAATCTTTTTGAAAGAGGCCATTAATAATGAACTAGAATCAATTTTGAATAACCATACGTGGAAACTAGTAGATATCCCTAGATGATGCAGACTGAATGGTTGTAAGTGGGTATTCAAAAAAAAAAAAAAAAAAAACTAAAGACTGATGGGTCAATGTATATATTTAAAGTTAGGCTAGTGGCTAAGGGATTCACACAAAGAAAAGGAGTTGACTATTTTGACACATACTCACCCATCACTAAAATAGCTACTATCAGGATCTTGATTGCTATCGCATCTATTCATAATTTGATTGTCCATCAAATGGATGTTAAAACTGCTTTCTTGAATGGTGACTTAGACGAAGAAATTTATATGGAACAACCAGAGGACTTTGTAGTTCCGAGCCAAGAAACAAAAGTGTGTAAACTAATCAAATCTCTGTATGGCCTAAAATAAGCACCAAAGCAGTGGCATGAAAATTTTATTAACATTTTGATTGCTAGCACTTTCATGTGAATGATGGAGACTTATGTGTATATTCTAAGTTTGATTGTAATGGATGTGTTATTATTTGCATATACGTTGATGATATGTTGATTTTTGGAACAACTCTGAGCATTATCACTGAGACTAAGAACTTTCTAAGTTCCAAATTCGATATGAAGGACCAGGGTGAGGCGGACGTAATTTTAGGAGTTAAAATTATGAGGACTCCTAAAGGCATCAGCCTTAATTAGTCTCACTATGTTGAAAAAAAATTCTTAGAAGGTTTGACATGCTTGAAGCCGATCCAATAAGGACACCTTATGTCCCTAGTATATATTTGAGAAAACATAAAGGTGTTGCAATGTGTCAATCTGAATATGCTACGATAATTGGAAGTGTTATGTTCTTAATGAACTATACTAGGCCTGACATTGCATATGCAGTACACAGACTTAGTAGACACACTCATAATCCAAATGAAGAACATTGGAATGCTTTGAAAAGATTGCTTAAATATCTGAAAGGAACCATGGATTGGGGACTTCACTTTACAAAATTTCCTATTGTATTAGAGGGATATAGTGATGCTAACTGGGTATCTGATAACGATGAAATTATTCCATTAGTGGCTATGTTTTTACTCTAGGGGGAGGTACTATATCCTGGAAGTTATCTAAGCAATCTTGTACTACCAAGTCTATCATGGAATCATAATTCATAGCTCTTGAACTGGCAAGACATGAAGCCAAATGGCTAAGAAGCTTACTTGCAGATGTGCCATTGTGGGGGCATCCAGCTCCATCAGTTGCATTGTACTATGACAATCAGGCAACCATTCCTGTAGCTAAGAATAAAGTATATAATGGCAAAAGGAGACATATTCATCTCAGAAATAAAATTGTAAAAGATCTTTTAGAAAATGGGGTGATATCACCAGACTATATGAGGTCGGAAAAGAACCTCGCAGATTCGTTAGCGAAAGACCTTTGTCGAAAAATTGTATTAGAAACAACGAGGGGGATGGGATTAAAGTCTGTAAAGTGAATTGACAGTGATGTAACTCAACCTGGTTTATACAGGTTCAATGAGTAAGTTATAGTTTAGTTAGATTGCGCACTGTAATAAATTATTATCCCTCCCTATGATGTTGACAGTGTTGGGCAATCTATAGCCATACCTTTGGTAGTGTGAGCTGAGTTACATTTGATGGAACCCAGGAATTGTTACTAAGGTGATGAGGATGAGCATTAGCTCTTAATGGACCCATAGCCATTATTTAGTGGTGCGAGATAACACGCACTTGATGGGATTCACCTATGTAGGTATGGGGGTGTGGCCGCTCTCTATGAAGGTTGGAGACTTTCCTTCTAGAGCACATATGAGAATCCAAGACGGACACACGGCCGATAAAAGCATTAAACTGCGGAATTTGCTAAGATATTTTCAGCTTGGTATGTACTCAGGTGGAAGACTATACAACCTCTTGTCATGTTCAAAACGAAAGTTACCTGACAAGCTATTGGTCTTAAACCTGTTAAGTGCTAGGTGTCAATTCAAGTCGCGAGACATCGACATTGAAAAAGCTAAGCTTGCCTTTTTGCTCAGACTAATCTCTCTCCTCTAGCTTTGTGACATTTGTGGAGACCTATTGGAAATGTAACAAAGGCTTGCCACATTGAATAATTGAAGTCTTAAGTTGAAATCCACATCCCACATGGATAATTTAGAGAAGGGAGGAGTAGTTTATATATGACCTTGTAATGAGAAGTACTTAAACTAAGTAATGGGTGAGAGAATGGTGGGAATTACATGCGCATGAGCCGCCTGCCCGCCGTGCTTAGGCGAGGGTGTGGGTGTCCTTTTTTCTTACGGGTATTTTTATTTTATCGGAAAACTTCTCTCTAACGGATATATTTACAGGCCTCATAGAATCGCACCTTTTGGTTCCAAATAAGTGCTTCGTTATTATGCAAACGGTCCTCTCCGTGGCACTCTTTATGGACGCGTCTCTTCCCAAGCCTTCTGTTGGGACGCGTCTGCACAGGGTGGCTGTTGGGAAGCTCCAACAATCATCTTCCTCGGCTATAAATAACCATGTCCACTTCAGTCCCAATCCATCTAAAACTTACAATTCTCTTCTCGCATTTCTCTACTGTCTTCTCCTCTAAAAATCCTCTCTAAGTCTAGGCAAACTCTCTGAGCATCCCACCTGGCTTTTAACGAGTGCACGTTAAAGGTCGGATCACGTTAATCCTGGAGGACGGCCCCGGTTGATATGTGTGCACCCTAGCAGCGACAAAATCATCTTTTAGGACAGTGGTTTGTTCCACGACACGATTAAATCATTTTGTAAGATCTTTCCTCATTTTATCAATTTCGTTGCTGTGTTTGATCATTTGTTTCTTACTGTTGCTGCTACTGTCTACTAATTTTCAACAATCACTTGTTATATTTTTGGCCTTTTTGACTTTGATTTGCAATTTTTACGGATTCTGCCAGTACTCTAATTTATAAGACTTCCACAATTACATATTATATAATAAATTAATGTCAATAAAGGATATGGTTTCTTGATATAATAAATTAATGTCAATAAAGGATATGGATCCAACTCAAGAATTAGTTGGGTGGAGTAGCATGAAATACTCCTCAAACATCTTATCTCGAATGCTCAAGAGTTGAGAACCAGGGTAGTGAAAAGAGTGAGAAGCTTGAGAGGTCTATAGCCTATTTTGAGTCAAATTCCATTAGGTAATTAACCTAAAAACCTTGACTCAACATAACTCAATGAAGTTCAATCCTGAAAAAAGATTTAGATGGAGTTAACCAATTGGTGTCATAAATCAAAGATCATCTCAATCAAGTTGGACTTGGTAGTCAAACCCTTGGATTAATGACACAACTTAAATTCACTATCAAGGACGAACGCTAGAAACTATAGGAGCAAGCATACAAATATAACTTCTTGATCGTCGTCTACCCTGATTGTATTGCAAAATATGTTGACTTATAGTGGTGACTAATCTTACGAAAAGGAAAGAAAAGGCACAAGCATTCATTAAAAACGATAGAAGAAAATCTTATTTGGGCTGTTAACCCCTACCTGGAATTTCAATTCCCTTATTTATAGATCATAAAATTAACACACACGAGATTTCCAAGTGCAAGCTCTCCATGTTTCGTTGAAAGTTCACCAAAGGGGAAACTCGTTGAAGAACGGTGTTTTTTCCCCATGTCTCCTTCTATTTCTAGCTGTCCTCATGGTCCACATTAGTTCTAGTGTCCCAGATAACTGTCTTGAGTTTGAACTTTGTTTTACTGAGACGATGTCGTCTTAGAAAGCACATATATACTGTGTTATTTCTTAAGTCAGGTGTTCGATATATGCACCACTTAATCAAAATGGCGGGTTTCCGAATGCAATTTTTATTGGGAAAGTAGCGGATCAAGTTTCGTTTTGGTCTCTAGGCTACGTAATGTAAAACAAAAATGCCCTGTTTCCCACAATGGCGGCAATTTGTCATTCCCTTACATGTTGCCAACTTGCAAGTGGAAAAAACTAGTATAATACATATTAAATTTATAACTATGTAATAAAATTTATTATAGCAACAATAAAAAATTTAGTGTTACAAGGGCTCTCACCAATACAGGATCTCGTGGGGTGAATGTGTGTAGCCTTACCCTTTTATAGTGCCACCCTAAAGGGAGGCTGTATCCGAAGTCCTCCAACCTAAAAAAGTATTATAATGATTGTTAATTAATTTAAATAAACATAATATCAAATAATCATAATATTAATTTAATTATCTTTTATAATAAATATTTAGTAACATAAATAATTTATACATATTTATAGTTTTAAAAACAATTATTTTTATTTTAGTATTCCAATGTTTGAATAAATAATAAAAACGTCTCTGACCTTTTTAATTTACTCTTTTCCTACCTTATATTTTCTTCGTATTAATAAATAAGACTCTTTTCAATATGACATCATATTTCTGAGAGAAATTTGATATATAGATCACTTAAAATCTCCATTACAGTATTTTGATCAAAATATCTCTCTTGACCCTTTTTTTAGAAAAGAAAAACCCTCATTTTCAACCGTTAATACCCATTTACTTTAGTGGGTGTTTAAAATGGCCTTCGACGTGAAGAGGGGTATTTTTATCCATATACTGTAGTGAGTCTAAAATGACCTGCCACATCACATTTCTCCTAGGAGTATGACATCATTGCGCCAAAATGAGTCCTATTTATTAATACAAAAAAAATCTAAGATACTATAAAAATAAATAAAAAGATTAGAGACTTCTTTATTATGTCGACGTACGTCGAGATACTAAAATGTGAATAACTCAAATTCAAACCATCAAATTAACCCCAAAATTGGACATCAAGGTTGCATAAGTTTTGCAAAAATATTTTAATCCAATAATTTTAAAATGAAATAATTAACCCACCTAACTTGGGAAAGCTAGGAATTTGACTCGGTAAATTGATTAAATTATTATTATTAAAAAATTTACGAAATTTACTAACGTGCATAAATAAAGTATTACAACTTGTTAACTACCATAATTATTTAATTAGTTAATTATGAAATCAATTATTATAGTTTTCTTACTACTTAATTAATATTCCACTAGAAGTTTCCAGTCCAATAAAATTTTCTTAGTTGGCACCTTCATGGGATTTCACTGATGGCATACTAGGTTTTATTTGCAATGTATATTTTTTAATTATGTGGAAAATAAAAATTAGACTAAAAAAGTTTTAAAATTTTTTAGATTTTTTTTTAAAAAATGAAAAAACTAAAAACCAAATAAAATCATATTTAAAATTTTGTTTTTAGTTTCATAAAAACTAGTTAGGGCTCATTTGGATTGCCATATGAATTGAATTTCGATAAGAAGTATTTTTTAGAAATTAAATTCCTGTGTTAACTGGAAGTAGGTACAAAGTATTTGGTTGTCAAGATGAGAAATAGAGCTTTCTCGGATAGGCTAGTTAAAAACAAAGGATCCTCTTGCTCTTTATTTTTCTTTCCTTGTTTGCCTCGTCTTTGGCCCACTTTGGTTGATTCGGGTTTTGCTTCTGCAAAATGCAGGGTTTTGTATTGTGATCATTTACTATCTATCAAAAAAGAAAAAAGAAAAAAAAGAATTAGAACTTATCTAGAGGATTAGGTAACTTACTTCCTATATTTTAAAAGAATTGAAAATTGATAAGTAATTTTAATTTTCTATATTCTGTCTACTTTCTGGCAACCAAACAAGAGGCCAAACGTTCAGTTCCCATGAATTCATACTTCTACATCTACTTCTTGGCAACCAAAGAAGGCCTAAAAACTACAAACAAAAAGTCATGCCAAATAGACCCCAATAAATTTGCTTTTTTTTCATTCCATATATTTACCCAATCATATGTGGATATAACAAACAATTTTATTTAATATCAATTGGTTTTAATATTAAATATTAACTAAGTTTACTTATGAATCATAGTACTAGATTTAGGGTCTATCGGATTTGACACTTCCATATAGAACCTAATTTAAGATTCTCACAAATAATTAGAGTTTATATCCTAATATATCGTATCAATAATTAAAATATATCAATGTATATTATTTCTTTTATAGTTAAGAGGAGAAGAAGTCCTGTAGGTATATATAATTTTCCAAAATGAAAATCGAAAAGGTTGAACACAAAAAATCAATCTCAAACTCTTGTAGTGGTTGTAGATAGACCTGGCAATCGGGTCGGGTTTAGGTCGGGTTAACTTCGGGTCAGGTCTATCTCGGTCGGGTCAAATTTAGGTTGGGTCAGGCTTGGGTCAGGTCAATCTTAGGTTTGGGTCGACCTCGAGTCAGGTTAGTCTCGGGTTGGGTCAACATCAGGTCGGGTTAACCTCGGATCGGGTTAACTTCAGGTCGCATATCTTTGGGTCTGTTAGGTAAATGTCTCAAATTACTTGGCGTATTAAGGAGAAGGACTGTGGAGAGCCTGATTGATCGGGTGGAGCTCGATCGATCGGGAAAGTTACGTAAAAGAGGGACGCGTCCAGAGAGCAGGTCGATCGATCGGGAAATAGGGTTTCTGCGCATCTATAAATACGGACAAGGGTACGTCACAAAATTTATCCAAAAGAAAAAAGAAAGGTATTTCCCTTGTGGTGCCGCACCAATAAATTGAGAGTGTGAGAGAATATTGTAATTCTTCTTCTTCTTTTAATTCAATAATAAAAGCTCCGATCTTCGCCCGTGGTTTCTCCCCTTTCGATTGTAAAGGGGTTTCCACGTAAATCATTGTGTCTATTGTTTCGTTTCTCTTTTAGTCCGACTGTTTCTCGTTATTGTCGTGGTATTTGATTCTATTAAGATCCAAGTAAATTGTTTATTTCCGCACAAATTGGTATCAGAGCTTGGTTTTTCGAATTGATACAATGGCGTCAGGTATTAAAATCGAGGTTGGGAAATTCAATGGTCAAGGAAGCTTTAGCTTATGGCAAGTCCGTGTGAAAGGACTCCTGACTCAGAACGGCTTGAAGAAAGCACTGGAGGGGAAAGAGAAGAAACCAGAAACTTTGACCGAGGCACAATGGGAAGAGTTGGACGATAAGGCTCTCACGGCGATACAGATGTGTTTGGCTGATGATGTTCTGTCAGAAGTCTTGGAGATTAAAACTGCAAAGGAGTTATGGGAGAAATTGTTGGACATGTTTTGCCACAAGTCAGTCTCCAACAAACTCGCAGTGAAGCGACGGTTGTACACTTTTCGTATGACAGAAGGTACATCTCTTAAGAACCATCTTAGCGAATTTACCTCAATTATACATGAATTAAAGGCTTTGGATGATGTCCCTAAGGATGAGGATCAAGTTATGATATTACTGTGTTCGCTCTCTAATTCATATAAGGGCTTCGTAGAAAGCATGATATACGGGGGTAGGCCAACCATTACTGTAGATGAGGTAAAAAGAAACCTTGTGAGTAAAGAACGGGTAGATAAGGAATTATCTGACTCGGTGAATGACTCGGGTAGTGGTTTGCATGTGAGAGGTAGACCAGAACATAGGGGATCCAATGGTGGGAATAAGTCTAGGTCCAAATCTAGACATAAGAACCTGTCGTGTCACTATTGTCACAAGAAAGGGCACATAAAGAAAGACTGTTACAAATATAAGAATAAATCAAAAGAGGGTAACAGGGGTGACCAGGGTAAAGACAAGTCCGCTGAGGCTGGTGTTGTAGAGGAGGATAGTGAAGGGGAGTTTCTATTAGTTGCTGATTCTCAGTCCAGGTCCAAAGATAAGTGGGTCATGGATTCGGGTTGTTCGTTTCATGTTACTCTAACCAGAGACTGGTTCTCCACGTATAAGTCTATATAAGGTGGGGTTGTCTTGATGGGTAATGATGCTGCTTGTACGGTAGTGGGAGTTGGAACAGTCCGTGTGAGAATGTATGATGGATCTATTAGAACCTTGAGTGATGTTCGTCACGTCCCGAATTTGAAAAAGAACTTGATTTCTCTAGGTACCCTTGAGTCTAATGGGTACAAGTACATTGATGAAGGTGGAGTCATGCGGGTCAGTAAGGGTGCTTTAATTGTGATGAAAGGAAATAGGGTTGGTACTTTGTATGAGCTTGCAGGTACAACCGTGACAGGTGCAGTTGCTGTTTCCACATCTGCTATGGCAGATGCAAAAATCACAAGACTATGGCACATGAGAATGGGTCATATTGGTGACAAAGCATTGTCTGAGCTGAGTAAGAGGGGACTTCTTTGTGGTCAGTCAACAGGACTAATGGAATTCTTTGAGCACTGTATTTATGGGAAGCAGAAGAGAGTCAGCTTCAAGTCAGCAGTGCATCAGACCAAGGGAATGTTAGACTACATTCATTCTGATCTGTGGGGACCATCCAGAGTGGTTTCTAAAGGTGGGTCCAGGTATCTTCTAACGTTCACTGATGACTACTCACGTAAAGTTTGGGTCTATTTTCTGAAGCAGAAAAATGAAGTTTATGATATCTTCAAGAAGTGGAAAATTCTGCTTGAAAAACAGACAAGGAAGCCGATCAAGAGGTTGAGGACTGATAATGGTCTTGAGTTTGTCGAAGGGGACTTTACTAAATTTTGTGAAGATCAGGGCATAGTCAGACACAGGACATGTACAGGTCGACCTCAGCAAAATGGAGTGGCTGAAAGATTAAACAGGACGTTACTTGAGAAGGCTCGATGTATGCTTTCTAATGCAGGTTTAAAGAGAGAATGGTGGGTAGAAGCAGTTAGCATGGCTTGCTACCTTGTGAACAAGACACCGCATTCTTCATTACAGATGAAGACTCCTGAGGAGGTATGGTCTGATTCAACTTCTGATTATTCTCAGATTAAAGCTTTTGGTTGTCCTGCATATGCATATGTTAATGATGGAAAGCTTGAGCCTAGGGCCAAGAAGTGCATCTTTCTTGGTTATACGTCAGGTGTGAAGGGATATAGATTGTGGGATCCATGTGCTCAGAAGTTTCTGACTAGTAGAGATGTTACTTTCGATGAGTCTGCTCTACTTAATCAGCCACACAAACCCTCCATTGACAGAGATTCAGTTCAGGTTGAGACACCTGATGATACAGAAATACAGTCAGATCAGCAGATTGTTCAGCTAGAGAGTATTCCAGCATCTCAGGTACGGGTTTCTGATGTTGTTACTAATAATGCAGAAACAGGTCAGCAGGTGGAGAATAATGCTATAGCTGGTGGTAGACCGAGGCGACAGATCAGGCCTCCAGAGAGATATGGGTATGAGGAGATGATTGCCTATGCTGTCACTACTGCTGAGACATTAGATGACAGTGAGCCGACTTCATGTA
Organism: Simmondsia chinensis; assembly: GCA_018398585.1. NCBI lineage: Eukaryota > Viridiplantae > Streptophyta > Magnoliopsida > Caryophyllales > Simmondsiaceae > Simmondsia > Simmondsia chinensis. Next base: position 4,758,136 of record JAGTTD010000008.1, on the reverse strand, counting down.
CAGAGGCCGTATCGAGATCAGATGCTGAGAAGCGGCTCGTTGCTATGAATGAGGAGATGCAGTCTCTTCATAAAAATCAGACTTGGGAACCGGCGAAGCCTCCAACAGGAAAAAGACTAGCTGGATACAAGTGGGTCTTCAGGAGAAAAGACGGCATTCCTGGAGTTGAAGATGCACGGTACAAGGCACGTTTGGTAGCTAAAGGCTACAGTCAGGTACAAGGTGTTGATTTTCATGATATTTTCTCACCTGTAGTTAGACATACTTCGATTCGTGCATTATTGTCTTTGGTTGCCATGCATGACTTTGAACTTGAACAATTGGATGTAAAAACTGCATTCTTGCATGGTGAACTAGAAGAGAGTATCTTTATGCATCAGCCCGAGGGTTTTGTTGTTGAAGGAAAAGATGATCATGTGTGCTTGCTTAAAAGGTCTTTATATGGTTTAAAGCAATCTCCTAGGCAGTGGTATAGGAGATTTGATCAGTTCATGACAAGTCATGATTATATCAGGAGTAAGTACGACAGTTGTGTGTACTTCAGAAAGACAGATTCAGGCTTTGTTTATTTGCTTTTGTACGTTGATGATATGTTGATTGCAGCACGAGATATGAAAGATGTCGATAACTTGAAATCAATGCTGAAGAGTGAATTTGAGATGAGGGATCTTGGAGCAGCTAAGAAGATATTAGGCATGGAAATTCGTAGAGACCGAGAAGCTGGAAAATTATACTTATCTCAGGAGAAGTATATTGAGAAGGTGTTAGACAGGTTTCATATGAAGGATGCTAACCCGGTTAGCACGCCCTTAGCAGCTCATTTCAGACTCTCAGCGTTAGATTCGCCTCAGACTGAGGAGGACGTCAGGTACATGTCTTAGATTCCTTATTCTAATGCAGTGGGCAGTATTATGTATGCGATGGTTTGCACGCGTCCAGATATTGCTTTTGCAGTGAGCAGAGTGAGTAGGTACATGGCGAATTCGGGCAGAGAACATTGGCATGCAGTAAAGTGGATTCTCAGGTATCTTCGTGGAACCTCTGATTTGTGTTTGGAATATGGGAAAAGTAAGTGTTGTTTGGTTAGGTATGTAGATTCTGATTATGATGGAGACCTTGATAAGAGGAAGTCCACTTCAGGGTATGTGTTTTGTTTAGGTGACACAGCTATCAGTTGGAGAGCGTGTTTACAGTCTGTTACAGCACAGTCTGCTACCGAGGCCGAGTACATGGCACTAACAGAAGCATTCAAAGAAGCCGTCTGGTTGAGAGGATTGATCAGTGAAATCAGTGTCGAGCAGGGGTCAGTTAGAGTATACTGTGATAGTCAGTCCGCTATTCACCTAGCGAAAGATCAGATGACTCATCACGACCAAACGAAACATATAGATGTGAAGCATCACTTTATCAGAGATCTGATTGACGAGCGGAAGGTGGAGTTGAGGAAGATTGGAACTGAAGATAACCCAGCTGACATGTTCACAAAAGTTCTACCAGGAAGCAAGTTCGAGCATTGCTCGAATTTGGTGGGTCTTTCAGTTTGATGTATGTTAGCCCCGGTTGAGGGGGCGTTTGTGGAGAAGGTGGAGTTGTTTTATTGTTGATGTTAATTTTGAGCCAAGGTGGAGATTTGTTAGGTAAATGTCTCAAATTACTTGGCGTATTAAGGAGAAGGACCGTGGAAAGCCCGATCGATCGGGTGGAGCTCGATCGATTGGGAAAGTTACATAAAAGAGGGACGCGTCCAGAGAGCAGGCCGATCGATCAGGACTTCCCGATCGATCGGGAAACAGGGTTTCTGCGCATCTATAAATACGGACGAGGGTACGTCACAAAATTTATCCAAAAGAAAAAAGAGAGGTATTTCCCTTGCGGCGCCGCACCAATAAATTGAGAGTGAGAGAGAATATTGTAATTCTTCTTCTTCTTTTGATTTAATAATAAAAGTTTCAATCTTTGCTTGTGGTTTTCTCCCCTTTCGATTGTAAAGGGGTTTCTACGTAAATCATTGTGTCTATTATTTCATTTCTCTTTTAGTCCGACTGTTTCTCGTTATTGTCGTGGTATTTGATTCGATTAAGATCCGAGTAAATTGTTTATTTCCGCACAGGGTCAGGTCGAATTTTAGGTTGATCAATCATGTTATTTTGATAATATATTTATTTGATCTTGAAATTTAGTACTAAAACTAAGTATTTTATTTAGATTCTATGGATTTCTATTTGGGTCATTTCAGGATGTAGGATGGGTTTGGTTCGGGTCTCGGGTCATCACGGGTAGGGTCATTTCGGGTTTTGGGCCAGCTTGTGTCGGGTCAACTTAGGATCAGGTCAAATTTGGAAGGGTTTATTTTTGGGTTCGAGTCACAATAAATTTTAAAATTTTCGGGTTAGGGTCGAGTCGGGTAGCGGGTCGAGTCATCATGTCGGGTTATATTTTGCTGGCTCTAGTTGTAGAGTTTGGTTTATAATCAAATGATATCATATGATATTTGAGTTTTTCTTAACAATTTCATGTTGTATCTAGATAATTCTGTTAAGGGATTAATTTTTTCAAAAGTTTAAATTAATGGGTAAAAAATATAGGAATAAGTTTATACTCAATCGAACAAGTTTATGTTATTTTATGGACGAAAAGTTGTGGTTGCCTAGGTATCTTTGACTTTTATTTCTTTTAAATTTCGAGGTCAACATAGAAAAAGGAAAATGATTCGTACATAATAATTTGTTGAAAAATAGTTATATCACAGAATACTTTCAATAATTACTTTTTATCATAGAATAATTATTCTATATTATATGTATTTATGTTCAAATCGTGTCATTTTACATATATTCCTATTTCGATGACAAGATTTTAGGGTTTAAAATAAGTTTAATTAATTACTACTTCTTTCTTCAGTAATTGAGGCGTTTGGGTCAGCTTAAATACATTTCATGTAATTCATTTTATATTAATATAATATGGTCATTTATATTATATATGTATGTAGGAGTTTACTATATATCACACTTAGTAGTTATTACTTCAATTATACAAGGTGATAATTAAGCCGTAGAAATAAACCGATAAAACACCTTATCTTTAAAAGGTATCATTGCCAAATTGGGGCCCTTTTTCTTGATTGCAATCTTGACTAACTTATATCAAGTATTTTGCTACGAGGATAAGAAGAGCAGTCCACCACCAGCATGATCGATTATCCAAAGCTAGCAGTCCATTCCTTCATTCTATTACCCACCTGAAAGTGAGAAATCGTGACTATACTCAAAAATTAAAGACCTATTTGCTAATTGCAGTTTTTGGTTTTGAAAAACTAAAAATCAAGTTTTCTTATTTAATGGTGATGATTCTATTATGATCGAACAGATTACAATGATGGATTAGGAATAGCATTGACCTAATTTCCTACCAGCTTCATCCCTATCTTTGCGGCACTAGTTTCACTCTCCCCTTCTAATCCTGATACTTCCTATTTTCTTTGTAGTGATAATATATATAGTCATCTAGCACTTGTTTTTGTAATCCGGTTTTTTCAGATTGGAATGCTGTTGTATTTTTGTTTTCTTAAGATCCCTGATTTTATACAGGTTGACCCAGGTCCTATTTATACGAATTGCATGTATTATATTGCGATTTTGTCACTAACTATCGAAAAAAATTATCTTATCTTTTTTCCTATTTTTAATTTTCACTCAAATTGAGAACACATGCATGGAAAACAAATTTTAAATAGCAAGTCAAACTTATATCCCAAATATATATATTTTTTATTTTCTAAAAAAATTACCCCAAAAAAAAAAAAAATACATATTAACATGCTAAAATATGACCATATCATAATACCAATAACATGCCACAATACAAGGAGCACTTCAACTCTCTGACTTCAAACCCAAGCCTCTCTTCTCCTTTTTGGGGGGCATAGACCCATAAATAAGGCCCTCCACCACAAGAGGCTGACACCGGTGGCTTCAGTGGCAGTCGTGGTGGCCTGGAGGCGACAACAAGCATGGTGGCGACCGCCAAGCATGTCGATTTCGGGTTGATTTTGAGGGTTGCTGGGGTGTTTTCAGTGGTGGTTGTGTCAAGTCTCGTGCTTTATTCTGCTTCTTATAGTAATAGCTTGCCCGGGCTGAGTAAGTTCAGGTTCTCTTCATCAAGTTTTTGCAAGCAACAAGGAGATTTTCCTGTGAGTTTGTTTCTAACTCTTATTTCGTTGGAAAATTATCTCTTAGGTACAGTTAGATTTAGATATTTACGATTTGGGTACTGTGATATTTTAATATATATAATAAGGTATAATAATATTTGAATATTTTAGCACTTAGGTACCTTATGTCGGAATTTGATAAATTTCAATGAAACTAACCAATTTATAGAGAAAATGCTGATGGGATACATGATTACAATAATTATATGGGTCATATATCAATGTTTTGCAAACTTTTGTGAATTCCGATAAAAAGTATACTGAATTTTGATGTAAGCTATCTCTATAGTAAGGGTTCTTTTTTTTTTTTAATCTGAAAACCACCTACATTTCAGGTGAGGTATTTGAAAACTACCTAACTTTTTTAATTTTTTTGAAGTCATATCTAAACTTTTCAAAAAATTTTCAACGTCACACATAATGCTAACACCGTTAATTTTCTATTAAAAAAAATATGAAATTACCAAACTACCCTTAATAAAACTTATTTTTTTATCAATGAATTATAAACAAGTTTATAAATAAAAAATTCTAAATTTTTTTGGTGGCAAAAGCAGCAGCGCTCCGAACCCTTAACAATTTTACAAATTCAAAAGTGAAGGGCAATTTTGTCATTTGCAAAATACATTACTTAATATAATTTAATTAAATTAAGTTAAACGTAGCGTTTTGATGCATTTATACCCAAAACGTGGTGTTTCATTCGATGGAAAGTTAACGGTGTTAGTATTAGGTGTGATATTGAAATTTTTTTGAAAAGTTTAGGTGTGATTTTAAAAATTATAAAAGTTAGATAATTTTCTGATATTTCATCTAGAATGTAGGTAGTTTTAAGTAAAAAACTCATATAATAATATAAAGTGAATTATTCAAGGTGTGCTTAACATAACTTCGACATCACTGTTACCAAAAAGGGCACTAATCAAAACTTGTTTTAAACCCTTAAAATCTCAAAATTGATCTTGTCCCGAAAAAATTCCAAAATTTAGAGAATTATTATGAAATAGGGGAGAGTTAATGAAAAGGGTAACGGTAGATCAAAGGCCAGAGTGTGAGTCAACATTTTGTTTTTTTTCTTTTCTGTTGTGCGCTTTTATGTAGATTGGCTCAGGCCTCATACTTGCAAGTTTGCTTGTTTTATATTGCGGCTCATGTTGATAATTATCCTAAAACAAAGCATGAGAATGAACTCAAAGCACCTTAATAGACTTGGTACCAATTTGGTATTATTACAAACACCTTTGTTTATCCCTTCCATTAGAACTTCGAAGTTAAGCTTGCTTGGGCGAGAGCAGTATTAGGATGGGTGACCTTCTGGGAAGTCCTCACCCTCAGGTTGGGGCACTCGAAAACAGCCTCTCTTCAGGAGTAATATCCTGAAGGGGGAAGGCTGTGTATATCCGACCCCCCAGACCCTGCTTAGGCGGGAGCCCTTGGGGCATTGGGTATGTTGTTGCTTGTTGCTAGAGTTAGTTTATCTTCTTCATGATTAATTTGGACTCTTATCCTATTATTTTAGGACTCATTTGGTGTTAATTTTTGCTTCTTTTTCCAGTTTTCAGAAAATCAAAAATTGAATATTTGTTAGTTGTTAGAAAATATGTCCAGGAAGAAAAACCAAATTTTCATCACTTTTCGGAAAAAATGTTATATTTACCTAGTTTGAATGTTAAATTTACGCACCAATAATATAATAAAAGATCCTTCGTTTATGAAAAGATAATATTAAAAATATTACTTTAACTCTTCATTTTTGCCATGCGTAATATACATTATCTTCAAATAAAAAGTTATGAGAAGTGGATTATCCTCTTAATTTTTTTTGATATTTGAGTAAGCATAAACACTTAAACACAAATAAGCAGTCAGATTACAAGAATAATGTACAATCAATTGAAAAAGAACGCTAAATCAACAACCCATATTTGATGCTCAAAAAACAAAAGAGTAGTGAAATTGCCCTCCTACACCTTGATGATCTGCAAAACCGACAACACCCACAAAACTAGAATTATCGGCTCCACAAGGAAAAAAACAATCCATGACATCTAGACCAACATCTAATACAATCAACATACCTTGGTACTTCATCAGGACTATACGAAAGAAATTATTTTTCCTTCTCTTATTTAGTTGGCATAAACTTATTATTATTATTATTATTATTATTTTGATATTGATGTTTCTCTCAAATGGGAGAAATTGAATAACTAAAAGGCAGTAGTTGAACTCCAATTTCAAAACGTTACATCATGTTGTGAATCAAACACCCAAAGTCATATTCATTGGAAGTTCACCTATAGAAAATCATTTTTCAGAAATTGTAATTTTATGGAGGTGCAATTATCTACATAAACTTAACGCGCTTTAGAAGTTGGCACAGGTGTAGGCGTTTAGATTCTGGTCTTGTGGATTTTCTCAGGTTCCGTTTTGATGGGTGCATCGGCTTTTGCATCGAAAGTTTTTCTCTCTAATTATCAAACAAAATGAAGGTCAAATTAGCTTATTTTAGAGCTAACATTAATTTTGCAATTTTTATTTTTTTTGGGGTTTCATGTTACTCTCAATCATGAGGCTATTATTTCTTTTATTTCCTTTATACTGGTAAGAAAGTAGCGTTAGAGTTGTCTCTTAGGAAGGCCTCGCTCTAACGCATCAACCATAACAGTAAGGCTTAGATATGACTTAGGCTGAGGAAACAAATTGGATACAAAATCAATTTTTATGACATTGCTTTGTAACCCAGTTAGTTATCGAATTAGCCTTCCTATAGCAATGGTTGAGAGTGACTATAATTCCATCTTACGTTGTCCTTCGCACGTCTTGGATAATGTTCTAGTTTGCTAAGGAGGACTCAATTTCTCATTAAGAGCCTTGATAACTGTTTCACTACACTTTTCTACTTATCCCAAACTAATTGGATTTGTCTATAGATATTTCTTCAAACTTAGACTCAACCGAATTTTTACCCAATTTGTCTATAGATATTCCTCTGACCACCACAACCACCTCCCCTAACCAAACACCCCCCCCCCCCCCCCCCCCCCAAGCAACCACCACCCCACAGCCACCGCCCAACCCCCAACCTACCCACGACCCTCCCCTGACCCCGGTAAGCAACCCCTACCCACCAGCACCACCTCCACCACCCCAATGCCTCCCCCTGACCACCATAACCACCACCACCATCTACCCCTCTGACCGCCATCACCACCTCACAACAGCCCCCTCACCACCACCAACATCACCACCCCTGACGGTAACCACCACCTCCCTCCCCTGCTTTGACCCCACGACCACCACCACCACCCCAACCCCCCCGACCACTACCATCATGTCTCAACTTCATCAGCATAACTCGACACCACAGCCATTACAGGGTCGGTACTAGGTAAGCAATAACCGGCTGGTCCCAGGTTAGACTCCCCATCCTTGTAACTATACGCTAAGGTCGTTAGGTTCTATTTGAATTTCTATTTGATTTCTCCTTTGTCCTTGTACTATGTGATATTGATTGTGGTTGCTATTGATATCGCTGTGTCTACTATGCCCTTGTATCTTGTATCCTGTGATTGAATGCATGTCTAACCAGGCTTGCTGATAGTAGTTTATGAACTCTTCTACTAATGGAGCTCAAAGCTTGAGGCCATCTTCAAAAGGGTTAGGGAAGAGATGGAACAGTCGGTTAGAAGAGGGGAACCTGCGATTTGGGACATTAAATGTTGGCACCTTAATGAAGAAGAGTTTTGAAGTGGCCTAAACAATGATGAGAGAAAGATCAACATCCTGTGCCTTCAAGAGACTAGATGGGTGGGCACAAAAGTAATGGATGTGTTAGGATATAAATTATGGTATGCGGGCCAAGTTTGGGGGAGGAATGGAGTGGGTATTATCGTGGATAACCTCTTAAAGGACAAAGAAGCGGGGATGACTTGGACTAGTCATATGATCATTAGCACCAGGTTAGTTTTAGATGTGGAGATATTGAATGTTATATGTGCATACGCTCCATAGATTGGGCAGATAGAGAAAAAGAAGGCTAGATTCTGGAAGGACTTAGATTTAACAATGCAAGGCATACCCCAAAGTGAAGAAGCTGTGATTGGTGGTGATTTCAATGAGCATGTGGAAGCCAGCATGGAAGGTTATGCATCCTACCATGGAGGCATTGGTCTTGGAAAGAATGACGAGGCTAAGACCCTGTTAGACTTTGTCGTCACTTATGAGTTAACGGTTGCCCACACCTTTTTAAGAAAATGTGAGGAGCACATCATCATGTATCCATGCGGTGGAGCAAAGACCCAAATTGACGACAAACTTCTAAGAAAGAGGACTCAAAAAGATCGTAGGGATTGCAAGGTTATCCCCGAGGAAGACCTCTCCACACAGCACAGAGTATTTTGTACTGATGTTAAGACCAAGAGAAGGGCCAAAAAACCCATGAAACCATCACAGCCACGCACCCATTGGAGGGATCTAAAGGGGGACAAGTCTCAAGTCTTTAAGGAAAGAGTCGAGGCTGAGCTTGGGGAGGATTACGAGGGAGATTTAAACCACAATTGGAACCAAATAGCCCAAAAGATCAAAGACATGGCACACGAAGTTCTAGGTGTATCAAAGGGTGGGGCACCAAACAACAGAGAGACTTGGTGGTGGAGCAAGGAGGTGTAGGAAAAGATTAAAGCGAAATGAGAATGCATCAAGGAGTCCAAAGTGGAGACGAGGACAAGAGGCAACAGTATAAACAAGCCGAGAAGAAAGCTACGACAGCAGTGAGAGATGCACAATCTAAAGCATTCGAGGATTTCTACAAAAGGTTGGATACTGAAGAGGGAGCTAAAGCCCTCTATAGAATCGTAAGAGCGAGAGAGAGGAGGACTAGAAACCTAGACCAAGTAAGGTGCATAAAGAAGGCAGATGGCCAAGTGCTTGTGGACGAGCAACAAATTAAAACTAAGAGATGTATCCCCAGGAGAAGTACAAGCACCTGATGAGCACCACACCTACTGCTACTGCACGAGGATTAGACCCGAGGAAGTTAGCGAAGTCTTGAAGAAGATGGGTACGGGTAAAGCAGTCAGCCCAGATGAAATACCCATTGAGGCATGGAAATGCGCAAGAGAAATGGTATCAGACGGCTGCCAAACTATTTAACCAAATTCTTCATGGAAAGAAGATGCCTGATGAGTGGAGGGAGATTAGGTTAGTTCCAGTCTATAAGAACAAATGCGACATCCAGAGTTGTTCCAACTGCAGAGGTATCAAACAAATGAGCCAAACTTTAAAATTTTGGGAGCGGGTCGTAGAAAGAAGGCCACTACAATGAACAGGGGTCTCAGAGAATCAATTTGGATTTATGCCTGGCAAGTCGACGATAGAAGCCCTTCACCTCCCAAGGAGGACTATAGAGTACTACAGAGATAGACAAAAGGACCTCCACATGCTTTTCATTGACTTAGAGAAGGCATATGATAGAGTGCCGAGAGAGGTCCTATGGAGGGTCCTGGAAGAGAGAGACATCCCCCATCCCTATATATGGGTCATTAAAGACATGTACAAAGACGCACAAACCAATGCGCATCCAACGGAAGGGGAGACAAACGCTTTCCCCATTACTGTTGAAGTACACCAAGGATCTGCCTTAAGTCCCTTTCTGTTTATTCTGGTTATGGACGAGGTCACTAAGCACCTCCAAGGGGACGTGCCTTGGTGCATGCTTTTTGCGGACGATATAGTCCTGGTGGGAGAGTCTAGGGAGGAGGTGAATGAGAAGCTAGAACTATGAAGAATGGCATAAGAATCGAAAGGGTTAAGACTCAGTAGATCTAAGACTAAGTATATGGAACTCAAGTTCTGTACCTCTATCATGCCAAGCATAGAAAACTTCAAGATTGGATTAGAGTGCATACTGCAGAAAGAGTGCTTTAAATACTTGGGCTCCTTGGTGCAATAAGACGGAGAAGTGGACGCAGATATTAACAACCGGATTAAAGTAGGTTGGCATAAATGGAGGATGGCATCTGCAATACTGTGTGATAGGAGGTTCTCGCTAAAGTTAAAGGGAAAATACTATAAGACGGCAGTGAGACCGGCTATGACCTACGGGGCAAAGTGTTGGCCAGTTAAGCACCAATACACATAGAAGATGAAGGTGGCGGAAGTGAGAATGCTGAGATGGATGTGTGAACACACAAGGAAGAATAGGATCAAGAACGAAGTTATAAGAAGTAACTTAGGCGTGACCCTAATAAAGGATAAGCTGTAGGAGCAATGTTTGCGGTGGTTTGGGCATGTGAGGAGGAGACCAAGCACTGCCCCTGTCAGGAGATGTGAACAGCTTCGTATTACAGGCAGGAAGAGAGGAAGAGGCTGGCTAAATAAGAGTTGGATGGAAGCAATTCGATAGGACCTCGCCTATCTAGACCTAAGTGAGGAGATAGCCCTAGATAGAGTTCAGTGGAGAATTAGGATGAGTGTAATTGATGTAGCGATTTAGGAGCAGCGAGCACTTTTAAGCTAGTGCTAGTGCCTCTAGAGGCTTGTTGCATGCCTGTTTGTACATATGCAATTTTTCCTTGCTACTCGTTATTTATACTATATATATGCTTGCATTTTATCAGTAGGGGGGCTCTCATCCCTTGAGGCTTGTTTGCTTTTTCTTTGCTCTTGCTACTATGCTTTTGTGCCTCCATGCTTTCATACTTTTCATGCTTTTCATGCTCTCCATATTTCGATACTCTTCACGCTTATTAGGTTGAGGGTCATCAGAAAAAACCTCTTGTTAGGATACCACCCTGATGGGGTAGGGCTGCGTACATCCTCCCACCCCCCCCCCCCCCCCCCCGGCCGACCCTGCTCACGCGAGAGCCCTTGAGGCATTGGACTTGTTGTTGTTGTTGATAATTAAGCATTATCCTGTTGGCACAGAAAAACGTGGGTGATATCATGATTAGGGTTCCTGAATAAACAGAAGGGGAGATTGGAAGCGAAAGGGAGACGGAAAAGAGAGAAAGAGAGAGAGAGAGAGAGAGTTAGAAGAGATGGGAGATAGAATTGAGAGAATAGAGATGAGAGAAGATAAAATTCAATAGTATTTTATTTTTGATGAATAGAGGAGAGACATTGCCTCCTATTTATACACAACTACCTTTCTAACAACTAGCTTCATAGCCCAAAAACCTAGGCACGCCCCCCTATGGATGTGACCTGCCTGTGACACTGCCGTTGTAACTGTTGCCATTGTGACTATTGCGTCGGCCTTGATTGCCAATGACCAAGCCCCATGACCGTGCAAATATCCGACTTCATGACAGGTGATTACCCAAGAACACTGTCATACAAAAGGCTCCCAAAAGCAGCATTCTTCTTCCTAAGCTCTCTCGATCTAAAACCCTAACACAAGCATAGAAAGATTCAGACTTGTAGACACCATTCTTATTGAGACATCCTCCAAGTGGGTTTGTGACCCTTTTTTTAAGTATAATTGTGACCTAACTTAACAAAACTTTAAAGTCACTGATTCCCTTATGCTGGATCTTGTCAATTCTGTCTTAGAACAAATCACGTGCCCTAGGTGCTCCATAAGTGCCGATGTTTCAGGCGCATAGTCATTGCCATCAACTCGACTTGGTCTAACTCGTTAAATCCAAATGGTACTAAGGAGACACGTAGGCTTCTTTGATAATTGAAAAGCTAAACTAGTCTTTCTTCTTGGCCTGATTTCCTAAGGATATTTAATAAACAAAGTAATTCGAAATATCTAGAATTTCCATTTAACACCTCAATATGCTTAACCTGATGAGTGAAGGCCCGTGATTAGTTTTTCACTCTAATACCCCCCCTTTCCCATTGGACTTGAATATGGATATTGCACCGACCATTTTTATACCTTGTGCTTAAATTATATTAATATTGAAAGCGTGGGCTGTTGAGATTCAAACTTGTGACCTCTTTATCATCAAAGCTCTGATACCATATCATGAAGCCAACTTTTCCAAAAGTTTAAGCTGATGGGTGAAGGCTCATCATTGGTTTTTGATGGGAAAAAGAATGGTCAACTTGGCATTCAAGCTAAAATGGAGTAGGCGAATGGGGCTGAGCATAAAGATCATTGGGCGAGCCGTGGAGCATCCGATGCTGAGCTCCCCCCATTACCAGCATGCGAGTTGCCCACTCCAGGGCGAGCTCCACTGGATGAGCTCCCGAGCATCCCATGCCGAGCTCGCCCTTTACCAGTTGGCAAGTTTCCCTCCCTCCCGAGCTTCCAACCATCCCTTGCCGAGCTCCACCCATTATCAATGGGCGAACTTCCCTCCCCCCTGCGAGCTCCAATGGGAAAGTTCCTACACTTGTGCCCCTAACAGTCCAGTGAACCACTAAGGTGACACATGTGCCAAAGGTGCTCGCCATACATTAAGTAATCACTTGCAACCACTACTTTTGAGTAACCACCAATCAAACCGCTATAATAGTGCCACTTGTCTAAGTTGATAACCCTAAGTAAAACCCCACCTACTATAAATAGGAGGAAGATAAGCCAGGAGGCAAGCGGAAATCCCATAAAGAGCTTGGTCGCCTTCCCATCACTTAAGAGCTTGAGCTCGACCTTTCCTACCAAAAAACCTACTCAAAAATAACAAAACAATTTTATAATCTAACACTCAAAACAAGAACAACAAGCCCAATACCTCAAGGGTTCCCGCATATGCAGGGTCTGGGAATGTGGAATATACGCAGTCTTACTCCTCCAGGGTGCTACCCTAAAGAGAGGCTGTGTCCAAAAATCCCCAACCTAGAAAGTATAAAAGCATCTAAGTATAAGAGTATAAGAGTACAAAATTAACGGCACAAAGCAAGCATATAGAAAGTATAAAGCAGCAATAGACAATAAAGCGACAGAGCAACATAACAGTATGCCCAACCTAATCTTCATTAACCCCAAGTCAATGTAACTCGGTAAAGACTAATAAGACCTTAGGCAGTTTCGTGACCGCTTAGAATAAGGGTAGACCATGATGCAATATATGATATATGCAGGTATTTGAGCAGTATCCAAACTTCATGTTTGGATCGAAAACACGAATTAAACTGAGTTATTTGATCGAGGACATGGTTAAACTTAGAGTGATGAACACATTTAAAATATTAAAATAGCAGTCCAAATCAAAACTGCATAACAAACCAGATAGCATTACTAAAGTTTGTCTTCCTTACTATTGTCTACACAATCAATTTACAACTTAGACCTACTCTTTCTAATTTGGTAAGGGTTTCAACCGATGAATTCCCTCTCAATATCTTATATTATATACCTTGTGTTGGGTTCAGGTTTTGGGATCGTGGTTTTTCCCTCTAGTCGAGAGAGGGTTTCCACCTTAATATCGTTGTATTATTTTGTTTGTTTTTCGCTTTCCTAGTGCTTGTGCTGATATTTCTCAACACCTTGATCATGTGTAGGAGAAGGAAGAAGCAGAAAATGAAGAAGCAAAGCTAAGAAAAGTTCTAGAAAGCGCTTCAATGCCAAACAAAACAGTCATACTAACAACGTTAAATGAAGCATGGGCAGAACCAAACTCCATATTTGATGTCTTTATGGAAAGTTTCGTAGTTGGAAATGACACACTTTGGCTCACGAAACACCTTCTCATAGTCGCTGTGGACCCTAAGGCCTACGCTCGATGTTTAGATTATCGACTCCATTGTTACTTTCTCCAAGGGCAATCTGGTAATTTCTCCCGACTAGCGCAATTTATGAGTCCTACGTACATGGAGATGATGTGGAAGAGGCAAGAGTTCTTGTCAACAGTGTTAAGTATGGGATACAACTATGTGTTTACGGTATGCTTCTGAACATAAAGGAGCTGTTGTTACACAATTTATTAGCCAAATATTACCTAATTGAGCACAAATGAGTTGAACTTAGATCCAACATAAATGAGCCTAGCTAGACAAGATGTGTTTAGCTTATAGCTTGCTAAGTTGGGTTTGAGCTCATCCCAGTTGAGCCCAGCTCGAGCCCATAACAAGTTAAGCTTGACCACATAGTTTCCAAGCTTAACAACGCTTTTAGTCAAGCTCAATACGAGTTAAATGTTGACAATCTGAGCATTTAGCATGATGAGTTCGGACTCAGCTCAACTGATTACGCCCCTAGACAAAATAGGCTAGTCATTTTCGACCTAGTCTATGGTCCAATGTACAAAAAAATGTCATTTCAATTTGCTTTTTTTTTTTTTGGCAGGACACTGACATCATGTGGCTACGTAATCCATTCCCATACTTTTATCAAGAAGCAGATCTCCAAATCTCTTGTGACCGCTTCAACGGAAACTCCTTCAACATGAGGAACCCAACCAACAACGGGTTCAGTTTTGCGCGATCTAATAACCGCACTATTCAGTTCTACAAGTTTTGGGTCTCATCAAGAAAAACGTTCCCCGGTTTACACGAACAAGCCGTCTTAGATAAGATCAAGCATGATCCTTTCACTAAGCAACTTGGACTAAAAATGAGATTTTTGGATACAAATTATTTTGGTGGGTTTTGTCAAAAGAGCAAAGATTTTAACCATGTATGCACTATGCATGCCAATTGTTGTGTAGGATTGGATAAGAAAATCTATGATTTGAAGCTTGTGTTGGAGGATTGGAAAATGTACATGTCTTTGTCACCTAGCCAAAGAGCAAGAGAAAAGTTCCATTGGAGAAGTCCAATGAAATGTTAAATATTCTGGGTTTTTTATGTCAAGGGTCTCTATTGTCGATTGTGTTAATTTAGTCATTTTACTGTTAGTTGTGTAACTTTAGTTCATGTGTAATCTACACTGTGTCAAGTTAGTCTTTTAGAGTAAAATCTAAGTTAAGTTAGCGATAGGCTGATCGGGTCAATAAGTGCGCTTTTATTGGGTTACTTGCATTTGACATATGACTGGACTGTTAAAAAATGATGTCATTAACTTAACTCAGTTTCACCATAGGAACAAATTGGCACAATTTAAAGTATAATAACTAAATTGACATAGTGGGTAAAGTATAGCGACCTTTGAAATAAATAACACTAAATATAATATTTTTGTTTGTTAGACACAATAATTTGGTGCTCGAGACTCCATGCGTGAGTATAAGAGGTTGTATATTTGAGTTGTGACATAGAAGAGACCAAAGCCAATATTGCAAATGTAAATCTTGTAGTACTTAGATATTTATCAGCTTCAATAAAATTTGTTAGCGAATTTGTGAAGTATATGACTAATTTAACCTTGTTGAATTTCAGATCGGGATAGAGTATTTACCACTACACCAACCCCGCGACCTCTTAATGAAGGGTATATGCTAATGTTGTAATGTTGTTGCTCATGCTTATGGTGATATATCCATGTAGTGTCTTTTTTTTTTTTCTTGATTGTTTGTTTTTATTTTGACCTATTTTCTTGTTTTTCATTGACTCTTTTTACTTTTGTTTCCCAATTCTTGCTTTTATGTGGGTTGACTGTGGCCTCATTTGTACGAGCAGCCCATTTTGTACTGCGACCATGTCACTAGCTATTGAAAAAAAAAAGTTGCTAATACTTATTGTCAACTTTTGTGGGGTTTTAGACTTGAGCCACAAAATTGGTGATGTGAGATTCAAAGCCTAAGTTGGGTCTCATTCTAAAACTAATTAATATTAGTTAGGTGAAGTAATGCATTATGCTTATGTATTTATCTCTTCTCTCTTACAACTTAGAACTAAGATTTCTTAATAAACCACAAGGGACCTCCATAACATAAAGGCTTGGACTCTAATATCTCACTGACCCTCTACAATACATAGGTAGTTTTGCAGATGATAAGTTGAGTCCGAGTTTGTTAGGTGTGGCACTCTTTATTTTAATATTATGCTAATCAAGTTGTTGGTGTTCTTCCGAGTTCTAAAACCAATTTCTATTCGGTTAAAGTTCTCAAAACACTCTTGTTAAAGTTGATCTGATAAAACCTAACCTCTTGACAGCCTCAGTTCCAAAACCCGTTGTTTTAACTTTACTGTTTTTAGGTTATCATCTTTAAATCCGGTTTTAACTTCAACAATAACTTAGTTTATTTTAGGATCTTGTAAACGGTGGTCTTTAAAATTGATGCTCTAAGCTTTGATTCGAGATTACATGCGACAATAGAAGACAATAACGAAATAAAGGATAGTACACACGATTTTAACGTGGTTCGGCCCTAAATGGCCTACTCCACGGTCCCCCTACCACTAGAGAACTCTATTTTATTAATCATTTAAGCTTTACAACTGCGTAAATGGTACAAAGCGCTTTCCACATCAAAACCTAAGCTATTAGTTACACACCTCTCTTTATACAACCCTTTACAACCGAATCAGTAAATAATAAAAGAGAGAGTAAGAGAAATTTACCAACTCCGAGCCGGTAGCTACTGTACCATCACGATCCCAGATCCCCGAGACGATCCGCCTTCGTGGTTCCCAGCACCGACGAGCTCCATCCCTTACCAGCTAGGTTTTGGCACCATAAACCCCTAGGGCAAACCCTACTAACACCCCATAGAGGTTGAAGATATACATGGTGGTGAGAGAGGAGAGAGAACCGGCGAAAAAATCACCCCAAAAATGACCCACACCACTCTCTCCTCAGAACCCCTTTTTATAAGCAAAAAAGCAATCCAAGTGATTTAAATCTGAACTGTCCAAGGGCACCAAAAAATGAAGGGCCCAGATGTCACCCCAACACCGGCCACTCCCATGGCGACACGTGGCAGTGCCGAGGAGGGAAAAAAATGGGAAGCTTCCCCAGGAAGCTTCGTACTGTTGTTTTAAAAAAACGGCTAAATA
The DNA here is from genome assembly GCA_018398585.1 of Simmondsia chinensis. NCBI lineage: Eukaryota > Viridiplantae > Streptophyta > Magnoliopsida > Caryophyllales > Simmondsiaceae > Simmondsia > Simmondsia chinensis. The sequence continues at coordinate 4,741,092 of JAGTTD010000008.1, read as the reverse complement.
CTTAAATTTAATTTATTATATTTACGTAATTTATTTTACTTAAATACAAAACATATTTTGATTTAAGTAAAATTCCTCATTTAAGTATTTTACGTTTTATCCGCCAAAATTTGTTTGCGACTAATAGCTTAGCTCTCACTGGCCATTGTACTCGGACATAATTTAGACTATTTAGGAACCATATTCCAACAATTCTTCACTTGGTTCCTAATTAGTTTAATTACTGGACTCACTCTAGTAATAAGGGGGCAAAGCATTTTGGTTTGGTCCTGTTTCTCCTCCTTAAACACAGGAGACCTGAACCAAGTTAATGAACCCCATTAACTTGTTCAGGGGCACAGCTTCAGTTCTCATATTAGCTGGATCTTTCATCCGTCCAAATTTTCAGCAACTCTAACCTATCGCCCTCTAACTAGTCCATCACGAAACACCTCATGACTAGCTAGATGCCTACTCCTATCACGGAATACAGTGTTCCTGCTCAATGCTAGCACTGACTGGCTATCTATATATCCCTGGAATTCCTAGGCCTAAGTTTAATTCTTCCAGAAGTCTACTTAGCCTAATTCCCTCTTTAATGGCATTCGTTAGCTCCAAGAGTCCACTACAATCATTTGACCACACTGTCATTGACTGGACCTTGGATCTCCAACTAACAGTCTCGGGCATTCAAAGAGATCATGTAGGAGCTCTTGGACTTTCTTTTGACCAGATCTCCACCGAAATCGACATCAGTGTACCCTAAGAGACTTAGGTTTCTGATCCCACAAACGTAAGTCCTAGCATCAAACTACTCTTGATATATATATCCCAATAGACATTTAACCCCATCCCTATGCTCCTTCCCTAAATTCACCTAAACCTAGAGAGCACGCTGATTGATTAAGCTACGGTCAGGCCTGGTACAAGTCATGGACTACATGATTGACCTGATAGCATTAGCCTATGTTGCTCTAATTAGCAACCTCCTGTTCATTCCTAAGATTTTGGTATTTGCTGAAAAATTTGTTTTGTTATGTGCACTCTAATCTTGAGCCTCAGTCATGTTAAAACCTATGAATGACCTTCTCTAAGTAATTAGACTGAGATAAGTTTATCGTTTTCAACATTCGATGAACTACCAATCTCCATTCCTAATTCCACTTAGCAGGACCAAGGTCTTTCATATTTAATCTGGTTTAACAGACTCCACAGGTCAACAATCTCCAGGCATGCAACGGCTAGCTATCAACATATCATCGACACAGGCAAGTATTACATAGAATCAAAAATCACAATTTTCACACAGAAGCACTCATCATGAATTGACCTAGTTACCCTAATTCTACCAAGAAGTCATGGAACCTCTTTTCCCATTTGCCATGGGGACAGCTACAGTCCGTACAAGGACTACCCGAGCCTATGTCCCAGGCCAGCGTTCAGGGGTTTCCACAAAACCCACAAGCTAAGCCATGTAAAGCTCCTTCCAAGCTCCCCATGCAAACAAGCGATAGTTACGATAACTACTATTCCAAATCCAGGTCATCCTAGTTTGTCAACTTCATTGACACCCTAATGGTGATGTGCTTCCCTCCTAGTGATATCCACGCTTCTTTGCTGCGGGACACCTTTAGCTACAAGCCCAACCTTAAACCTATATTTTTGTTAGAAGGTAAACTAGGTTCCTTAGTCTTGTAGTTTCACATGGTTTCCACTAGATTCTTAAGCTTGGGCACTAATGACCAAGTCCTGTACTTCACTAAGGAATCCATTTCCGCCTTCAATGCATCCTGCTATTTTGCACAATGGTGGCTGTTAGATAACCTGCTTGAAGCTCAAAGGTCATGATTCTATATACTAAAGGGCAACCAAGGCGTACACTATGCACCAAGCTGTATCCTAATCATCGGGGAGGTCTTGCCTCTCTCCTAGCCCTATCGCTAGTCAGTTTATAGTCTCCCAGTTCACTTTTAAGAATCTTTTTCAGATTCCAGTCAGGTCAAAATGCATATTTCAACACTACCAACATCCTGAGATTGTTCCTGTTCAGGTTGGTTCATTTTTTTGGTATCCGAGTCTTTTCCTGGTTCATTCCTTAATTTCTGATCTTAGTTATGTTTTGATGATTCAGTTTTGTTGGATTCATCTCACGTAGATTTGGTTCAAACACACGATTACTTATAAGTTAAGTTACTAGTATCACCTAAGTAGGTTATGTCCAAATCATCAAAAGTTACATCTCTACTTATTATGATCCTAGTCCGATTTTCCTCCTTAACTCCTATCCTATCACCTGTTACCCCTCCAAGGTAACTGAGGAACATGCCTGTTCACGGCCCGGGTTTCACACTTTACCATGGACTTGCGGGCGCATGGCGCACAGCCAAACACTCTCCCAAAAGAGTCATTTGCTCGTTGTTCGATCCGCATTTCCTCAGGTGTCCTTAAGCCTAATTTACCTGTTTAGGGCATCCTACCCACAAGATACCAAGGCTGCCGTGTCATCCTCTTCCCTCAAGCTGTTTGCCTAGTACTTGATGAGAACAGCATACACCGGACCCTGTCACACAGAGTTCGGTTCATACGCATCATCGCCCTGTTTACTAATGCATTCCTCTAACCGTGTTTTTAACTGTTTGAAGCCATTTTAAATAATTTCCAGTAGCATACAACTTCACCAATTCTAAATTTATGTTATCCAAACCGTTGTTCATTCTTAGGTATTTTCAATTTTAACCAGTTATATTTTCTACCTAATCCTCAAATGTGGGTAAACAATTATATAATATTTCAGCAGAAAATTCCAGACACTGAGCTTGAATTAACTTCAATCATAGACAGAAAATTATAACACTCCACCTAAGGTAATAACCTTGGTTTGACTCATAAATTAGAATGTACATAATTTAACACCCCATGAGTTGTATGCGTCCCTACGTTGAATACCAACCTATAATACTAAATGCACATGACTCACAGAAATTAAGTTTTGGAGTCACTGTTATTTCCTAACATTCCATGTTATAACAGTTTTTCCAAACCTCTCTCGTTCACAAGGCCCTAAATGCCTATGCCATAACTCAGTTCTGGTCAGACTTAACCACGATCCTTGACTCACCTGAGACACTCCTATCCTTTAATACGTAGACCTATCTGAGCACCCTTTTAGAACCACCAAGGATCTCTTCAAGATCCTAAGTTCTAAGTTCTTGGCTCCAAACTACATTCCCTTTAAGTCCAAATGACCTAAAGATGTCAGGTTCCTACGTAGGTCAGGAACGTGTCTTACATCTTCCATGATATATGTCAGTTCGTTGGTTAATCCTAATTTTTTTCAATACCCTACACCAGTTATGGTTACTCCTATGTGTTGTCTTAACATCACTCTTCTTTTCCCAATTACCGGTTTTTATATTAATAAAACTATCTCTAGTGGCAGTCATATAAAAATAACTACAACCTGAATTTTAAACACCCACACATGCTCTAATGATTCAAAACGCAACATTAACATGACCAGTGGTACTATTTTCAGCATAGCACTTTCATGCATTCCACAATTGGCATTCGAATCACATAAATCAGTTCGAAACATTGAAATAAACATCAACATTTCCATATTTAAGAAAATGAACCCACATTGTTAGCTATACCGGGTATTTAATTCCTATCAGGGCAGTTCCTTCTATATGTCATAGCTTGTTGTACTCACAACACTTTATTTTTGTTATGTCTCTATTTCAAATCTTAGAACGATACCTACCCTTCAATCATCCTTATTTATTATTTTTTTTCAGATTTCCCTAATGCCTGTTCTTTCCTCTCATAACCATTCCTTCACCATTGCTACCCCAAACCGGTCTGTCCCCCTCCCTTTTAAGTTCTAGAATTTTACTCCTAAAAGCCTGCTTTATTCCATCTGAGGTGATCTTCACCCGGCCATATCTTAATGTGTCTTTAATGCCCCTAAGTTACTTAGGTAAAGCACACAATAAGACTATAGCTTGAATCTCACCTAGAATTCAAGCATCTTCTTTCATTAGGTTCTGTAAAATTCTGTTTAACCTACTTAGGGAGTCCTCTAGAGGCTTATACCAGCCAATCTAAAGGTGAAGAAATTTTCATATAAGTATCCTAATCAACAAGGATTCATCCTTATACATTTCTTCTAACTTTGACCAAATTTTAGCAACAGTTAACAGAGGAAAAAAAAAAAAAGAGGCAGCACATTAAATTTAAACAACACGTAACAAGGGTACCAAAAGCACTTTTGCTCCAAACTCTTCACAGTCCTTCTGTTGGACAGCAACCAGACGAGTTGGTTCCCACACCTTGGGACAACAGCATTGTTCTGGTCTTGATCTTCCAAAGGGTCTAACGTTCTTTCCGTCAAATTTTCTCGATATCAAACTTAGCAGCCAAATTTTTTTTTCTCAAAAAAATAGATTTTCGCAAACAAGTGAATCTGTTTTCACAAAAAAAAAAAAAAAACAGTGACCCAAAAGAAAAGAAAAAAGATTTTTTTTTCAGAAAAAAAGAAAACACAAATCTGTTTTCTAACACATTTTTAACACAGTTAAATAACCACAACCGTTTTACAAACCTTGGGCTCTGATACCACTTGTTGGTGTTCTTCCGAGTTCTAAAATCAATTTCTATTCGATTAAAGTTCTCAAAACACTCTTGTTAAAGTTGATCTGATAACGCTTTGTTTTAACTTTATTGTTTTTAGGTTATCATCTTTAAATCCGATTTTAACTTCAACAATAACTTATTTTATTTTAGGATCTTGTAAACGGTGGTCTTTAAAACTGATGCTCTAAGCTTGGATTCGAGATTACATGCAACGATAGAAGACAATAACGAAATAAAGGATAGTGCACACGATTTTAACGTGGTTCGGCCTTAAATGGCCTACTCCACGGTCCCCCTACCACTAGAGAGCTCTATTTTATTAATCATTTAAGCTTTACAACCGCGTAAATGGTACAAGGCGCTTTCCACATCAAAACCTAAGCTATTAGTTACACACCTCTCTTTATACAGCCCTTTACAACCGAATCAGTAAATAATAAAAGAAAGAGTAAGATAAATTTACCAACTCCGAGCCGGTCGTTGCTATACCATCACGATCTTAGATCCCCGAGACGATCCGCCTTCGTGGTTCCCAGCACCGGCGAGCTCCATCCCTTACCAGCTAGGTTTTGGCACCATAAACCCCTAGGGCAAACCCTAGGAACACCCCATAGAGGTTGAAGATAGACATGGTGGTGAAAGAGGAGAGAGAACCGGTGAAAAAATCACCCCAAAAATGACCCACACCACTCTCTTTCCTCATAACCCCTTTTTATAAGCAAAAGACGCTTCGTGCTGTTGCTTTAAAAAAAGGCTAAATACTTAAATTTAATTTATTATATTTACTTAATTTATTTTACTTAAATACAAAACACATTTTGATTTAAGTAAAATTCCTCCTTTAAGTATTTTACGTTTTATCCGCCAAAATCTGTTTGCGACTAATAGCTTAGCTCTCACCGGCCATTGTACTTGGACATAGTTTAGACTATTTAGGAGCCATATTCTAACACATGTCTAGCTCACTTTGAGCCCACCCTTCGCTCAACTGATTTAGCTTGAACTCAAGTTGACAAGTTTTTGCATCAAGCGTGAGTTACTTATGCTTATTCCAATCTATTTGGGTGCGATTTTAACTCAAATTTAATTCTTAGTTTAACTTCGTCTTAACTTGTTTAGAATCTTGAGTTCTCAAAGTTGTATGATTCTATTCTTTTGTACGGTTTACAACAGTGGCATATTTAATAGCTTTTTCACGGTATATTATGCAATCTCGTTGATAATAAAAACGTGTTTCCATGGATAATTCTTTTCGATCATTGACCCATCCATATCATTAGACGTATCCTATTCAATCATTTTTATAATTGATTAAAAAGAGAGAAATTGCCTTATCGAGAGTACAATTTAGTAGTGTAATCCTATCTAAAATACATCAAAGAGGACACCAACACGCCATCATCGGATCCCATTAGAACTCCAAAGTTAAGCGTGCTTGGGCGAGAGTAGTTCCAGGATGGGTGACCTCCTGGGAAGTCCTCACCTTCAGGTTGGGGGCACTGAGAAACAACCTCTCTTCAGGTTAACACCCTGAAGAGGGAAGGCTGCGTACATCCCCCCCCCCCCCCCCCCCCCCAGACCCTGCGTAGGCGGGAGCCCTTGAGGCACTGGGTATGTTCCATGTTCCTAATCCTATCTAAAATACAAAATCTCAAAATAAATAAGACAAGTATAAAGTGGAGAAGGAGGTAGGGTAGTTGTAAAGCAAGAAGGATGGAAGCTTAAGTGAGAAGGCTTGAGCATCACTTGTGGTGCACCATGATTACAGCCAGGCAAAATTTTATCTGATAAATTCTATTTCCACGGACGCAAGGGATGATTTATCATTCAGAACACAACATTAGAGGAATTTGATTGTGTAATTAGGTGTCACAGGAGAAGCCACTTTTAAATTGAACAGGCATCTTAAGCTAACCATATGGGAAGAGTTAGGCATAGTTTGAGTCTCGTACGCCAATGGCAGTAGAGAAGATAGTTAATAATGAACCTTCATAGTCCCTAAGAACCCGCCCTAGCTAATTAAGCAATGATCCATACAGATTCCATTTGAACATGTGCTAGAGGATAACAAGGTAGGTGGTCTACGGGGAATCTGGGGGAATGAACCGAGTCTTGGAGAATCTTTCAGACATTGATGAACGGATTATAGAGAAGAACCCTCTATGACTTGGAACCATGAAATGACTTTGAGTTTGAAAGAATACATAGTTCGCAACTACTAGGGGGAAGTATCTTCGAAGATAAGTGTATTCCATGTGTCCCATAAGGTGCTAAGTACAACAAAGAATGTCATGGGCCAAAATTTTTTTGATTAGTCCTTTGTGGAAATCAAGTTTCCAATTAAAAGCATATTTCTTTAACATTATCAAGGTAATAACACTAATGCAACACCGTTGCATGGCCCGCTAGTTCGAATCTCCCATGATAACCTGCAAGATAAAAACATATGCTAACAACTTTTCACCAAGGTTAAAACAAAAGGAGCAAATGGTCTAGTTTTTGTTTTGATCTTAAATATCACCAGTCTCCCCTTTATACTTAACATTCCTAGATGAGGCAATGAAACCGAGATGAGAGGAAAAAGTGGCACCCTAATTCCTTTCATCTGTTTGAAGAAGGTTTCCTAAGATCATTATTGTAGCCTTATAAAAGGAATTGATTGAACAGGAACCTTTAGTGATGTTGACAAATCAAATCATCCTCAACCACAAGACAAAATGATGCATCCTAAAGATCTTAAATAAGAGCTCATGTAAGGCCGTCTTCCCTTTAAAAAAAACTAAAACGCCATCCTATGTTCCAATTTCGTGTAATCTCATCCCATAAACCATATGATTTATAGTCAAAATCGGAAATACCGTAGGGTATTTTCCTTTTAATGCTATCTTTGTATCTGTATAGAACATGCTTCGTCTCTAGACCCTATCCTAAATCTCAAGTGAGATAAAACAATGGATCTAATTGGATCATTAATGGAATGGATTGAGCGTATGTCATTCCTAAAGAACCTTGTCTCTCATAGGTGGGGGAGGGATGAAGGTGGGGGAAGGGGGAGATGGATATCCATACTTGGCTTGAGCCTTTTATGGTGGCGAGTCTGCATGTTATAACTCTATAATCATTTGAACAGAGGGCACATTCTCTAATGCATAGATTTGGAATCCCTAGTCTTCCAAGGTCTTCTGGAAACTTGAAACTACTAGACTTGATCAGGGCCTACCTACATGCTTCAGAGAATCACCTCAAGAAGTTTCACTCAAGTTGAACAATCATCTTTGCAATTTTTATAGGAATTTTGAAGATGGAGAGGTAAAAGAGGAAAAGATTAGACAAAACTTAATTGATTAGATTGAGTTAGCTGGTTCTCATAAAAAGGATATAGACTTCGAAGAGGGCATTATAGACTGAATGAAGTCTATATCTGGCTTCAATGTGCTAAAGGCTTTTAGTTGCAGCCTAGAGGAATGCCTAGGTATGAGATCGAGAAGCTATTAGTCTTATAATGAAAAGTGCGTGCAATATGAGACACCCACAAATCGCTGACTCCTATACTTACTAAGACACTTTTAAATAAGTTGATTATTAAACTGGGGAGCAAATGAAATCTCCTAAGTCCCCCTTATATATTATGCAGTCCCTAATCGTCATCTTAAAAAAAATGATTCATTCATCAACGTATTGTCTTAGGATGTTATTTATCTCAAAATTAATATTGATGTAATTTGATTTAGATATGATTTTGGAGGATATTTGATATAATTTAGTTATCTAATCTAATTAAGATTTGATTACGATTATGATTGGATAACTCAATTATAAATAGGGATAGAAGGTTATGTTTGAGAAGTGTAGAGAAAAAGAGAGGAAAGATGTGAAAGTTCAAGGATTTTGTAAAGGGGTGTCCAGGGGGGCACTCGGGCAGGGGGAGAGACGTTTGAATGAGAGCTGAGATAGTTTTTGTAACATCCTCTTTTTAAAACTACGCTTTGAAAGGGTTGGTGGCTCGCCGAATAGAAGCGATATTGAAGAGAGTTGGTGGCTCGCCATGCAGCCGTTATACTTTGAGAGGGTTGGTGGCTCACTGTGTAATAGCTACACTTTGAGAGGGTTGGGGATTCGCTGTGCAGCAGCTACACTTGGAGAAGGTTAGTGACTTACCGTGCAATATATTAGTCAATTTGATATTGATGATTATGTTTATGATTGTATATGAGGTTTGGGGGTTACAATTAGAGATTATAATCCTTAAATTTCATAGCGGATTGAGGCACCCATTGGGTCCCGTGGTTTTTTTTTTTTCTAGCTTGGAAAGGGTTTCCACGTAAAAATTGATGCGTTGATTTTCATTGTTTTGTTTAGTTTTCACTTCCATTGTACTTGATTGAGTGAATTTTTCCAACAAGTGGTATCAGATCATGTTAGGATCCGAGATGGGATTCTATCTAATAAACAGTATCTAACTCCAATCCCACACAACCACACAATCCAATCGCACAATCGATAATGGTAACTATGGGATAGCTAGATAGCTATCTCGGATTTGTATTGATATGTGGAGTATATTAGCTACAAGTATGAGAAAAGGGGAGAAAACCAGAAGAAAGGGTAGAAGATTAGAGAGAATTTGGGGGACGAAGAGAGAATATTTTTACATCATCAAAGCATGCCCCAATTCTAACTAACTACCCCTATTTATAGAAAAGAACTCATGGGATGAGAGGCTCCAGAGCTGAGGTGGCAAGATGAGGTGGCATCGGGAATGATGTAGCAGTTGAAGTGGCACGAGCATTTATATCAATACCCCCCGTAGGACTAGACCCTTGTCTACAAGGGTCAAAGTCTGGACATCAGAGCTGAAGGTTGTGAAGGAACTCCCAAGTGGCATCAGCTGCTGATTGGCCCCGCCATTACACCAACACCTGAGTGGCGGCAATGCGGCAACGACGAACTACCCTGCAGTCTAGAATGTGTTCAGGTCAAGGCAGAAGTGAAGCTGGCGGCCATGTCAAAGGCAAGGGTGTGGAGTTGGCAGGAACTCTACTGCATCGCTTTAGAAGGGAAACATTAACGGTGTGGTGTATGGCTGCATGAGCTGGCAGATCGAGCTTATTGGCAACTGGTCCAATGCAGTCAAGAATCTGGAAAGGCCCATAGAATCGCGGAGTGAGCTTATGGAATTGGCGGTAGGAGATACTTTGGTGGTGATAACTTTGAAGCTTGAGCCAAACAAAGTCGCCAATCTAAAACTCTCGGTCTGAGTGATGGCGATCTGCCTGTTGCATCATGCGATTTTGAGCGCGGTGTATGTGATGCTTGAGGCGCCTAATAGATTCCTTTATGGCGGTAAGGCTACGATCTACTGCCTCAACAGCGGACTCGCCCAGAAGTTATGGAAGGTGAATTGGCAGTAGTTGCCTATAGATAACTTCGTACGGCGTGGCATGAGAAGCCGTGTGAAAGGCTATTTTATACTGTCATTCAGCCAGAGGAAGCCAACGACGCCAATCACGGGAACACTCACCCACCACACATTTGAGATAAGTCTCAAGGCATCAGTTGAGCACCTCGGTTTGACCATTGGACTAAGGATGGTAAGAAGATGAAAAATTCAGCTGTGTCCCAAGATGACTGAAAAGTTCCTGCCAAAACGTAATGGTCACTGATGATGGAATCAGGTAGCTCATGTAGCCGGTATATCTAGCCCAAAAGAATTGAGCAACATCGGCAGCAGAGTGAGGATGGCGGAGGGCATGGAAGTGAGCACACTTACTGAGATGATCCATCACCACGAGGATTATTGTGAAACCTGAAGAAGGCGGGAGGCCCTCAATGAAGTCAAGTGAGATACTACTCCAAACCGTGCAAGGAATGGGTAGTGGCTAAAGTAATCCTGGAGAAGCAACTATCTCATACTAGTTCTGCTGACACACTGTACAATTATGAATATACTCTTGGACATCCCGCTTAAGACAAGGCCAGTAGAAGAGTGTCCTAGCTCGCTTATACGTTGCCTCCACGCTAGAATGTCCCCCTTGAGGAGAGTCATGCATTCACAGAAGGATCGAATTGCACAAGGCAGAAATTACGCCAACCACTAGGCGTCCATGATGTCTTAGCTCATCATGATGCCAAGTGAATCACAGATGAGAGAGAGGGGCTACCAACTCATCATTAATAATCTGGCTAAGGGCTAGATCTTGACGCTAAGAAGACTGTAAGGCGCTATAAAAATTTGACAAGATAACGGATAGTGCCATACATAAAACGTCAGAGCTCGAAAGGCGGGATAGTGCATAAACGGCACAGTTCTTTGTGCCCTTTGTAGACAATCTCATAATCAAGACCAATTAGACTTTCCAACCACAGAAACTGAAGTGAGGTTGAGAGGAGTTATTCTAGGACTTTGCTTGTCTGTGCGAATAACAAAATGACGCCCAGTCAAGTATTGTTGCCATTTGTCTATGGCGAAGATAATGGCAAGGAGCTCTCGTTCATATACAGGCATGGACTGATGCCTAGGCGCCAAGGTTCTACTTATGAAGGCGAGTGGCCCTCCTTCCTGCATAAGAACTGCCCCAATGCCTCTACCAGAAGCATCTGTTTTGACGACAAACATCTTCGTGAAATCGGGTAAAGCTAGAACTGGTGCAGAAGTTAAGGCGCTCTTAAGGTGTTGAAAGGCGGCCTTAGCATCTTGATTCCACCCAAAACTGTCTTTCTTCAACAACTTAATTAAGGGTCGAGCAATCATACCATAATGGGCAATGAAGTGTCTACAAGAGCCGGAGAGTCCTAGGAACCCGCGAAGTTGCTTGATGGTTATAGGCCGGTGATGCGTCTCGTATTTATGCATCTTTTAATTATTATTTTAATTATTTTGCACCTATTTAATTATATCCCTACACTCATTTTGGCAATTTTTATGTTTAACAAGTTTGAAATTAAAGTTCCGAAAATTGTTAAATGTTGGTGCAAATGAGGCAAATTCGATGCGTAAACAATTAAATCAAGTCAATCAAGATTCAGGACAAGAACGTATAAGCTCGACCCGCTTCGACCCAAACCAGCACTGTTCATCATCTTCAACCCCAAGCCGCACCGCTACAGTAACCGTCCTCAGTCCGCCCAACAAGCACTGTTCACCGTCCTCAGCCCAGCCCAACTTCCAGCCCAACAACACCAGCAGCAGCCCACGACACCACCTGTACGGCCCAACTTCATCGACCACCAGCGCCAAACTCCGGCCCACCTCCGGCCCAAACACAGCCTGTTCACCAGCCCACCCACCAGCAGCACAGGCCCACACACGGCCCAACTTCACCAGACCACCAACAACGGCCCATACTTTTAATTCGGGTTAATTTGATTGTTTACATGAATTGCTTAGTTGAGATAAATACTTTGAAGTACTATATTTTTATTGTTTATTCAATTGATATGATTATTGAGTTTGTATACTTTAATTGTTGATATTGATATTTATGAATTAAATCTTTGTGCATGTAGCCTTATGATTAATTAATCAAGCAATAGTATTAACCGAATTGTTAATTAAAGCCTATCTTCTCTATGCTTTAGTTTCATAGGGTCAATACGTGATAATTAACAATACGTTAGGTAGAGCCTATTTTCCTTATGCTTTAGTTAGATAGGGTCAATACGCAATACTAATAACATTACATTAGTAGGTTGAAGCTAGTAGTCTAAACCACTACCCGTGTGACAATCAATAATCCCAATTTAAGAGTTAATGCAAAAATAATTAGCCAATGATGGATTCAAAACCTTAGGCTCCAATTTAATACACATTCCCAATTAGTAGTAGATTATTTTAGTTTAATTGTCTTTTCTAGATTAATTAACACCAAAACATTACTTTTCCTTAAATCAATTTAGATCATAGATTAAATTCACACACTCTTAGTCCTTGTGGTTCGACACCCTCTTGCCCTACATTTCAATTTAGATGTGTTTAATAGATATGATTTTATATTAAATTTTGATAGATGTCAAAAAACACGTCAAGATTTTTGGCGCCGTTGCCGGCGACTAGGCACCGTTCGTGATTTTATTTTTGTGATTTTCTTTGATTTTTAAGTTTCTATTTCTTCTTTAATTTTAAATTAATCTATTTTATTTTTTAACCTATGATTTGAAATCTTAATTTGAATCTTAATTTAGGATTTTTAATTTTTAATCCTCTTTAATTGTTTTTGTCCCTTTTCTTAAAAAAAAAGTTTCTTTTATGCTATACTTAATGAAAAGGAAAAAAAAAGGAAAAAAAGGGTTTCCTCCAAAAGAGAAAGGCAAAAGAAAAAGAAAAATTAAAAATTGATGTATGTTCGTAATAAAGTTTCTTTTATGCTATACTGAGGTCAGAATGTTGTAAAGTGGTCACTAATATGCCACTTAAAATGTCTCTATGTATAAGCATATGTTTAGGTGATTCAATGGTGCGGGTGCACAAAACCTTTATATATTTGGTTGGAAGCGAGAATTTGAGGAGATTCTGTGACATGAAATCCTAATTATTTTCACTTGTGTGCTTAAATTGCTTGAGTAGTCCATATTAGTTGATACAAGGTTAATGAAATTCTATTACGAGTTTTAAAATTTAATCATCTAAATTCATGGAATTGGAGAATGCTTTAAATGATTTAATCTTGTCTTGAATTGTAATATAGGTGTTACTCCTGAAAAACTGGGTGAAGGTTGGGATGGTTGGGGCAGTTGGTTACTGTAGTTTTTATGTTAAATCATATGATTTGCTCGAGGAGTAGCAAAGATTAGGTGCGAGGTGTTGATGCATCTCATATTTACGCATCTTTTAATTATTATTTTAATTATTTTGCACCTATCTAATTATAGTTCTACACTCATTTTGGCAATTTTTATGTTTAATAGGTTTGAAATTCAAGTTCTAAAAATTGTCAAATGTTGGTGCAAATGAGGCAAATTCGATGCGTAAATAATTAAATCAAGTCAATCGAGATTCGGGACAAGAATGTATAAGCTCGACCAGCTTCGACCCGAGCTAGCACTATTCATCATCTTCAACCCCAAGCCGCGCCGCTACAGTAACCGTCCTCAGCCCAGCCCAACAAGCACTGGTCACCGTCCTCAGCCCAGCCCAACTTCCAGCCTAACAATACCAGCAGCAGCCCACGACACCACCTGTACGGCCCAACTTCATCGACCACCAGCGCCAGACTCCGGCCAAAACACAGCCTGTTCACCAGCCCACCCACCTGCAGCACAGGCACACACACGGCCCAACTTCACCAGACCACCAACACCAGCCCATACCCGCGCATCACCGACCAGATGGCGGCTGGTTTTAATTTAAAAGGGTTTCGTTAAGCTTCGATTTAAAGGAGGAGAGAAGTCTCTGGAAGTGGCGGCTGGTTTGGGAGTGGTTCACCGTCTCTGATTTTTGCTGGTGGTCCGCCCCTTCTTCTTTCTCTCAGCTTTCTCTCTCTCTCGCAAACTTTTTTTTCTTTTTTTCTTCATTTTAATTTTCTCGTTAAATTGGAACGGGAGCAAAATTAGCGTGAAGACCGACATGAGTTCGTTCATCTCCTCCTTTACCGAATCATCCTTGATGGAGAGCTAACTTACTCTATGGGGTTAGATGAAATCTTAGCCTTTACTTTTGTTTACTTTTAATTCGGGTTAATTTGATTGTTTACATGAATTGCTTAGTTGAGATAAATACTTTGAAGTACTATATTTTTATTGTTTATTCAATTATTGAGTTTGTATACTTTAATTGTTGATATTGATATTTATGAATTAAATCTTTGTGCATGTAGCCTTATGATTAATTAATCAAGCAATAGTATTAACCGAATTGTTAATTAAAGCCTATCTTCCTTATACTTTCGTTAGATAGGGTCAATACATGATAATTAACAATACGTTAGGTAGAGCCTATTTTCCTTATGCTTTAGTTAGATAGGGTCAATACGCAATACTAACAACATTACCTTAGTAGGTTGAAGCTTGTAGCCTCAACCACAACCCGCGTGACAATCAATAATCCCAATTTAAGAGTTAACGCAAAAATAATTGGCTAATGATGGATTCGAAACCGTAGGCCCCAATTTACTACACATCCCCGATTAGTAGTAGATTATTTTAGTTTAATTGTCGTTTCTAGATTAATTAACACCAAAACATCACTTTTTCTTAAACTGATTTAGATCATAGATTAAATTCACACACTCTTAGTCCCTGTGGTTCGACACCCTCTCGCTCTACACTTCAATTTAAGTGTGTTTAATAGATAGGGTTTTATATTAAAGTTTGATAGACGTAGAAAAACACATCAGCCGAGGCCAATTAGCCATAGCAGCCAACTTGCTGGGATTGGCAGCTACCCCGCTCCCAAACACTAAATGACCAAGGTATTCGATTTGGCAAGCTCCAAAGGTGCATTTGGCCTTGTTGGCCACGAGGCAATGTTGGCGAAGTATACTTGGAACTGAGCACAAATATTCCAGATGCTGCATCCATGTGGCGCTATAGACAAGACTATTGTCAAAGAAGACTAGTACATAATGGCGCAATAGGGGTCGGAATATGTCATTCATTAGACTTTGGAATGTCGATGGAGAATTAGAAAAACTGAAAGGCATCACAGTAAACTCATAGTGCCCTGGGTGAGTGCGGAAAGCCGTCTTGTACTCATCCTCAGGCGCCATTCGAATCTGCCGATACCTAGATTTGAGATCACGCTTGGAGAAGTAAGATGCATCACCCAATTTGTCCAAAAGTTCCTCCACAATGAGAATAGGGAACTTATCCTTAATTGTCATCTTATTCATAGCACGATAGCCAGCACACGGTCGCCAAGTGTCGTCTTTTTTTTTTTTTTTTTTTTTTTTTAAATTACAATTACTGGTGACGTGAAAGGCGAAGTGTTGTCCCGGATAACACCTACTTTTTACATTTCCTGAATTAACGAATCGATGATATTCTTTTGGAATGCTGGATATTGATACCCCCTAAGGCTAACAGGATCACTTCCCTCTTTGAGGGGGATGCAATGATCGAACTCTCGTCTACTTGGAGGCTCCCTTGTACTTGGAATAAATACCTCAGTGAACTCACCAAGTAAAATATGCAAGGCATGAGGCTCCTCTATCGAATCAGGCTTGGCGTCATGTAAACTAAGGAGCGAAGGCTGTTGCGGCTAATCAACGGTAATGGCGTAGCTTGCAGCTGGTTGGGTAAGAAGCGATGAGAGCGTGTTTTTCGAGATGGCTTTGAGTCCCATTTTGTGAATTCCGAGTAGAGTGTATACTCGATTGCCAACGCTGAATTCCACAATCAAGGTATCAAAGTTCCACCGAACATTCCCTAAGGTGCGGAGCCGCTGAATACCCAACACCATGTCGCACTTGGAAAGAGGGTTCAATAAGACATCAGATGTAAATGGAGCTCCCTGAAGAGTCCATCGAAATGATTGGCATATTCCCGCCCATGACACTTGCTTACCATCAGTGACAGTGATAGGCGGCTAATGATGAGTGTCATCTGAACACCCCAGTTGGTGAGCTTAGTGTTCATCAAGAAAATTGTGTGTACTTCCACTATCCACGAGGATGCTTAAAGCCCGCTTGCCATGGCTACCATGCACCCGCATGGTTTGACATTGAGACATTCCATGAAGAGCATGTATGGATATTTGAGGATTGGTGGCTGAATCCGGCTTAAGCTCCAACGGATCACCGCCTAAATCATCATCGGAAGCCTAATCCAAAACATTTGTACTCGTCGTCCCATGGGGCATACATGACCTAGCGTGAACGACTCACGCTAGCAAAAACAAAGGTTTCTCACCTGTAGATCATCAAGGTCTATGGGAGATAGTCCTCGAGGGGCCCTAGTTGTTGGGGGGTTTTTGTTTGGCGAAACACCACTTGCCGATGTGGGTAATGCTAAAGGCCTGGTAGGCGATGGCCTAGTTGGTGGGTTTTGAGCCACTCGGGTCGCGTTACTCGGCAATGGCAGAATTGGAGATGTTTTGGCAGAGTTCCTCCCAGTCACCCACTCAATATACTCACATTTCGCCTATTGTAACTGGGCAAGAGTGATGGCCTCTTGTCAGGTGTTCGGTTTATTCATCTTGAGCGAACCGGCCAAGTCCTCACACAATCCCCCCATAAAGATGCCGACCCGTTGCTCTTCATTTAAGTCACTACGGCTAACAAAGTATTCGAAAGTTGTTAAGTACTCCTTTAAACTTCCTGTCTGTCTTAGCTTAGTTAACTCGGTAAGTGAGTTTTGGACGGCTTTAGAGAAACGACCACGAATTTTCGTTGAGTACACATCCCAATAATGGGCACCCCGACTGGCTAAGACTGCTGATAAGCGTTATGTCACCCCAAGGTGGCACCCTCTAAAGCCACACTCGCAACATTGATTTTAGATCCTTCGGGGTCTGTTTGAGGATGAAGTACCTCTCACACTGGTATAACCAGTTTACTACGTCAACCTCGTTGAACCTTGGAAACTCTATTTTCGTAAGATGAGTCGGAGAATGATAGTTACCTCGGCGATGGTCCCGTTCTAGAGTTGGCGACAACGATTGGTGCTCCGATCCTTGATCTCCACTTCGTTGAGATGATGGTACTAGAGGTGGCGGTGGTACTGGACGAGCATGTACCAGCCCGGCGACAGTCCTCATTTGTAGTGACAGCCCGTTCATCATTTGGCGCATTTCCATCATGAAATCTGCCAACTCGTTACACCTCCGATCAAGCTTCTCATCCAGCTCCCTCATCGTCATCTGCTGCCTTGTACCATCTTCCACTATTTCTGATCCAAGCTCTCCACACCGGCCAAGGAACTTAAGCTTTGATACCAATTGATAGGATCCGAGAAGGGATCCTATCTAATCAGTCAATGTCTAACTCCAATCGACACAACCATAAAATCCAATCACATTATCGATAATGTTAACGACGGGATAACTAGATTGCTATGCTGAATTTATATTGATATATTCATATATGGAGTATATTAGCTACAGGTATGAGAAATGGGGGAGAAAACTAGAAGAAAGGGGAGAAGAATAGAGAGAATTTGGGGGAGAGAGAAAATATCTTCACATTATCAAAGCATGCTCCAATTTTAACTACCTACCTCTATTTATAGAAAAGAGCTCGTGGGATGGGAGGCTCTAGAGCTGAGGTGGCAAGATGAGGTGGCATTGGGAATGACGTGGCAGTTGAGATGGCGCGAGCATTTGTATCATATCAGAGCATGTTGGTATTGCTTGCTTGAGGAGAGGTAAAGCTATGGCATTGGAAGTCTTTTCATGGCTGCTTTGGTGGGCCGGAGTGGCGGCGATTTGGTGTTCGAGGTGAAGGAGACCGGATTTGGGCAAGGCTAGGCCGAAGGGCGTAGAGGTGGTGAATCGACTAGTGACCGGAGGTGACGGCCAAGGTAAGCGGCGGCCCTTGGTGGTTCTCATAAATCAATGATGGAGGATGTGAGTTCAAATAGTTATTTTCGTAGAAGGACAGGATTCATGAGTCTAACACTCGTCAGAGGCATAGCAAGGTATATTGACACAAATATCGATGGTATTTGTGCATGTCAATGAAGATACTGATGTTTCACCTTCTAAGTAGCGGTGGCAGAAGTGCGGAGGGGCTAGTGGCGGTGATGGTCATTAGTCACGGCAGCAACGGTGTTTTTTGGCAACTGTAGCTGGTGGAAGATCTGGTAGCTAGGGTTTCGATGTCTGAGCTAAAGAAGAAGAGTGTGTCAGTGATTGTATCCTTACCAATTGGGATTTTATGGTTTTTTTTTTTGGGTCTAGAAAAGAAAAAAAATTTAATTTTGAATAAGAGAAAGATTTGCTCGAATATTATTTATCTCAAAATTAATATTTATATGATATGATTTAGATTTAATTTGGGTGATATATAATATAATTTAGTTACCTAATCTAATTGTGATTTGATTACGATTATGATTTGATAACTTAATTATAAATAAGGGTTGAAAGTTATGTTTCAGAGATGTTGAAAAAAGAAAAAAGATTTGAGGTTTTGGAACTTGTAAAGGGGTGCCCAGAGGGGCACCGCGGGGGGGGGGGGGGGGGGGGGGGGGGGGGGGGGTAGTAAGAGGTATTCAAATTGAAAGCTTTGTGAGTTGAAGAGAGTTTGAAACTCCCTCTACCAAAAGTTATATTGTGGAATGATTGGTGGCTTATCGTGTAATAGTTACACTTTAAGAGAGTTGTTGGTTTGACTGTGCAGAAGCTATACTTTGAAAGGGTTGGTGACTCGCCACACAGCAGTTACACTTGAAGAGAATTGGTGACTTACCGTGCAATAGTTACATTGCTATTGATGATTGGGCTGATGATTTTGGGTTAGAATAAGATATTGTAATCCTTAAATTTTATAATGGATTGAGGCATCCGTTACATTCCGTAGTTTTTTTTTCTAGTTGAAAGAGGGTTTCCACCTAAATATATATTAATTACTGTTATTTTGTTGAGTTTTTATTTCTGTTGTGCTTGATTGTTTGAATTTGCCTAATAAATGATATTAGAGGATGTTGAATTGCTTGCTTGAGGAGAGGTGAAGCTATGGTGTCAGAGGTCACGTCGTGGGTGCTCTGGTGGCCGGAGCGGCAGCGATGTGGCGTTCTAGGTGAAGGAGACCAGATCTGGGCCGAGCCTTGCGGTGGTTGTCGGTGGTGATTGTGCTCGGCATCTACTGTGGCTCGTAGAGGACGACAATGGTAGTGCGATCGGACTGAGCAAAGTTGTGACGATCTGATAGTGGTGGATCGAGGGGTGGTCGCCCATGATAGCTGGTGGCTAGATGGAGAGAGAATGTACTGGTGCGGCAAGGGTTTGGCTGATGACAAAGACGACGAAGGGGCCGCTTGTTTTAGGTTTAGGATTTTCTGTTTTTTCTTTTCTGTTTTTTTTTTGTTCGCTAAGAAAAATAAAAGAGGAAAAAGAATAAATTATTAATTTTGAGATAAGAAGAAGATTTGTTAGGATATTATTTATCTCAAAATTAATTATGATGTGAATTGATTTAGATATAATTTTGGAGGATTATATGATTTAGTTATCTAACCTAATTAAGATTTGATTATGATTATGATTGGATAACTCAATTATAGATATGGATAGAAAGTTGTGTTTGAAAAGTGTAGAGAAAAAAAGAGGAAATATGTGAGAGTTCAAGGGTTTTGTAAAGAGGTGTCTCTAGGAGATAGAGATTTAATTGAGAGATGAGAGAGTTTTTGTAGCTTCCTCTTTTTCGAGCTACGTTTTGAAAGGATTGGTGGCTCGTTATGTAGAAGCTACATTGAAGAGGGTTGGTGACTCACCTTGCAGTAGTTACACTTAGAGAGGGTTGGTAGCTCACCATGTAGCAGCTACACTTTGAGAAAGTTGGCGACTAGTCGTGCAATAGTTACACTTGGAGAGGGTTAGTGATTTACCGTGCAATAGTCACATTGATGTTGATGATATATGGGGTTTCGGGGTTATAGTTAGAGATTGTAATCTTTATATTTGATAGTGGATTAAGGCACTCGTTGAGTCCCGTAGTTTTTCCCTCTAATTGAAAAAGGATTTCCATGTAAATATTGGTGTGCAGATTTTCGTTGTTTTGTTGAGTTTTAGCTTCCGTTGTGCTTCACTGTGTGAATTTCAGCATATTGAACAGGGGAAAGATTAAAGCTGCATTTTGCTTAGATTTTTAACAGCTTAAAGCTGTCAAAAAACTCTAGTTGACTATAAAGCTGCGATTGGTAGATATGAATGATCTTTCTACAACTTTTCCACTATTTAAATAGGAAGATGAAAATTTTGTTTTACAACTATTAAAAAAAAAAAAGAGGATCTTTTTCACTGTTTATTCACCATGACCCACTTTTCTCTTCTACCGACACCCGCACTCACCACCACCCATTCTACCATCACAATTTGCTATACCCACCACCCTCCACTATCATAGCTAACTACTATTATGATTACTACTAACCACCATGACTACTCACCACCTTCTGTCAATCAGCTATCCACCACTATGGTACACTCCCAGCACATTGTCACGACCTTAAAGGTTGGGGACGATGCTCTGATACCAAATGTCACAACCTCAAAGGTTGGGGACGATGCTCTGATACCAAATGTCACAATCTCGAGGTTGTGACAATGCAAGGGTCATGGTTGTGACCCAAAAGGATAGATAGGGTAGAAGTAGAGTATGGGATGAGAGGAAAAATAGATAGATTTAAGATGAGAAATAGAAATTTGGGGTTTAGCTGGGGAAAAAGGAAAAGAACATAGAGATGAGAAGGAGAAAACCATGAGAGGAAAGAGAAGAGAGAAAAGATAAGAATTCATTTCATATTTTGGATTGATTATTACAATTGTTAGAGCTTGCCCCTATTTATACTAAATGGGCTAGTACAATTTCAAAATAGAAAAATATCTAAAAATATCAAAGTAAATATGAAAATAGAAGAAAATGCTAAAAATAGAAGCCTCTAGAACATTCTAGGTTGATCTAGAATATTTTGGAATTCTGGACAACTGACATTGGGGTTGTCCTCTTGCTGTGCTGGCAGATAAGGGTTGTCTGGGACAGCTAGCACAGATATGGAGTTGGGCGTTGGGCACGGACACAGGCAAGACATTGGGTGCGCTGGGGCTGCTGGGCACAGACACTGGCACGGCACTGCTAGGACGCGGGCGCTGCCTAGGTGTTGCTTGGGCACGGTCCTTGACAATGTCGTGACACTGTTGTGACACGGTCCTAGGCACGGCCTGGGACAGGATCTCACGGACCTTTGACATTGTCATAACAATGTCATGACGAGGTCTTAACACTGAGAATGTCGTGCTCATGACATTCTCTTCCCCTTGAATTCGTCCTTGTCCTCAAGGACGCTAGGAACCACCGTGGTCTGCTCCTTCCTTACCCTTCTACAACTACTTAACAATTACTCTACTCCATTATTTTATTACAAGTACTACTAGTATTTTTCTAACATCTACTACTTAATACTAAATACTTAGATATTTTATTACGTTATTCTACTACTAAGTGCATCTACTATTATCTATTCGATCCCTTTGCGCGTGCTCAATTGAGGGCAAGGCAGAGCTGTGTGGCTTATGCTTGTGCCAATTCCCGTCCTTGGGAAATGTCCCCAACCCAGCATCTTTTCGTTCTCAGGCGTGACATTGTCCGGTCCCAGGTCATGACACCTATGCGCGCCAGCAGGCTACTATGACATTGCTTCCTTCTTCTTCATGGCCAGGGATGACGGAACTTGATGTGGGTCCTTGCGCTGGTGCTGCGTAGTGGGCTGTTGCTTCCTGGCTCGCGTTGTCAGCTCATGACATGGACCCTGCTGGTGCAGCGAAGACTTCTCCCGAGGAATTTGTTCACTGTCCAATGCATCCTCTCCCATTGTATATTGTGGGATGTCAACCGGTTGCTGCTGTTGGCATGTCATGGCAGTGCTTTGGGGTTCTTGCGGTTCCAGGGTGATTTGTGGCTCCTTCGAGATGGATTCACTCAATTCCTCATCCCGCTCCTGATTTCCCACCGAATCACAAGGCCATTGAGGTGGTGGAAGTTCAAACCTCTTTCCTTGGCTTTCAAAGTATCGGCCTAGGGCGTCGGTTGGAGAATCCTTTGCTTCCTCCAGCCTTGATTCTTGCATTTCTTCAACAATGGGTGGTTCAACCAGTTTCTCCTCAGCTCTGACATCGAGGGTAATGTCAGGATCACCTTCGGTTTCCAACCCTAGGTTGCGTGTAAGTTGTTTCACCACTTCAATCAAGGAGTTCATTGAGGCCTTGAGCTCTTTTGATTCGGCTTGAATCTCACTCAAAAATGTGTCATGTTCTTCATTGGATGAAGACATTGTTGCACCGGATTTTTTTCTTCTTCTTTTTTTTGATATAAATAGCCTCTTGATCGGAAGCTAGCTTTGATACCAAATGTCACGATCTCAAAGGTTGGGGACGATGCTCTGATACCAAATGTCACAACCTCAAAGATTGGGGACGATGCTCTGATACCAAATGTCACAACCTTGGGGCTGTGACAATGCAAGGGTCACGGTTGTGACCCAAAAGGATAGATAGGGTTGAAGTAGAGTATGGGATGAGAAGAAAAATAGATAGATTTAGGATGAGAAGTAGAAATTTAGGGTTTAGTTGGGGAAGAAGGAGAAGAAGATAGAGATAGGAAGGAGAAAACCGTGAGAGGAGAGAGGAGAGAAAAGATAAGATTTTATTTCATAGTTTAGATTGATTATTACAAATGCTAGAGCTTGCCCCTATTTATACTAAATGGGCTAGTACAATTTCAAAATAGAAAAATATCTAAAAATATTAAAGTAAATATGAAAATAGAAGAAAATGCCAAAATAGAAGCCTCTAGAACATTCTAGGCTGATCTGGAATATTCTGGAATTATGGATAGCTGGCATTGGAGCTGTCTTGTTGCTGTGCTGGCCGATAAGGGCTGTCTGG
Organism: Simmondsia chinensis; assembly: GCA_018398585.1. NCBI lineage: Eukaryota > Viridiplantae > Streptophyta > Magnoliopsida > Caryophyllales > Simmondsiaceae > Simmondsia > Simmondsia chinensis. Next base: position 4,717,943 of record JAGTTD010000008.1, on the reverse strand, counting down.
GACAGCTGGCACAGATCTGGAGCTAGGCGCTAGGGCGCTCGGGGCACTGGGCATAGACACGGGCACGACACTGCTGGGACGCGGGCGCTGCCTCGGCACATTCCTTGACAATGTCGTGACATTGTCGTGACACTGTCCTGAGCACGGCCTCGGGCAGGATCTCACGGACCTTTGACATTGTCATGACGAGGTCTTAACGCTGAGAATGCCGTGCTCATGACGCACACCAATCATCGTGGCCCGGTACCATGGCTCGCCACCCCCATAATGTCAGCTCAACATTATGGTCCACCTCCATTGTTCACTACCATTGCTTGCTGCCACTATTGTCCACCTCTACCAACAAGACCCCCCCTCCCCCTTTTTGATTAATATTATATATTTACTCGGCATCCCATGATCCACCCTAACACCATGGCCAACCACCACTACTATCTGCTATGATTGGTTGATGTTTATTTTTAAGTCATTTATTATCATTATAATAGATAAGTTCTTTTCTAAATATGTATCCACACATTATTTGTACAAAAATGTCTTTCTGTAATGAGTAACCAAACACTCTTTTGTAAAAAGTTACAGATATTAAATAGATAAGCTCAAAAAACAAATTAAAAAAAGCTGAACCAAATGCACCCGAACATGAGCCGACCCACGGTGCCTGATGCATGGGCTATGAAAAAGTTTTAAGTCTCTCTGTGTGAATTAAGAGACGATTAAGGACTTGAGACACAATGATAAATGGAAGTGGGGCAAGATTACCACCTCCCATAAGTCCTCTATGCAATCCAAACGTCTTTATTGGTTAACAATTAACAAAGGTTGAAACGAATAGCTAAAGAGATGCACCCTTGAACCCATCGTCTCTACTTAAGCCCAGAACCCTTCAAACCTAATATCCAATCTTAGAGTACCCAAGTAACATAATTAAAGGCCTTATGAAAATCAATTTCAAAGACAGCTACTTTCTCATCCCTTTACTTAACCCCGTAAATCACATTATTGGCAATTAGGCCACCACCAATTGAGGAGGGAAGAACGTGGGTAAGGCGGTTAGGGAGGACCTTGGAGATGATTTTGCAAAGATATTTTCTTTGGACGAGATGTAACCCGGTTCAATTATAAGCATGAATAATGAGATAAATCATAGACATGAATAAGATAAAATTATAGACAAGTTGCATGTTGGATATTGTGATGACACATGGGTACAAATTTATCTATGGCTATGGAGTACCAAATACATTGAAAATGTGCATACGTGTTTGCGTGTATGTAGAATTTAGAGATCGAAAATAGAGAACATAAAATTCCATGTTTTTTAACTTTTATGTAAATTTTGAATATTTTGCATACCTTTTTTTTATACAAACATATTGATTTGTATACTTGAGGTAATTGAAAATGGAATTTTATAATATTTTGCATTGAAAATGTACCAAATATTTTGCATACCTTAATTTTATAATACGTTATCATCACAAGGTTCTCGATAGAGGACCTTTATATACTTGATATAATATTGTGCTCCTTTATCCTTATTCTTTATTATATCAAGTCTCATTAAACTTGACTTTATTACTCTTAGTATATCTAGAAAAATTGTTTATTACAGACTCTTGATGCCATAAATCTTTGAGAAACAATTAAAAGGAAAAATACTACAGCCTTATAGGCTCACACTAGAGCAATGATATTTGTTCAATAACATTTCCATGAATGATTGTAAAGCAAATATCTTATTATTAGAGGACCATATGTCCTTTGGTATGTACATTTAGTTACTTATGGTACAAATAGTTAAATCTGGTGGTACAACTCTGAAATCAACTTATTTTTGCTTTATATTAAGGCGCGGTACACTTTGAGATAAGTGAAACACTTAAAGATTGTCAGTGGTGCATCATAAGCCCATAATTTGCAACAAAAATAGTTCAAATGATGGAATCTTTTATTTTTAACCTTGTGGTGCAAGATAGTTGAATGGTGTGGTTGTGATAGAATTAGTTAAACAGTTATAAAATACACTTGGTTTTGCTCTATATTTAAGTGTGGTATCATTTATGCACTTAAGGCATATGTCACGGGATGAGCGCAGATCACCCGTGCGACGCCCGGGCCCCTGAGGCTAGGGCCGGGCTAGCCTACCCCCTATGGTCAACAAGCAGCAATATGCACTTTCAAGAGACGAAATACACGGCATATCACGGACATACCTAAACACAATCAATGCGCATTAGTATCGGACAGGTTAAGAAGACCCCATATGGCATATGTCTGCTTATTAAGCACCGGGGATAGTGTTAGCCAAAGGCGGCCCGTGACATTCTGCCCCACTTAATTTCACAAACGTCCTCGTTGCGGGTGCCTGCTCATCGTCGCATCCCTGCATCTCTGGCCGCCTTGATTGGTCACGGGATGACCACATCATCATCCCCTCCAACGTGACACCTCTAACATGCTATTGACACTCGCCCGACGATAAGCAGTGTGCCAAAAAAGCAACCTGCTAGCTCCATGCACCATAGTGCACCACGTACACGTCTCGCTTCACGATACTTGTTGATTCTTCACCTTGTGAACTTTGCACTGCACCCCAAGGATCGGCCCAATCTCCACGCAATAAGCCAGCCATACGATCAGCACGCCTGACCGGCACCCGACACGGTGCGCCTTCCGCAACAACCGGAACCGCAAGCCACTCAACTTCACTTCGAAAGTTCCTCGTTAAAGTGCCCCTCCCACACAAGGAGTGTCCATACCCAAGGACAAACCTGTTCAACCCACTTAGGACACGAGCAACTCCCATTCCCCAGGAGTGTCCACCACCACGGACAAAGCTCGATCCCACCACAGCTGCTTACTCCCGTATCCTGAGCCTTACTTTGATACCACTTTTCACGAGATGAGGGCAGATCACCCGTGTGGCGCCTGGGTCCCTGAGGTTAGGGTCAGGCCAGCTTACCCCCTATGGTCAACAAGCAGCAATATACACCTTCAAGAGACGAAATACACGGCATACCACAGACATACCTGAACACAATCAATGCGTATTAGTATCGGACAGGTTAAGGAGACCCCATATGGCATATGTCTGCTTATTGAGCACCGGGGACTGTGTCAGCCAAAGGCGGCCCGTGACACATAGGTGAGGGTAACAACAAGCAACGACATGTTCTACATCCTTTCAAACTATTATTTGTACTATTTTATTAAATACCCACAAACTTTTGGTTAAAAAATTATTTAATAAAGTTTGTAGATTAAAACATCAATATACCAAACTTCAGTGTATTAATATGTATTTTATTCTAAAATTTTCTATGTTGGAGAAGTGTTTTCTTTTTCCTTTTTGTAGGTCCATGTATGGGAAGTACTTAGTACTAAAGGCCTGTCTGATATTGCTAAGAAAAAATGACTTTTTTTATAATCACTTCTGTAAAAGTAATTTTGTAAAAAGTGTTGTTTCAAATGAGTAGTTTGTGTTTGGCTCAACTAATAAAGAAGCGCTTATTATAATATTGTGAGTGTTTGGTCAATATTTAAAAAGTACTTTTTCTATAAAATTAACAAAAATGACATCAATAGAAGTATTCTATAGTTGAAAACAATTACCCAAGAATCATTTCAAATATTTAATATATTTTTTTAAATATTCAAAATTTTTTATTATTTAAAATATTCAAATATATAAAATATCTTTTAAATACTTAAACAAACTAATTTTTAATGCTTTAAAATATTTAGATTTTAAAAATTAAATTATTTTTTCAAATATTTAAAATATTTTCTAAATATTATAAATATATTATTAATTATTAAAATATTTTTTTCTCAGATTGGGGGTCCTCGGAAAACGCCTCTCTTCAGGGTAGCCCCCTGAAGGGGAAACCTGCGTACATCTACCCCCCAAAACCTGCTTTTGCGGGAGCCCTTGCAGGCACTAGGCTTGTTGTTGTCGTTGTTGTATATAAACTATTTTTTAATTATATTTATATAAATTAATTTTTAAGCATATTAACAAACTTAAATATACCTGAACTAAATTTTTTTAATTGTTTAATTTCTGATTCTACTTGTGCTTAAAAGGTGAAATGCCAAATTTTTACTTCTACTTAAAAGTAGAAAAATATTCTCTACTTTTAATAAAAAACATTTTTTTATGATTTCCAAACACGTTTCAAATCTCGCAAAATTATTTTTTGTAAAAAAAAATACTTTTTTTCTTTGAAATAAGCTAAGCCAAACATGCTCTACTAAAGTATCCAAATATTGCTTAAAATAACCATTTAAATTGGAGCATTTATTGTGGGGAATAAAGTTGTCATTACAAAAAAAGGTTATTATTTTTAAAATAAATTTATGATTATTATTATAATCTTTCTAACATGTGTCTATTAAACACATGTTAATATATATTAATTGTATTATACTTTTATATTTGATTAGTCAGATATAATTAATAGTAATAATAAATTTTATATTAACCAATTAAATATTAAAATATAATATATTTAATATATCTTGACACATGTTTAAAAATTTCTTATTATTATTTATAAATTATATTATTATTTTAATAATAATAATTATTATTATTACTCCAATAACAAAAGCTTCCTTAACAATTTGCAGGACTTAGATGCCATAAATTCTATTTGAATGCAGAACCTTTTCTGGTGTCATCATTGAATTTCACCACCTTAATGCATGGACACCTGTCCAGATGGATATTGGTCTAGATATTTTAACATATCCGATCACGAGAATTCTCGTTGAACTTGAAGCGTAGATAGCCTATAGGCCCACCTCATACACTATATTTCAATTATACTAATATTCAGGATAACAATTGTTGGAATTTGAGCTCGTGAAGTTTCAATCAACAAGGCTAGCTCTGATATTATATGAAGAAACTGTCAAAGAACCAACTCTTCCAAAAGATTAACCTTATGACTGAAGGCCAAAGATTGGTTTTATACTATAACATGCTTCCTTAGGCAATTGCTCTTTGAGCTTGAAGCGTGGATATTGCACATACCCACTGTATACCTTGTGCTTAAATTATATTAATATTCAAAGTCAGGGGATGTTGGGATTTGAACTTCCAACCTCTTGGTCACAAGGCTCTTATACCTTATCAAGGAACCAACTCTCCCAAAAGTTTAAACTTATGGGTGAAAGCTTAAATTTAATTTTATACTCTAACAGAAACCAACTATTTCAAAAGATTAAAGTGATGGGTGAAAAGCTCAATTGATGAAATGTCAATATTTAATATTTGTGCATAATCCTCCCAACGAAGTGGAGTCGGAGATGGGTTACATATTCGTGGTTTTATTCAGTCTTTTTCACTAACTAGGGTGTGGTGCCAAGTTGTTTGCATCTCGACTGCTCCAGGATTGCATGCATCCTCAACCAGAAAGTTTACTTATGTGCGAAAACCTACATTAGATTCGACTAATCTAGTAGGTGACTCCCAAATACGGGTTTTTTTTTTTCCCCTAATGGTAAATTCGAAATAATAGAATCCCACACTACATAAGGTGTAGCGTTTAAAATGTCATACCGCTTGAGTCAAGTCCTATAGGTTTTTAACTCTTCTTTTATGGAGTGGTTTCCGATACTTGAACACACGACATCCAAGCCGGTGCCATGAACAACCTTATACCTTTGGCCAAGGCTCACCCACTGAACAATAAGAACGAGTCTAATATACACACTATGTATAACACTCTTCTCAAATTATTGTATAGAAAAGATCAACATTACACGTTCTTATCTCCACTTTTGTGCAAACTACTTTCTACACTTGAATCGTAAACTTCTTATTATAACGAACCCGACTTTAAAATTAACAGAACAACTTTATCACACCAGGCACTAAATACATGCCACATTTGAATTTTGGGTATGAAGTTGTTGGATTATGACAAAAAGTTACTGAATTTCAGTTAAAATTAATCATATATTATCGAAATTATTTGTCATATTAACATTTAGTGGCAAAAAAAAAAAAAAAACCAATTTACAGTAGAGGACACCCATATTTTGAAATATCAGAATATTTAGATAATAAAAAAACTCAAATTCAAAATATTCATGTGATAATTTCTTGTAAAATATAGGGTAAATTACACATTGAGGGTTTTTTTTTTTTTTTTTTTTTTTTTTTTGAACACCTCACTAAGGTTTAGTATATTAATTTTTTGGGATATTTAGTGTCCAACATTTGTAGAAATAATAAAAAGACCTGACTTTTTTAATTTATTTTTTTAGTACCTTAGATTTTCTACCTATTGATAAATAGGACCTTCTCTAGAGACATTCTATCAAAAACATAGAAAGATAAAATTGCCCCTCACCAAGACAACGTCGTCTGGTGCCTGACACTGAAATTTGGCACCATGATTAATTTTTGGTTCCTAAGGCCAAGTAATGCAGTGTTTGGATGGTAAAATAATTAAAAAGGAGTCATTTTGTGATTCATTTAAAATGCCCCGAGGAGTTCAAGGGGTACTTTTGTCAATACATTTATTAGGTATTTAAAGTGGCCTGTCACGTCACTTCTTTTCCAAAATAACATCATCTCGCTAGAGAGTGTCTTATTTATTAATACAAAAAAAAAAAAATGCTAGGATACTAAAAAATAAATAAAAGGGTCTGGGACCTTTTAATTAATTTGGATAAATTATAGAAAATTCTCTTAATTTTTGCTTCAATAACAAAAAACCTCCATCACAAATAAAACCACTCGTAAAACCCCCTCACTTTTATAAAATTATCACTTTGTCCCCAAATAACTTTTTTTGACCATTTTGTCCCTCAAAATAAAATAGTTAAGTATTTGATTTTGGTTTTTGGTAGAAATTAATGTTTTTTAGAAAATAGAATTTTTTTATATGTATAAAAAAAAAAGGAGTTTTCTATATTTATAAAAATTATTATTTTACTTAATTATATAGTATTGACATCATAATATCAACAAATATTATAATTTTTCTTATAATATTTTTATGAAAATTTTAAAAATATTTTTTATCTTCTAAACTTATAATTCCATTACTATAATTAATTAAAATAATTATTTTTTTATAAATATATAAAATTTCATTAATTTTATTGCAAAAAATATAGAAGTTTTCTAACTTTTACCTAATAATATAAAACCCTCTTCTAAACACATAATTAAACATTTAACCTCCTGTTACAGTCCAAAAAGTAAGAAGAGGGCATCCCACATCGGTGGGGTGAGCAAGAAAACACCAATTTATATACTAGAGGGGCTACTCCACCCATTGCCAATTGGTTTTGGGATGGAGCCTTATTTAGTCTGTAACATTGGTATCAGAGCCGTCGATCCTCGGATCAATTCTAAGGAGCTCGGGTTTGGTATGGGACGAACCCTGCTCTGGAGTCGTGCTCGGTCCGGTATGGGACGAACTGTGCTCGATGGCCGTGCTGGACAAACCACTTATAACGGGCCTAAGTTTCGAAAAGGGCTACCTAGGAGAGGGCTACCTAGAGTAGAGTGGAGCCGTCCTGAGAAAAGGGCTACCTAATTCAGAGTGAAGCTGCCTAGAGTGAAGCCGTCCAGGGGAAAAAGGGCTACCTAGAGTGGAGTGAAGCCGTCCAGAGAAAAGGGCTACCTACTCAGAGTGAAGCTACCTAGAGTGACAGCCGTCGAGGACGACGGTTGCCGAGCGTGGTGGTTTGTTACAGTCCAAAAAGTAAAAAGAGTGCATCCCACATCAGTGAGGTGAGCAAGAAAACATCAATTTATATACTAGAGGGGCTACTCCACCCATTGTCAATTGGTTTTGGGATGGAACCTCCTTTAGTCTGTACCACCTCCTCACTTTTAAGTGGCAAAATGGTCAAAAAAAAGTTGCATGAAGGTTAAGTGATAAATTTTTAAAAGTGAGAGAGTTTTATGAATGCTTTTATTTGTGAGGATTTTTTGTCTTTGAAGCAAAAGAGAAAGGAGTTTTCTGTAATTTGCTCTATTATTTTCATTGAGGTATTAAAATGTAAATAACCCTAATTTTTTAGTCCAAAAATTTTGTAAAATACTATTCTAATCCAAAAGTTACATATATCTGATAAAATAACCCTAACAGAAGAATGTAAGGGTATAAAATGGGCCTACCGCGTAACTTTTTCTTCATAAGTGTTGCAATATTGCGATTCATGTGTCAAATGAGGAAAGGGGATGATGACTTTGCCAATATATAACACCAAGTTTTACATCTTTTTAGGCCTATCATTTGGACTATTTCATTAAATAAGGAATTTATCACTTATATACCTTGGTATTTTAGCTTTTGTCATTAAGGTATTATTATATTTCAATATATAATGAGGTGCCATAAGGTTGAAGTTATTATCACTTAGATATATTATGTCAAAATTTGATAAATTTTTATATAAATTTAACCAATTTTATGTGAGTGATGTTGATTTAGTACATGATTTTTTGGATAAAAGTCATGTCAATATTTATAGTAAAAATTCAACGAATTACAACAAAATGTTCACAGAATTTTGATGTAACATACCTATATATTATCAAAATTATATCTTATCATTATTTTGTGTAAAAGACCGTCAGATTCTAATAAAAACACTTATATGCTGTTGGAATCACGTTTCGCTTTAGCATTTTTCAACGGAATCTACCAAATTTTCACATAAGAATGCCTAATTAATAAAATTTTAAAACTTCAGGATATCTAAATGATAAAATTCTCAAACCTCAAGGTACCATATTATATATATTAAAATATCATGGTATCTAAGTGATAAGCAGTCAAACCTTAAAATACCTAAATAATTATTTCTCTATTAAATATATTGTTAGAACAAATTGTCGAAATACTTGCAAAATACTTGCAACCAGGTAACCAAGAGACCTCAGGTGTTAAGGCCGTGTAATCACTTTCTTTAAGGTTTATTTCGGTGTACGAAATATCATCGGGGATACAACAACAACAACAACAAATGAAGTGAGAATGTATAAAGGGTGAGAGAGATCGAGATATGAAGAGATTGGTGGTTTTGTTCAAGAACACAACACAAGACCACTTGTATGCAAAGATCTTTTTAATCTTATTTTTCCCTTGTGTTTTTCATTCCGTTATTAAACCATCAAAGTGTGGAGATATATATATGTATACATGTAAAGAGGTGTCCCAAAACGAAGAGCCAAAATTGAAATAAAGAACCGGGAAAAAAAATCGCGCAGACAAACCGTCGAAACTGACCCGTGTGTCGACAAACAGTTCGACACACAGAGTTACTGTAGATCTGTGTGTTGACACATACTTCCTATGTGTCGACACACAGACTTCCTCCATGCGCTTCTGTAAATGGTTGTGTGTCGACACACAGTTGTTTTTCCATCGTTCTGTAGGATTGTGTGTCGACACACATGATCCATGTGTCGACACACACCCCCAACAAGCTCTTAAACATTCAAACAAGTATCGGGACAATCTCAAATACATCTTATACATATATAAACAACATTTAATATATACATACATATTATTCAACATATATTTTAAAAATATACCAACATATATGAAGTTTTAGGCTACAAATTATTTCACTAAATCTATGGATTAATAAAATATTATATTAAGTTTGCACTAAAATATGGTGCAAAAACTAAAGAAAAGGGCAGGAAAATAATGATCTTCAATAAGTATTGTATGACAACCTCATGCCTATGAACGTCAGTGCTAAGAAAAAGCCAAAAAGCCAGTTCATAGGGTGGGAATAAGCTGGCCGGGCTTCGATATTTATTTTCATGTTATTTATATTTTAGTATCTTATATTTATAAAAATAATAAGAAAAGTTTATGACCTTTTTAATTTATTTTTTTGGTATCTCATATTAACTCTGTATTAATAAATAGTACTAATGATATTAGATTTTAAAGAGAAAGTTGAGGAGGCCTGTCACTTGAAATACTCACTCCAGTATATTGACAAAAATATCTTTTTACATGACATGTTACTTTAAATACCCACTAAAATGAATGATATTGATGGTTGGGAAAAGTTTTTTCTTAAAATGGGGGTCAAGATGAGTATTTCGTCAATGTACTGTGAGTATTTAAAATGACTTGTTACATTTGCTTCTCCCGATGTATGCCATTTTCACATTGGAGAGGGTCTTATTTATTAACATAAATAAAATTTAAGCTAATAAAAAAATAAATCATCAAGTCATGGGCCTATTTATTATTTTTACAAACTTCAGGTAGTAAAATATAAACAACCATTTATTTATTTTATTTTATTTTGGTTTTTCTTTTTTTATTATTAATTTTGTGACATTATCACTTAAATACCTATAGGTTTGACCATTTATCGCTTAAATACCATAATATTTTAATATATATATAATGAGGTACTTTAAGATTTTAAAACTTTTATCTCTTAGATATCATGAAATTTTAAAATTCTATCACTTAGATACAATAATGCTAAAATTCGATAAACTCCTGTTGAAAAATACTAAAATAAAACATAATTTTTTGTATAGATATTTTTATTAAAATTTGATATCTTTTACCAAAAATATTGACAAGACACATAATTTTGACAATATATAAGTAGTTTACATCAAAATTGGGTGGACTTTTTGTCTTAATCCGTTAAATTTTTACGGAAAATATTGACATGACCTTTATCAAAAAATTAATCCTATACTAAATCAATATTTTTTATACAAACTGGTCAAATTCATACAAAACATCCACCAAATTCCGACTTAGGATAGTTAAGTGCTAAAAAATTCAAGCGTTAAGGTACTTTATTATATATATTAAAATATTAAAGTATTTAAATAATAAATATTTAAACTTTAGAATATGGAGATAATAATTGGCCTTTAATATTGAAATAAGAAAGAAAAAGAGAGGTGTTGAAAGCTGAAACACCTACCCGTTAATTAATGAGAACGGCCCGCTCTCAGCCCTCTTATTCTCCTCCCCGTTGAGCTGGCTTCTTCCTTTTCATTTATTTCTCCCCTCTTTTACATCCTTCTTTTTTCGAAAAATAATGAAAAAAATACTAAACTAGTCCCGTGTAAGCTTTTTTAGTATCGTATTTGTCAATTTAAAAAGAAATGTATTGTACTACTGTTTACAATTTCAATATATATAATAAAGTATTATGATAGTTTATTATTAATCAAGTGTGTAACGTTCATTTACCAGGCACTAATGCACCTTATCCTATTAAAACTCCGAAGTTAAGCGTGCTTGGGCAAAAGTAGTACCAGAATAGGTGACCTCCTGGGAAGCCCTCGTGTTGCCAACCCTAAGGTTGGGGGTCCTCGAAAACAGCCTCTCGACAGGGTTACACCTTGAAAGGGTAAGGCTCCGTAGATTCACCCCCCAGCCCCCACTTAGACAGAAGTCCTTGAGGCACTCGGTTTATTTTTTTATTATTAATCAAGTGTTTAATTGCTAATGTTTTATTGATTACCGTATTATATATTTGTTATGTTAGTACTTTAGTAAAAGATTTGTTGAATGCCAATAAAAAAGACTACCAGATTAGAGTAAATGTACCTATATATTGTCATAATGACGTTCTGTATGAACATTTTTAGGCGAAAATACATTGGATTATGATAGAAGATACCCATAAGTACGCATGATTGATTTCTTTGTTATTTAATCAAGTTGTACAGTAAAAAATGAGAAGAAAACTTAAAACATCGTGCTACTCTAACAAATATCTAAAAGAAGTGCATATTCACTTTATAAAAGTCACAATCATTTAACATTTGCAAGCAAATTGACAAATGTTAGACACCTTACGGTGCTAACAAAATTAATTCATGACTAGTTTAATGTTGAAAATATTTATTTTGGCTAGTAGAATTCATTTCTTTCTAACTCTGCCATTCTTTCTAACTTCGTCAAGTAGAGTGCCAAGAAAATTCATATATGACTAGTTTGGTGCATTTTCCATTTTTTTCCCCCTTAAAACAATATATGTAGAGCTATACCAACGTTTCAGTGAAAATCAAGCAGACTATGAAAAAAGCTCACAAAATTATAATGAAAGACATTTATATGTGAAATAACGAGTCACGTTAGTATTTTACGACAAAAAACCACAAGATTATGAAAGAGGGCCCCTATATATTGCTATATTTATGGTCAACATTACCAATTTTTAATTAAAATCTGTTGAAGTTTGGTAAATGGTTCCTTATTGATAAACTTTTAAATATCAAGGTATTTAAGTGATAAAATTTTTTAAACTCATGGTACTTCATTGTATATATTGAAACGTTAGAGTGCTTAGAAACAAATCCTTAAAACTAGGGTGAACAAAAATTCATCCAGATTAGACTGGCCATTTTGGTCAAGGATTGGACCGCACCTATCATATATCGATCCGGTCTTTGGTCCTAATTATATGAGCTTAATCGATTTTTGGTCCGGTCTAGTCCAAGACCGGAAAACACAATGATCAAAATGAAGACCGATCAACATTAATTTCATATTAAATATTTTGGGTACATAATTTTAATACAACAATAACATAACCGATGCTTCAAGGGCTCCCGCATAAGCAGGGTTTGGAAGGGGTGTGATGTACGCAGCCTTACTTCTTCAGGGTGATACCCTAATGAGAGGCTGCTTTCGAAGTATATAACTAATATACTTTTAATATATAACTAATATTATATTATATGTATCAAAAAATATTAATCTAGAAAATTAAATATTCATTTTTTAGTATTTAATTATATATAACTTAATTATATATACATTGTGCATATTATACTATTATCATTATTTTCAAGTTTTTTACTTTTGTATGGAAATGTTTTTCTTTTTAATATTGCATTTGCTAGATAAAAATCCACTCCAAATTAATCCGGTTCGGACAGCTTTAACCAACCATGGACCTGACCGACCCGATTTTAATTGGTCTGATCCTCGGTCTCACAATTTGATCTAGTTCGATTTTTGGTCTGGTCCGATTCGGTCCGCTCGTATATCGACGTGGACTGATAATTTTTATAAAATAAATATATAAATTGAATATAGAAACATAAATATATGATTGGTCTTTGTATAAATGCACCCACAGGCGTCCCAATAGCTGAAGGTGCTAGTTCTTCCAGGTGTGCTTTCTCTGTCCAGCTTAGTGATTGGAACTTCCTTTTTCCGTATTTAATGCACATTCATTACTTTATACAGTAATATTATTGTCGAGGTAAAATTATTATTGTCATAACAAGATTATAGATTTCAACTTAATTTTGTGGCTCTTATTATTTATTAGTCATATCATTACTTTGATAATAATAATTTTTATCACATCAATAATGACTCTCACTTTGTATTATAGTATTCGTACTTAAAATGATAACGGTATGGTAATTCAAGTTATCTTTAAAGGTGGTGAAAGGTCTTTAAAAGATTCGGAATGTCATCCATGACGTTAAGTCGTACCTTCATTCTTTTAAGAGTGTCGAGATTTCGTGTTGTTTACAATAATGCAGTAGCTCGTCTCTACCTTTGATGACCGAGTGGTGTTGGTGTCCCTGTGGTATTCTTGTCTTTGATGCGTAACAGTTGGGAGAGTAAGCAAACTACACGTTCGATGAAATACTCATATTCGAAATTATGGATTGTTCGTGCTCATTCTGGGAGCTCGACAGCTTATCGGATCAAGATTGAGCAAGCTTAATTGATGAGCTTAATTAATCGAGTTCGAATAGTTTATTAACATTCACGAATAGTCTATTAAAAGATCTTTGAACGCTCATTAAAGATTCAATATGAGCTCATTGGATGTTTGAAATGGATAACTTAACAGTTGGCATTAACTAGAAAATGGTTCAACAATGGCTCAACAGTAACTTAAATAGTTCAGCTCCAAGTGAGATCGATTCAATTATGAGCTCAATTCAACTCGACAATGAGCTTTGGCTTGACTTATAACGAGCTAAAATCAGATCGATTAGGCAAGCGAGTTGAGTTAAGCTAAAAATGACCACACTAATATCGTATTAAAACGAGTTAGAACAAAAGTTTGAAAGCTCAATAAGAGCTCAACTCAAACTCAAGTTTAATAAGCCTTATCAAGCTCGAGTTCAAACAATGGGGCTCCTAATCCAAAGGTAGATCAACAAATAATGCACCATAAGTTTGCCATATTAAGTAAATTTATATGCTTATATAAAGTGTCAATGAACCAATTTTCTCAAAAGTTTAAGCTGATAAGTAAAGAAATATGATTGGTTTTCTAATATGCCACATCACAAAAATGTCCATTATGCTTGAAACGTGTATTCTACGCTTGCTCACCTTATACTTTGTGCTTAAATTATGTTAAAATTGAAAGAGGAGCTATTGAAATTTGAACTCGTGACATATTAGTCCATAAGATTCTGATACCATGTTAACAAAACTTTCTCAAAAGTTTAAGTTGACAAATGAAGATCCATGACTAATTTTATATTCTAACATAATGTCCTACGTATATAAATCGTTTAAAAATTACTTAATATAATAAAATATTTATTTTTATCAAATGCACGGATGATTGCTTCTAATCCAGTCGTTTTAGCACCAAGTGTCAAAACAGTGGAAAACTTAATGATAGAGGGTGAGTCAATAGAAAAATACTATTATGCATTTAATATCTGTCGTATAATAAAATTAAGAAAATTATTACTTAAGTAAGCTTTGATCATTTATTACTTAGGTATCTTGATAATTAAATATATTAGTATTTTTATTAGAACTTGTTAAGTTTAGTCGAAAATGCTAACATAACACATAATTTAAGTAAAATTTAAGTAATTTACATCAATATTCGGTGATATTTTTATAGCAATTCACTAAAGTTTTGGTAGCATGACTTATATATATTATCGTAGTTAGGGGTGCACACGGTCCGGTTTGGCGGTTTATGGTTACCAAACCGTAAAAATACGGTTTGAAAATTTTCTAAACCAAAATCAAACCGTTTTATCTCACAAACCAAACCGGACCAAACCGTAATTCTAGTCCGGTCCGGTCCGATTTATGGTTTTAACAATTATAATATAAAAATTATTATTAACACTAATATAAACATAATTTGATCAATATTAAAATCATCATTAACTACAAAAACATAAAAAAATAGGAAAACTTTACTTTTTTTTCTAATTAATAGTATAATATATGTTTATACTACATACTACATAAACAAAAACTACGAACAACACATAAAATTAGTTTGTTAAATTCAGTAGTAATATTTTTTGAAAAATTCAGCAGTAACATTGGGTCTATTAAATTTTTTGTTAAGTTGTTAATGAAATATTTAATAGTTTAGTCACGGATTGGGTTAAATTAAATCAACGAGTAAATATTAATTGCATCTAGTATGATTCTATCGTTAAAAATTACATTATTACCTTAAGTTAAATTTGACCAAATGACTAAATTGACATAATCTAAATTATATAGGGACTAAATTGACATAATTAAAAGTACAAGGCTTAAGTTGACAAGATAAAAAAAGTACAAAGACCTTTGGTGTAAATAATCCTAATTATTTTTATCGAGTTATCAAGTAAATTTTACCACTAATATAACTTGTTATGATTTTGATGACATAAATAATCATTGGATTCTTTAGTTTATGATTTTTATGGTTTTATGGTTTAAGTTTGGTTTTAAACCAAACCTAAACCGTAAATCCTAATAACCAAAGTTTCTTAAACCAAACCATAATTTTTTAAACCATAAACCAAATTAACCAAACCAAACCGTAATTTACGGTTTGGTTCGGTTTGAATTACGGTTTAAATCGTATTTTGCACACCCCTATTCGTAGTTATGTGTTGCATAAATATTTTTCATAAAAAGTTGGTCAAATACTTACAAAAATTCCTCAAATTCCGATATATAGAACCTAAGTGATAAAATATCCAAAATATAGGATATCTTATTGTATATATTAAAATGTTATAATATATAGGTGATAAATTATAAAATTTTAGAATAACTAAGTAATAATTTTAATAAATATATATTTTTGAAATAAATCTAGAGTAATGTCGAGATCAATAATGTAAAGAGAAGGGCCTTTTTCTGCATTAATTAAGAGCACGTGTGGTGTGATATTGATGTGCTAATGATGTTTGTTCTTTGCGTTCGAAAGCTACATTTTGTTCATTTCAAATTTTGCTAGGTCCATTCTTCAACCAATTAATAAATAAATAAATAAATTTGAGTGGTGTTATTAGTAAAATAAAGTATTATTGTTATAGCAATAATGTGACTTTTTTTGATAACTTGAATACAAGCTGGAGAAGTCAAAACAGTGCATGGCAGAGCCCGAAGGCAAATAACAAAAACATTAAAATATCTAAGGCAGAAAGTTGCTCTGCCAAAACCTGGACTCCAATACAAAAACACTTAATCAAAGGCTAGGACAGTTCGAACGCGACCATCACCATGGTTAAACTTTTAATACAACAATAAACAATCGACCAGGCCACGATAGAGCAATAACATGACTTATAATGAATAATAGTTATAAACTTTTATAAAATTTAACATTTATGCCTTATCAGTAATATTATCATTAATTTTTTTTATAGGTAGATTATAATTAATACTTCACAATATTATTACATGTTGGAGAATTAAATAAGAAATGACATCTACATAAGCCACTCACAGTAGCCAAAAAAATGCAATCCATATAAGAGACTTCATCCTTGCTTTCTTGTACTGCACTTTTTATTTTTTTACTCTCATCTTATCAAAAACTTTGTGGGGTTTTTTTTAATTTTTTATTTGAAATATTATTATTTTGAGAAAAAAGAAAATAAATGGAGGGTGAAGAAGAATGTAATAGCAACGAATCAGGGTGGACAAAGTACATGGACTCTTCACCGAGCTATGATGGACATTATGGCAGTGATCAGCATGATGATGATGGTGATATTGATGATGATGATGATGGCCATCGTTACGATGATGATGGGTATCGTGATGATGATGAGGAGGAGGAGGAGGATGACGACAACGACTCGATTGCTTCTGATGCATCATCAGGTCCATGCCGTGATGTTGATGTGCATGAAGACAGCAAGAGCAAGAGCTGTTTTTCATGGAGGAGAGCTAGTGAAGATGTGAAGGGTACAAATGGAAGAAAAAAGAAAAATGAAGAAAAGAAGAAAGCAACCTATTTTGGTAAGAAAACAAACTAGGTTTTTGTTAACTTAATTATAGTTGAATCCAACTATATGTGGTTGCAGTTTTCTGGACGAAGCATGTCAGATGCCAGAACTTCAACGGCCCTTGTCAGTAGAATATGGGCACTCTCCAGCTACTTTCTGTTCATGGAATCAGTGCACAATCTTGGAGTGATTAAGTTTTAATACATATCAGAAGCTTGTCACATATGAAGAATTTGTAACTCCATATATTTTTTCTTGTTTGTTTCTTTTACCATTATGTAACGTTCCAAGCCTTAAATTCGAAGGAAAAAGAGGGTCTCTTGTGACCGTTGCCCTGTTTGATCTTCATTATAAATTCAAATTCTCACTACTAGCACACAAATACGCATGAGCTCTTCCCCTTTTCTTTCTTTCATTATTCCTTTTCTTGTGTTTGGCTGCTTGTAATTTATTCTAAGTAATAAGTGTTGGAAATGTAATAAAGCTTAACCACGTTAGAAATTTGATGGCTTACTTTAAATCCCTCATCCCATATAGAAAGTTTAGTGAGGGAAGGATAGTTTAAATGTAACCTTGTTAAGATAAGGTCTTGAACTAAGTAATGGGTGAGAGAAAGGTGCTCAAGTGAGGGTGTGTGTGTGTGTTTTATTACGGGTATTTTATTTTTATTAGAAATTACTTTCGTTAAATGGATATTTTTTCCCACCTCGTAAACAACATCATGTTAATGTTGCTCCGGTACTACCCAAACGCCGTGTCTCTCCTTAGCATCTTTTACTACCCCCATTACAGATAAATCTCTTCCCTAGGTGGTTGTTGGGACGTGTCTATCCGAGGTGGATGTTCAGTGGCCCCAACGGACATAATCCCCAGCCATAAATACCCCGATTCTACCTCAGTCTCAAACCACAAAAACCAGCAAAGTTCTCTCTCCTTCCTCTGAGCTCCCTCTCCTCTTTCTTTACTGTCTTCTTCTCATATTTCCTCTCTAAGTCTGGGTAAAGTTTCCTTGGCATCCCACCCGACTTCTAACGAGTGCACGTTAAAGGTCGGATTGCGTTAATCCTGGAGGATGGCCGCCAGTTGATCTGTGTGCACCCTAGCAGTGACAAAATTGTCTTTTAGGACAATGGCTTATACCATGGGGCGTTTATTTGCTTTGTAAAATCTTTCCTCTCTGTATTGATTTCGTTGATGTGTTTGATAGTTTACTGTTTAAGTTAAGCTGCTTACTGTGTTATCAAAAATCTAAAAGACGATTTATTTTAATCATGGCAACGAAACTCACTCTTCCTGATATGTCTAAACTTGAACCGCTAAATGGGAAAAACTACAAATGCTGGTCTCTTAAGATGTTGTTCTACCTAGAACAACTTAATATCAATTATGTCATCTACGAAAAGAATGTCCCTAAAGAAGAAACTGCTAACCTCACCTATGAGGAAAAATTTACTGTGGATAAGAAAACTTATAGGAGAACACTGCTGCATTATATGAGCGATGGCCTATTCGACATATATATTAAAATGGATACTGTTAAGGAAATATGGGATACACTTCTTAAGTAATATGGGAGCGACGATGCGGGTACTAGAAAATACGCTTTTAGCAAATGGTTGGATTTTAAAGTAGTTAGTGACAAACCAATCTTTAACCAAATATGCGAGTATGAAATTATTGTAACCACTCTACTGTCCAAAGGTCTGAAAATATGTGAAATCACTCAAGCTTACATCTTTACCGAAGAACTTCCGCTTTCGTGGAAGGATTATAGGAACTTGCTCATGCATAAGAAAAAAGATCTATCTTTGTAAGAACTTGTGGGTCATCTGAAAATTGAAGAAGAAAATAGGCAAAAGGATAAGGCAAACTCGCACTCTGATTTTTCAAAAGCTAATATTGTCGAAACAAAAACTACCCCCCGTGACAGGTTTAAAAGACAAAGAGAACAGGTATCACTCCAACCTCAAGCCCGGGGGAAAAATTCACAAGACGAAAGCCTAATTCCGAGGATAATGCTATTTCTGTGGGAAACATGGACACAAAGCAAAGGACTGCAGAAACAAAAGGAACCAATCCAAAACAACAAGAACAACGCCAATCTTGAAGAAACAAACAACATCATAGTTGTGGTCTCAGAAGTAAACTTGGTGAACAATGTGACAGAATGGATAGTAGATACTGGCGCCACCAGACACATCTATGCACATCAGAACATGTTTGAAGAATACCGGATGGTGAATGACGTGAACGTGGTCTACATGGAAAATTCAGCAGGTGTGCCAATCCTCGAAAAAGGGAAGATTTCTTTAAAACTCGCTTCTGGTTAAATGCTTACATTAACTAATGTGTTGCATGTGGCTGATATGCGTAGAAACCTAATCTTTGGTAACCTTCTCATTAAAGTTGGTTTAAAATTACCATTTGATTCTGATAGACTCATACTCATTAGGAACGGTGAATTTGTGGGGAAGGGTTATTGAAATAGGGGTCTATTTATTCTTGATGCTAACTATGTCAATAAAATGAATGCTAGTACTTCTTCTGCTGATATCGCTGAATCCCTTGATTTATGGCATAATCGTTTAGGACATGTGAATATTAACTCTATTAAACTTTTAAAGAAAATGAACTTAATCCTTGATTTTAACAATACGGATTTTTCTAAATGTGAAGTGTGCGTTGAACCTAAATACGCTAAAAAATCATTAAAATCCGTTGAAAGACACACCGAACTACTAGAATTGGTCCATAGCGACTTAGGGGATTTTAAAAGAACAATGAGTAAAAAAGATACTACATAACCTTCATAGATGACCGCTCTAGATATACCATCGTATACCTTCTAAGGAGCAAAGATGAGGCTGAAAAATGTTTTTAAATATAAAGCCAAGATTGAAAACCAACTACGAAGAAAAATAAAAAAGACTTAGGTCCAATAGAGGAGGGGAATATGACCCTACTTTCCTTGAGAAATTTTGCAAAGAAAGAGAAATAATACATGAAAGAACACCCCCTTACTATCTAGATTTGAATGGTATTGCCGAAAGGAAAAAGAAAACCTTGAAAAACATGATGAACCCTATGCTAAGAAGTCTTGGACTTCCAGATAATATGTGGGGGGAAGCGATTTTATCTGCTTGTCACGTACTGAATCGTGTACCTCATAAAAAACTTGATAAAACACCTTATGAATTATGGAAAGGCCATGCCCCTAATTTAAAATATCTTAAAGTATGGGAGTGTCTGGCAAAAGTTGGACTACCCGATTTTAAAAGAAGCAAAATTGGACCTAAGACTATTGATTCCATATTTATTGGACATGCATACCATAGTGCGGCATACATGTTTTTAATCAAAGGTGAAAACAATTCCTATGCATGCGGTACTATAATGGAATCTAGAGACGCTGAGTTTTTCGAATATATATTTCCCATGAAATCTATTACTCAATTTGTATCTCTGACTACTATCACTGTACCCTCTAGTATTGAAAAAACTCATGAAACTTACACACCAAAAATAAGGAGTAAAAAGGCTGGAAAAGAAAATAGCTTTGCACTAGATTTTGTCACTAAATTCTTAACTGAATGTAATGAGATAAGTGAGGAAATAGTGTGTGCCTTTATGCTAGAGGAAGACCCAAAAACTTATGAAGAAGCCATGAAATCTGTTGACTCCACATTTTGGAAAGAGGCCATTAATAATGAACTAGAGTTAATTTTGAATAACCATACATGAGAATTAGTAGACATCCCTAGAGGATGCAGACCGATTGGTTGGAAATGGGTATTCAAAAAGAAATTAAAGGCTGATGGGTCAATAGATAAATTTAAAGCTATGCTAGTGGCTAAGGGATTTACACAAAGAAAAGGAGTCGATTATTTTGATACATATTCACGCGTCACTAAAATAACCACTATCAGGGCCTTGATTGCCATCGCATCTATTCATAAGTTGTTTGTCCAACAAACGGATGTTAAAACTGCTTTCTTGAATGGTGACTTAGACTAAGAAATTTACATGGAACAACTGGAGGGGTTTGTAGTTCCGGGTCAAGAAAGGAAAGTGTGTAAACTAATCAAATCTCTATATAGCCTAAAACAAGCAACAAAGCAGTGGCATGAAAATTTTAATAGCACTTTGATTGCTAACAACTTTCACGTGAATGATGGAGACTCTTGTGTATATTCTAAGTCTGAGTGTAATTGATGTGTTATTATCTGCTTATACGTTAATGATATGTAGATTTTTGGCACAACTCTAAGCATTGTCACTGACACTAAAACCTTTCTAAGTTCCGAATTCGATATGAAGGACCTAGGTGAGGCAGATGTAATTTAAGGAGTTAAAATTATGAGGACTCTTGAAGGCATCGGCCTTAATCGGTCTCACTACGTTGAAAAAATTCTTAGAAGGCTTGACATGTTTGATGCTGATTCAGTAAGAACACTTATGACCCTAGTATACACTTGAGTAAACCCAAAGGTGTTGCAAAGTGCCAATCTGAATGTGCTAAGATAATTGAAAATGTTATGTTCTTAATGAACTATACTAGGCCAGACATTGCATATGCGATAAGCAGACTTAGTAGATACACTCATAATCCAAATGAAGAACATTAGAATGCTGTAAAAAGATTGCTTAAATGTCTAAAAGGAACCATACATTGGAGACTTCACTTTACAAAATTTCCTGCGGTATTAGAAGGATATAGTAATGCTAATTGAGTATCTGATAATGATGAAATTAATTCAACTAGTGGCTATGTTTTTGCACTAGAAGAAGGAGCTATATCCTAGAAGTCGTCTAAGCAATCTTGTACTACCAAGTCTATCATGGAATCATAATTTATTACTCTTGAGTTGGCAGGACATGAAGCCGAATGGCTGAGAAGTTTACTTGCAGATGTGCCATTGTGGGGACATCTAGCTCCATTAGTCGCATTGCACTGTGACAGTCAGGCAACCATTGCTATAGCAAGGAATAAAGTGTACAAAGGCAAGAGGAAACATATTCGTCTCAAACATAAAATTGTAAAAGATCTTTTAGAAAGTGGGACGATATCACTAGATTATGTGAGGTCGGAAAAGAACCTCGCGAATCCTTAAAGAAAGGCCTTTGTCAAAAAATTGTATTAAAAATATCGAGGGGGATAGGATTAAAGTCTGTAAAGTGAATTGACTGTGATTTATCTCAACTTGGTTTATACAGGTTCAATGAGTAAGTTACAGTTCAGTTCGATTATGTACTGTAATAAATAATTGTCCCTCTCTCTGATGTTGACAGTGTTGGGCAATCCATAGCCATACTTTTGGTTGTGTGAGTTGAGTCACACTTGATGGAACCCAGCAATTGTTACTAAGGTAATAGGGATGAGCCTTTGCTCTTAATTAACCCATAACCATTATTTGATGGTGCGAGGTAACACGCACTTGAAGAGATCCACATATGGAGGTGTGGGGATGTGGCCGCTCTCTATGAAGGATTGGAGACTTGCCTTCTAAAGCACCTATGAGAATCCAGGACGGACGTATGGCTGACAAAGGCATCAAACTGCAGGATTTGCTAAGATATTTTGAGCTTGGTATGTGCTTAGGTTGAAGACTATGCAAACTCTTGTCAAGTTCAAAACGAAAGTTACATAGCAAGCTGTTGGTCTTAAACCTGTTATGTACTAGGTGTCGATTCAAGTTGTGAGACATCAACATTAAAAAGCTAAGCTTGCCCTTTTGCCCAAACAACTCTCTTTCCTTTAGCTTTGTGACATTTGTGGGGGATTGTTGGAAATGTAACAAAGCTTAACCATATTAGAAATTTGATGGCTTACTTTAAATCACTCATCCCACATTGAACTTCTAGTAAGGGAAGGATAGGTTAAATATAACCTTGTTAAGACAAGGTCTTGAACTAAGTAATAAGTGAGAGAAAGGTGAGAACCACACCCGCACGCCACCCGCTGTGCTTGGGTGAGAGTGTGGGTGTGGGTTTCATTTCTTGCACCCCACTCCACTGAAAAAAAAAAAAAAAAAAAACACCCCAATGCTTGCTTGCAGTAGACATTGTGTTAACTGTTGGGTCAAAGTGACAATTGGTCCCCCTTTACCAATGAAGGCACATAAATAAAATAAAATCTCTGAGTTGTGTTTTATTTGCAGGAGTAATCATGGCTTATGTGATATTTTAAAGATTACTTTATTAAATATAAGTAGTATTTGATAGTTAAGTATTTTTAAGGGCTATTTACATCAAAGGTCCTTGTACTTTGCCCATGGTGCCAATTTAGTCCTTGTACTTTTAATTATTTTAATTTAGTCCCTCTACTATTTGGATTGTGTCAATTTGGCCCCTAGAATAAAATTTATGTTAAGTTATTGATGAAATTTTTAATGATTCGGCTATGGGTTGGGTTAAATTGAGTCAATGGGTGAATTTGTAGTGGATTACTTGCATTTAACACAATTGTACCATTAAAAATTGCATCATTAACTTAACTTTTATATGATAATTGGACTAAATTGATATAATTTAAATAGTAGAGGGACTGGCACAATTAAAAGTATAAGAACTAAATGGACAAATTGATCAAAGTACAGGGACCTTTGGTACAAAATAACCTTACTTTTTTTATTAATGCTTAAATTCAATTGGTTTGTAAAAAGATATGACTCTTAACGAATGGATGTTTCTCTTAATGGAAAGACATATGTCATTTAGTAAGAAGATATGTGTCTCCTGATAAAAAGGTATATGTCCTATGAAATGATATAACTTTTATTAAAGAGGCATTTCACTCAGTTATCAATATGTTTATTAGTGAAAAGACATGCTAATGAAAAGGCATCAACTTTGGTCTTCTGATGGAAGACGACTCCTTCTCCTCTACAAATAAGATTATAGTCCTCTCTCCACCAAAATGATGAACATGAACAATAATGATGCTGATGATTATGACAACTTAAGAAAAACCAAAAGAGTACGGTACTCCATCCAATGGTACATCAAAAATTGTGGTTAAAGGAGAGAAATTAGATTACTTAACTTTTCTCTGTACATATATATCCGGTTGTCATTCATGAATCATGATGGATTGAGGTATGTTCTTATGTTCAAATATAAGTGACAATTACAAACTTCAAAGATATGACAATTAACATTTTATGCACTATTGTTTATGCATATCATTTAAGTTTGGATGCGGTATCAGAGTGCAAGTTTAGGAACTCATGATTTTCCACTAAAGTGTTGTTCTTATGATTTAAAAATCAATGTCCAAGAAGCTCAATCTTGTATGCATTGTCATTGATATACACTAGGACACGAAAAGAACCATAAGCTCAAAGAGAAAGCTTAGCATGTGCTTACTGTACACCAGAATAAAAAATGCAGGAACAACACTGGGGCTAACACTTTCTTTCACCGACCCCTTAGCCATGAGTTTCTTTGCTTGATGCTGAAGTTCTTCATGCTTTAGGGGACTTATTTGATATGCAGGATGTCTAAGGATAACAGCTCCCGAAATGAAGTCAATAGCATGTTGGATCTCACGCAAAAGAGGCACTCCAGGAGGGATGTTTTCAAGTACAACATTAGGAAATTCTTTGACTAATAGCTTAAGATCATCACTAGTTGAGCTAAAACTCTCATTTTCTTCAACTACCAACAAAAATCATGCTATTTTTTTATTGCTAACAAGTGCTATCTAAACTAGACTTTGATCAATGTATCATGAGGCTTCTTTAGACAGTCTTTATGCTTCATAAGGGCTAACTTGATCTTGATTTCATCATCAACAAACGAATAAGAATTATGATATCTATCATGGACAGCCCAACGATCATATTGCCAAGGGAGACCTAGAAGTAAGTGACATGCATCTATGGAATAACATTTCATCAAACTTCATCCTTTCGAGCTTCATTCCCTTTCCATAGCCATTTTAACTTGTACAGTTGTGGATATGGTTTAATAGAAAGCTCTAATTCGTGTACCATATTTGCAACAACAATGTTCTCACAACTCCATTGTCAATAATAAATCACAAACCTTGTTCTTTATAGTGCATCTAGTGTGGAAAATGTTATGATGGAGCCAACTTTCTTTTTTGCTTACAACATCAATGTTGAGAACCCGTTGTACTACAAGGGATTCATCATGATCGGCATGACTGGTCTCTTTGTCTTCATCATCGAATTGTGACAACATCTATTCTTCATCTTTTTCATTATCTTCTTCTTCAAAAAGAGAGACAAATTTGCGATTACGACAATTAGAAGCAATATGTCTACTCCTTGACATTTGAAGCACATTCTTTGAATAGCCATACAACTCTAACTAACTTATTTTCCTTTATCGATGTTGGAAGCTGTAAATGAGGTTGACTTTGAAGGAGATGACTTTGATTGGTGTGGTCCTCTCCTAGGTGAGTTTCTCCTTAATTTTGATGAACGAGCAACACCTTTCTTAGATCATTACTTCTTGACTTTCAGTGCTAGGTGAATGACATTAGTAGATAATGAAAAATATGAAGAAGAGGCGTTGTCACAATTCAATGATGAAGACAAAGAGACCATTCATGCCAATCATGATGAATCCCTTGTAGTACGGTGGGCTCTCAACATTGATGTTGTAAGCAAAAAACAAAGTTTACTCCATCATAACATTTTCCACACTAGATGCACTACAAAGAACAAGGTCTAGGATTTATTATTGACAATGGAGTTGTGAGAACATTGTTGTTACAAATATGGTATACGAATTAGAGCTTCTACTAAACCATATCCACAACTGTACAAGCTAAAATGGCTATGGAAAGGGAATGAAGCTCGAGTTAAGAAGCAATGCCTCGTATAATTTTCAATTGGAAACAAATATAAGGATGACGTTTGATGAGATGTTATTCCATAGATGCATGTCACTTACTTCTAGGTCTCCCTTGGCAATATGATTGTTGGGCTGTCCATAATAGATATAATAATTCTTATTCGTTTGTTGATGATGAAATCAAGATCAAGTTAGCCCCTATGAAGCATAAAGACTGTCTAAAGAAGCCTAACGATACATTGA
The DNA here is from genome assembly GCA_018398585.1 of Simmondsia chinensis. Lineage (NCBI taxonomy): Eukaryota > Viridiplantae > Streptophyta > Magnoliopsida > Caryophyllales > Simmondsiaceae > Simmondsia > Simmondsia chinensis. The sequence continues at coordinate 4,691,653 of JAGTTD010000008.1, read as the reverse complement.
TCAAAGTCTAGTTTAGATGGCGCTTGTTAGCAATAAAAAAATAGCATGATTTTTGTTGGTATTTGAGAGACAAGTTTGCGATTAGGACAATTAGAAGCAATATGTCTGCTCCTTGAAATTTGAAGCACATTCTATGAATAGCCATACAACTCTAACTAACTTATTTTCCTTTACCGATGTTGGAAGCTGTAAACGAGGTTGACTTTGAAGGAGATGACTTTGATTGGTGTGGTCCTCTCCTAGGTGAGTTTCTCATTTATTTTGATGAACAAGCAACACCTTTCTTAGATCATTACTTCTTGACTTTCAGTGCTAGGTGAATGACATCAGTAGGGGTCCAATAATGTTTGAGTTTCACAGTATTGTTGATTTTAGAGTTTTCCTAAATAGCAAGGAATAGTTTGTCTTTGGACTCCTTAGTGTCACATTTCATCCCGAGTTGTCAGATTCCATTGTATATTTTTCAATATACATCGATCTTTGCTTTAAATTGTGAAACTTGAAAAAAGTGCTTTTGGCGATATCCTCATGAACAAAATTTGCAAGTCAATTCTTAACACATCATATTCCAAGTTTTGATCTTGCTTCGAAACGGAAGTTGCATTCTAAGGTTAAGGTTTCGAAGAGAAAAAGTCAAATAGGCAAAGGAAATAGACGATAAACAATGAAAATGAAAAGTTGTTCTCTCTCATCATAAATCAACACTATTTATAGACGTCCTCCTCAATCCATGGCACACCCTAAATATCGTCTCAACCGTTGGATCATCATCGCATCAATGGTGGATATCGCTCCAAACAAACACAATCAGCCACACCTAGATGACAAAATGTGTCCGTTGTTGAGCTGCTAAGATCACAACGTGTGATACAACAGAAATCTAGACAATGCCGACTAATTGTACAAAAGCGGCCAATGATCGGGGGCACTAGCAAGAATTATACTAATCTTTGTTAGAAAACTTTTTTTATTGGGAGCACAAAATTCCTGTTAATGCATCACATTAATTATAAGACACTAAAATTTTTTTATTATTTCACTTTGAACACTCGTTAGAAAAACCGAATAAATAATAGAAATCTAGGTAAATTAGTGCGCATGAGTATCACATTAAATAAACCGTTTAACTTATTGGGACCAAACATTAAAAGACATATATACAACTGGGCTGAGTAATCCCACTTCAAGTTCATAAAGGATGCAACATATTTACAGTGATCTGTCACGTCAGCTTTCTTTTCAAAATATGATGTTATTACGTCGGAGATAATCTTATTTATTAATACAAAGGAAATGTAAGGTACTACAAAAATAAATTAAAAAGGGCAGGGGTTTTCTTATTATTTTCACGAATATCGAGATATTAAAATGTAAATAATTCGTTTGAAGCTTTTCAATCACTTTTTTCCCGGTTGTTAAGCCTTTTAGGGAATTTATGAACACCGTTCTAGTGAAAGAAGATAAATGTCAAAGACACCTTCGAGCTAAAATGAAAGTGCCCTCCAATTTTTAAATTTCATCAAATATACTTTCGAACCAGTGGTCAAAATCAATGGGATCTTTTACCATTTTATTTTCATCAAAGATATCCTCAAACTATTAATTGAAATTAATGTGTTCCTCTTAACTTTTAATTTTATTGAAAACATCCCAAACTGTTAAAAGAAGTTTAAAATAACCCTTTTTTTAAACATCAAAAGGCAGCCCCTAGGCCTCCGAGCTTTGCATTAAATCAGAATTAAGAGCATTACAAAGTTCTGGTGGTGGATCAGAGCACACTCATGATTACATCTGTTAACTAAATGAAGTTTTGTTCCTGCATGGCTACTCTATTACACATCCTAGGAACCCATCATAAAATAACCCTTTTAGATATATAATTTTTATGTCCAGTATTGTGATAGAAATTATTAAATTATAAAAAATAATATTAAATTATTTATTTTCTTAAACTAATTATTTCATCATATATTAAATATACAAAATTGATGACGTATTAACAAAAATATGTTTTGGCTATAGCAAGACCCATGTACAGATGAAAGTTCGCCAAGAAATTTCTCGGTACTGGTGCCATTTATGGAGGAGTCCAGCACAGAATAGGAAAAACTGATGGCGGGTCGTCAAATTCCTAAGTTGGGTGTGACAAAAAAGGGTAGGATAGCGATGAAGCGCACGATGAAAGAGCATGCTAAGTGGGAATTACAAGACTTCCTGAAGGATATGTCACTCAGAAATAGCGTGAAGAAATCAGCAAAGGCATCTGGAAAACAAAAAAAAAAAAAGGAGGATTTTGGGGAAAGGGGAGATAGCGTTAAAGATACTGACAAGCTCCTTATTGCAGAGTGCACGTGGGAGATTGGTAAAAGACTAGGGCTGGGCTTTGATAGTTTTGATCAGCTTATGATTGAGCAACTTACTTCGAAAGATTAGGGGCGTGATTGTCCTATATTCTTGTCTTTTAGTTTGCCCTATTTTCGAATCCTTCCTAATGGTGTTTGAGACTCTTAGTGTTTTCTTGTATTCCTATTTGTATTGTTTATGTTGTTTGATCCCTGTCCATATATGGGTTGACTCAAGGCTCGTTTGTTTGAATTGTCTGCATTGTATCACGACTCTATCGCTAATTATTGGAAAAAGACCGTAGTTTTTAATAGTTAATACTTTGCTGAAAAAACCAAAACGTCCTTACCCTCTTCATCATTTTAATAATAGATTTGTTTCAAAAATAAATATGAATTATGTTCATGAGCAATTTGGATTAAGTGTTCTAATTGTTGACCTAGAGGAACCTTGTTGACCTAGAGGTCACGAGTTCGAATCTCAATAATCCACACTTCAATATTAAAACAACTTAAGCATAAGGTATCAGGTAGGCCTATGCAATATCCACGCTTCAAGCCCAATGGCATTTGCGTGAGGGAGCATGTTAGAGCAATGGTTCCTTGACATGGTATCAGAGCCTTGATGACCAAGAGGTCGGGAGTTCAAATCTCAACAGCCCCCACTTTCAATATTAAAAATAATTTAAACACTAGATATAAGGTGGGCATATACATTATCCACGCTTCAAGCCCAAACGGGCATTTGTGTAAGAGGGCATGTTAGAGTATAAAAACCAATCCTGGGCCTTCACTATCAGCTTAAACTTTTGGGAAAGATGGTTCCTTGACATGGCATCAGAGCCTTGCTGACCAAGAAGTCACGAGTTCGAATCTCCCTGTGCAATATCCACGCTTCAAGCCCAATGGCATTTGTGTGAGAGAGCATATTAGAGTATAAAACCGTCTTCACCTATCAGCTTAAACTTTTGGGAAAGATGATTCTTTGACACTAATGATTTCCTTCCCGATAGGTATTTAAAAAAAGGGTTATTAACAAAAAAGTTCATATACTTTGCTCATTGTGTGAATTTAGTCCGTATACTTTTAGTTATATCAATTTAATCAATGTACGTTTGAAATTGTGTCAATTTGGTCCTTTGGTAAACTTGAAGTTAAGTTGTTGACGTAATTTTTAATGGTACAATCACGTTAGATGCAACGAGCCCTTTATAAGTTGACTCAATTTAACCCAATTCAAGGTCGAACGATTAAAAATGTTATTAACAGCTTAACCCAAATTTTGTTCTATGGACGAAATTTGACACAATTTCAATCGTATAAAGACTAAATTGACATAATTAAAAATACAAGGGCTAAATTAACACAATGAGAAAAGTATGGAAACCTTTGATATAAATAATCCTTTAAAAAATGTATTTGCAGTGTATATTTAATGTATACAATAAAAATAATAAGCTTATGAATTATTAATGTGTAAGTAGATGAGTTTATGACCAAAGAGGATGCCAACACGCTGCCACCGGATCCCATTAGAACTCTGAAGTTAAGCGTGCTTGGGCGAGAACAGTACCAGAATGGGGCACTCGGAAACAGCCTCTCTTCAGAGGTAATACCCTGAAGGGGGAAGGCTGCGTACATCTGCCCCCCAGATCTTGCTTAGGCGGGAGCCCTTGGAGCACTGGGTATGTTGCTTGCTTTAGATGAGTTTATATTTTAGGTACATATATTGGATATCTAAAAGCAGTTTTCTTTTATGGTTTGGAATGTCTTTTATACAGTTAGGAGATCATATTGATTTTTGACTAATAATTCTAGAGTGTCTTTAATGGAATTAAAAGTTGAGATATCACACTAACTTTAATTAATACTTGAAAGTGTCTTTGATGAAATTAAAAAGTAGCAGATCGCATTGATTTTAACCAATAATTTGGAGTGCCTTTAATAAAATTAAAAATCAAGGGGTCGTCTTCATTTTAATCGATAGTTTGTGGGGTCTTAGATGTTTTATCTCCAAAAGACTTCTCTCTTTTCATTCCGAATTTTGCTAATTTAGCTTTGGCAGGGGGTCTAGCAAGGTAAGTGTTCAACAAGTTTCTCCTAATAAAGTCCCACACTAAAGCTATAACAAAGTAGTACTCAATCTATGAGTCTCACGTGCTACTCTATCTCGTAGGACCACCCGCAAAATACCAAAACCTTAAATTGATGTAGTAATCACAAAGAAAAGGAAATTGGGGAGTAAAAGTAAGAACACCGAAATTTATTCCACAGAGGGGAGCATAATGATTCTACTATATCATTGAAAGATTATATAAGACATTTCAACTTGGTAGCCCATGCAAGCAGGGCCAGACATAACCCTAAGCCAACCAAGCAACCGCTTGGGGTCCCCGACTTTGGGGGCCCCAAATTCTAAAAGTTATGGTTTTTGAAGTAACAATTGTTAATACTAATAGGTTTTAAGTGAAATATTATTATATATGAAGAGCCTCATTTAAAAATTTTGCTTAGGACTCCGAGAATATCAGGACCCGTCCCTGCATGCAGGTCAATCAATTTTAAATAGAATGAAACTGAAGAACTTGAAATAATCACTCCATCAAGTTAACGATTTGCTACCCCTTTTAACCATTGGTGGGTGACACCAAAAGTACAACAAGGTTAAGAACTCCACAAACATGCCCAATGCTCTAAGGACTTCCACCGAAACAGAATCTTAGAGGGTGGATGTACATAGCATTCCCCCTTCAGGGTGCTACCCTGAAAGGAGGCTGTTTTCGAGAACCCCCAACCTAAGGGGTGCAACGCGAGGACTTCCCAGAAGATCACCCATGTTGGTATTACTCTTGCCCAAGCACGCTTAAATTCGGAGTTCTAATGGGATCTGGTGCTTACGTGTTGGTACCCTCTTAGGTAAGGTTAAGAACTCCACATTTGATTCAAATATGAATCCCACATAAGAATTATGAGAAAGAAGAGAGTGACATATTAGTCCAGTGGGTTACTCTACTTAATGCCAATTGGTTTTAGGAAGAAAACCCACTTGAGCTTATACGTGATCTCATGTATACCAATTTCATTGGTCAGGCCTAAAGGCCTAGTGTAATTCAACAAAGACGCTTTCCCACAATCGAATTCCACTTGTAGCAAAATAATCATCCCGTCCTTACCAACCTAAAAAAAAGCCTTCTACGCGCAAATAATACTTTGCGACAAAGATACTTATTTATAGGTTATTGACTTATATATCAGACGAAAGAGGAGACAATTATTTGATACTGGTTTTCTATTAACCATTCTCTTTGTTTCTTCAATCGATCCTACAAGTTTGTCATGCTTGCTATCGTCTCTACTTTGATGTGTATATATTTGATACTCAATTAAATAGAACGGCTCCATTTTTTTTTGGTTGAATTTAGTACATAAAACATTTTTTACTATTCCACTCGTGATTTTTGTAACCCTTGTGGCACTGGGTTTCTTGTTGTTGTTGTCACGCCTGATTTTTGTATAAAACAAGAAAATTTATCTCATTCTAATTTGTAACTTGAAACTATGCAGGCTCGCGAATCCTCGCAAGCCGGTTCACCATAAAGGTTGAAAAGCTCGGCTCATTTCAAACTTGAACTGAGCCAAGCCAACTCATTTAGCTTACAATCCGAGCCCGGGCCTAATGAAGCTCGAGCTCATAGACTCGTGAGCTAAACCAGTCTAAGGGCTTGTTCGACTTAGCTCATTATGAGGGAAAAAATGATTGGAGAGTATTTGATAACCATAAAAAAGCATTTTTTATCAAAAGAAGAAACTGTTTTTTTGCTTTTAAGGAGAAGCAGAAATTTGGTGCTTCTCCTTTTAAGCAGAAGCAGAAGTAGAAATTAAACAATTAAGAAAATTTAGTTCAGGGATATTTGAGTTTGTTAATATATTTAAAAATTAATTTATGTATTTAAAAAACATATATATTTAAATAATAGTTTACTAATACTAAAAAATATATTAAATATAAAAAAATATTTTACTAATTAATAGTATATTTACAATATTTAGAAAATAATTTAAATATTTGAAAAAACTATTTTAAATATTTGTGAAAAATATTTTAATTTTTAAAAAAACTAAATATTTTAAAAATATTGAAAAAATATTTTAAAGCAATAAAAATTAGTTTAAGTATTAAAGATATTTTATATATTTAGAAAACATCTTAAATATTAAAAAAATATGTTAAATATTTGAAATGGTTCTTATGTAATTGTTTTTCACTATAAAAGACTTTTATTAATGTCCTTTCTATTAATTTTATAAAAACAAAAAGAACTTTTTTAAATATTAGCCAAACACTCACAGTATTACAATAAGTGCTTCCTTACTAGTTGAACCAAACATAAGCTGCTTATTTGAAATAATATTTTTTACAAAAGTGCTTTTAGAAAAAGTACTTCTGAAAAAAAATACATTTTTTCATAACAATGCCAAACAGGCCCTAAGTGAGTTGATATCAATATTACTTATCAGCTAGATATGTCCATCTGAGCCAAGTTCGAGCTTAAAGGGGCTAAGCCCGAGCCCCAAGTACTCATAATTAATGCTCCTTACTAATTCATGCCACGAATTGCAAGTTCAACCAAGTCCTTCAAACTCATACGCATTCAAAAAATCAAAGCAAAAGATAAACAAAAATAGGAGTAGAAAGAAGTGATGTGAAACTAGCTTTCAAAGGCTGAACACTCGAGCAATCAATGGACATCAACTTATGCAGCGTCCCTCTCTCAATAGGGAGGGATGTAAATAAGTCAAGCCAATTAGCGAGTCTTCACGAGCTCATTGGAAACTTTGCTCAGATGACTCAACTCATCATTGAGCCAAGTCCGACTCCAGTAAAGCTCGTGGTTGGAGCCTCTTGAGTCCAAACAAGCTAAAGTTTGGCCAATTTACCACCCTAAACCAGTATAATTGTGCAGAGCTAAGTAAAAAGTTGCAACTCGAGCCTTCTGAGGGGCATATAATAAGATTTCCTTTCTTTAAAGGGATCACAAAACACTAGTAAACATCATATGCTAATACATTAATGCATAACATATTGCACTCGGCTATATGCTTCCATGATGACACGCTACTCAGGTTAGGAGTCCTCGGAAATAGCCTCTCTTCAGGGTAGCACCCCAAAGGGGGAAGGCTGCGTATATGCCACCGCACGCGCGCTCGACCCTGCTTATGCGGGAGCCATTGTAGCACTGCGACTATTGTTGTTGGGGTGCCTATATCACTATCCACAGCATAGTTTGATATTCTGGCTCGTACTCACGGCAGAAGTAGGATGTCATGGACATTATGTGACGTCAATTATGACATTGGTATTTTAAGGGAGAATAATTTGCTTTTAAGCATTTTGTTTGCAAAAAATCGATTTGGTAAATATAAACTTTTATGCCATTTTAGTAATTTCTTTAACATGCAACTACACTGTCACGCAACGGCAAATCGTGTAGAACTAGCACAAAACCTCTCACCTAACAACCTTTATTCGATTGTATGATTTGGACAAAGCAATACCATTCCTCTGACAACACTAAAATGAAGAAAAATCAGATTGCATGAATTGGGTTAAGAGATATATGAATGACTTTGATTCTTGTTTTCGGAAGTATCATAACTAAAGAATTTAGAGAGCAACAAAATGGAACAATAAAGCTGTTGAATTAACCCTCATATTGAACTTAACAGATTTACTTGGACATTCATATTGGACAATTAACCGTATACCAAGATTCGCGGTGGATCTCATAAGCGCTCGTCATTTGATTCTACCTAAGCGTTGCACGAGACGTATGTGCAGGAAACATAACTTCCCACCCCTCATCATTAGATGATAGTCGTATTTATGTCAACGAACCAACTATCTCAAAAGCTTAAACTATTATTAGATGAATGAACGAGAACAAACTTATACTTCTATATGCCCCCTAATCATGCAAATACCCATTAGGTTTGAAGCATAAATAGTGTACAAGTTAATCTCATACATTATGCTCAAATAATAAATCAAGAGGGGATACTATTGGGATTCAAACTTCTGTGTACAAGGTTAACAAAGCTCAAATATCAATGTCAAGTAACCAACTATTCCAAAAGTTTAAGAAGTTAGATAAATGTCCAAGAACAATTTTATACTCCTACACTGGCCCCTAATCATGCAAATGGCCATTAAGTTAGAAGCACAAACAGTACATAAATGTATCTCATACGTTGTGCTTAAATAATAAATCAAAAGCAGAGACTATTAGGATTCAAACTTCTGAGAACACGGTCAACAAAGCTCATATATCAATGTCGAGGAACCAACTATTCCAAAGGTTTAAGCTACCAGATAAAAGTCCAAGAACAACTTTATACTCTTACAATCTATATACACGGAGGAAAGGGACATTCCTTGTGCTAATTCAATAATGTTTAGGCGCCACCATTAAAGGTCTATCAAGAACACAAGTAGCCACACTCAAAAAAAAAGCTCATATTGTAAAAAGGTACCAGACCTGACAATACTACAATGGTTGATGACCAATCAAAATAAAGCAACATTCCCAGTGGCCCAGGGGCTCCCGCCTCAGCAGGGTCATTGGGGGTTGGTTTTTTTTTTTTTGGGGGGGGGGGGGGGGGGGGGGGGGGGGGGCAGGGTGGATGTATACAGCCTTCCCCCTTCAGAGTGCTACCCTGAAGAGAGGTTGTTTCCGAGAACCTCCAACCTGAGGGGTGCACGAGGACTTCCCAGGAGATTACCCATCTTGGTACTACTTTCACCCAAGCACACTTAACTTTGGAGTTCTAACGGGATCCGGTGCTTGCATGTTGGCACCCTCTTAGGTTGATCACCAATCAAAATGAACAGCATAAATATACTCAATAATTATCAAGATTAATATATCCGGGTTTTAATCAGAACACGACTATGCTAGTTCACATGAACACGAAATTCCAATGTTAAGCAAGCGAAGGCCAATACAGTTCTATTGGCAAAATAAAAGGACATCACAACACAAACAAATCGTTCTTGCATGAGGAAAGACTTGACATTTGGACAATAATAAACAGTCCTTAAAGAAACAAAAACATTATTTCAGTTTGTAATTCAATAAAGCTTAGCAATACCAGCACAAAGATCAAACTAGATCTTTGACTGTTTCGCAATTTTGAACCATTCGGTGTGGAAAGAACCAGGCATGTCGATTCTTTCATAGGTATGAGCTCCAAAGTAGTCTCTTTGGGCTTGAACCAAGTTTGCTGGCAATCTTTCCCTCCTATATGTGTCAAAATAAGCAAGGCTCGAAGACATACCGGGAGTGCTGATGCCCGAGTTAATGGCAAGGCAGACAACTCTACGCCAAGCCGTTTGTCGTTCGATTATCTCCTTTGAAAACTCTGGGTCTATGAGGAGGTTTGCCAGCTCAGGGTTTCTGTCATATGCCTTCTTGATACGGTCCAAGAATATAGCACGGATAATGCATCCGCCCTTCCAAATTCTAGCGAGCTCACCGAGCTTCAAGTCCCATCCTTTCTCATTGCTTTTAGCACGAATCAAGTTCATTCCTTGCGCGTAACTGCATATTTTTGAAGCATAGAGCGCTTGTCTCACATCATCGATCAACTTTTTCTTATCGACGTCTTGATCAGCTAGAATATCTCCAACGCCACTAGCTTTGAACACCTTGGAAGCTTCAACTCTTTCTTCCTTTAATCCACTGAGAAATCTCGAGTCTAAAGATGAAGCTATAGTCGGTGCAGCGACAGAGAGGTCTGCAGCTTGTTGAACTGTCCATTTACCAGTGCCCTTCATCCCAGTTTTGTCCAAAACTTTATCAACCAGATATCCTTCACCCTTATCATCTTTAATCCCGAAGATATCTCCAGTAATCTCAATCAGAAAGCTAAGAAGCTCCCCTCGGTTCCACTCTGCGAAAACTTCTTTCAATTCATCATTAGAGAGCTTCCCAACTGACTTCAGCACGTCATAAGCCTCTGCAATCAGCTGCATATCCCCATATTCAATTCCATTGTGAATCATCTTCACGAAATTACCCGATCCTCCCTTGCCAATGTATGTTACACAAGGGCCACTATCAGGGACCTGAGCAGCGACCTTGAGAAGGATATCTTCGATGTATTTGTAAGCCTTGAAGGATCCACCGGGCATCAAAGAGGGTCCATGACGAGCACCCTCTTCACCCCCAGAAACTCCCATTCCGAGATAAAGAAGACCCTTTTCCTCCATTGCTTTTTGTCTCCTCTCGGTGTTTTCGTACCACTCGTTACCACCGTCAATAATGCAGTCACCTTTCTCCATGTAGACCGACAAGGTTTTTATGGTGTCATCAACTGGAGCTCCAGCCTTTACGAGCATGATTATGACACGGGGTTTTTGGATTGAACGAACGAATGATTCAGGGTCACGGAAGCCATACACAGGAAGATTTCCTTCTTGCTTTGCTCGTTCGACAGTCTCATCAACTTTTGAGGTGGTTCTGTTGTAAACTGCAATCGGGAATCCTTTCTCAGCAATGTTAAGGGCGAGATTTTGGCCCATAACAGCAAGGCCAGCAAGACCGATTCTTGTTGGGGTTGCCATTCTTGCTGTGACAAAATTCAATTTTTAGCGGAAGTGTAGTTGATATAAGAAATAAAAGAACATGAATTCTTCTCAAAGATGCAAACTAAGAGAGTGAATAAACAGATAAATATCAAGGACTTAACGTCTAGAGACTGAGTTATTAACTTTGTTGATCCTTAATGTCTATAAGTCTGTTCAAATCAGTCTCTCATATTTTCTTTTTAGATAGTCCCTCATGTATTATTGATGCATAAATTGGGCCCCTATATCGGGAATCAATTTGGTCACAAAACATGAAGAACTATTTTTCCCAAACAAAAGACGAGGAAGCAATTTAAACAAACTTAAAAACATTGGAGAGTAACATAGTAAATAGCTCTATCGAGAATCAAGGGAAAGGTCAAAAAAAGAAAGCCTCTAGAGACACAAAACATTACTTATCTTTTATTCTAAATAAAATTCTTCATGTACACATATTCAGTACACAATTGAAGACCCATTACAAAAAATAGATTAACCATAATTACTAAACAATTGTCTTCCATAAGCCAATGATTTTCGTCATATGCATTGCATGCATGACCCCCAGACCCTGCCTTGGCAGGAAACTCTTCGAGGCACTGGGTTTGTAGTTGATTTATAATATGTATGACATTGGTTGTACAATTAATGTACTCATAACATTACTCGAGTTTCAAAAGTAAAATGAACATCAAATTCATTTGGAGAAGAGGCTCTCGCAAAACTAGAGTAGTACATTAACATAAAGGACAAAACTTAAAACTTTCATCTAAAGAATAGAAACATAGTTCAATTTGTACCCTACCAGATCAAATGACATCACAAAGATCTAATCAAAAGGATACCATTTAGGCCTCGATCCAGTAATAGAACACTAAAGAAACTGAGTCCAATACAAGAGATCTTAGGTTCAATTCCTGAAACCCCTTTAACAAGCAAAACAGAATAAAAATGGGAGTTGTTATTGTCAAAACAATGATACAACAACAACAACAACAACCATTCAGTGTCTCAAGGAGACTTCCGCTAAAGCAGGGCTTGGGAAGATAAGATGTACGTAGCGATACCCCTAAAAGGTGCTACCAGTAGGGATGTTGTTTCCGAAGGCCCCCAACCCCTAAAAAGAACCCTACTCCGTCAAATGAAAACAGGCATGTATAATCAAGTCAAATGAAGCAGCATCAATAACAAACATGCAAGCCTAGAGGCAATGTCGGAGCAATGATGTGATTTATAAAAAATGACTGATACAAAATCTGTTTAGAATTAACAATTTTGCCCTAGCAATAACAATTAACATTACCCTAGACTAATACATACAATTAACAGCAATAAGGATGCCAGATCTAACGCAACTACAACCTATAGCAAACAAAATTACGATCTTCTGATTCTAAATTACTCTATTGTTACAATCCAAAAGAATTATTAAATCCATGAAATCAAACACCAAACACCCAAATCTAACATCAAAAATCAACAAATTAACCATTAAAGATCATACATAACATCAAATAGAGAAACAAAAACGGAAAAGAACCCACCTTTCACCAAATATACTCCACAAAAAATTATGAGATAATGAATCAGACCCAGAAAAATTAACGATCTGGGTTCTGCAGAAAACGAGAGAAATCAATCAGAAACTCAAAATTAAATGATAAAAATGGAAAATGAATTTGATTAAATGGAGAGAGAAAAAGGGTATAAGTAGTACAAAAAGCAGGTAGATGAACAAGGCCTTCGTCTCTCCGTCCGCCCCCCACCAAACTCAGCAGGTCAAATTTGGTTGGTGAAATTGGTGCGGGTCTTCTCAGGATCCAACCACCTCCCGTTGGCTGAATATACAATCTTAAAATATATATCTATATATATATATATATGTACAATCTAAAAAAAAAAAAAAGTGAGGACAGAAAACTTTGTAACCATTTACAATTGATGAAAAATTTAAAGCATTGACTTTAATGAGAGAAGAAAGGAAGGGCTCTACCACATTGAGAAGGCCAAACCCAAATTCGTTAGTCTATTTGCCTTCGAAAAACAGTGATTGAACGTACTCTAAATACAAAGTTACAGGTAAGGCAAATATCATTCATAGCAATTAGAAATATCTGCTAGAAATAAAAATAATTATTTATATTTTAATACCCGACGTTTTTTAAAATAGCAAAAAGGATTATGACCATTTTGAATTATTACCAAAGCCCCTCCGTATTTGTTGTATTAATGAAAATCCTTATGACTTTTTGTCATATTAATAAATGGACTCATTTCCAGCATGATGACATAATTTTTCGTTGACAGAGTTGACATGACAGCTACTTTTTTATTAATAATATAATAAAATGACAAAAATATCATTCAATAACCATATTCTTTTTTTTATTAATGTTACAGTATAATTACTAGAAAAGCAATTGTCACATCGGCCATGTCAACAAAAAATGACGTTATTACACTGGAGGAGTGACTTTTTATTAATACAATAAAAACTTAAGGGCCTTTTTATTAATTAGAAAAAAAAGTCATGGTCCTTTTTATTAGATTCGTAATATTGCCAGGGCATTTTTTGTTAATCCTAAGGCAATAATAAAGACTTTGTGGTTTTATTATATTAAAATTTCCCTGATATTAATAAAAAATGCTCTAATAATATCACCATCCTTTTATTATTTTAAAAAATATTACAATATTAAAATATAAATAACCTAAATAAAAACTCATAATAGTCTTAATTGCTATTTAGCCCATACACAAATTCGGAATTGCTAAGCCCACCTACAAAAAAGTTGGCAACTTTTTTGCTCCTTTTTGGTAAAGGTCCACTCCTACATTTTGTTCACATTATGGTCCTCTAATATAGAGTTATTTACACCACTTATGTCTACAAACAACAACAACAACAACAATCCCAGTGCCACCAAGGGCTCCCGTCAAAAGCAGGGTCTGGAGAGAGTAGATGTACGCAGCCTTTCCCCTACCCTGAAGAGAGGCTGTTTCCTAGGACCCCCAGCCTAAGATGGTGGTCTTGCATCCATCAGCCAAAAGACAAACTTTACATTGACAAGCGTTGCTATGATTGAGCCGCTGAAGGAGACAATCTTGATGAACATACTTGATACTCCCGCTACAAGCACACGGATAGCGTAGAGGATTCTCGGAATCTCTTGGATTCCAACAAATCCGACAAACATCCTCATCATCTTCATCATCGTTGTCGCCATCGAACTTCTCCTCCTCCTTCTCGACGTCGTTCGATACCTTTTCTTGAAGAGTAGACGACGAAGGGTAGGTGTCCGCGTCTAAGCTCTCGATCTCTGCGGCGGCACCGGAGATATCTTGGCCAAATTTACACCACTTATGTCTAATATTTTTTAAAAAAAAATCTAAATAGTCTCTAATATTTGTAATTTTTTTTCTTATTTAAAATGGTCACTTATATTTTATTTTATGCAAATTTGCTCCCTTACGGGTTTTTTTTTTTTTTTTTTTAATGTTTACCCAATTTGGTTCACAATGTGGAGGGGTAATTTTTTCATAATATTGATGACTACTGTAAACCAAAAAAGGATAAAGAAACCAATTTGAGAAAAAAGTTGCAAATATTAAGGATCATTTTGAACAAAAAGAATAAGATATTAATTTAAACAAATTTAAAAACATGAGAAACCGACAGTATAAAAAACTCTCTAATTTGTTGTCTCTTATTGCATTGGTTAACCATAGAGGTGGCCATGGGCCGAGTTGGGTTGGGTCTAGGCCCAGCCCAGAATCGGGCCGGGCCTGGGTTCCCCTAGGCCTTGCGAACCCGGGCCGGGCCCCCTCCTCCCCTTTTTAATAATTACTTTGACCAAACAATAATTATAATTTATTGATGAATAATATAACATACAAATACAATACAACACAATCATAATTATAAATATATTTAATAGAATAAAATGTATTATAAATTGTTAAAAAATACAACTATAACAATATAATACCACTATTTAAAATTACAAATATATTTTATAAAAGAAAATATGTTATAAAAAAATAGAACTATAAAAATATAAATAACTTAGTCTAAACTTGGTGCGGTTGGTGCCGGACTTACTGTACTAGTGCTAAGGTCGTCTTGCTCATCGCTTGATGAACCCAAGTTGAGTCAGTCTTGGTCTCTATCTGCTACAGCCATCCAGTCTTTCAAGCACACCAACATTTCTAAAGTAGCCGGTGCCAAGCAATCTACCACATGTATGAAAAGCACACTCCGATGCTATTAAAGACACCGGATACATTAGTATATCGCATGTCATGGTGGAAAGCACGAGATATTGGGTTTTATTAGAACACCACAATTGCAAAATATCAAAATTTGGATTCGCCTCGGTCGGGTTGAAGTCGAGCATAGGCAAACGCAAGTAAAAATCTAGCTCATCATATGACGTGGGATTTTGTTTGGGCTTTAATCAGTTTAATATATCCCACGCATATGGTTTTCCTTCAGATGAAAAAGATGATGTGGAAGAAACATTTGGATTATCATATGATAATCTTCGAGCATACACGGAAAATAAATTTCGTAAATTTTTATAAACTGCCGCGATAAAAAATGCTACATCATAAGTTGGATTTAATTTTTCGTAAAAAATATTGTGCAAATAATTACAAACCTATAAGTTTACAACGTGGATCAAATATGGTGGCAATACAATATGCCAGTGGTAATTTAAAATAATATTTTAAAAATTTTGTCCTCATGGTAGAAATAGAGGCCTCTAACACGAGGTTGGAGACGTTCTCACCCGTCCAAGCAGCAATATCCACCAGTCTAGATATTGCTTATGGAATTGTTGGATAATAACATCAAAAAAAAAAAATTGTCATAACTTCTTTAAAAATAATAAAAAAATCTACAAACTTTATTAATTGCATTCCAATTTATACAATGGAAATTAAAATTCCTTAGTTTTAATGGATTTTCCTATATATATTCAATTAAGACATCTTTATATGGTATTATTCTTTTTAACATCTCAACCACCTAGTTTATGCATCTATTTTAAATTTTTTTAAAGGAATGCCATGTGTGTCACAAAAAAGTTTAAATTTTCTTTATCTAGTTCCAGATGTCTTAATTGCTATAGCTAATTCTCTTAAACACGTAACAGAAGCATCTACAAGTTGCAAACCATCAATTACCATTAAATGCAGTATATGACAAATACAACGTAAATGAAAACATTTCCCATCTAACATGGCCTCATATGCCTTGTTTTACAAATACATCATTGTTAGTAGCATTATCAAAAGTAAGGCTGAAAATTTTGTAGTCTATCCCCTACTCACAGCATGCCTTCATAATGGCACCCGTGATTGCCTGAGTAGTGTGGGGATATTCGATAAGGAAAAAATGAATTATTCGTTTTTGCATGATATAGAATGAATCAATCCAATGTGCCATTATACACAAGAAAGGCACACCGGGTTTCGACTTCCACGTATCCGACGACAACGAAAATATGCTCGTGTTCGCCTTAAAAATATCTGGAAGCTCATTTTTCATATTTACAAATTCTTTAAATGCATCCCGCTTCAAAGTGGTCTAAGGAACCCTTAAAACAGCGGGATTTAATGCGTTTTGACAGTACCGGATAAATCTAGGGTCTTCGCCGGTGGTAAACGGCCTTAGCCCCCAATGACGTATCTCATTAATTCACGCCTATTACTTTCTTGTGTAAACCTAAAGTTAGCAAGCGCACTAGTCACTCATTGTACGAGATGTTGTTGGGTTTTATCTGCAATTAATTCGGGGTAGCTTTTTAATAGGTGTCTTTTTAGAGTGTCAGTCCCACTACCAAGTGGATGACTGAAAACTTTTGGGGGATTACATAATAGACAAAGTGCTTTATTATGTTCACGATACAGTGTGAAGTGGTTCCATACATCGTAAGTATTACGTCTACTAGTGATGCGGGTTTCAGTTTCATCGATGGTGGGTAGAGGTCCGCTTTAAGAACACCCCACACCACCCGATTCAGGATAATCCTGCTTATAGTGCTGCTCTTGTTCCCAACTTAAGGTGTCTATATAGGGAGGTGACAGACTGGGTTGTAAAAATTCTCGTTCTTGGGTATTAAGCTCAACTACTCTAGGAGCTTTGGGCAATCGATAAGAGCTAGAACTAGATTGACCAGATCCTGAAGATGAATTATTATGAGGCATGATATTGTTAATTTATAATTATAAAATGTAATTAAGAATGCAAGTTAGGTAAATAAAAATGACAAGTAAATAAAATTTCGATAGTAATTTTACCTAAGCGAAAACGAAAATTTGAACTTCTACAGTAGAACACAGTTGAAACTTCGAACTTGAGAGATTTAGAGCAAATAATTGTATGTAAGTAAGTAGAGAAGAGAGAATTGTAGAGATTGTTGTGTGGTGGAATGAGAAAATAAGGTTAATATTTATAACGAAAAAAATTGAAATTTTTTTTTTTATTGAGCCGTTGGGCCTCTTCTAACTGGCCCGGGTCGGGTGGGCCTGGGCCGGGCTTGGCCCAGCCCACTACCGTAGCGGGCCAAGTTGGGCCCGGCCCAAACAAGGTGGGCCGAGTCGGGTTCAGGGGCAACCCGACCCACTGGCCACCTCTAGTCAACCAAATGATTTTTAGTAGTGTTGATTGAAACCTATTATTTAGTCACTTGGCATATGAAATCGAATTAGACTGTGGAGTTGCAATCCCAATTCTAATCTAGTGGAATTGGAATTATCAAGGAATTGAAATATATCATTTAGTTAGTAAAAGGAACTGAAGTTTGGATTTATAATTCCATAATGATTCGAGTTATCATGGATTTTTAGCCAATCAAGTTGGAGCATTTTGAATTTTAAGTCAATTAGGGTCTGATTTTGGTTGGTCAAATCACTTTGAGTTTGAGCTATTTGTGTTTCAAGTCAAATCGAGTCTAGCCACGTCGGATTATTTCATATTCCAGTTATCTCAGCTTTTTAATTAATTGGGTTAGGTCTTTTCTGTTGGAAAAATAAAGGGAGGAGTAATTAGAACTTATCTGAAAAGATGAAGATAGTTGTCATGCCGTGGAGTTCACTATTACCCTAAAGTTGTTTATGGCCCCGTACAACGGGACCAAATGGCACTTCGACCCTCATGGTTAACACGATGCCCAAAAAACCCGTTAACTTGAGGGTTATCGGACTAAAATATGCCCCAAACATTGCTCAATCATACAAGGAGAGAAAGAAAGATGGAAAACTTTTATTCATGTGTGTTTCAACCAAGAAGAGGCCCACAATTATATTGGCTTAATAGGCCTATGTAACGGTCACAAATAAATGGAGACATTATGGACCCAATTCAATGAGAAAAGTTAATATGGCCTAGTTTAATATTTACAATAGTAAAAAAATAGTAACAAATGATCATAAAATAAAAACACCAAGTTACCAATGTTTATGTGGAGCTAATTTGTCACACTAAAATTGGAGCATATCCAACAATCCTCCATATCATACAATTTTAGGGTTTAGAGGAAAATAATAATTGAGCAAAGGAAATCACACTATGGAACCAATTTCTTTTGGACTTGAATTGATACTTAGTGAGTATGCATGTCTCACAACCTTACAAGATGAATTAAGTTTTGAACCTGAAAGATTATTGAAAAGAACATACACACCCACTTCGTGTTACTTCAATATCAGGATGCATTCTGCTAATAGGACTTTGTAAAGCCTCTTAAAACAAGTCGAATTACAGCAACTTGAAATCTAGGTTCTCAAGAACGCTTTAAAGAGTAAGCCCATACTCTCAACAGAGGATGACTAACACTCTCACATTCCCGTAGGTGAGTTCACTAGGTGTGCTGCCCCACACCTCCATCACAGGCTATGAATATCACTAAGAGCACATAGCTCACCCTCTACATCATGGTAGATTGGTGTGTCCATCAAGTGTGCTGCCTCACACCACCATAATAGGCTATGGACAACATTAAGAACATTAAGCTCAGCCTTAATGTCATGACAGATCCGTAAGCACCAAAACCAGCAATACCTCGAAATGGGATCGAGTGGCTAAATTTTATTTGTCCTAACCTTAACTTTGTTTGACCCATTGAACTCGTGAATAATTCTCGAGATGGGGACCCATCAAAATCAGGACATATAAATAGGCTTAAGCTCCATTCGCTCTGGTATATCACATCTCATCTTCTTAAAAGGATTCCCGTCTCTTGCCTTCTTAAAAAGCCTTTAGATAGAGGATCTGCCAAGAAGCCTCACTCCTAACCAGAGTGAGATCTTTAGTGTCGTCTGACACCACAACATGCCCTTCACTTGCCAAATCCATCAGGTGTGTAGTGCCCATACCATCCTTCACGGACTATGGATAGGACCGTCAAGCCCAACCTTCACAAGTGGCATTCAAGCATTAAATTAGAATAAATCAAAACTCATGGGCTGGAAACTTTCAATATCAATTAAAGTTGCTTTTATCCCAAGCCACCCCCGCCCCCCCCAAAAAAAAGAGGTATTTCTAATTATTGTTAAACAATCAGCTCCATAGCCTACCAACTTCAACAATAGTGAGTATAGCATAACAGTGGAGTGCACATCACATGATAAAATCACACCTCCACCTCAAGTACGCGCATAGTACACACTTGGAATACTTGATGACTTAACATCCAATGTGTGATAACATCATTATTTTAGTTCAATCCAAACTGGTTAGGACACACATAACCATGATATATGGTGTTTCACATAGTTGTAAGGCCTTTTGGGCCCAAACATCAATATTATCACTCTATCCACTTCAATGTTAAACGGGCAACAAAACTCAGATCATGAATAATATATGCAATAAAGTCTGCACACAACACAAGCTAGCATGTGGTAAGTACTGGTGGTCTCAAACAATCGCAAAAGGGTTATGAACAACTAGTTCTCATACAATATAGCAGCTTAAGTTCATAGAAGGACAATCGCCCCCCATTTCGCTAGCTCATGCCAATGTTCACATGTGATTTTAGCCAAAAAAAATGGGTGCGAATAACAAAATAATGTGTTTTCATAACTTAAATCTATTTCATTTTACAACAAAAAATTAGGAGACAACGTCCTAATCAAAACATGCCTACTAACAAATATCCCATGGATATAAATATAAGAATTCAAACAATAAAAAGTATATCCACTTAATATTGTTATCATCAATTTTATGTATTGCTCTACACCAACAAATCTGAAATTCCACAGTGAACTTTTTCCTTGGTTTCATTCGCTTAGGCAAAACCAGATCTTTATCCACTATCATAAAAAGGCCTATTTGAGCCTTGTTTTTTCCAAGGCTCAACTATATTTTAATTCTAATATGCCTCACGTTAACCCAAATTTTTACTAATGGACCCTGAGTTCATCTAATTTCTGTAAGACCCAACTAGCATTCTAAATCAAATTAATCATGTGCTGAAAAACTGGAACAAATCGATATACTTTGATACCAATTTGTTAGGAAAATCTTGATGCGGAAGCGGAAACCCTGATAGCTTGATTCGATTCAAATAATATGACTCACACAAACGAGAAGAAAACAAATATATGGAGAAAGAAAGAATAAACATGAACACACAATATTTACGTGGAAACCCCTCTACAATCGAGAGGGGAGAACACCATGGGCGGAGATGGAGATTCTTTATTGATATGAACGGAAGAATTACAACAATACTTCCTCTGAACGAGATCTATGAAAGAATTACAATCACTTTCTCTAAACTCTCGTAGCACTCGAATATCTTTGAGGAATTACAAAATCACCTCTTTTACTCTCAATGGCGGCGCCTCACGCTTTTTTTGATTGGATACCTTGACGTAAACCCTACGTCCTAATTTATAGGCGCAGGTCTGGGAGGGCCTGATCGATCAGGAAACACCCGATCGATCGGCCCTCTTACGGCCCAAAAATACCAAAAATTTTCTTAAATCACTCGATCAATCGGTGACCCCACGGCAATCCCATAAACTTAAAACAAGTAATTTGAGACATAATCCTAAGAAATCAAGTTATTTATTTTTAATTTTAAGGCATTTCATTCTCAAAGGCAACTTAAAACTTTCTTTTTTAATGGCCTTTTATACTATTCAAGGTCCCAAATGGGTCCCTGTTGACTGTCAGCAAGCTTTAAACCCTAACTTTGTAACACTCGTCGCATTCACACATAAAGGTGGCAAAGTCAGCCCGAAAGTGATTCGAGCTTGAATGGGTCGACCCGAGCCCGACCTGACCCGAATTTATTATAAACTCGAAATGATCCAAATCTGACCTAAATGACCTGATTGCCACCTCTATTCACACACGCCCCATTTGACTTTTATTAATTAAGTTGGCCCAAATTTGCCTTGAATCATTGAGCTTTGAGCATTTTATTCTTTGTTTATGACTATATATCGGGTCTTTACACATACAACTTCAATTATGAAATTATGGCAAGTCGTAACCCCCACTAACAATAAAATTTTCACTGAAATTATACTAGGAACATCTTGTCAGATTTGATGAACATATTGACAGATCTAAGCACATATTACGGTTCTCATTACTCAATTAAACGGCTTCAGAGTGTTGGGAAGATAAAGGGAAGAGTAATTAGAACTTATCTGAAAAGATGAAGACAATTGTTGTGCCGTGGAGCTCACCACTGCCCTAGAGCCATTTATGCC
Organism: Simmondsia chinensis; assembly: GCA_018398585.1. NCBI lineage: Eukaryota > Viridiplantae > Streptophyta > Magnoliopsida > Caryophyllales > Simmondsiaceae > Simmondsia > Simmondsia chinensis. The sequence goes on along the minus strand of JAGTTD010000008.1, from coordinate 4,669,948 downwards.
CCGTCCCGGTACAACAGGACCAGATAGCACTCTGACCCCCAAAGTTAACACAATGCTTGAAATACCCGTGTACGCGAGGGTTATCGGACTAGAATACGTCCCAAACATTGCTCAGTCATATAAGGAGGGAAAAGGAGAAAACTTTTATTCATGTGTCTTTCAACCAAGAAGAGGCCCGCAATTATATAGGCTTCAATAATAAATGGAGACATTATGGACCCAATTGATTCAGAAAAAGTTACAATGTTTATGTGGAACCAATTTCTCACACTAAAATTGGAGCATATCCAACATTTTTGATAATAATGCTGAATAGGTTGGTTTCAGTTAATTTAGGTCATTTCGAGCTCTATTCATCTTAGTCTTGGCTCAAACGGGTGGCATTATTACAAATTCCTAGTTATCTTGTCTTAGGTCAAATTTAGGCTCAAGGCGAGATGTGTAAGGTCATTTTGAATTGGGGTCATATAAGGTCTCGGGTCAATTTGGTCATTTCGACTTGGGCTTGGTTATGTCACATTCAAGTCAAGTAGTTTTATTTTTTTGATTTGAGTCAACCTCGGATTTTGGTCCATTAGGTTGGTCATTTTGGACTTTGAGTTATGTTGATTTGTGTTATTTCTGGTTCAAGTCATTCAAGTTGGGTAATTTCGAGGTTCGGATCAAATTTAGGCTATATCTAAGCCTTCCGGTTTGAAGTCATCTTGGATTTGGATTTAGATGGAGTTATGTTGAGCTTCAGGTCAGCATAGGTGATAAGGAATTGCAATTGTTTACCCTGCCCCTAAGAAATTAAAATGTATGATTTTCAGTTATAGTGGAATTATAATTCCAATTCAATTGGTGATTAAACAAAAAGCAACATTTCCAATGTCCCAAGGACACTAGCCTAAGCAGGGTCGGAGGGAGGGGGGATGGATGTACGCAGCCTTCTCCCTTCAGGGTGCTACATTGAAGAGAGGCTATTTCCAAGATCCACCAACCTAAGGGGTGCATAAGGACTTTTCAGGAGGTCACCCATCTTACTGCTACTCTCGCCCAGCCACGCTTGAACTTCGGAGTTCTAATGGGGTCCTGTGCTTGCTTACGTGTTGTTACCCTCTTAGGTAACTGGTGACTAAACAATAACAACAAAATCATGAGCCCGAATTTTAGTCTCTAACCCCAATTTCAATCTCCAGTTAATGCGCAAGCATGACTAAGTGAATGAGTACTCTCTTCCCTACAATCTAATCTTTCTATCTATATATTATTACCCCAAAAGCCTCCAAACTCATATTCAATCAATTCTAAAAGGGTGTCATTGAAAGCCTCTATACTTCAATTTAATTAATTCTAAGAGAGTATTATTAATATTTTAGATCATAGGGAAAAAAAAAAAAGAAATTTAAGTTTTTTACTATGACATTTTAAAAACATATAATATTGTATCTACATAAAATTTAATTAAATTTTAACATGATAATATATAAAATTATATAAATATCCTCCGTGTATTACATGGGATAAGACTAATTAATAATGGAGTAATTTATAGGTTCTCTACTCAATACATGTGATTTTATTTTATTTTCTTGTTACAAGGTATTTATGGTGGATACGATTAATGGATCCATAACATACTATAATTATTAAAATAAAATAATCAAATAAATTTTAAATTATATATAACCCAAATCCAGGCTTTGTGATGCTAAAAAGGAAGAAAAAAGAAAGTAAAATCCAATTATCATCAAGTAAGTCTTGATCTGATGGCTATGATCATAGGACTTACCAGAAAAAAAAATAAAATAAAATAAAAAATAAAGTGATGATCACTGGGGCCAAAAAAGTCACCCGAGATTGAATCGACTAGTACCAAAAATACTCTCAACCTCTCCTTATCAAAATCTAAAGAAAAAGTAAAATCAAAATATTAGAAGGGGTACAAAATTCCAAAAAAACTACTCCCGGTATCCATTGTCATCATATTTTTTTTGCCATATTGTTATACCATGTTAGAATTTCCATCTCACTTAAAACTGGGTCACTGACCCTTCACTGCAACACCTCTGATCTCAACCATCGTACTTTCATCTGAGATGATTGAAGATGGCCTACCAGCGAGAATAACAAATTCTTGGCTCAAAGCTATTTTTCAAGAATTTAGTTCAATCTATGATATATGTGTCCCTGAAAAGAGAAGAGGGAGAACGTGATTTTCTTATGGTTTTGATAGGTTTTAGGGTAGGGTGAGGCTATTAGGGGAATTGTGCGCATGAATGGAAGATGGGTCTTGGGATTCAAGATCAGAGTTGAATGGGCTAAACAGTGCATACGGTTTAGTTCAGTTCTACATCTCTTTGGAACCAATCCGACGCACAAGCTCACCAAATTCGTAGGGATGGAGGACTTGATGCTACATCTACCAATCATATTTGGGAAGATGCATCTTCAGGGTCCCAGGTCAGGGATACTAAGGTTCAAAATTGTCCTAAGATCATGGTAGTCAATACAAACAAACATGTGGAGGTTTAGCTGAACAGATCAATAATAGCTCACTCTTTTGAAGGTGCTACGTTTGATAATGCCCTAACATTTATTACGGAGAATAAATTTCAAGGTTTCATCCCTAGAGGGTTAAGCTCAATTATTTTCATCTTGACATGCAACTCTGCTGATTCAACGGAATTCTACCTCGAGCAGTGAATTCAAGAGGGTCTATAGATATTCAGGCAAAACACTTGGATCCTTGAATAGAAAAGTTTGGACTGAGATACATGGACTGGCACTCCAGTGCTGGTCGAAAGAGTGTTTCACTGATCTTACTAATATCTGGGGCAAGTTCATTCGAGTGGATTCCAAAACATCTGTAATGAGATATGTGGACATAGCAAAGGTACTCATTGGCGCATGCTCCCAATTAATTATTCAACAGGTGATCCAAATACCATTCAACAGGGGTTCTCGCTTAGTATTTGTTTAGATCAACAAATTGATGCTTATATAGTTTAATTAACTTACAACTATGTTAAGATTATAATTACATTGATGATGATTAATTCATAATTACTGAAACATGATATATGTTGAAATATACTATGTATTGCATTTATTTTTTTTCTTTATTTAGGTGTAAATTTGCATTTTGTAAGAGCAATTAGTAAGCTAGGCATTCATTAGGTAGACTCATTGGGTCTCTTCACCTTTCCAACCGTTCCCCCCTTTTTCCTCTTCTTCTTCAATAGCTTTTATTGTGTTATTTATTAGTATTAGTCTCTTGAGTTGCTCTAGGATTAGTATATATGTATACTTTTTATATGAATAAGATTATCCAATTCTCAATTCTTTCCATTTTATCTTTGGTTGATCATGTAGGGTGATATATTGAGTAGTCGTGTTTGAGGCTTGTGTTTGCTTGTTTTGTTTTGTCTGCATGCGTTTGTTTTGTTGTCTCTTGTGGCCCCCGTTCTTCTATGAGTGGATTCAGGTCTCGCTTAGTCGAGTTTCCTGCTATGTATCACTAACCTTGTCGCTAATTACCAAGGGGGGAAAAATCTTGTCTTCTTTTAAGTTTGTTCAAGATGTTCTTGAATTATTTTATTTTAGTGTTGATATTTGAACAGTGTTAAGAATAAGAACTCCACATGTGAGCTTAGTATGAGAATCTTATATTGAAGTTGTGAGAGTGAAAAGATCAGTTTATAAGTTTAGTGAATTACTCTCCATAATGCCAATTGGTTTTAGAATGATATCCCACTTGGGCTTATATGTAGGGGTGTAAACGAACCAAACGTTCGATGAACTACTTGTGTTCGAAATCGATTAAAACTCGTTCATGTTCGTTTTTGAGGCTCGATAAGACTATCGAGCCGAGCTCGAACAGGAGGGTGTTCGGATCGTTAATGTTCACGAACAGCTCGGTAACGGCTCGATAAAAGCTCGGTAAAGGATCGATAAAAGCTCGATAATAGCTTGATAAAATGCTTCATAGCAGCTCGATAAAAGCTCGTTAAAGCGCTCGATAAGTGCTTATCAAAAACTCGCTAATAATAGCCATAATATATAATGAATACTTTGTACCATTTATGTATGACATATATATATATATATATATATATGTATCTCCCGCCTAAAGAGGGCCTGGGGGGTGGATGTATGCAGCCTTCTTTCAGGGAGCTACCCATGAAGAGAGGCTGTTTTATATATATATATAGCGCAGCTAGAATGAGAATGGAAGTTTTGTAAGAATATGACAAAATTAAATCTACACCGTTAGATCTTAAATTTACTTGTTTAAGTTTTCACCTTTAATTAAAAAAAAATAATCACCAATATTTTTTCTCTTTCTTTTCTTTTTTTTTTAACCTTGCACCAATTTTTTAACCTTTTAAGCTTTTACTAATTTTTTGCTCTCTTTCTCATCCTCTTTTAATATTTTATCAAAATTTTCTCTCTTCCCTCCTCTTTTCTTATTAATTTTTTTTCTCTCATTTTCTTTCTATATTTACAATTTAATTTTCTCTCTTTTCTCACATTTTTAACCTTTCTCTAGTTTTTTTTGCTATTTTTTTAACTTTTTACTAATTTTTTTCTCTCTCCTTTTCTATATTTCACACAACACCCCAATTTTTTTTGGGAAATCGTACCAAATAAACCCCCCCGGCCCCAACTTATGCTTTTTAGACCTCAACTTATGCTTTTTAGACCTCATTAACCTTAAATAACCCTTTTTGGACCAAAATGCCCCTCCCTCTTCAAAATCTCATATGTGCACTCTTTCCCTCCCCTTCTCTCTCCTCATTTAATGCAAGGTAGGCAAAATGACAATTTTTTGACTTTTTTGACGCTTTCTTTTCATTTTTTTTCCGCCCATTTTTCTTCCTCCTCTCATATCTCATTCTCTCTCTTTTTTTTTGAACAGAGGTATCTCATTCTCTCTTCTTTCTTCTTCTTCTATTATTTTCGAATTTTTTTGTCAAAAAAAAAAAATATTATTTTCAAATTTTCGAGCTCCATTCTCAACGTCTTACATGTTTTCTTGTCCTACTTGGGCCCTTGGGTAGTTGTTTGTGGTGGCTTTGGAAGAAGAAGAAGGCTTTGTAAGATCGGGCTTGAAGCATTGTGGCATTGCGGTAGGTTCAAGGTTGAGTCATTACACATTTCACGATTGGTAAAATGATCATTTCATGCATTTGTTGTTAATGGGTCTCTATCATATGAGATTGGTGTGTTACAAGTCATTTATGGTGCATGATTGGTGTAAATGGTGTATTATAATTTTCTTTTGGTGTGTTTCAACTCATTAATGGTGTATGATTGGTTTTAATGGTGCGAAATCAACTTGTTTAGGTGTGTTTCAAGTAATTAGTGGTGTATGATTAATCATACACTGTGTATGATGCGTTATAATGGTATAAAATAAACTTATTTAGGTATGTTTCAAGTAATTAGTGGTAATTGACTTATCATACACAATGTATGATAAGTTTTAATGGTATAAAATTAACTTTTGCAAGGTTTTTTCAAGTAATTATTGGTATAATGGTGTGAAATCAACTTATATAGTTATGTTTCAAGTAATTACTAGTGTATGATTAATCATACACTGTGTATGATGGGTTATAATGGTGTAAAATGAGCTTATATAGGTATGTTTTAAATAATTAGTGGTAAATGACTTATCATACACAATGTATGATAGGTTTTAATGGTATAAAATTAATTTTTGCAGATTTTTTTCAAGTAATTAGTGGTATAATGGTGTGAAATCAACTTATATAGTTATGTTTCAAGTAATTATTGGTGTATGATGAATCATACACTGTGTATGATAGGTTATAATGGTGTAAAATGAGCTTATATAGGGATGATTCAAGTAATTAGTGGTAAATGACTTATCATACACGATGTATGATAGGTTTTAATGATATAAAATCAACTTTTGCAGGTTTTTTTCAAGTAATTAGTGGTATAATGGTGTGAAATTAACTTATATAGTTATGTTACAAGTAATTATTGGTGTATGATGAATCATACACTATGTATGATGGGTTATAATGGTGTAAAATGAGCTTATATAGGTATGTTTCAAGTAATTAGTGGTAAATGACTTATCATACATAATATATGATAGGTTTTAATGGTATACAATCAACTTTTGTAGGTTTTTTTTCAAGTAATTAGTGGTATAATGGTGTGAAATTAACTTATATAGTTATGTTATAAGTAATCATTGGTGTATGACATATCATACATTGCGTATGATAAGTTTTAATTGTATAAAATCAACTTATACAAGTGTGTTTCAAGTAATTAGTTGTGTATGACTTATCATACATATTGTATGATGAGTTTTAATGTGTAAAATCAATATTTGCATGTTTTTTTCAAGTTTTACTGGTATACGAGTGTAAAATAAACTTTTATACGTGTGTTTCAAGTAATTATTGGTGTATGATGAATCATACACGGTGTATAATTGGTTATATTGGTATAAAATCAACTTATATTGGTGTATTTGAAGTAAATAGTGGTGTATGATCAATCATACACGGTGTATGATGAGTTTTAATGGTGTAAAATCAATATTTGCATTTTTTTTTAAGTTTTACTGGTATAATGCTGTAAAATCAACATTTATAAGTGTGTTTCGAGTAATTATTGGTGTATGATGGGTTATATTGGTGTAAAATCAGCTTATATTAGTGTATTTGAAGTAAATAGTGGTGTATGATCAATCATACACAGTGTATGATGAGTTTTAATGGTGTAAAATACATATTTGCATTTTTTTTTCAAGTTTTGCTGGTATAATAGTGTAAAATCAACTTTTATATGTGTATTTCAAATAATTATTGGTGTATGATGGTTTATATTGGTGTATTTGTAGTAAATAGTAGTGTATGATCAACCATATAAGTAGTGGTGGCCAACGGGCCGGGTCGGCTCGGAAACCGGCTCGGCCCGGCCCGTTTATGGCCCTGCCCGGCCCGCACGGCATTGTAGCGGGCCGGGCCGAGCACAGGCCCGAGGTCTCCCGGGCCGGCCCTCGAGCCTGTTTTTTTCAGTTTACAAAAAAAAAAAAAAAAAAAAAATTATATATATTTTTTTTATAAATACTTAAACCTCCCCAACTCATTTTCTCACAAAATCTTCAATTCTCTCTTCTCTCTCTATACATTCATCATCTCCCATCTTCTCTAATTTGCTAATTGCAAAATTGTGCTCTAAAGTTCGAAGTTCGTAAAGTATTTGGCTGAAGTGTGAATTTCATTGTTATCTCGTTTCGGTAATTTTAGTATTGTAATTTTTTTTGATTCGCATTTTTAGTTATTTAATTTGCATTACTACTTGCATTTTATAAATAATAATCTTTTATACTAATATGGTACACAACTCTTCATCATCTGGAGCCGGTCGTGCTAGTTCTAGCTCTTCTCGGCCACCCAGAATCCCAAAAAGGACTAGAATTGTCTTACTTGATACTGAAGAACGAGCTTTTATACAACCAGACCCAACACCCCAATACCCTAATGATAGCATAGATTATAACTTTTCACAACCACAAGATTATCATGAGTCAGGTAGTGGTGGGGTTGGAGACTCACAAACTGATGAGGAACCCACCCCCACCACAGATGCCCAGCCTAAAATTAGTACCTTGACTAGTAGGCGTACAACTAGTGCGGTATGGAAGCACTTTACCCTTAATAAGACAACTAATAAAGCAACCTGTAAATTATGTGACTCACCTAAGAATTTTAGCCATCAACCCGGCAGTGGAACGGGCACACTAAATAGACATATACTTAGGTGCCACCCCGAGCAATTCCCGGAAAAGACCAATAACGTTTAGTACAGCAAGTGACCGGTGCACTTGCTAATTTTAGGTTCTCTCAGGAGAGCAACCGTAGGGGGCTAGCTAAATATATAATTTTGAGTGAAAGGCCTTTTAGTACCGGCGAAAACCCACATTTCGTCGACTACCTCCAACGAAATGTGAACCCCGCAATTGTGAGGATTCCTCGAAACACCGTAAAGTCGGACGCTTTTACGTTGTACCACAATCTTAAAATTGGGATACATACACTTTTTGCGACGAGCACGAGCATGTTCTCGTTGACGTCGGACATATGGACGTCCAAACCCGGCCAACCTTATATGTGCATAACGGCACACTGGACCGATGAATCCTTCATCATCCAGAAGAGAATAATTCATTTTGGGCTTTTAGATTGCCCCCATACTGCCGAGGTAATTACGGGTGCGATTATGTCGGCAGTCCGCGATTGGGGCATAGAACAACGTATCTTCAGTATTACGTTTGACAATGCTTCCAATAACACTGCATCCATAGCACATTTAATTAGGAAAATGAGACCTATGTTAGGTGGGAAGTGTTTTCATATTCGTTGCATCTGTCACATTTTGCATTTAATGGTAATGGATGGTTTAGATCTTATAGACACATCCCTTGCCACCTTAAGATCTGTAATAATATCAATTAAAGCATCCGTCGCTAGGAAAAAAAGATTTAAAAATGCATATAGGTTGCATAACATAGAATATAAATAATTTAAATTAGACTCCAAGACTAGGTGGTCGTCTATGGCAGTAACGTTAGAGCGCATTCTACCATACAAAGACGCTCTGATGGAATTCGCCCAGGAAAATCATGTAGAATGGCGCGATTACAACCTGGACGGTATACATTGGGAGACAATAGATGAAATTTGTAAATTTTTTAGCATGTTTAAAGACGCGACAACATTTTTTTCGGGTTGCTACTATCCGACCATGCCTCAAGCAATATCAACATTGCTTGATATTGTAAATTGGATGGTGGGTAATCAATCCAACCCCATTTTGTTCGGATCGATTACGGCAATGAAATAAAAGCTTGCCAAATATTTTTCTGAACTACCTCTTACTTACTGTTTTGCAACTATTTTAGACCCTCGTTGTAAACGCTCAGTTTTCAACTTGTTTTGCCAACATTTTTTCACGTATTTGAATCCTTCTCTTAATATCGACACTTTCATTGTCGATATCGATAACGACTTGCATAGTTTATTTTCTCAATATTCCCGTCAATTAGCGTCCAATAATCCTAGTACTGCTGCAGTAAGATCTTCCATATCTAGTGGAAGTAGTTCACACACGTCATATTCGTGGAAATTGTTGGAGCAATTTACGCCCACAGCAGCCCCCACATTATGTGACGAGTTAGATTATTATTTGCGGACACCGGTGGTCCATATTTTCGGGCCCCCGGCCAACCCGAATTTTGATTTGTTACAATGGTGGAACACAAACCAAACCCAGTATCCCGTGCTTTCCACCATGGCATGTGATATACTAAGTTGTCCGGTATCTTCAATAGCATCGGAGTGTGCTTTCAGTCTTGGTGGCAGGTTGCTTGGAACAAAGAGGGCAAAGCTATCGCCGTCGAGCTTGGAGATGTCCGTGTGCTTGAAGGATTGGCTGCTAGCTGAGGCAAGAGATCAACAGAGAATGAAGATGAATTCATCGAGCGATGAAGAAGACGACCGCACAACTGATACGTCAAATGATGACGTAGAAACCCCCCGATATGACTAATATCAAGATTCAAGACTTTTGTATGTTAATTATTTACTTTCAAATATTTACGTCAAAAGATGACCGCACACTCCATATGTCAAACTTTATATTTTTTGATAAATAAATTTGTATTTTTAAATATTAGGCCCCAACTTTGTATATGTATTTGATACGTTATTTATTTACTGATATTTTTTTGATAATTACTTGTTGTATATTGTATTTTATTTATTATATATATTTAGTATTATTTTTTTTGAACAAGTATACTTGGAAAGAAATATATTTGTATCTCATATTATTTATCAATGAATTACAATAATTTTAGTATAAAACGACTATGTATTTTTTAATTTTTTTTTTTTAGTTTAGTTAAAAAGGCCGGGCTGGCCCACCCGCACTGTAGCAGGCCCGGGCCGGTCCCGGCCCTGGAGGCCCTCGGGCCCGGCCCAGGCCCAGGCCCGGTCCACCACTACATACAAGGTGTATAATGAGTTTTAATGGTGTAAAATCAACTTATATATGTATGTTTCAGGTAAATAGTGGTGCATTATTAATCATACACGATGTATGATGAGTTTTAATAGTGTGAAATCAACATTTACATGTTTTTTTCAAGTTTTACTGGTATAATGGTGTAAAATCAACCTTCATAAATGTGTTTTAAGTAATTATTGGTGTGCGATGAGTTATACACGGTGTATGATGCGTTATATTGGTGTAAAATTAACTTATATTGGTGTATTTGAGGTAAATAGTGGTGTATGATCAATCATACACGGTGTATGATGAGTTTTAATGGTGTAAAATCAACATTTGCATTTTTTTTCAAGTTTTGCTTGTATAATGCTGTAAAATCAACCTTTATAAGTGTGTTTCGAGTAATTATTGGTGTATGATGAGTCATACACGGTGTATGATGATGTATATTGGTGTAAAATCAACTTATATTGGTGTATTTGAAGTAAATAGTGGTGTATGATCAATCATACACGGTGTATGATGAGTTTTAATGGTGTAAAATCAATATTTGCATTTTTTTTTTCAAGTTTTGTTGGTATAATAGTATAAAATAAACTTTTATACGTGTGTTTCAAGTAATTATTGGTGTATGATAAATCATACACGGTGTATGGTGGGTTAGATTGGTGTAAAATCAACTTATATTGGTGTCACTATAAGAAAAATGACCTTTAGTATCAAAAAATTTAGTATCGGATATGTGAACCGATACAAAAAGTCATTAATTGTATCGAATACATGCTATCGATACTAAGGTTATGGACACTTAAAGCAACATGGTTGCGCATTATAGCCGAAAAATTGTTATTGCATCAGAAAATTTTGTAACCGATACTAAAAATTCTATAGTATCTAAGGTTTTTCGATACAATTGAGTTGTTATCCTATTGTATTGAATATTTTATGATACTAGACTATAAAATATATATTAGAGCCGGTTCCCAAAATAATGCTTAAAAATTAAAAAAAAATCAACAAAATAATGCTGAAAATAAAATATTTACTTAACAAAAGCCACATTTAAAAAATACGGTTATATTTAAATAAAACCGCATTAAAAAAAGGCATTTATTTTCACGTAAACCCGCGTTTACTTAACGCGACTTATAACCAGTACGCAACAACATTTAAATAAAATTACATAAATAAAACCGCGTCTGACCGACGCGTTTTAGTCGATACTAAACTTCGTCTTGTAGACGCAGTTCGTAGTAAAACCGCGTCTTATTGTGTCAGATCATTTCTTATTTATGCAATTAGGAAGCTTACACACGCAAAGCAAAGTCATTCCTCCATTTTCACTTTCAACTTTGGTCTTCTTCTTTCCCGCTCAAATACTACTCAAGTTTTATTTATAATATTCAAAATTTTTCTCTTAAAATTTAACTTTAGCTCTTCTGCAACTCTTCTTCAACAACGAATTTAACACTTGAATATTATAAATTTTTGCTTCCTCATCAATCTAAGAGGAAAAAACAAAAATTAGAGTTCTACAGTGTTCAGGTAAGTCATATTATTATAATTTTTATCTACTATTTTTATTAGTGAAGCAAAATATTACGTAAAGAAAAGAAAACATATAGTTGCTGCTATGCTACTGAGTATGATGAGTAGATATAGATGTTTTTGAAAAAGAGATGAAACTGTAGATCAAGGTGGAGTTGAGACTTTGTGTAATATTTTTGGTAGTTTTGGAGTATGTTTTTGTGTGGATTGTATGTATCTGTGCTAGGGCAAATGGATTTCTACTTTTCCTTGATATGTCTTACGTCTGTTTTTTGCTCTCGGGTCCCCGATTGTCGAGGCGTTGCTTTTTTATTGAGCTTTTGCTCTTTCTTTATCAAAAAAATATAGTTTATTTTCTTTTTTATGGTTTTATTATTTTTTATTGTAATATGTAGTTTTAAAACGAAAATATGTTCATGAATACATACTAATATTATAACTTTATAGAGTTCATATGTAAATTCTAATATCTACTTTTTCAAAAGAAATGTAATATATAGTGATTTTTGAAAAAATATTATTGGTGTTCATTTAATATATACTTATATTTAATAATATGTATGCATAATATGTAAAATATATAATATATGGTATTGCTTATACTTTTATAATTTAAAATTTTTTAATTTTATATGGTATTTCTGAGATAAAAATTTGTTAACTTGTATATTTAATATTGTTTTTGAGGGACTGGGATTATTTTTGTTATATTTGGAATATTATAGTATTATATTATTTATATGATTAGTTGCACCATTTGTGTTTACACTGGTTTTTTCTTTTGTTTAGAACAATGGGTTTATTTTGGCATGAAAGCCTTGGATTTGGTGGAAGTAATTATTGAAAAAAGAACTTGGTGGATGTCACAATAATTCTAAGGATTTAATTTGGCTAATTTGTTGATGTGGTCATATGAATTTTGTTTTTTGGATGATATTGTATGTAATATGTCAATATTTTTATTTTATACTATATAACTTCTGGACTATTTTCAGTGAATTAAATGACTTCAAAAGGGCTTTAGTATTGTATTGTAATTTTTTTTTGGGTCTTTGGATTATATTTTATATCATAGGTTGACCATGTTGTATTAAAATCTAATCAAGCTCGTTAATGAGCTCGGCTCGATAATGCAAATGAGCTTGATTAGGCTTCACATAAATAAGGAGCTCGATTGGGCTCGATTACAAAAAAATAGCTCGATTAGCTCAGCTCGTTAACAAGCTCGACTCGGATCGTTATAGTTAACGAGCCGAGCCGAGCCGAGCCGAGTATCGAACATAATAGTTCCTTATTGAATAGAGTTCGAACATAGATTTAAAAGCTCGTTTAAAGCTCGGCTCGAACTCGAACTCGTTAAGGCATATCGAACTCGAGTTTGAACAAGAGGGTACTCGGCTCGACTCGGCTCGTTTACACCCCTACTTATATGTGGATCTCATGTATGCCAACTCTGTGGTGAAGAAAAGTTTTCTATATCACTCTTTTTGATCGTTTTATTTGAGGTTTCTATTTCTTCAGCTGCTTTATCGGCTATTGGATATGGCAGGAACTCTTTTATCATATTAATTCTCAACCTTGTGAATTTGCTTAAACGCGATTAAATGTAGTAATTGGGAGCTATTACTCAAATAGCACTAGAAAAGAAGTATTACAAAAAATGACATCTTCCAAAAAATAATTCCTTAAATGACATCCATGTCATCTTTTGGTTTTTTTTTTTTCTTTTTTGGTTTTTTTTTTTTTATAAAGAAACTTATGGGAGATATTTAGTGCATAATTTTTAATACATGTATGCTTGTATTTTTAATATTTATAAAATTTTTTAATTATAATAAATTAAATTAAATACCTAATTTAATTATCAACAAACAAATTTAATTTAAATATTTAATAAATAATTTAATTTAAATTATTTATTACAATTAGGAATATATTATAAATTTCAAAAAATAATATATATATATATATGTATATTGAAACTTGTGCGTTGAAATTTAGTTTTTTTTTTTTTATAGTTTAAAACATAATAAAAAATGTCAAATGGTAACATGAATGTTATTTGGGGAATTATTTTTTGGACAATGTCATTTTTTATAATACGGTTTTTTTCTAGTGTTATTTTGAGCAACGAATCTTTTGCTTTGTCAGCTCTAATTTTTTTTTGTGTGTACGTGCTCCATTATTAATTAGTTTGCTACCAATTATTGCCAACATAACAAAACAAATATTGGCGCTTTGCTCCAAAATAATCCATTGAATTAAGGGTCCCATTAATAGTCATAGTCTTTTCCGATACAATCAGGTAATAAAGTTACATGGAATAAAGTCTTTTCCATCCTTGTAAACCGGGCTTGGAATTTTCTAGCCATCTCATCGCAAGTGGTAAGCTAATGTACTACAGAAAACTAGTTCTAGTAAAAGTAGGAATAGCCTCATCTTGAGGACCTCACTTTTTGGGGCTCCCTTGCACTGACAATAAAACATTGTTAGGTTTTAAGGGTAGACACGCTTCCTTTTCTAGATAAGAGGGCAAATTCTGGTACCTTAAAAACCTTCAGAAAAAGACAGTCTGACTCTATATAATTGGGGTAATGCTCACTATGAAACCCTCCATATCCCAGGGCCATACGTTTTTTAAATAATGTTGCCCTACCAATCTAGAAGGAATAGTTCACAACCTAGTTCTCCAAAGGCAAGGGCCCTAAGTATGAAAGTCCATTTCCCTAAAGGTTCATTGGGTACCCTTTGGCACACATGACTACCCAACTTACCCAAAAAAAAAAGAAGGAAAAACACCATGACTACTTGATTAACGAATGTGCTTGTTCCATATTAAGTGAGATTGTGTTTAAACCTCTAAGGTCTAAGTGGTTCGGCTTACACCACTGATCCTCCTAGTAGGGTCTGTGTAGAGCTAAATTTTCCTATCCGTATAGGATTTGAAGGGACATGGTTAGATTTTCCATGGGGATAGGGATAGAATTAGAAGCATTCCCGTGCCCCCCTCCCCCTGTACCTAGATTCTGGGTCATAGGAGTGGTAGTCACTCTCATCCCACTGCTTGTTATTCGGGATTGAGTCACTCGCTAGATTGGTTTTGTCGGCAATTCAAATTTTCGTCTGCCTTGAATTAAGAACTATTGATTGCCCCTGTCTTCGCAGAGGTTGTGCAGGTGTTCCTGTTGGGTAGCTCATTTCTAACAGGGAAATGGATTAACTCTATTTGTCTTATTTCTTCTTTTACAAACTCGATTAGGCCACTTTTAACCTCAGATTGCCTCAAGATAATGAACTCGACTCCAATTACAGTTTCTTTTAGAACATCCTTTGCTCTAATAAATACAATCAAGATCAGGGTTGAGTTCATATTGATTGGAAACCTATTAGGCTCTTTTTGCATCCTCTCATTCATGGACCTCCCAACAACATTAATCACA
Organism: Simmondsia chinensis; assembly: GCA_018398585.1. Classification (NCBI taxonomy): domain Eukaryota; kingdom Viridiplantae; phylum Streptophyta; class Magnoliopsida; order Caryophyllales; family Simmondsiaceae; genus Simmondsia; species Simmondsia chinensis. The sequence goes on along the minus strand of JAGTTD010000008.1, from coordinate 4,654,916 downwards.
TCCCTCGAGATGGCTATGTTTCCACGTGTTGGTTGCACGAGATCCATTCCGTGTGGATATGCTATCTTTTGTAGATGTTATGAATGTGTTTCTCAATTTTGTCTTCAACGACTTGGATTCTCCTTTTAATCAAGACCAAAAAACTCTTTTGAAAACAACAATTGAGGTCCATATGCTCATCCTTTGGGATGTTTTCGTTACCACCATTACTAAAGTCAGAAATATGACTACTTTCTTTCCTTTCAAGAGGCTTGTATGGGCTAAGGTTAGAGTTTAGGATTTAGCTTAGGAAAAGCCAATCTGTAATTATTTCACCCTCGAGGATGGTTGTTTTCTAGTTCTGGGCATTTCTAATTGGTCAGTGGATGCCAAACTTTTTTTGTTCCTCTTTTAGGTTGCCAATTTTCTTAGGGGCAAACTTGAAACTAAATTTACGATGACTAAGGGTAAATAAATTTACAACATGACGTGTCTAACCTTGACTGACCTCAGCAAGCTCTCCTCAGAGCTCGTCGCCGTCGTCTCAGGCGCCAATGGTGTCCGTGTTGACTAAAAACCCTAGCCTTCAAACTCCATTACAAAGAACAGTGTAACTCCTCTCTCTCTTTTTCCATTTCTATACGTACTTTGTATTCATATTCAAATTACAACAATTGGATTGTGTTGAAGTTGTTGATACTGTTCTAATGAATGCTATGTTGTTATTATGATACAATCTGTTTAGATTGTATCTAAATTTAGGGAAAAGAATATACCATAGGAGAAGGTTAGAGTGAAATATGAGAAGAGTAGAAGAAAGTAGGAGGAGAGTAGGGCTTGGGCCCGGTCCTAGACTGGGCCTGGCCACGAGCCCCCAAAAAAATTGGGCAGGGCAGGCCCCCTCCCCAGGCCTGAGCCCGGGCCCGTTTGGGTTTTTTTTATTATTATATATGTATATATATTAATTTTACCTAATAAAATTATAAAAAAATTTGTAACTTACATGGTAATAGTAAACTTTATATGTTAGTGATATGGGGTTCAAATCCCACTAGTGTCAATTTTGTATCAAATTTTTATCCTTTTTTTTTAAAGTATGTTAAATTATTTTTATATCCAATAAAATTACAAAAAAATTCTAACTCACATGATAATAAGGATGCTTTGCATGCTAGAGGGGTGGGGTTCAAATTCCATTAGTGTCTTTTTTGTAAAATTTTCAAGATTAAAAAAAAAAGGGAGGGGGGGGACGGGCCAGGGCCCGGGCCGGGCCGTCCCCCAGCAGCGCTGAGCCCCCAGCCCATGGCCACCTCTAGAGGAGACATATTAACAAGAAGAGAGAAAGAGTTTAGGAGAAGATTGAGAGAATTGATTTGATTATTGTTATTACCAAAATGATTATTACACTAGTATTTATAACAAATTTACTAATATCAACAACTTTGCTACTAATTGTAACTAATTAGTTTTAACAAACAACACTAATACCAACTTATTATATCTAACCACAATAATGGTAACTATTTGTCTCTTTTACTTATATCATATTAGTGTCATGTACTATGACCTCCCACCATCTCTAGCCCAACCACCACTTTGTGGACCCTTCCACGCCTTTGAGCAGAGCATCACATTGCGTAGCTACATCCTTCGTTCCCAGGTCACCGTGATGTGATGAAGACATATCTCTCAGGTTGGGGGTCATCGGAAACAGCCTCTCTTCATGTTGACACCCTGAAGGGGGAAGGCTGTGTACATCAACCCCCCCAGACCCCGCTTTTGCGGGAGCTCTTGAGGCACTGGGATAGTTGTTGTTGTTGTGTCTAACCTTGACTATCACCTATGTATAAGTTAAAATCAAGCTTTAAGGTAGAGTCAACCAATTTGGATCACCAATTCAAGGTTAACTCAATCAAACTCGAGACTTGGCAGTCAAAACTTTGGGCTAATGGCATAAGCTAAATCTACTATAAGGGATGAATGCCACACATTACGGAAGATAGCAAATAAGATATACCTTCTCGAACACCATCACCACACTTACTTACAAAACAAAGTATACGATATTAAAGCATGAATAATCTTAAATAAATTATTATAACACAAAATGACATTCCAAGTAACTCAATCAATCAAACAAAATATCAATGTTCCACAAAAGATCATCAAAACTGAACTTCTCAAGGAAAAAAGAACTCGCATTTAGATGTCACCGTCCACATTGCAACTCCATATAGTCATGCATCCATATAGAAAACATTCGGCTTCGCCGACATTTATCGAAAATATCCATATAGAAAGCATGGGTGGCTTTTCATAGCTAAAATTAAAAGACATAACCGAGTGTACTCATAACATTACTCGTCTAAGACTAACTAGATGTGTTATGTCAAGATGATTTAATTTGTTCTAACTTTGCAGTAGATCCAGCCAATTGTGATCTCAGATTAGCTTACCCTAACAAGGTCACCCTTTTTGGTTATCTAGCTCTTTCTAACCCAACTTTTGAGAAAAGTATAGATAGAACTAGAGACTGAGAGAAATTAATCATCGACGGCAGAAGAAATCACTGATGATCAAATTGGTAAAGGTAGAAGAACCCCAAATCATCAACACATATGAAATCACACCCTGCAAACCCACATTCTAAGAAGCTGCACTTTTCAACAAGAAACTAATCACTGACGATCACACTGGCAAAGACAGAAGAAACCCACATCATCAACACAAGTAAAATCACACCCAGCCAACCCACATTCTTCAGGACAGACCTTGACATCCTTGCACCGCCAGTTCACCTTCACTGCAAACCCCATTTCACCCGTTATCGGCCTAGCCACTGCAACAGACACGAGCAACACAACGAGGATCATCAATAAAGCAAGCCTAGAAACAAGATGAAGAATAGTGAGTTGAACATTACTTTTGGTACTAGACATGGTATACTATGTAGTACGGTATAAAGTTGATCATGAATTGAAGTGAGAAAGCATAGGATTTTGATTGGGCAAAGGGAAAGAGTTAAGATTTTTAATATAAATGGTGGAGAGTGTACGGGCGTATTAATGGAGTTAGACATAATTTATTGAGAGTCTTGGGTGAAGTAAATTTGTGATGCTCAGATTTGGCCTCTGACGGTCTGCTTTCACCCACATGAATTCCCACATGTGGGAGTTAATATTTGGTTGGTTCGGTGAATCTGCTTGTGGTAAAACTCGAAAAGTTAGCCTCGTGGTGAAAAGTTCGAGCCGACTAGTTTGATTTAACTTACTTGGGTAGTGACTCAATCGAGCTTGGACTGGTAGACTAATGGGGTTGAATTTCTTGGTGTGTTGGTGAGTTAATGTTTGGTTGGTTCTGGTGAAACTGCTCGTGGTAAAATTCAAAAGATTAGGCTCACTTTGAAGTTTGAGTTAAGTTGAGTCGAATAGTTTAGCTTAATGAGTTAAGTTCAACTGTAGTGGAGTTTGTGAGACTGAATGAGTGTAAATAAGTGAATTTCGATAAAATGTATTAGCCTGGATATTGCCAATTAAGCCAAGTTTGAAGGTAATGGATTGGATTCGAGCGTAAACGAGTTCTGGTAGAGGTTGAATGAGCCTAAATAAGGCTAGTTTAGCTCAAAGCTTGTAAACTAGGTTTCAGGTCATTCCTGTGCGAGTTTGAAATTTTAGCTTAACTAGTTTCAAATCAAGCCTAATCCGAGCTAAATATTAACTTGAAAGGCTAGACTATCATTTTGAGATTAAGTTAAACTGAGAGTTGAGTTTGACTATAGTGGAGCTCGAACTAGTAGGTTTGTGATCTAAATGAGTGTCGATAGTGCATCCCAGTAAAATTTAGTAGCCTAAATATTGTCAACTGAGCCAAGCTTGAAGCTAAATGGATTGAATTTGAGCATAAACGAGCTTGGATCGAGCTTGAATGGGTTTAAATAAGAAAAGTTCAGATAGAAACGCCAAAGGTGGGTTTGAACTCATACGAGTGCAAGCTCAAAATTTCTAAGCTTCGAGAATATTCAAGTTGAACCTGATCTAATCTAAGCTAAATATCAACTAGTTGAGCCTTAGGCTTAATGAGTTCAAGCTTAGCTCGTGTATGTACATCCTAAATTTTGCTCCAACCCTCGAGTACAGACAACGATAACAACTCCATTCTCACATGACAACAGCTGGATTTGAAGCTTATTATTCCTTTTTTAGTTAATCCCTCCTTTTGCTAGTAGTAACATAATCGAGTCTCATTATTCCGTTCCATTACGTAATTTTTAACATCATAAAAAAAAAAAAAAATCAGATATTGTTGAACAAAATCAACATATATTATTGTTTTATAATTTTACCTAGTATATGATTAGATCTATCAAATAAAAAATTAAAAAAAAAAATTTTAAGTACACTGTTACAATGTTTCTTTTGTATTAATTAATTAGAATCCGTTGCAGCAAAGGAGTTGAAAAAAATTAGAAGAATTTATAGCACGTAGTTCAATCGATGCAAATTAGATCATTTAGTTAAATTTTTTAACAGTTTAAAACAGTGAAAAACTTGTAGCTGATTACAAGAAATGTGCTCTGTTGATTGAAAAAATCTTTTAAATATTTTCTAACGCTTAAATAGGAATATAAAAAATTGAACTGTTTTATAATTAAGTAAAAAAATATGCAAAGTTAAATCTCTTTTGCAACTTATTTAAGAATAATGTTTACAAAGATTATGTTAATATTAAATTTTCACCATCATGATTAACTTTATTTTTTATCATCACCCGTACCTATCGCCATCCCTTTTACCCCCTTCTGCCGCTGCACTTACCATCCTCCATTATCATGACCTGTAATTATATAATTCCCTCATATCTACTATTATTAGTTAGTTTATATTATTAAGTCGTTTTTTATTACTATAACAAATAAGTTCTTTTTTTAAACTTGTATTAAAACATTTTAGTATGTAAAAAAGATCTTCGGGGATTGAACAACCTTAGTTTATTATAAAAAGATACAGATCTTAAATTAATAAATATTATTAAAACAGATAAATTAATAAAAGATAAGGTGAAATAAGATGAATTAACATATCCTTAAAAGACAAGTTTGATAAAATAAAAATTTTTAAATCATTTTAATTTTTAATAATAATTTACATATCCATGAGTCATGTTATAAAAATTCAGAAAATGCTTGCAAAGACCTTGCAACCGGGTATCCAAACGATCTCAGGTGTTGAGGCGTGTAATCACTATCCTTAAGGTTTATTTCGGTATACGAAATATCCTCGGGGATACAACAACTACCAAAATATGGAGTGAAGAAGTGTATGGGGAAAGATTGATAAAGATGTCTAGAGATTGGCCTGATTTTTGAGAACACACCCTTTGAAATTCTCACAAAGAACACAAGAACCAAGAAGATGTTCTTCAAATTTCTTTCTTGTGATATTACTCTACCAATTCATATGTTTTCTTTTTTTTCAATGAGTGGGGAGAATATCTGTATATATTGTCTTAAGAATGTCCCAAAACCAAGAGCCTAAACATATAAAAGAACTGGGAAGAAACCGCGCAAAAAACCGTCAAAACCGATCTGTGTATCGAAGTTGAGTGTCGACACACAGACATGTGTGTCGACACACAATTTCTGTGTGTCGACACACAGGTTTCCTCTGTGCGCTACTGAAATGTGCTGTGTGTCAACACACGGGCCATGTGTGTCGACACACAGCTATCTCCCCTGCGTTCTGTAGGATTTTGTGTCGACACATATGGCCCATGTGTCGACACACACTCCCAATAATGCTCTAATCACTCATACAAGTATCGGGACAATCTCAAATACATCTTATATACATATAAACAATATTTAACACACATATATACATATTATACAACAAATATTTTGAAAATACATCAACAATCCCCCACCATTTTCAAAATACAACCAATTTCAAAGTGACATCTAGTTTAAAGGAGGCCTTATTGTGCATCAATGAGGGTGTCTCACGATTGAACCCCCAGCTAGTAAAAAGACCATACAGTTAATCCGATCGAAAATGGTAGACCAAGCTTTGAACCATACAACCCATTTGACTAACCGACTATCTAATCACGCACAAGGCGTACTCCCCGTACACACCCTACACCTCCCAGATCGACACATTTATGGGCTTGTGTCCTGTACCCTTCGTGAGTGTTTTAGGGCCAAACCCTTGTCAAAAATCACCCCTTTGAAGCGGCCAAACTTCAACACTCACTAAGGTGGACCTCATTGATCATGCCCCTGCGATGCGACATTCAATAAGTTCTAAAACCAGGTCCATTAAGAGCATTTGCTCATCCTTTTATAATCACTAACGCAGGTATCAAGCACTTCACACTCGGGATGGAAACAAACTCATTTAGTGCTTGCAATCACACAGATGACAAGTCTCTCTCATTGAACCCGAGACCTAGCGTCATACTAGGTGTCGAGTTGAGGGCCTATCATGGGCGACTAATTATGACAGGTTTCAACCCCATCCCTTCATTTGTTTTCAAAACCAAATCTCTAGCCAGGCCTTTAGTAAACGGATCCGCTAGATTCTAACAGGTTCTCACGAAGTCCACAGTGATAACACCTTCCCGAATAAGGCGTCTCACCATACTATGTCTCACACCAATGTGTCTGGACTTCCCATTATACACTTCACTGTATGCTTTAGAAAGCGTAGCCTGACTATCACAATGGATAGAAATAGGAGAAATCGGCTTCTGCCACAAAGGTATCTCATACAAGAGATCCTTTAACCACTTGGCTTCTTTAGCCGCAGAAGCAAGAGCTATAAACTCCGCCGCTATTGCAGAGTCAGATATGCAAGTTTGTTTCTTGGAACCCCAAGAAACCGCACCCCCACCAAACAGGAATACCCATCCACTCGTGGATGCATGATCCTCCACATCGGAGATCCAACTTGCATCAGTATATCCTTCCAAAATAGGAGGATACCCAACATAATTGAGACCATAATCCATAGTCTTCTTTAGGTACTTCAGTACCCGGTGCACTGCATTCCAGTGCAACTTACTCGGTTTGCTGGTATACCTACTCAGCTTTCCAACAGCAAAGGCAATATCAGGCCTAGTGCTTGTCATGGCATACATGAGACAGCCAATAGCTCGAGCGTACTCCAATTGTGCCACTAGAGCACCCCCATTCGGTTCTAATTTCACACTAGGATCCATTGGTGTGAATATCGGTGCACAGTCAAAGAAATGGAACATTTTCAACACCTTTTCGATATAGTGAGACTGTGTCAAGGAAATGGAATTACTATTCCTTACAATTCTGATACCGAGGATCACCTCCGCCTCACCCATGTCTTTCATAGCAAAGTTTTCAGAGAGAAACAGTTTAGTTCTCTCTACTTGCTCCATATCAATACCGAAAATTAGCATGTCATCGACATACAAACATATAATGACCCCTTTGCCATTATCAAACTTGCTATAGACACATTTATCTGATTCGTTTATAACGAATCCGTTGTTCAATACAACCTGATCAAATTTTTGGTGCCATTGCTTCGGAGCTTGTTTCAGTCCATGCAGAGAACGTATGAGTTTACACACTTTTCTCTCTTGGCCCGGAACAACAAACCCTTCTGGTTGTTCCATGTATACTTCCTCCTCTAGCTCACCATTCAGGAATGCCGTTTTGACATCCATTTGGTGTATCACTAGTTTAAAAATGGAGGCAAGAGCAATAAGTACCCTTATCGTCGATATCCTTGCCACTGGGGCATAGGTATCAAAGTAATCCAGCCCATGTCTTTGGGTGAATCCTTTAGCCACCAATCGGGCTTTAAATTTGTCAATTGATCCATCGACTTTCATCTTTTTTTTGAAGATCCATTTGCACCCGATGGGTTTACTTCCTCGTGGAAGATCCACAAGAATCCAGGTATTATTACCTCAAATGGAATCCATTTCATCGTTTATAGCCTCTTTCCAAAACGAGGCATCATGAGACCTCATCGCCTCATCAAACGTCATGGGATCAGCTTCCATGACACAACAATATGGAGCCACTTGGTCCACATCGTTCCTCGAACCTTCTACCAAATACGTGTAGAAGTCCGAACCGAAGGATTTCTCCTTCCTTGCTCTCTTACTCCTTCGGAGTTCTAGAGCACTGTCAGAGACATTTTCTCTCTCATGACGAACAACATCATTAGACACTTGCGTGTCAATCTCAACCGGTACATAATCCCTCGGTCTAGGGATAGAAGTAAACCGATTCTCATCAAATATTGCATCTCTCGATTCTATTATCGTATTCACATTGATATAATCATTAGGTTCAACAATATAGAACCGATATGCCTTACTATGAGACGCATAACCCACAAAGATGCAATCAATGCCTCTTTCACCTAATTTTTTCCGTTTAGGTTCAGGGACTCTAACAACTGCCCTACACCCCCACACTTTTAGGTAATCTAAATTAGGGGCTCGTTTGTTCCACAACTCATATGGAGTAATTTTATTTCTCTTGTTTGGAACTCTATTTAATATGTGACAGGCCGTTAACATAGCATCACCCCAAAATCCATCACTGAGACCGGAATAAGATAACATGGAATTAACCATCTCAGTTAGAGTCCAGTTTTTCCTCTCAGCCACGCCAGTTTGTTGTGGCGTATAAGGTGTAGTTATTTCATGTATTATTCCTGTGGATTCAAAATATTTAGGATCGTAGTATTCGCCACCACGATCCGACCTTACACGCTTGAGGAAGGTTTCACAGTGTAAGTCAGATTCTGCTTTATATGCTTTAAACCTATCAAGCGAGTCGTCTTTGTTACTTATAAAATAAACATAACAAAATCTTGAATAATCATCGATAAATGTAACAAAGTAATTCTTTCCACCCAAACTCGGTGTTCGCTTGAAGTCACATAAGTCACTATGGACTAATTCAAGTAGATTAGTCTCTCTTTGAACAGAAGAAAATGGAGATTTCTTTATTTTTGTTAGTATACAAGTCTTGCACTTGTCAACAACTTTATCTATGTGAGGAATTAACGAAGAATTATCCATTTCATGTAATCTACGAAAATTCACATGACCTAGTCTATAATGCCATAAAAACGACGAATCAAGCATATAAACAGAATCAACGATCTTATTATTAACATTTAGTTTAAACATACCATTACATAGGTATCCTTTCCCAACAAATACACCACCCTTTGACAAAATAAACTTGTCGGCCTCGAAGACCAACTTGAACCCAAACCTATTCAACAGGCCACCCGATACAAGATTCTTCTTAACATCGGGAGTGAAGCATACGTCGGTTAAAGTAAGAGTTTTTCCGGATGTGAAAAGTAAGTCAATTTTTCCCTTCCCTTTAACCAGTACCGACACCCCATTTCCCATGAACAACTCAGTTCGGTTGTCCATGGGTTCAAAAGTGGAGAAGAACCCCCTATCCTTACATACATGTTTCGTGGCCCCCGAGTCAATCCACCAAAAATTATCACTCTCGATTAGATTGACTTCCGAAATCATCGCCACGAACCTCTCGTTCGAATTTTTAGTGCGATGATCAAGCCCCTTGCCTTTGTTCTTTTTAAGGCAATAACAGTCTTTTTGCATATGACTGGGCTTCTGACACTCCCAACAAACAACTTTCGGCCTCTTGTGCTTATTGTTCTTTTGGAAGTATCTGGTTCTCTTTGGTCCCTTACTAGATTGGCCTTCCTCTGCGACGTTGATTTTACCAACATCACTCGGGCGGTCTTTGTTGTCATCTTGCACCCTGTAACCTTCCTCAATACGTAAATGGTTAGCGAGTTCCTCAATTGGCATATCCTCCTTCTTATGTTTTAAATTTTTCCTTACATCTTTCCAAGAGGGAGGAAGTTTGTCAATTAAGGAAGAAACAAAGATTGTGTCGTCCATATTCATGTTATGTTGTTTAAAATTATTTAATATAAGTTCTATTTCATGGAATTGCTCCATGACAGGACGACCATCAATCATCTTATAATTATTAAATTGACTAACCAGGAATTTTTTGCTTGTTGCATCCTCGGCCATGTAACGAGCCTCAAGTGCATCCCATAGTTCCTTCGCAGTTGACATGTTAGAGTAAATGTCAAACAAGGCATCGGTCATCCCATTCAAGATGTGCCCTCTACAAATGTAATCATCGTTTTGCCACTTCAGTCTTGCCCTTTGCTCGGCCAGCGTTTCTTCCTCCTCAGAAACGGGGGATGGAGGCGTTGTATTCAGGACATACACCACATTTAGCGTTGTTATGAGAAAATGCACCTTCTTCTGCCACCGTCGAAAATTTCCCCCATCAAACCGGTCCAATTTCACAAAATTGGATGTCATCTCCCTTAGTGATGAAGCCATAACTCAAACCAGAATTTTAAACCTTAAGATTGTTATAAAAATTCAGAAAATGCTTGCAAAAACCTTGCAACCGGGTATCCAAACGATCTCAGGTGTTGAGGCGTGTGATCACTATCCTTAAGGTTTATTTCGGTATATGAAATATCCTCGGGGATACAACAACTACCAAAATATGGAGTGAAGAAGTGTATGGGGAGAGATTGATAAAGATGTCTAGAGATTGGCCTGATTTTTGGGAACACACCCTTTGAAATTCTCACAAAGAACACAAGAACCAAGAAGATGTTCTTCAAATTTCTTTTTTGTGATATTACTCTACCAATTCATATGTTTTCTTTTTTTTTTTTCAGTGAGTAGGGAGAATATCTGTATATATTGTCTTAAGAATATCCCAAAACCAAGAGCCTAAACATATAAAAGAACTGGGAAGAAACCGCGCAGAAAACCGTCAAAACCGACCTGTGTGTCGAAGTTGAGTGTCGACACACAAACCTGTGTGTCGACACACAGGTCGACACACAGCTTTCTGTAAGCCTGTGTGTCGATGCTGTGTGTCGACACACAGGTCGACACACGGGCTTACTGTAAGCCTGTGTGTCGACACACAAGTTTCCTCCATGCGCTACTGAAATGGGCTGTGTGTCGACACACGGGCCATGTGTGTCGACACATGGCTATCTCCCCTGCGTTCTGTAGGATTTTGTGTCGACACATATGGCCCATGTGTCGACACACACTCCCAATAATGCTCTAATCACTCATACAAGTATCGGGACAATCTCAAATACATCTTATATACATATAAACAATATTTAACACACATATATACATATTATACAACAAATATTTTGAAAATACATCAACAAGTCATTAATTGATCGAATAGTAGAATTATTACATTTTTAGAACGATTATTTAATTTTTCATCCATAAAAGATTGCTACAAAGAAAGGTTTTTTTTTTTTTTTTTGAGTTATTTACACCTTAATAGCTCAAAATTTAACAAAATTATTTTTTAAAATTATAGATCTTATGCTTGAATTTTAGTATGTCAGTTAGGGTTTAATAATTTTGTATTTTAAATGGCATGATTCCTAAATCTGATTTATAAAAAAGGTATCGTACACTAGAAAGGTGATATCATTCACTAAAAAAATCATATTGTACGCAAAAAGGATAATATCTAAAATATTATTTCAACATAATTGATTGCTGGACTAACAAAATTTAAAAACGAAACTCGTCCATTAAAAAAATTAATTTATCAAATCTTAGGATACTGAAGTATGTATAATTTTAACCCTTGTTTTTTTATTCTAAATTAAAAAGATAAACTTTATTTTATATGGATGCTAAGAGCCCGGTCCCTGATTTGTTTTAATGGTTGGGGTGGCAATTAGCCGACCCTAAAAAGCAGGTTGTTAAATTTTTATCCGGCCTTTGAAGCACCACTCATGGAATTGGAACATAAAAGGTAGTAAGATTCTGTCCTCAAACTAATTATAATTAGTTAAAGTAGCCTATTAGGTTTATATATTGATTTTTTCTCTCTTTAACTCCAATGTGTTTTTTTATTAGACTCACATGTGTAGTCCTTAACAGGATTTGAGTCAGCAAAACCACCCCCCCCCCCCCCCAGGCTTTAGCAATGTAAAAAGATAAAAATAAAAGATTATGAACACGCAGATCTAAGATTTGGAGAAGCCTCATGCAACATCACAATATATATATTTTATTTAATATAAATAATATTTTTAGTAAAAATATTTTGATTCTTTTATAAATTTTTGTATAAAATTTAACGATAATTAAATTAAAATATTATTTCGTCTAAACCTGTGATTAAACACAAAAATTATAAATTAAAAAATTTTATTTCAAAACTTTAAAATATTAATATATAATTTACCATAATATATCAATCATTTCTATGAAAACGTTAAAAACAATTTGTGAGTGCATATGAATAGAGTCAAAGGTTGCAATTATATCCCCTGATTCTATGCTCATAGATCGGTCCCCCCAATCAAATAAATTTAAATAATAATGGAGCCCACCCCATTTTACCGTTGCGCTCTTAACGGATACTAAATAATAAATACAAAATACGTACAGCTAAATTTTAAATATATTTTTAGAAAATTACTAAATTTTTTATCAATGTCGCACTCATATTTTTAAAATTTTTTTAATGTTACACAGTAATATAACATCGATCATATTTATCCTTTTTTATTGACGTAACATTTATTTAAAAAATGGTGGCAAGACTTTACTCGCCAACAGCTATTATGAGAAAGGTAATTATATGGTCTTACTCTGTAATGTTCTTGTTGATGCCTAAGAGCTATCTGGCCGATCATATGGTGGCGCCTAAGGTTTGGCATTCAACAGCTACTATCGCCTAAGATTGCAAGCTTATGTCGAGGGTTCACTTCTCGATCTAGCCAATGTCTGTCCTCACTTCGCTTTCTATAGTAACAACATATTCATTATTATTATTATCAACAAGTAGCAACCATAATAACATCAAATAATCGTTATTCTATACACAACATGTGGTACTCTAATACAGGGTGCATTTTCACCGTAAAATTACTAATATTAATACAACTAGGGGTATGAACCAACAAAACATTGATGAATTGCTCGTTCTTCAAATCAATTAGGGCATGGATGTATTCATTTTCGTGGCTCAATAGCTCATCGAGCTAAGTTCAAACAAGACCTATAAGCTTAATGAGTCGATTTTGACTAGAGGGTCCTTGAGTCATTATTGTTTGCAAACCCTTTGATATTAGCTCGCATAGAGCTTGACAAAGACTCGATAAAAGCCCTTAACAGCTCATTGATAGTTGATATCAGCTCTAAACTTTTTCAACAATGACAAGCTCGATTCGATTATGAGCTCAACTTAGCTCTATTAGGTTAACAAGATAAGTCAAGGTTGTTAGAAAAATTAATAATAAAACCCCAAAGCTTCGTAATATATCAAACTCCTAGAGAAATACACTAATCATATTGATTCAAGACACAACATTTCTCTCAGAGATTTCATCGAACACCTTGTATGCAAACTCATGCAAACTCTAAACTACTCAAATTACAACAACACCTTAAATTAAATTCCAAGATTAGACATATCTCATCAACATTTGATCGAACACGTGACGAACCTATTTGGGGTCATTGCATTTGGAGTAAAATTCAACTAAGCGATTTGAAATGAAAGTTTCAAGATGTTTAAAAATTGACTAATATTCAAGCGTAACCACGAAGGAGAAAGTAATCAAAAAGATCTTACAAAACGATAATGTCGCGCTGTGGTAAATGGCACTATCCTAAAAGACGATTTTGCCATTACTTCGGTACACTCAATGTAACCGGCTATCATTCTCCAAGATTAACGCGATATGACTCTTAACGTGCACTCATTAATTGCCGAGTAGGAATACCTTGAACTTTGCCCAAAATCTTTGGAAGAAAACTCACGGCACTGATAAGATGTTTCCAATATCCCTTTTCTCAATCTCAAAGAGTCCACAGTAGGCAGAGAGAGGGAAAAAGATGAGCTTATTTTAATGGCAGAGGGAGACGAGTATATGTGGAGAGAGAGAGATATGGGGGTATATATTGATTAATAATGTAGAGGATGGTTTCAGATATTAACACCGGACGTAATAAATTGCAATGGCTATATTGTTAATAAATTCCCAACGGTCGCAACTTTAATGACGTCAAACAGCTAGTAACGGCAAACGGTTTTTTAATGAACGCGGTAAATTATTTTTCGAAAAATAAATATACATGTTAAGAAAAAGATTACTCACACAATTTTTCTAATGTGAGTTACAACTCCCCTATAAAACTAAAGGTTAGCTTGTATCATTTTTTCCATCAATACCCTTCAAAGGATAAAAGCAGAATAAAACATAGATTGGGCAAAGAGAATACAATTTTTTAGTGCCGATGTCTTGCGACTTGAATCGTCACCTAGTGAACCAACATCTTGCGAGGTGACTTTCATCTTGAACCTCACAAGGGGTTGTATAGTCTTCCGCTCGGACACATACTGAACTCCAGATCTTGGTAACTCTAGCGGTTTGGCGCGTTTTATTGGCCATACGCTCGTCCTCGATATTCATAGGCGCTCCAGAAGGCAAGTCTTAAACCTTTATAGGAAGCGACCACACTCCCACACCTATATAGGTGGATTCCATCAAGTGTGTGTTACCGCACACCACCAAACATATGGACATGGGTCCATTAAGAGCTAAAGCTTAACTTCACCCCTTGATAACATACAGACAATATCCATCAAGTACAAGTCTTGCTTACACCACCAAACATGTGGCTATAGACCCATCTTCGCACTGCCACACCATAGAGAGGGACAACATAAAATATAGTGCATTCCTTGAATAAAACTATAACTTTTCACATTGAACCTATTAAGACCAGGTTTGATACATCACAGTTTATTCATGTATAGACTTTAGTCCCGTCCCCCTTGATGTTTCCACAACCGGCTTATGACACATCATCTCTATCAATGGATCCACAAGGTTCTTTTCAGACCTTAAATAATTTAGTGATATCACTTTCTTTCAATTAAAACGTTTACGATCTTACGCCTGAGGCAAATAAGTCTCCTCTTGCCAAACCCATCAAGTGTGCAGTGTCCACGCCATCCATTATGGACTATGGGTTAGGCTAAAGCATCAAGCTCAACCATCACAAATGGTGTTTCAACACTGTATTAGAATAAAACGGTACTTGAGAGTTGACCACTGCCAACACCAATCACGAGTTGCTTTCTTACCCCCACATTGAGGTATCTGCAACAAGCTGTTAAACAATTGGCTCTATCGCCTACCAACTTCAACAAGAGTTAGTATAACACAATAATGGAGTAAATATCATGTCGATGAAATCATATCTCCACGTTAAGTATTCAAATAGTACACATCGTACGTATGTTGTACATACAGTTGGCACAAAAAACATATACTGCAAATTTGTCAATTTCACATATCATCGTACTTAGAGTACATGCATTATTACTATTAAGGGTAATTCCTGTATTACCAATGTTATATTAGATTTTAGTGGTATCAAGAGAAAAAGGTCCATAATTCACAAGGTGCCTTTACAATTCAACTTAAGGCAATTTAAGCCTTTGCAAGGCTCTCGAGCCCAAGTGCTAGCATCGTCAAGCTATTCACACTAACTTTTGGACCGTCACCAAAATAATATTTTTACCATAATTAATTTTTATAAGCTAGCTATAACTAGCAAGCATTGGTAAAACCACAATAATAAAAACAGATTATGATCATATAACATATCCATAGGCTCTCGAGTACTCTTACTACTCCCACAATAGAATGTCTCACACTATATTCCTAAGCCATTTAATTTTTCTACCTACCTTCTCAATCTTTAAGGACAACTAAGCAATGCAGGTTTCAAAAAGGTGTCACAAAATATAGCTCATTAACGAGCCTAAATGTACTGTCATTAGTAGAGTATCTTTCACTGATATTAGACATCAAACACAACACAATGTCTATTACAATGTAAGCATTCATAGTGGTTCAACAATTTAATTAAAGCACTTCAATATTCATCATTTGGATCAATGTATGTAGACTAGGTCTACCATTGACATATGAAATAATAGGACGAATGTTGTGTTTTTTATCAAACCATAATGCTATCAATCACCTTAGCGTATTTAGATTGTGACGCGATGCCACTTTTCTCTCATCATTAAGTGAACACAAGGGTCTTATAGTATGTTATCCAAATGACCAACATGAGCATACAATATATGATAATAACCCAAATAAGGTATTTAGACACAAGCTAAATACCAAGCCTATGATCAATCAAAGTTCTCATATGATCTGCACCTTATCCTTTTTCCAAAACTAGAAAAGAAGGCATGAAACAATGATCTTATGGGCATATTAAGTCTCCAATGACAACACAAGTCCACATATGACTCAAACATATAATATTTTCCCAATCACAAGTTGAAATTCAACAAAAACAATCCAAAAACCAACAGAATATCAGTATGGACAGCAAAATTCAGCAATTAAATGTCATAATTTGCAGTATATGCACAACATATAATAGTTGCACATCATAAATAGCAAGTATTACTCTAGTAGTACAAAATCTAGCATGTAAAAGTCCATAACCGCATGTACATTAGCATCTTACAAGAGAATATGGACAACAACATATAACCCAAAACAATATGTAGTAGCACATTCAGCTTGAAAAAGACATGTTTCAACATTTAAAACAACGAGCTTTTCATAATTTCAAGTAACATATAACAATATATTCACAATGCTTCCAACACAGTCATGAAACATACATGAGACACATTAACATGGAGACTAATACACAAAATCATACATAGATCTCCAAGAACTTACAAGTCCTATTTGCCCTTTACAAGAATCAACTTATTTCACTTAGGTCACCAAAAATATGCAAGAAAATCCATGTTTTGAAATCCAAACTACGCCATCATTTAATATTAATTGTAAACCACGACTAGGTTGAAACCCTAAGACATGAGGTCCTAGATTCAAATTCCCTCTTCCCAGAACCAATTATCTGCCAGAAGAGGAGGCTAGCAAGGTATCATGAATAATCTACTATTCTCTATCAAATGTGTTTTAAATCTCATATAACCGTAACCAAACACAATGATAAAAAGTATCCATGTTTTTCAGTCTTTTGATCACTAGTTTGGACTTTTATTTAGCCGTTATTCTTTAATTTTGTTTTTGAATACCCACTCTACTGTCAATTGGTTTACACCCTTTAAGAATGTGTGCCGGTTTCCGTGAGTGACTAGTAATTGTTCTCCAAGACTAGCATTAATATACTTTATGATGTAAAATATGTTTAATCACAAATACATGAGATCATTGTCTTTTATATATTCTATCAGGGTGGGATATCATTACTTCGTCCTCACTTGATAAAACCCAGAATAATTTACATTGTCCTTTTAGAAGTCCAAAATAATGCAATCTACACAAGTTCTTGCGAAATAATCATTATTATTTTACTAGGCTATACTCCCCCACATTGCGCTAGCTTGAAGCATAAGGTATATGAATGTGAGTTTATCTAAACGACATATGCAGCTTAATATGTGCATCACACAAGGTCATAGAGTCTAATCAAATACAAGACTTTAGTGCTCAAATGCCAACTCCATGGGTCAGGTCTGGAAAAAGCCCAGTGAAATTTAACACTTTAGTGCTACATTTGCGGGGATGAAAATTTGTATGAAACTGTAAAATTAAGATTAGACAACAATTACTATAGTATGCCTGCTATTGAAATATTACATGCGGACATAAGTATTAAAACTGAAACTAAGAATTAAGTCATCTGTATTTCACACGGGGTCGACATTATGAAATTCAAAACCATGCGTCTTAATTATTCTAATACTAACCTATTTCTATTGATTTTTAAATCTATTGATTCTTCTTTTATTGTAGGTTGAACAACATTTTGTTTTATTTATTTATTATTTCTTGAGAAACCCTCATTATAATTCGACCCAAAATAGTGGATCAATTATTCAAAATTAAGAGCTTCCCTACACAGTCACTGAGAAAATTAGCAATCAATAATTGCATTCCAAGCAACCAAACCCAAGCTAGGCAATTCGTCGAATATTTTGGATGCAACCTCAATGTCACTTGACGATCCATATATATGAATAAGCATATTTCTTACGAATCATGCTTTTCATAACCATGTTTCACACTCTTACAATGCAACTCCTTACCCAACATCAAAAACCCAAATTTCCCACAAATTTTCAGCAAGAAACAAAATGTGTAACTATCAGGATTCTTTCCTCTCTCTCGTCCTCTTGTAGTACTCAAAGGTCTTTTCTGGGTTGTTAATTTCAAAAGTATACATCCTTCTTATTCCTTCCGATTCTGTAGTTAACCTGCACTAAGTGTTTGTACATTATACAAACTCTACTTCATAATTTTACCGAAAATATAAAGTCATTCAATCTGATTTAATTACCAAGTAATATAATAATTACTCATAGTAAACTACTTTAGAAATGTCAAGAAAAGTCTTATTACCATGATTGATTGGATAATCGTCTTTTAGATTGTTAGAAAAATTGACAGTAAAACCCCAAAGCTTCATAATATATCGAACTCCTAAAGAGATACACTAATCATATTGATTTAAGACACAACATTTCTCCGAGGGATTTTATCAAACACCTTGTATGTAAACTCATGCAAACTTTAAACTACTCAAATTACACCACCACCTTAAATTAAATTCCAAAAATAGACATATCTTGTCAACATTTGACCGAACATGTGACAGGCCTATTTGGGGTAACTGCATTTGGAGTAAAATTCAATTAAGCGATTTAAAATGAAAGTTTCAAGATGTTTACAAATTGACTAATATTCAAGTGTAATCATGAAGGAGAGAGTAATCAGAAAGATCTTACAAAACGATAATATCGTGCCCTGGTAAATGCCACTGTTCTAAAAGACGATTCCACCTGCCCCGGTGCACACAGTGTAACCAGCGGCCATTCTCCAGGATTAACGCAATCCGGCTCTTAATATGCACTCAGTAATTGCCCGATAGGAATACCTTGAACTTTGTCTAAAATCTTTGGAAGAAAACTCACAACACTGATAAGATGTTTCCAATATCCCTTTTCTCAATCTCAAAGAGTCCACAGTAGGCAGAGAAAGGAAAAAAGATGAACTTGTTTGAATGGCAGAGGGAGACGGATATATGTGGAGACAGAGAGATATAGGGATATATATTGATTAATAATGTAGAGGACGGTTTGAGATATTAACACCGGACGCAATAAATTGCAACGGTGAAATAACGGACGCAATCAATTGCAACGGCCATATTGTTAATAAATTCCCAACAGTCACAATTTTAACAACGTCCAACAACTAGTAACGGCAAACGGTTTTTTAATAGGCACGGTAAATCATTTTCTGAAAAATAAATATACCCATTAATAAAAAGATTGCCCACACAATTTTCCTAATGTGAGATACAACTCTTCTATAAAACTAAAGGTTAGCTTGTATTATTTTTTTCAACAAAGGCAAGGATTTAACACAAAGTTTGAAAAATTGTTTGTAAGCTTGATAAAAAGTTTGGCTAAAATTGACTCGTTTACACCCCTCAATACGACAATAAAATTGTCCATAAGAAGGGTGACATTTGCGTAAAATGAAATAGGTCAATATTAGATCTAATATAACATGTGCATCGTAACTAGGCATAGAGAATGCTAATGTACCTACCTGAAGTACAATTATGAAACATACACTACTTCAGTTCAGCAACCCTTTTGCAGGCCAGAAAATGTTTTTCAAAAACACCACGAAAATAGAATCAATCCCACGTTGCATCTTACACAAATCGAGCACAAGATCCATGCTAATATCCGTCAAGGGCTGTGGCTTAGAACTGCAAAGGCAGGTCAAGGCTTGCATTGGTAGTAATCCCCTTTTAGACCCAGAAAGCCAACATCGGCTAACAAACTGGTTAACCTCCTTCATACTCCGTTAATAATATGTACTCACAACAAGCTTGTCCGTCTCGTTTCAACCCACGTGGCCTTCATCGTGCTTTTTCTAGATGATCTTGAGTTTCAAGCTGTTGGCGGGTATGCAGTTGATTCCCCTTAAAGAGGAGCCTCTCATGTATCAAGTAACCCGATGCTGTTCCCTGTTTCGTCTCTCTCCAAATGGCCCCAAAAGTAGGATCATCTAGGGATCCCAAGTACTATTGCCCAACTGCTGCTCAAAATCAACGTTCCCATCCTGAAAATGTAATTTGTTAAATATAATTGAACTTTATTTGGTAGGACAATGCAGCATATGTACGATTAACAAGAATATATAATCATTTAACCTCATCAAGGACAGAATGATATATTAACACAGAAGCACCCATAGAACAGCAAAAATAATGGACACAACAATATCACTTGAGGCTGCTAAGGCACATTCAGTGAAAATACATCTTTCAAATATATTATTAGGACAATGTTACTGTCAAGGACAAAATTATTAATACAATAGCAACTTGGTGAACTTTTGCCGTTATTATTCACTATAAGTCACATCATTGCCCTAGCAATAATGATTTTTGCATTAGTGGCAATAAAAAAAACCCTATTATTAATAAACAAATTACTCTTCCTTCCGATATACAGGGTAGTAATATAGGGATAAGATGAAGTAGAATGACTCGTCCACAAATTATGTTCGGTGAGACTTGTCCTTTACTAACACTAGCCTCCTATTTGACATCAAGGTAAAGAGGCGTATATTCAGCAAATTTTTTTGAGGTCCATTACCTCCATTTTCTTTACCCTCCAAATTGAGAGGTAAAGCGAGGGGGAGAGAAATTTTAAAAATTTAAACAATTTACCCTTATTTTAACTCTCTCTCATTGCCTTTACCTTTTTCAACCAATTCCTTCTTTATCCTTCATTACCCAGTTGCCAAACGAAAGGGCAAACACATTCAGAGAGTCAGGAGGAGGGGAAAGGCAATAAATGCTTTAAGGTATAATGCCTATTAGTATCCTAACTTCTGGTGCTCTGCATTTTCTTTTTTCTTTTTTGTTTTTCATCAAAATTTGATGCTCCCAGTACAGAAAAACATATACAGAAGAAGTTAACGCAAAAGGAAATAGCATGCCTTTTTACATTTAATTATTTCCATTTAGATGAGAAAAAAGCCATGGTGTTCATTTACTGCAGTTTATACAGGTCAAATGCTTAATTCTAGCGAGAACCAGTGAAACGCTTGAGAAAAATTCATTATGCTTACCCTTTGGAATCCAGAAAATTTGGTGGACACGAAAAAATGGGAGAAAAAAAATGTTCTTTCATGTTTGGAAGCTAAGGAACACGAAAGCAAAAATGGTATTAAGGAAAATATATTTCTCGTAATAGGTACGCAGTCAGAATGAGTGGCATGAAAATCATATAGAGAATGATGTAATATAAACTACATTCATATGACGCCTTTGTTGATGCAATGAAGTTACGTCTGGATTGTCAGGCAAAGCGTTGTATGCAAAAGAGAAAAAAAATCAAATTCCAACCATTAATACAGCAATAACAATCTAGAGCCTCAAAGAGGCTCTAGCCAAGGCATGGTCTTGGAGGGTAAGATGTAAGCAACCTTGCCTCTACAAGATGCTACCATGTAGAGAGGTTGTTTCCGAATGGTCCAAACATTAATGTTTATTGCCAAATGCCACAAATTCCTTGTGAGCCACCACTTCAAAAGACTTCTTGGGATCAAAAGGTATCATCAGATGCATGAGAAACGACAATGCTCGTTATTGCATCATAGTACAACAAGGAAAACCAATGTCAGAAAAATAACAACAACAACAATCCTAGTGCCCCAAGGGCTTCCGCATAAGTAAGGTCCCCGGGGGGGTTGGATGTACGCAGCCTTCCCCCTTTAGGGTGATACCCTAAAGGGAGGCTGTTTCCGGTGACCCCCAACCTGAGAAATGTGTTATCATGGGAGCACAATAGCCTGAAAGCATGAGAGAAACATAGCATTAGAGCAATGTCAGAAAAATAAGAGAACCCATAAACCTCTAGTAATCAATCTTTATCATGTCATTCATGTGTTCCATTCGGAAAAGAAAAACTTCCGATTGAGATCTTCAACATCTATGCACTCTCCCGCCAAATACTTCAGCAAGGGAAAAGTTAACTCCTTAGGAAAGCACTGTCAAAAAGTGTAAGGACTCAAAAGGTCCCATTAATTAAATTGATTGGCGAAGGCTAGAAAATGGTTTTATACTCTATCATGAAATCAGTTGAAAGGTCTCTGAAACATATGCTACACCAAATAACTCCGTCAGTTGATGAGGGAAGCAAATGCCGCGGTTTTTAATTTTCTCGTAAGGATGGCAGAAAGAAAGAGAATAATCTGATGCATGGCGCTCCAAATCAAAATGGGGTCTGGGAAGAGTTAAGATGTGTGCAATCTTACCCTCGCTTTGTAGAGAAGCTGCTTATGAGACTTGAACTTGTGATTTACATGTTTAATCAAACAACTCAAATTGATCAAAGCACACCACCGTAAGATGATAGCAAGTAAGATTAAAGTTCGATAATTGAACCCACAAAGCATGAACCTGGCTGGATTTACAGTCAGGTTGAGAATGTAAAGAATGACGCTGACACGAGTGGTCAGGATACCTCTTGCATTTGCTCCACCACCAAGGCCGATCATTTTCAGCTTCCTTTTCTTTGTGGGTACCGTATTTTTCTAGGAACTCACAAAAACTAAATATTCTTTCCATGGTTTATTAGGATAATTCAACATTTAAGTAGAAGGATTGCAGACTTAGCAAGCTCCATCATATAGGAACTAAGAATGAGATCAGCGAGAGGTGTAAATGAACCAAACATTCCACAAACAACTCATGACTGAAACCGACAAGGACTAGTTCATGTTCATTTTGGGGTTCAATAGCTTATCCAGTCAAGTTCGAGCAAGCTTAAAGAGCTTAACAAATTTAGTTCGAACATCGATTGCTCAAAATTGTTGATGTTCATGGATAGTTTGATAAGAACTCTGAGAGCTCGATAAGTGCCTGCTGGCGCTCATTAGGGGTCGGTATTGGCTCGAAAATGGTTCGGTAATGATTTGATAGTAACTCAAATAGCTTGCTTCGGTAACCAGCTTAACTACATAGGTCAACTCAGCTTGATAATGAGATCGGCTCAACTCGACTTGATTATGATAAAGAGCCAAGTCAATCCATGTAACGAACACACAAATATCTTATCAGACCAAGTTCGAAAACAGCTTAGAAAGCTCAAAAAAGCTTATCTCAAACTTGAGCATGATAGGCCTTGTCGATCACAAGAATTTGAATAAGGGGTGCTAGGCTCGACTCGGCTCATTTAAGCCATAAACTTTGCTATCTATCAAATTTAAATTAGTCAATTCCACAATCTTTCTAAGTTGAAACAGAAAAAGATCTCTCAGCACCTGCTTAAAACTATGCAAGTGAAGTTCAAGGAGACAGCTAAAAAGATCAGGAGAGCACCTAGGACAAAAAAGATTCTCTTCCTTCCACTTAGCCCACACTTGAGGCTAGATTCAATGACTGAGGTTTCTCTTGACCAGGTTATTCCACCAAATTCAGCCTTCAAAGCTCTTTATAAATAGTTGATTGAAAGGAGGAGTCACGGCATCAATAGCTAGCAAGGCAACGAAGAAGAACAGAAGCAAATATTCGTCAAATGTTCCCTAGAGTTCCCTCAAACACTTCCCTAGGGACTATCAAGAGAACCACAAGCCCCTACTGAAGTGTTTGGGGGAACTCCCAGGTTCATTTGACTCCTTTTCTATAAAAAATGAAAGATGCAGCTTGTTGGTAAGGTTCTTTATTTTTCCTTCAAACCTTTGCAAATGTTCTGGTATTTGAAGAAACAGTTGAACTCTGAAGTCTATATATAGGTGCCAATTCTTGTAGAGCCTGTGTGGTAATGTTTTCTGTTTGTAGATTATGGTTTTTGAGAAACTAAAAACCATATATTAGAAACGATTTTTTCCGGTTATTGGTCTTTTTGTTTTTAGTTTTGTCTTAGTTTGAATGAAATCACAAACAAAAAACCAAAAGCAAGAAAAATAAAATTGGTTTTCAGTTTCTTAAAACTAAAAACTGCAAATAGAACGAATATCAAACAAGCCCCTTAGCTAATACTGAAACTTTGTTATGCTTGCTTGTAATTAATTTATAAGTTTATCATGGTTAAAGTACTAAAGTATAGAATAGACATATAATATGATATGAAACAAGATTAAGGACGTACATAAAGGCATGTGGATTGAAGCAAAGAGGGTTGACATTGAGAAATAAGCTCATAATGATGCCAATGTCCATATTGAGGGAGATAACCTACGAATGTAGGAGACACAAGCTGAAGCAATGTAGGAGCACATGTAAAATTATGACAATTTTTTTAAGGAATTTATCACTTAGGTACCCTAAAAATTAATGATTCAACATCTAAGTACCCTGACGTTTCAATATACATACATTGAGGTACCCCGTAGTTTAAAGATTTTACCATTTACGTGCCCTGAAATATCAATTAGATATCCATTATTAAAATTTGATAGAGTTTTATTAAAAATTGCTAACATAGAATATAACTATAACAATATATAGATGTCCTCTATCACAAATGTTACAATTTTTTTGTAAAATGCTAGCATGACATTATTTCACAAATATATTGATATCTTCCATCACAAATTAGTGAACGCTTTCATAGTTTATTAAATTTATATATCGATATAACTCATAACTCATATTTACTATTGTAATCATGCACGTGTATTACATTAATATTCTATGGAGAAAATTAATCGGATTTTGACAAAAATTTCACCAAGTTCCAGCACAAGATACATAAGTGATAAAATTTTGAAACCTTAAGATACTTCATTGTATATATTGAAATGTCAGACATCTACGTGATACACACCCCAACTTCAGGCCTCGAGATACCTAAGTGATAAACTCCCTATATTTTATAATAAGAAGCTCTCACTACATAGAATATAGAACAGGTAATTTCTGGCTCACATCATTCAAAATTCATGATACTTCACAAAACATGCCCATAACAGTGTCAATACGTTGCATATATAGATGCAAACATTTCACCCTCCCCCGACCCCACCTTGGCAGGAGCCTTTTAGGCATTAGGTTTGTTTTGTATAGATACAAACAAGCATTAGAGAGACACTATCTGAAAATTTTCACGAGCTCATGTAGACATGTTCTGATGCGTTGTTGCCCCCGAAAGCTAAGAGGACAATGGCTTAGTCAATGCATTGACTCCACAGATTCTTTCCAACCTGTCATCATAGCTTTCAGAGTCTCAGATACAGGTTTGTGGACCCTTTCAAACGAATCAGTCTAGATGTTGCGCATAAACGAGCCAATGTTTTTAACAGTTGGGGTAGGTGCCTCCAGTGATATGAAAATTTTTGAAAATTAATATTGATTTCTATCACTTATCTTATTAAAAGATAAGATTGCATTTAAGTGATTTTTATAAATTTTATCTAAGATGGAACATATTTTGTGGTACCTTACCAGTGCCTGAAAGGCTCCGCCAAGGAAAGGTCTTTTTTTATGTTGGGGGGGGGGGGGGGGGGGGGGGGGGGGGGGGGGTGTTGGAGGGGTTGAAGGTATGCAACCTTACCCCTATAAAGTGCTACCCTAAAGGGAGGTTATTTCCGAGGGCCTCCAACCCTAAAAAGCAAAAATGGAATAATATTTTATAAAACCAAGTCAAAGTCAAACTCAATAAAGCAGTACCAGACATGCAAGCATAGAAGTAATAATAAAGCATCAACAATATTGAATATGAAACCCTAAGGGTGCTGTGAACTAGCATCGTTGTGCTACTCCTAACAGCTATGTTGGCCACACGTATCTAAAGTCGTCTTCTCATTAAGGTTTACGTGGATAAAGTCATGTCTAATCGTTTCCATCTAGCTTTTCTTTGGCCTGCCTCTACCTCTCTTCCGGTGAATAATATTGATGTTTTATACAAATTGTATTATAATTTATAAATGCCCTTTTTTATTTATCTAATTTTGCAATTTCTTTACATCGTCATATATTTCAATACTCTTTGTTTCTTTTTCTTCCATTTCTTGGTATATACCATTTTATTTAATTTTAGTTATCTTAACATAAAAATCCGTGTATAATATTGAACGTGTAATTTATTGTCTATTCCTACCAGTGCCCCCAATATAAAAAAGCTCTCAATCTATCATTGCTGTTGATGACATATATGTCTCCTGCAACATAGCATGAAAGTTAAAACGGCAAACACATTTGAAGACATGATAAGATCACAGAGAATCCGAACCAGACTGAACTATCAGTTTCTTACCTAAAGTGCACAACACTGAAAGAACAGTAAAAATAAGCAGATGCATCATCTCTTTGAGCTTCCATGCCTCCACATTCATTTACTAAGAAGGATACAACTTATGCCAAGATACCCCGTGCAGCATTCAGAACTACAAAAGTTATGAGTGCTTTGAAACCCTGTCAATAAAATACTGCCCCAGAAGCTAAAGGAGATCATATAGTTGTGTATTATTTGGTTCTATACATAAAAATTTCAGTCAAGAATTCGTTGACATATAAAAGTAAAAAATAATGGTAGTCACAATAATGGTTACAGAAGCATAACAAATAGTAAATAATAGCGTAGCATCAATAATTTTGAGTGTTAAAAGAGATAAATTTAGCAAATATAGAATATGAATACTTAATTTACAGGTAGCTATTGATCATTTTCAAATATCATTTATTTTAGAAATGGGAAAAATACGAATATGTGTTATAACACATGTATGATACGGATAACATCAAGAAAATGCATATTTTACAGCATTAGTGGCAATTATACGTAAATGCCCTTTTTCAAAAGGGAAAGTACGAATATTTCGTCCAAGATGTGTATTAGACATGATTTTTACTAATAAAGCTTTGAAAAACTGTGGTAGCAGATGAATTATGAATATTGCAATTCACTAAACCATTAAAAATTATATCATTGACTTAGACTTTAGTTTTACCATAGGACAACAGTGACATTGTAAATTATGAAATAATTAACTTGACAAAATTAGAAGTAAAACTTTATTGACACAGTAGAAAGAGCACACCAACGTTTGGCCATAAATAATCATAAAATATACATTTTAATTAATTAAAATTTGAAAGAGATATGTTCTACAAGTTACTACAGTGGAGAATGAAAGCTGAATAGCCAAGAAAAAAAATTTGGGAAAATGCCAAATACAATATGCTGCATAATTATGGTTTGACCCCATGACCTCAGTATGGGTGTACGGTTAGTTAAGCATCAGACCAACACTCCACTCATGCTGTGGGTTCACTTTCTATTATCTATAACCACTATCTAAATTTTCTATACTGACATATATATAGTTTTAAAGATTGGGTGGTAAAGTTGTAATGTCTATGCACCCCGGGTACCTATAATGTAGAACCGCCATTGTTTTCAGGAAGCAACTGTATAGCGTGTTCCCATATCACACAGTAGAATCACAACACTTCCATGTAGCGGAGCTAAAGTTCCAAAGCCAGGCCCCTTGAATGCACACAAAAGGAAGCAAAATCAACTGCTTGTTATTCATGATGAATCAGACAGCCAGTGAAGACTTTGGGAAAGATAAAACAACACAAGAAATCAAATACTAAAATCCTAACACATATGTCAAGATAATAGTAGAAACCCGACAAACATGTGCACTCAAGTGTACAAATTTTTACAAATATCTCATGGATCAAACATTAATATCTATACCGTGCAACATTTTTTTTCTTTCAACGCTCATGAACAAATAAATCTCATGTTATCTTGACTATATCAGCATCAAAGAGAAAAGTGCACAGCTCTGGCATTTATACATGATATTATTCTCCAATGTATGCGTCTACATGAATATGTTCTAACCACATATTGAGCACCATAACATCCATTGAATTCACTGTGGATCTTTTAGGATTCAGCACAGTAGTGTATTACTACTTGAATTCATATCAAGTTCAACTAAACCAACATCCAAAAGATAGAAACAGTTAGTCATTCAGATACCGTGCCAGTTGCTACCAACGATCATAGTGTATAACATTCAGAAATCACACATTTTTACATCAAAATGTGACAAATGATGGAGTATTATTTGCATACCTTGCATCAGATATCCGCATCAGCAGGAGGGCTTAGCTTCCCTCAACAGGCAAGCAAAAGAATTATCGTTTCTCACATACCATCTTGATGCAAAGCATTCAGCAGCAGCACTTCATAAAGTTTCTGATCAGGATGAATGCCCTTTGACAACATCATACAGACGAAGAGTTTTGCTTCAGTTACTAATCCCCTTTTGCACAGTCTATTAATTATTGCACAACAATCCCTGAGGCTGATCTCAAAATCCTCCTGCAGCATCTGACGGAAAATTAAAACTGTTCTATCTACATTGCCCTTTACAGAATGTGCTTTTATCAGAGCCATATAAGCGACTTTTGTCAAACCAAAATTCCGACGATGAAAAGAAGAAAGCAGCTTGTCGGCATCCTTTATCCTCCTTTACCCAATTGCCAAATAGAAGGGCAAACTCATTCAGAGAGTCAGGAGGAGGGGAAAAGGCAATAAATGTTTTAAGGCATAATGCCTGTTAGTATTCTAACTTTGGTGCACTCCATTTTTCTTTTTCTTTTGTGTTTTTCATCAAATTTGATGCTCTCAATGCAGAAAAACATATACAGAAGAAGTTAAAGCAAAATGAAATAGCATGCCTTTTTACATTTAATTATTTCCAATTTAGATGAGAAAAGGGCCACGGTGTCCATTTACTGCAGTTTATATAGTTCAAATGCTTAATTCTAGCGAGAATCAGTGAAACGCTCGAAAAATTCATTATGCTAACCGTTTGGAATCCAGAAAATTTGGTGGACGCAAAAAAATGGGAGAAAAAAAATGATCTTTCATGTTTGGAAGCTAAGGAAAACGAAAGCAAAAAACGGTATTAAGGAAAATCTATTTCTCGTAATGGGTATGCAATCAGAATGAACGGCATGAAAATCATATAGAGAATGATGTAATATAAACTACATTCATATGAGGCCTTTGTTGATGCAATGAAGTTACGTCTCGGTTGTCGGGCAAAGCGTTGTATGCAAAAGAGAAAAAAATCAAATTCCAACCATTAATACAACCATAACAAGTCAATGCCTCAAAGAGGCTCCCGTTAAAGCAAGGTCGAAGAGGATAAGATGTACACAGCCTTGCTCCTACAAGATGCTACCATGTAGAAAGGTTGTTTCCGAATAGTCCATACATTAATGTATATTGCCAAATGCCACAAATTCCTCGTGAGCCACCTCTTCAAAAGACTTCTTCGGATCAAAAGGTATCATCAGATGCATGAGAAACGACAATGCTCGTTATTGCATCATAGTACATCGAGGAAACCCAATGTCAGAAAAATAAGAGAACTCGTAAACCTCTAGTAATTAATCTTTATCATGTCATTGATGTGTTCCATTTGGAAAAGAAAAACTCAATCCAAATGAGATCTTCGACATCTATGAACTCTCCCGCCAAATATTTCAGTAAGGGGAGAGTTAACTCCTTAGGAAAGCACTGTCAAGTGTCAAGGACCCAAAGGTCCCATTAATTAAATTAATGGGAGAAGGCTAGAAAATGGTTTTATACTCTATCAAGAAATCAGTTGAAAGGTCTCTGAAGCATATGCCACACCAAATAATTCCGTCAGTTGATGGGGGAAGCAAATGTTGTGGTTTTTAATTTTCTCATAAGGATGGCACAAAGAAAGAGAATAATCCGATGCATGGTGCTCCAAATCAAATGGGGTCTGGGAAGAGTTAGAAGTGTGCAATCTTACCCTCGCTTTGTAGAGAAGCTGCTTATGAGACTTGAACTTGTGATTTACATGTTTAATCAAACAACTCAAATTGATCAAAGCACACCACCGTAAGATGATAGCAAGTAAGATTAAAGTTCGATAATTGAACCCACAAAGCATGAACCTGGCTGGATTTACAGTCAGGTTGAGAATGAAAAGAATGACACTGACGCGAGTGGTCAGGATACTTCTTGCATGCCATATTCGCTCCACCACCAAGGCCGATCATTTTCAGCTTCCTTTTCTTTGTGGGCACCGAATTATTCTAGGAACTCACAAAAACTAAATATTCTTTCCATGGTTTATTAGCATAATTCAACATTTAAGGAGAAGGATTGCAGACTTAGCAAGCTCCATCATATAGGAACTAAGAATGAGATCAGCTAGAGGTGTAAACAAACCAAACATTCCACGAACAACTCATTATTGAAACCGCTAAGGACTAGTTCATGTTCGTTTTGGGGTTCAATAGCTTATCCAATCAAGTACGAGCAAGCTTAAAAAGTTTAACAAGTTTAGTTCGAACATGGATTGCTCAAATTGTTGATGTTCATGGATAGTTTGATACGAACTCTAAGAGCTCGATAAGTGCTTGTTGGCGGCTCATTAAGGGTCAGTATTGGCTCGAAAATGGTTCGGTCATAGCTCGATAGTGACTCAAATAGCTTGCTTCGGTAACGAGCTTAACCAGATAGGTCAACTCAGCTTGATAATGAGATCGGCTCAGCTCGACTTCATTACGATAACAAGCCAAGTCGATCCATGAAACAAACACGCAAATATATTATCAAACCAAGTTCGAAAACAGCTTTGAAAGCTCAAAAAAAGCTCGTCTCAAACTTGAGATTGGTAAGCCTTGTCGATCTCAGGAATTTGAACAAGGGGTGCTAGGCTCGACTGGGCTCATTTAAGCCATAAACTTCGCTAGCTATCAAATTTAAATTAGTCACTTCCACAATCCTTCTAAGTTGAAACAGAAAAAGATCTCTCAGCACCCGCTTAGAACAATGCAAGTGAAGTTCAAGGAGACAGCTAAAAGGATCAGTAGAGCACCTAGGACAAAAAGATTCTCTTCCTTCCACTTAGCCCACACTTGTGGCTAGATTCAATGACAGAGGTTTCCCTTACAAGGTTATTCCACCAAATTCACTCTTCAAAGCCCTTTATAAATAGTTGATTGACAGGAGGAGTCACCGCATCAATAGCTAGCAAGACAACAAGGAACAACGGAACCAAATATTCGTCAAATGTTCCCTAGAGTTCCCTCAAACACTTCCCCAGGGACTATCAAGAAAACCACAAGCCCCTGCTGAAGTGTTTGGGGGAACTCCCGGGTTCATTTGACTCTTCTTATACAAAAAATGAAAGATGCAGCTTGTTGGTAAGGTTCTTTATTTTTTATTCAAAACTTTGCAAATGTTCTGGTATTTGAAGAAACAGTTGAATTCTAAAGTCTATACATAGGTGTCAATTCTTCTAGAGCCTGTGTGGTAATGTTTGCAGTCTTTAGATTTTGGTTTTTGAGAAACTAAAAACCATATATTGGAAACGATTTTTCCGGTTATTGGTTTTTTTGTTTTTAGTTGTCTTAGTTTGAGTGAAATCGCAAACAAAAAACCAAAAGCAAGAAAAAGAAACTTAGTTTTCAGTTTCTTAAAACTAAAAACTGCAAATAGAACGAGTATCAAACAAGCCCCTTAGCTAATGCTGAAACTTTATTATGCTTGCTTGCAATTAATTTATAAGTTTATCATGGTTAAAGTACTAAAGTATAGAATAGACATATAATATGATATGAAACAAGAAGATTGAGGACGTACATAAAGGCATGTGGATTGAAGCAAAGAGGGTTGACATTGAGAAATAAACTCATAATGATGCCAATGTCCAAATTGAAGGAGATAACATAATGGTAGTCAAGGTCATCAAGAAGAAATTAGCTGCCCCTAGAAGATCAAAACCATCATTGAAAACATTCGGAAGATGCTCCAGAGTTTCTAAATGTTTTGCACCTCTCATGTTTTTCCGAGAAGGTAATCTGGCAGCTAATTGGTGGGCATCAACTGGGTACATCTATCAAAATCAAGGCAGGAGGAATGAAAGTAGGAGTTGTGCCCTTCACGAAAGTATTTACCACGATGGACTAGATCGGGCTATCTATAGTGTTTTTCTTACCTAATCAATTAAAAAAATAGGCCTTTGTTAGGAGACAAAAGCACTAAAAATTCAATGAAAAAATGAAAAACAACACACAAAAGATTTACATGGTTTGAGCAAAGTATATTTTAGTTGTCTGACTACTCAACCCTCCTTTATCTTAGCTTGGGATCGGCTACAAAGTTATTTCCATTTGGAAGAAAGTTGATGTATTCTACATTTATGTTTTAAAAGGTTAATGTTCATCAGCTATTTTAGTCCGTAAGCAACTCAAAAATCAAAAATAAATAATTATAACTAGACAAAGATTTTAGAAACTATCACCCTAATAAATAACCTAAAAATATCTAGTTTCATGAAGAGGAAACGGGAGCGGGAGCGGGAGCGGGCAATCATAGAAGTTTCTTAGATGGGAGCATGGAGGGAGCACTTATATTACTATATATTAGATATACAAGAAAAAGTAATGAATTTTATCAATTGAGCCGTTAAAACATAAATATCAAGACAAAGTCAATATTAGCAATAACCAAGAAAATAAAGTCCCGCAATAAATAAGATCTAGAAAATTGACTCCAACATATCCACATAATTCAATCATTCTTTAAAATCGAGTGAGATAATTAGCCAACAAATAATCTAATAAGTATCTTGTTATACAAACAATTCCATGATAGTAAGAAACACTATTTCCATCAAGTTTGATACACATTGAAAACGTGAATCTGACTTTGAGACACTAAATAGCATTTTTGGAGTGTGAAAAATATGCATACGGAAACTATGAAAAATATTTTAGGAGTTCCTTACAACTATGAAAAATATGCGTAAAAGTCAAAAATTTTAACAAAATTACAATTATCACCTATACTTAATGGCAATTCCAAAACTCATGAAGTCCAAACCCTTGGGTCCCTGTGGATGCAGTATCAGTAAATTAACCAGGACCATCAAGCACCCATGAGCCCTCTAAGATAACTAAAATATCTTATGTGCACATGCAGCTCCCGAAAGCCCTTTAGTAAAATTTACTAAAAAACAAGGTCTTTCCTAAAATATAGTGTGGAAATTAAACGAGATCCAATACGTATGTGTTTTATTCGGCTATATAAACGAACACTTTGGTCAAAAGTCCGTTTACTTATAAAAGTAAAGGATAATATTGGTCATTATAGCAATAGCAAAAACACGACACATAGCACAAGGTAGGAGACAATCAATAATCTGAGTTAAAATGACAAATTTAACACATTCTAGAATATGGATATGTAATTTCGTTGTACGTATC
Source organism: Simmondsia chinensis (assembly GCA_018398585.1). NCBI lineage: Eukaryota > Viridiplantae > Streptophyta > Magnoliopsida > Caryophyllales > Simmondsiaceae > Simmondsia > Simmondsia chinensis. The sequence continues at coordinate 4,621,490 of JAGTTD010000008.1, read as the reverse complement.
GATTGTCTTCAGTTATCATTTATTTTTTAAATGGAAAAAAAAAAAAGAATACATGTTATAATACTTCTATTATATGGATAATATCAAGAAAACGCGTATTTTACCAACATTTTACCATGTATTGGCAATGACACACAACACTCTATTTAAATGGAAAAGTAGGGAATATCAGCATCATAGCATCAAAAATTCACATTCTACTCTTAAGACTTCATCAGATTTCACAACATTTTCAATACATCACATGGACAGACACGTATGAACACTAGAGGGAGACACAACCTGAAGCAATGTAGGAGCACATGTAAAATCATGACAATTTTAAGGAATTTATCACTTAGGTATCCTGAAAATTGATGATTGAACATCTAAGTACCTTGACGTTTCAATATACATACAATGAGGTACCCTTTAGTTTAAACATTTTATCATTTATGTGCCCTGAAATTTTACAATTTTATCAATTAGGTACCCTTTATTAAAATTTGATAGATTTTTATTAGAAATTGGTAATATAGAACATAACTATAACAATATATAGATGTCCTCTATCACAAATGTCATGTTTTTTTCGCAAATGCTAGCATGACATTATTTCACTAATATATTGATATCTTCCGTCACAAATTAGTGAACGTTTTCATATTCTATTAAATTCATATATCGATATAACTCATAGCTCATATATATTATTGTAATCATGTACGTGTATCACATTAATATTTTGTGGTGAAAATTAATCGGATTTTGACAAAAATTTCACCAAGTTCTAGCATAAGGTACATAATTAATAAAATTTTGAAACATCAAGATACTTTATTGTATACATTGAAATGTCAAAGATCTAGGTGATAAATACCCAAACCTCAGACCTCGAGGTACCTAAGTGATAAATTCCCCATATTTTATAATATACAGCTCTCAATGCATAGAATATAGAATAGGTAATTGCTGGCTCACATCATTCAAAATTCATGATACGTCACAAAATATGCCCATAACAATGTCAATGCGTTGCATGTATAGATGCAAACATTTCACCCTCCCCCGACCCCACCTTGGCGGGAGCCTTTCAGGCATTGAGTTTGTTGATGTGTAGATACAAACAAGCATTAGAGAGACACTACCTGAAAATTTTTACGAGCTCATGTAGACATGATCTGATGCGTGGTTGCTCCCGAAAGCTAAGAGGTCAATGGCTTAGTCAACGCTTTGACTCCACAGATTCTTTCCAACCTATCATCATAGCTTTCAGAGTCTCAGATACACGTTTCTGGACCCCTTTCAAATGAATCAGTCTATATGTTGAGCATAAACGAGCCAATGTTTTTAACAGTTGGGGTAGGTGCCTCCGGTTATATGAAAATTTTTGAAAATTAATATTGATTTCTATCACTTATCTTATTAAAAGATAAGATTGCATTTTATGTGATTTTTATAAATTTTAACTGAGATGAAAAATATTTTATGATACTAACAACTAAAACCCAATGCAAGGTCTTCTTTTTTTTTTTTGGTTTTTTTTTTGGGGGGTGGGGGTGGTTTGAGGGTATGCACCCTTACCCTACAAGATTATTTCCGAGGGCCTCCAACCCTAAAAAGCAAAAATGGAATAATATTTTATAAAATCAAGTCAAAGTCAAACTCAATAAAGCAGTACCAGACATGCCAGCATAGAAGCAACAATAAAGCATCAACAATAACGAATATGAAACCCTAAGGGTACTGTGAACTAGCATCGTTGTGCTGCTCCTAAAAGCGATGTTGGCCACACGTATTTTTGACTGCTACTTAACTATGTAAGGTCATCTTCTCATTAAGGTTTAGGAGGGTAAAGTCATGTCTAATCGTTTCCATCTAGCTTTTCTTTGGCCTGCCTATACCTCTCTTCCAGTGCATAATATTGATGTGTCATACAAATTGTATTATAGTTTATGAATGACCTTTTTTATTTATCTAATTTTGCAATTTCTTTACATCGTCATATATTTCAATACTCTTTGTTTCTTTTTCTTCCATTTCTTGGTATATACCATTTATTTAATTTTAGCTCTGTTAACATAAAAATTTGTGTATAATATTGAACACGTAATTTATTGTCTATTCTTACCACTGCCCCCAATGAAAAAAAGTTCTGAATCCGTCATTGCTGTTGATGACATAGATGTCTCTTGCAACATAGCATGAAAGTTTAAACGGCACACACATTTCAAGACATGATAAGATCACGGAGTAATCCGAACCACACTGAAATATCAGTTTCTTACCTAAAGTGCACAACACTGAAAGAACAGTAAAAATAAGCAGATGCATCATCTCTTTGAGCTTCCATGCCTCCACGATCATTACTAAGAAGGATACAACTTATGCCAAGATACCCCGTGCAGCATTCAGAAATACAAAAGTTATGAGTGCTTTGAAACCCTAACATACAGCACAAAAGTTAAACGAGATCTCATACTTATGTGCATTATTCGGTTCTATACATAAAAATTTCGGTCAAGAATTTGTTGACATATAAAAGTAAGAAATAAAGTTAGTCACAAGAATGGTAGCAGAAGCGCAACATATAGTAAACAATAGTGTACCATCAATAATTTGAGTATTAAAGAGAGAAATTTAGCAAATATAGAATATGAATACTCAATTTACGTCTAGGTATTGATTATTTTCAAATATCAGTTATTTTCGAAATGGGAAAAATACGAATATGTGTTATAATACATGTATGATATCATCAAGAAAATGCATATTCTACAGTATTATTGGCAATTACACGTAAATCCCCTTATTTGAAAGGGAAAGTATGAATATTTAGTCCAAAATGAGTATTATACATGATTTTTACTAATAGAGCTTTGCAAAACTGTGGTAGCTGATGAATTAAGAATATTGCAATACACTAAACCATTAAAAATTATATCATTGACTGAGACTTTAGTTTTATCATAGGACAATAGTTACATATTGTAAACCATGCAATGATTAAGTTGACAAAATGAGAAGTAAAACTTTATTGACACAGTAGAAAGAACACGTGAACGTTTGGGCATAAATAATCATAGAATATATATTTTAATTAATTACAATTTGAAAGAGTTATGTTCTACAAGTTACAGTGCAGAATGAAAGCTGAATAGCCAAGAAAAAAAAACTGGTTAAATGCCAAATACAACATGCTGCATAATTATGGTTTGACCCCATGACCTCAATATGGATTTACGGTTAGTTAAGCATCAGACCAACACTCCACTCAAGCTGTGGGTTCACTTTCTATTATCTATAACCACTATCTAAATTTTCCACACTGACATATATAGTTTTAAAGATCGGGTGGTAAAGTTGCAACATCGATGCACCCCAGTACCCGTAATGTAGAACCGCCATTGTTTGCAGGAAGCAACTGTACAGCTTGTTCCCATATCACACAGAAGAATCACAACATTTCCTTGTAGCAGAGCTGAAGGTCCAAAGCTGGGCCCCTTGAATGCACACAAAAGGAAGCAAAATCAACTGCTTGTTATTCATGATGAATCAGATAGCCAGTGAAGAATTTGAGTAAGATAAAACAAGACAAGAAATCAAATACTAAAATCCTAATACATATGCCAAGATAATAGTAGAAACCCGACAAACATGTACACTCAAGTGTACAAATTTTTACGAATATCTCATGGATCAAACATTAATATCTACACCGTGCAACATTTTTTTCTTTCAACGCTCATCAACAAATAAATCTCATGTTATCTTGACTATATCAGCATCAAAGAGAGAAGTGCACAGCTCTGGCGTATATACATGATATTATTCTCCAATGTACGTGTCTACATGAAATATGTTCTAACCACATATCAAGCACCATAACATCCATTGAATTCACTGTGGATCTTTGAGGATTCAGCACAGTAGTGTATTACTACTTGCATTCATATCAAGTTCAACTAAACCAACATCCAAAAGATAGAAACAGTTAAGTCATTCAGATACTGTGCCAATTGTTACCAATGATCATAACATTCAGAAATCACACATTTTTACATATCAGAATGTGACAAATGATGGAGTATTATTTGCATACCTTGCATCAGACATCCGCATCGGCAGGAGGGCTTAGCTTTCCTCAACAGGCAAGCATAAGAATTATCGTTTCTCACATACCATCTTGAAGAAAAGCATTCAGCAGCACTTCATAAAGTTTCTGATCAGGGTGAATGCCCTTTGACAACATCAAACAGATGAAGAGTTTTGCTTCAGACTAATCCCCTTTTGCAGAGTCTATTAATTACAGCACTAAGATCCCTGATGCTGATCTCAAAATCCTTCTGCAGCATCTGACGGAATATTAAAACTGCTCTATGTATATTGCCCTTTACAGAATGTGCTTTTATCAGAGTCGTATAAGCGACTTTTGTCAAACCAAACTTCTGAAAATGAAGAGAAGAAAGTAGCTTGTCAGCATCCTTTATCCTCCACTACCCAATTGCCAAACAGAAGGGAAAATGCATTCAGAGAGTCAAGAGAAGGGGATGGGCAATAAATGTTTTAAGGGATAATGCCTATTAGTATCATAACTTCAGGTGCTATCCATTTTTCTTTTTTCTTTTTTGTTTTTCATCAAAATTTGATGCTCCCAGTACAGAAAAACATATACAGGAGGAGTTAAAGCAAAAGGAAATAGCATGCCTTTTTACATTTAATTATTTCCATTTAGATGAAAAAAAGCCATGGTGTTCATTTACTGCAGTTTATACAGTTCAAATGCTCAATTCTAGCGAGAACGAGTGAAACGCTAGGGAAAATTTCATTATGCTTACCCTTTGGAATCCAGAAAATTTGGTGGACACGAAAAAATGGGAGAAAAAAAATGTGCTTTCATGCTTGGAAGCTAAGGAACACGAAAGCAAAAATGGTATTAAGGAAAATATATTTCTAGTAATAGGTACGCAGTCAGAATGAGTGGCATGAAAATCATATAGAGAATGATGTAATATAAACTACATTCATATGAGGCCTTTGTTGATGCAATGAAGTTACGTCTGGATTGTCGGGCAAAGCGTTGCATGCAAAAGAGAAAAAAAATCAAATTCCAACCATTAATACAACAATAACAAGTCAATGCCTCAAAGAGGCTCGCGTTAAAGCAAGGTCTAAGACGATAAGATGTACACAGCCTTGCTCCTACAAGATGCTACCATGTAGAAAGGCTGCTTCCGAATGGTCCAAACATTAATGTTTATTGCCAAATGCCACAAATTCCTCGTGACCCACCACTTCAAAAGACTTCTTGGGATCAAAAAGGTATCATCAGATGCGTGAGAATCGACAATGCTCGTTATTGCATCATAGTACATCGAGGAAAACCAATGTCAGAAAAATAAGAGAACTCGTAAACCTCTAGTAATCAATCTTTATCATGTCATTGATGCGTTCCATTTGGAAAAGAAAAACTCAATCCGAATGAGATCTTCAACATCTATGAACTCTCCCGCCAAATACTTCAGTAAGGGGAGAGTTAACTCCTTAGGAAAGCACTGTCAAGTGTCAAGGAGCCAAAGGTCCCATTAATTAAATTAATGGGAGAAGGCTAGAAAATGGTTTTATACTCTATCAAGAAATCAGTTGAAAGGTCTCCGAAGCATATGCCGCACCAAATAATTCCGTCAGTTGATGGGGGAAGCAAATGTTGTGGTTCTTAATTTTCTCATAAGGATGGCACAAAGAAAGAGAATAATCCGATGCATGGTGCTCCAAATCAAAATGGGGTCTGGGAAGAGTCAGAAGTGTGCAATCTTACCCTCGATTTGTAGAGAAGCTGCTTATGAAACTTGAACTTGTGATTTACAACTTTAATCAAACAACTCAAATTGATCAAAGCGCACCATAGTGAGATGATAGCAAGTAAGACTAAAGTTTGATAATTGAACCCACAAAGCATGAACCTGGCTGGATTTACAGTCAGGTTGAGTATTTAAAGAATGACGCTGACACGAGGGGTCAGAATACTTCTTGCATGCCATATTCGCTCCACCACCAAGGCCGATCATTTTCAGCTTCCTTTCCTTCATGGGCGCAGAATTTTTCTAGAAGCTCACAGAAAGTACATATTCTTTCCATGGTTTATTGTCTTAATTCAACATTTAAGGAGAAGGATTGCAGACTTAGCAAGCTCCATCATATAGGAACTAAAAATGAGATCAGCTAGAGGTGTAAACAAACCAAACATCCCACGAACAACTCATGATTGAAACTGATAAGGACTAGTTCATGTTTGTTTTGGGGTTCAATAGCTTATCCAGTCAAGTACGAGCAAGCTAAAAAAGCTTAACAAGTTTAGTTCAAACTCAAATCGTTGATGTTCACGGATAGTTTGATAAGAACTCTAAGAGCTCGATAAGTGCTTGCTGGCGGCTCATTAAGGGTCGGTATTGGCTCAAAAATGGTTCGGCAATGGCTCGATAGTGACTCAAAAAGCTTGCTTCGGTAACGAGCTAACCCAAATAGGTCAACTCAGCCTGATAATGAGATCGGCTCAGCTCGACTTGATTATGATAACAAGCCAAGTAGATCCATGTAACGAACACGCAAATATTTTATCAAACCAAGTTCGAAAACAGCTTTGAAAGCTCAAAAAAGCTCGTCTCAAACTTGAGCTTGGTAAGCCTTGCCGATCTCAAGAATTTGAACAAGGGGTGCTGGGCTCGACTCGGCTCATTTACGCCATAAGCTTTGCTAGCTATCAAATTTAAATTAGTCAATTCTGCAATCTAAGTTGAAACAGAAAAAGATCTTTCAGCACCTGCTTAAAACTATGCAAGTGAAGTTCAAGGAGACAGCTAAAAGGATCAGGAGAGCACCTAGGACAAAAAAGATTCTCTTCCTTCCATTTAGCCCACACTTGTGGCTAGATTCAATGACAGAGGTTTCCCTTACAAGGTTATTCCACCAAATTCACCCTTCAAAGCTCTTTATAAATAGTTGATTGACAGGAGGAGTCACGGCATCAATAGCTAGCAAGGCAACGAAGAACAACGGAACCAAATATTCGCCAAATGTTCCCTAGAGTTCCCTCAAACACTTCCCTAGGGACTACCAAGTAAACCACAAGCCCCTACTGAAGTGTTTGGGGGAACTCCCGGGTTCATTTGACTCTTCTTATACAAAAAATGAAAGCTGCAGCTTGTTGGTAAGATTCTTTATTTTTTTTCTTCAAGAAACAGTTGAATTCTACAACAACAACAATAACAACAGTCCCAGTGCCACGATGGCTCCCGCAAAAGTGGGGTTTGGGGGGTGGATGTACGCAGCCTTCCCCCTTTAGGGTGCTACCCTGAAGAGAGGCTGTTTCCGAGGACCCCCAACCTAAAGAACGTGTCGTCATGGAAGCGTATAACCTGAAAATATGGGAGCCGCATAGAATTAAAATCAAACAAAACACAAGCCAAGCGATACCAAGCAAAAACTCAAGGAAGATCACTGCAGGCCTGCAAGTACACAAGTGAACAAGAACTCCTATACACAAATAGGAGCTGTAATACATGCGCCAAGAAAGGATGTTAAGACACCTCGAAACACTGGTGCAAACCATAGAAGAAGCACTACTCTAGGACCCTACCTCTGCTATCCTTATGCTAGCCCTCCACCCCGTTCTATCTAAACAGTTGAATTCTAAAGTCTATATATAGGTGCCAATTCTTCTAGAACCTATGTGGAAATGTTTTCTATTTGTAGATTTTGGTTTTTGAGAAACTAAAAACCATATATTGGAAACAATTTTTCCGGTTATTGGTTTTTTGTTTTTAGTTTTGTCTTAGCTTGAGTGAAATCACAAACAAAAAACCAAAAGCAAGAAAAAAAGAAACTTGATTTTCAGTTTCTTAAAACTAAAAACTACAAATAGAATGAATATCAAACAAAACCCTCAGCCAATGCTGAAACTTTATTATGCTTGCTTGTAATTAATTTATAAGTTTATCATGGTTAAAGTACTAAAGTATAGAATAGACATATAATATGATATGAAACAAAAAGATTGAGGATGTAAATAAAGGCATGTGGATTGAAGCAAAGAGGGTTGACATTGAGAAATAAACTCATAATGATGCCAATGTCCATATTGAGGAAGATAACATAATGGTAGAAAAGGTCATCAAGAAGAAATTTAGCTGCCCCTAGAAGATCAAAACCATCATTGCAGACATTCGGAAGATGCTCCAGAGTTACGACATGTTTAGTATCTCTCATGTTTTCCCGAGAAGGTATTATAGCAGCTAATTGGTGGCATCAACTGGGTACATCTATCAAAGTCAAGGGAGGAGGAATGGAAGTAGGTGATGTGCCCTTCACGAAAGCATTTACTACAATGGACTAGATCAGGCTATCTATAGTGTTTGTCATACCTTATCAATTAAAAAAATAGGCCTTTGTTAGAAGACAAAAGCACATTAAAAATTCAATGAAAAAATGAAAAACAACACACAAAAGATTTACATGGTTCGAGCAAAGCATATTTTAGTTGGCTGACTACTCAACCCTCCTCTATCTCAGCTTGGGATCGGCTACAAAGTTATCTACATTTGAAAGAAAGTTGATATATTCTACATTTATTTTAAAAGGTTAATGGAAACATTATATCATCAGCTATTTTAGTCTGTAAGGAACTCAGAGATCAAAAATAAATAAATATAACTAGAGGACTAGTTATACAAGAGGAAGATTCTAGAAACTATCACCCTAATAGATAACCAAAAATTATCTAGTTTGACGAAGAAGAAGCGGGAGCGGGAGTTCATAGAAGTTTCTTAGATGGGAGCATGGAGTGAGCACTTATATTACTATATATTAGACATACAAGAAAAAGTAATGAATGTTATCAATTGAGCCGTTAAAACATAAATATGAAAACAAAGTCAATATTAGCAATAACCAACAAAACAGAGCACTCCAATGAATAAGATCTAGAAAATTGACTCCAACAGATCCACATAATTAAATCATTCTTTAAAATCGAGTGACATAATTAGCCAACAAATAATCTAATAAGTATCTTGTTATCCAAACTATTCCATGATAGTAAGAAACACTATTTCCATCGAGTTTGATACACAATGAAAACGTGAATCTGATTTTGAGAAACTAAATCGCATTTTTGGAGTGTGAAAAATATACATATGGAAACTATGAAAAATATTTTAGGAGTTCCTTACAGCTATGAAAAATAAGTGTAAAAGTCGAAATTTTAACAATTACAATCATCACCTATACTTAATGGCAATTCCAAAAAGTCCAAACCCTTGGGTCCCTGAGGATGCTGTATCAGTAAATTAACCAGGACCATCAGGCACCCATGAGCCCTCTAAGATAACTAAAATGTCTTATGTGCACATGCAGCTCCCAAAAGCCCTTTAGTAAAATTTACCAAAAACAAGGTCTTTCCTAAAATATAGTGTGGAAATTAAACGAGATCCAATACGTATGTGTTTTATTTGGCTATATACACGAACACTTTGGTCAAAGTCCGTTTACTAATAAAAGTAAAGAATAATATTGGCCATTATAGCAATAGCAAAAACACGACGTTTACTTATAAAAGCAAAGGATAATATTGGTCATTATAGCGATAGCAAAAACACGACACATAGTACATGGTAGGATACAATCAATAATTTAAGAGTTAAAATGACAAATTCAACATATTATAGAATATGGATATTTAATTTCATTGTAGGTATCAATTATCATCAGTTATCATTTATTTTTTAAATGGGAAAAATTCGAATACATGTTAATACTTCTCTTATGCGGATAATATCAAGAAAACGCGTATTTTACCAACATTTTACCATGCATTGGCAATGATATGCAACACTCTATTTAAACGGAAAAGTAGGGAATATCAGCATCATAGCATCAAAAATTCACATTCTACTCTAAGACTTCATCAGATTTCAGAACATTTTCAATACATCACATGGACAGACACGTATGAACACTAGAGGGAGACACAACCTGAAGCAATGTAGGAGCACATGTAAAATCATGACAATTTTTTTAAGGAATTTATCACTTAGGTACCCTGAAAATTGATGATTCAACATCTAAGTACCTTGACGTTTCAATATACATACAATGAGGTATCCTGTAGTTTAAACATTTTATCATTTATGTGCCCTGAAATTTTAAAATTTTATCAATTAGGTACCCTCTATTAAAATTTGATAGATTTTTATTAGAAATTGCTAACATAGAACATAACTATAACAATATATAGATGTCCTCTATCACAAATGTTATGATTTTTCCGTAAAATGCTAGCATGACATTATTTCGCTAATATATTGATATCTTCCGTTACAAATTAGTGAACGTTTTCATATTTATTTAAATTTATATATCGATATAACCCATAACTCATATATATTATTGTAATCAAGTACATATATCACATTAATATTTTGTGGTGAAAATTAATCGGATTTTGACAAAACTTCACCAAGTTCCAACATAAGGTACATAAGTAATAAAATTTTGAAACCTCAAGAGACTACATTGTATATATTGAAATGTGAGGACATCTAGGTGATAAATACCCAAACCACGGGCCTCGAGGTACCTAAGTGAAAAGTTCCCCATATTTTATAATATACAGCTCTCAATGCATAGAATATAGAATAGGTAATTTCTGGCTCACATCATTCAAAATTCATGATACTTCACAAAACATGCCCATAGCAATGTCAATGCGTTGCATGTATAGATGCAAACATTTCACCCTCCCCCGACGCCGCCTTGGCGGGAGCCTTTCAGGCATTGAGTTTGTTGATGTATAATACAAACAAGCATTAGAGAGACACTACCTGAAAAATTTTACGAGCTCACGTAGACATGATCTGATGCGTAGTTGCTCCCGATAGCTAAGAGGTCAATGGCTTAGCCAACGCTTTGACTCCACAGAGTCTTTCCAACCTATCATCATAGCTTTCAGAGTCTCAGATACACATTTCTGGACCCCTTTCAAATGAATCAGTCTAGATGTTGAGCATAAACGAGCCAATGTTTTAAACAGTTGGGGTAGGTGCCTCCGGTGATATGAAAATTTTTGAAAATTAATATTGATTTCTATCACTTATCTTATTAAAAGATAAGATTGCATTTTATGTGATTTTTATAAATTTTCACTGAGATGAAAAATATTTTATGATACTAACAACTAAAACCTAGTGCCTGAAAGGCTCCGCCAAAGCAGGGTATTTTTTTTTTTTTTTTTTTTGGGAGGGGGGGGGGGGGGGGGGGGGGTGTTGAAGGTATGCAGCCTTACCCCTTCCAAATGCTACCCTGAAGGGAGGTTGTTTCCAAGGGCCTCCAACCCTAAAAAGCAAAAATGGAATAATATTTTATAAAATCAAGTCAAAGTCAAACTCAATAAAGCAGTACCAGACATGCAAGCATAGAAGTAACAATAAAGAATCAACAATATCAAATATGAAAGCCTAAAGGTGCTGTGAACTAGCATCGTTGTGCTACCCCTAACAGCTATGTTGGCCACACATATTTTTAATTGCTACTTAACTCTATCAAAGGTCATCTTCTTATTAAGGTTTAGGCGGGTCAAGTCATGGCTAATCGTTTCCATCTAGCTTTCCTTTGGCCTACCTCTACCTCTCTTCTGGTGCGTAATATTTTGTGATGTTTTATACAAATTGTACTATAATTTATAAATGACCTTTTTTATTTATCTAATTTTGCAATTTCTTTACACCGTCATATATTTCAATACTCTTTGTTTCTTTTTCTTCCATTTCTTGGTAAAGGAAAGGAAAGGAACATACCCAGTGCCTCGAGGGCTCCCGCCTACGCAGGGTCTGGGGGGCGCTGATGTACGCAGCCTTCCCCCTTCAGGGGGTTAACCTGAAGAGAGGCTGTTTCCCTACGCACCCAACCTGAGGTTGAGGACTTCCCAGGAGGTCACCCATCCTGGTACTACTCTTGCCCAAGCACGCTTAACTTCGGAATTCTAATGGGATCCGGCGACGGCGTGTTGGTGCCCTCTTTGGTATATATCATTTATTTAATTTTAGTTATCTTAACATAAAAATTCGTATATAATATTGCACACGTGATTTATTGTCTATTCTTACCAGTGCACCCAATGAAAAGAAGTTCCCAATGACATTGCTGTTGATGACATGGATGTCTCCTGCAACATAGCATGAAAGTTAAAACTGCAAACACATTTCAAGACATGATAGGATCACAGCCACACTGAAATATCAGTTTCCTATCTAAAGTGCACAACACTGAAAGAACAGTAAAAATAAGCAGATGCATCGTCTCTTTGAGCTTCCATGCCTCCACGATCATTACTAAGAAGGATACAACTTATGCCAAGATACCCTGTGCAGCATTCAGAACTACAAAAGCTATGAGTGATTTGAAACCCTGTTAGTAAAATACTGCACAAAAGTTAAACGAGATCTCATAGTTATGTGTATTATTCGGTTCTATACATAAAAATTTCGGTCAAGAATTTGTTGACATATAAAAGTAAGAAATAAAGTTAGTCACAAGAATGGTAGCAGAAGCGCAACATATAGTAAACAATAGTGTACCATCAATAATTTGAGTATTAAAGAGATAAATTTAGCAAATATAGAATATGAATACTCAATTTACGTCTAGGTATTGATTATTTTCAAATATCAGTTATTTTCGAAATGGGAAAAATACGAATATGTGTTATAATACATGTATGATACGGATAACATCAAGAAAATGCATATTCTACAGTATTATTGGCAATTACACGTAAATCCCCTTATTTGAAAGGGAAAGTATGAATATTTTGTCCAAAATGAGTATTATACATGATTTTTACTAATAGAGCTTTGAAAAATTGTGGTAGCTGATGAATTATGAATATTGCAATTCACTACACCATTAAAAATTATATCATTGACTTGACTTTAGTTTTACCCTAGGACAATAGTGACATATTGTAAATTATGCAATGATTAAGTTGACAAAATTAGACGTAATACTTTCTTGTTACAGTAGAAAGAGCACATGAACGTTCGGGCATAAATAATCATAGAATATATATTTTAATTAATTAAAATTTGAAAGAGTTATGTTCTACAAGTTGCAACAGTGGAGAATGAAAGCTGAATATGGGTGTACGGTTAGTTAAGCATCAGACCAACACTCCACCCATGATTTGGGTTCACTTTCTATTATCTATAACCACTATCCAAATTTTCTATACTGACATATATATAGTTTTAAAGATCGGGTGCTAAGGTTGCAACGTCTATGCACCCCGGTACCTGTAATGTAGATCCGCCATTGTTTGAAGGTAGCAATTGTATAGCTTGGTCCCATATCACACAGTAGAATCACAACATTACCATGTAGCGGAGCTGAAGTTCCAAAGCCGGGCCCCTTGGAAGAATGCACACAAAAGGAAGCAAAATCAACTGCTTGTTATTCATGATGAATCAGACAGCCAGTGAAGAATTTAAGAAAGATAAAACAAGACAAGAAATCAAATACTAAAATCTTAATACATATGCCAAGATAATAGTAGAAATCCGACAAACATGTACACTCAAGTGTACAAATTTTTACGAATATCTCATGGACCAAACATTAATATCTATACCGTGCAACATTTTTTTCTTTCAACGCTCATCAACAAATAAATCTCATGTTATCTTGACTATATCAGCATCAAAGAGAGAAGTGCACAGCTCTGGCGTATATACATGATATTATTCTCCAATGTACGTGTCTACATGAATATTGCTCTAACCACATATAGAGTGCCATTACATCCATTGAATTCACTGTGGATCTTTTAGGAATCAGCACAGTAGTGTATTACTTGCATTCATATCAAGTTCAACTAAACCAACATCCAAAAGATAGAAACGGTTAGTCATTCAGATACCGTGCCAACTGCTACCAACGATCATAGAGTATAACATTCAGATATCACACATTTTTACACATCAAAATGTGACAAATGATGGAGTATTATTTCCATACCTTGCATCAGACATCCGCATCAGCAGGAGGGCTTAGCTTCCCTCAACAGGCAAGCATAAGAATTATAGTTTCTCACATACCATCTTGATGCAAAGCATTCAGCACCACTTCATAAAGTTTCTGATCAGGGTGAATGCCCTTTGACAACATCATACAGACGAAGAGCTTTGCTTCAGTTATGAATCCCCTTTTGCACAGTCTATTAATTACTGCACTAAAATCCCTGATGCTGATCTCAAAATCCTTCTGCAGCATCTGATGGAAAATTAAAACTGCTCTATGCACATTGCCCTTTACAGAATGTGCTTTTATCAGAATCGTATAAGCGACTTTTGTCAAACCAAAATTCTGAAAATGAAGAGAAGAAAGTAGCTTGTCAGCATCCTTTAGGTAACCACATGTACAAAGTCCATTAATGAGAATGTTATAAGTGGCAGGACTAGGTTGAAGATTATGCGTTAGCATATCATTGTACAGCTCAAATGCTCTTCGCATATCCCGAGCTTTACAAACACACTGAATCATAGTATTATATGTGATTTGATCAGGAAAAAGACCCACATCATACGTATGTGCAAGTACTTGGACGGATTCTTGCCATCTTCTTTGGTTGCAGAGTCCTTTTATTAGGACCGTATATGTAACATGGGTAGGTTTCACAGCGTTTGCTTCCATTTCATGAAGTAACTGAAAAACAGCGTGCATATTTCCCTCTTGGCAGTATGAATCCATAAGCGTGGTGTAACTTACAGCATTTGGTAGAATCCCATGTGTTTTCATTATGTCAAACCACCTTCTAGCCTCTGCTAGTTTTCTGCTTCTACAGAACCCATAAATCAAAGAATTGAAGGTGACAATGCTAGGAGCAATCCCTTTCTCAAAAAGCTGCATGTATATCTCTGTTGCGTCCTTAAGTTTACTAAGTTTAACATACCCATTAATCATAATATTATACACAACAACATTCAGAGAAACGTTGTCCTTGGTCAGGGTATCAAAGTACATTCTAGCATCTGTCATCATCCCTTTGTCACAAAAACCTAAAAGAATGGAACCGTGAGAGAAGGAATTTGGTAATATTCTCTTAGAGCACATTTTGCTATACAGTTGCATTGCCTTACGCACTTCTCCTAGCTTGCAAAACCTATGTATAAGGATGGAGTATATGATCAGATCAGGTTTCATTCCCATGTTCTCCATCTCATCTACAAGTGCCACCGCTTTCTCAACTTGCCGACTCTTACACAAAGAACTAACAAGAACACTGTAGGAGAGAATACTCAGTTGTATACTGTGAGAAAGCATTTCATGTCTCAACCTAAATGCTTCCTCAATGTTGCCTGTCCGGCAATAACCACATATCAATATCGTATATGTAATCACGTTCGGGTTCAACCCTTTAAACATCATATTTTGAAACACTTGTCGAGCTCCAACCATCATACCAAGAAGATGAAACCCGTTAACAAGTGTATTATAAGTTACAATATCAGGTTCAACTCCATTGTTCTCCATGTCATTTGTGAATTCAAGAGCTTCTTCCATTGATCCAGCCACACACAACCCATGAATAAGAATATTATAACTATATGTGTCAGGAAGAAGTCCGTACTTTAGCATCATGCAGAAGAATGACTTTGCAGTATCCACAAGACCCAATCTACAAAACCCAGACATAAGAGTATTAAATGAAACAATACAAGCACTGCTATCTTTCCCTTGAATCTCGTGGAAAAAATTTACTGCCTCTTGCAGCATTGACTGCCTGCACATACTATCTAAAATAATGGAATTTGTGTACTCGCTCCTGGGGACCCCGCTAGCTTTGATTTCATCATACACATCCCACATAACGTCAGTATGCTTCAGATTGCATAACAAACTATTATATGTGCATATTGATGCTTTCAAATTTAGATCTTTCATCTTGGCTAGAACAAAAAGTGCATCATGCAGCATCTCAGATCTTGAGTAACAGAAAGCCAACATATCCCATATTAAATTGTTTGAATCCCAGTTGCTGAAGCCATTAGAAAGAAGCTCACAAAGAGAACGTGCAGAGCCAGGTCCTTCCAGGAAAAATCAAAAGCAATTTCTATAAACAACATGAATAAGAAGCCTCTAATTTGTAATAAGCACTTATGAAGGAAAAGCAAAAACACAATAAAATCAATCATATGGTAAGAGGAATCGGATCTACAGCTCATTTCAGCCACAGCTCAGGTGATGTTACATCAAGCATATCATGATACATATCGCCTGCTAATAAAAACCAATTTGCAATATACTACAATTAGAAAAAATGGAAGGCCGAAATGACTAAGTGATCCACCTTTTTTGATAGTTAAGAAGGTTAGGAGTGAATGGATTGGAACCTAGGTCCTAAAGCCTCAACCTTGACAAAAGAAATTATATTAAGAGAAAAAGGATGTACACTCTGCCGCAAAGGAGGGCTGCTTTCTTAATGTTTGTAATTTTGTTCAAATTAGTCTCTCGTCTTTTCTTTTATTCAAAATGGTCCCTAATGTTTTATTTTATAACAAAATCAGTCCTTCATCTTTTTAGTTTTGAGTCAATTTTGGCCATCATAAAATAAAATATCAAGGATCATTTTGAACAAGAGAATAGTTGAAAGGCTAATTTGAACAAAATTATAAACATTGGGTAAGGGGCCAATTTGAATAAAGTTAAAAACATTAGAAACCAACAGGGTAAATGACACACAAAATGAAGAAACAAACAAACAAATCTCTCACATGTGAATCTACCCAAGTTCAATTCCGCCTCAAAATCACTCCTGTCCTAACATTTTCATCATCTTCCCCACATAGGATCCCTCGACAACCAACCCAAAACACCAAATAAACCAAATCATAAAACAAACAAACAAACAAACAAACAAAGGAATCGCTCACCCTCTTCTTCCACCATTTGCCAGACACCTCCGGTGAATCCCTCATCTTGACAAAAGTACTCCATCTTTCTAAATTTAACTTAATTTTGTCACCGGGTGGGGCCAATTTTGTGGTAAAATAAACATTAAGGATCATTTTAAACAAAAGAAAAGTCGAGAAACTAACTTGAACAAAGTTCTAACCATTGGGAACCATTTTAAACACACAAAAATAAATAAAGGACCAATTTGAACAAACTAAATAACTCAAAAGCAAACCAAAACACAAGATAAACCAACCAAATCACACACAAAACAAACAAACAAAGAAAGAAATCTCTCACCTTCTTCTTCCACGATTTCCGTCACCACGTCCTTTAACTCCCTCATACACCGCCTCCCAGCAAGAACATGCGCCTCCGCGAATCTACCCTCTTTCGAATGGTGAAACCCCACACTCAATTCAACGTTTCTATCAATAACTCCATCAACCGTAGCAGAATCGTGTATAATCTCTCTTAAGGAGGCGGCGGCAGCAGAAGTAGAGGGTTTAGAAAAGAGAAGAAAGAATTGGTGGAAGGGGTTTAGCAGAAGAAGAGAGGGTCTCCATTGGTGGAGGCGATGGAGCATGAAGAGAGAGAGAGAGAGAGAGAATTTGGGGGTTTAGGGTTTAAGCGAACCGTTGATTTCCCGGCATTTTCAAAGCCCTATCCTTCCAGGAAAATCCCCAATATTTTTTGAGGTGCCGAGCTCAGAAATATTGGATCCGTTATTTATTTTTAACTTTTTTTTTAAGAGGAAAAGACAAAACTCGTTAAGTTTACCCACATTTTAGACGAAAATTTAAGGCATCAGTTCGAATAAGAGAAATGAAGCTTATATACAGTGAACTATCCCTTCCTGATGTCGAAACTTTGTGACTTGTGTTCACCAATCAATCTGTTGATCTACTAGCTTCTCTATAGTAACAATTGAAGGCTTGACCAAACTAGTGAAATATTGCATCCATGTCAAATAGGGACGAAAATGTGACTAATAAATATACTAGCCAAGAATGGGCGAGGAGATGGTCTTTTTAGAGCAATTAACTTGGGATTTCGAGTATTCAAGTAGGAGATGAAAGTGAGATCATTATCGAGGCTATGAACGGGAGTTTGAATCCCTCTTGACAGATCCAAAACACTTCCCAAGATGTGTGCAATATAGCCATGATAGAATAGTAGTCAATTTCAAACATCACTTTACAAAGGCTAATTTGATAGCCGGCTGGATGGCAACTTAGGCTCATAATGTCGGGTTCTTGACCCACTTGGTTTCTCAGCTTAGCCTAGATCTAGGATTTATTGTAATGTTTAATACTTTAGGGCAAGCCCTTACTGAGAGACGTCTCTAACATTGGCAGCAATTGGTTCCTTTGAGTAGGGTTTTGGTGCACTCGTTCAGGCCTAAGTCATTTGGATTTATAGTAAACCTATGTTGGGCCGAGCTTGGGTCAACCCATTTAGGTATGGGTCGCTTTTGATTTTTATCTATACTCGAGTCAGGTTTGGCCTAGCTTAAGTTATTTTGGATATAGGTCACTTCAATTTCAAGTCATCTTAAGTTTGAGTTATCTTAACAACATCGCACTCTAGTGCATGCTTACCCTGAATTATTTCCAATCACATTCCTAGGACGGGTTCATTTACCAAAACGACATCCTTTTTCAATCCATCACTTATGCTTGATAAATGAATCCCAAGGATATAATGAAGCCTAACATTTATTTATTGTCACAAACCACTGAGCTTATGTGGAAGGATAGGATTTCAATGGAGTTTTATGTTTGTTTTCTGAAATAAAACAAACTTCTAACTGACTTTGTTGTGAAACTTGTTAATGACAAGATTATTATTTATAGAAAGTCAATGTGTACGTTCCAACATGCACCTTAACAGTCTTGTTGGTAGTTATGGCGGTTGACAATTGACAATTGAAAGCTAAAATGTCTGTCTGAACAAACACCTTTCCAACATCTAAAATGCGCCATGTGTGTTATACACACTTATGTGTTGGACATGAATCATTGTGCCATCCTGACATAATCGTAACACTTATGGTTGATCGGACTGTATAAGGAGATAAAAAAAATTTTCAATTTTTTTATATGGGATAAAATAACTCTTAGTATTACTTTTATACACTCATGTGTACAAAAAATAACAAAAGTTGTTGAATATTAGTATTGTGTACAGGATACTTATATTTCTTTGTATTTGTGTTATGCTTGTATTATACTTGGAATATTATTTGTACTCAGTATTAAGCTAGATATAGCTTTAAGTGTTTTTCTCTTCTCCTTCCCCTCTTCCTCAATCGGCCCTTTATGGCCCATTACTAGTGCTTTTAATCTTTTGTAACTAATAGAATGGGAAGCTCAAGTGCTCAAGCTTTTCCCGTAGCTCTCTTGTACAAATGGCTTAGGATGTGTACTTGTTATGGATCAATACAAAAGGGCAATTCCTCCCATTGTCAAAGTTCAAGTTAATTTTATATTTTACATAGTATTAGAGCGGGTTTCGAACTTATGAATTTTTATTTGGTACAGCCGCAAGCCTTGATAGCTGTAGCCAGTCACCACCGAGTTCGAACCCCTTGTGAGAATTTCTTGTTTTCTTGCTTATTTGTGATTTCTTGTGTTTTGTTTATTCAAGATAACGCCAGATATTACTAATAAGAACACGAATGTTATTACTCAAGCAATTCCCGACTATAATACTGTAGCCCCTGTTCCTACGACAAGGGGAGTTTTAGATGCTAATTTGCCCTCCTATCTCCATCCTTCAGATAACTCAGAGTTGGTTTTCGTGCAAAACACTTTGACCGGACCTAACTATTAGTCTTGGAGGAGGTCCATTTATAAGGTTTTCAAGGAAAAACGCTAGATCGACTTCCTAGATGGAAGTATTGAAAAACCGGATGAAAATTCGCCAAATTTTGAAAACTGGAGTGCCTTTGACTCTGTGGTTTCTACCTGGCCTTCTAACTCGGTCTCTAAAGAGATAAATGAAAGCATTACTTATTTAGAAACTGCTCAAGATATTTGGTTAGACTTGCAAGAGATGTTCTCGCAGGGTAATGTCCCTCATATCTACGAATTGAAACTCGAGATATCTCACCTTAAGCAAGAAAATTTACCCATGTCGACCTATTTCACTAAGTTGAGGTCACTTTTGGGATGAATTGTATACCCTTTTGAGATCTCACCATGCACTTGTGGGCACGTTAAATCCTTTTCTCAAATTCGAGACATGAAAAAATTATTGGACTTGTTGATGGGTCTTGACCCCTCTTTCTCCACGGTCCGTTCACAACTCATGAATACTAAGCCATTGACTACTATGGGTAGTGCATACTCAATTTCATGTCAGGAGGAGAAGCAGCAAAGCATGGCTGTGGGGTCGGTAGTGACGCCTAAGGCCACGGTACTAGCAACTGCATGCTCGAGAGGCGCAGCCACTATTTTGGGGAATAATTGCCGTCGTATTAACCATTTTACTTGTTCTCACTGCAAGAAATAGAGACACAATAAGGAACGGTGCTTTAAATTGATAGGTTATCCACCTGGTTGGTAGAACAAGGGACCGGGATCCCATGCTGCTGCTATTGCGGTAGCAGCACCGGCGGCCAAACCTCTGGCCAGCAGCTCCAACAATCATGTGACGGGACTTACTCCTGCGCAGTACCAGCAACTTCTGTCCCTTGTCTGCTCTATTTCAGCTTCCCCTAGTGTGAATCTCATAGGTCAAGTTTCATTGTCTTGTGATTGGATTATAGATACGAGTGCAACCGACCATATGGTGTCCTCTTTATCTCTCATGTTTGATATAAAAGTGAATGATTTGATTGGCCCCATCAAGTTACCTAACGGGACTGATCTAACTTTTACACATATGGGAAAGGTCAAAATTTCTGAGAATTTTGTCCTCCATGATGTTCTCTACATGCCTGGTTTTTGTTTTAATTTATTATCAGTGAGTAAGTTAACACGTGGAGGAAAATGCGCATTAACATTTCACCATGAATTTTGTTATATACAGGACCTATGTTCGAAGAGGCTGATTAGAGCGGGTAAGCAGCGAGAAGGGCTATTCCTGTTGCAAGCACGGTCGGCTGGTTCCTCCGTTCACACGGTTCAAAGTAATAAGGATGCCGTTTTGTGGCATCGTAGTTTAAGACATGTTTCTTTTCAAAAATTGTGTGTGTTTCCCCATTTGAGCGTTAAAAGGGCCGATGTAGTTTGTGATGTTTGTCACCATGCCAAGCAGGCACGTTTGCCTTTCCCGTTATCTGTTTCTAAAACTTGTGGTTATTTTGATTTGATACATTTTGATATATGGGGACCCTATCGAGTTTTGTCTTTGACTAGTGCTTGGTATTTTCTTACTATTGTGGATGATTTTAGTTGATGCACATGGGTTTACTTGATGAGGGAGAAATCCCATGCACATGGGATTCTTATGGATTTTTGTCAAATGGTGAAAACTCAGTTTGGTTTTCAGGTTAAACAAATAAGGAGAGATAATGGGCAAGAATTCAAGTACGGGCCCCTATTGGAGTTTTATGCAGATCACAGAATCCAATTTCAGACCTCTCTTATCAGAACGCCGCAACAAAATGGAGTGGTAGAGCGGAAGCATAAGCATTTGCTTGAAGTGGAACAAGCACTTCGGTTTCAGGTTGGCCTACCAAAGAATTTTTGGGGTGAGTGCATTTTAATTGCCGCATATATTATAAATCTGACACCTTCACCACTTTTGCAAAAATAAAAGTCCCCAAGAGATGCTTTTTGGGGAAATGTTGAAATTTGATCACTTGTGGGTTTTTGGGAGTCTTTGCTATTATCATATTAAGAATAGAGCAGATGATAAATTTGATGATAGAGCTGCCTCTGGAATTTATGTCGGTTATCCACATGGTCATAAAGGATATAAAATTTATAATCGTGAGGAAAATAAAATTGTTGTGTCTAGAAACGTACGGTTTTATGAGGATCTTTTTCCATACCTTCAGACCTGTGATATTACTCTTGGACGTGTCATTAAAAATCCCGTTGCATTATCTTACGATGACGGGCCACTCCGACAAGGGTTGGTCATTGACGTGTCGAGGTCGAGTGTCGACCAGTCAGCAGAACCGGCGGTTGCTGGATCGGCGAACGACACTGCTGCAGCCGAGGGGACCGCCGCAACAGCTGGTGGTGGTCCAGACAGTAGCCCGGTAGTCACCGGGATTGGGGCTGTCAACCGGGAACCGGGGGTCGTTAGAAGGAGTACTCGGTTACGTACCGCACCTGCCAAGTATCAAGACTATATTTGTGATGTACCATTTTCTATAGCCCATGCTCCTGCCCCCACTTCATCAACCGATTCTGGTATAGCGTATCCTATCTCTAATTTTATGTCTAATGCGAATTTTCTAATGCTCATTGTAATCTTTTGAATGCCATCACGCCTGGTGATGAGCTAAAAAATTTTAAGCAAGCCGTTGAGTACAAACATTGGAGGACGCAATGGAGAAAAAAATTCAGGCTTTAGAGCAAAATCAGACATGGACTCTAGAGGGTCTACTGGTGGGCAAAAGGGCGATCGACTCGAAATGGGTTTACAAAGTGAAATACAAGTCTGATGGAACTATTGAACATTACATGGCTAGGTTGGTCGCAAAAGGATTCACTCAAATGGAAGGTATAGACTATCATGACACTTTTGCTCCTGTCACAAAATTGGTTACGGTTCATTGTGTTTTGGCCGTAGCTGTTGCTAGAAGTTGCGTAATCCAACAGTTAGACGTAAATAACGCTTTCCTTCCTAGGGACTTGGATGAGGAAGTCTATATGAAATTACCACAGGGTTTTGAACAGAAACACGAGGGTAAAGTGTGTCATTTACGAAAATTATTATATGGTCTCAAACAGGCCTCGCGTAACTGGAATCATAAATTCATCTCTAACTTGTTGAATGTCGGTTTTTGTCAGTCCAAGTCAAATTATTCTCTCTTTACGTTTTATCGTGAAGGAATTTACATCGCCGTATTGATCTATGTGGTTGATGTTATTATTACTGGAAACAATTTAAATCACGTCACTGAAGTGAAAGGAAGTTTGAATGCTTCTTTCAGAATTAAGGATTTAGAACCCGTTAAATATTTTTTGGGAATCGAGGTTGCTTGGTCTCATAAAGGTTCTATTTTGAGCCAAGGTAAACATGTTTTGGATATTCTTAGTGAAGTTGGGTTGTTAGCAGCAGAACCGGCACCGACTCCTACAGTGCAGAACCATGGTTTAGCTGATCAGGTCGGAGATAAGATTGAGGATGAAAGACGTTACTGATGACTAGTGGGACGCCTACTATACTTAACTATAACTAGGCCAGATATCAATTTCGTTGTTCAGATTTTAGGTCAATTTATGCATGACCCTAATTACTAGGGGGGTAACGAGCCGAGTCGAGCCGAGTTCCATCTTGTTCGAACTCGAGTTCGATATGCCTTAACGAGTTCGAGTTCGAGCCGAACTTTAAACGAGCTTTTAAATCTATGTTCGAACTTGGTTCAATAAGGAACTATTATGTTCGATACTCGGCTCGTTAACTATAACGAGCCGAGTCGAGCTTGTTAACGAGCCGAGCTAATCGAGCTATTTTTTTTGTAATCGAGCCCAATCGAGCTCCTTATTTATGTGAAGCCTAATCAAGCTCATTTGCATTATCGAGCCGAGCTCATTAACGAGCTTGATTAGATTTTAATACAACATGGTCAACCTATGATATAAAATATAATTCAAAGACCCAAAAAAAAATTACAATACAATACTAAAGCCCTTTCGAAGTCATTTAATTCACTGAAAATAGTCTAGAAGATATATAGTATAAAATAAAAATATTGACATATTACATACAATATCATCCAAAAAACAAAATTCATATGAACACATCAACAAATTAGCCAAATTAAATCCTTAGAATTATTGTGACATCCACCAAGTTCTTTTTTCAATAATTACTTCCACCAAATTCAAGGCTTTCATGCCAAAATAAACCCATTGTTCTAAACAAAAGAAAAAACCAGTATAAACACAAATGGTGCAACTAATCATATAAACAATATAGTACTATAATATTCCAAATACAACAAAAATAATCCCAGTGCCTCAAAAATAATATTAAATATACAAGTTAACAAATTTTTATCTCAGAAATACCATATAAAATTAAAAAATTTTAAATTATAAAAATATAAGAAATACCATATATTATATATTTTACATATTATGCATACATATTATTAAATATAAGTATATATTAAATGAACACCAATAACACTTTTTCAAAAATCACTATATATTACATTTCTTTTGAAAAAGTAGATATTAGAATTTACATATAAACTCTATAAAGGTATAATATTAGTATGTATTCATGAACAGATTTTCGTTTTAAAACTACATATTACAATAAAAAATAATAAAACCATAAAAAAGAAAATAAACTATATTTTTTTGATAAAGAAAGAGCAAAAGCTCAATAAAAAAGCAACGCCCCAACAATCTGGGACCCGAGAGCAAAACACAGACGTAAGACATATCAAGGAAAAGTAGAAATCCATTTGCCCTAGCACAGATACATACAATCCACACAAAAACATATTCCAAAACTAAACATTACACAAAGTCTCAACCCCACCCTGATCTACAGTTTCATCTCTTTTTCAAAAACATCTATATCTACTCATCATACTCAGTAGCATAGCAGCAACTATATGTTTTCTTTTCTTTACGTAATATTTTGCTTCACTAATAAAAATAGTAGATAAAAATTATAATAATATGACTTACCTGAACACTGTCGAACTCCAATCTTTGTTTTTTCCTCTTAGATTGATGAGGAAGCAAAAATTTATAATATTCAAGTGTTAAATTCGTTATTGAAGAAGAGTTGTAGAAGAGCTACAATTAAATTTTAAGAGAAAAATTTTGAATATTATAAATAAAACTTGAGTAGTATTTGAGCGGGAAAGAAGAACTCCAATGTTGACAGTGAAAATGAAGGAATGACTTTGCTTTGCGTGTGTAAGCTTCCTAATTGCATAAATAAGAAATGATCTGACACAATAAATCGCGTCTTCAAGACGCAGTTTTATTATAAACTGCGTCTACAAGACGCGGTTTAGTATCGACTAAAACGCGTCCGTCAGACGCGGTTTTATTTATGTAATTTTATTTAAACATTGTTGCGTACTGGTTATAAGCCGCGTTAAGTAAACGCGGGTTTATCCGAAAATAAATGCCTTTTTTTAATGCGGTTTTATTTAAATATAATCGTATTTTTTAAATGCGGTTTTTGTTAAGTAAATATTTTATTTTCAGCATTATTTTGTTGATTTTTTTTTAATTTTTAAGCATTACTTTTGGAACCGGCTCTAATATATATTTTATAGTCTAGTATCATAAAATATTCGATACAATAGGATAACAACTCAATTGTATCGAAAAACCTTAGATACTATAGAATTTTTAGTATCGGTTACAAAATTTTTCGATGCAATAACAATTTTCCCGCTATAATGCGCAACCATGTTGCTTTAAGTGTCCATAACCTTAGTATCAGTAGCATGTATTCGATACAATTAATGACTTTTTGTATCGGTTCACATATCTGATACTAAATTTTTCGATACTAAAGGTCATTTTTCTTGTAGTGACACAAATATAAGTTAATTTTACACCAATCTAACCCATCATACACCGTGTATGATTCATCATACACCAATAATTACTTGAAATACACGTATAAAAGTTTATTTTATACTATTATACCAGCAAAACTTGAAAAAAACATACAAATATTGATTTTACACCATTAAAACTCATCATACACCTTGTATGATTGATCATACACCACTATTTACTTCAAATACACCAATATAAGTTGATTTTACACCAATATACATCATCATACACCGTGTATGACTCATCATACACCAATAATTACTCGAAACACACTTATAAAGGTTGATTTTACAGCATTATACAAGCAAAACTTGAAAAAAAATGCAAATATTGATTTTACACCATTAAAACTCATCATACACCGTGTATGATTGATCATACACCACTATTTACCTCAAATACACCAATATAAGTTGATTTTACATCAATACAACGCATCATACACCGTGTATAACTCATCGTACACCAATAATTACTTAAAACACACTTATGAAGGTTGATTTTACACCATTATACCAGTAAAACTTGAAAAAAACATGTAAATGTTGATTTCACACTATTAAAACTCATCATACATCGTGTATGATTAATAATGCACCACTATTTACCTGAAACATACCTATATAAGTTGATTTTACACTAATATAAACCATCATACACCAATAATTATTTGAAATACACGTATAAAAATTGATTTTACACTATTATACCAGCAAAACTTGAAAAAAAAAATGCAAATATCGATTTAACACCATTAAAACTCATCATACACTGAGTATGATTGATCATACACCACTATTTACTTCAAATACACCAATATAAGTTGATTTTACACCAATATAACCCATCATACACCAATAATTACTCGAAACACACTTATAAAGGTTGATTTTACAGCATTATACCAGTAAAACTTAAAAAAAATATGCAAATGTTGATTTTACACCATTACAACTCATCATACACCGTGTATGATTGATCATACACCACTATTTACTTCAAATACACCAATATAAGTTGATTTTACACCAATATAACCAATCATACACCGTGTATGATTCATCATACACCAATAATTACTTGAAACACACATATAAAAGTTTATTTTATACTAGTATACCCGCAAAACTTGAAAAAAAAACATGCAAATATTGATTTTACACATCAAAACTCATCACACACTATGTATGATAAGTCATACACCACTAATTACTTGAAACACACTTGTAGAAGTTGATTTTATACAATTAAAACTTATCATAAGCAGTGTATGATATGTCATACACCAATAATTACTTGAAATATAACTATATAAGTTGATTTCACACCATTATATCACTAATTACTTGAAAAAAACCTACAAAAGTTGATTGTATACCATTAAAACCTATCATACATTATGTATGACAAGTCATTTACCACTAATTACTTGAAACATACCTATATAAGCTCATTTTACACCATTATAACCCATTATACACAGTGTATGATCCATCATACACCAATAATTACTTAAAATATAACTATATAAGTTGATTTCACACCATTATACCACTAATTACTTGAAAAAAACCTGCAAAAGTTGATTTTATACCATTAAAACCTATCATACATCGTGTATGATAAGTCATTTACCACTAATTACTTGAATCATCCCTATATAAGCTCATTTTACATCATTATAACCCATCATACACAGTGTATGATTAATCATACACTAATAATTACTTGAAACATAGCTATATAAGTTGATTTCACACCATTATACCGCTAATTACTTGAAAAAACTTCGCAAAAGTTGATTTTATACCATTAAAACCTATCATACATTGTGTATGATAAGTTATTTACCACTAATTACTTGAAACATACCTAAATAAGTTCATTTTACACCATTATAACGCATCATACACAGTGTATGATTAATCATACACCACTAATTACTTAAAACACACCTAAACAAGTTGATTTCGCACCATTAAAACCAATCATACACCGTTAATGAGTTGAAACACACCAAAAGAAAATTATAATACACCATTTACACCAATCATGCACCATAAATGACTTGTAACACACCAATCTCATATGATAGAGACCCATTAACAACAAATGCATGAAATGATCATTTTACCAACCATGAAATGTGTAATGACTCAACCTTGAACCTACCGCAATGCCACAATGCTTTAAGCCCGATCTTACAAAGCCTTCTTCTTCTTCCAAAGCCACCACAAACAACTACCCAAGGGCCCAAGTAGGACGAGGAAACATGTAAGACGTTGAGAATGGAGCTCGGAAATTTGAAAATAATATTTTTTTTTGACAAAAAAATTCGAAAATAATAGAAGAAGAAGAAAGAAGAGAGAATGAGATATCTTTGTTCAAAAAAAAGAGAGAGAATAAGATATGAGAGGAGGAAGACAAATGGACCGGAAAAAAATGAAAAGAAAAAGTCAAAAAAGTGTCCTTTTGCCTGCCTTGCATTAAATGAGGAGAGAGAAGGGGAGGGAAAGAGTGCACATGTGAGATTTTGAAGAGGGAGGGGCATTTTGGTCCAAAAAGGGCTATTTAAGGTTAATGAGGTCTAAAAAAGCATAAGTTGGGGCCGAGGGGTTTATTTGGTACGATTTCCTAAAAAAATTTGGGGTGTTGTGTGAAATATAGAAAAGGAGAGAGAAAAAAATTAGTAAAAAGTAAAAAAAATAGCAAAAAAAAACTAGAGAAAGGTTAAAAATGTGAGAAAAGAGAGAAAATTAAATTGTAAATATAGAAAGGAAATGAAAGAAAAAAATTAATAAGAAAAGAGCAGGGAAGAGAGAAAATTTTGATAAAATATTAAAAAAGGATGAGAAAGAGAGCAAAAAATTATTAAAAGCTTAAAAGGTTAAAAAATTGGTGCAAGGTTAAAAAAAAAAAGAAAAGAAAGAGAAAAAATATTGGTGATTATTTTTTTTATTAAAGGTGAAAACTTAAACAGGTAAATTTAAGATCTAACGGTGTAGATTTAATTTTATCATATTCTTATGAAACTTCCATTCTCATTCTAGCTGCGCTATATATATATATAAAACAACCTCTCTTCAGGGGTAGCTCCCTGAAAGAAGGCTGCATACATCCACCCCCCAGGCCTTCTTTAGGCGGGAGATACATATATATATATATATGTCATACATATATGGTACAAAGTATTCATTCTATATTATAGCTATTATTAGCGAGTTTTTGATAAGCACTTATCGAGCTGTTAGGAAGCATTTTATCAAGCTATTATCGAGCTTTTATCGATCCTTTACCGAGTTCTTATCGAGCTGTTCGTGAACATTAACGATCCGAACACCCTCCTGTTCGAGCTCGGCTAGATAGTCTTATCGAGCCTGCTCGAACTCGGCTTGATAAGCTATAGAGCCTCAAAAACGAACATGAACGAGTTTTAATCGATTTCGAACACGAGTAGTTCATTGAACGTTTGGTTCGTTTACACCCCTAACCCTAGGGGGCCGCACCTTGAGGCAGTAATGCGTGTGTTGAGTTACTTGAAGGAGATACCGGGTCAAGGAATTTTCTTGCCTTCTGAGAGTGATTTTCGATTACGCGGTTATTGTGACGCTGATTGGGCGAGTTGTCCCACCACTAGGCGTTCCACCATCGGTTATGTGATATTCTTAAGAGGGGCACCTATTTCTTGGCGGTCCAAGAAGCAGTTAGTTGTCTCTCGTTCCTCGGCTGAGGCAGAGTAACGATCTATGGCTACTACAACCAGTGAGCTGATATGGTTGAGACGTTTGTTAACAGATCTTATTGTTCCTATTAACGATGCTTCTGTTTTATTTTGTGATAACCAAGCAGCTTTACATATTGCCTCCAATCCAGTTTTTCATGAAACGATGAAACACATCGAGATTGACTGTCACTTTGTTCGACAAAAGCTACTATCCTAGGAAATTGCAACTTCTTTCGTTCGTTTGTTGGGTCAATTAGCCCACATTTTTACTAAAGGGCTCGAATGTTCGAATTTTTCAGATCTCCTTCGCAAGTTGAGCATTATAGATCTACACGCTCCAATTTGAGGAGGAATGTTGAACACTAGTATTGTATATAGGACACATATATTTCTTTGTATTTGTATTATGCTTGTATTATGCCTGATATATTCTTTGTACTTAGCATTAAGTTAGATATAGCTTTAAGCGTTTTTCTTTTCTCCTTCCCCTCTTCCTCAACCGGCCCCTTATAGCCCATTACTAGTGCTTTTAATTTTTTGTAACTAGTAGGATGGGAAGCTTAAGTACTCAAGCTCTTCCCTTAGCTCTCTTGTATAAATAACTTTAGATGTGTACGTGTTTATGGTTCAACACAAAAAGGCAATTCCTTCCGTTGTCAAAGTTTAAGTTAATTTCATATTTTTACAAAAAGTCTTATCCCTAAAGCATGTTTCCATTAGAGTTTCAGCAACTCTCGCAACACCAAAAACATATAGCGATTCATATTCAAATTAGAGGATCAATCTATAGCTGCACGAAGGGGGAGCGTGAGCGGAAACGGATGCAGGAACAGGGAGCGAGCAGTCATAAAAGTATCTAAGGTTAGGAAGGAGTTTTAATACTACTATATATTACATGCAATAAAAATTAATGAAATGTCATTAATCGAGATGCTAGCATAAATATCAAAACAAAGTCAAAATTAAACAATACCTAAGAAAATTAAGTAGTCTAATGAATACAATTAAGAAAGTTGACTCCAACATGTCCACACAATTCAAAACGTCTATAAATCGAGTGATATCCAAAAAGCATCTAATATGCATCCTCTAATCAAAATGATTACATGATTGTTTGATCATGTTTCCATCAAGATTGATACGTGTTGCAAATACAAATCTGACTTTGAAACATGGAGTCGCATTTCTAAGCATAACATTAGCATTTCAGATGTTCCCTACAACTATGGCAATATATGCATTGGTATTCATCCATCAATTTTACAAACAAAATTTTGATGATAGTAACAGCTAACTACACAACTTATTAAGGTAGATAGCTTCAAACTGCCGACTACACAAGACCTACACCAGACCTCTCCAAGAAACAAACATG
Organism: Simmondsia chinensis; assembly: GCA_018398585.1. NCBI lineage: Eukaryota > Viridiplantae > Streptophyta > Magnoliopsida > Caryophyllales > Simmondsiaceae > Simmondsia > Simmondsia chinensis. The sequence continues at coordinate 4,590,688 of JAGTTD010000008.1, read as the reverse complement.
AACATAGGTGCATCCAAAAATTCACATAATAGGGGAGTAATTCTAGTATGGGTTTGCAAATATCACAGGATAAGCAAATTCTTCAGCTACTCGTCAGCCATCACCTCTTCCTCTTGGCAGCTGTGCCACCAGAGCCTCGACCAGCTTTCTTTCCTGGAGTAGGATCAGCGGTGCCACCCCCTCTCCCTCTTCCACGTGGCGTCTTTTTTGAACCCGAACTTTCTGTGCCTTTCAAATCGATTTGTACTTGGATACCTGCATGTTCCACCCGCGTTGAATTCATCAAGAACCGACATACTTGAGGACTGGTTTAGTTTTTGAAACGTTTCCTTGGGGCATGTTTGGTATTGTCTTTTGTTTGCAATTTTTGGTTCTTAACAAACTAAAAAATATGTTTTGAAACAACTTTTATCTTCTTTTTGGTTCCTTGTTTTCACATGAACTTGAAAAAATTGAAAACAAAAAACATATGGGTTCAGTTTCTCAAAGTTTCCTTATCGTTTTTTTTTTTTTTTTTTGTGTGGTTTTCTGTTTGAAGTTTTTTGGCTTTTGAGAAACTAAAAGCTAGGTTTTGAAACCAATTTCTTCTTTTAAGTTTTCTGTTTTCAATTTTCACTCTTGTGTGAAAGAATTGAAAACAAAAAAACAAAAGACCAGAAAAAATTGCTTACAAAACCTAGTTTTAGTTTCTCAAAAACTAAAAGCTGCAAATAAAAAACCATATGAAACAAACCCTTCATTATTCTAGCTTTGTCTCTCCAAATGCTCTCAATGAAAAATGGAAAAGTACAAGGCATACGGATTTATTTAAAAAAAAAAAAAAAAAAAGCCAACCACCAATTATGAAAAACTTGGAAAACAAGGGAAATTGTTCTCCAGTTTGTAGCACAAAGAAAACAAAACTAAAAACCGTGTTTTCCTAGAAATATTTAAAAATAAGGTCATCTGGAAGGGTTGAGGAAACACATCAGTACAGAAAATTTTTTAACAAAGTGAACGCACCCCGAATTCGAGGTAATGACAAATTAGATTTAGTTAGAGATGATATTCCCACCTTTTACATGATTAGTTTCAAGATCCAGCTGCAGTTTTTTGGGACCGTCAACGCCATCATCTGCAAAACAAAGCGAATGCATCAGTTTCTATGATGAGAGCAACTCTCAGTGTATGATATTAAAGGTCACAACTCACGGTCACTCCCGTGGTATTAAATAGAACCATCACAAAACCATTTAGAAGTAGCGCTCCATCACAAAATCAATTAACATTACATGAAGTAGCCTACTAGGCACATGTTGCATCTCTTCTTTGTCACAACTCTATATTTTGACATTGTAAATGTTAGGATCGAATTATACATATAGGAACCTAAAATCGAAATAATCAGCACAAAATATAAAAAGCGAGGATAAGAGAGATCAAATTTACGCTGTTGTAAATCATGAAAAGGTGCACAATTTTCAAATATATCTAACAAATATAACATGAGAAGTCTCGAGGCTACAACCCTTCTCAATATATACAACCCTAATTTATATATATGAGACGAAACCATAATGTACCATGAGCCTAAATGGATTGGCTCCATCCTTCGTTCTGTAAACAAGGCCCGATACAACCAAACTACAGATAAAGCTAATAGTTATTATACTCACATGTAAAGTCTTCAACTAATGGCAACTATAAATCATGAGATAAGTTTTGAAGTTGCGAAAGTTACATTTCATAGGCTATTCACAGAGGAACTCGTGATTAGATAACAGAATAAGGAACACAATGCCACATAGAATCACCTGGATCCTCTGCATCTGAAGGGTTCTCTTCCTCATTTCCAGCCAGCTTTTCACCATCCTCTTCCGCTGGTTCATCACTGGGAGGCTCAAGAATGGCAGCGATTCTCTTCTTCGGAACCTTTTTCAACCCGGGAAGTGTAATTAAGTCAGCCGTTCGTACTACACGCGAACTGCTTCCTTCCTTGTATGCCCTTGTTAATGCAGCTTTAACTGCAGACTGTACACCATCCCACGCACTAGGATGTCCCTGATTCAAAGCATTCATGGGATTATGACAGCGTGTGGTAAGAAACTAGCACTACGTGCATCCATCTATCAGTGAAAAAGAACGAATGGATCTTGCAGGATTCTCAAGAAGACATGGTTACCCGAAATTTCGAGAGCTCAACGATAGTGTCCCTGTCCTCCTGGCTTATCGAATAAGCATCCATAAATTCAACAACCTTTTTAACAGCTTCCTCCTGTCAATAAAACCAAAGGAGGGTAAAACAGTTGGAAAATGATGAAGATTCAATTTCTGGGTAATACACTGTTTATGTTCCAAGATAATAATTTGAACTGACCTTCGGAAGACGATGAAGTGGTTCCATTAATTGTTTCAAAAGGAGGGTAAAGTAATCAAGCCGTAAAGTACTCCTGCAAAATTTCACCAAATATAATTGTAAAAAGGAACAACGAACCAAATCCATCAGATAATATATCAAATTGGGTGAATCAACAAATGGACAACTTAGAAAGTGATCTAAGAGGAACATTAGCTTACTCTACCACTAGATGTGATGGTAAAAATTAGCATCCTTCCATAACTATCTGGATGGATTTGGAACCATACCTCAGCTCCAAAATAAGAGTGACAAAAATCAGAAAGGGAAGAGAGATAAGTTTAGTTTGGGGAGGACCATAAACATGATTGACTGTGCCTTTTTTTATCGAGAAAACAAATATCATTAAGACAAAAAGAATGTACAAAGAGCTGCAGAAAAGATGTCCTCAATCATCAAATAAAAACCTAAAAACTAATAACACAAAGTCCTCCAATCCCTTTGCAAATCCACCAACTGTATGTCCAGGAAGCTCCGAAAGCATCTAGTCCAAAAAGCTCTTAGAAAAACCATCTAATCCAATTCTCCAGAATTAACTTTTTTGTTTTCCGGTTAGTGTGAATGTGCTTTTTTACTAATATCCCTAAACTACCTCTCATTATAGAAGTCCTCAAATCCCGTTAGACCTATGTTCCACTCTCTCCCCCACTTTTCCCTTTCTTTCCCCTTTCCCGTATCTTCTTTGTTTCCTGTGTATCCGAATGTTCAATTTTACTTTCGTTTTGTCAAACTTTATTAAATTTTTTTCTGATTATTTCCTTACTCATATTATTCTTTTGGATTTTATTTTAACTTCTGTTATTTCCCCTTCCCCCCACTCTCTCTAACACCCCCAACCCCCCGCGCCCACGCAGGGGGTGGCCATCCTCCTCTCTAAATTGGCTGCTTGAACTGGATGACCATGTGAATCACATTGCCAATAAGAAATGTGGCTAATTAAGATTTTCTATCCAAATGAAGTGCAGGACGGGAAGAAATTGGAAAATTGGCCATTCAGGATTTCATTCTATGCCTGATTCTCTGATAATCAGGACATCATCTTTCGGGTCAACATCCTCCCCTCTGCTGCTTGCAAATCTGCCGTCCATTCAGGTCCCCACGGAGGATGTGGTGTAAGGTGGGGGATTAGGGTTTTGGATTAGACAGGCAAAGGGCTTGGAGGGGAAGCAGACTGCCGAGATGTGTCTGAGCGTGCTAAAGAAGCAGGAGGAGAGAAAAATGGGGAGGACCATTGAAGGAAACCATGCATCATAATTTGATATATGAAACATTGCACTTTTGCTGTGGGCATTTTGGTCTTTTCCACATTACACATTCCAGCTTCCCTAAAGAATGCATTCATCAAATTTGTGGACCAACTTAACAATTTCAAAAAGCTGTAGACTAAAAACAATTTTACCAGAACTACAGCTAGTAAAGCGTCAATAACTTCTAATTTAGTCGATGCAAATAAAACAACAACATATAGTGGAATTGCATATGCGCAATAAATGATCTAATGAACCAAACGATTAAGTAACTAAAAACAAATAACTGATTTAACACTCTAACTATTACATGCTACAAAGAACGTGAACTGATTTATATGGAGTTTCATAGCCAACAATAAGAGATAGGTATACGTGGGAAGGCAAGTCTAGGATGCCAACACTAAATGCAAAGGATTTACTGGTCACGTGGAACCATTCATAATGTCATTTGCAACTTGGACTGCTAATATCTACGACTTCAAACATGAAAAGCATAGATTTTACCTGCCCAGATAGGATTCACTAGATGCAAGAAAGTGAACGTGCAAATCATCCAGCAGCCTCAAATTTTTGCCCATCGTCGAGTTCTTTCCAAGCCAACCCCCAAATCTGTTGTAGTTACGCTCCCCCTACAAACACAATTTCAGGTTATACACAAAGTTTGCTAGCAACACATTTCACATGATCCCTAATGTTCAATTAATAATATATGTACATGTACCTAAACACATTCTAGTTGCAAATTGTGAAATATCCAATGATTCAATTGATGACATAAATGTAAATAAACATACATGGTCATTTCTTAGTATTAACTTTGTTCTAAGATGTTATGGTTTAGTGATTCAATGATGACATTATCGATAATTTTCCATATGGTCCCTCCAGGCTGCTAAACTTTGAAACTTCTATGACTGCTCACTCACCCGCTTTTGATTCACACAACCATGGAATAAACACAATCATGCTGTTCTTCCCTTTAAAATGATCCAGCTTTAGGCTTTAGTTCTTTAGAACTTTGCCCTCGGCTCAATAGGCTAGATTAGATACAGAGAATGACGAAAGAAAGAACAATTTCTATCAAAGAACTCTAAAAACCTATGTTATTCTTATTTTCTGTAATTCGTTTGATTACTTCCACCAATGTTGAATTATTATAATTACATAGTGTCAATCCTGGCTCAAGTTCATAATGTTGATCTTGTTACTCATGATTTTTATCATTTATTAAGGTTGATATGAATTGGATTAACAAACAGGTTAGACAATAGCTGCAACATGTTGTTTTACTTGCAAAGTTTGAATCTGTATTTTCCCTTTTTATGCTCAATAGATTCAATAATTAAAGTACATCACATCAATCCTGAGGATATAGAGTACCCTGCATTCACATCAACATTATTCATCATGCATTTCTTTTTGATCAGGTAAAATCATTCATTAGCCAAACTAAGCGTCATCCAACAAGCAGCGGGGTTGCCTATATGGATTTTGGAAGAAGGATCCATGATGGAAGGATCCAACAAAGTTTTCGTGTTGTTAACAGTTGCCTAATGCAACGCTTCACCAAAGAGTAGGGAGATTCCAGAAGTAAAAGCGTCCATCAAGTTTCTCAATCATACCAAGAATACAACTGATTCAGAATGCAAGAAAGAAAACACTGGAGCCACGTGTTGCTTCACTACTTTAAAAAGGCTAAAAAAGAAGGGGAAACAGCAAAGACATCCTCCCAGTTGCAAAGTCCCACGCACCCAAAAGAAACACGGAAGAAGAAGCTAAACTTTCACCCTTGTATTAATGAACGAAGGAACTAGACGATGTAAACAAAGGTTCTACATGGAAAACTGGAGCTAAAACAGCATATTAATTCTCAGCTGAAAAATCCATTTGTTTGGAAACTAAGACAGGTCATTGGGATAATGCAAGTCCTTATAAAGGACTACAAGGTCACGAGAGAGGGAGGGAGACTATTGAATTGAGAGTGCTACAATTCCTTGATTCCGCTACTTCTAGATCAGAAATCAGCATATTAATGCAAGAAGTGGAACCTCAAATAGCAGTCAAAAGAGTAATCTGGGAGCGGACCTAGTGCTCTAGCTCTATCTAGCCATTCTTGGGATTTGATTCCCTTCCCCATAAAAAACAGGGTTCCCTTCCCCTTCCTGACTAACCGGAGGCACACTGCATGGTCAGTCCCCTCGGAAAAAAAAAGGGCAGAGGTATGCTGTCATGCAGTCCTCGATGAACCGTTACACGGAGAAGTTTCTGCATTAATTAATATGATTTGAATCTCCTCACAACGGTCCTTGACAAAATCATAAAATTAATCGGGGGAGATGACAGCAACCCCATTTCTACAACTCAAGAACTGCGCAGCGTATGATGAAAAGGTATGTCATCAAAGCCTGGCAACAGCACAAAATGCAGCAATTGCATTTGCAAAGCCACTAGGAGGAAAGATCATTACCGGTTCAAGTGTTTCCCTCTGTCCATGCAGCAATGCGGCACTGTTGAAAAGTTACAACAGGAAGGTAGTTCAGAATAGGAACGAAGGAGGACTTGCAGAAGGAAGAATTTTACACAGAAAATTACAGAAACGTACGGAATAATGCAGGATGAAACAGAACTACTTTGAGAGAGCTGCCACTGCCGGTATCTTCTAATTTGCACATTAATTATATCTCCATCTGCAATCGACTCAGCTGCACGGGCAAGCAAATTCATCCGTTTGAGTCCATTTTCATCTTTCCCCACAGAACTTGGCCTGTAATTGATATAATTTTCCTGCCATGGAGAACAATTCGATACATTGAACCAATGACATTCATATAGAACTATATAATTTCTTGTGGTAACCGAATCATTAAATATGCACAAATCAGATTAGGAATAGAAACATGGCTTCCAGTTACTTGATGCTGAATAGTAGCACATTCAGACAGAAATTATGGATCTCCATCGTCCAGAAAATAAGACACTCGACAGTATGCAGTACACATCCTACACATAGTTCGTGCTAATTTTAGATAAAAAAAATCCAAGACAAGCTATCTTTCCCTGAAAATACTCTTGAACTCTTCCCGCTGCAGAAAATCAGGACAACTACTCCGTGACTGGATCTGGCCATTTCTTGCTGCTCCTCATATTGTTCTATAACTCTCCTTCATTTCTCCTACTTTTCTGTATATGACTTTGATTTACTCATTGGTATTCACAAATTCCAATCAAGTCGGGCCTCAATATTGGATCCAATTATTATCAAACAAGAATCTGGACATTATGCGACTTAGGTGGGAATGTTGTTAGGATAAAATGACAGTACTGCATGTGCTTGCAACAAGTGGCAGTCATTTTCCATGGTGCTTTCTGCAGTGAATGCTGGTGTTTTGAGTGAGTAAAATCACTTCTTTGGAGTACCTATCCTATAGATGGCAGCCTGCTGGTTATGCATGGTTTTTGGCCAGTCTACAGTGTTAGAAGCATTCGCCACACAGCTGTGATTCTGACAGTCACCTTTTCGACAGTGAACTTTCTAGATCAAGTTGTTTGGCATCTATCCCTAGACGTGTAAAGGTGATGTTGTGTTTGCTTTCTACGTTCCAGTTGATGATTTAGGAGGTTGTTCCATCAGTTCAATGTCAAGGTGTTGTTGCAGGGTAATTGATGATTCAATAATTTATCCTTGTTATACTTGATCTTTTGGCAAGCTCTTCAAGCTAGTGCTTGATTTTTTTAGTTTTTATTTTTTTTTGGGTCAAAAGCTATTCCTTTATTTGATCTATAAAAATAGTTCATTATTTATAGAAAGAAACAGAAACTATGAAGTTAAAGGGAATGCAACAACAATAATATGCTTCTTACATATTTCTGACTGCTGACACAAAGGCCCAAAAGTATTTTTAGCACTATCATTTATTTGCGTGCTATACTGGACATGATATTCCAGTACAAAGCGCTTTTTCAGTTCGGCATAACAGTTTTCTAGGTAACTAGATAAGGTGTTCTTCTAGAAAATGAATTTCATTTAGCTATGAGTTCATTTAATTCTCTGTCCACATCAAAGTTTGGAACGAAGTTTCAGGATCCTAGGAAATTCAGGGAAAGGAATACCGTTTCCATCGTTAAACAGGCTTCAAAATTCTCTTTATTAAATCTGGATAGCGTTCAACCTGACATCAAACTGTTCCAACACCAACCCCCCACCATCAAAATAAAAGTTCAAAATATGCAGGACAGGGGACTGACTCAAGAAATCCTTTTAGAGACAATTATAGACCTGCTATCATACTTACAATATACCTGATGTTTAATTTCCCACAGCATGAAAGATGAATGAATCAAAGAAGAGTAAGAACCTGGATAATAAGAGGGACTAGATCAGGATCACTCATGCTCAGATTGATACGTTCGTCCATCCTCAATTTCCCAGCATTAAAACCAAACAGCCTACACATATCAATACTCGATAACATCAAGATAGTTATCTAACGAAGCGCAAGAACAGAGATAACCGACATTATGCAAATGCTATAGAAACGACTCAAAAGGTCAAAAGATTTAATATCTCAAACACTCTATTTGTGACTAAAACAAAAACACTACAAGACGGGAATAAAGTTACTAAATCTTTAATTTCCACAACCACAAGAGGAAGATGTGCTATGGAAGTATAAGCCTTAACTGTTTCGCCCCATTTGGGAAACACCAATTGGATTTCAAATCATGGCGTTTGATTTAGATACAGTGTTTGTATAAGATAAAAAGAAAGGCTCAGATTCACTCTGAATTTGAAAGGCACGTGGTAGAAATATCCTGCCTACGGGCACAACGCTGCTGAACAGATCAGTAGATGGCTGCTACTGAGTGGCTGTAACTAGTTTGTTCCATTGATATAGAAGATGGTCGGAAAGGACGATACTTGTAACAGATATTCTAGGATTTGACTGATAAGGTTGCAATTTATGTAGCTGCAGTATTACATGGTAGATTGAGCTTTATGAAGTATCTTGACAAACCCAAAGAAAGTTAAAATCTTGGATTTTAAATGATGAAGTTGAAATTAAGTTTGAAAGTTAAAATTTCAAATCAAATCAGTGTTCCCAAACACAAACTCAGTGAACGGCCATGCAAAAATTGCAGAAAAGTCCCATGATGAAAAAAGAGAAGGAAAGTGAAGTCTTCATTCCCTAAATATATTTAAAGGAGAAAAAAAATGCATCGATGGAACCGACAATTTAAAGAACTGTTCAAACTAAACAATAATGCATGCAAGAGATAGGCAGAAAAACCAAGACAGTGCCGTAAGGAACATACTTATCAACAGCTGTAAATGGTGAAATATCTTCATCCTTTGCACTGCTAAGGAGACGCTGCCGTATATCCTCATATTTGATAACTGACATGGACAAACTCATATACTGCAACTGGTTTAGCGCCATGCGCATATCCCCATTTGATCTTTCAGCAAGCTCCTCCAAAGCAATCTACACAAGGAGAACAAGACCATCGAAAGCATTTATGATCAGGGCCAGGGGAAAAAGAAAAAAGTAGCTGCCCTCCAAACAAACCACGACACCCCAAAATAAAAAGAACAAAGAAAAACCTTCTCTTTATGGTAGAAACAGATGAATAAAAAGTGACATTCACTAACTGTTGAAGACACTGAAAAAAGATAATTATCCAGGACTTAACAAAATACCAAGAATAAAGAGATATGAGATATTGCTTTGATCAATAAGTGTCGGCATTGGCAATGACCAAAATCTGGTAAGAGATGACGTTGACTACTTTTGCTTGCACGAACCATGCATTTTCATTGTGGTTTAAATGAACAATGACTGAAAGTTGTAACTAAAGAATAATGGATGTGTGATGTTCTCACATTGACTAATATTTAAGTCCATATGAAAAGCCTCCCAATAAATGTCCAATCAACCATAGATGTGTCTGGACATAAGTGTGAGTTGCCATATAGTTCTTTGAAATTAACATCCACCACATAAACATCAAAGCAAAGAAGCACGCAGGCTCTGATATTCAAAATCGCTCACAAACTGCTACAGACTAAACCTGTCAGCAGGCAGAATGGCAATGTAAAATATTTACAGAAGAGTTTTCTTCTTTCTGACAGCACAAAAGATTTTTCTTCTGAATTCAGGAAAGCACTTCTAAATCAAGAAGCGCTAGTCATTCGTATGATTCTATTATGAAGGATGGATTAGCATCTCAAATTGCTTCAAGGCGAAAGATACAGCATAGGATACGCATGCAGCAAAAATGATGACAAGGAAGAGAACAAGGAGAAACTGAACCAAAAAGAATATGAACGAAGTAAAATGAATCACTATATTTCATCATTTGCAAACGAAGCAAATACCTCATTCACTTGTAGCCCCTCAGCATTTGCAATTTGCATTAATCTTTTTGCCATCTACCACACAAAAGATTGTATCAGAATTCACAAAATGTCTCACTACTAGCTTAAATAAAGTGCATTATAGGAGTACAACTCCAACCAATCTTTCAAGTCATATTTTTCCTAGTCACCCACTGTAACAAAAGACTGGTTTCTCCAAATTAACCAAACCAAGATTAGCACAAATATAATCCTTTTTTTTTTTTTTCACAACACTTAAAGGCCAAATTCTGTGAATTCGTCATGATATTATCCGACTGAAAAGCTCCTTGATAGAGATAGAAGAGGAAAGAATGAGACCTACACTGAAGATAAATCATATTTAAGTAACTTTTATATTTTAGAACTTTTTAATTAGGTTAAAGATTAGGATAGATATTATATTTATTTGATCATTATTAGATTAGGCGTTTATTATGTAAGTTTTAGATTATCTTGTTATTATCTTTAAAAGAGTTTCTTTTTAAACTCTAGTTTTGTATTTCTATAAATAGGGATATAAACTGAGCCTTAATGGCAGATTATTATATTATTGAATAAAATTCAGTTCTTTCCTATTTTCTTAAGCACAAGGCTGCTTAAAGCTAAGTAAAAGGATACTTGGTTGGTTGGGCACAACGTTGTTCAACCATCCTCCTAGGCCTGGGATGCCTAGGAACTCCTCGATTAGGCACAGGGATGCTTAGTCTTTATCACTCCTTCATTAATCTTATGATTAAAACACACACACAGGATGTAAATCTGCCAAGCCAAATGAGTCCTTAACGGTCCAAGCTTGTTTGTTAAGATTTGTTGAGCTTAACCAAACATGTTCTTGAAGTAACAGTTTTAACATGCACAAATATCATAGCTCAAGGACACCTTGGGCCAGGACGAAGATATCCTTGAAAAACATAGTAAGTCGTAGAAAGCAGCAGGCAGCAGCAACAACAACAAAACCTAGTGTCACAAGGGCTCGTGCCAAAGCAAGGTCTGGGGGGGGTGCGATGTATGCAACCTTACCCCTTCAAGGTGCTACCCAAAAGGGATGTTGTGTCCTAAGGGCCCCCAATCCTAAAATCAAAAACGAAACAATAAAGCATGCCGTCAACGAAATATCAGCGAAATAGACCTGTTGTTTTGTAGGTTTCCGGAAATTCATCTGTGTGCAGTAGTTCATGAGACTTTTCAGTTTCTGACTGTAACGGTCATTACAAATGCAGATAATAGGAATCTTGGAGACCTTAATACTGGCAATTAAATCAGCTACCCCTCCTCTGTCCCCAGCAGACATGCCATCAACCTCATCCATGATCAGGACAGTCTTGTGATGTCTGGACCAGTAATTTCGCTGATATTTAGGCCACTAGAAAAGCTAATCATTCTTGTAAATGAAACTCAATAGAAAGGGAGCATAGGAAGAAACTCAACCTATTCGGATTGACACTCAGTGATTCATTACTGACAAGTTCCTTTACAGAATTTGCAGTGCTTCCGCCAATACCTTTACCGATCTGGGAATCAGCCTTTCCTCTATTATCACTAGCATTTACCTGTGGGCGTCAAGATGGCAAAATATGAGATTTGGTATATGCACAAGTGCAGCTCCAAAATATTGTAGTGCAGAGGACAGCATTTAATAGGGTATGTCACCTCAATAGCCTGATAACCGAGCATCTGACTGACCACCTTTGCTGAAGTTGTTTTCCCTATACCAGGTGGTCCATTCAATAACACAGCTTTTCCAGCATCATTTTGCTTTTTTCCCTTTCCTTTATTATGCAAGAAGTTCTCATCCCAACGTGATAACCAATCATGAAGCTGCTTAACCTGAAGATGAAGACGAGCAATATCAATGCCCTAGGCATATGGATGGACATATGGAAGAATCAACTCCAGCACATTGACCAGAAACTCACAAGTGATTGATTGCCAACAATATCATTTGGAACTTTAGGCCTGTATTTCTCCGTCCACGTTGAGGGAGCAGCTTGACCAGGTTGATATTTTTTCTTAGCAGGGGAGGAACCTGATGGTATTGCTTTACTTTTAGATGATGAGTTTCCGCCTTGGTCTTCTGCAATAACCAAAAGTCACATAAGAAAGAACACTAAAGGAAAAAAAACCCTTAAATAAATAACAGATGCGAATATTACGCATTATAACAGATTAGAAGGAACTTGAAAGGCATAATCTACCAACCATGCAAGACACATATGCACAAACAAGAGAAATGAATTCAAATTGGATGGTTGATGCATGGAAAAGAAATCACATACTTTTTGTATGTACACTCTGAGGACTTCTCTTCACCACTGATGCAGAAATCTTCTCAGCAGGTTTGTCTGAGTTGCCTCTGGAAGGTGTTTTTGAGGTCTTTGATGCTCGGATCATGTCAAACAGGCCATCCTCAGTGAGGAAAGGTGTGCTATGTGAAGAAAGGTAGACAGCCATATTCAGTCAGCAGACAATAACAAGAAAGTAAAATCAAAAGAAAGAAAAAAAAAATGACAAATTGTAAAACAACCCGAGTTCTTTGGCTTTAGCAGATTTGCGTCCCCCAATATCTTCATCACATAAAAGATAACTCTGCAAACAGCGTGTCACTCAGTTATGGATTACGAACTGATCACCTTACCTTCATGGTACCCATCTGCTTCCCACATTTTTAGGGGGTGTGGGGGAGGGAAGGCCTAGTTTTGTTTAGTTTTGTAGGCGCAAAGAGTGAGGAATACCGTTTTTTTGCTCACAGATCCAGTAAACACGACCACCATGCCGCTTGATCAAATCTTCTGCTTCTTCTCTTTCCAGACTGTAAGGCAAATTTAGGTCTTGTGAGATCAATGTGACACACATGCATATATTATGAAACCTACAAGAACACAAATGCAAGCAGAGAAGAGAAATCATATCCAAATCAGGTCCCAGAAACAATACCTGTCAAGTGTTCCAGAAATCACAAAAGTCAAACCATCCAAACAATTAGGGGCGCCTTCAGGAACTTCCTGACAAGGAGAAAGAAGAGGTGAACAATTGACATGCAACATCAGTTGAACATATCTACTCCAAAACTTTCATTACCTTTTCCCCTTTATGGGGCGGATCTTTCCTTTCACCAAAGTTCATGAATCCGCCTCGTCCGCCACCTCCTCTTCCCCTTCCAGGAGCGGCGGTTGTAGATGCAGCTCTTCCTCCACGGGCCCCTCCCCCCAGATTTTGCAGAAGTTTCATCAACTCCGTCATCATCTTTTTCTGTGTCATTCTCATCAGCATTGACAGATTTTTGGGTGACACCTCTACCAGTACCACTTTTTAATTTCTTGCTAGGAGTAACATCAACTGATTTCTTCTTCATACTAGGTGCAACAAAATCATCGTCATCATTATCATCATCCTCAGTTTTGTGAACCTTTTTTGCAGGAGGTGGCTTCACATCATTGTGCAACTCCTCCCTCCCTTTCTGAGGCTTTCTTTTGGCTGAGACTTCTGCAGGTTCCTTCTCAGCTTTTTCCTTCTGCTGGTCTTTATCAAAATATTTGCTAGTCTTCCTCCTGACAGAACTTTCTTGACCTCCCTAGGCATTATTTGTGACAAAAGGAATTGTTAATAGGCTATTTAGCCTTTTTTATTATCCATGAAGGTCAATCAGGAATAAAGGTTAACGGGTAATACTATCATGGCATTCTCCATTTGCTTTTCTATGGTTGGATGTCTCTTCCATCTAGCAATTTGATGAAAAACCTATTTCTGGATTTTCAATATGCAATGGTGTTCAATTTCGTTTTAAAATTGAACACACGTTCAGGATTTCGATACAGAACTTGGTCAGTGAAATTTTAACCAAAAACCTAAAACCGCACCCTTTCAACTGCTTTTTTTTTTTTTTTTTTCCAGCATACAAGAAAAGCATAATATTCCAATAATCAATTTGGTCGGTAAGACAGGCACCATCGAACAAGATGTCCATGTTATTACAGATACAGATCTGCATTGCTAGTGAACAAAACAAGACATTTCAGAGAGTTGTCTAACGAAGGAGGAAAAAGTCCAGATTAGAAACTTAAAACTGCAAGAAAGGAGAAGAATTCACTTTTTCCTTCTTTTTCACACATCAATGTACCAGTTTACTCATCAAAACATAGACACTTTATAAACTTTTAAGTCCCAAAAAAAGAAAAGAAATCTTTAGTCACCCCTCCCAATGATATGCAAGGCCCATTCTCTAACGGGAAAAAAGCGACCATTCAAAACAGAGGGGCAATTCCCTCTAGAACCAACAATCTTATCGACTGACCGGTTTTACAGTTTGTGGTGCAGCTGCAGCAGGCTTATCGGAGGCCGGGGCTGACCTAGCAGGGGTTGTAGCATTGCCATTCCCCTTGTCATGTTGCTTCATGAACCACTTCCTTATATCCGACTGAAATACATAAAATTTTAAGCCGACAACAACGTCAATAAAACAAATCTTCACAAACTCATTAAGCAATAGACGGAGAGGACTGGAGCAAGCGCAACTCAAAGGCCTAACTTACCATGGCCGTAACTAGTCCTTAAAATTGGCCTCACTTTCAATTTTGCATTCCCAATGCAATCTGCAAACACAAATAAACATACCGAAAATAATTCAAAATAAGAATAGAATTTCGATTCTTGGGCAAGTAGGACACTTCAGAAATGGCAAAAAGTGATTGCACGAAATATAAGGGCGTAATATATTGTAAGTATGTTAAATCCAAGAAACTAAATGGGTAAAACAAATATATTACAGTATAAGATATCACAGTTCATAAATTGAGAACGCGTTTGTCGTTCAAGCTTTCGGGGGAGAAAATCAAGCGAAAAACCCTAAATAAGGTAAAATGGAAAAGGGTGAAAGAGTTAAGTTCTAAATTCCCCTTTTTCAATGATCTAATGTCTTGGAAAGAAAAAAAAAAATGGCTTTTAACTGAATATCATACATTGTAATTCCTAAAGGTATGCATAAGGAATTATAATTCCATATTAATCCTACTGACTTGAAACTCAAGATGATCCAACTTGATTGACCCAAAACCCGATATGAAGCAAAACTGAAGAACTTGAACTGACCTAAATTTAACCCGAAACTCAAAACCACCAAACTCAAAAGACTCAACCCTAAATAGACTGCCTAACTCACCTGATCTTACTTAAGCCTAACATGACCCAACTCCATTAACCTCAAAACCAAGATGATTCCAGCCTCAAATGACCAACTTAGCCGGGACCCAACTTGAATATAACCCAACTAAACTATCCCGAAACCCAAAGTGACCCAATCTTTGATATAGGATATAAGGTGATTAAAAACCTAAAATGACTCAACCAGCTAACCCAAGATAACCCGAAATCTCAAATGATGAAACCCAATTAACCGGTACTCAAGATGACCCAATCCAACTCAAATTGGACACATGCTAACTCGAATCCAGGGATGACTGGAATTGTTAAAAATTACAATTCCAACTTGCGATTCCTATAATTATCCAAACAATGTAACTTACAGTTCTATCCTTATTCCAATTCCATCCAAATTGGAATCGGAATAGAACCCAATTCCAATTTCGTGTGCTGAAAACAGAGCCTAAGGCCATGTCTAGGGCATGGAATTGGAGGCCGAAACTAAAATTTGAGTCTAAAATTCCAATTCTATTGTTTGGTTCTCTTGTTGAAATTAAATTTGTAATTCCACTGCCAAATTCTGTGGAATGGGGTTTTAACTAAAAATAATACATTTTAATTATTTGGGATGGGGAAAGGAATTGCAATTTCATATTAACTCCACTATCCTAAAATCAAAAATGACTTAACTTAATTGACATAAAACCCAAGATGATTTGAAACCTAGACCCAATACGGCCTAAATTTGACCCAAAAAAAATCAAATGACCCAACTTACATGTTTCGATCCTAAATGACCGACACAAGCTCGAAACTCGACCACACCTGACTCAAGGTCTAAAATGGCCCAAACCCAATTGACCCAAAAACCAAGATGTCCCAAACCCAAAATGGCCATACATGGCATGGACTCAACTTGAATATGATCCAACCAAACAAAACTCTACAAATGTAAAAAGTCAGTGGTCATTGTCAAGGCAAATATTGTTATTGTCCGAGCAATAATATGACTTATAGATAATAACAGCCATAGAACATGATCCAACCAAACAAAACTCTACAAATATAAAAAGAGTGGTCACTATCAGGGCAATAATTTGACTTATAGATAATAACAGCTACAAAATTGTCCCTACAATTTTAGTTTGACAATAACAAAGCCCTATACAAAAAAGGAAAAATAACCACGTCTGTTACGCTGGTTCACTGAAGGGGTAAGATAGAGACAGGATGAACGAGAATCCCCCAAAATCACAAACAAAAATTGACCATCGCCGGTGAACCCACCCAATCAAAACCCTTACCCTCCTCACTTATACAGTCAAAATTGAGTAAAAATGAAATCCCACATCGGTGGGCTATGTGCATTATTACAACGCAAATGAAATTCCATCCCAAAACCAATTGACAACGGATATATAACTTGATATTATTTCCTTATATTTTTCAATGTGGACTATTTTGTACTATAACATGTACCCAATTGGTTTCGAAATGAAACCTTTTTTGGTACGTATCACTCAGAGCAGGGCTGGACTAACCCCAAGCAACTGCTTCGGGCCTCCGAATTTTAGAGGCTCTCGAATTCTCGGAGTTATGATTCGGTTAATATTACTAAGTTTCGTGATCAGAATTTTAATCATTTGTTGTATATACAGGGCTCTATTTGAAATTTTTACTTAAAGCTCGAAAATGTCATGAGCAGCCCTTACTCAGAGACCAAAATGGGTAACAAAATGAACATCTAAACCCTACTACATGTACATAATCAAATTCTGAACCCAAACGAAAGGCAAAAATGTTTTATGCAAATAAGTACATCAAAGAAGCCGTACCTGTTCGCTCTCTCTCTCTCTCTCTCTCTCTCTCTCTCTCTCCTCTCGATGCCGACGATATCCCGTTGTAATGTCTCTGCTAAAAGGGATGATTCCGAAGAGGGTTTAACTTTATGCTCCACTCCATTCCCTGTTCATTTACATTTATTTATTTATTTATTTATATCGGTTTTTTTTTTATATAAAATAACCTAAAATTTTTAAATATTAAAAAATTAGCTAAATTTTTTAATTCTTTAATATTACAACTCAACTTTTTAAAATTTTTTAACGTCACAATCTAATATTAACACTAATGTCTGTTAATTTTTGCTGACATAGTTTCTTAAAAAAAGAGAAAATAATTTTAAAATTAAATTTACATTTAAATATATTTAAAATATTTTTAAAATGCTACGTAAGCAAAAACTAATGGATTTTAATGCCGTCTTATTAAGGTATGAAATTGAAAATTTCTTAAAAGTTAGGTGCAACATTGAAAAATTAAACATCTACATTATTTTTTAAAGTCACACATAAAATTTAAATAATTTTTAGTAAAAAAAATACCATTTAAATCAACTTTTAATTTTGTTCAGGCAAAATTAATGTGAATTGTTAAACACAAGAAAGGTCTTGCACTTTTAGTTTAAACTAATATTTATATTTATTCCCTACGTTTATAATTAAGCGTAACTTATTAATTATACTTTTGATTTTATAAAATAGCCCGCTACAATTTATAACTAATACAATTCACCTCTTGAACTTTCCAATTAGAGACAACTCAACCCTTTTATAATCAAATATTAAAAAAATAATCAACTATACTACGTTATTTGACCGAAATTACCTTATATATCAAATATAATGCTCAAATAAAAATAATTCGCTCCTTATTATCAATTTTTTTCGAGAAGATACAGAAACTTTCTAAATTAGAATATTAAACACAAAACACCCCTTACTCATTCAATTAAAATAACATGTTAAACAACTTCATTAGACCCAAAAGCGTTTTTAGTTAAGCTTTTTAACAGCTTAAAGCTGTGAAAAACTCTTTTTAACTGCAAAGCTTGCATTTAGTTGGCAGAAAAGATCTTTTTATATCTTTTTCATAGGTTAAATAGAAAGATAAAAAAGTTATTTTATAACTAAGTAGAAAAATATGCAAAAGTTGGATCTTTTTCCCAACTTATTTCAGAGAAACACTTTAATTTACATTAAATCTTCACCACCATAATCTACTTTTACTTATTATTACCACTCCCACCAACCACCATACCTTTTATGGCTATGGGTCTCTACACTCACCACTTCCTATTATCATGGCTAACTATTATTATAATTCTCTCTTACTTGCTATAATTAGATAATTTATATTATTAAGTCATTTTTGTAATTATAGTAGGTAAGTTACTTTTTTAACTTGTATTAAAATACTTTATTTTGTAAAAAAGATTTTCCTGCACCGTACAACCAAACAGTTCACTGTAAAAAAATACAGATCTTAAATGGGCAGCTCGGCTTCTCCATAGGGTTACACCCTGCAGGTATAAGCCTGCGTACATTTACTCCTCCCAGACCCCGCTTATGCGGGAGCCCTTGAGACACTAGGTCTGTTGCTGTTGTTGTTGTTATTGAAACATATAAGCTGAAAAACGATAAGCTAAACCAAATGCATCTGAGTTTTATGGGAAAAAAAAAATAGATAAAAGGTAAATTATATTTAATTTACACATCAAATTGATTTGTATGGGTAATTTGAGTTTAAGAGGCTATTTTTAAAACTTGATAGTACACAGGGTGAGTAGTATTTTATATTGCAATTAGCAAATTATTGTGAGACCCTTGAACTGTCTTACAAAACACAAATGACTCTTACGCTTTTAATTTAACACAATACACTCTTAAACTTTACAATTAAACATACTTCATTTAATTTCGTAATATCCATAAACCTTATAATTAAACACAGCTCATCCTCTAAACTTTGTTATTACATAGAATTCACCCCTGAATATTTAATTCAATTTTTTGAATTATAATATTAAACATAACGCACCTCATGCATATTTAATTTTCAAAAATAACTTCTTAAATTATGTTACTAAATCCAAACTACACCTTATATATCAAATTTTATAGGTAAATTAAATACATTTAATTTCTGTTTATCTATTTTTTCAAAAATAACCGCTAAAATATATTTTTTTAAATCAAGGAGGTTATTTTATTAAATTAAAATTAGGATGGGTCATGTTTACTCACAAAGTTCGAGGGACGTGCTATGTTAAATTAAAAGTGCATGAGTGAGTTATGTTTAATTGCAAATTTTTTTTTTGGGGGGGGGGTTAAATTAAGTACACGAGGCAAGTTATATTTAATTATAAATTGTATCTAATTACAAAATTTTAAAATTTATTTTATGAAATTAAAAATACAACGAGTAAATCATATTTAATGAACTGTAAAGCTCATGGCATGTGTTGCCCATTAGAAATAAATTTTTTTTTTTATAATCAACATTTGAAGTAAGTTTGTATCATAGACATATATTTTAATTTATTTGATGACATGGTAGTATTTATATTTTTCTTCTCTTTAATAATTAAGTGGAGCGCTTGATCCAGCAGGGTGGTGTGCAGACGAGACGAGCCGAGCCGAGCACTCCCTTGTTCGAACTCGAGTTCGATAAGACTTATTGAGCTCGAGTTCGAGCCGAGCTCTTATCGAGCACTTCTAACCCTTGTTCGAACTCGGCTCAATAAATATAGTGCGTTCGATGCTCGGCTCGGCTCGTTAGGCTTATCGAGCCGAGTCGAGCTTGTTATCGAGTCGAGCCGAGCTCATTATCAAGCCCAATCGAGTTTAAAATCGAGCCAAACTTACAATCGAGTCGAGCTCATTAACGAGCCGAGCTTTATAAGTTATTATCGAGCCATTATCGAACTATTTTTGAACCAATACCAATTGTTATCGAGCTCATAACGAGCCTTAACGAGCTTGTATCTAGCCCCTTAACAAGCTCTTATCGAGCCCTTATCAAACTGTTCGTGAAAATTAGCGAGCCGAGCACACCCCTGTTCGAATTCGGCTCGTTAAGCTTATCGAGCCTGCTCAAACTCGACTCGTTAAGCTATCGAGCTCTCCTAATGAACACGAACGAGCTCTAATCGATTTCGAACACGAGCAGTTCATCGAACGCTCTGTTCGCTTACACCCCAATGGGTATCCAAAGTGACTTGCTAGTAATAGGATGGGTATGAGAATTAAGTTATACCATGAGGTGAATATGGGGATCCATTGCATATACATGGCGAGAGACCAAAGCGGGAAGAGAATAGAGTGGCGACTGCGGGTATGTATGTTGGAAATATAACGTGTACAACGAAAATACTACGTAAAATACTGTAATAAATACTGCTGAAAATTATAGTAAGAATAACTGAAAGTTACGGGAAAATTGGCCCAAAAAATACTGCTGATGTTAACCGAAAATTACAGAAAATTTTAACCGCGAAAAACAGCCAAAAACGCAACGTTAAGCTTCAATATAATGCAGTAAAAATTTCAGTAATTTTATATCGAAAAAGCGCAGCCAAATAAAAGAACACGACAATCAAATAATACCGAAAAAGGGAGAGTAGATTAGAAAATACCGAAAATACCGTGCCGTGAGAAATATTACTGTCCTAAAAGACGATTTCGCTTCTGCTTTGGTGCAAATAGATGTGTCGGCGGCCGTCCTCCAGAATTAACACGGTCCGACTCTTAACATGCATTCGTTAATCGTCGGGTAGGAGAGAACGAGAACTTTGCCCAGAATGACAAAAAGGAGAGAACACGAACAGGGGAAACCGAGAACAGGAAGAGATAATGTTTGAATTGTTATATTTTGCAAGCACTAACTTCTCCTATATTTATACTAATGCAAAAACCCTTTCAACAGCTATAAACGGATCTGATGTTAATTAGCAGTAGTTAATTGTGATTCCAACGGGTAAAAAATGTACTAGGAAGAAATTATGAGGTTTAACAGCTATATTTTAATTGTAGCAGTAATTAGCAACGGTAGGTTTAATGCAGCGAATATATTTTCTGTAAAATAAATATACCCGTTAACAAAAGGATCACCCTCGCCCTCTCCCGAGCGCGCGGCGTGCATTCCTTCACCTAAGATTTAATTCAAACAGATTAAAAACATATACCCTTATAAACCCAACTTCACCCCCTTAAATTGTCAATGTGGGATGGAGGGTATTCACAAAGTGGGATACATCTTTCCTACAAATTTATATTTAGCTTGTATCATTTTTTTAACAATGTAGAATGCACCCCGACCCCATTGCCAGTCAATTATTAAAACTTAAACTAACTCATAATTACTAAGGAAACAAGGCAATTGCCAGGACCTGTTATATATCGTTTCCGACATCCATCACGACCACGACATAATAGTGATCTGTGGTTTTACTCATTAAGGTTTTTTGTTTCTTATTTTCATTTTTTCTCTAGTTTGAGAGAGAATTGGAAACGGAAAATTAAGAACCAGAAAACCAATTTTTCAGAACCCAACTTTTAGTACCTCAAAAACCAAAAACTGCAAACAGAAAGTGACACCAAACAAGCCCTTAGCTGTTACTTTCATACTTACACACACCTAGAGCAGCGACACATTCGATATTCGATGACCAACACTAGCTAACACAAAGTATCGACATGCACCATCGGATTTATATCAAGGACTCGAACAACCATCAGTCTAAGTTCTGACATCATGCACGAGTCCCATGACTTTCATCAGAAACGTAAACTCGTACGACTTCTCTTCACACTGGCCAAAACGACCACCTTCTCCAAAGTGTCCTCCATTCATGTCCGTCCTCAATATAACCACTTTCGAGCAGCTTTTACATGTATTGTCTCTGATTTTGGCTACCCATTTGGCTGCTTCCCATACTCGAACCCTGCATAAGGTAAAGTTTGTGAATCTGAGAATGCTTTTGCTACTTCCATACACGCAAAGACGGAATCAAATAACGGCTATTATGTAAGATACCAATTGGTAGGAAACTGATTTTAAGCTAGCTGTTACATTTTGCAATTCCCACGACGTTTTATGCGATGTCTGCATAAGGGTGCTAGTGAACCAAGTGAAGACCGAAGTTACGACTCAGGCTAGGCCAAACATACATTTTTCCTCGACTTGAAAGGAAAACATTTTCCATTCAAAGAACTTTTCTTTTCAGAATGCTTTCAAGCAAGAATACTTTTTTGTTACAAAATTTCGATTTTTCTAGTTAAAGAAAACAGTTTCACAATATAAATCCATACAAGTTCACGCTTGGCCAAATAATGGTTAGAATAAGGCATATGATATGAGATCATGATAGAAAACGTTTTTCCCTACACAAAAGAAAGTGTTCTCCTTGTGAAGAAGAAAATATTCCATGTGCAAAAATATTATTGGAATGAGACGAAAGAAGTTTCCCTCAAAATAAACACGGCCACATGCATTCTTTAAGCTTATTTAGCTATTTTAGTCTCAATTTGGACCTTTTAGGCTCATTTAAGATGAGGAATGAGATCATAATTTATCTCGATATTAGCTTATTTATGCTCCTTTAGACTGAGGAGCTATAAGCCCTAGCTTTTGCGTGGGCTTAGTTCACAACTAAACAAGCTGGCTTGACCTAGATTGAGCTTGAAACAAACCGAGCATTTTGAGCTAAACAATGAGCTAGCTTGCAAGGGCTCGCAATATGGCTTAGCTCATGTACACCATTGTAAAGACTAGGGGCATAGATGAGCCCATCTAGGCCGTGAGACCTTGGCATGTTTCACACTCGAGTGGAGCAAAATGACTCGTTTAGCTTAACGAATTGAGCTCGATCCAGTGAAGCTTCAGCTCATAAGCTCACGAGTTTAATTTGAGAATGGTTTCTTACTCCAAGTTGGAGGGATTACCCAACAGAATATACCTGGAACATGGCATAAGCACTCACCTTGAGTCGTTAAATGATGCAGTAACAAGCATTGCAGGATAACAAGATCCTTGGGCGATGTTATCGTAAGGAGAATATCTCATAATATATTCAAACTGGCTTTGTATCTGAGGATTTCCGAATTCTTCGTAGTCCAATATGGTCAGAGGCAAGCTGGGATCCATCAATGTGCTGCATATATCAAGAAAAGGAACCTGGTACACACATTGAACATTGGAAGTTTAAGACCGTTCACACCAAAGTACAACATTTGATGCATTCAGTTCATAGAATCAAATAAAGGTCATTATTAGGTAATGTTCATTAACTAATTACATTTGGCTAGATGTCAAAGGATGGTATTAAACCACCTTCATAATACACGTGTTGCATCTTATTACTAAAACATAAAAGTATCTTTGCATGTTAAAAGTTACGAAAGAGATGATAAAGTTAATAATTGTATGGCTGAGGGACCGTTTGGTTGGGTGGAAGCCTGCTTCTCCTCCATTTTCATTGTTTGCTTATAACAATGAACAGCCAAAATTATTTAACGAGAAACTTCTTCCTTTATATGGGAGAACTTGTCTTCCGCTCATGGAGAGAGGAAATCATTTTCCTTTGCTCAACTTGTCCTGACCTCTCCCTCGACCTCATACTTTTTGTATCATAATTTAACCTCAGATGTGCTAAATCTCAATCCCATGAAAAGTTCTGTGATGAAATTACTTCCTAAACCAAACAAAAGAAAATTTCAAAGAAGAGAAATTTTTCTTAGAAGTACATTGAGAATAAATGATTTTTAGATCTTTCCTCCAACCAAATAGAGCCAAAATGTAAGCATAACCAACAAGGGAAAAAAACGGTTTCTAGGCTTCGAGTTCATGAAAAGCATTTCCGTCATGCCTAATTGCACCCTTTTAATCTCGTATCACTAATATGACACGATAATACAACACTGCACGACATGAAAGATAGTAGCCTTGTGTCGGGATTTTTGAAGCCTCGTTGAATTTGGATTGACATTTTTAATTTGTTTAAGTAATTGGGTAAACTTAAGGTTTGAGTTGGGTCAAATTGTTTTCATCATGTTTAACCTCTTTATAAAGTTATGTCAAATTGTTTGAGTTGTATACTTCTTTCTCTCTCTCTACATATATATATATATATATAGCCTATGTTGGCATTAAATAATTTAAACTATAATTGGTGATATAAATTTGATAATTTATTTTCACCAATTATAAATATACCACGTATTCATTGCTAACATCAACAACAAAACATATTTTTCACAAATTTGTAAGTTGACAAATTAATATGTAATAGAAAAAGTTAACACAGAATTAAAGGGGTACCCATAGGTTACCTATTTAATTGGGATGGGTAAGGGTTGGGGAATTCTGAACCTTTTGATGGACGGATTAGCTCGGGTTAACCTCCTTTTCTAAAACCCTTAACATAACATGAATATGAACACAACAAGACAGGACATATTTGCCAATCCTACATATTAGTAATCTCGATGGACTATAAAAATTTACCTTCAAAATAGCAGCATGGAATAGATCAGGATAGAGATTGATAGTTGCACCCACAAGAAGAGATCCTGCACTATATCCAATAGCAGCAAGCTTATCTCTTTTAACATAGCCCTCATCAACGAGGAACTTTCCACATGAGGCAAAATCATAAATAGAATTTAGTTTATTAACTCCGCTTCCATCTTTATGCCACGATGGACCGCCACCGCCACCACCCCTGCTCATCAAACACCGCGATTGAACAAGACATTAAGGTGTTTAGTAGAGGAATGCAAATATTTGTTTCAGCCATAATGATCATCTTTAGCATCAAATAATGTAGTACTACTTAGGAATCTTTTAAAAAAAAAACCACCTTGAAAGTTGTTATTTTTTACTTAACCACCATAACTTTGAATTTATCAGAAAACCACTTTGAAGCACCTCAAAAAGACAAAAAATTTTCCATCAACCACCTTGAATCACGCTGTTAATATTTGTTACTTGCTAGTGCTTTTATAAAGATTTTATATTTTTAGATGTGTCCATTAAACATGACTTAAAGTAGATAAACTAGCAAAACATTCTCTTCCTGTCACCCCCACATGGTTTCCGTCCCGCTTCAGCCATAATTGTTTCAGCAAATATTTGTTTCAGCCATAATGATCATCTTTAGCATCAAATACTGTAGTACTACTTAGGAATCTTTTACAAAAAAAACCACCTTGAAAGTTGTTATTTTTTACTTAACCACCATAACTTTGGATTTATCAGAAAACCACCTTGAAGCACCTCAAAAGACAAATTTTTCAATCAACCACCTTGAATCACGCTGTTAATATTTGTTACTTGCTAGTGGCTTTTGTAAGGATTTTATATTTTTAGATGTGTCCATTAAACATGACTTAAAGTAGATAAACTAGCAAAACATTCTCTTCCCGTCACCCCCACATGGTTTCCGTCCCGCTTCTTTCAATCCCCTCGGGGTTGAACTTGGAAGGGGGGAGGGGCAGTTGCAGGTCGATACATTACCAACTTGACTACTTTTAATTCATGCTTAATGTGCATTCAAAAAATAAAAAAAAGGTAAGTTAAAATTCACGTGGAAGTCACTTTATATTTAACGAACACTAAATGATGTAATTTAAGGTGGTTTTTGAAAAATTTTAGATTTTTGTAGGTGGTTTCTCAAAATCAAATAGTTATGGTGGTTAAGTGAAATGTCTTCAAGATGGTTTTCCGTGTGTTTGCATGAAGAGGGAGG